>CM055127.1:325745867-327008534 GCA_029206835.1 Rana muscosa
CAAGGGTTCCTCTGTGTTGAAAAGGTTGAGAAAGGCTGACCTAGAGTGACGTCAACATGCTGCCGGAGCTTGGCATCATCTGTTAGGTATAGAATTTGATCATTCAAGGATTCTATCACTATTGCGTGTATGGGAATCTGATTGGCAACATCGGGACAATTATTCTGATAAGAGTGAGAACTGATCGCTGGAGGATTTAAAACCAATGCCTGATTACATGGAGATCTAGTGAGTGGCAGGTGTAAAGGGAAAGGGATCCACGAGGTGTGGTGAAGGTGGAAACATCCCCGGCTTATTACCCCATTGTTCTTACTAAAAACATAGACTGTGTATATTTCACAAATGGTGGACTATATGAAAATTAATGATACATTTACACATTATGCACAAAACTATTTTTATGTAGCACTACCCCCGTAGGAGCTGCTGGTTTAAGATTTGGGCCTGCCGTTACCTTACTGTTCACCACGTCCATCTAGGGGTCTTCCTTGAAGAGTTTTTCATAAATGTTTGCACCAAACACTTAAGCCGTGTACACATGATCGGTTTTACCGATGAAAACAGTCCGATGGACTTTTTTCATCGGACAAACCGATCGTGTGTGGGCCCCATCAGTCTTTTTTCCATTGGTATAAAAAAATAGAACATGTTTCAAATTTTACCGATGGAAAAAAAAACTATAGCACATTTCGATTGTCTGTGGGGAACTCCATCGGAGAAAAAACCCACGCATGCTCAGAATCAAGTCGACGCATGCTCAGAAGCATTGAACTTAATTTTTCTCGGCTCTTCGAGGTGTTTTACGTTACGGCGTTTGGGACGGTCGGTTTTTTGACTGATGGTGTGTAGGCAAGACTGATGGAAGTCAGCTTCATCGGAATACCGATGGAAAAATCCATCGGTTTAAAATCCATAGGAAATCCGATTGTGTGTACAGGGCTTTAGTCTCTTTTTCTCAAGGGTTTAATTCAAGACCTTCAGACAGAGGGATGGAGGGTTAAGGGAGATTCAGGTAACTTAGGTTTTGCGGATTCCTTTATCCAGAGGACCAATAACTTCCACACTGGATGTAGCATCCACCGGATAGGCCTCTCTCACTGACCTAGAAGCCGGTGCGAGCTTGTTCAAAAGTCTCTGCCACAGACTTGTATAATCACACGCTTGGTAAAGTTCTGGAACATAACATACAGTGCCAGGATCTTTCAGCCAGGCCGGCAGCACTGCGAGGTAGATTTGATCCGGATGCGTCCTCCAATTGAATCCTCAATTGCTCGGTCCCTTCCCGCAGTCAAGGCGACAAAGGACCATATCTGGATCAGTAGGCCCCAGCAACTCCTGGGCCTACTCTCAGTAACGGAGCCTCGGGGGTCAGCAGGCCCCAAGGCAGAAAACTGCTAACACATACCTGAGGCCAGGAGGGCCGTCAGGATCGGAAGACCCCGCCAAAACGGTGTCTGCCCCTTAAGTACCTTCTCCCAGAATGCACAGCTGGGTGACCAAACCCACTGAGCTGCTTCTGGGCAAGAGGTACCCAATACATCCAGCCAGCTGCAGTTCCAAACTTGACCTGTGATGACAATGACACCCAGAGGAAGGTGGAAAATGTGCAACTCAGCTGAACTATAACAGAGACCCATAATTTGGTACAATTATTCTGAGTTGAACTATAACTCAGACAACTAAAATTTACACTAGTGCCTACCCAATAGGGGCAGGGCGCTACATTTACAATACAATGTACAGTACAAGTATGAAGGTAGAATACCTCTCAGCTTCAGGACAGTTAATACTGAGTGCTTGTGTGTCCCCAGGACAAAGAGCTTGGTAACAAATGGATTATATTCCCCTCTCCTTTCTGTAGAGTGGCTAATACAATGCACCCTAATTATTCACTATACTTAGCAAATGTATATTGAGCACAGCCTGATTGGAGGATTCAAATAAGGCTTCTGTTTACAACCCATGTGAGATGTGCCAAGGAAAGACAATGACCAGACCATGGAAGAAAACTAATTACAGTAACACCAACAGGAAACCTTGGAATGGTGTAATGATGAAACACTCGATGGTTTAAATATATTCCCATCTAACTAAAATATATTTCTAATTACAATATTATTCATATCTGTTAATGAAGATTTCACATAAACTCATTATCTAACAAAGAGGCATAGGAGATGTCCGTAACTACCTCTCCAAATCCAGTAATGGATTATGTTTACTGTACATGTTAATCATTTTGTTTGATTTACATTGCCTTGAAAATGTATTAATTCACCTTGAAATTTTCCACATTTTGTCATGTTACAATCCAAAACGTAAATTTATTTTATGTGATAGACCAACACAAAGTGGCACATAATTGTGAAGTGGAAGGAAAATGAGGAATAGCTTTTAAAATGTTTTACAAATAGATATCTAAAAAGTGTGGCGTGCATTTGTATTCAGCCCCCCTGAGACAATACCTTGTAGAATCACCTATTGCTTCAATTACTTTACAATCTTTTTGGGTACAGGCATACCCCACTTTTAAGTACACAATGGGGTTTATTTACTAAAGCAAGAAAGTGCGAAATCAGGCTCACTTCTGCATAGAAACCAATAAGCTTCTAACCCCAGTTTGTTCAATTAAGCTATGGTAATAAAACATTGAAGCTCATTGGTTTCTATGCAAAAGTGAGCCTCATTTTGCACTTTCCAGCTTTAGTAAATATATCCCATTGTGTACTTAAAAGTGGGGTATTCCTGTATGTCTCTACAAGCTTTGCACATCTAGAGCAGTGTTTCTCAACTCCAGTCCTCAAGGCGCCCCAACAGGTCATGTTTTCAGGATTTCCCTCAGATGAAACAGCTGTGGGAATTACTAAAGCAGTTAAACTGATCAAATAACCTGTGCAAAACAATGGAGAGCCTGAAAACATGACCTGTTGGGGCGCCTTGAGGACTGGAGTTGAGAAACACTGATCTAGAGAGTGATATTTTTGCCCATTCTTCTTTGCAAAATAGCTCAAGCTCTGTCAGATTGGATGGAGAGCATCTGTGAACAGCAATTTTCAAGTCTTGCCACAGATTCTGAATTGGATTTAGGTATGGACTTTGCCTGGGCCATTCTAACATATGAATATGCTTTGATCTAAACCATTCCATTGGAGCTCTGGCTATATGTTTAGGGTTGTTGCCCTGCTGGAAGGTGAACCTCCGTCCCAGTCTCAAGTCATTTGCAGACCTTAACAGGTTTTCTTGTAAGATTGTCCTGTATTTGGCTCCATTCATCTTCCCATCAACTCTGTCCAGCTTCCCTGTCTCTGGTGAAGAAAAGCATCCCCACAACATGATACTGCCACCACCATGTTTCACGGTGGGGATGGTGTGTTCAAGGTGATGTGCATTGTTAGTTTTCTGCCAAACATAGCATTTTGCTTTTAGGCCAAAAAGTTCAATTTTGGTCTCATCTGACCAGAGCACCTTCTTCCACATGTTTGCTGTGTCCCCCACATGGCTTCTCGCAAACTGCAAATGGGTGTTCTTATGGCTTTCTTTTTAACAATGGCTTTCTTCTTGCCACTCTTCCATAAAGGCCAGATTTGTGGCGTGCATGACTAATAGCTGTCCTGTGGACAGATTCTCCCACCTGAGCTGTGGATCTCTGCAGCTCCTCCAGAGTTATCATGGGCCTCTTGGCTGCTTCTCGGATCAATGCTCTCCTTCCCCAGCCATTCAGTTTAGGTGGACAGCCATGTCTTGGTACGTTTGCAGTTGTTCCTTACTCGTTCCATTTTCGGATGATGGATTGAACAGTGCTCTGTGAGATGTTCAAAGCTTGGGATATTTTTTTATAACCTAATCCTGCTTTAAACTTCTCTACAACTTTATCCCTGACCTGTCTGGTGCGTTCCTTTGGCCTTTGTGATGCTGTTTGTTCACTAAGGTTCTCTAACAAGCCTCTAAAAGCTTCACAGAATGCCTGTATTTATACTGAAAATAAATTACACACAGGTGGACTCACTTTTCTAAGTAGGTTACTTCTGAAGTCAATTGGTTCCACTCGATTTTAGTTAGGGGTATCAGAGTAAAGAGGGCTGAATACAAATACAAACGCACGCCACGCTCTTCAGATATGTATTTGTAAAGAAAATTATTCATAATCTTCCTCTTAAAAATTATGTGCCACTTTGTATTGGTCTATCACAGTGATATGCAATTAGCGGACCTCCAGCTGTTGCAAAACTACAAGTCCCATCATGCCTTTGCCTCTGGGAGTCATGCTTGTGGCTGTCAGTCTTGCTATGCCTCATGGGACTTGTAGTTCTGCAACAGCTGGAGGTCCGCTAATTGCATATCCCTGGTCTATCACATACAATTCCAATAAAATACATGTACGTTTTTTGGTTGTAACATGACAAAATGTGGAAGAGTTCAAGGGGTCTATGAATACTTTTTCAAGGCACTGTATTTTATAAAAATGATGGGTGGCTGTAATGCCATATACCATTTTTCTGATATACTCTATATTCACATTGTGCCATCTGAACAAGTTCAATATATATTTTTATTAAACAACATGCAGTTTATGGTTGCAGTCTGTTTCTAAATCTTGTTGTCAACAAAAATATTTTGTCAACAATAGACTGTACAGCTGTAATGTAATTGATAAATCTTCTGTTCAGCTTCAAGCAATGATTCATAAATTAGATATTTGTCTCATTGCAGGAATCCAATATGTTTTAAACTCTCCTAACATGTTGGTCAGAGTAGTGTGCACTACAGTAATGACAGGCATTAATGGTTTTAGGCTTCCTTAATTGTGGATTTCTGTTGGTCATCCAACACTGCTAGATTTATAATTGCTTATGCTTGCTCTAATTGGTAATCTTGGGAATGTTTCCTGAGCTATACAGATGAGGCACTGAATTTATTAGCAGAGCAAGTCACCTTATCAAGCTTTTTAGCTATTTTACTTTATGCTGGTAGAACATTCAAGAGTGGTTAGGCCTTAGATCTGGCCATAAAAGAGTATGTTAGAAGAATAATAGCCTTGGATCAGGTTTTCATTTTCTTTAATATGCATCTACTTGCTACATTATTGTGTAAAGGGTTTAAATCTAACAATGACATTGAACACAATAATATGTCATTTATGCAAATTCAGCTCAAGCCCCCAGATATGCTGTATATAGACACTGTGTGAAAATACATATATTAATTTAAAACAACATAAGATCTTTTCAGTATCACTCCACTCAGCAAGACCTATGACCTGCAGGCATATAGTGTGCTGAAGAATGCTAAGATTAATGGTTGAAGGCATCTGGCTTCTCTTTTTTTTCACAGTGTTTAACTAAAAAAAAAATGAGTTCTGTAAACACTGTGTCAATCTAAATGTAGAAGCATTATAAAAGCTGAGCATTACTCTGTACACAAACTGCTGATAAATCCATATTGGTGATCAATTAAGGCATCAGGTTTCTACAAAACAGTTCTATGAAATCTATGACTCTTTTTCAAAAAAATCCTGCAAGCTCTATACCAGTGATTCTCAACCAGGGTTCCGTGGAACCCTAGGGTTCCTCCAGAGGTTGCTAGGGGTTCCTTCAGCATTGGGCAATTTTGGCCTCTCAGATAAGTTCCCACTGACACCATTGATCTTTTTAGCTTATCTCAGTAGCGGAATTACCAGGGTTGCAGCAGTCGCACTTGCGACTGGGCCCTGGAGCTTCGCTGTTGTAGGGGGGGCCCGGCCGTTCTGGTTGTGCTTAGCTACTGCTAGGAACCCGGCTCCATGCTCCAGGGTGGCCTTGCAATACCCTCCAGCATACCATAATCTTTTTCCTGTTTCGGGCTCCGATTCCCAGAGCAATCTTGCTTCTATCTCTGACCATACCATGTGCAGGGGGCGGGGTGGGGTTCACCTGCTGTGTGGGGAGCTTTGTATTAGGCACAGACCGCGCACCACCCCCCTCCGCCGAGTGCCGCAATGGAACATTCCAGAGTGCGATCCTCATTATCGTGGGAGACCAGTCAGGTACACAGGGCCCCTCTGGGAGTCCTTGACATGGCTGCTGCTACTGTACAGGGCTGCATCGCTCTGGATGGAGGTATGCAACAGAGAGTGGTTTTGCACTCTCTATGTGTAAACCTGGGGGAGATGGGGGAGGTGGTGGGAGACCTGTCACAGGGCTGTTCTATATGCAATTAGTATGCAGTGTGGGCTAAAGAGCCAATCAGACAGAGACATCTGCAGAGTGTGAACACAGGGGGTCTATGCCTGGCACCTTTCTACCTGGGCTGAGATTTCTGTATATGGGGAGCTGTGGTGGGTACAAGACTGTGTGTGATGTGTACTGTATGCAGTCTGCATGTCATGTGAGCACAGTGTAAAGGTCATATAGGATGTGTATGGTGGGGATAGTAAAGTCTGCATAGTTGTGTTCAGTATAGTCACACCATGCACTGTGAAATCTATAGTGTGAGCATGGCATAACCCTGGTATGGTGGTACCTGTGGACACAAGATAGTCTGTACCTTGCATATCTGTCTGCAGCATGCTCTATAACATCGTATATGTTAAACACAAGGCCCACAGGGAAAATCCAGCCCACCAGGCATTGTCATGTGGCCCTTATACCCAGTTTTGCATCCAGAATGTCACAGAACTCCATTCTGCCACCTCCAGTTGTCGCCTTCCGCTCCCGCTCACTGCAAGACTTCTGTGTACATGGGACAGCTTTGCTCTCAGCGGCTTCCAGATGTAACAGATCCCTACACACACTTACAGTGGAGTGGAGGGCCTACACAGGGAAGTATAACAGTGCCACCTATACAGGATGGGCCTGGGGCTGCCTACATAGGGAGTTACTAGAGCCAGGCAAGTTGGGCAGTGGGTGTTGCACATTATGCAAAGAGCACCACTAAACCCTGCATTTTGTACACAGCACATCCCTAAACCTTTTACTCTGTACGTAGTGCACCCTGAACTCTGCACTCGGTGCAAAGGGCACCCCTGGAACTGCATTCTGTTCATAACGCACCCCTGAAATCTGCACTCTGTATATACAGCTTCCCTGTAACTGCGCTCTATACATAACGCACTCCTGAACTCTGTATGTAGTTAGTGTACCCCTGAACTCTGCGACTGGGCCCTAGTGTTCCCCCACCATGGGGGTCAATAGCTTCGGGTCAGAGGGGCCCTTTATGGTTTTTTGCACCGGGGCCCTGAAGGTTCTAGTTACGCCTCTGGCTTATCTATAAGGAGGCAATTCTTCCCAATGACCACAAGTGTAAGGACCATCCTTCCCACTGACCATCTCACTAATGTATCATGAGTTGTAGATTTCTGATTTTGAGCAGGGGTTCCCTGAGACCGGAGAACTATTTCAAGGGTTCCTATGTGTTGAAAAGGTTGAGAAAGGCTGCTCTATACTATAGCTACCAAAGCTTCACCCACATAAAAACATTATTTAGTATTTTTCCTGCAGCTTAGCTCTCCTTACTTTAAAAGCAAAGTTCACCTTTTGAGGCAGAATTTCTCTTTTCATAATAAATAGACACTTTTTTTAGGTCCTTTCTGCCCAAGCCATCCCAATGCATTTATCTCTCACTTACATCCTCCATGGCAGTCTTCAATTTTCATCTTCCTGTTCAAAATGAAAAAAAAATGCTTTCTGAGCCCTGACTTCCTGTGTCTTTATGTGACCTTACAGGAACTTCATATCCCATCATGCACTTCCTTATGCATCACAGAATAGATCGTCATATGTAAAACCTCATATATTATTAACAGTGCAAGTCTCTCAATATGCATAATAATAAAAAATACAAAAATTAAATAAATAAAAAATTCTGTAAATATGTGATTATTCAATTGAACTATTTCTAGTCCACCATTTACTCAAGTCAGTGTTCATTTATGCCACGTTTTCACTCCATTCATTTTTACAACACGTATTGCTTCTATTATTGCCATGTGCCTTCAAATCACTATATGCAAAGTGAATCGTGCTGTGCTGTTAGTAATGAGTGCAAAAGTGATCAAACATGTGAATAATGTTGTGGGAAAAGCCAATAAATAGCAGTACATATATCATAAGAAAATTCAAACAGTGTATAAACAAATTACATAATAACTACAGTCATAAATAAAGTACTATGTGACTAGACTGACAATGAGGTAAAGTCCAAACAGTATATTGCACACAAATAACAAATGTAACAAATGTCCTGAATAAGTAAGGTGGCAATGGGAAAGGGGGTGAATGGAGTTCTGGATTCCCTCTAACACTCTGTGCAAAATGCAAAAATAAATATACAGTAAGTGTCTTTTTCTCTTCTGTGCAGTGACACCTCAGTGCAGGGTGGCCTCTCACCTTACAGCTGTAAGGTAACAGCATATGAAGATAACAGTGAATATCCTGGATACGCTGTAACACATTAGCTTTTATTATTATGTTATTTTTACCTACCCAGATCATACCAGTTATGATGTCTATTTTGTGGCCATCTTTTGGACCTTCGCTGGAATATCTCCTTTGCTTGTGAGGTGTTTAGCCCTTAACAGAGGCGGCTCTCTAATTAGGCAAAGTAGGCGGTGGCCTAAGGCCTCGCCCTCCCAAGGGCCTCGGGCCGCCTACTTAGCCTAAAGAGCCGCCTCTGGCTATCCTTATACATCAGTCCTAGTGCAGTCAGCGGAGCTTCCTGCCCGCCTCCTTCAGTGTACAGTCACTCCTCCTCTCTGCTCAGTAACAGGGCACTGCCCAGTTTGTCTCCGCTCCTCCTGTCATTAAAACTCACTTAAATACAGCTGGCAGAGACTCACACACAGAGTAGACTGACAACTGCCCTACCCCCCGCCCGGGACGGACGGAATTTGCTGGCGGGGTGGGGGAGGAGGGCAGTTGTCAGTCTACTCTGTGTGTGCGTCTCTGCCAGCTGATGTATTTCCAGGGCGCAGCTAGCAACTCGGCAGGATCGCCAAGACGAGTCCACACTCCTTCCAGGGCGGAGCTTCCGTGGTGGAGGCGGGGCTTCCGTGGTGGAGGCGGAGCTTCCGCGGTGGAGGCGGAGCCAATTCAGGTTCACTGTCTGTGTGCAGTCGAGAGCGGACTGACTGCTGAGCTCAGCTGAGGATGCTCTGACTGAGCTGTGAGGGGACAGAGCCTTGCTATGTGTAAGGTACATGGGCATGTGGGTGTGCATGCGACTGGGCGGGGGTACATATGACTGGATGGAGGTACATGCGACTGGGGGTTGTGCATACGACTAGGGGGTGTGTGCATGTGACTGTGGGGGCTACATGTGACTGCGAGGGTGTGCATGTGACTGTGGGGGCTACATGTGACTGCGAGGGTGTGCATGTGACTGTGGGGGCTACATGTGACTGCGAGGGTGTGCATGTGACTGTGGGGGCTACATGTGACTGCGAGGGTGTGCATGTGACTGCGAGGGTGTGCATGTGACTGTGGGGGGTGTGCATGTGACTGCGAGGGTGTGCATGTGACTGTGGGCAACTACATGTGACTGTGGGGGGCTACATGTGACTGTGGGGGGCTACATGTGACTGCGAGGGTGTGCATGTGACTGTGGGGGGCTACATGTGACTGTGGGGGGCTACATGTGACTGCGAGGGTGTGCATGTGACTGCGAGGGTGTGCATGTGACTGTGGGGGACTACATGTGACTGTGGGGGACTACATGTGACTGTGAGGGTGTGCATGTGACTGTGAGGGTGTGCATGTGACTGTGGGGGACTACATGTGACTGTGGGGGGCTACATGTGACTGTGAGGGTGTGCATGTGACTGTGAGGGTGTGCATGTGACTGTGAGGGTGTGCATGTGACTGTGAGGGTGTGCATGTGACTGGGTGGGACTACATGTGACTGTGGGGGGCTACATGTGACTGTGAGGGTGTGCATGTGACTGGGTGGGTGTGCATGTGACTGGGTGGGTGTGCATGTGACTGTGGGGGACTGCATGTGACTGTGGGGGACTACATGTGACTGTGGGGGGCTACATGTGACTGGGTGGGTGTGCATGTGACTGTGGAGAGTGCATGTGACTGTGGAGAGTGCATGTGACTGGGGGGGTATATGTGCATATGTCTGCGGGGGTGTGTGCATCGGCCTGCTGGGGGCGTGCATGTGCCTTGTGTTTACAGTCAGGTCTGCTCAGTCCTCTGCCAGTGTCCCAGTGTGCCCTCCTGTGATTGACAACCCGGGTCCCCCTGACCTGACTCCACCCAGGGCTCCACTGCGGTGGTTGGGAGGTCCCAGCTCAGTCCAGTGCCGATCCTCAGCCATAGTGGGCAAGGCGCTCTTCATTCTGCGCTGGCACTGCTCATGATCGGCTTCACTGCGGCTATCTCTTACTAGGAGCTCTTCCACTATGGGGAGTCCGTGGGGACCTACTGCTGCCCAACAGGGATGATGAGACTTCCGATGTGGTGAAATTTCGCACAGCTGCTTCTCTTCTATGAGGAGCTCTATGTGAGTACAGTACTAAGAGAGATAGAGCACTGACACCAGCACAGCGAGACAGAGCATCAACACTAGTACTGAACGAGACAGAGCTCTGACACCAGCATTGATACAAAGCACTGACACCAGCACAGAGAGAGCCAGAGCGCTGACACCAGCACAGAGAGAGCCAGAGCGCTGACACCAGCACAGAGAGAGCCAGAGCGCTGACACCAGCACAGAGAGAGCCAAAGCGCTGACACCAGCACAGAGAGAGCCAAAGCGCTGACACCAGCACAGAGAGAGCCAAAGCGCTGACACCAGCACAGAGAGAGCCAAAGCGCTGACACCAGCACAGAGAGAGCCAAAGCGCTGACACCAGCACAGAGAGAGCCAAAGCGCTGACACCAGCACAGAGAGAGCCAAAGCGCTGACACCAGCACAGAGAGAGCCAAAGCGCTGACACCAGCACAGAGAGAGCCAAAGCGCTGACACCAGCACAGAGAGAGCCAAAGCGCTGACACCAGCACAGAGAGAGCCAAAGCGCTGACACCAGCACAGAGAGAGCCAAAGCGCTGACACCAGCACAGAGAGAGCCAAAGCGCTGACACCAGCACAGAGAGAGCCAAAGCGCTGACACCAGCACAGAGAGAGCCAAAGCGCTGACACCAGCACAGAGAGAGCCAAAGCGCTGACACCAGCACAGAGAGAGCCAAAGCGCTGACACCAGCACAGAGAGAGCCAAAGCGCTGACACCAGCACAGAGAGACAGAGCACTGACACCAGCTTTGAAATAGAGGACACTGACACCAGTACTCTTAATATATGCAATACATTTTTATTGCTTGAATAATTTTATTCCCTTATGGACGTGAGTGGGGCCTCATGTTTAAGTTATGCCTAAGGCCTCACAAAGCCTAGAGCCGCCTCTGGCCCTTAAGACCTGTCGATCCAGCCACTCTGTCCTTTTTTGAGAAGGTCCCTTGAGGGCTCTCTTTTTACTCTTTACACAAACAATTGATACCATCGTTATATGTTTGATATTTCCATCAAAATTTGCCTTCCGCTTTGTCTTTTTCAACCTATGTCTACTGTCTTCTTAACTATAAATGTGTTTTTTCAATAGACATTTGTGCTCTGTTTGTAAATAACCTCTAAAAAAAAGGCATCAAGCCAGAAACGTCGGGTTTCTTTATAGATATATTTAATGTCTGTATATGCATCAATTGTTTACTCATTGTCATGTTTCTATGTCTATTTTGACAATGTTAACTATGTGATTAAAGCAAAAGAAACAATATGGGTGATTTACTGAAAATGGAGTACTGGAGTGTGTAAAATCTGGTGCAGCTCTGCATAGAAACCAATCAGCTTTCAGGTTTTATTGTCAAAACCTAAATTTACAAGCTAAAGTTAGAAGCTGATTGGGTACCATGCACAGCTGCACCAGATTTGGAGTTTAATTAACCTTCCCCAATGTTTCTGAACAGCAAAGTAAAAGTATGGGCTTGAATGCTATAGACATGTTGTCTCTCAGCCATCCAGACCCAGCCATCCCTCCATCCATGCTCAGCCATCCCTCTGTCATACTCATCCATCCATCCTCAGCCATCCACACTCAGCAATACCCATCCATCCATCCATGTTCAGGCATCCCATCCACCCCCAGCCATACTCAGCAGTACCCAGCCATACTCAGCAATTCCCAGCCGTTCCCAGCCATACTCAGCGACACCCAGCCATACTCTGCGATACCCAGCCGTACCCAGCCATACTCGGCGATACTCAGCCGTACCCGGCCATACTCGGCGATACCCAGCCATACCCGGCCATACTCTGCGATACCCAGCCATACTCTGCGATACCCAGCCATACTCGGCGATACTCAGCCATACTCTGCACAGTGGCGTCTCCAGCTTTCATATTTAGGGGGGGGGGGCACATGGGAGGACAGGGACAAAAGTAGGGGGGCCAACTATAAAATGCAATTATATATATATATATATATATATATATATATCTATATCCTGGGGCCCTTTACTACAATCCCACAACAGGCTCTTTCACATGTTCTGCAGTGAGCTCCCTTCCTACTATACTGGGGCCCCCCAGGGTGGCAGAAAACAAGAGATATATGTCACCAGCACACCAAGAAAATATAAGGGTCCAAAGCAGTGGGAGAACTATTAGGGTTGCAAAGGTTGTCTTGCCACCGGGCCCTGGTGTTCTGCCACTGTGGGGTTCCCCAGCTGTCCTGTCCCTGTTATTGACAGCACTGGTCTGGCATCTGTCTCCTTGGCTGCAGCGGCAGTCTATTAGGACCTAGTGCTGGTGATATTATGGGTGCATGCAGGGGAAGGCTGGCACTATTGGTTATAGAGAGCCGAGCCCCCAGCTGGTCACCTAGCAGCAGTAATGCTGCATAACTTTCTCTGTTGACATGCTGATCGGGATGTGATCCAGGTGATGCTCCCAGTCAGATCTAATAAACACAGTATTTATTAGCATCAAGAGTACAACCACATTATATATATATATATATATATATATATATATATATATATATATATCAACCATATGTTCAGCAGCCATGTGGGCTCTATGCCTGTAAAGTGTGGGCTTTGATCAATAAAATCACTGATATTTAACACTAGGATTTGACTAGGAGCATCACCTGGATTGCATCACGATCAGCATGTCAGAGAAGGCTCCACTGCTGCCAAGCAACCTGCAGGGAGCTCAACTGTCTACAACCAATAGAGATGGGCTTGGGTGTGTTTGAAATCCCACATGCCCGATCCCGCCAGGAAGCCGACACTCCACAGTGCTAATCACAGCCAGTGAGACATTTCCTGATCTGTGCAGCTGCGGACCGGGTAATGTCTCACTGCCTGTGATTAGCGCTGTGCAGTGTGGGCTTCCTGGCAGGCTCTAGCATGTGGAATTTTGAACATGCCCAGCCCATCTCTAACAACAAATTGTGCTGGCCCTCCTGTACATCAGCCCCATAAAGTAACCAGCACTGGGTTCCAATGTGCTGCTGCCACTGCCATGGAGACAGAGACCAGCGCTGTGAATAGCCGGGACAGGACAGCAACTCTGGTTGTTCCAGCACTGGTCCACACTGGGAGGATTCCCCCATCCACCTATAATGTGTAGATTGGGGAATTGGATCATTTCTTTTTTTTTTTCATTCAACCTAATAGTTGAATGAAAAAAGTGATCAATGAATGGGCTGCCTAAGAGCTAAGACCAGCCATAGACAGTTTAAATCTCAGCTGGTTCAGCAGGAACTGGCTGAGATTTGAACCATTAATGAGCTGAATCTCTTATGATTATCACTAGTGGTTGCTATAGCCACTAGTGATAATCACTGTTTGTTGGGAGAATACAATTGCTGGGCAGGAGGGATATTCCCCTGTCAGCACTGTCTGTGTTGATGGGGGAATTATGCAAGTTTCCTTTCTGCAATCTGTGGATGCAGGAAATAAATTTGCACCGTATATAACCTGCCTAACTGAAAGTGAAAGTAAATTGTGAATGTCTTGAAAGAACAGGAGAGGGGGAGGGAGACAGATGGGGGGAGAAGGGATGAAGATAATGCAGTTCAGTGATTACAGTGTACTGTAGTCTGCAGTGCACACACTTACCCACGGTCCAGGCTAGAATCTCAGGCATCATTCACACACAGCCAGGAATGCTGCTGATTTTCATATTTCCCGCCCACACATCCCCTCTCTTGAGATACAGCACACCGGGATAGTGTGGGTGGGACTGGAAGGAGGAGGAGGAGCTGTATTCCTCCCTGCTCGTATGTGAGGAGAGTGAGGGGGTGGCTGGACTCGCTGGGCTGTGAAAGAGTGTCATAGACTGACACTCGGCTCAGCTTGCAGTCACCACTCTCGGAATTTACAGGCTGGTTCTCCTGTCCTAAGGATGGGAGAAATCAGTCTGTTTCTGTCTCCCCCCCCCACAGTGCTCGTGGAGTCCTTCCTGCAACTCGCTCTTCTCCGTGCCAATGAGGATGCAGGGGAAGGAGCAGATCGGGCGGCTGTGGTTGTGTGAGCGCTCGCGTTATGCAGTGTCAGCGAGCATGGTGGGGCACAGCATAATGTTGGGGGGGGCAGGGCCCCCTCTGGCCCCCCCTAGGGATGCCATTGCTCTGCGATACTCAGCCCTACTCTGCGATACCCAGCCATACTCTGCAATACCCAGTCATACTCGGTGATACTCAGCCATACTCGGCGATACCCAGCCGTACCCAGCCATACTCAGTGATACCCAGCCATACTCGGCGATACCCAGCCGTACCCGGCCATACTCGGTCATACCCAACCGTGTTCAGCCATACCCAACCGTACTCAGCCATACTCAGCCATACTCAGCCATCCACATTTATGGCTCAACCATGCTCAACCATGCTCAGCCATCCAATCCACGGCTCATCCATCCCCAATTCATGCTCATCCATGCCACTACAGTGCCTCACAAAAGTGTAATAGTTAGTCAAATTAGATTTGAGAAATGTATGTCCCTAAAACACCTGATGGTGCTCCCTGCATGTTGGGCCTCTGTATGTGGCCAGGCTGTAGAAAAGTCTCACACAGGTGGTATCGCCATACTCAGGAATCGGAGAATATATTTTGTGGTGTAATTTTTGGTATGTACATGCTATATGTTAGAAATATTGTATAGAATGGACAACTTTGTGTAAAAAAAAAAATGCGTTTTCATTTCTTTCCACATTTACCAAAAACTTGTAGAAAAAAATTAGAGGTTCAAAAGACTCATTATGCCTCAAAGAATATACGTTGGGGTGTTTTCTTTCTAAATTGGGGTAATTTTTGGGGTGTTTCTATTGTCCTGGTGCTCCAGGGCCTTCAAAAGTGCAAGAGGTAGTCAGGAAATTAGATGTGTAATTTATGCTCCTAGAATGCCTGATGGTGCTCCCTGCATGTTGGGCCTCTGTATGTGGCCAGGAGGAGTAGCAGAATGTCTTTGGGGGTTTAATTTGTGGTATGCATATGCTGTGTGTGAGAAATAACCTGACAATTTTGTGGGATAAAAAAAAAAATCTTGATTTTGCAAAGAATTATGGGAAAAAATTACAACTTCAAAAAACTCACAATGCCTCTTACTAAATACCTTGGAATTACTACTTTCCAAAAAGGGGACATTTGGGGGGTATTTGTGCTGTCCTGGCTTGTTAGGGTCTCAAGAAATGAGATGGGCCGTCAGTTCTTCAGGTGTGATAAATTTTCAGAAATTGGCACCATAGCTTGTGGACTCTATAACTTTCAAAAACACCAAATAATATACACCGATTTGGGTTATTTTTACCAAAGATATGTAGCAGTATAACTTTTGGCCAAAATGTATGAATAAAAATGACTAATTTGCAAAATTTATAACAAAAACGAAGAAAAATTCTTTTTTTTACCAAATTTTCAGTCTTTTTTTCTTTTATAGCGCAAAAAATTAAAATCACAGAGATGATAAAATACCACCAAAAGAAAGCTCTATTTATGTGAAAGGAAAAAATATAAAAATGTAATATGGGTACAGTGTTGCATGACTGAGTAAAAGCCGGAAGTCGGCGGAGAGGTGAGTACCGATCAAAAGATTTTTTATCGATCAAAAAAGTTTTTAAAACTACAATTTTTTCAGGAGCAGTAAACTGAATAATGCTGAAACAATAAACATGAAATATTCCCTTAAATATCGTGCCTTAACCTCCCTGGCGGTAATCCCGAGTCTGGCTCGGGGTGAGTTTTTCATGCTAAGAGCCGTAACCCAGAGCCAGACTCGGGATTGCATTGCAGGATACAGGGAAGTTACTTACCTTGTTCCCTGGATCCTGCGATGTCCTCCCGCAGTGTGTGCAAGCTGTCTCCACGCGCGATCCACACTGTCGAGTGCCGAGCTCCGTTCCCTGCGACATTGCGGCGCACGGGGACGGAGTTCGTCGCCAAATTCAAAAAGTGAAAAACACAGTATAGATACAGTATAATAATAATTATACACCCCCCTTGTCCCTAGTGGTCTATCCAGTGTCCTGCATGCAGTTTTATATTATAAAAACTGTTCTTTCTGCCTGGAAACTGGAGATTGCCCATAGCAACCAAAAAGTTGAAAACAGCGATAATAAATTAGAATCACTCGCAGAATTGAGCGATAGCGATTTGTGGGGAAATTCGTCATCAAACACTAAATCTAATGACAGCGACAATTCTTCAACTGAGCAAATTTCAGTGTTTTTGATTTGATTACATTATTGAATAATTTTTATTATAATTACATTACTATTTGTTATAATTATTTATAGTTAATTATTATATTATAATTTATGGTTTTGTGTTTCAAACTTTATCATCCCTGGGATGTCTACTAGACTCTTGTTTGGTCAGGTTTAAGTAAGTAATTACTAAGAATTGCAGGCATACAATACATAACACCAAATTTCCATGCAAAATAATTGTGCCGCTTTTGGTACATAATTCCAGACAGAATCATGCCGCCAGAGAGGTTAAACAGAAACAGACAGAATGTATTACAACTGTATATTACAGTAAATGTATGTCAACAACAGTGTCTTATTTGGTGACCTTTCCCTGTCCCCTTAGTCTGACTGTAAAGTGGCGCATCTGTGCAATGTATAGAACATGCCGACAAGGTGCTTTGGGGGGCACCCCAAAGCACCCTCCCCATGTTGGGGGCAAGCGGCCTGGTATGGTTCAGGAGGGAGGGTGCTCGTACCCCTCTTTTCTGGCCTGCCAGGCTGCTTGCTTGGATAAGGGTCTGGTATGGATTTTGGGGGGACCCCACGCCAATTTGTTTTTCATTTTGGCATGGAGTTCCCCTTAAAATCTATGCCAGAACCAAAGGGCCTGGTATGGATTTCCAAAGGGCCTTGTATGGATTTTGGGGGGATCCCACACAATTTTTTAATTTATTTAATGTTGGCATGGAGTTCCCCCTTTAAAATCCATACCAGACACATGCACTCACCTACCTGACCATTACACTCACTTACCTGATCATTACACTCACCTACCTGACACATGCACTCACCTACCTGACACATACTTCCTGCATTACTCACATCCCCATCCCCCCACACACAGTACAATGTAGATCAGAGGATCCATCCTCCTCCTTACCTCTCCATGGCCTCATCGTCCAGCTCTCCCCGGGCAGTATTGTAGGATTCCCCGCCATCCAGCCGCTCCTCAATATCCCTCCCGCCAGGAGGTCAGCTAGCAGCCACTGCACCTCTCCCATAGCCATGGATGATCTGCTTCCTCCCCCTCCGCTGTTCCACAGGATGCATCAGAGGGATAGACTGAACCAAAGTAGTCCTGGAGCAGGGGGAGCTGGAATAGGGTGCCTGCAGAGAGGAATGCCCGAATGCCTTACCAGAGGTGGAGGGGTCCGGGGGAGGCAATAACCTGTATCACAGACCCTCGGGACAGTGGAGGAAGAACTTTACACCCCCCTAAACATTGCACATGGGACGAGGTGACTGGCTGCCCACCCCCCCCCCCCCGCCGACATCACTGGCACTGATGCAAGGAAGGAAGTCGGCTCCTCCGTACCTGCACTGTCAGTGCAAGTGACTGCCTGGCTGGGGGATTCCCCTGGTGTGCCCACAGAGAGGGCTCGGCGTGCCAGCTGTGGCACGCATGCCATAGGTTCGCCATCACTGTCCTAGATTTTTAGCTCGCTCTTTAACCACTTCAGCCCCGGAAGAATTGGCTGCCCAATGACCGGGCTATTTTTTGCGATTCGGCACTGCGTCGCTTTAACTGACAATTGCGCGGTCGTGCGACATTGCACCCAAACAAAATTTACGTCCTTTTTTCCCACAAATAGAGCTTTCTTTTAGGGGTATTTGATCACCTCTGCGGTTTTTATTTTTTGCGCTATAAACAAAAAAAATGCATCAATTTTGAAAAGAATGCAACATTTTTTACTTTTTGCTATAATAAATATTCCCCAAAAATATATAAAAAAACTAATTTTTTCCTCAGTTCAGGCCGATATGTATTCTTCTACATATTTTTGGTAATACAAATCGCAATAAGCGTATATTTATTGGTTTGCGCAAAAGTTATAGCGTCTACAAAATAGGGGATAGTTTTATGGCATTTTTATTATAATTTTTTTTTACTAGTAATAGCGGCGATCAGCGATATATATCGTGACTGCGATATTGCGGCGGACACATCTGACACTATTTTGGGACCATTGTCATTTATACAGTGATCAGTGCTATAAAAATGCACTGATTATTGTGTAAATGACACTGGCAGTGAAGGGGTTTACCACTAGGGGGCGAGGAAGGGGTTAAGTGTATCCTAGGGAGTGATTCTAACTGTGAGGGGGCAGGGCTACCAGTGACATGACAGCGATCACTGCTTCCGATGACAGGGAGCAGTAGATCACTGTCCTGTCACAAGGCAGAACAGGGGAATGCCTTGTTTACATAGGCATCCCCCGTTCTGCCATTCCGTGACACGATCCCGGGACACCGGCAGACATCGAGTCTGCGGGTCCTGGGGGCACGGTCACGGAGCTCGTGGCGTTCGCGCGAGTGCTAGGTGGCAGATTCAAAGCAACGTACCTGTACGTTGCTTTGCCTACCCGTGCCATTCTGCCGACGTATATGTACGTGAAGAGGGGAGCACAGGGGTGGGACTTTGAGTGAAGCACGAGGATGCAAAGGGATAAGAGGTGAACAATAGGAATTTTATTATAGTTGGTACATATAAAACATATGAGCATTGCTGGTAGTTGATAGACAGTAAGCATAATAATCACAATGGACATGGTGATACCATTGGAATCTCAGAGTGTAACCACTACTATAGAGAACAATGTACATGATAACAGCCAGTACATATGATAACATTAATGGTGTTTTCTATTATATGACAATAATAAAATATCCAAGGTCACCCACATCAGGGTTGAGTAAAAACATAATGCAAAGTAGAACCTGCAGGACCTATGGCCTCACTAGACCTGGGAGGTAAGGTAGGTATGATGGTTGGGAGGTTGTTGGAAGCATAAGGGAATGAAACCACGGCACCGGTTGGCTTGACGCGTTTCGTGGCCTTAGCGCCACTCATCAGGAGCGTACACGTGATTGGTCTAGAATAAAAGAAATATATAATTGTAGGTAATGGATATAAGTATGTATGGGGGTACAGGTAGGCCCCCATGCACCTAAGTGCATACTTACTAATGGTGGTTTACATGTGGTTGGTGTGGTGGTGAGGCGTAGCAGGAATCAGGGTCTACCTCCAGTCGGGGGTCGTGGCGGGCGGCTCGCCTGGGGCATCAATCAAGGCCTACTGCCAAGCAGGGACAGAGCTGGGGCTACCCTGTGAGAGGTGGAGACCAGTTAGGAATAAAATGGGATGGGAAGGGGTGACTGGGGATAAGAGTGGCAGAGAGCACCCGGTGTGAGTGAGGGGTGTATGGAGGTGGAGGCTGGCAGTCCTTGTGGTGCCAGGATAGCGTGATTGAGTGAACAGCAATGGTGGTGCAGGTGAAGGTCCCAGGCTTGTAACTAGGAGGTGGAGTGAAATTGAAGAAGAAGGGTGAAAAGAGAAAAGGTTACCTGGGTTCTGCAGGGCAACCGGTGAGGGGGAGAGATGGCTGTGCTGTGATGTGAACAGAGAGCCCCTGAGTGTCGAGACTGCCTGGAAGTGCCGTTATGTGTGCCGCCGCGACACCGCCCACCAACGTCACGCTGGGTAGCAGCGCATGGGGGGAGGGGCACCGTCAGCCGGAAAGGGTATCCGGCCGCCCGGCTCTTGTAATCCCCCCACCTGTTACCACAGCCTGGACGGCAAGACGTCAACCAAGACGCCGTGCGTCCAGCGTGGAGGCGTGACGGTGACGCGCATTGACAGTGCATCCGCCCCTCCAAGGAATAGAGGAGGGGCAGGGGCCCGCAAGGCACGTCACGGCCCCCGATGGAGGAAATAACCAGACGCTGAAGCGGCCGGACCTAACCCACATATCTACCACCAAGAGTGAACCACCATGTTGGGTATCAATAAAATATAAGATATAGGGTAACTATGTTACGGAAATAATATTAGTAAAAGGGTATGACATTATACACAGGGGAGGCAGACCATAGAGTCTTAAATTGCAGAAATTAATGAAGGATTAATGAAGGATAATAAATGGAGCAAGTCCGGGTGCTTCCATCCCTATTATGTTGAAAAAGGAGAGGGCAATTGTTAGGGATTTTATGGAGGACATTGCCTGGTAAGGTCATGCGTGTCCATCCCTTGGGACTTTAATTGAAATCATGACCCGGCATGGCCATGCATTTCCATCCCTTGTTAACAATTGTTAGGGACTTTGTGGAGAACATTGCCTGGTAAGGTAATGCATGTCCATCCCTTGGGACTTTAAATGAAAGCATGGCCCGGTAAGGCCATATATTTCCATCCCTTAATGTACGTGAGGCAGATGGCAAGTGGTTAAACAATCTCCAGTTGGTAGATACCTGGAGAAGTCACAACGTTGGTGTAAAGTAGGGATGAGCTGAACACCCCCCGGTTCGGTTCGCACCAGAACTTGCGAACGGGCCAAAAGTTTGTGCAAACTTTAGAACCCCGTTAAAGTCTATGGGACTCGAACGTTCGGAATCAAAAGTGCTAATTTTAAAGGCTAATTTGCAATTTATTGTCCTAAAAGGGGTTTGGGGACCTGGGTCCTGCCCCAGGGGACATGTATCAATGCAATTTTTTTTTTTAAAAACGCCCGTTTTTTGAGGAGCAGTGATTTTAATGATGCTTAAAGTGGAAAAAAAGTGAAATATTCCTTTAAATATCGTACCTGGGGGGTGTCTAAAGTATGCCTGTGAAGTGGCACGTGTTTCCCATGTTTAGAACTGTCCCTGCACAAAATGACATTTCGAAAGGAAAAAAAGTCATTTAAAACTGCTTGCGGCTTTAATGTAATGTCTGGTCCTGGTAATATGGATGAAAATAATTGAGAAAAAGGGCATGGGTACCCCCCCACCCCACCCAGCCCATTGCCAGCCCCTTTGGGTCTTGTATGGATATTAAGGGGAACCCCGCACCCAAATTAAAAAAAGGAAAGGCGGGGGGCCCCCAGGCCCTATATACTCTGAACAGCAGTATACAGGCGGTGCAAAAAAGACAGGGACTGTAGGTTTGTTGTTAAGTAGAATCTGTTTGTATTTTTGAACTGGTACATTTTTAAAGTGTAGCTCCAGCCAAAAAATCTATTTTTAAGCTTTTTGGAAAACATAGGGAAGGTTTATCACCCCTGTAACATTTGTTTTGCTGTCTGTGCACCTCTTCAGAAGATTTCACCTCACTTTCTGTCTGAAAATTAGTTTTTTTAAGTGAAACAAGGATTGGTGATAAAGCATCAGTGGAGAGGAGACCCGTTTTTCCCATATTAACTCTTACAGGAGAGAATTTCCCTTCCTAGGGGTAGATTTCCTCTCACTTCCTGTTGTCTCCTTCCGTTTGCAAGTAGGAGTCGTTTGTAAGTTGGATGTTTGAAAGTAGGGGCCTGCCCTATATACTCTGCAAAAATTTGGGCCTTAGGCGTTGGTGTTGCCACAACACTGTAAGCCCACACAGTTACTCTTGGTGGGCGTTGGAACGCCCTGCTGTGAACTATATCAAGAATTGTAATTACATGCCATTGTTTAACAGTGGTAGAAAAATTGGGCCTTTGGTGGTGGTGGTGTAGTGCCACAACACTGTAAGTCCTCAGTTACTCTTGTTGGGCGCTGGAACGGGCTCTGCTGTGAAATATTATATCAAGAATTGTAATTACATGCACCTGTTGAACAGGGGCAGAAAAATTGGGCCTTTTGTGGTGGTGGTGTTGCCACAACACTGTAAGCCCTCACAGTTACTCTTGGTGGGCACATGAATGGGCCCTGCTGTGAAATATTAGATCAAGAATTGTAATTACATGTCCCTGTTGAACAGGGGCAGAAAAATTGGGCCTTAGGCACTGGTGCTGGTCCCACAACACTGCAACCCCTCACAGATACTCTAGTTGGAGCGCAGGAATGAGCCCTGCTGCAAAGTATTGCATCAAAAATTGTAATTTCACGCCCCTGTTAAACAGGGGCAGAAAAATTGGGCCTTAGCCATTGATGGCAGCGCCCAGAACCAAAAATGTTCTTACCAGCTATCAGCATGATCATTGACCAGGAAGAGAATAGTCACTCAGCATTAGTGATGAGCCGAACACCCCCGGGTTCGGTTCGCACCAGAACCCGCGAACGGACCGAAAGTTCGAACGAACATTAGAACCCTATTAAATACAATGGATGCGAACGTTCGAATTCTAAAGTGCTAATTATAACAACTATTATGCATGTTATTGTCATAAATAGGGTTTGGGAACCCGGGTTCTGCACCAGGGGACATGTATCAATGCAAAAAGAAGTTTTAAAAACGGTCGTTTTTCGGGAGCAGTCATTTTAATGATGCATAAAGTGAAAAAAAAAAAGTCAAATATTCCTTTAAATATCGTACCTGGGGGGTGTCTAAAGTATGCCTGTGAAGTGCCACGTGTTTCCCGTGTTTAGAACTGTCCCTGCACAAAATGACACTTCTAAAGGAAAAAAAAGCCATTTAAAACTGCTTGCGGCTTTAATGTAATGTCTGGTCCCGGTAATATGGATGAAATTCTTTAAGAAAAATGGCATAGCTACCCCATGACCCCCCCCCCTACCCCAGCCCATTACCAGCCCCTTTGGGTCTTGTATGGATATTAAGGGGAACCCCGCACATAAAATAAAAAAGGCCCTATATACTCTGAACAGCCGTATACAGGCGGTGCATACAAGACAGGGACTGTAGGTTTGTTCTTATGTAGAATCTGTTTGTAATTTTGAACAGGTACATTGTTGAAGTGTAGCTCCAGCCCAAAAATCTATTTTTAAACTTTTTGGGAAACATAGGTAAGGGTTATCACCCCTGTAACATTTGTTTTGCTGTCTGTGCCCCTGTTCAGAACATTTCACCTCACTTTCCGTCCCAATGACAACTGTTTTTGAAATGTGGTGTTTTTCTTGAAACAAGGATTGCTGATAAAGCATCAGTACAGATGAGACCCCTTTCTCCCATATTTATTCTTACAGGAGAGAATTTTCCTTTCTAGGGGTAGATTTCCTCTCACTTCCTGTTGTCTTCTTTCGTTTGCAAGTAGGAGTCGTTTGTAAGTTGGATGTTTGAAAGTAGGGACCTGCCGTATATACTCTGCAGAAATAGGCCCCTTAGTTGTTGGTGTTGGCACAACACTGTAAGCACTCAGTTACTCTTGGTTGGTGCTGGAATGCCCTGCTGTCAACTATTATATCAGGAATTTTAATTACATATAATTGTTGAACAGTGGTAGTAAAAATTGGGGCTTTGATGGTGGTGCTGGTGCCACAACACTGTAAGCCCTGACAGTTACTCTTGGTGGGTGCAGCAATGGGCCCTGCTGTGAATTATTAGATCAAGAATTGTAATTACATGCCCCTTTTGAACAGGGGCTGAAAAATTGGGCCTTTCGTGGTGGTGGTGGTGGTGGCGTTGCCACAAGACTGTAAGCCCTCAGAGTTACTCTTGGTGGGTGCAGCAATGGACCCTGCTGTGAATTATTAGATCAAGAATTGTAATTGCATGCCCCTGTTGAACAGGGGCTGAAAAATTGGGCCTTAGGCACTGGTGGCACAACACTACAACCCCTCACAGATACTGTACTTGGAGCACAGCAATGAGCCCTGTTGCAAAGTATTGCTTCAAAAATTGTAATGACACGCCCCTGTTAAACAGGGGCTGAAAAATTGGGCCTTAGGCACTGGTGCCACAACACTCCAACCCCTCACAGATACTGTACTTGGAGCACAGCAATGAGCCCTATGGCAAATTATTGCTAAAAAAATTGTAATTACACGCCCCTGTAAAACAGGGGCTGAAAAATTGGGCCTTAGCCACTGGTGGCGGCACCCATAAACAAAAATGATCTTCCAAGCTATCATCATCAATCGTATCATTGAGGACTCGGAGGAGGAGGATAGCCAGTCAACATAACAGCACAGGCACTCAGCATCAGCATCAGTCTTGAAGGGATGTGACATGTTAAAATCAATTAGTCTGTTATATCAGCATCAGGTGTGTGGTAGCTGGTGGTGATCCAAGACTGGTTCATCTTGATGAAAGTCAGTCGATCAACCGAGTCGGTGGACAGGCGCACCCTGTGATCCGTGACAAATCCTCCAGCAGCACTGAATGTGCGTTCCGAAAGAACGCTGGATGCAGGACAGGCCAGTAGCTCAATTGCATACTGTGCAAGCTCTGGCCAGTGATCCATCCTCAAGACCCAGTAAGCCAGAGGATTTTCGGTGGGGAAGGTGTCCAAGTCTGACCTTGCCCCTAGATATTCCTGCACCATGTTTATCAGACGCTGGCGATGGTTGCTGGAACCGATCATACTTTGGGGCTGCGGACTAAAGAATTGTCTGAACGCATCGGTCAGACGGCCACCTTCCCCACCGCTCCTTCTTTGACTGGCCGAAGCCTCAGCAACTCGTTGTCCAGGACCAGGAGTTTGTAACCTCCCAGTCTCTGGGAACGCGTTGCACAGACCTTTCTGCAAGGCCTCCCGGAGTTGTCTCATCCTCTGCTCCCTCTGCGACGGTAACATAAGGTCCGCAACCTTACCCTTGTACCGTGGATCAAGGAGAGTGGCCAGCCAGTAATGGTCCCTCTCCTTGATCCGAAGAATACGAGGATCCTTCCGCAGACTTTGCAGGATCAGGGAGGCCATGCAGCGTAGGTTTGCTGAGGCATTTGGTCCGGAGTCCTCTGGGTCACTAAGGACGACATGATCCGCAGCCACCTCCTCCCAGCCACGTACAAGTCCACTGGTTTCTTGGGACTGTAAATCATCCCTAAAAGACTGCTGCTGATGATGCTGAGTGCCAGCCTCCACCTCCATGCTGACACAATCCTCCTCCTCCTCCTCCTCCTCCTCCTCCTCCTCCTCTTCCTGTGCGATGGGTGGGACAGAAGGAACACTGTCTGGGTAAAGGGGGCCTTGAGAGGCAAGGAAGTCCTCCTCTTCCTGCCTCTGTTCTGCCTCAAGTGCCCTGTCCATTATTCCACGCAGCGTGTGCTCCAACAGGTGGACAAGAGATACAGTGTCACTGATGCATGCACTGTCACTGCTCACCATCCTCGTGGCCTCCTCAAATGGTGCCAGGACAGTGCATGCATCCCTGATCATGCCCCACTGGCGTGGAGAAAAAAAAACCAAGCTCCCCTGACCCTGTCCTGGTGCCGTAGTCGCACAGGTACTCATTGATGGCCCTCTGCTGCGTGTGCAGCCGCTGTAGCATGGCCAACGTTGAGTTCCACCTGGTGGGCATGTCACATATAAGGCGGTTCTTGGGCAGGTTCAACTCCTTTTGCAGCTCAGCCAGGCGAGCACTGGCATTATAAGATCTGCGGAAATGCACACAGACTTTCCTGGCCTGCCTCAGGACATCCTGTAAGCCCGGGTACCTGCCCAAGAACCGCTGCACCACCAGGTTAAGGACGTGAGCCACACAGGGCACATGGGTCAGTTGTCCCTGTCGGAGGGCGGAGAGGAGGTTGGTGCCATTGTCGCAAACCACCATTCCTGGCTTAAGCTGGCGTGGCGTCAACCACCTCTCGGCCTGGCCCTGCAGAGCAGACAGGACCTCTGCCCCAGTGTGGCTTCTGTCCCCCAAACACACCAGCGCAAGCACGGCATGGCATCTTTTTGCCTGCGTACTTGCGTAGCCCCGTGAACGGCTACGGAGCACCGCTGGTTCATAGGACAAACCACAGGAAGAGGCCATGGAGGAAGAAGAAGAGGAGGGGGTGGAGGAGAGAGGTGTGTCACAACCAGTAGTAGCATTTTGGAGGCGTGGCGGTGGGACAACCTCCAACACTACTGCACCTTGTCCTGCATCCTTCCCAGCTGCCAAAAGAGTGACCCAATGGGCCGTGAAAGAAAGGTAACGTCCCTGTCCATGCCTGCTGGACCATGAGTCAGCGGTAATATGCACCTTACCGCTGACCGCCCTGTCCAGCGAGGCCAAGACATTGCCTTCCACATGCCGGTAGAGAGCCGGAATAGCCTTCCGTGAGAAAAAGTGGCGTTTGGGAACCTGCCACTGAGGAACCGCACATTGCACAAACTCACGGAAGGGGGCCGAGTCTACCAACTGAAAAGGCAGCAGTTGAAGCGCTAGCAATTTAGCCAAGCTAGCATTCAACCGCTGGGCATGTGGATGGCTGGGAGTGAACTTCTTTCGACGGTCCAGCAGCTGGGGCAGGGAAATTTGCCTGCTAGAATCGGACGTCGGTGTACTGCTAGCAGAGTGGCCGCAAGTACTTGGCTGTGACACACCTAATTCTACACCTTCATTCCTCTCAGTGCATGTTTCAGAGAGGACTGAAGTTATAGTGGGGTTGGAGATCCCAGCTGATGCGGTGCAAGGAGAGGTCCGCTTTGTTCTTTGGTGTGGGTCTTTCAGGTAGGCTTGCCAACGAGCTGCATGGCAGGTCAACATATGTCTGGTCAGGCATGTGGTACCCAAGCGGCTGATGTTTTGGCCACGCGATATACGCTTGAGACATATGTTGCAAACAGCAGCTGTGCGATCTGATGCACTAGCCTCAAAAAAGGCCCACACCAAAGAACTTTTTGAATGACGGGCAGAGGCAGCGCCCTGCACAGGCGGAGCTCTGCGGTGTGATTCCGTCGGTGTACTGCCCTTACGCTGGCCACCAAAGGGCATCCTGCCTCGTTGGAGATGTGCCTCCTCCTCATCCTCCTCCTCCTCCTCTCTCCTATTAGGCACCCACGTGGAGTCAGTGACCTCATCATCACCTCCCTCCTCATCACTGGAGCCAATCTGGCAGTATGCTGCAGCTGCTGGAACATGACTGCCAGATTGGTGTCCTTCTTGAGCATCCCCTCTGTCTGCTCTCACGCTACTGCCTTCCTCTAGCTGGGTTTCATCATCAGACCCTTCGAAACGCTGGGCATCCTCCTGGAGCATGTACCCAACACTGTGCTGAAACAGTTCGGGGGACTCCTCAGGAGGAGGACATGGTGGGTCTAGGGAAGGAGTGACTGATGATGAGTCTGACATTGATACCAGGGAAGAGGACGCTTTGGCAGCTGCTTTTCCAGTACCCTGAGCCTGGGTGAGAGAGGATGAGGAGGAGGAGGAGGGCTTGGTCATCCACTCTACCAAGTCTTCGGCATGATGTGGCTCAACATGTCCAGCTGCCGAAAAGAAGGACAAGCGTGTCCCATGGCCATGTGCTGATGACAATGCACCGCGTCCACGACCAGCACTGTTGCCCCCAGACACAGAGCCTGCTTGCCCTCTTTTATTGCCTCCTGACTGTCTGCCTCTTCTTGTTTGCCTTACAGACATTCTAATAGATGGCCTGCAGGGAGATGGGAAAAAAGCAATAAGGGCTACCTTCAGGTGTCCTTCTCTGTCCCTTGAAACAAGGACTTTGACAGTGAAAGAAACTGACACACTCTCCCTACCTACAGTTTTCTGTCCCTAGAAAAAATGTTTTTTTTAAGCACAATTTAGCACAAGGAGAATTCACTCACTGTCCTTCCAGGTCCCTGGAAACAAGGACTTTGACAGTGAAAGAAACTGACACACTCTCCCTACCTACAGTTTTCTGTCCCTAGAAAAAATGTTTTTTTTAAGCACAATTTAGCACAAGGAGAATTCACTCACTGTCCTTCCAGGTCCCTGGAAACAAGGACTTTGACAGTGAAAGAAACTGACACACTCTCCCTGCCTACAGTTTACTGTCCCTAGAAAAAATGTTTTTTTTAAGCACAATTTAGCACAAGGAGAATTCACTCACTGTCCTTCCAGGTCCCTGGAAACAAGGACTTTGACAGTGAAAGAAACTGACACACTCTCCCTACCTACAGTTTTCTGTCCCTAGAAAAAATGTTTTTTTTAAGCACAATTTAGCACAAGGAGAATTCACTCACTGTCCTTCCAGGTCCCTGGAAACAAGGACTTTGACAGTGAAAGAAACTGACACACTCTCCCTACCTACAGTTTTCTGTCCCTAGAAAAAATGTTTTTTTTAAGCACAATTTAGCACAAGGAGAATTCACTCACTGTCCTTCCAGGTCCCTGGAAACAAGGACTTTGACAGTGAAAGAAACTGACACACTCTCCCTACCTACAGTTTTCTGTCCCTAGAAAAAATGTTTTTTTTAAGCACAATTTAGCACAAGGAGAATTCACTCACTGTCCTTCCAGGTCCCTGGAAACAAGGACTTTGACAGTGAAAGAAACTGACACACTCTCCCTACCTACAGTTTTCTGTCCCTAGAAAAAATGTTTTTTTTAAGCACAATTTAGCACAAGGAGAATTCACTCACTGTCCTTCCAGGTCCCTGGAAACAAGGACTTTGACAGTGAAAGAAACTGACACACTCTCCCTACCTACAGTTTTCTGTCCCTAGAAAAAATGTTTTTTTTAAGCACAATTTAGCACAAGGAGAATTCACTCACTGTCCTTCCAGGTCCCTGGAAACAAGGACTTTGACAGTGAAAGAAACTGACACACTCTCCCTACCTACAGTTTTCTGTCCCTAGAAAAAATGTTTTTTTTAAGCACAATTTAGCACAAGGAGAATTCACTCACTGTCCTTCCAGGTCCCTGGAAACAAGGACTTTGACAGTGAAAGAAACTGACACACTCTCCCTACCTACAGTTTTCTGTCCCTAGAAAAAATGTTTTTTTTAAGCACAATTTAGCACAAGGAGAATTCACTCACTGTCCTTCCAGGTCCCTGGAAACAAGGACTTTGACAGTGAAAGAAACTGACACACTCTCCCTACCTACAGTTTTCTGTCCCTAGAAAAAATGTTTTTTTTAAGCACAATTTAGCACAAGGAGAATTCACTCACTGTCCTTCCAGGTCCCTGGAAACAAGGACTTTGACAGTGAAAGAAACTGACACACTCTCCCTACCTACAGTTTTCTGTCCCTAGAAAAAATGTTTTTTTTAAGCACAATTTAGCACAAGGAGAATTCACTCACTGTCCTTCCAGGTCCCTGGAAACAAGGACTTTGACAGTGAAAGAAACTGACACACTCTCCCTACCTACAGTTTTCTGTCCCTAGAAAAAATGTTTTTTTTAAGCACAATTTAGCACAAGGAGAATTCACTCACTGTCCTTCCAGGTCCCTGGAAACAAGGACTTTGACAGTGAAAGAAACTGACACACTCTCCCTACCTACAGTTTTCTGTCCCTAGAAAAAATGTTTTTTTTAAGCACAATTTAGCACAAGGAGAATTCACTCACTGTCCTTCCAGGTCCCTGGAAACAAGGACTTTGACAGTGAAAGAAACTGACACACTCTCCCTGCCTACAGTTTACTGTCCCTAGAAAAAATGTTTTTTTTAAGCACAATTTAGCACAAGGAGAATTCACTCACTGTCCTTCCAGGTCCCTGGAAACAAGGACTTTGACAGTGAAAGAAACTGACACACTCTCCCTACCTACAGTTTTCTGTCCCTAGAAAAAATGTTTTTTTAAGCACAATTTAGCACAAGGAGAATTCACTCACTGTCCTTCCAGGTCCCTGGAAACAAGGACTTTGACAGTGAAAGAAACTGACACACTCTCCCTACCTACAGTTTTCTGTCCCTAGAAAAAATGTTTTTTTTAAGCACAATTTAGCACAAGGAGAATTCACTCACTGTCCTTCCAGGTCCCTGGAAACAAGGACTTTGACAGTGAAAGAAACTGACACACTCTGCCTACCTACAGTTTTCTGTCCCTAGAAAAAATGTTTTTTTTAAGCACAATATAGCACAAGCACAAAACAGACTGACACTCTCCCTACCTATCCTTTTCTTTCCCTAAACTAAAGGAATCCAGGTTAAGCAAGAAAGAAATAAAAGTCACTGTCCCTGCCTATGCTGCTCTATCCCTGCTCCGGAACACACTACACTAGGCCGCCGTGCTGGCGGCCTTTTATAGTGTGGGGCGTGTACTAAACACCCTCAGCAATAATTGGCCACAGGCATCCTGCCTGTGGCCAATCATTGCTCTCCTCGCTGCCGGCGCTGTGATTGGCCAAGCATGCGGGGTCACAGTGCATGCTTGGCCAATCACAGCGCCTGGATGACACTGCGATGGCGTAGTGCATTGTGGGCCGTTCGCGTCACTCGAATTTGGCGCGAACGGCCCAAATCGTTCGATCTTCGTCGAACGATCGAACAGCCGATGTTCGAGTCGAACGTATGTTCGACTCGAACACGAAGCTCATCCCTACTCAGCATAACAGGATAGTCACTCAGCATCAGCATAGGCAGTCTTAAAGGGATCTGACATTTAAAAAAAAAATTATTCAGTTACATCAGCATCAGGTGCTTGGTAGCTGGTGGTGATCCAAGACTGATTCATTTTTATGAAGGTCAGTCGATCGACCGAGTCGGTAGACAGGCGCATCCTGTGATCGGTTACAAAGCCTCCAGCAGCACTGAATGTGCGTTCCGAAACAACGCTGGATGCAGGATAGGCCAGTAGCTCAATTGCATACTGTGCAAGCTCTGGCCAGTGATCCATCCTCAAGACCCAGTAACCCAGAGGATTTTCGGTGGGAAAGGTGTCCAAGTCTGATCTTGCCCCTAGGTATTCCTGCACCATTTAAAACAGACGCTGGCGAGTGTTGCTGGAACCGATCATAACTTGGGGCTGCGGACTAAAAAATTGTCTGAACGCATCAGTCAGCCGGCCACCTTCTCCACCGCTCCTTCTTTGACTGACTGACTGACCTCAGCAACACGTTGTCCAGGACCAGGAATTTGCAACCTCCCAGTCTCTGGGAATGCGTTGCACAGACCTTTCTGCAAGGCCTCCCGATGATGTTTCATACTCTGCTCCCTCTGCGAACGGCAAGATAAGGTCCGCAACCATACCCTTGTAACGTGGATCAAGGAGGGTTGCCAGGCAGTAATGATCCCTCTCCTTCATAGCACGAATACGAGGATCCTTCCGCAGGCTTTGCAGAATCAGGGAGGCCATGCAGCGTAGGTTTGCTGAGGCATTCGGTCCGGAGTCCTCTCTCCTCCTCCCAGCCACATACAAGTCCACGGGTTTCTTGGGACTGTAAATCATCCCTAAAAGACTGCTGTTGTTGATGCTGAGTGCCAGGTTCTACCTCCATGCTGACACAATCCTCCTCCTCCTCCTCCTCCTCTTCTGGTGTGATGGGTGGGACAGAAGGAACACTGTCTGGGTAAAGGGGGCCTTGAGAGGCAAGGAAGTCCTTCTCTTCCTGCCTCTGTTCTGCCTCAAGTGCCCTGTCCATTATTCCATGCAGCGTGTGCTCCAACAGGTGGACAAGAGGGACAGTGTCACTGATGCATGCACTGTCACTGCTCACCATCCTCGTGGCTTCCTAAAATGGTGACAGGACAGTGCATGCATCCCTGATCAGGACCCACTGGCGTGGCAAAAAAAAAACAAGCTCCCCTGACCGTGTCCTGGTGCCATATTGGCACAGACACTCATTGATGGCCCTGCAGCATGGCCAACGTTGAGATCCACCTGGTGGGCATGTCACAGATTAGGCAGTTCGTGGGCAGGTTGTATTCCTTTTGGAGTTCAGCCAGCCGAGCACTGGCATTATATGACCAGTGGAAATGCACACAGAGTTTTATGGCCTGCCTCAGGACCTCCTGTAAGCCTGGGTACCTGCCCAAGAACCGCTGCACCACCAAGTTAAGGACGTGAGCCAAACAGGGCACATGGGTCAGTTGTCCCTGCCGGAGGGCAGAGAGGAGGTTGGTACCATTGTTGCAAACCACCATTCCTGGCTTAAGCTGGCGTGGCATCAACCACCTCTGAGCCTGCCCCTGCAGAGCTGACAGAATCTCTGCCCCAGTGTGGCTCCTATCCCCCAAGCACACCAGCTCAAGCACCGCATGGCATCTTTTTGCCTGCATACTTGTGTAGCCCCTTGAACGCCTACAGAGCACCGCTGGTTCCGAGAACAAAGCACAGGAAGAGACCATGGAGGAAGAAGAGGAGCGGGTGGAGGAGAGAGGTGTGTCAGAATCACCAGTAGTAGCATTTTGGAGGCGTGGTAGTGGAATAACCTCCAACACTACTGCACCTTGTCCTGCATCCTTCCCATCCTTCACACATAGCGTCGTGAAAGATAGGTAACGTCCCCGTCCATGCCTGCTGGACCATGAGTCAGCGGTAATATGCACCTTACCATTGACCACCCTGTCCAGCGAGGCCAAGACATTGTCTTCCACATGCTGGTAGAGAGCCGCAAACCCCTTCTGTGAGAAAAAGTGGCGTTTGGGAACCTGCCACTGAGGAACCGCACATTCCACAAACTCACGGAAGGGGGCAGAGTCTACCAAATGAAAAGGCAGCAGTTCAAGTGCTAGCAATTTAGTCAAGCTAGCATTCAACCTCTGGGCATGTGGATGGCTGGGAGTGAACTTCTTTCGGCGGTGCAGCAGCTGGGGCAGGGAAATTTGCCTGGTACAATCTGGCGTTGGTGTACCGATAGCAGATTGGCCGCAAGTACTTGGCTGTGATTCTACACCTTCATTCCTCTCAGTGCAGGTTTCAGAGAGGACTGAAGGTATAGTGGGGTTGGAGATCCCAGCTGATGAGGAGCAAGGAGAGATCCGCTTTGTTCTTTGGTGTGGGTCTTTTAGGTAAGCTTGCCAACGAACTGCATGGCAGGTCGACATATGTCTGGTCAAGCATGTGGTGCCCAAGCGTGTGATGTTTTGCCCACGCGAGATACGCTTGAGACATATGTTGCAAATAGCAGCGGTGCGATCTGATGCACTCGTCTCAAAAAAGGCCCACACCAAAGAACTTTTGGAATAACGTGCAGAGACAGCAATGCACTGCACATGCGGAGCTCTGCGGTGTGATGCAGTCGGTGTGCTGCCCTTAAGCTGGCCCCTTGAGGGCATCCTGCCTCGTTGGAGATGTGCCTCCTCCTCCTCCTCCTCTCTCCTATCAGGCACCCACATGGAGTCAGTGACCTCATCATCCCCTCCCTCCTCATCACTGGAGCAAACCTGGCAGTATGCTGCAGCTGGGGGAACATGACTGCCAGATTGCTGTCCTTCTTGGACACCCCCTCACTCTGGGCTCACATTACTGCCTTCCTCTAGCTGGGTACCATCATCGGAGCCTTCAAAATGCTGGGCATCCTCCTGGAGCATGTACCCAACACTGGGGTCAAACAGTTCGGGGGACTCCTCAGGAGGACATGGTGGGCCTAGGGAAGGAGTGACTGATGCCATTGAGCTGAGGGAAGAGGGCAGGTTGGCAGCTGCTTTGCCAGACAAAGCACCCTGAGCCTGGGTGAGAGAGGATGAGGAGGATGAGGACGGCTTGGTCATCCACTCTACCAAGTCTTCGGCATGTTGCGGCTCAACGCGGCCAGCTGCTGAAAAAAAGGACAAGCGTGTCCCACGGCCACGTGCTGATGAGGATGCACCGTGTCCATGACCAGCACTGTTGCCTCTAGACACAGAGCCTGCTTGCCCTCTTTTATTGGCTTGTGACTGTCTGCCTCTCCTTGTTGGCCTTCCAGACATACTAATGGCCTGCAGTGAGATATAGCTGCACAAAGCTGGGATGTATATATATACTGATTATACTGCAGCTAGCAGAATCAACTGTATGCCTGTAGTATTATTAGTATGAGAACACCAGCAATTGTATTCAGGTAGTTTTAGGTGCACACTGTGCAAAGGACATAGTACACTAACTGTAAATACTGAAGCTATCTGCCTGTGGTATTAATATGATCAGAACACCAGCAATTGTCTACAGGTAGCTTTGGATGCACACTCTGCAAAGGACACAGTACACTAACTGCATATACTGCAGCTGCCTGCCTGTGGTATTAATATGATCAGAGGAACACCAGCAATTGTCTTCAGGTAGCTTTAGGTGCACACTGTGCAAAGGACACAGTACACTAACTGTAAATACTGCAACTGCCTGTCTGTGGTATTAATATGACCAGAACACCAGCAATTGTCTTCAGGTAGCTTTAGGTGCACACTGTGCAAAGGACACGGTACTCTAACTGTAAATACTGCAGCTCCCTGCCTGTATTTGTATGAGAACACCAGCAATTGTATTCGGGTAGCTTTAGGTGCACACTGTGCAAAGGACACAGCTCACTAAATGAAAATACTGCAACTCCCTGCCTGTATTAGTATGAGAACACCAGCAATTGTATTCAGGTAGCTTTAGGTGCACACTGTGCAAAGGACACAGTACACTAAATGAAAATACTGCAACTAGCACAATCACCTGCCTGCCTGTCAGTATACTATGAATAGAATAATAGGAACGTATCTAGCTAAACTGAATACAGTATATACATATACAGTATATATATATACAACACCTAGGATGCATATATATCCTCTACACACTGTAACTGCAGCTAACTGACTCGCCTGCCTGCTCTATCTAACTCAAATGAGATGGCACTATCTCTCTCTGTCTTTGTTTAACCGCCGCCGCAACACACTACACAAGGCCGCCACGCAGGCGGCCTTATATAGTGTGGGGCGTGTACTAAACCCCCTGAGCCATAATTGGCCAAAGCCACCCTGGCTTTGGCTAATTACAGCTCTCTGTACAGACGGTGCTGTGATTGGCCAAGCATGCGGGTCATAGTGCATGCTTGGCCAATCAGCCAGCAATGCACTGCGATGCTGCAATGAATTATGGGCCGTGACACGCCACTCGAATTTGATGCAAATGGCCCATAATGTTCGCAATTTGGCGAACAACCGAACAGGCGATGTTTGAGTCGAACATGGGTTTGACTTGAACTCAAAGCTCATCCCTAGTGTAAAGGCCTATACATGTTATTCCCACCCCCATGACAGCTACGCTTGTCCAGACTACCAATTCCTCCTCAGCTGACACACACTCATGGCCATAGTCTGACCACCATATTGTATCCTTTGCTACCTCTCATGTGGGCCTTGCCCTTACCCCTTATATGTGGCGTATCAATGATTTCCTATTAACAGACCCTAAAACTGTACAACAATTGTCCACACATCTGGAAAGATATTTTATCCAAAATATCACCTTCAATATGCTCCCCACCTCTCTTTGGATGGCGCAATAGGCTGTCATGAGGGGACACATAATAAGTATTTTATCTGCTAAAAACAAATCGAAACTTGCAGACATTAGAACCCTCTCCAGAGATTTAGACCGCCTTTATAACAAACACAGTCAATCCCCATGTTCTGCCATTTTTAACCAAATTCAAAATAAATGTCAAGCTTTAGATACATTATTATCGACAGACTCTGACAAGGCCCTGGGATGGTCTAAGGCAAAATTTATTTTACCATGTTTGCCAGAAAACTGAATCATTCTATAAAACCTCCTCATGTTTGGAAACTCTGAAATCAAGCTGGCAATATGGTCCCTCACCCCCAAGAGGTTTTAGATATTTTTTCAGACTTCTACAAAAACGTACTCTCCATCCCTCAGTCGTCTCCTCACCCATCCTCCTTAGAGTGGCTCAAGGGGGTTTTGCTCCCCACTCTGTCCAGCCAGCAAATTGAAGTCCTTAGTGCCCCCTGTTCAGTTCTTGAAGAAACCAATATTAATAAACAGTGGCGGCTGGTGATAAAAAAATTTGGGGGGCGCAAACCCCTCCAGGTCCTTACCTGCCCATCCTCTGCTGTCATGGCTCCCAATACGCAAACACACTATACACAGAGCACACACAATACACACAGAGCACACAGTGCATACACAGAACACATACAGAACACACCGTGCATACACAAAACATACACAGAACACACTGTGCATACACAAAACATACACAGAACACACCATGCATACACAGAACATACCATGCATACACAAAACATACACAGAACACACCGTGCATACACAAAACATACACAGAACACACCATGCATACACAAAACATACGCAGAACACACCGTGCATACACAGAACACACTGTGCATACACAAAACATACACAGAACACACCATGCATACACAGAACATACACAGAACACACCATGCATACACAGAACACACCATGCATACACAAAACATACACAGGTTTAGGTCAGTGGGGCCCCATTCACCATCGCCATCAACCCCTGCTTTTTTTCCATCATGTGCAATTTTAAATACTCAGCGGACACCTTCCACAGGCTAAGGAATACCGCCTCAACACTACCAACCTCCACTCAAAAAATACTTTGAAAAGAACAACTGCTAAGGATCAACCGACAATCGACCACCAAAAACACGAAGGGACCACTTCCACTACAACACATATCATGCGCCCTGATCAACACGAGATCTGCAGTCACGCACAGACAGGAAATCCACGACTTCATCACCCAAAACAACATAGATTGCCTCTTTATCACGGAAAGCTGGCTAACACCCGACTGTAACACCATCCTAACAGAATTGGTGCCTGAGAACTACTCCATCCTAACCGAGCATAGAAGAGGACAAAGAGGAGGAGGCCTAGCAGTGATCTTCAAATCTCACCTCTCTTTCACCAAACCAACTCTACAGAACTCACTGCCTTTTATGGAGACACTCACGCTGCATCTTCAAACAACACCTCAAGAAACCATTCACATACTGCTATGCTACAGACCACCAGGACCAAAGACAAATCTCCTCACACCCTTCACCGAATTCATTTCGACATACACCTTGAAAACCAAAAACTTTCTATTACTTGGGGACTTCAACCTCTGGGCTAACTCCACTCAGGACCCCATCGCCACCTCCTGCATCAATCAACTGGAAGAACTAGGACTCCAGCAACTGATAAATGCCCCTACGCATGGATCGGGTCACATTCTTGACCTCATCTTCAAACAAAATATGGACGTCCACACAATGGATAACATACCGTTACCATGGTCAGACCACCACGCTATCAAATTTGAAATCACCACCAACACCATCCCCCAAAAACCGAAACACTCAATAACCACACACTGGACAAGATCTCAGAAGAAACTACACTCTGAACTCTTCAAAACTACACTATCAAAAAAAAAATAGGAACGCTAAATCACAACCACTCAACGGAACAAACACTCAACTCCTTAAACAAAGCATTACTACAAACAGCGGACACAGTCGCTCTGAGACGCAGAGCACTCATCCGCAGAAACAAGTCAGGATGGTTTAATGACACACTGACGCTACTGAAGCAAGAACGTAGAAGAGCTGAAGGAGCCTGGAGAAGAAACCCAACAAAGGAAAACCACTCTAACTATAAAGCACTCACTAATAAATACCACAAAGCGATCTTCAAAGCAAAAAAAGAACATTTCTCTAACACCATCTCAAAAGCCCTAAACCGACCTTGCGAACTCTTCAAACTAGTCGCTCAAACTATGAACCCCACCTGTTTGGACCCCCCAACAAACGAAACTCAAGAATTCTGCAATGAACTATCAGATTTTTTCATCGATAAAATCGAAAACATTAGAGAAAAGATTCAAAAGAAAAAAACATCCAACCTCACTCAGGCTAAACAAGAAGAGGAAATCAATATACAATTGATTCCATTTTCGCTGGTCCCGATCACCATTGACATCACCAAAAACATCATCAGAAGTCTCAGAGACAGCACATCACCGAATGACATAATTTCTACAAAACTCCTGAAAGAATGTACCGACATACTGGCACCCTCCATAACACATCACGTAAATCAATCGTTCAAAGAAGGCATTGTTCCGATCTCCCTCAAGCAAGGCATAGTCAAACCCCTCCTAAAGAAACCCAACCTCGACCCTAAAGACCCAAACTATCGCAGACCGGTAACAAGCCTCAACACCATCTCAAAGATCATGGAGAAAGCAGTAGTACAACAACTACAACTCCATTTGGACACCCACAAACTCTTAGATCCACTACAATCAGGCTTCCGCCCAGGCCATGGCACAGAAACGGCACTTCTCAAAATATGGGACGACGCCCTCGAAGCTGCAGATGACGGAGAATCATGTCTTCTGGTGCTGCTGGATCTCAGTGCAGCGTTCGACACAGTAGACCACAAAACTCTACTCATCCGCCTTAAAGAAGTAGCAGGAGTCGCAGACCCTGACCTTCACTGGTTCGCATCCTTCTTAGAAAATCGCTCCCAGACAGTGAAACTAGGAGCCTTCACTTCTGAAACTCGCGCAATTTCTTGCGGAGTCCCTCAAGGATCACCCCTTTCACCCGTGCTCTTCAACATCTACCTCCGCCCCCTCCTTAAAATCATCAGCAAACAGGATCTGCGTTACCATTCATATGCTGACGACACCCAACTCTACTTTCGTATCACCGGAAAAAAAGACCAATATCGCGGACTGGAAGAGTGCCTCACATTGATCGATGATTGGATGACTGAGAGTTCCCTCAAACTCAATGGATCCAAAACAGAACTTCTTCTCCTCCACGCAAACCAAAAAACAAAGACGTCTTGGACACCACCCACCATTCTTGGACAGACCATTACCCCGAGCACAAAAGTCAAAAGTCTCGGAGTCATCTTTGACTCAGAGATGTCGATGGATGCAGAAATAGGATCAGTAGTCAGCGGATCACACCATCTCCTCCGTCTGTTACGGAGACTCATCCCCTTCATCCCGGAAGAGGACACAGCAGTAGTAGTTGGTACAATCATCAACTCCCGACTCGACTATGCAAACTCCCTCTACATAGGACTAGCTAAATATCAGATCTCGCGCCTACAAGTTGTCCAGAACACGGCAGCTAGACTGGTAACAGGGAAAAAACCTTGGGAATCGATCACCCCTTCACTGAGGACCCTACATTGGCTAACCGTAAAGGATCGGGTCACATTCAAGACCCTCTGCCTCACCCACAAGTGCACACAAGGAAACGCACCGCAATATTTATGCGAGAAAATTAAACACTACTCCCCCAAACGCATTCTCCGGTCAACCAATCAAAACCTCCTCCACATCCCCAAATCCCATTACAAATGGAAGGGAGAACGAAGATTTGCAGTCCAAGGACCGCGGGTATGGAATGCTCTACCCACTGATATCCGCATGGAAGAAAACCATCGAGCTTTCAGAAAAAAACTTAAGACCCACCTCTTCTAATGGAACAGGACGTCACTGGATGCAAGCGCCTTGAGGCGATTCAGTTCGCATTTGTAGCGCTATACAAGTAATCAATCAATCAATCAATCACAGAACACACCATGCATACACAAAACATGCACAGAACACACCGTGCATACACAAAACATACACAGAACACACCGTGCGTACACAAAACATACACAGAACACACCGTGCGTACACAGAACACACACAGAACACACCGTGCATACACAGAACATACACAGAACACACACAGAACACACCGTGCATACACAGAACACACCATGCATACACAAAACATACACAGAACACACCGTGCATACACAGCACATACACAGAACACACCTTGCATACACAAAACATACACAGAACACACCGTGCATACACAGAACATACACAGAACACACCGTGCATACACAGAACATACACAGAACACACCGTGCATACACAAAACATACACAGAACACATTGTGCATACACAAAACATACACAGAACACACCGTGCGTACACAAAACATACACAGAACACACCGTGCGTACACAGAACACACACAGAACACACCGTGCGTACACAAAACATACACAGAACACACCGTGCGTACACAGAACACACACAGAACACACCGTGCATACACAGAACATACACAGAACACACAGTGCATACACAGAACACACACAGAACACACCGTGCATACACAGAACATACACAGAACATACACAGAACACACCGTGCATACACAAAACATACACAGAACACACCATGCATACACAAAACATACACAGAACACACCGTGCATACACAAAACATACACAGAACACACCATGCATACACAAAACATACACAGAACACACCGTGCATACACAGCACATACACAGAACACACCTTGCATACACAAAACATACACAGAACACACCGTGCATACACAGAACATACACAGAACACACCGTGCATACACAGAACATACACAGAACACACCGTGCATACACAAAACATACACAGAACACATTGTGCATACACAAAACATACACAGAACACACCGTGCATACACAAAACACACACAGAACACACCGTGCATACACAGAACATACACAGAACACACAGTGCATACACAGAACACACACAGAACACACCGCGCATACACAGAACATACACAGAACATACACAGAACACACAGTGCATACACAAAACATACACAGAACACACCATGCATACACAAAACATACACAGAACACACCGTGCATACACAGAACACACCGTGCATACACAGAACATACACAGAACACACACAAAACGCACCATACATACGCAGAACACACCGTACACACACAGAACACACCGTTCATACACAGAACATACAGAGAACAAACAATACATACAGAGAACACACAATACATACAATACATACAGAGAACACACATTACATACAGAGAACACACATTACATACATTACATACAGAGAACACACATTACATACATTACATACAGAGAACACACATTACATACAATACATACAGAGAACACACAATACATGCAATACATACAGAGAACACACAATACATACAGAGAACACACATTACATACAGAGAACACACATTACATACAATACATACAGAGAACACGGCACACTATATACAGAGGTGGAGGGGATCCAGCAGCACATTAGTTAAATTGGCACCTGAGTCAGTGAGGATGAATTATCCTGTAATGTGAGGGAGTTGGCATGTTCTATCCTTCCCCCACAGACCATGTTCTCTCTCTCTCTCCTCCCATACATTAATGTTTTGTAACTTCTTCCCTGCCTGAATGTCCATTTTTGACATATTTTAAAACAACCTGTTTCTGTGAAACACACACATGTTCTTATCACAGAGTCCCACACAGTAGCTGCAATGTCATGAGTTACTGCATGTGCATAAGAGACAGCCGAAGCAGTCTGCCTAAAGGGGAGGGGAAGAGAAGCGTGAGATACCGACTCTAATACTGTGTGACTGTCAGATATGCAAAGGTGGTAGTCCTTACTGGAGATTGTTCCTGTAAATGGGAAATAACGGCACTTACTGTAAGCCTTGGTATGTGGAGGAAAGACATATTCAGATCACATCACATCACATCAGATCCTCATGGAGCCGACATCCCACTGGAACAGAAAGTGAAAGTGACACGGCTTCCCGGGAAAGCACCTCATAAGTCCTACTGCGGCTGCTAATGGTCAGATAGTCAGACAGAAGACTGACCCAATGAGAGTGCTGGGGCTATTAGCTGTACGCCCCAAAGCAACACAAAACCCCGCAAATGTAGCGTCTCTCCTGCAATCACGGGATTGCATTGGCATGACGCTCCCATAGGGCACTGGGGCTGGCGCCCGAGCCCAGTGAATTTAAAGAACTTTTAAAAAAAAAAAAATAATTTTTTTAACCACTTAACCCCTGGACCAATACGTAGCATAAAGACCAGAGGTGATTTTACAATTTGGCACTTCGCTGTTTTAACTGGAAATTGTGCGGATATGCAATGTTGTACCCAAACGAAATTTGCGTCCTTTTCTTCACACAAATAGAGCTTTCTTTTAATGGTATTTGATTGCCTCTGCGTTTTTTTTTTTTTTTGCGATATAAACGGAAAAAGACCGAAAATTTCGAAAAAAATGATATTTTCTACTTTTTGTTATAAGAAAAATCAAATAAACTCAATTTTAGTCATACATTTAGGCCAAAATGTATTCAGCCACATGTCTTTAGTAAAAAAAAGTCAATAAGCGTATATTTATTCGTTTGCGCAAAAGTTATAGCATCTACAAACTAGGGTACATTTTCTGGAATTTTAATTTATGACGGAAATTGCTGAGAGGCATGTTGAGCCCATTGAATATTTTTTTTTTGTCCCAAGTGATTGAATAATGACAAAAAAAAAAATTACAAAAAGTTGTCACTAAATGATATATCGCTCACACATGCCATGGTTATATGTGGAATTGCACCCCAAAATACATTTTGCTGCTTCTCCTGAGTACGGGGATACCACATGTGTGGGATTTTTTGGGAGCCTAGCCGTGTACGGGACCCCGAAAACCAAGCACCGCCTTCAGGATTTCTAAGGGCGCAAATTTTTGATTTTACTCCTCACTACCTATCACAGTTTCGAAGGCCATAAAATGCCAAAATAGCACAAACCCCCCCCCCCCCCCCAAATGACCCCATTTTGGAAAGTAAAACCGGCACTCTCACCCTCCACACATCCGCCTCCTCTCCTGGACCTCAAATCAGCTCAACAGCCGGTGCTTACGAACGTTATTTCTCACTTAACGCTTGCCGCACAGCCACGCGTTGGGCCCGCCGTGACCACGATACATCATAGTATACCGCAACAACCCTCTTTTGTGTGAAGTTTTTTACCTGAAGTTCTGCTGTGAAACACCTATTTGTGAAGAGCTCTTTTGTTCTCTGAAGTGATGTGAGTGCAATGTTTGAAGTTTACGTGTGCCTTTTAAATAAATGGTTATCTGACAGTATTACACTATTGGAAGCACTTCTTTTTTGCATATTCACATTGAGTATTGAGTGAACATTACTGGAAAAGCTGCAATCACCGTGAGTGGTGTATTCAAAGCCTGATTTCCTATGCATGAGAATGCTAGGCTAATTATTCTGGTGAGTGCAATACCTTTGGGAGAGGAGTCACAGTCACAGCGGTGTTGGTGGAAGGAATTTATTTTCATATCAAGTTATGGACTTTGAGTGCTTTTTTTAAGTTGAAACACTTGGATACACTTATAGAGATTTTCTTTTTTGTCTTGGGTTTTTCAGCCCCTTCCTTTTTTTGAGAGTGTATGATATATTTCACTTTGGAATTCACTAATGGACGTTATTTATTGAATATAATTATCTGTATATTTTTGCACACTATCTGGGCGGTAACTGCCACATCCTGAGGGATCCTTGTCCTCCTTCGGTATAAGAGTGATATGTGATTTCAGCGTTTCTGGTGTAAACCTTGTCCCTTGTCCTATTGCATTAAATATTTGTACCATCTGCTTACCTAGAAATGGAAAAAATTTCTGATAGTATTTATATGTAAATCCATCTGGACCCGGGGCTTTACCTGGTTTAGCTGACTTAATGGCCTCCTGTAGTTCCTCTAATGTGATAGGCGCTTCCATGTCCTCTCTAGTCTGTTCTAATAATTGGGGGATACCTGACGATGCTATATATTCCTCTATCTTGTTTTTATTATTTTGGGGTTGCATTGTAGTAGGCAGATTATATAAAGTCTATCACGTGCTGTAAGATTGAGATATATATTTATTTTTTAGTTGTATATTCACAATATATGGTTTAGCGCCACTATTTTATATTTAAAATACTTTTAAAATAGCTTGTGGTGTCTACTTTCCAAAATGGGGTCATTTTGGGGGTTATGAACTGTCCTGGCATTTTATGCACAACATTAGGAAGCTTATGTCACACATCATCCACTCTTCTAACCACTTGAAGACAAAGCCCTTTCTGACACTTTTTGTTTACATGAAAACATTAAAAAAAAATTTGCAAGAAAATTATGTTGAACCCCCAAACATTATAATTTTTTTTAAAGCAAAGGCCCTACAGATTAAAATGGTGGGTGTTGTATTTTTTTTTCCACACAGTATTTGCGCAGCGATTTTTCAAATGCATTTTTTGGGGAAAAAATACACTTTTTTAATTTTAATGCACTAAAACACACTATATTGCCCAAATGTTTGATGTAATAAAAAAGATGATCTTAGGCTGAGTACATGGATACCAAACATGCTTTAAAATTTCACAAAACGCGCAGTGGCGACAAACTACATACATTTTTAAAAGCCTTTACAGGTTACCACATTATATATAAAGAGGAGGTCTACTGCTAAAATTACTGCCCTCGATCTGACCTTTGCGGTGATACCTCACATGTATGTGCAATTGCTGTTTACATATGACGCCAGACCGACACTTGCGTTCGCCTTTGCGCAAGAGCAGGGCGGGACAGGGGTGCTTTTTTTTTTATTATTATTAATTTTGCTTTTTTATTTTATTTTTAAGCTGTTTCTTCCATATTTTTGTTTTTATAATTTTTATTGTTATCTCAGGGAATGTAAATATCCCCTATGATAGCAATAGGTAGTGACAGGTACTCTTTTTTTGAAAAAACTGGGGTCTATTAGACCCTAGATCTTTCCTCTGCCCTCAAAGCATCTGACCACACCAAGATCGGTGTGATAAAATGCTTTCCCAATTTCCCAATGGCGCTTTTTATATCCGGGGGGGGGGACATTCCCTCCCACTGCTTGTAAAAGCAGTCCAGAGGCTAATTAGCTGCTAGGATTGCTTTTACATGAAAGTCGGCCGCTGGCTGAAAAGAATGATACCAAGATGATACCTAAACCCGCAGGCATCTTTCTGGTATAACCATTCAAAATCCAGCAACATACCAGTACGTTGCTGGTCCTTGTTGGACATGTATTGTAATCTTTTTTTTCATGCAGCCTGTTGGCTGAACGAAAAAAAGAGATTGATCGGTGGGTATGCCCACCATTAGAATACCTCCCTTCATTCACCCACTTCTAATGATGGGCATACATGCACCATTTATATATGCCGAAGTATACGTCAAGCCTCCATCGGAATTTCGACCGTATGTACGCGGCATTAGGAGAAAAATCGCTCCTCCACCCCTGCTGCCCCCATGCTTCGGCATATATGCTCTTTTTTTTAACTGTAGTGGTGAAATCACCTCCTACAGCACTGGATTCTCAGGGATCAGGCCTGTCTCTGCGAACGCTGCAGTTATGTGTGTTGTGTTTTGTAAATGACAGTGATCGATCGATACTGCACTTGGGTGGCCTGGGCTGGACGGAGGGGCAAAACGCAGGTGCTAGCAGGTATCTGGGCTGATCCCACTAACACTGCGTTTTTTGGGAACCCTAAACTGCTGGGGACGCTAGCATAGATCTAATCAGATCAGATATTGATCTGTTCAGATACTATACCACTAAGGGAGGTGTATGCTTCACGCGTGGGTGTTAGCGCTACTGGCACTAACCTGATGCTGCCTGGGGTGACGCAGACCCTCTCTGATGCTAAAACCTAATTGATATCACCCGCCGGGTGATCAGGGGGTTAAACCTTTATTGGGTGCCCTGACATTATAAAAAGCAAACTAACTAACCAGCGTCACCCATAACACTTATACGGTGATCACTGGGGAAAGGGTTAACTAGGGGCAATCAGGGGGTTAAAACCTTTATTAGGTAATATATGGGGGTACCTGACGCTATATAAAAACCTGAAGGGGAACCTAAATAACAAAATAACTAACTGGCTAACCAGTGTCACCAGTGACACTTATATGGTATCACTGGTGAAAGGGTTAACTCTAGGGGCAATCAGGGGGTTAAAACCTTTATTAGATAATATATTGGGTTACCTGACGCTATAAAAACCTGGCGGCGAACCTAAAAAAATAACTGACTACCTAGCGGCACCAGCATAACTAATACAGCGATCAGAAAAACGATCGCTTAGTGACACTGGCAAAAGGGGGTGAAAGGGTTACCTGGGGGGCGATCAAGGGGTTAAACCTTTATTAGTTAATAAATGGGGGTACCTGACGCTATAAAAACCTGGTGGCGAACCTAAAAAAATAACCGACTACCTGGCGGCACCACCGACACTAATACAGCGATCAGAAAAATAATCGCTTAGTGACAGTGGTGATAGGGGGTGAAAGGGTTACCTGGGGGGCGATCAAGGGGTTAAACCTTTATTAGGGGGGGTTGGGGGGCTACCCTGGACCTAAAGGGACCTAACACTAACTGCCCTGACACTTTTACTATCACAAATGTCACTGTTTGCAGTGATCAGTAAATAAATGATCACTGCAATCAGTGACACTGTGACTGGGGGGCTGGGGGGTGATCTGGGGGTGACTGGGGGCGATTTATGTACCTATGTGTGCTGCTGTTAGTGCACTAACCTGATGTCTTCTCTCCACGGCGCTCTGGACGAATAGAGCGCCGCATGGAGAGATGACATCACTTCCTCTGCCTGTGTTTACATTACACAGGCAAGGGAAGCATTTCATTCGCTGGTAGCGATCGCGAGGGGGTGGCCAGAAACCAATGGCAGCCCCCTCATCACGGATCGCTCCCGAACGGAAACCACCGCTCCATGTACTGGAGGGGGGTCCGATTGGACCCCCCACCCATACGAAGGCAGTCACGTACAGGTACGTGATTGTGCCTGTCCGTGCCATTTTGCCAACGTATATGTACATGGGGTGGTCGTTAAGTGTTTTGTTTTTTTTTTGACAATAGCTTTGGGGGGGGGGGGGGGCGGCGCCCGTGCGCCCCCTATGAACGGGCCGCCACTGTTAATAAATCTCTTAAAACCTCCACCGCACAAGGTCCTGATGGCTACTGTACCACATATTACAAGAAAATGTCTTCATTATTGGCCCCTTAATTGACTGAATGATATAATCATATTTTACAAGGTAATCATTTTCTAGAAGAAATGCTTTTAGATAATATTACCTCCTACCTAAACCCCATAAAGATCACACTCTTCCACAAAACTTTCACCAATTCTTGTCATCAAGAATGACCTTAAAATATTTGGTCGTTTGCTGGCTGACAGACTGGCTGTAATCATTTGCTCCCTGATCCACCCAGACCAAATTGGATTAATTCCAGGCAGGCAAATTACAGACAATTGTTTGGTCACCAATGTAATTCAAGACTCAAATCTACATTTTTGTTCAACCCTCATTCTCAGCCTAGACAGCCATAAGGCATTCAACAGTGTAAGTTGGTCCTATCAAAACCTTCTACTTCCCAAATTTAGCTTATGTGATGAATTACTACAAGGCTTTAGAGCTTTATATCAGACTCCACAAACCACAATTAAACTCCCTGGTAGCAACTTTGAGTGCCCTCTCTCCCCACTTCTTTTTGATTTGGTGATTGAACCCCTTGCATGCACAATTAGAACTAATAGAAAAATCAAAGGATATACCCACAGGTTCAAAAGAATTTTAGTTGAGTCTATATGCTGATGATGTCCTACTTTTCCTATCAGATCCCCTTATTTCTTTACCTAACCATATTAATTATTTAAGGTTTACCTAACCTTAATTAATTACCTATTCTTATTAATTAATTGGAGAGCTTTCAAGATCTCTCGGGTCTAGGTGTTAAATAATCTATCAAAATGTTCAGCTATGCCAATCAATCTCCCACCTGTATTAGATGCTTCTTTGCTGGAGAGATTTCCATTTTCTTGGAGTATCACATCCTTATTAAAATTATGGTCTCCTCACCACATTTAATTTCTTGGTAGAGTGATTGCAATTAAGATAACTATTTTACCCAAACTGTTATTTTATTTTAGAGCACTGCCATTGCTATTCCCTAAATTCACTCTAGACTCCCTTGAAAAGGATATCAATACATTTATTTGGCTTGAAAAAAACCTAGATATGGTAATTCTCTCCTGCATAGAGCTCAGTTCCTGAGAGGATTAAGCCTTCCTAATTTAAGGTTATATTACTTGTCTGCAAGGTTCACACAGCTACCTCAATGGTATGCCCCAGCTAGCAATGTTCCTTGGTTCTCCTTTGAAGAACACCCTATCCATCCTTTCCATCTACAAGGTTCACTATGGTCCAAGTCTCCTCTCAAGAGATTTAATAATTTAATACAATATATGCTCATTCTTACCATTTATGGTTTTGCTTCAAAGATAAATTGAACATGGCCTTCACTACTCCTCCCTTAGGCTCATTTTTTGTTGTTCCACGTTTCACCTTTAGAGATAACAGCCCCTTGGCCCTATGGCTATTACACAGTCTTACCAAATTGAAATCCCTCTCTATAGACAATACATTTTGCTCTTTTGCTCAACTACAACCAGAATTTAATCTGCCCCTAACAGATACTCCATGCCATATTTAACTTCATAACTTATTTTTAAAACCCTTTCCTAACCCTTCAGACCCCTTATGCTTAATTTGAAAATATTTGCATATTGTCTTCAAAAGATAAGGGAGTACTTTTTTGTATATATCGCTATTTAAATGAATTCTCTCCCCCTTAAAAGTCCAAACCGATGCTTCAATGGGAGACCGACTTGGACAGCTCTTTTTCAGGATTGGGACACTATAGCCTCGTACACACGACCGAGTTTCTCATCCAAAACCGGCAAGAAAAGTGCCGCGTGAGCTTTTTTGTCGAGAAAACCGTTCGTGTGTATGGTTTTACGACGAGAAAATTGCCATGAATCTCGACGAGAAAATAGAGAACCTGCTCTCTATTTTCTCGTCAGGATTCCAGATTTCCTCATCGTGTTTCTCGTCGGCCTGTTTTGTGACGAGAAAATGGTTCGTGTGTATGCTTTTACAACTCTTCCAAAAGCGTGCATGCTCACAAGCAACTATGAGACGGGAGCGCATCTTCTGGTAAAACAAGCCTTCGTAATGGAGATAGCACATTCGTCACGCTCCAAATTTTTGCATCGTTTAAATGTTGTGCATTGAAATCTTCGTTAGAATGTTACATTAATCCAAACGAATGAACTTCTTTTGCTGCTGATATTCACACAGAGTTATGACTATCTTTTTTTAACCTTTTTCATGCTGCTCTTAAGAAGATTTATGTGTATTATATCGTGCAAGTTTTTAGGAATTATTAAAACTTTGATATTTTTCAAACTGATGTTAATTGTAATTTCGCAATGTTTTGGTAGTGATCTCCCATTGAATCTTTTAATATATATTATTAAAATTTTACACCCTTTTTTGGGAAATACGATTTCGTTATTTTTTGGGGGGGTTGGTATCTGTCCCTTTTTTTTGTCAGTCAAATGTATCTGCTTACTCCAAAGCTAGATTTTACATTTTTACAAATACACATAGTCAAGTATGAACTTAAAGAAAAATAACATTTATTCATGTTTGAACTAAAATAAAGAGAAGGCAGCGCTGGAGAAGCTGCTGCCATTTGTGCATCCCAGGGACCCCAGAGCACACAGCAACCCTGTGTGGACACTAAAATTGGGAGCTTGAGAAGGCCAACATTTCTGAACACAATCTGATGCTGGCCTCCCAGAGGTCAGGAACAGCAGCAGGTGATATATATGTCCCAAATGTGTGGTACTACAACAGGCTGCCTTCTGTCCGACCACAATGAAGCAAGGCCATCACTTCCTCGTCTTCCTGGCAACCTTCCCTGCAACCTTTCCTGAAGCCTTCCCTGCAGCCTTCCTTCTTCGTTTGGCTGGAGGCTGGGCCACTGGAGGGGTACTCCTGTCAGGAGGAGGAGGAGGTGGAGGAGAAGGGGGTGGTGCAGAAGAACAAGGTGGAGGTGGAGGAGAAGGGGGTGGGGCGGAAGAACAAGGTGGAGGTGGAGGAGAAGTGGGTGGGGCAGAAGAAGGAGGTGGAGGTGGAGGAGGAGGTTGAGGTTGGGACAGTTGTACCACCTCACAAATGGCGGTATTGGGGGTAATTTTTCCCATCACCCCCTTGTTGAGCAAGGTGATGAGCAGGGGCTCGCATAGGAGGCGTTGCTCCATGCTCATCACCTTGAACTTTGCCTCCACTAGGCCGGCAATGGCCTCTTCAGGGGATGTGGGCTCTTTGAGGGTGGCATGGGCCTCTTTAATAAGGGCCATTGCTGCCTCACTGGTGGTCCTGTCCCTCCTGCCTCTTTTGGGAAGCTGGATGGGAGGCACCTGGGATCTGGTGCTTCTCCTTTGCCCTGCCACCTCCTGGCTGCCACTGGGCCCTGCCACCTCCTGGCTGCCACTGGGCCCTGCCTCCTCCTGGCTCACAGTGGGCCCTGCCCCCTCCTGGCTGCCACTGGGCCCTTCCTCCTCCTGCCTGACAGTTTCCAGACCCTCCTTCTGGCTGATTTCATCCTGTGTATGAAAAAGGGACATAGTTTAATATGTTGGTTTAATCTTTGCAGCAAACTTTATAAACATGATTGAAGCAATTAGAATGTAAATCCAGAAATAATCTTTTCTAATTAACACCTACATCAGATTGACTATTTAGCACCCAATTAAGTGCAGACTAATGTCTCGAGATCTTGATTTCACTTGTGGAAGCCAAAATATTGTATGTTTCTCATCTTGACATATTTGGAAAACATAAATTTTATCCCAATACATTTTCATTTAATACTATACCTGGCTCCAGATGGCCAAATCAGGATCATCCAGGATGGCTGCCTCCTCTTGCTCCAGAGAAGGCTCAGGTTGGCTGCAGGGAAGTCTGGGGGGAAGAGTGGAGAGTGATGGCCTTGCCTCAATGTGGTCATCCAGGAAGGACATCCTGCTGTAGTACCACAAAATCGGGACATAAACATCATCTGCTGCTGCTCCTGACCTCTGAGAAGCCAGGACCTTAGAGCGTTCAGTCCTGTAGGTGCCTCTCAAGCTCCCAATTTTAGTGTCCACTTGTTTTGCTGTGGCTGTGGGCACCTTGGTCTGCACAAATGGGAGCAGCTTCTCCAGTGCTGCTTTTCTCACCCCTCTTTTTTTGTGGATGGGGTTTTTCGTCTCCCACAGAGCCGGCAGCTCCCTTACCCGGTCAATAAATTCCGCCAGGAACTCTTTGTCGCTACTAAAGACATTCATATTGTATCTGCAAGTTAAATAAATAATATATAACTAATGTGAGGCAAACAGTCTAACCTCCTTAACATCGTAGTCACCATATATATCCTACAACATTCTCAAGACAGTATAGGCCAACAATTTGGCACAGTCTCAAAATCACATACCTTCGTTCGCACGTCCGTCACTTGAACTCCTCTCTCCGCACACCGAACGTACTATAGTCACATGTGTGTTTGCTATATACACACCACACATGCGTCAAAATACGAACACGCCGCTCCGCACACGTCGCCCGCCCATGACGTTCTAACTAACATCTTTTCCCCGCCCCTTCTCTTTCGGCACGCAGACAGATATGGCGGAGTTACAGCAGGTGTCTGATAATTCTGCAACTAACGAGGAGGAGACAAGCCCGGAGACCGAGGAAACGTCACGATCAAGGAGGAGATTCAAGGCATCGAATATGTCTTTTGCCGAGATGGCGGAGATGGTGAACATCTTGCTCAAGTCTGATTATGACGCAAAGCATGGGCTGTATAGCAAACCAAATAGAAGGAAGGCCAAAATGCTCACTAAAGTCGTGAAGAGTCTGAAGACGAATTTCGGGGTGAAACGCTCAAATGAGCAGTTCAGAAAGAGGTGGTCAGACCTCAAACTTAGGGAGCCAGAGCAGTTAAGGAGCATTAAGAGAATGCTCGCAAAAAGTAAGTAAAATGTACACTTTTATGCTATTAATCCTTTTCTAAACTGACATGTTGCTGGTTTAGTTTTTTTTTCTTATTGGACTCCCTTCCAAAATGTAATATTTTGAACTTGGTTGGCCACAGTAATCGTTCGTTACGTTACAGACACTTCGTTCGGCCACTATCCACTGTTTTGGCTTATTTTACAGCCACAAAAGTAATTAGACATCTGCCATTTTTTTGGGAAATTTGGGGCACAAAGTTTTAGGCTAGATGATGTGTTTGTAAAGAGAATGAAATGCAAACTGTAAACTGTAAAGGAGAGGACACTCAGCAGCTGCTTCCACATCTGTACTTTGGAGCACTATAGTGTGGGCCACCAGACCCGCCTTTTTTGGGTGTCCCACACAGGTGCATCAGAGAATTTTTGTGTTGCCTACATGTCTAAAAAATGACAAAGGTGAATACTAAACATATTCTTGGTCAGAAATAATGCATTCATCTTTAACTTCCGCCCAAACACACACTTGTACCCCACTTCCAATCAATTTAGCCTGTTTTTTTTTTTACGTAGAGAATTTCTGTGTGATAACTCTACCTTTTGTTTGATTCTCATAGGGGAGAGAAGACTGGGAGGAGGACACTCCAGGGAGCACAGGAACCCCACAGCTTCACAACAACCCCAAACTCCAAAAGACCAACAACTTTAAAGATGTGGAGGAAGTTGAGGTGGAGGAAGGAGAAGTGCAGGAAGGAGAGGTGGATGACGTTGTGGAACTGGTCACCACAACAGGTCAGTATCTGTCACCACAGCTTCAGGTAAGAGAGGTAGGCCTGCAGAGTTATAATACCTTTTTATTTTGTTTTTAGGGGATGTGAATGTTGGGGTGAAGGATAGTACAGGTTTCTCTGCTGACAGTGCCCTCCGCCTCATCCAGCAAGTGATGGAATGTAGCACGGAACTGGACAAAATTAAAGAAAGAATACATGTGATGGATCAAACATTTAAAGACATTCTCGATGTTTTGGGGAGAATTCAATAAGGCATCCCAACCCCCTTTTTTCATGTTTCTTCTTCAACTTTTAAAAAACTTTTTGACAATCAAACCAGCCAAAAATTGAATCTGCACACAGTGTGTCAACATGTGCTATCTGCCATCAGGGGATATCCATGTACGTCTTTTGGGGGTGCAACCCCTTCCTCGTATCTAAAGTAGGTGAACTGAGGAAGGGGTTGCACCCCCAAAACACGTCCATTGATCACCCCTGATGGCAGATAGCACATGTTGACAATAGGGATCAGGAGTCTAAAATCCCTATAGGAAAATAATCCCAATTGTGTGCATATTCAATTTTTGGCTGGGCAAGGGGTGGCAGGACCCCATATTAGGACGGGCACATAGAGACATATAGTTTGTGTAAGTGAATGTCTCAGATTGCTCCGAGGTATCCAATTTTGTAATTTTTGGAATGCAACTGTTGTTTTTGTATTTTCCTAAGAAAACAATTGCCGGTTTGTGGCCAGGCAAACAAAAAATGTAAAATAAAAAAAAAAGGTGTGTGAATTTGCACATAGTAAAATATTTGAACACAAACAACGTGTAGCTTCTTTTTCTAATATGCTCTAACCTTATTTGGTACATTTTTAAAGGTTACATAGTGAAATGGTTGGTATTTATTAAAGGAAAATACACTTGGCACTACAAATGCACTAAGACAAACTAGGAGACAGGAAACCAACAAAAGTTAGAAGTTTAAACAAGATTTTTATTTGGATCGTTAGACAGGAATCTTTAGACATAGCCTGGCATAGGAATTGCCCCCCTACCCGTGAAATAGTCCATGTATTTGTCCCGAACCTCATGGGCATTTTGGGGGGGCAAGCCAGCACGGGCAGATTCCAGGCCCAGCAGGGGATTATCAGGGGAAAGTCCAGCCTCAGGCAAAACTGAGGCCATATAGGAATTAGATTTGCAGCAAAGAAAATTGTGTAGCACACAGCAGCATAATACTACATAGTTTATTTTGTAGTCCGCCAAGTGTATTAAAGTCCTAAAAAGGCGGAACCGGCTGGCCATTATGCCAAAGGCATTTTCAACGACTCTTCGGCCCCTGGCCAGCCGGTAATTGAACACCCTCTTCTATGGGGTCAGGGTCCTCTGAGGAAATGGCCTCATAAGATGTGGTCCGAGCCCGAAGGCTTCATCAGCCAAAAAAACAAAGGGGAGTCCTTCAATATTCCCTGCATCCGGTGGCAATGCAAGGTCGTCACTCTGGAGACGGAGGGCAAACTCCGTCTGGATGAAGGATCCCCCATCGGACATCCGGCCATTCTTCCCTACATCAACATAGAGGAATTCATACCGTGCTGACACCACCGCCATCAGCACAATGCTATGAAACCCCTTGTAATTGAAGTAGTAGGACCCAGAACGGGGTGGCGGCACGATGCAGACGTGCTTCCCGTCTATAGCACCACCGCAGTTGGGGAAGTCCCACCGCGTGGCAAACTCCGATGCCACAGTCTGCCATTCCTGTGGCATGGAAGGAAGCTGTGGAGTCAAACAAGATGAAAAAATATTAGAATACACAAATCAAACATTACAAGTATATTCTAAGAAAATACATTAGAGGCCAACATCAAGCAAAGTCTACGTTTATTAAGGTGTTTTAAATAAGTATAATGGAAGGCTCATGTATCATATTCATCACCCCCTATGATGGTCCATTAATAAATTATAATGGGGAGGGGGGGGTAGATGTGTTTGGACACAGGATAGCATTGCAGTGGCGGTGCGTCCAGAGTGGGCGCTGGAGCACTGCCCCCTCTCTCCTGTGCCCGTCACTCAGAACAATACATAGGTTCATGCCTTGCATTAACCTATGTATTGTCTATGCTGCCCACTATTCAGGTGGATGGCCCCCTGTTAAGCGACCGACATATGAAGAACTGCGGCATTTATGCGCTTAAAATTGCATATCAGAAACAGTAAGGAAAATTGTCTTGCACATTACAGCCTGAGGGATGTAATTGGCTTCAGAAAAGTTAAATAGGGGACGCAGGGGGGGGGGGCATTCCTTGGGTAAACACTGACAGGCTGCTCTGCCAATCATGTTCACCAAGTCTGTTTAATGGTAACATGATTGGCTGATGCAACATCAAGGGAAGGAGAAGACATCAAGGACAGAAGAAGGATGGCGCTGACCACAAGAAGGTAAGTGCAGGGCTGGGGGGGAACTGGCTGCATTGGGGGGGACAAAATGGCTGCATTAGAGGGAACAAAATGGCTGCATTGGAGGGAACAAATGGGGGCGTTTAATAGGCACCAGAGCAAAAAAGGAGGAAGTTTATTTCCTAAATTGGGGTTTGAACCCCCAAACATTTGGAGCAACAGGCGCCCCTGCTGGAAATGTTAGTGAAGGAAAATATGCATGGAGGAGAAAAAAGGGGCAATCTAAAGCTTCAAGCATGCATGAGGACAAAGGGGACATTCTCAGCATATTACAATCATGGTAATTAGGGAAGGATGAAAGAAATACAATACATTAGCATACATGTAATACATAAAATGTGATGTTAATGGAGAAAACTTACCCTAATATAGTCCTCCTGCAGGACTTGTATAATAGCAGAACAGGTGTCTGGGATTATGAGGCCCAGAGCCTGGGGGGAGATGCCTGTCGTGAACTTCAAGTCCTGAAGACTTCTCCCTGTCGCCAGATAACGTAACGTGGCGATGAGCCTCTGCTCAGCACTGATGGCTTCCCGCATAACGGTGTCCTTCCTGGTAATATAGGGGGACACCAAAGCCAACAGTTCCTGAAAAACGGGGTCAATCATCCACAGAAAATTCCTGTAGTCCTCAGGATTATTCTCGACTATCTCCCGCAGCAGAGGCATGTGGCAGAATTGGTCCCGCTGGAGCAACCAATTCTTGGTCCATGAACTCCTCCTCACACCATTCATGGACTGGTCTTGGTCCAAAACAAGCAGACCAACACCAAGCGCACGCACAGCACGAACTCGACGACGAGAACGTCCAGGCGACATGGCTAGGAAACGGTCGTCTTATCAGAACGTACAGAACAGAACGCACTTTAGAACAGCAAGGCCTATGAATAACGAACTGAAAAACAGAAACGAACAGGCAAGAACGCACTGTAAAACAGATACGACCTGCCTAGACGCCCTGAAAGTCCAGATACGAACTCACAAGCACAAACTGAACTGCAGAAAACGATCTGAAAAGTACGAAGACTGAAAAGTGCGAATCGTCTCTTCCCAAACTTTTACTTCACACGCGGTAACACGAGATCAGCAAAAGCAGCCCAAGGGGTGGCGCCAAGAAAAAAGATCTTCCCCTTTATAGTGCCGTCGTACGTGCTGGACGTGACCGCGGAGAACAGCGAGGAAATTGGGAAATGTCAGTGTGTACACATGGAAAGCTTGACGAGAAAATCGACAAGGTTAACAAGAATCTCGTCGAAAAAAACGACGTGTTTTTTACGATGAGAAACTCGGTCGTGTGTACGAGGCTTATGATTAATAACTTACTCAAATGTACCCACTCAATATCTATTAATGAAATTGCTGATAAAATACATACCAGGTGGTATATGACCCCTTCCAAGATACATTCCTTCTACTCCTCAGTTTCCCCTTGTTGTTTCAGGGGGTGCTCAGATCATGAAACTGTTATGCACATTTTTTTGAGCTGTAAATTTCTAAAACCTTTGGGGCAACAGACAACCACAAAAGTTTTGCAATTGGCAGGCTAAACAATCTCTCTAACCCCACAAATGTGCTTATTATTTGCTCCTAAACCTGATATACCCACCCCCTGTGTCAGACTAATAATACACACTCTTTTTTGTTCCATCCAATGGATGATAGCATAACTGGCGTTCCTCATCTGTTCTCTGGCCACAAGTATTAGCAAGAGTGGAAATGATTAAGCTATCTGAACTTATTCACCATACACTTTTTGACACAATGCAGGTATTTAAAAAAATATATATTTACTGGGATGTACCTGTGCCTCAAGATCCATAACAAATTCTCATTCTTGTTCCTTTATATAATTGTACACTTATATGAAAACAGATTTCAGTGCTACTATCATATGATCCACCATCAGCGGAGTTCACAGGTGCCTGATACACAGTCGCCCATCTGAGAGTAATAGTCCATAAAGATGATCCGGACAACTGCTATTGCTCTAAAATCTTGCTTTTATTCAGGAAACCACAGTGCACACATATGCAGATTCAATCAGTTGACGCGTTTCAGCCTACACGACTTTAATCGTTAGGATTCAAGTCATGTAGGCTGAAACGCGTCAACTGATTGCATCTGTGTACTGTACACTGTGGTTTCCCGAATAAAAGCAAGATTTTAGAGCAATAGCAGTTATGCGAATCATCTTTATGGACACTTATATGAACAATTTCTATACAATTGCACTAACTTATGTACACAAATTTACATCTTCAAAACCTTTAGGTTTTCCAAGCGTTTTACATGTTAGTTTCATTTGGGCCTACACTTTGCACTACTTTACTTCAAAACTATAAGATTTTGGCCTCATCTTGAAATGTAACAACATTGTACCTTTTTTTTACTACAACTGTACTTGATTCTGACCTTCCTAATAAAATAGTTTGTAAACAAAAACATATCAGTACAAACACTAAACATTTTTGGTCTTCACATGACCATAGTAATAAAAAAGCTAATTTCCTGTTCCCTGGAAAATGACTTTATCTTTACTACATGCCATTTCTAGGAAAGGTTACGCACCTGTCAGGAGTTTCTGTCATCCACTATGGTTTAATAATATCTCTAGGGGGCAGTTCCTACAAATTCATTAGAAGTGTCATAAAAAAAAGAGACCCATAATATTATATGCCACAGCAGTGAGCTGTAATTTAAACTTCCTGAAGTACAGTATATGTGCCTTTTTATTCCTGTACTCTTTTTTGGGGTCTAGTATTGCTGTACCAAACTGATGCCAACTACTGCAATATATATATATATATATATATATATATATATATATATATATATATATGGCAGAAATAAATCTTTAATGCCAAATATGTTTGTTTACCTTTATAAAAAAAAAAGTTTTTGCTTCTTAACAGCCAATTTTTTTAATCTATGTAGTAATAGCTGGTAACAGTACTAATTTACTCATTGCTGGCAAAACTATTTTTTATTTTTATTTCAATAGGTAAAACACAAAAGTATTATTTTTATTAAAAATGCTAGAGGCCAAAGAGAAATTTATGAAATTGATTTATACGTTTACAGGATTATTAGAGAAAACATGTACGTTGTTGTGGCATATTATTTATTGTACAAAATACCTAAACAAGGCATTCCCAGATAGCAAGTAATTGTGCTGCAAGTTGACGATGACTTGCCAAGCCATTGCTAGACTTGCCAAGCTTCACAAGTTTGTTGCACAATTGTAGCAAGTCCACATTGCATGACTCCAGATCAACTTTATTTGCAAGCATTCTGCAAGTCTGCTGCAAGTTTTGATTCAGTTATGTTGTGCAATAGTCATCCCACCACAAGGGTCACTGTAGCTGAATTTTTATGCTGTGGACTTGCAGAACTCTTGCTGTAGACCCACCACTGCAACTTTGCTCTTGCTAGAGACTTGCCACGCACATTTGCTACAAATATGAAAAGTGTCAACTAGAACTTGTGCTTCAAGTGCTCTGTAACTGTACAACTTGCCAGTGAAAATGTGAAGCAAGTTAACAGATTTACAATTCAACACTGAATCAAATTTGTGGCAAGTTATCCTTGCTATCTGGGTTGGTTCCATGAGGCTTGCAAATCCAGATCTTTCCTAGTATTGGATGGAGATATATTATCCAATATATTATACTATTTAAGTGTAGCGGGTACCCCAAAATTGGGGTATCGCTATGTTCTAAATTTAGGGGTAGTATGAGCCATAGTTGGCTCAGGTTCTCTAATTTGTTAGGTACTGGACTTTGCTCTGCTGTAAGTGTTGTCTGGTGTACAGTTCCCCTTTTAGCCTGTAGGTGACACTGTTGCCAAAGGCCTAGGGTCGAACCTCAGGTGACACAATAGTGTCATTGGGTGTCCTCTCTCGGCTACCGTGCGGTGGGCAGGGGTCCTCCTGCTGTGCATGCTGGGAGAGGATACATAAGGGGCAGATGCCATGATTGGCGGAGGAGTGCCGGGGAGAGGAGTACCCGGAGGAGTGTGCCCCACGGGGGTTGTATGTCAGGGGGAGTCCAAGGACCCCTGACGGCGAAGTCACGCCCTATGGCCCTGTTGGCCGGGGGGTGCGTGAACTGGCTGAGGAGTGACGGGCACCTTTAGCCCGAGGCTGCAACGTTCCAGGCAGGCCCAGTACCTTTAACTGGGTCTGCAATCAATGTGCTGGAGTTCCAGGGAGCCCGTGTGAGGGGCGGCCCGCTCTGAAAGAGAGGAAACCAGGGGAGGACCTGTCTGATGGACCGGTGAGAGATGTCACAGTGAAAGAGAGGCCTGGATGCCTATCAAAGGGAGGACTCAGTACTCAGCAAGATAACCCTGTAAATTGCCCATTGGCATCATGGGTTCTCTACATTTTACAGAGGTTTAAGGAATGTTCTGGATTCAGGAATAACAGGATTCTGCTACTATTAGAGGATCTCCTGAACCCGTCCCTGGAGGGGACAAAGTTACAGTATTGTTCGAGCTCCACTCCGGCTGCTAGAACTGTGAGAGGGATCTATCCGGGTGAGCTAAACCCACTCGGGATCGAGTGGCGACGAGTGAGTCAAGTGTTGTATGCCTGAATCTACCTCCTATCTTCGCTAACTTCTTTCTCTCTTCAATTTCCCCGTTAACTGAAGAAAAGGAAAATAAACTCTTTGTTGGAGTTGAAGTTGTGTGGACAATGGCCTACATTCTAGGGACGAGAACCAGTGGAAAGAGGTAACTCGCTGCAGGACCCAAATCTGTGAACACCGCCTGACCTCTGATAAGGAGGACACGGGCTTGTGGCATGGTGTGTCTTACCCCCCCGCAGGTGAAGTTAAGCGGGGGCAAAAGGATCTGTGTGCTACATAAGACAGAATGGGAAAATAGTTTTGAACAATGTGGGAAATTTATGCTGAGTACTATGAGAGTGAAATTATAAAACCTGATGGCTACCTGGAAAAAAGCACAGTGGAGCTATTGCCCTTTAAAGGAAAATCATTGCTGGATCAAAAAGATTTTTAGATAAAGGTGTTTGTTGAGAAAATAAAGATTGAAAATAACAGATAATAAATTATACAGATAAATTGAACTATCAAAGTGAAAAGGCATACAGTTGGAACAGTCAAAAGAACACATCTCCAGAGAGATCTGGGACAATATAGCAATATCACTAACATTCAAGAGATGGGAAATGAGGAAAGGAATACATCAGAGAGAAACACATATCAAGAAAGAAAAGTACTACAAAAAACTGAGGGATCACCAGAAAAGATTACAATGAACAAAGTAGAGGACACCTACAAAGGGGAGAATAAGAAAGATGATGGAATTAAAGTGGGGGACACAAAAGTCAAGCAGGGAGTTGAGATAATGTCGTTTTTTTAGGGGTTAGAAAAAAACACAAGAAGGGAACATGGGAGAAGAAGGGAGAGGAAAGAAAGAGGGCACAATAGCCACAAATATGGTTAACAATAAATGAGTATGGATCAATAGTGTATATTAACAAGCTCGGGAAGGAGGTATTCACACAATGGAAATAGAGGAAGGATCAATGGTAATGAACCAATACCTGCACATGTAATACATTTATCCTCAAGATCTCTCAGTACAGTTCAAATCAATTTAATGAAAAGAGGATTGACAATCTGTCCAAGTAAAAATTTAAATATGTCTAAATTAATAAGGCATCCAATTGTATGCCAGAAATCTGCGCAATTTTATCAAGAAAAGGAAGTAAAGAATAAGATCTCCTGGAAAAATCTATAGGAGATTTGTTTTCTTTGTCTCATAAGGAATACAGACATATGAAAATTCTAGCTGAATTATGGGAGGAAGGATATTGCTAGGATGCTTCAGAAGATGAGTTTGCAAAAATGGTGACAGAATTGGCTATGGAAAATAAGAGCGATATAGCGAAAGAAGAATGTAAAAAGAAAAAGAAATCTTTAAAGTTTCCACCTTTATCATTTAATTTAAGTCTGAATTTATTTGTCAAAATACTATCCAGAACAGGTAAAGATGGTAAAGAGAAGCTTTGAGCTCTGGTGACAGAACAAGTGCGGTGTTACTATCGTGACATTCATTGTACTGCTATGGCAGTGATCAGAGACAATGGGTAGCTATACTGACATACAGGGGGTTATTTACTAAAGGCAAATCCACTTTGCACTACGAGTGCAAACTACAAGTGCAAAGTGCACTTGGAAGTGCAGTCACTGTAGATCCAAGGGGGAAATATAAGGAATATAAAAAAACAGCATTTTAGCTTGCACATGATTGGATAATAAAATCAACAGCGCTTCCCCTCATTTCAGAGCTTCCCCTCAGATTTACAGCGACTGCACTTCCAAGTGCACTTTCAGTGCAATTTCAAGTATACTTTGCACTTGTAGTTTGCACTTGTAGTGCAAAGTGGATTTGCCTTTTGTAAATAACCCCCACAGTGTCATCAGAGTAGTCCACCATTGTACATGATCACTGCCACAGTAGTACAATATCACTAGACCAGTACAGAAAGTCACAGTGTCCCCAATCACCACCACACCAGTCCCTGTGTCACCATAAGATCTCACACACATGTGTAGTGCTTTCTGAAGAGCGATCTGTGTTCAGATCACTTTTCAGAGAGCACTTGACAAGTGAGGAGATGTTGCATCACCTCTTCACTGCCTGCTTTAACCCCTTGCAGCCTGCACAAGTGCATCCATTTATTTGAATGAGTCGTGATCGATGGGAGCTATGCCTGCTGAAAGTAACGGGGGTATTATTCATGCAATGGCTGCAAATCAAAGCTTAGCATTCACAACACGTGTAACCCCCTGGCTGCTGCCACTGCAGCTAAAGGGGGTAGTGGTCAGAGGGTTCTAAAATCATTGCTCAACTACAATGTTTTACTGCCTCCAACCTCACATGTGAATGAGACCTAAAAGTAGGGATGGCCCCAATGTTCGAGTTAAACATAAGTTAGACTCGAACATCGGGTGTTCGTTTGTTCGCAGAAAAAACGAACATATGTGGCATTCACGGCAAATTAGAGTGCCTCTTAATGCACTGCGAGACGGCCGCTGATTGGCCAAAACATGCACCTGACCTGCATGCTTTGGCCAATCACAGCGCAATCTTCTGTGAGAGCCATGATTGGCCAAAGGCAGTATATATATATATATATATATATATATATATATATATATATATAACACAGTGTAGTCAGTGTAGACTATATATACAGAGCAGGCAGTCTAGTATATATTAGACATGTGCATTCGTTTTCGTCCGAATGCATTTTCGTCCGAATTTCTGGGATTTTTGTGTCAGTTTTAACAAACGATAATGAACGCGCAGAATCTGAAATCCGAAAGATCCGAAATAAAAAAATGCTTTATTTTTGTATCCATTATATTTTTGCGACAACAGTTCGATATAGATAGATAGAAGATTCGACATTACGGTGACAAAAGAGATCTGTGTCTATCGAACCTGTGGTTAAATGTGCCTAACCTAACTCTATTAGTCCAAGATTATTCGACATAGAGAGAAAAGATTTAACATTGTAGAGACATGACGATTCGGCAAAGCAGCTAAAAACATATGATCACCGCGAGCGGACATTTACGGTCAAATGCTCCACCCACCCATAGGCTATAGAAGAATTCTAATGTTGTTTGACTAGTAATAACAAATAATAATTATAATTATTACTAGTCAAACAACATTAGAATTCTTATAAAAAAATGTAGTATCCCGCGCTTAAGAAAAAAGAAGAACAGAGAACAGAGGCTGCAGTCCCCCCTGGAGAGGCTCCCCTAAGGTAGCTATAGGAGTATAAAGAAAATGGGTGGGGGTGGTGGCGCTGCCTGCACCTAAGGGGTGCCTACAAAAGACTATAATGACCCAATGTGGTGGACTGTGTGTTTCAATGAATAATTAATGACCACCTATGTGACGGTGATTTGGAAATGTGCAAATTAAACACTCTAAACCTGATTAAGGGACCTTGTCCCATAAAGGTGTGACCTAAAATGTAAACACAAATGTATACAATAGATTAACCAAAATTATATTATTAATAAATATTATTATTATAATATTAATAAATTATAATGTATTATATTATTAATAAATTATAGAGTACATGGCACTCCACATGTTTACACGTTTGAGGATATACATATATATGGTATCACCTATTTAGTTAATCCTCTATGGACATTAGTACTCTATAATTTACTAATGTGGACTGATTTTACACATATATGGGATTTTTTGCACATGTTTTTTTGGATCATTTTTTGTGTGTGGCACTCCACATGTTTACACGTTTGAGGATATACATATATATGGTATCACCTATTTAGTTAGGTGGCACCTATCACCTACCGTGAGTGGGATTACTGGTTTTATGTTTTTTTGGTTAACCACTTACTTCGCGCCCGGGCCATTATGAAAAGACGGCCGCATTGCGGCGCTCAATTGCCGGGAGGACGTCCATGGACGTCCTCCTGTTTACTTCCGCGATGCGCGCCCCCGGCGGCTTGCATCGCAGAAGAGCTGTGCCCGCCGTGTCACGCGGGTGCCGATGCGCGTGCCTGGCGGCCGCGATGTCCACCGGGTACCTGCGATCGGCTGTCACAGAGCCAGGGACGTGGATCTCTGTGTGTAGCCTTTGATAAAGCAATTCCTCAGAGCTGCAATAAGGGTGCGGCCACCAAGGAGGAACCTCTTCCCAACTTGGGACTTGGGCACGGTTCTAAAGGCACTGTTGCAGCCCCTATTCAGTCCGGCTGAATCATGTACATTGGGATTTCTAATGCCGCGTACACACGATCGGAATTTCCATCAACAAATGTTCGATGTGAGCTTTTGGTCGGATATTCCGACCGTGTGTAGGCTCCATCGGACATTTGCTGTCGGAATTTCCGACAACAAATGTTTGAGAGCTGGTTCTCAATTTTTCCGACAACAAAAGTATCCAACTCCGACGCACAAAAATCCTATGCATGCTCGGAATCAATTTGACGCATACTCGGAATCATTGTACTTCATTTTTCTCGGCTCATCGTAGTGTTGTACGTCTCCGCGTTCTTGATGTTCAGAATTTCCAAGCAACATTTGTGCGACCGTGTGTATGCAAGACAAGTTTGAGCCAACATCCATTGGAAAAAATCCACGGTTTTGTTGTCGGAAATTCCGATTGTGTGTACGCAGTATAACAGTCAAACTGGTTTTCTTGGCCATTACGATGGTCAGAAGAGTGTCGGAATTAGCAGCCTTATCCTGTGAAGAACCATTCTGCATTATTTATCCAGACAGAGTGATTCTGAGACCCGCTTTAGCCTTGGCCTCTAAGGTGGTCTCAAGGTTTCATGTAAACTGGGAGGCAGTGTTACCTTGCTTTATGCAGCCTCCAGAGCAGGTGAACCAGTTGGATTTGAGACCTCTGGATATGGTCGGCTTAATATCAACTAGGGATGAGCCGAACACCCCCCGATTCGGTACGCACCAGAACCTGTGAACGGACCGAAAGTTTGCGCGAACGTTAGAACACTCATAAATACAATGGACGCCAACGTTAAAAATCTTCGAAGTGCTAATTATAACGGCCAATATGCATGTTATTGTCCTAAAAAGGGTTTGGGGACCCGGGTTCTGCCCCAGGGGACATGTATCAATGCGAAAATACGTTTTAAAAACGGCCGTTTTTTCTGGAGCAGTAATTTTAATGATGCATAAAGTGAAAAAAAAAGTGAAATATTCCATTAAATATTGCACCTGGGGGTGTCTAAAGTATGCCTGTGAAGTGGCATGTGTTTCCCATGTTTAAAACTGTCCCTGCACAAAATTACATTTGTAAAGGAAAAAAAGCCATTTAAAACTGCTTGCGGCTTTAATGTCATGTCTTGTCCTGGCAATATGGATGAAAATCTTTGAGAAAAATGGCATGGCTACCCCATCACCCACCCCCCCTACCCCAGCCCATTACCAGCCCCTTTGGGTCTTGTATGGATATTAAGGGGAACCCTGCACCCAAAATAAAACCCTATATCTAAAACCCTATATGCTCTGACCAGCAGTATACAGGCGGTGCAAACAAGACCGGGACTGTAGGTTTGTTCTTAAGTAGAATTTGTAATTTGGAACAGTTACATTTTTAAGTGTAGCTGCAGCCAAAAAATCTATTTTTAAGCTTTTTGGAGAACATAGGGAAGGGTTATCACCCCTGTAACATTTGTTTTGCTGTCTGTGCACCTGTTCAGAACATTTCACCTCACTTTCCGTCCCAATGACAAATGTTTTTGGAAAAGTGGGGTTTTGGTGATAAAGCATCAGTGGAGAGGAGACATCTTTTTCCCATATTAACTCTTACAGGAGAGAATTTCCCTTCCTAGGGGTAGATTTCCTCTCACTTCCTGTTGTCTTCTTCCGTTTGCAAGTAGGAGTCGTTTGTAAGTTGGATGTTTGAAAGTAGGGGCCTGCCGTATATACTCTGCAGAAATTTGCCCCTTAGATGTTGGTGTTGCCACAACACTGTAAGCCCTCACAGTTACTCTTGGTGGGCGCTGGAACGCCCTGCTGTGAACTATTATAACTATATCAAGAATTGTAATTACATGCCATTGTTTAACAGTGGTAGAAAAATTGGGCCTTTGGTGGTGGTGGTGTAGTGCCACAACACTGTAAGTCCTCAGTTACTCTTGTTGGGCGCTGGAACGGGCTCTGCTGTGAAATATTATATCAAGAATTGTAATTACATGCCATTGTTGAACAGTGGTAGGAAAAATTGGGCCTTTGGTGGTGGTGCTGGTGCTACAACACTGTAAGCCCTCACAGTTACTCTTGGTGGGCGCATGAATGGGCCCTGCTGTGAATTATTAGATCAAGAATTGTAATTGCATGCCCCTGTTGAACAGCGGCAGAAAAATTGGGCCTTTGGTGGTGGTGGTGGTGGTGGACGGTGTTGGACGGTGTTGCCACAACACTTTAAGCCCTCACAGTTACTCTTGGTGGGCGCAGGAATGGGCCCTGCTGTGAATTATTAGATCAAGAATTGTAATTACACGCCCCTGTTAAATAGGGGCTGAAAAATTGGGCCTTAGGCACTGGTGCTGGTGCCACAACACTGCAACCCCTCACAGATACTGTACTTGGAGCACAGCAATGAGCCCTGTTGCAAAGTATTGCATCAAAAATTGTAATTACACGCCCCTGTTAAACAGGGGCTGAAAAATTGGGCCTTAGCCACTGGTGGCGGCACCCAGAAACAAAAATGTTCTTCCAAGCTATCATCCGGATCATTGAGGAGGAAGAGGATAGTCAGTCAACATAACAGGACAGTCACTCAGCATCAGCATAGGCAGTCTTGAAGGGATGTGATATTTCTAAATAAATTATTCTGTTACATCAGCTTCAGGTAGCTGGTGGTGATCCAAGACTGATTCATCTTTATGAAGGTCAGTTGATCAACCGAGTCGGTGGACAGGCGCACCCTGTGATCGGTGACAAAGCCTCCAGCAGCACTGAATGTGCACTCCGAAAGAACGCTGGATGCAGGACAGGCCAGTAGCTCAATTGCATACTGTGCAAGCTCTGGCCAGTGATCCATCCTCAAGACCCAGTAAGCCAGAGGATTTTCGGTGGGAAAGGTGTCCAAGTCTGACCTTGCCCCTAGGTATTCCTGCACCATGTATATCAGACGCTGGTGATGGTTGCTGGAACCGATCATACCTTGGGGCTGCGGACTAAAAAACGCATCGGTCAGACGGCCACCTTCCCCACCGCTCCTTCTTTGACTGACCGAAGCCTCAGCAACTCGTTGTCCAGGACCAGGAGTTTGTAACCTCCCAGTCTCTGGGAACGCGTTGCACAGACCTTTCTGCAAGGCCTCCCGGAGATGTCTCATCCTCTGCTCCCTCTGCGACGGCAAGATAAGGTCCACAACCTTACCCTTGTACCGTGGATCAAGGAGAGTGGCCAGCCAGTAATGGTCCCTCTCATTGATCCGCAGAATATGAGGATCCTTCCGCAGACTTTGCAGGATCAGGGAGGCCATGCAGCGTAGGTTAGCTGAGGCATTCCGTCCGGAGTCCTCTGGGTCACTAAGGACGACATGATCCGCAGCCACCTCCTCCCAGCCACGTACAAGTCCACGGGTTTCTTGGGACTGTAAATAATCCCTGAAAGACTGCTGCTGTTGATGCTGAGTGGCAGGCTCCACCTCCATGCTGACACAATCATGCCCCACTGGCGTGGTAAAAAAAAACAAGCTCCCCTGACCCTGTCCTGGTGCTGTAGTCGCACAGGTACTCATTGATGGCCTTCTGCTGCATGTGCAGCCACTGCAGCATGGCCAACGTTGAGTTCCACCTGGTGGGCATGTCACATATAAGGCGGTTCTTGGGCAGGTTCAAATCCTTTTGCAGCTCAGCCAGCCGAGCACTGGCATTATATGATCTGCGGAAATGCACACAGACTTTCCTGGCCTGCCTCAGGACATCCTGTAAGCCCAGGTACCTACCCAAGAACCGCTTCACCACCAGGTTAAGGACGTGAGCCACACAGGGCACGTGGATCAGTTGTCCCTGTCGGAGGGCGGAGAGGAGGTTGGTGCCATTGTCGCAAACCACCATTCCTGGCTTAAGCTGGCGTGGCGTCAACCACCTCTCGGCCTGCCCCTGCAGAGCTGACAGAACCTCTGCCCCAGTGTGGCTCCTGTCCCCCAAACACACCAGCGCAAGCACGGCATGGCATCTTTTTGCCTGTGTACTTGCGTAGCCCCTTGAACGCCTACGGAGCACCACTGGTTCCGAGGACAAAGCACAGGAAGAGGCCATGGAGGAAGAAGAAGAGGAGGGGGTGGAGGAGAGAGATGTGTCACAACCAGTAGTAGCATTTTGGAGGCGTGGCGACGGAACAACCTCCAACACTACTGCACCTTGTCCTGCATCCTTCCCAGCTGCAAAAAGAGTGACCCAATGGGCCGTGAAAGAAAGGTAACGTCACTGTCCATGCCTGCTGGACCATGATTTAGCGGTAATATGCACCTTACCGCTGACCACCCTATCCAGCGAGGCATGGACATTGCCTTCCACATGCTGGTAGAGAGCCGGAATTGCCTTCTGTGAGAAAAAGTGGAGTTTGGGAACCTGCCACTGAGGAACCGCACATTGCACAAACTCACGGAAGGGGGCCGAGTCTACCAACTGAAAAGGCAGCAGTTGAAGTGCTAGCAATTTAGCCAAGCTAGCATTCAACCGCTGGGCATGTGGATGGCTGGGAGTGAACTTCTTTTGACGGTCCAGCAGCTGGGGCAGGGAAATTTTCCTGCTACAATCGGATGTCAGTGTACTGCTAGCAGAGTGCCTGCAAGTACTTGGCTGTGACACACCTAATTCTACACTAGTGATGAGCCGAACACCCCCGGGTTCGGTTCGCACCAGAACCCGCGAACGACCGAAAGTTCGTACGAACATTAGAACCCTATTAAATACAATGGATGCGAACGTTCGAATTCTAAAGTGCTAATTATAACAACTATTATGCATGTTATTGTCCTAAAAAGGGTTTGGGAACCCGGGTTCTGCACCAGGGGACATGTATCAATGCAAAAATAAGTTTTAAAAACGGTCGTTTTTCGGGAGCAGTCATTTTAATGATGCATAAAGTGAAAAAAAAAAGTCAAATATTCCTTTAAAAATCGTACCTGGGGGGTGTCTAAAGTATGCCTGTGAAGTGCCACGTGTTTCCCGTGTTTAGAACTGTCCCTGCACAAAATGACACTTCTAAAGGAAAAAAAAGCCATTTAAAACTGCTTGCGGCTTTAATGTAATGTCTGGTCCCGGTAATATGGATGAAAATCTTTAAGAAAAATGGCATAGCTACCCCATGACCCCCCCCCCCCCCCTACCCCAGCCCATTACCAGCCCCTTTGGGTCTTGTATGGATATTAAGGGGAACCCCGCACATAAAATAAAAAAGGCCCTATATACTCTGAACAGCCGTATACAGGCGGTGCATACAAGACAGGGACTGTAGGTTTGTTCTTATGTAGAATCTGTTTGTAATTTTGAACAGGTACATTGTTTAAGTGTAGCTCCAGCCCAAAAATCTATTTTTAAACTTTTTGGAAAACATAGGTAAGGGTTATCACCCCTGTAACATTTGTTTTGCTGTCTGTGCCCCTGTTCAGAACATTTCACCTCACTTTCCGTCCCAATGACAACTGTTTTTGAAATGTGGTGTTTTTCTTGAAACAAGGATTGGTGATAAAGCATCAGTACAGAGGAGACACCTTTCTCCCATATTAATTCTTACAGGAGAGAATTTTCCTTCCTAGGGGTAGATTTCCTCTCACTTCCTGTTGTCTTCTTGCGTTTGCAAGTAGGAGTCGTTTGTAAGTTGGATGTTTGAAAGTAGGGACCTGCCGTATATACTCTGCAGAAATAGGCCCCTTAGTTGTTGGTGTTGGCACAACACTGTAAGCACTCACAGTTACTCTTGGTTGGTGCTGGAACGCCCTGCTGTCAACTATTATATCAGGAATTTTAATTACATATAATTGTTGAACAGTGGTAGTAAAAATTGGGCCTTTGATGGTGGTGCTGGTGCCACAACACTGTAAGCCCTGACAGTTACTCTTGGTGGGTGCAGGAATGGGCCCTGCTGTGAATTATTAGATCAAGAATTGTAATTACATGCCCCTTTTGAACAGGGGCTGAAAAATTGGGCCTTTCGTGGTGGTGGTGGTGGTGGCGTTGCCACAACACTGTAAGCCCTCAGAGTTACTCTTGGTGGGTGCAGGAATGGGCCCTGCTGTGAATTATTAGATCAAGAATTGTAATTACATGCCCCTTTTGAACAGGGGCTGAAAAATTGGGCCTTTCGTGGTGGTGGTGGTGGTGGCGTTGCCACAACACTGTAAGCCCTCAGAGTTACTCTTGGTGGGTGCAGCAATGGGCCCTGCTGTGAATTATTAGATCAAGAATTGTAATTACATGCCCCTTTTGAACAGGGGCTGAAAAATTGGGCCTTTCGTGGTGGTGGTGGTGGCGTTGCCACAACACTGTAAGCCCTCAGAGTTACTCTTGGTGGGTGCAGCAATAGGCCCTGCTGTGAATTATTAGATCAAGAATTGTAATTACATGCCCCTTTTGAACAGGGGCTGAAAAATTGGGCCTTTCGTGGTGGTGGTGGTGGTGGTGGTGGCGTTGCCACAACACTGTAAGCCCTCAGAGTTACTCTTGGTGGGTGCAGGAATGGGCCCTGCTGTGAATTATTAGATCAAGAATTGTAATTACATGCCCCTTTTGAACAGGGGCTGAAAAATTGGGCCTTTCATGGTGGTGGTGGTGGTGGCGTTGCCACAACACTGTGAGCCCTCAGAGTTACTCTTGGTGGGTGCAGGAATGGGCCCTGCTGTGAATTATTAGATCAAGAATTGTAATTACATGCCCCTTTTGAACAGGGGCTGAAAAATTGGGCCTTTCGTGGTGGTGGTGGTGGTGGTGGCATTGCCACAACACTGTAAGCCCTCAGAGTTACTCTTGGTGGGTGCAGGAATGGGCCCTGCTGTGAATTATTAGATCAAGAATTGTAATTACATGCCCCTTTTGAACAGGGGCTGAAAAATTGGGCCTTTCGTGGTGGTGGTGGTGGCGGCGTTGCCACAACACTGTAAGCCCTCAGAGTTACTCTTGGTGGGTGCAGCAATGGGCCCTGCTGTGAATTATTAGATCAAGAATTGTAATTGCATGCCCCTGTTGAACAGGGGCTGAAAAATTGGGCCTTAGGCACTGGTGGCACAACACTACAACCCCTCACAGATACTGTACTTGGAGCACAGCAATGAGCCCTATGGCAAAGTATTGCTTCAAAAATTGTAATGACACGCCCCTGTTAAACAGGGGCTGAAAAATTGGGCCTTAGGCACTGGTGCCACAACACTCCAACCCCTCACAGATACTGTACTTGGAGCACAGCAATGAGCCCTATGGCAAATTATTGCTAAAAAAATTGTAATTACACGCCCCTGTAAAACAGGGGCTGAAAAATTGGGCCTTAGCCACTGGTGGCGGCACCCATAAACAAAAATGATCTTCCAAGCTATCATCATCAATCGTATCATTGAGGACTCGGAGGAGGAGGATAGCCAGTCAACATAACAGCACAGGCACTCAGCATCAGCATCAGTCTTGAAGGGATGTGACATGTTAAAATCAATTAGTCTGTTATATCAGCATCAGGTGTGTGGTAGCTGGTGGTGATCCAAGACTGGTTCATCTTGATGAAAGTCAGTCGATCAACCGAGTCGGTGGACAGGCGCACCCTGTGATCCGTGACAAATCCTCCAGCAGCACTGAATGTGCGTTCCGAAAGAACGCTGGATGCAGGACAGGCCAGTAGCTCAATTGCATACTGTGCAAGCTCTGGCCAGTGATCCATCCTCAAGACCCAGTAAGCCAGAGGATTTTCGGTGGGGAAGGTGTCCAAGTCTGACCTTGCCCCTAGATATTCCTGCACCATGTTTATCAGACGCTGGCGATGGTTGCTGGAACCGATCATACTTTGGGGCTGCGGACTAAAGAATTGTCTGAACGCATCGGTCAGACGGCCACCTTCCCCACCGCTCCTTCTTTGACTGGCCGAAGCCTCAGCAACTCGTTGTCCAGGACCAGGAGTTTGTAACCTCCCAGTCTCTGGGAACGCGTTGCACAGACCTTTCTGCAAGGCCTCCCGGAGTTGTCTCATCCTCTGCTCCCTCTGCGACGGTAACATAAGGTCCGCAACCTTACCCTTGTACCGTGGATCAAGGAGAGTGGCCAGCCAGTAATGGTCCCTCTCCTTGATCCGAAGAATACGAGGATCCTTCCGCAGACTTTGCAGGATCAGGGAGGCCATGCAGTGTAGGTTTGCTGAGGCATTCGCTCCGGAGTCCTCTGGGTCACTAAGGACGACATGATCCGCAGTCACCTCCTCCCAGCCACGTACAAGTCCACTGGTTTCTTGGGACTGTAAATCATCCCTAAAAGACTGCTGCTGATGATGCTGAGTGCCAGCCTCCACCTCCATGCTGACACAATCCTCCTCCTCCTCCTCCTCCTCCTCCTCCTCTTCCTGTGTGATGGGTGGGACAGAAGGAACACTGTCTGGGTAAAGGGGGCCTTGAGAGGCAAGGAAGTCCTCCTATTCCTGCCTCTGTTCTGCCTCAAGTGCCCTGTCCATTATTCCACGCAGCGTGTGCTCCAACAGGTGGACAAGAGGTACAGTGTCACTGATGCATGCACTGTCACTGCTCACCATCCTTGTGGCCTCCTCAAATGGTGCCAGGACAGTGCATGCATCCCTGATCATGCCCCACTGGCGTGGAGAAAAAAAACCAAGCTCCCCTGACCCTGTCCTGGTGCCGTAGTCGCACAGGTACTCATTGATGGCCCTCTGCTGCGTGTGCAGCCGCTGCAGCATGGCCAACGTTGAGTTCCACCTGGTGGGCATGTCACATATAAGGCGGTTCTTGGGCAGGTTCAACTCCTTTTGCAGCTCAGCCAGGCGAGCACTGGCATTATAAGATCTGCGGAAATGCACACAGACTTTCCTGGCCTGCCTCAGGACATCCTGTAAGCCCGGGTACCTGCCCAAGAACCGCTGCACCACCAGGTTAAGGACGTGAGCCACACAGGGCACATGGGTCAGTTGTCCCTGTCGGAGGGCGGAGAGGAGGTTGGTGCCATTGTCGCAAACCACCATTCCTGGCTTAAGCTGGCGTGGCGTCAACCACCTCTCGGCCTGGCCCTGCAGAGCAGACAGGACCTCTGCCCCAGTGTGGCTTCTGTCCCCCAAACACACCAGCGCAAGCACGGCATGGCATCTTTTTGCCTGCGTACTTGCGTAGCCCCTTGAACGCCTACGGAGCACCGCTGGTTCCGAGGACAAACCACAGGAAGAGGCCATGGAGGAAGAAGAAGAGGAGGGGGTGGAGGAGAGAGGTGTGTCACAACCAGTAGTAGCATTTTGGAGGCGTGGCGGTGGAACAACCTCCAACACTACTGCACCTTGTCCTGCATCCTTCCCAGCTGCCAAAAGAGTGACCCAATGGGCCGTGAAAGAAAGGTAACGTCCCTGTCCATGCCTGCTGGACCATGAGTCAGCGGTAATATGCACCTTACCGCTGACCGCCCTGTCCAGCGAGGCCAAGACATTGCCTTCCACATGCCGGTAGAGAGCCGGAATAGCCTTCTGTGAGAAAAAGTGGCGTTTGGGAACCTGCCACTGAGGAACCGCACATTGCACAAACTCACGGAAGGGGGCCGAGTCTACCAACTGAAAAGGCAGCAGTTGAAGCGCTAGCAATTTAGCCAAGCTAGCATTCAACCGCTGGGCATGTGGATGGCTGGGAGTGAACTTCTTTCGACGGTCCAGCAGCTGGGGCAGGGAAATTTGCCTGCTAGAATCGGACGTCGGTGTACTGCTAGCAGAGTGGCCGCAAGTACTTGGCTGTGACACACCTAATTCTACACCTTCATTCCTCTCAGTGCATGTTTCAGAGAGGACTGAAGTTATAGTGGGGTTGGAGATCCCAGCTGATGCGGTGCAAGGAGAGGTCCACTTTGTTCTTTGGTGTGGGTCTTTGAGGTAGGCTTGCCAACGAGCTGCATGGCAGGTCAACATATGTCTGGTCAGGCATGTGGTACCCAAGCGGCTAATGTTTTGGCCACGCGATATACGCTTGAGACATATGTTGCAAACAGCAGCTGTGCGATCTGATGCACTAGCCTCAAAAAAGGCCCACACCAAAGAACTTTTTGAATGATGGGCAGAGGCAGCGCCCTGCACAGGCGGAGCTCTGCGGTGTGATTCCGTCGGTGTACTGCCCTTACGCTGGCCACCAAAGGGCATCCTGCCTCGTTGGAGATGTGCCTCCTCCTCATCCTCCTCCTCCTCCTCTCTCCTATTAGGCACCCACGTGGAGTCAGTGACCTCATCATCCCCTCCCTCCTCATCACTGGAGCCAATCTGGCAGTATGCTGCAGCTGCTGGAACATGACTGCCAGATTGGTGTCCTTCTTGAGCATCCCCTCTGTCTGCTCTCACGCTACTGCCTTCCTGTAGCTGGGTTTCATCATCAGACCCTTCGAAACGCTGGGCATCCTCCTGGAGCATGTACCCAACACTGTGCTCAAACAGTTCGGGGGACTCCTCAGGAGGAGGACATGGTGGGTCTAGGGAAGGAGTGACTGATGATGAGTCTGACATTGATACCAGGGAAGAGGACGCTTTGGCAGCTGCTTTTCCAGTACCCTGAGCCTGGGTGAGAGAGGATGAGGAGGAGGAGGAGGGCTTGGTCATCCACTCTACCAAGTCTTCGGCATGATGTGGCTCAACATGTCCAGCTGCCGAAAAGAAGGACAAGCGTGTCCCATGGCCATGTGCTGATGACAACGCACCGCGTCCACGACCAGCACTGTTGCCCCCAGACACAGAGCCTGCTTGCCCTCTTTTATTGCCTCCTGACTGTCTGCCTCTCCTTATTTGCCTTCCAGACATTCTAATAGATGGCCTGCAGGGAGATGGGAAAAAAGCAATAAGGGCTACCTTCAGGTGTCCTTCTCTGTCCCTTTACTTAAGGATTTCTAAATATGGTTGAGGATGATTGCTTTTGCACAGAATAGCACAACGACAATTTCCCTGACTTTCCAAAAAACAAGGATTTCAAAGATGGTTGATGAGGAATGCTTTAGCACACTATAGCACAAGGAGAATTTCCCTCACTGTCCTTCCCTGTCCCTAGAAACAAGGATTATCACAGTGAAAGAAACTGACACTCTTCCTACCTATAGTTTTCTGTCCCTAGAAAAAATGTTTTTTTAAAGCACACTATAGCACAAGGAGAATTTCCCTCACTTTCCTTCCCTGTCCCTAGAAACAAGGATTATCACAGTGAAAGAAACTGACACTCTTCCTACTGTGAGGGGGTTAGCTCGGCAGCGGGTGTGTGTGACCCCCGAGATGGGCTCCCCACACAAAAACAGGCCCAGCAAACGGAGGTTGTGGTTTTCAAAATCAAAAAGGTGCGGTTTATTTTCTATTTACAGTGACAAAACACAGCAAAGCAAAAGAAACATAAACAAAATAAATCCTGGTCAACTTGACCTCTGACTAAACATACAGGTTTCCTAACTAACAACTGGGATCAGCCTAGTGCTGTCCTAGTCCCTAAGTCCCTGGTTTTAAATGTCCAAGCAAATAGCCACACAGGCTTTGTCTCACCGCACAGGGGTTCACTCTCCCTAGACAGTCCACACAGGTCTGGGTCCAGGCATGAGCTAACATCTAATGAAGCTGGGAGTTCTTATAGAGGCCTAAATGAGCTGACAAGCTTCAGCTGGTCTCATCAACTCCCTGTCTGCACGACGCCCCACACTCTCCCTAGAGGTATGAGTCATCCATGAGCCCACTAGCCTCAGCTGGGCTTATACAACTCTCCACCTAGTTGTATAAGTCGGCGTAAAGCCTGAATCTGGGCGAAATATATCTACCCCCCTGGATGCAACCAGGTGACTTTACCTTCCTGCTGTCACACTACCTATAGTTTTCTGTCCCTAGAAAAAATGTTTTTTTAAAGCACACTATAGCACAAGGAGAATTTCCCTCACTGTCCTTCCCTGTCCCTAGAAACAAGGATTATCACAGTGAAAGAAACTGACACTCTTCCTACCTATAGTTTTCTGTCCCTAGAAAAAATGTTTTTTTAAAGCACACTATAGCACAAGGAGAATTTCCCTCACTTTCCTTCCCTGTCCCTAGAAACAAGGATTATCACAGTGAAAGAAACTGACACTCTTCCTACCTATAGTTTTCTGTCCCTAGAAAAAATGTTTTTTAAAGCACACTATAGCACAAGGAGAATTTCCCTCACTTTCCTTCCCTGTCCCTAGAAACAAGGATTATCACAGTGAAAGAAACTGACACTCTTCCTACCTATAGTTTTCTGTCCCTAGAAAAAATGTTTTTTTAAAGCACACTATAGCACAAGGAGAATTTCCCTCACTGTCCTTCCCTGTCCCTAGAAACAAGGATTATCACAGTGAAAGAAACTGACACTCTTCCTACCTATAGTTTTCTGTCCCTAGAAAAAATGTTTTTTTAAAGCACACTATAGCACAAGGAGAATTTCCCTCACTGTCCTTCCCTGTCCCTAGAAACAAGGATTATCACAGTGAAAGAAACTGACACTCTTCCTACCTATAGTTTTCTGTCCCTAGAAAAAATGTTTTTTTAAAGCACACTATAGCACAAGGAGAATTTCCCTCACTGTCCTTCCCTGTCCCTAGAAACAAGGATTCGCACAGTAAAACACACTGACACTCTCCCTACCTATAGTTTTATGTCCCTAGAAAAAATGTTTTTTTAAAGCACACTATAGCACAAGGAGAATTTCCCTCACTGTCCTTCCCTGTCCCTAGAAACAAGGATTTGCACAGTAAAACACACTGACACTCTCCCTACCTATAGTTTTCTGTCCCTAGAAAAAATGATTTTTTAAAGCACACTATAGCACAAGGAGAATTCCCTCACTGTCCTTCCCTGTCCCTAGAAACAAGGATTCGCACAGTAAAACACACTGACACTCTCCCTACCTATCCTTCTCTTTCCCTAAACTAAAGGAATCCAGGTTAAGCAAGAAAAAATAAATGTCACTGTCCCTGCCTATGCTTCTCTTTCCCTGCTCCGGAACACACTACACTAGGCCGCCGTGCTGGCGGCCTTTTATAGTGTGGGGCGTGTACTAAACACCCTCAGCAATAATTGGCCACAGGCATCCTGCCTGTGGCCAATCATTGCTCTCCTCGCTGCCGGCGCTGTGATTGGCCAAGCATGCGGGGTCACAGTGCATGCTTGGCCAATCACAGCGCCTGGATGACACTGCGATGGCGTAGTGCATTGTGGGCCGTTCGCGTCACTCGAATTTGGCGCGAACGGCCCAAATCGTTCGATCTTCGTCGAACGATCGAACAGCCGATGTTCGAGTCGAACGTATGTTCGACTCGAACACGAAGCTCATCCCTATTCTACACCTTCATTCCTCTCAGTGCAGGTTTCAGAGAGGACTAAAGGTATAGTGGGGTTTGAGATCCCAGCTGATGAGGAGCAAGGAGAGGTCCGCTTTCTTCTTTGGTGTGGGTGTTTAAGGTACGCTTGCCAGCGAGCTGCATGGCAGGTCGACATATGTCTGGTCAAGCATGTGGTGCCCAAGCGGCTGATGTTTTGGCCACGCGAGATACGCTTGAGACATATGTTGCAAATAGCAGCGGTGCGATCTGATGCACTCAACTCAAAAAAGGCCCACACCAAAGAACTTTTGGAATAACGGGCAGAGGCAGCGCCCTGCACAGGCGGAGCTCTGCGGTGTGATTCTGTCGGTGTGCTGCCCTTACGCTGGCCCCCAGAGGGCATCCTGCCTCGTTGGAGATGTGCCTCCTCCTCATCCTCCTCTCTCCTATCCGTGTGGAGTCAGTGACCTCATCATCCCCTCCCTCTTGATCACTGGAGCAAACCTGGCAGTATGCTGCAGCTGCTGGAACATGACTGCCAGATTGCTGTCCTTCTTGAGCATCCCCTCTCTCTGCGCTCATGCTACTGCCTTCCTCTAGCTGTGTATCATCATCCGACCCTTCAAAACGCTGGGCATCCTCCTGGAGCATGTACCCAACACTGTGCTCAAACAGTTCGGGGGACTCCTCAGGAGGACATGGTGGGTCTAGGGAAGGAGTGACTGGTGATGACATTGATACGAGGAAAGAGGACGCATTGGCAGCTGCTTTGTCAGTACCCTGAGCCTGGGTGAGAGAGGATGAGGAGGATGAGGAGGGCTTGGTCATCCACTCTACCACGTCTTCAGTATGATGCGGCTCAACACGCCCAGCTGACGAAAATAAGGACAAGCGTGTCCCATGGCCACGTGCTGATGACGATGCACCGCGTCCACGACAAGCACTGTTGTCTCTAGACACAGAGCCTGCTTGCCCTCTTTTATTGGCTCGTGACTGTCTGACTCTCCTTGTTGGCCTTCCAGACATAGTAATGGCCTGCAGGGAGATGGGAAAACCAGCAATTGGGTAGTGTATATTGTGCTGGAGGCACACAACACCCACTAACTCCTGCAGATTCCTGTATTAGAGAACACCAGCAATAAAGGGTAGATACAGGTGTATATTGTGCTGGAGGCACACAACACCCACTAACTCCTGCAGATGCCTTTATTAGAGCACACCAGCAAAAAAGGGTAGATACAGGTGTATACTGCGCTGTGCTGGAGGCTCACAGCACCCACTAACTCATGCAGATGCCTTTATTACAGAACACCAGCAAAAAAGGGTAGATACTGGTGTATACTGTGCTGTGCTGGAGGCACACAACACCCACTAACTCCTGCAGATGCCTGTATTAAAGAACACCAGCAATAAAGGGTAGATACAGGTGTATATTGTGCTGGAGGCACACAACACACACTAACTCCTGCAGATGCCTTTATTAGAGAACACCAGCAAAAAAGGGTAGATACAGGTGTATACTGTGCTGTGCTGGAGACACACAACACCCACTAACTCCTGCAGATGCCTGTATTAGAGAACACCAGCATTAAAGGGTAGATACAGGTGTATATTGTGCTGGAGGCACACAACACCCACTAACTCCTGCAGATGTCTGTATTAGAGAACACCAGCAATAAACGGTAGATACAGGTGTATACTTTGCTGGAGGCACACAACACCCACTAACTCCTGCAGATGCCTGTATTAGAGAACAACAGCAATAAAGGGTAGATACAGGTGTATACTGTGCTGTGCTGGAGGCACACAACACCCACTAACTCCTGCAGATGCCTGTATTAGAGAACACCAGCAATAAACGGTAGATACAGGTGTATACTGTGCTGGAGGCACACAACACCCACTAACTCTTGCAGATGCCTGTATTAGAGAACACCAGCAATAAATGGTAGATATAGGTGTATACTGTGCTGGAGGCACACAGCACCCACTAACTCCTGCAGATGCCTGTATTAGAGATCAACAGCAATAAAGGGTAGATACAGGTGTATACTGCGCTGGAGGCACACAACACCCACTAACTCCTGCAGATGCCTGAGAAAAGAACACACTGTCCCTGCCTATCCAGCTCTTTCCCTGCACGCCAGAACACACTACACAAGGCTGCCGCGCTGGCGGCCTTATATAGTGTGGGGCGTGTACTAAACCCCCTGAGCTATAATTGGCCACAGGCATCCTGCCTGTGGCCAATTATGGCTCTCCTCGCTGCCGGCGCTGTGATTGGCCAAGCATGCGCGGTCACAGTGCATGCTTGGCCAATCATCAGCCAGCAATGCACTGCAACTGGCGCAGTGCATTGTGGGTCGTTCGTATCACACGAATTTGATGCGAATGGCCCACAAAGTTCTGGCTTCGGCGAACGGATTAACGGCCGATTTTCGATTCGAACATTTGTTTGAATCAAACACCGGGCTCATTCCTAATATCAACATATCTTTAACCACTTCGTGCCCGGGCAATGCTCAAAGGACGTCTGCATTGCGGCGCCGAAGTGCTGACAAGATGTCCATTGACGTCCTCCTCTTTCCTCCCCCCCGCGCGCCCCCTCGAGCGCGCATCGGGGAAAATCTGTGTTGGCCGTGTCCCTTGGACACAGCCAATCACAGATTGTGCTGAATGACCAATCACAGAGGCCATTCAGCACTCGATCTCACTGTCCAATGAGAGATGATCTCAAATGTAAACATATGAGATCATCTCTCATTGCCGGCTTTCTCTCCTCACACAGAGACAGCGTGTAAGGAGGGAGAGAGATCTGTGCTGCAGCATCAGTTGTGAGTGAAAAAAACACATACACACACAAGTAATAAATCAGTGCCCACAGTCCCTGCCAGTGCCATCTGCCACCAGTGCCACCTGCCAGGGCCATCACCTGCCAGTGCCACCTGCCATCGCCATCTGCCAGCGCCATCTGCCAGTGCCATCTGCTGCCAGTGCCACCTGCCAGTGCCATCTGCCAGTGCCATCTGCCAGTCCCATCTGCCACCAGTCCCATCTGCCACCAGTCCCATCTGCCACCAGTGCCACCTGTCAGTGCCATCTGCCATCAGTGCCACCTGCCAGTCAGTGCCATCTGTGCCATATGCCATTAGTGCCACCTGCCAGTGCCATCTGCCACCAGTCCCATCTGCCACCAATCCCACCTGCCAGTGCCATCTGCCAGTGCCATCTGCCATCAGTGCCACCTGTCAGTGCCATCTACCATCAGTGAAACCTGTCAGTGCCATCTCATCAAATGGCTAAAAGAGTATTCTCTGCCGAGGAGGCGTACAAAATTCTTGCGGCCGACGGGAGCAACGGGGAGCTCTCCGATTCGGATTCCTCCGCAAATTCAGATGAGTCTGACGTGGACTACGAGCAGTGGATCAATGATGGAGGAGGAGGAGGAAGAAGAAGAGGAGGAGGGCCCGCCCGCCAGACGAAGGCGTTCTGCTGAGGAGGCAGTGCCATCCACCAGCACCGCAGTGCCATCCACCACCACCACTGCAGTGCCATCCACCAGCACCGCATTCCCTGGGGAGGCAAGGCCACGTACCAGTGGGGTGTCACCTCAGCCCCAAAGGGTTAGGTCCCATGCCAGCCTTCCCTATTCCCTTCAGTACCCCCTGTGGCTTCCTCCTAATTCAGGAGAAGCCAACATTCCCCCTTTCACTGCCCAGCCAGGTGGATACAGAAAACTTTTCCCCAATTGATTTTTTTAATGTAATTTTTACTGAGGACATGCTGGCAACAATTGTGGCCCAGTGCAACTTATATGCTCAACAGTTTATAACCAGCAACCCAACGTCCTCTTATGCCCATCCCTACGTGTGGAGAGCCCTTACAGTGGAGGAGTTTAGAATTTTTTTGGGCCTCACATTCTGCATGGGACTAAATGGAAAAAATAAGATGCGTTCCTATTGGTCAACCCGCCCCATCTATCACATGCCCATCTTTTCCTCAGTAATGCCCAGGTCCAGATATCTAATGATTATGAGATTCCTACACTACAATGATAATACCCAGTGCCCTCCCCGAAATGACCCAAATTTTGATAAGCTTTATAAAATGTGGCCGCTACTAAATTATTTTTCTGAAACCTTCCCCCAGTTGTTTACCCCAGACCAACATATATGCATGGATGAGTCCCTTATCAAATTTTCTGGCAGGCTGGGCATAAAACAATTTATAACCAGCAAAAGGGCCCGCTATGGGGTGAAGCTGTATAAATTGTGCGACCGAGCAACGGGGTATGTGTATGCCTTTATTGTATATGAAGGGAAGGACACCGAACTGCACCCCCCTAATTGCCCAGTCTACATTGGAACCAGTGGGAAAGTAGTTTGGGAACTCATAAACCCACTCCTGGAGAAAGGATACCACTTGTATGTGGACAATTTTTATACAAGTTTGCCCCTGTTCCGAAACCTACACAGAATGAAGACTCCAGCATGCGGCACCGTACGGACAAACCGGAAGGGCTTTCCTCAAAGCCTGGTCACCAAAAAATTGAGAAGAGGGGAGACGGCGAGTTTACGTAATAAGGAAATTCTGGCTGTGAAGTGGAGGGACAGAAGGAACGTCTACGTACTTTCTTCCATCCACAACAATGAATTTGTTGAGATCACCAGGAGGAATGGCCGGATCCAAAAACCTAAATTCATCTACGAGTACAATAAGTTCATGGGGGGTGTCGACTTCAACGACCAGATGCTCGAACCCTACCTTTCCACAAGAAGATCATACCAGTGGTATAAGAAAGTTTCCATTTATTTGTTTAATTTGGCCATGTACAACTCATATGTAATATATCGAAAATCCACTGAAAGACAAAAATCCTTCCTTTTCTTCCAGGAGGAAATCACCACTGCCCTTTTATACCCGAACAGCCCACTAGTAAACATTAGATCCGATGTCATTAGCCGACTCTCCGAGCGCCACTTCCCAGATAAAATCCCTCCCAGACCAACAGGCCAAAAACGCCAGAAAAAATGCCAGGTGTGCACCAAAAGAGGAGAGAGAAAAGACACAATTTATTATTGTGCCCAATGTCCTTCAGAACCAGGCCTCTGCATAGGCGACTGCTTCCGCCATTACCATACCAAAATAAATTATTAGTTCACTTCCTGCCATTTATCTTTACACCCCTTATGCCTCTGCTTTCTCTGTAACTGACCCTGGACTGTTATTCGACCACGCTTCTGCCTAACGATTCTGTTTATACCTCTGCCTGATCTGGAACTGACCCTGGACTGTTATTTGACCACGCTTCTGCCTACCGATTCTGTTTATACCTCTGCCTGATCTGGAACTGACCCTGGACTGTTATTCGACCACGCTTCTGCCTACCGATTCTGTACATACCTCTGCCTGATCTGGAACCGACCCTGGAATGTTTGACCATGCTTTTTGCCTGCCTCTTGGGCTGATCTTTTACCCTGCCAGTGGACTAGTGGGATTCATAACACAGGGGTCTCACATATGTGAGGGGCTCCAGAATTGTTTTTCTGGATGAAGAAAACAATTGTTTTTGTTTTTCTCATTCCCAGATTAGGGTCTGGAGACTCGGAGGCTTCAAAGAGATTTGGGTGGGAGAAGCCTCTATCCCTGTCCCCATTCAGTCCTGAACGAGGCCCTACTTCTGCCAACTGCGTGTAGGACCTATGCCATCATGCCTCTGCCTGTCGCATGAACTGACCACACCACATGGACCTGCCTACTACCAGGACCAATATTTTGGCACTGCTGACAATCTCTGCCTGCACTGACCCTGGACTGGATATGGACAGTATCCCTGCCTGCTACCTGTACTGACTATGGACAGTATTCCTGCCTGTTGCCTGGAGAAATGCATTCGCTTTTGCTGACCAAGTCCCAGCCTGCTGCCTGGACCAGTGCTATCCTCCTGTGGAAAACTGTGCTACTAAAACCACAGGTAATCTTTTGTTTACCATTTGCTCAGCAGAATGTATTTTGGGGTGTAATTCTTGGTATGTTCATGTTATGTGTCCCTAGAACACCTGATGGTGTACCTTGCATGTTGGGCCTCTGTATGTGGTCAGGTTGTATAAAAGTCTCACACATTTGGTATTGCCATACTCAGGAGGAGTAGCAGAATGTATTTTGGGGTGTCATTTTTGCTATGTACATGCTATGTGTTGGCAATATCTTATAAATGGACAACTTTGCGAAAAAAAAATGCGTTTTCATTTTTTTCCCGCATTTTCTAAAAACTTCAGGAAAAAAATAAACCGTTCAAAAGACTCATTATACTTCATAGATTATACGTTGGGGTGTTAGCTTTCCAAAATGGGGTCACTTTGTGGGTGTTTCCATTGCCCTGGTGCTCCAGGGCCTTCAAAATTGTAATAGGTGGTTGAGAAATGAGATGTGTAATTTATGCTCCTAGAATGCCTGAAGGTGCCATTTCAATATTGGGCCTCTGTATGTGGGCAGGCTGTATAAAAGTCTCACACATTTGGTATCGCCATACTCAGGAGGAGTATCAGAATGTATTTTGGGGTGTCATTTTTGCTATGTACATGCTATGTGTTGGCATGGCAATATCTTTTAAATGCTCCAGGCCTTCAAAATTGTAATAGGTAGTCAACTAGTTAGATGTGTAATTTATGCTCCTAGAATACCTAATGGTGCTCCCTGCATGTTGGGCCTCTGTATGTGGCCAGGCTGTGAAAAAGTCCCACACATGTGGTATCGTAATACTCAGGAGGAGTAGCAGAATGTATTTTGGGGCGTCATTTGTGGTATACACATGCCATGTGAGGGAAATAACCTATTACAATGACAGTTTTGTGGAAAAAAAAAAAATCTTCATTTTGCAATGAATTGTGGGAAAAAATTACAACATCAAAAACCTCACCATGCATCTTACTAAATACCTTGGAATGTCTACTTTCAAAAAAGGGGTCATTTGGGGGGTATTTGTACTTTGCTGGCTTGTTCGGGTCGTAAGAAATGAGATAGGCCACCAGTACATTAGGTGTGATCAATTGTTTATGATCCGCACAGCTTGTAGACTCTATAAACTTTCACAAAGACCAAAGAATATCCACTAATTTGGGTTATTTTTACCAAAGATATGTAGCAGTATAAATTGTGGCCAAAATTTATGAAGAAAAATTAATAATTTGCAAAATTTTATCACATAAACTAAATAAAATGTGTTTTTTTTTTTCAATATTTTCCGTATTTTTTCATTTATAGCGCAAAAAATAAAAATCCAGAGGTGATCAAATACCACCAAAAGAAAGCTCTATTTGTCTGAAAAAAAGGACAAAAAAATCATTTGGGTACAGTATTACATGACTGAGTAATTGTCATTCAAAGTGTGAGAGTGCTGAAAGCTGAAAATTGGTTCGGGCACGAAGGGGGTTTAGTGCAAAGTTGTCAAGTGGTTAAAGGGCACAACAGATACGCAAATCGAATAATCTGTTAATTTTCCCTTCGGGACCCAAGAAAGGGGAGGCAGCACCATCAAGGGTCTTGTCCACCTGAATCACTAGAACTATCTCCTTGGCATACAAGCAATCGGGCCTTGCTCCCCGGCAGACTATACAGGCATACCCCACTTTTTAAGTACACAATATGGTTTATTTACTAAAGCTGGAAAGTGCAAAATCAGGCTCACTTCTGCATAAAAACCAATGAGCTTTCAGGTTTTATTACCAAAGCTTAACCTCCCTGGCGGTTTTCCCGAGTGTGGCTTGGGGTGAGATTTCAGTACCATTAGCGGTAACCCCGAGCCACACTCGGGATTGCATTGCAGGATCCTGGTGCAGGTTAATTAACCTTGTCCCCAGGGTCCTGAGATGTCCCCCTGCTGTGCCTGCGGGCTGTCCTCCACCTGATGCCTCTGTGTGCCAGGCTCCGTTCCCTGCGAGTGTCGCGACACACGGGGCGGAGTCTGGCGGCAAATTCAAAAATGACAAAATTCATAATACATACAGTAATTTAATCTTCCAGATAACATTACTGTATGAAATTATTTCATATCCCATTTGTCCCCAGTGGTTTGTCCAGTGCCCTGCATGCAGTTTTATATTATATATACTGTTCTTTCTGCCTGGAAACTTGAGATTGTCCATAGCAACCAAAAAGTGTCCCTTAATGTCAAAAGTGGTTTGAGACCAGCTAGAAAACAGCGATAGTAAATAAGAACACTTTCAGAATTGAGCGATAGTGAATAGTGGGGAAATTCATTTTATTATAATTATTATATTATTATTTTTTTAATTATTTATAGTTATTATATTATAATTTATGATTTTGTGTTTCAAACTTTATCATACCCGGGATGTTTACTAGACTATTGTTTGGACAGATTTAAGTGTGTTATTACTACGAATTACAGGCCTAAAATATAAAACACCAAATTTCCATGAAAAATAATGGTACCGCTTTCAGCATCAAAAATCTGACATAATCATACCGCCAAGGAGGCTACTTGAACAAGCTGGGGTTAGAAGCCTATTGGTTTCTATGCAGAAGTGAGCCTGATATTGCACTTTCCAGCTTTAGTAAATAAACCCCATTGTGTACTTAAAAAAGGGCTATGCCTGTACAGGCTCATTCTACAAGAGGGATGGCAGCTTTGTGGGCATCCGTGGCAAAGATCCCGGTGGAAGACATATGCAGGAAAAGCACAAGGAAAGAGTCGCCTCCGGGTGTAGCAGTATTAAAACATTTTATTAAGCAGTGAACAAAAGCCACTCACATTTTGATGGTAAAGACAGGCATGTAGAAATTCCCAATCAGGGGAAAAAAAAGGGATCATCAGATGTGTCAGTCCACTTCTATTCCTGCTGGGGCGCTTGGGTGCTCTGGATTCGCTCTCACCTCTGACAGATGGATGGGAGGAGCCGGCTGCGATGGAGGAAGAGATCCAAAACGAGGCTTGGAGCGTGATGGTGTAGCAGGCGAGGGATGCTGACGTCACTGGCATCCCTCGCCTGCTACACCATCGTGCTCCAAGCCTCGTTTTGGATCTCTTTCTCCATCGCAGCCGGCTCCGCACCCAAGCGCCCCAGCAGGAATAGAAGTGGACTGACACATCTGATGATCCCTTTTTTTTCCCCTGATTGGGAATTTCTACATGCCTGTCTTTACCATCAAAATGTGAGTGGCTTTTGTTCACTGCTTAATAAAATATTTTAATACTGCTACACCCGGAGGCGCCTCTTTCCTTGTGCTTTTCCTACAGCACTGGAACATGGTCTCTGTTCCCCTCTGACGGCAGCCCTGGGAGTGTAACTTTAACCCCTGAAATACTCCTCTCCTCCAGTCCTTGGACTTTCTATGTTAAGAACCAACTTTTTACCTAGGTTTACTAGCTGTAATAATCACCATGTACACTTAGTTTTTACCATCACCACTACCATATTGCTTGGATATTTGAGCCTCTGGTATTTTACACATTTTTACTTGTATAGAAGACATATGCAGGACCACTAGCTGGAGTTCCTGTGAGACTTTTGCGGCTAGTTCTTCAATGTTTGGAGCGACGGTGGTGTTGACTCCTTTAACCAATTTATTAATTACAGTGTGGTGAAGCATGGAATTGGGCGAGTCTTTGTCATTTCTTTCCCACCCTATATTGACTTGGGTATATCCCACAGTGTGCTGACGGGAGGACAACCAGGAAAACCGAAAATTGTTATTAATACTCACTGTAATTTTCCTTTCCTGGTCCGTCCTCACGTCAGCACAATTTGCTTCCCTCCCTAAGTGGCCTGTCGCCGCTTCAAAAGAACACAATGGGGAGGGGAGGACAGGGATTTAAAACGCTGGAAGAAGGTGGTCTTGAGGGTTAATGAGGAACAGTTAACCCATAGTGTGCTGACATGAGGACAGACCAGGAAAGGAAAATTACGGTGAGTATTAATAACACATTTTTTGCCCACATGATAAAATCAGCATTTATTTTTGTCTCGAAATTACTGTAACCCACCTAAAGTATATATTTTCTGAAAGCAGAGACCCTGGAAAATAAACTGGTTGTAGTTGCAATTTTTCATGCTGTGTGATATTTGCACTATTTGTAATGATAACTAGGGATGAGCCGAACACCCCCCTGTTTGGTTCGCACCAGAACCTGCCAACAGGCAGAAAGTTTGCGCAAACTTTAGAACCCTATTAAATACCATGGACTTGAACGTTCAAAATCAAAAGTGCTAATTATAAAGGCCAATATGCAAGTTATTGTCCTGAAAAGTGTTTGGGGACCCAGGTCCTGCCCCAGGGGACATGTATCAATGCAATATTTTTTTTTTTAAACAGACGTTTTTTCGGGAGCAGTGATTTTAATAATGCTTAAAGTAAAACAATAAAAGTGAAATATTCCTTTAAATTTTGTACCTAAGGTGTGTGTATAGTATGCCTGTAAAGTCGCGCTTGTTTCCCGTGCTTAGAACTGTCCCTGCACAAAGTGTAATTTCTGAAGGAAAAAAAGTCACTTAAAACTTACTCGCGGCTATAATGAATTGTCGGCTCCCGGCAATACATAGAAAAGTCATTGGTAAAAAAAAAAAAATGCGTGGGGGTCCCCCCAAATTTAATTACCATGCCCTTCGGGTCTGGTATGAATATTAAGGGGAACTCCACCCCAATTTTTTTTTTAAATGCGTGGGGTTCCCCCAAATATCCATACCAGACCCCTTATCTGAGCACGCAACCTGGAAGGCCGCAAGAAAGAGGGGGGGACGAGAGAGCGCCCCCCCTCCTGAACCGTACCAGGCCACATGCCCTCAACATGGGGAGGATGTCCCCATGTTGATGGGGACAAGGGCCTCATCCCCACAACCCTTGCCCGGTGGTTGTGGGGGTCTACGGGCAGGCGGCTTATCGGAATCTGGAAGACCCCTTTAACAAAGGGGACCCCCAGATCCCGCCCCCCCTACCATTTCACAAATAAAGTGTAACAAACTGTAAAAAAAAACACAGACACCATTGGAAAAGTCCTTTATTAAAAAAAAAAAAAAAAACATTCCAGCGATGAAATTCAGTATCCCGCGGTGATCTGATGTCCAGCGCTGTCCACACGAAATGTCATTGGCTGAGCCTGAGCGGACCTGATGGGGAACTTCCTCCGCAGTGTAATAAATGAATAGACGCGCCCCTTCTAAAGTTCTCCATCAGGTCCGCTCAGCCAATGATGTAGGTGTAAGGCTAAGCGGACCAGATGCGGAACGTGATAAGGGGCGGGTCTATTCATTTATTACACTGCGGAGTAAGTTCTCCATCAGGTCTGCCCCCTCATATGTCAGACCCCGCCTACGTCATTGGGTGAACGGACCTAATGGGGAACTGCCTCTGCAGTGTAATAAATGAATAGACCTGCCCCGTCTCACGTTCCGCATCTGGTCCGCTTAAGCCCTGTACACACGATCGGATATCCTATGGATTCTAATCCGATGAAACTGTCTTCCATCAGTCTTGCCCACACACCATCAGTCAAAAAACCGACCGTTTCAAACGCGGTGACGTAAAACACTCTGATGAGCCGAGAAAATGGAAGTTCAATGCTTCTGAGCATGAGTCGACTTGATTCTGAGCATGCGTGGGTTTTTTATCCGATGGAGTTCCCCACAGACGATATTAATTTGCTATCGGTTTTTTAACCATCGGATAAATTTAAAACATGTTCTATTTTGAAACACTGATGGAAAAAAGACCGATGGGGCCCATACACGATCGGTTTGTCCGATGAAAACAGTCCATTGGACTGTTTTCATCGTAAAAACCTATCGTGTGTACACGGCTTTAGCCTTACACCTATGTCATTGGCTTAGCGGACCTGATGGGGAACTTTAGAAGGGGCGGGTCTATTCATTTAATACACTGCGGAGGAAGTTCCCCATCAGATCTGCTCAGGCTCAGCAAAGACGTTTCGTGTGGACAGCGTTGGAGATCGGATCACCACGGGACACTGGATTTCATCGCTGGAATGTTTTATTTTATTTTTTATTTTTTTATTTTTTAATAAAGGACTTTCCCAACGGTGTCTGTGTTTTTTTTTACAATTTGTTACACTTTCTTTGTGAAATGGTAGGGGCACAATGTACCCCATTACCAATTCACATAGGGGGGGCTGGGATCTGGGGGTCCCCTTTGTTAAAGGGTTCTTCCAGATTCCGATAAGCCCCCCGCCCGCAGACCCCCATAACCACCGGGCAAGGGTTGTCGGGATGAGGCCCTTGTCCCCATCAACATGGGGACATCCTCCCCATGTTGAGGGCATGTGGCCTGGTACGGTTCAGGAGGGGGGGCACTCTCTCGTCCCCCCTCTTTTCCTGCTGCCTGGATTTTTGAGGGAACTCCATGACATTTTTTTATTAAATTTGGGGTGCAGTTCCCCTTAAAATCCATACCAGACCTAAAGGGCCTGGTATGGATATTTGGGGGGAACCCCACGCATTTTTTTTTAATTTGTGGCAGGGTTCCCCTTAATATCCATACCAGACCTGAAGGGCCTGGTAATTAAATTTGGGGGGACCCCCACGCATTTTTTTTTTTTTTATCAATGACTTTTCTATGTATTGCCGGGAGCCGACAATTCATTATAGTGAGTGAGTTTTAAATTACTTTTTTTCCTTCAGAAATTACACTTTGTGCAGGGACAGTTCTAAGCACGGGAAACAAGCGTGACTTTAGAGGCATACTATACACACACCCTAGGTACGAAATTTAAAGGAATATTTCACTTTTATTGTTTCACTTTAAGCATTATTAAAATCACTGCTCCTGAAAAAACTGACATTTTTAAAACTTTTTTTTGCATTGATACATGTCCCCTGGGGCAGGACCCAGGTCCCCAAACACTTTTTATGACAATAAATTGCATATTAGCCTTTAAAATTAGCACTAGATTTCTCCCATAGACTTTTCGAATTTGCTGCGAACACCCCAAATTGTTCGCTGTTCGGCGAACAGGCGGACAGGCAATTTTCGAGTCGAACATGAGTTTGACTTGAACTCGAAGCTCAACCCTAATGATAACGAACACATATTTCAGGAAAATAATACATAAAATGAACTTTTGGGCAAACAAACACAATACAAATACCCATTTTTTGGGGTGTAAAATATAAAATATGGGCTTGTGTCGTGTAAATAGATGCCAAACATTTTAAGTCTTACAATTGCGCACCTATAGAATTGCAAAAACAAAATTCTCAGTAGGCGGAGCTTTAAAAGCCTTTACAGGTCATCAGTTTATGTTAATATCTCATACGTGTGGTGCAATTAATGTTACATACACGTGTTTGCCCAATGCTTACATTTTTATACATTATTTTTATTTATTTTGTACAATTCCTTTTTTTATACGTTTTTCATTCATTCATTTTTTTCCCTTTATTGCCATTACATAGGGGGTTTGTGAACCCTCTATGTGATTGTATGTCAGGTGATGGGTCCACTTTATAGAGACATTAGGGGTCTATTAGACCACCAATGTCTCCCCTGTCCTGTTTTGCATCTGTTAACACACTTTTATCTAGTAATACCAGGTCACCTTTACACACAGGGACACAGTCTAAGGAGTACACTTTACTTGTAGCACAAGGAACTTTTTCCAAATTCACTTCCCCTTATACAAACGTGGGGAAAGCCCAGCCAAACGTGCACTCAATATGGAGGAATTCACAGACATCACCATGCACTTTAACATCTGTTGAAGAACAGGTTTTATCTCGGCTAGAGCTTTCATTCCACCAACAGAACTGACATTTGAACTTATAAATTATATTTAACTATTTATTTATGAAGTCAGTATTGAATGGATATTTGAAGGGACCGTCCTCAAGTAACGTTCTTTCCCAATTTTAGTGGTCTCCCCCCAGAATGAAGAGACTTTGTTGCATCTGATTACAGGACTCTCAAACATCTAAACAAAGCAAAGTGGGGCTCTCCCCAATTACTAAAAATTAAGAAAAGATCATCTCCATTTACATGAATATACCAACAAAAATACTAAGTTTCCAACTAAAACTAATGCTAGTATGGGCTGTCAAACATGTCAAATTTACTTGTTATGCACCCTATTAACAAATTACTGGGGAACAACTTCAAGATATTAATACTTTTAAAAAGAAGATCTCATCATTAAACCCCATGACGAAGGTGTGGTTGTTGTAATGAGTAAAAAGCAATATAATAGGATGTACAAAAACAATATGGATAACAAACCTATTTCCAGCAGAGTTTTTTACAATTGTAGATACGGCAGTTATTTCTAAAAAGACTGCAGTATTCCTGAAGATCACTCACCCCCCCACATCCACTTTTTTCAGCCTCCCAAAGACTTCCAAGTATCTGATTGTTACCTCAGGCTAATCGACAGTTATCTATCCCAAAATGCTAGCAAGATGGTAGACAACTTTCTCCACCCTAAGGTGGAGCACCTACAATCCTACATTAAAGATACCATACATTTTCTTACCATTTTAAACAATATGCCTCAATCATCTGAAACAATTGTTCTATCCATTAATGTGGAAATGCTTAATCCAAGCATCCTAAATGATGAAAAACCTATATCTTTTGTGAAAATGAATTGAGCATAACGCCTTTTTTTTACAAATACTTCAGTTTATTCTTACACAAAATGGGGAAGATTTACTAAACCTGGATCACAGAGAATCTGGTACAGATGTGCGTAGTAACCAATCAGCTACTAGTTATTATGGTCAACGCTTCATTGAACAAGCTAAATTTAGAAGCTGATTGGTTTCTATGAACAGCTGCACCAGATTCTCTGGGCTACAGTTTTAGTAAATCTCCCCCAATATGTTTATGTTCAACAGCTCTCAACTACATCCAAGTGCAGGGCATGGCAATGAGGACAATGTGTCCCCCTTTGTATGCCAATCTGTACCTGGAGAGGTTTGAACAATGCCATTTACAGGGAGGAATCACCGGTAGACATGTGCAATTAATTTAGTTACAAATCAAAATTCTGACAAAAGTTGCATGAATCAGAGATTCAGATACATCTGATTCTCCGAATCATAATAATAATGAGTTTCAACTAATCCAAATAAATTATAATGAAAACAACAAATTCATTTGTATTCATTAATTTCATTTGGATTACATGATGCAATAGTTTGAGCTTTTTGTTAACATTTGCAGCATCTGAAATAACGTAACGATACAACAAATGATCCTAATTGATTTGGATCCATACATTTTTATTCTAGTGAGAGCAGCATGCATATTCTAATAATGCCCTGTACACACGAGCGGAATTTCCGTCGGAAAAAAGTTGAATGGTTTTTCCCACGGAATTCTGCTCAAGCTTGGCTTGCATACACACGGTCACACAAAAGTTCTCTAAACTTTCAAGCATTAAGAACGCGGTGACGTGCAACACCATGACGAGGCGAGAAAAAGAAGTTCAATGCTTCCGATCATGCGTCAAATTGTTTCCAAGCATGCGTGTTTTTTTTCCCGTCGGAATTGCATACAGACGATCGGAAATTCCGATCGGAACTTTTTCTGTCGGAAGAATAGAAAACCTGCTCTCAATCTTTTGCTGGTAGAAATTCCGACAGAAAAAGTCTGGTGGAGCATACACACGGTTGGAATTTCCGAACAAAATCTCACATCAAACTTTTGCTGGCAGAAATTCCACTCGTGTGTATGGGGCATAAGATTCTTTTTGAATTGGGGTTGAGATGATTTGTTTAATTTGTATGTGCACAGCCCAACAAACAAAGTCAGTTGGGAATTGGGAAATTAAATAAACATAATAACGTAACAAATTAATATGTAGTAATTCGGATTCATTTGTTTTATGCGGATGAGAGCGGTGTGGTAGTCTTTGATTCTTGGATAATCAGCTGATTCTTTTTTCATTAACATTTTTTATTATTATAAAAAATGCACTACATATAAAATGGAAACATATTGCAATAAATATAGTAAGGTATAAAAGTAAAATAAGTTAATTGATTTCCTACTTATTTTTATTAACACGTTAAAAGGAATATAGTTAATGTTCTGAAATAATAAAAGAATAACAACTTCTGAAAATACGAATCAATTCAAAACAGCGAATAACGCAATATCCGAAATAATGAATAGTTTCTAAAATGAATTATTCTAACATAACATTTATGATAGGAAAAGTTGTAGGTGGTTGGTGTGTCCTCTGGAAGGTGTCCTCTGGAAGATACGGCACCTCATCCCTGATTAATGTAAAGGGGGAAGAGTAGGGACTTTGGGATTATTGCGGTGCCAAAAAATGAGTATATACAACAATTATAGTGAAAATATGTTTTATTTATACAAAAAATAAATAGCAATATAGAAGCAAATGCATTTGTAGCTTTAGTGTACATAATTGATGGTTACACCCAACATGTTTCACCAAAACATTGGCTTCATCAGGGGTACTTGATTGTACAGTGTAGCTTTAGAAGAAAATCTAAAAAGTAGAATATATATAACATGAATAAACAATTTCATACAAACAAGCATGTTATAAACAGGAAGGCAAAATTGGGCGCCCTAAGACAAAAACAACAAGACCAAAGGGCGATGAAAGGAGTATTAAAGTGCAGGTCTGCCATACCCACCAATCTTCAAGGACAACGCAATCAAATAGCCAAGGGCCAACCAGGAAGCCAGACAATGTGGCTGCAGGGGACTATTAGAAAAAAATGAAAAATTAACATTAATCCTAGAATGTGTAGGAATGACTAGTGTGGACAGAAAAAATCGCCACACTCAATTAGACATCCTATTATGTGGACTAACATAGTCTCTAGTACATACCAAGAAATTGTTTAGGAAATTTAAAACAAAAACGGGGCGCTGAAGGATATATCTGGACAAAATCCACTCCTAAATGAGGTATCAAAAATACATCTGAAATAGAGAGATAATCGAAGTGCTCAATTATCATCCAAATATATATGTCCATAGATTTAGTAAAAATAGGAGGAGGGAAGCTTACCTTTGATTAACAAGCTAGATGAAAAGTCAAAAGTTGCACGCTAATGTATGGTTGTTCAAAGGCAAAAAGACCCCCCTGGGTATGATGTTGCTGGCAAGGAGCAATAGCCCAATCAACACACGCTTACGACAGCAAAGTTGCTTGTTGGTAATGATGGAATTGGGAATAATAGTAAAAGGCAATGTTGAAAAAACCTAAAGTGCCCAACAAGGAAAGAGTTGCATCAGACCAACCAAACAATAAGCAAAGATAAGTCAGTCAAATACTTATCACTCCAAAGAAAAAAAAACAAGAAATAATGTTATTCAAGTACCTGATGTCACCACACAGCATAGGAGCAGAGCCCCGCACCAGTAGACAGCTAATGAGCTGTCTATGATGGTTTAAATAGCCCCCCAGCCGCCCGGCATCTACAATGACCATACTGCTTAGCGGTGGACGTCACATGACGCGGCCAGTGCGTACAACCGAGAGGACGCAACTGGTAAGGACGGAGAGTGGAGAGATGTAACCAAGGCAACCGTGGGCAGGCGTGGCTACAGAGCGGGCATGGTGTAAGGACACCAGCCCTTGAGTGTCCATACAGACATGGGTCAGCAACCCGGCATAGGCCCACGACAGCCAAAAGGCGCGCCGCCCAGGGATAAGGCAGAGAAATGACAGACAGAGCACAAACTCCATCAACAAAGCCCACAGATGGAAAAGGCAAATCGTTTCAATCCCAAGGCCACCGATACCTTCCGGATCACAACATGATATCCTAAATTGAAAAGGGAAAGACACATGTCATATTATTATTGAAACTGGTACAATGAAACAATAAAAACAAACATATATGCAGGTATGCAAATAAGCAAACTAAATAAGAACATATACAGTATACAAGATAGTATATTAGGTCATATGGTCAAAATGATAAATCAAGAATGGGAATTGACCCATTGTTGACTGGTTCTCAGTGGGTCCCAATATGTTAAATGGGATAAGGTCAAAAGGTCATAAAGGAGAAAAAAGCAGGGAGTAAACAAGGAGGGGAATCATGGACATAAATGAACTAGTCGATTGCTATAGAAAGGATTTATAGTTAATATATTCATTAAGTCCAGGGAATTTGACTGCATCAAGGGTATGTATCCATCGAGTCTCCAGTTGTAGCAGGGCTATATCTATATTGCCTCCACAAACATGTTGAGGCCCATGCTCGAGGGCATAAAAGGTAACAACTTGGGCATCATAGTTATGTTGATATCCAATGTGTCGATTTAATGCTGTAGTGGTTAACTTTTTATAAGTCGGCAATACATGATCCCTAATTCTTTTAAAGAATGGTCTCTTGGTCTTGCCCACATAAAAACAGCCACATTGGCAAAGTGCCAAATATACAACACCAATTGTTTTACAGTTAATGCGATGCTTGATGCTATGGATACATCCATTGGGTAATGGAACATTATGAGAACCAGGTAGGAAGCAACAAATATCACATTTCCCGCAGGGAAACGTGCCCCCCTGGGTCGAAGATGAACGTTTCGAGGAATCAATGTGACTAGAGACTAGTGATGAGCCGAACACCCCCGGGTTCGGTTCGCACCAGAACCCGCGAACGGACCGAAAGTTCGAACGAACATTAGAACCCTATTAAATACAATGGATGCGAACGTTCGAATTCTAAAGTGCTAATTATAAAAACTATTATGCATGTTATTGTCCTAAAAAGGGTTTGGGAACCCGGGTTCTGCACCAGGGGACATGTATCAATGCAAAAATAAGTTTTAAAAACGGTCGTTTTCCGGGAGCAGTCATTTTAATGATGCATAAAGTGAAAAAAAAAAAGTCAAATATTCCTTTAAATATCGTACCTGGGGGGTGTCTAAAGTATGCCTGTGAAGTGCCACGTGTTTCCCGTGTTTAGAACTGTCCCTGCACAAAATGACACTTCTAAAGGAAAAAAAAGCCATTTAAAACTGCTTGCGGCTTTAATGTAATGTCTGGTCCCGGTAATATGGATGAAAATCTTTAAGAAAAATGGCATAGCTACCCCATGACCCCCCCCCTACCCCAGCCCATTACCAGCCCCTTTGGGTCTTGTATGGATATTAAGGGGAACCCCGCACATAAAATAAAAAAGGCCCTATATACTCAGAACAGCCGTATACAGGCGGTGCATACAAGACAGGGACTGTAGGTTTGTTCTTATGTAGAATCTGTTTGTAATTTTGAACAGGTACATTGTTGAAGTGTAGCTCCAGACCAAAAATCTATTTTTAAACTTTTTGGAAAACATAGGTAAGGGTTATCACCCCTGTAACATTTGTTTTGCTGTCTGTGCCCCTGTTCAGAACATTTCACCTCACTTTCCGTCCTAATGACAACTGTTTTTGAAATGTGGTGTTTTTCTTGAAACAAGGATTGCTGATAAAGCATCAGTACAGAGGAGACACCTTTCTCCCATATTTATTCTTACAGGAGAGAATTTTCCTTCCTAGTGGTAGATTTCCTCTCACTTCCTGTTGTCTTCTTGCGTTTGCAAGTAGGAGTCGTTTGTAAGTTGGATGTTTGAAAGTAGGGACCTGCCGTATATACTCTGCAGAAATAGGCCCCTTAGTTGTTGGTGTTGGCACAACACTGTAAGCACTCACAGTTACTCTTGGTTGGTGCTGGAACGCCCTGCTGTCAACTATTATATCAGGAATTTTAATTACATATAATTGTTGAACAGTGGTAGTAAAAATTGGGCCTTTGATGGTGGTGCTGGTGCCACAACACTGTAAGCCCTGACAGTTACTCTTGGTGGGTGCAGCAATGGGCCCTGCTGTGAATTATTAGATCAAGAATTGTAATTACATGCCCCTGTTGAACAGGGGCTGAAAAATTGGGCCTTAGGCACTGGTGGCACAACACTGCAACCCTTCACAGATACTGTACTTGGAGCACAGCAATGAGCCCTGTTGCAAAGTATTGCTTCAAAAATTGTAATGACACGCCCCTGTTAAACAGGGGCTGAAAAATTGGGCCTTAGGCACTGGTGGCACAACACTGCAACTCCTCACAGATACTGTACTTGGAGCACAGCAATGAGCCCTGTTGCAAAGTATTGCTTCAAAAATTGTAATTACACGCCCCTGTTAAACAGGGGCTGAAAAATTGGGCGTTAGGCACTGGTGGCGGCACCCATAAACAAAAATGATCTTCCAAGCTATCATCATCAATCGTATCATTGAGGACTCGGAGGAGGAGGATAGCCAGTCAACATAACAGCACAGGCACTCAGCATCAGCATCAGTCTTGAAGGGATGTGACATTTTAAAATCAATTAGTCTGTTATATCAGCATCAGGTGTGTGGTAGCTGGTGGTGATCCAAGACTGGTTCATCTTGATGAAAGTCAGTCGATCAACCGAGTCGGTGGACAGGCGCACCCTGTGATCCGTGACAAATCCTCCAGCAGCACTGAATGTGCGTTCCGAAAGAACGCTGGATGCAGGACAGGCCAGTAGCTCAATTGCATACTGTGCAAGCTCTGGCCAGTGATCCATCCTCAAGACCCAGTAAGCCAGAGGATTTTCGGTGGGGAAGGTGTCCAAGTCTGACCTTGCCCCTAGATATTCCTGCACCATGTTTATCAGACGCTGGCGATGGTTGCTGGAACCGATCATACTTTGGGGCTGCGGACTAAAGAATTGTCTGAACGCATCGGTCAGACGGCCACCTTCCCCACCGCTCCTTCTTTGACTGGCCGAAGCCTCAGCAACTCGTTGTCCAGGACCAGGAGTTTGCAACCTCCCAGTCTCTGGGAACGCGTTGCACAGACCTTTCTGCAAGGCCTCCCGGAGTTGTCTCATCCTCTGCTCCCTCTGCGACGGTAACATAAGGTCCGCAACCTTACCCTTGTACCGTGGATCAAGGAGAGTGGCCAGCCAGTAATGGTCCCTCTCCTTGATCCGAAGAATACGAGGATCCTTCCGCAGACTTTGCAGGATCAGGGAGGCCATGCAGCGTAGGTTTGCTGAGGCATTCGCTCCGGAGTCCTCTGGGTCACTAAGGACGACATGATCCGCAGCCACCTCCTCCCAGCCACGTACAAGTCCACTGGTTTCTTGGGACTGTAAATCATCCCTAAAAGACTGCTGCTGATGATGCTGAGTGCCAGCCTCCACCTCCATGCTGACACAATCCTCCTCCTCCTCCTCCTCCTCCTCCTCCTCCTCTTCCTGTGCGATGGGTGGGACAGAAGGAACACTGTCTGGGTAAAGGGGGCCTTGAGAGGCAAGGAAGTCCTCCTCTTCCTGCCTCTGTTCTGCCTCAAGTGCCCTGTCCATTATTCCACGCAGCGTGTGCTCCAACAGGTGGACAAGAGGTACAGTGTCACTGATGCATGCACTGTCACTGCTCACCATCCTCGTGGCCTCCTCAAATGGTGCCAGGACAGTGCATGCATCCCTGATCATGCCCCACTGGCGTGGAGAAAAAAAACCAAGCTCCCCTGACCCTGTCCTGGTGCCGTAGTCGCACAGGTACTCATTGATGGCCCTCTGCTGCGTGTGCAGCCGCTGCAGCATGGCCAACGTTGAGTTCCACCTGGTGGGCATGTCACATATAAGGCGGTTCTTGGGCAGGTTCAACTCCTTTTGCAGCTCAGCCAGGCGAGCACTGGCATTATAAGATCTGCGGAAATGCACACAGACTTTCCTGGCCTGCCTCAGGACATCCTGTAAGCCCGGGTACCTGCCCAAGAAGCGCTGCACCACCAGGTTAAGGACGTGAGCCACACAGGGCACATGGGTCAGTTGTCCCTGTCGGAGGGCGGAGAGGAGGTTGGTGCCATTGTCGCAAACCACCATTCCTGGCTTAAGCTGGCGTGGCGTCAACCACCTCTCGGCCTGGCCCTGCAGAGCAGACAGGACCTCTGCCCCAGTGTGGCTTCTGTCCCCCAAACACACCAGCGCAAGCACGGCATGGCATCTTTTTGCCTGCGTACTTGCGTAGCCCCGTGAACGGCTACGGAGCACCGCTGGTTCATAGGACAAACCACAGGAAGAGGCCATGGAGGAAGAAGAAGAGGAGGGGGTGGAGGAGAGAGGTGTGTCACAACCAGTAGTAGCATTTTGGAGGCGTGGCGGTGGGACAACCTCCAACACTACTGCACCTTGTCCTGAATCCTTCCCAGCTGCCAAAAGAGTGACCCAATGGGCCGTGAAAGAAAGGTAACGTCCCTGTCCATGCCTGCTGGACCATGAGTCAGCGGTAATATGCACCTTACCGCTGACCGCCCTGTCCAGCGAGGCCAAGACATTGCCTTCCACATGCCGGTAGAGAGCCGGAATAGCCTTCCGTGAGAAAAAGTGGCGTTTGGGAACCTGCCACTGAGGAACCGCACATTGCACAAACTCACGGAAGGGGGCCGAGTCTACCAACTGAAAAGGCAGCAGTTGAAGCGCTAGCAATTTAGCCAAGCTAGCATTCAACCGCTGGGCATGTGGATGGCTGGGAGTGAACTTCTTTCGACGGTCCAGCAGCTGGGGCAGGGAAATTTGCCTGCTAGAATCGGACGTCGGTGTACTGCTAGCAGAGTGGGCGCAAGTACTTGGCTGTGACACACCTAATTCTACACCTTCATTCCTCTCAGTGCATGTTTCAGAGAGGACTGAAGTTATAGTGGGGTTGGAGATCCCAGCTGATGCGGTGCAAGGAGAGGTCCGCTTGGTTCTTTGGTGTGGGTCTTTGAGGTAGGCTTGCCAACGAGCTGCATGGCAGGTCAACATATGTCTGGTCAGGCATGTGGTACCCAAGCGGCTGATGTTTTGGCCACGCGATATACGCTTGAGACATATGTTGCAAACAGCAGCTGTGCGATCTGATGCACTAGCCTCAAAAAAGGCCCACACCAAAGAACTTTTTGAATGACGGGCAGAGGCAGCGCCCTGCACAGGCGGAGCTCTGCGGTGTGATTCCGTCGGTGTACTGCCCTTACGCTGGCCACCAAAGGGCATCCTGCCTCGTTGGAGATGTGCCTCCTCCTCATCCTCCTCCTCCTCCTCTCTCCTATTAGGCACCCACGTGGAGTCATTGACCTCATCATCCCCTCCCTCCTCATCACTGGAGCCAATCTGGCAGTATGCTGCAGCTGCTGGAACATGACTGCCAGATTGGTGTCCTTCTTGAGCATCCCCTCTGTCTGCTCTCACGCTACTGCCTTCCTCTAGCTGGGTTTCATCATCAGACCCTTCGAAACGCTGGGCATCCTCCTGGAGCATGTACCCAACACTGTGCTGAAACAGTTCGGGGGACTCCTCAGGAGGAGGACATGGTGGGTCTAGGGAAGGAGTGACTGATGATTTGTCTGACATTGATACCAGGGAAGACGACGCTTTGGCAGCTGCTTTTCCAGTACCCTGAGCCTGGGTGAGAGAGGATGAGGAGGAGGAGGAGGGCTTGGTCATCCACTCTACCAAGTCTTCGGCATGATGTGGCTCAACATGTCCAGCTGCCGAAAAGAAGGACAAGCGTGTCCCATGGCCATGTGCTGATGACAATGCACCGCGTCCACGACCAGCACTGTTGCCCCCAGACACAGAGCCTGCTTGCCCTCTTTTATTGCCTCCTGACTGTCTGCCTCTCCTTGTTTGCCTTCCAGACATTCTAATAGATGGCCTGCAGGGAGATGGGAAAAAAGCAATAAGGGCTACCTTCAGGTGTCCTTCTCTGTCCCTTGAAACAAGGACTTTCTTTGTGAAAGAAACTGACACTGTCCCTACCTAGAGTTTTCTGTCCCTAGAATAAATGTTTTTTTTAATCACAATATAGCACAAGGACAATTCACTCAATGTCTCTCCAGGTCCCTGGAAACAAGGACTTGCAGAGTGAAAGAAACTGACACTGTCCCTACCTAGAGTTTTCTGTCCCTAGAATAAATGTTTTTTTTAAGCACAATATAGCACAAGGACAATTAACTCACTGTCCTTACAGGTCCCTGGAAACAAGGACTTGCAGAGTGAAAAAAAAAAAACACTCTCCCTACCTACAGTTTTCTGTCCCTAGAAAAAATGTTTTTTTTAAGCACAATATAGCACAAGGACAATTAACTCACTGTCCTTACAGGTCCCTGGAAACAAGGACTTGCAGAGTGAAAGAAAAAAAACACTGTCCCTACCTAGAGTTTTCTGTCCCTAGAATAAATGTTTTTTTTAATCACAATATAGCACAAGGACAATTAACTCACTGTCCTTACAGGTCCCTGGAAACAAGGACTTGCAGAGTGAAAGAAACTGACACTGTCCCTACCTAGAGTTTTCTGTCCCTAGAATAAATGTTTTTTTTAAGCACAATATAGCACAAGGACAATTAACTCACTGTCCTTACAGGTCCCTGGAAACAAGGACTTGCAGAGTGAAAGAAAAAAAACACTCTCCCTACCTACAGTTTTCTGTCCCTAGAAAAAATGTTTTTTTTAATCACAATATAGCACAAGGAAAATTAACTCACTGTCCTTACAGGTCCCTGGAAACAAGGACTTGCAGAGTGAAAGAAACTGACACTGTCCCTACCTAGAGTTTTCTGTCCCTAGAATAAATGTTTTTTTTAATCACAATATAGCACAAGGACAATTAACTCACTGTCCTTACAGGTCCCTGGAAACAAGGACTTGCAGAGTGAAAGAAACTGACACTGTCCCTACCTAGAGTTTTCTGTCCCTAGAATAAATGTTTTTTTTAAGCACAATATAGCACAAGGACAATTAACTCACTGTCCTTACAGGTCCCTGGAAACAAGGACTTGCAGAGTGAAAGAAACTGACACTGTCCCTACCTAGAGTTTTCTGTCCCTAGAATAAATGTTTTTTTTAAGCACACTATAGCAGAAGCACAAAACACACTGACACTCTCCCTACCTATCCTTCTCTTTCCCTAAACTAAAGGAATCCAGGTTAAGCAAGAAAGAAATAACAGTCACTGTCCCTGCCTATGCTACTCTATCCCTGCTCCGGAACACACTACACTAGGCCGCCGTGCTGGCGGCCTTTTATAGTGTGGGGCGTGTACTAAACACCCTCAGCAATAATTGGCCACAGGCATCCTGCCTGTGGCCAATCATTGCTCTCCTCGCTGCCGGCGCTGTGATTGGCCAAGCATGCGGGGTCACAGTGCATGCTTGGCCAATCACAGCGCCTGGATGACACTGCGATGGCGTAGTGCATTGTGGGCCGTTCGCGTCACTCGAATTTGGCGCGAACGGCCCAAATCGTTCGATCTTCGTCGAACGATCGAACAGCCAATGTTCGAGTCGAACGTATGTTCGACTCGAACACGAAGCTCATCCCTACTAGAGACCAGATGATCTTTAAGTGACGGAGCACGGCGAAAAGTGATCTCTGGATGAGGTTTGATGATTTTTTTAACAGTCTTGTCAGCCAGCAGAATAGGCCAATATTTTTGGAGAACATTTCTAACTTGACCATGTTGGTTAGAAAACTTGGTAATTACACAAACTGAGCTTTTGGGCTTGTTTTTTTTTAAAAGAATGAATAAGGTCATTCCTGCTGAGCTTGACAACCCTGTTGAAGGATCTCTTTAAAAGAGAACGACTGTATCCACGAGCAATCAATCTATTCCGTAGATCATTAGCAGCCACATAGAAGTCTGAGTCCCGAGTGCAATTGCGCTTGATGCGGCGTACACACGATCGTTTTTCATGCCATTTTTTTAACCAACGTTTTTCTCGTCTTTTTTTTAAATTTTTCCTCTCAAGCCTGTCTTGCATCCACACGATCATTAAAAAAAACGCTCTAGCAAAGCGCAGTGACGTACAACACGTACGACGGCACTATAAAGTGGAAGTTCCATTCGAATGGCGCCACCCTTCATGTTAGTAAACTTTGTTGAGCGGCGATTCGCACTTTTCAGCCTCGTGCTTTTCAGTCCGTTACAGCGTGACGAATGTGCTATCTCCATTACGAACGCTAGTTTTACCAGAACGAGCGCTCCCGTCTCATACTTTATTCTGAGCATGCGCGTTTTTTTTCCCCTTGTAAAAGCATAAACACTATAGTTTTTCACGTCGTTAAAAAAAACGACATGAAAAACGACGCGAAAAAATAGAGCATGTTCGAAATTTTTAATGCCCATTTTTTCACGCCGTTAAAAATGCTCTGGAACATACACACGATCGGTTTTAATGGCCATTTTAAAAAATGGCATTTTTAACGGCATGAAAAACGATCGTGTGTACGCCGCATGAGACGAAGAAACTGACTATATGGAATGCTTTTTAAGAGGGATTGAGGGTGTGCACTAGAGGCGTGCAATAAAGTATTTCCAGCCGAAGGTTAACGGTAAAGAGAGGAATGGAGTATACCTTCCTGATCAATATGGATTGTTAAATCCCAAAAATGTATGGATTGTTGACTACACTCTATTGTGAAGGACAGATTGTAATCATTAACAGCCAGTTTGCTTGTCAGTTGCAGGAGCTCATCCTTGGTACCAGACTAAAGAATCAAAATATCGTCTATATACCTGTACCAGGTAATGACATGATTGTGCAAGGGTATAAACGATTCGGTAGAAAATAGTTCCCTCTCCCACCCCCCCAGATACAAGTTGGCATAAGAGGGGACACACTTGGTCCCCATAGCCACCCCCTGTATCTGGAGGAAGTGGGAGTTGCCAAACAGGAAAATGTTACATGTAAGTATGAACCTCAACAGCTGAAGAACAAACCGGCTATAATGATCAGATGAAGAATCTCTTTCCTTTAATTGGTTCTGAATAGTTAAAAGGCCTTTATCATGTGGGATAGAGTTATATAAACTTTCCGCATCCAAGGCAACCAACCATGTACCTGGTGGAAATTGCTTGCCATCGATGTTGCGCAATAAATCGATGGTGTCCCTTACAAAGGAAGATAGAGAAATGACATGAGGTTGCAAATACTGGTCAACTAGTACACTGGCGTTTTCAGTTAGACCAAGACAGCCCGATACAATCGGGCATCCGGGGGGATGTGTTAAGGATTTATGTACCTTCGGTAACGAATAGAAGGTAGGTATTCTTGGGTCTTTCTTGTTTAAAAAGTTCCAAGTAAATTGGTCTATTGTGCCCTCATGATAGGCTTTAAAGATAATACCATACTATTCCTGCACAAAGTTGTCCACAAGAGTTTTGGAGATTGGACGATACCAAAGTCTGTTGTCAAGGATGTCGAGGCACATGTGCTCATATGCCTGGACATCCATGACAACCACATTTCCCCCTTGTCGGCGGGCTTGATTACCAAGCCAGAATTGTTCTGGAGGTCTCTCAATGCCAGCCGATGCTTGGAAGATAGATTGTGCCTGTATTTGTCAATAAGAACCATATTTTGTATCTCCAAAGTACTCTGCGGTACAAATGCCCAAATGTTGGGATTGCTGTGAAGCAAGGGAAAATTGGAAGATTTAGGTTTGAAAAAAGTAGGGAGGGGAACGACACACCAGGGACCACGACCCCAGGTGTGTGAACACCCAAACAGTCCTGGTCATCGATGCGTCCCTCCTCCCATAAGGACATAAGGTCATCCATGGCTTGCAATTCAGCCAGAGAGAATTCAAGTGGTGGAAAGTCAGTAATGGCAGAAGGATCAGGTAGATCAAAGATTACTTTGTACATCAATCTGCGAACAAAGAGATGTATATCTTTGATTAAGTCAAATCTGTCCATGTTGTTTGAAGGGCAAAATGTAAGGCCCAATTTTAGAACTGATATCTGATCATCAGATAATGATATCGATGATAGATTAAGAACTTCTAGTCCTGAAGAGTGGGAAGTATTATACTTCCCACTCTTCAGGACTAGATCGTCCTGATCCTTCTGCCATTACTGACTTTCCACCACTTGAATTCTCTCTGGCTGAATTGCAAGCCATGGATGACCTTATGTCCTTATGGGAGGAATTACAGGCACAATCTATCTTCCAAGCTTCGGCTGGCATTGAGAGACCTCCAGAACAATTCTGGCTTGGTAATCAAGCCCGTCGACAAGGGGGGAAATGTGGTTGTCATGGATGTCCAGGCATAAGAGCGCATGTGCCTCGACATCCTTGACAACAGACTTTGGTATCGTCCAATCTCCAAAACTCTTGTGGACAACTTTGTGCAGGAATACTATAGTATTATCTTTAAGGCCTATCATGAGGGCACAATAGACCAATCTACTTGGAACTTTTTGAACAAGAAAGATCCAAGAATACCTACCTTCTATTCGTTACCGAAGGTACATAAATCCTTAACACATCCCCCCGGACGCCCGATTGTATCGGGCTGTCTTGGTCTAACTGAAAACGCCAGTGCACTAGTTGACCAGTATTTGCAACCAAGTGTGCCCCCTCTTATGTCAACTTGTATCTGGGGGGGGTGGGAGAGGGAACTATTTTCTACCAAATCGTTTATACCCTTGCTCAATCATGTCATTACCTGGTACAGGTATATAGACGATATTTTGATTCTTTGGTCTGGTACCAAGGATGAGCTCCTGCAACTGACGAGCAAACTGGCTGTTAATGATTACAAGCTGTCCTTCACAAAAGAGTGTAGTCAACAATCCATTCATTTTTTGGATTTAACAATCCATATTGATCAGGAAGGTATACTCCATTCCTCTCTTTACCGTAAACCTTTGGCTGGAAATACTTTATTGCACTCCTCTAGTGCACACCCTCAATCCCTCTTAAAAAGCATTCCATATAGTCAGTTTCTTCGTCTTAAGCGCAATTGCACTCGGGACTCAGGCTTCTATGTGGCTGCTAATGATCTACGAAATAGATTGATTGCTTGTGGATACAGTCGTTCTCTTTTAAAGAGATCCTTCAACAGGGTTGTCAAGCTCAGCAGGAATGACCTTATTCATTCTTTTAAAAAAAACAAGCCCAAAAGCTCAGTTCGAGTAATTACCAAGTTTTCTAACCAACATGGTCAAGTTAGAAATGTTCTCCAAAAAAATTGGCCTATTCTGCTGGCTGACAAGACTGTTAAAAATTCATCAAACCTCATCCAGAGATCACTTTTCGCCGTGCTCCGTCACTTAAAGATCATCTGGTCTCTAGTCACTTTGATTCCTCGAAACGTTCATCTTCGACCCAGGGGGGCACGTTTCCCTGCGGGAAATGTGATATTTGTTGCTTCCTACCTGATTCTCATAATGTTCCATTACCCAATGGATGTATCCATAGCATCAAGCATCACATTAACTGTAAAACAATTGGTGTTGTATATTTGGCACTTTGCCAATGTGGCTGTTTTTATGTGGGCAAGACCAATAGACCATTCTTTAAAAGAATTAGGGATCATGTATTTCCGACTTATAAAAAGTTAACCACTACAGCATTAAATCGACACATTGGATATCAACATAACAATGATGTCCAAGTTGTTACCTTTTATCAGGGATGAGCCGAACACCCCCCTGTTCGGTTCGCACCAGAACCTGCGAACAGACAGAATGTTCGCGTGAACTTTAGAACCCTATTAAATACAATGGACTCGAACGTTCAAAATCTAAAGTGCTAATTATAAAGACTTATATGCAAGTTATTGTCCTAAAAAGTGTTTGGGGACCCGGGTCCTGCCCCAGGGGACATGTATCAATGCAAAAAGAAGTTTTAAAAACGGCCGTTTTTTCGTGAGCAGTGCTAAATGCAGTGCTATAATGCTTAAAATGAAAAATTAAAAGTGAAATATTCCTTTAAATTTCGTACCTAGGGGGTGTGTATGATATGCATGTAAAGTGGCGATTGTTTCCCGTGCTTAGAACTGTCCCTGCACAAAATGTAATTTTTGAAGGAAAAAAAGTCATTTAAAACTCACTCGCGGCTATTAATGAATTGTCGGCTCCCGGCAATACATACAAAAGTCATTGATAAAAAAAAAAAAAAGCGTGGGGGTCCCCCAGAATTCAATTACCAGGCCCTTCAGGTCTGGTATAGATATTAAGGGGAACCCCGCTGCAAATTAAAAAAAAAATGTATGCGGTTCCCCCAAATATCCATACCAGGCCCTTCAGATCTGGCATGGATTTTAAGGGGAACTCCACCCCAAATTAAAAAAAAAATGGCATGGAGTCCCCCCAAAAATCCATACCAGACCCTTATCCAAGCACGCAACCTGGCAGGCCGCAGGAAAAGAGGGGGGGACGAGAGAGCGACCCCCCTCCTGAACCGTACCAGGCCACATGCCCTCAACATGGGGAGGATGTCCCCATGTTGATGGGGACAAGGGCCTCATCCCCACAACCCTTGCCCGGTGGTTGTGGGGGTCTGCGGGCGGGGGTCTTATCAGAATCTGGAAGACCCCTTTAACAAAGGGGACCCCCAGATCCCGGCCCCCCACCTATATGAATTGGTAAGGGGTACTTTGTACCCCTACCATTTCACGAAGAAAGTGTCAAAAAAAGTTAAAAAAACACACACCGTCACCTTGGAAAAGTCCTTTATTAAAAAACAAAACAAAACAAAAACATTCCAGTGGTGTAATCCAGTGTCCCACGGCGATCCTATGTCCAGCGCTGTCCGTCATTGGCTGAGCCTGAGCGGACCTGATGGGGAACTTCCTCCGCAGTCTATTACATGTATAGACCCGCCCCTTCTAAAGTTCCCCATCAGGTCCGCTCAGCCAATGACTAGGTGTAAGGCTGAGGACCTGATGCGGAACATGAGAAGGGGCGGGTCTATACATGTATTACACAGTGAAGGAAGTTCCCCATCAGGTCCGCCCCCTCGGTATGTCAGACCCCGCCTACGTCATTGGCCTGAGCGGGGAACTTCCTTCACTGTGTAATTTAAATTTACACAGTGAAGGAAGTTCCCCATCAGGTCCGCTCAGGCTCAGCCAATGACGGACAGCGCTGGACATCGGATCGCCGCGGGACACTGGATTTCACCACTGGAATGTTTTTATTTTTTTATTATTTTTTATTTTTTAATAAAGGACTTTTCCAAGGTGTCGGTGTGTTTTTTTTACATTTTTTGACACTTTCTTCGTGAAATGGTAGGGGTACCAATTCACATAGGGGGGCCGGGATCTGGGGGTCCCCTTTGTTAAAGGGGTCTTCCAGATTCCGATAAGCCCCCCGCCTGCAGACCCCCACAACCACCGGGCAAGGGTTGTGGGGATGAGGCCCTTGTCCCCATCAACATGGGGACATCCTCCCCATGTTGAGGGCATGTGGCCTGGTACGGTTCAGGAGGTGGGGGCGCTCTCTCGACCCCCCCTCTTTTCCTGCAGCCTGCCAGGTTGCGTGCTCGGATAAGGGTCTGGTATGGATTTTTGGGGGGACTCCATGCCATTTTTTTTAAATTTGGGGTGGAGTTCCCCTTAAAATCCATGCCAGATCTGAAGGGCCTGGTATGGATATTTGGGGGAACCGCACGCATTTTTTTTTTAAATTTGCGGCGGGGTTCCCCTTAATATCTATACCAGACCTGAAGGGCCTGGTAATTGAATTCTGGGGAACCCCCACGCTTTATTTTTAATTTTTATCAATGACTTTTGTATGTATTGCCGGAGCCGCGAGTGAGTTTTAAATGACTTTTTTTCCTTCAAAAATTATACTTTGTGCAGGGACAGTTCTAAGCACGGGAAACATGCGCCACTTTACATGCATATCATACACACCCCCTAGGTACGAAATTTAAAGGAATATTTCACTTTTATTGTTTCACTTTAAGCATTATTAAAATCACTGCTCCCGAAAAAACGTCTGTTTTTAAAACTTTTTTTTGCATTGATACATGTCCCCTGGGGCAGGACCCGGGTCCCCAAACACTTTTTATGACAATAACTTGCATATAAGCCTTTATAATTAGCACTTTAGATTTCTCCCATAGACTTTTCGAATTTGCCGCGAACACCCCAATTTGTTCGCTGTTCGGCGAACAGGCGAACAGGCAATGTTCGAGTCGAACATGAGTTTGACTCGAACTCAAAGCTCATCCCTACCTTTTATGCCCTCGAGCATGTGCCTCAACATGTTCGTGGAGGCAATATAGATATAGCCCTGCTACAACTGGAGACTCGATGGATACATACCCTTGATGCAGTCAAATTCCCTGGACTTAATGAATATATTAGCTATAAATCCTTTCTATAGCAATCGACTAGTTCATTTATGTCCATGATTCCCCTCCTTGCTTACTCCCTGCTTTTTTCTCCTTTATGACCTTATCCTATTTAACATCTTGGGACCCACTGAGAACCAATCAACAATGGGTCAATTCCCATTCTTGATTTATCATTTTGACCATATGACCTAATATACTATCTTGTATACTGTATATGTTCTTATTTAGTTTGCTTATTTGTATACCTGCATATATGTTTGTTTTTATTGTTTCATTGTACCAGTTTCAATAATAATATGACATGTGTCTTTCCCTTTTCAATTTAGGATATCATGTTGTGATCCGGAAGGTATCGGGGGCCTTGGGATTGAAACGATTTGCCTTTTCCATCTGTGGGCTTTGTTGATGGAGTTTGTGCTCTGTCTGTCATTTCTCTGCCTTATCCCTGGGCGGCGCACCTTTTGGCTGTCGTGGGCCTATGCCGGGTTGCTGACCCATGTCTGTATGGACACTCAAGGGCTGGTGTCCTTACACCATGCCTGCTCTGTAGCCACGCCTGCCCACGGTTGCCTTGGTTACATCTCTCCACTCTCCGTCCTTACCAGTTGCGTCCTCTCGGTTGTACGCACTGGCCGCGTCATGTGACGTCCATTGCTAAGCAGTATGGTCATTGTAGGCGCTTAGCACTGTGCGCATGCGCGTTGGCTACCTCACGTCCGCCGCCGCCCAGCGACGCAAGACGCCGGGCGGCTGGGGGGCTATTTAAACCACCATAGACAGCTCATTAGCTGTCTACTGGTGCGGGGCGCTGCTGCTATGCTGTGTGGTTACATCAGGTACTTGAATAACATTATTTCTTGTTTTTTTTCTTTGGAGTGATAAGTATTTGACTGACTTATCTTTGCTTATTGTTTGGTTGGTCTGATGCAACTCTTTTCCTTGTTGGGCACTTTAGGTTTTTTCAACATTGCCTTTTACTATTATTCCCAATTCCATCATTACTAACAAGCAACTTTGCTGTCCTAAGTGTGTGTTGATTGGGCTATTGCTTCTTGCCAGCAACATCATACCCAGGGGGGTCTTTTTGCCTTTGAACAACCATACATTAGCGTGCAACTTTTGACTTTTCATCTAGCTTGTTAATCAAAGGTAAGCTTCCCTCCTCCTATTTTTACTAAATCTATGGACATATATATTTGGATGATAATTGAGCACTTCGATTATCTCTATATTTCAGATGTATTTTTGATACCTCATTTGGGAGTGGATTTTGTCCAGATATATCCTTCAGCGCCTCGTTTTTGTTTTAAATATCCTAAACAATTTCTTGGTATGTACTAGAGACTATGTTAGTCCACATAATAGGATGTCTAATTGAGTGTGGCGATTTTTTCTGTCCACACTAGTCATTCCTACACATGGGCTAGCACAAAGGTATTTTGAATAAAAAAGACCACACAAAAAATATAATCCAACACATATTTATTTTACTTGGATATTTATATGGCCACGGTGTTATCCATAGGGGGTTAACATAAATCCTTTAAATAAAAATTAAATAAGCCATCATGGCCAAATTATATTATCAAATATTTAACTGGTGTCCATCCAGTCCAAGCTGGACGACTACTCCCCCGTTTGGACAACAACATGACTTCCAAAAATAGGGAGGGAGGGCGGGCGCCGCTGCCTGGTCCGGAACGGTCTGAGGTAAACTGCTCCCCGCTCTTCTGATAGCTTCACCCGTGCGGGCTAGTCAGAGCTGAACTGGCCAATAAGCTGCTCGCCCCTGTCCACCAATCCCATGGCTGTTGCTGCCCAGGGATTTTGCCTCAAGCTCAAACAACCTGTGGGGATAAAACAAAGCAGGAGAACTGCAATCCTTTCCCCTTTGAGCTAACCCATGGTGGTCCAGCTTAATGCTGTGACCTTTCATGGGCTAGCACAAAGGTATTTTGAATAAAAAAGACCACACAAAAAATATAATCCAACACATATTTATTTTACTTGGATATTTATATGGCCACGGTGTTATCCATAGGGGGTTAACATAAATCCTTTAAATAAAAATTAAATAAGCCATCATGGCCAAATTATATTATCAAAAATTTAACTGGTGTCCATCCAGTCCAAGCTGGACGACTACTCCCCACCGGCCGGAGCCAGTAACATAGGTACTGGCTGCGGCCCCCCCACCACCGTGGCTGATACAATCAAATCTTGCAGACCCATATTGAAAATGTCCAGGCCTATAAAAGATAAGTGGACCATATCCTTCCTGAACAAACCTGGGACAAAACCTTCCAATTCCGAATGGCGAAAGGAAAGACCGCCAGATGAAATTAGAAAACTATGAATTGTTCTATTAAGTCTCCTCCGTATCCTATCCAAATAAAACAGGCCACCCTGAGGAGACCACAAAAGCCTCGGGATCATTTCCGAAATTGTCAATGTCGTGGCTGGGAACATAAGTTTTATGAAACCAAGATCCCTCTTCATTTCACATAATAAATCCCATTTACCCATCTTCCCGATATCATTCCCTCCCGCATGAATGACCAAAATTTGGGGGGAGGCCAAATGCTGGCCAAATAGGATAATTGTTCCTTAAGATTCATCCAACGCAAACCCCTGACACCTGACCAAAAAACCTTAAAAGACTTAGAGTCCAGACCTAAATTGGAGGAGTAAGTTCTGGATTCAGCATGTTTGGCCGCCCAAAACACGTAGGAGTGGCCCACTATCCAAACAATTGTCTTGAGGTGATCTGAAAAGAAAAATTACAAAATTAGAAGCTCAGGACGAACATACAACTTATATCTGTTACTACCCCAATGGCCTATACGTTTTAATTTTTCTTCTGAAAGACCCAATGAATCAGCTGTAGTGGCCGCTCCAATCCGAAATGAATGGGAAGAAAAGCAGAAACCGGAGAGGTTGAGGCGTTTTAAACAGGCAGCCAAAACAGCTGAGAATTGGAACCTAGTCAACGACGATAAGTCCTCGTGAACAAAAAAGGAGTCAAAAGAAACAGGTCTAACTGACATATACATAGAAACTTGACGGACAGGACATATAGCCTCATTCGATGAGCTGGCTAAAGAGAACCATTGACCTTTACCAACCGGGGAAGATTTGGACCTAAAAATGAAAAAATGAAGGAAACCTCCTTCTATTACAACATGAGAAAACCTAAGAAAAGATAAACAACGTTTATTTGCAGCCGTAAATTCACCAATCCTAAGGGCTCCAAAGAAAGCTACTGAGAATGCCGCTCTAAAAAGTAAGGACTCAAAATCAGATGAACAAACCTCCTGAAGAATTCAAAGGAGATCCGCCAACAAGGAAACTGAAATTGGACGCCTATTGTCCTGAGAAAACCTAGAGTTCCTAAATCCCTTAAGGACTTGAGTAACTTGAAAGAAAGAGGTAAGAGCAGGCAGACCTGCAAATTTTAGAAAGAATGAGACCCCGGCTAAAATTTTGCTAATAGAAGCAGGGATAAGGTTTGACTGGATAAGGAAAGATAAGAACGCTAAAGCTACATAAGAGGTGACGTTCAAAGGATCCAAACTCAAAACTTGACAGAAAGAACACCATCTAGACCAGTGTTTCTCAACTCCAGTCCTCAAGGCGCACCAACAGGTCATGTTTTTGGGATTTCCATTGATTTTCTTAGGTGATTTGAGCAGTTTCACTGCCTTAGTAATTATCACAGCTGTTTTATCTGCAGGAAATCCCAAAAGCATGACCTGTTGGTGCGCCTTGAGGACTGGAGTTGAGAAACACTGATCTAGACCATGAAAGCTTATAATCCAACCACGTCTTTTTTGACACTGAATTCCTGAGGTTACAGAGTATCAGTCCCAGATAAAGCCCCAGAGGAAATCTGGGCAAGGGGTCCCTTGTTGGTCCGCTGCTGGCGCCAAATCCCGAAACTTCTTGAACTGTGAACAAGACAAAGCATCAGCAATGTTATTATGTATACCCGGTATGTGTTCTGCTTTCAGCCAAATGTTAAAACGCATACAATGTAAAACCAGAAAACGCAATAATTTAATCACAGGTTCCGACTTAGAAGATAAAGTGTTGACAGCAAAAAGTACACCCTTGTTGTCAGTGTGCAGCAGGATCCTACGATTCATAAAGTCCTCCTTCCAAATTACAACTGAAACTAGGACCGGGAATAGTTCCAAAAGGACCAAGTTCTGCAGGACGTCCTTCTGAAGCCATTCCTTGTGCCATTTACCAGCACACCAGTGGCCCTTCAAAAAGGCCCCGAAGCCTACGGACCCAGATGCATCAGTAAAGAATTCCAACTGGGTGCTGTCAGCAAACTCCTGTTGCCATATCGTGGAACCATTAAAATTACCCAAAAAGGAATCCCAAATTTTTAGGTCCTCCCTGATCCCCTTGGAGATACGAATGTGAGCGAATGGGTTTTTTATACCCCCGATAGCAAGGGAAAATCTGCGTGAAAAAACCCTAGCCATAGGAATAATTCTAGCTGCAAAAGCAAAAAGTCCCAAAAGAGATTGGGCTTCTTTCAGCAGAACCTTTTTCTTGGATAGAAAAACTGAGATAAAAGATCTCATCTTCTGGAGTTTTTGCTCCGGCAACCTGAATTCCATGTGTTCAGAATCAATCATAATGCCCAAAAATTCGAGGGAGGTAGAGGGGAAAAAACATTTTTCCGGATGCCAGAGGCACACCGAAGTGCTTGCAAACATCAACGAATGCCTGCAAAGTTTCCAGGCATTCCGCTGACTCAGCCCGAACGATAAATAAAAAATCATCCAAATAATGAAGAATTGCCCCATGGGGTGATAGTTCGGACAAAACCCAATGTAAAAAAGTGGAGAATGCTTCAAAATAAAAGCAAAAAGCAAAATAAAAGCAAGATAATGAAAAACACATGGGCATACATTTGTCAAAATAGAATTGACCCATAAATTGAAAACCCAAGGAGTTGAAACCTTGTGGGTGGACTGGGAGTAAGCGAAAAGCTGATTTAATGTCAGCTTTGGCTAACAAAGAACCTTGGCCGGACCGCCTTAACAAGACTAACGCCTCATCAAAAGACGAGTAGCACACCGGCGCTAAAACATCGGAGACCTCATCATTCAATGAAAATTTTGGAGGATAAGAAAGATGGTGTATCATCCTATAACAGCCCGGCTCCTTTTTAGGAACTATTCCCAACGGTGAAAGGCGAAAATCCCGAAATGGCGGAACCGAAAAGGGGCCAGCAATCCTACCATCTGATAGTTCCTTAGATATTTTTTCTTGGACCACCTTCGCGTGTTTATAAGCGGATATCAAATTCTGTACCCGAGTACAACCCGGGCCTTTAAAAGAAGGGACCAAAAACCCTTCTTGGAATCCATCAATTAACAGAGCCGCCATCCTGCGATCTGGATAGCGCTCTAGCCATGGGCGCATTTTTGACAGATTCACTGGAGTCTGAGCTTTTACCAGGAGTGTCCCTGGGCAATGACTGGAAAGAGGTTGCATTTGATTTGCCAAAACACCTACTAGCCGCGTGCGCCCCATTACAGTGGGAGCATTCATGTCTATATCTACAATTCGTCAGGAATTTGCACTGACCTTCATTGAAGGCAAAGCAGAAACCTCTGCAAAATGCATTTTGAGTGCTGGGTTGCAGTCTAGGGGTGAACTGCGGCTTAGTTGGTAACATTAGATTCAACCACAAACCCACGTCCGTAGAACCCCAGTGTAATGAGGGATGGACTGCCAATTTTTAACGAAAATTCTCGTCAAATGTGAACCAAGCAGAACCTCCAAAGTGGCGAAATGCTTCAGCAACTATGTCCAAGTGTTGAAAAAAACCTGAGCATTTACCAGGGAAGCGTTCCCCCATAACTGCTGCATAGATGCAAAAGGCTTGCAACCAGTTCTGGAAGGTTCTAGGGATAGCCCTTCTCCTATCTTCCTCCGACCTATCACCAGCCTGCCTATCAGATTTGAATAAGAATTCTTTGGAGGCCGGTAACAATGATAGTATATCAAGGAATTCTCCCCTCCAAATCTTGTCTTTAACTGATTTGGGTAAATGAAAACCCAGTGGTGATATCTCACATAGGAGGGGCTCTTTAAAAGAAGATTCACTCACCATGCCCGCAGAGGGTCTAAGGAGCTGTGAGGGGTTAATAGACAATTGAGGGGTAACAATCCTAGAGCGGGTAGACATTTGTTCTTGGTCCTGTACGATAGGAACATTAACATCCTGCCAAATGGCACCAACATCATTCATAAAATGCTTATTAGCCATGCTTTTATTAGCTTCATTAGAAGTGTTAAAACACATAATTTCAGCACCAGCCTTCTGTGCCCTCTGACATTCATCCAATGCATTACGCCGCAGCTGAATGCCTTGTTCAGCACCAATAACTTGTGCCCCTAAAATTTCACTGGAATTTACAGTGTGTTTTGCACCAGCCACCTGTGCCCCTTGCAAACTTGCAATATTATCTGCACCATTAACATGTGCCCCTTTAAACTGTAGTAAAACATTAGACAAAGAATCAATTAACACTGAAAATTTAGAACTGGGAGAAATGACAGACATCTCACCATCATGGACCACCTCTTTGTGCTCACTCGCCTCCTCAGGTATAGGGTGAGTAGCGCTGCACTCCCGTGGACCAGAAGCACTCTGTGACAGGATATTGACTGCTCTCTCCTGACCTGTCAGCTGAGGAGAAGCCGCTGTCCTCTGACGCTTCTTCTTCCTAGCAGGCTGCTGTCTTGTTCCACCCCCGCCCGCAGACGAGCCTTCTTCTGTTTCAGGGGGAATATGGACAGGTGGAGCTGGACCGCTCTCCACCTCCAGGCACCGCACTAACCATTCCTCTGATCTCCGCCCTCTCCAACAGCTGACACGAGGGCCTCACGGCTGCTGGGAGAACGGCGCTTCATAGTGCAGGAGCTCTGCGCCGCTGCCTGGTCCGAAACGGTCTGAGGTAAACTGCTCCCCGCTCTTCTGATAGCTTCACCCGTGCGGGCTAGTCAGAGCTGAACCGGCCAATCAGCTGCTCGCCCCTGTCCACCAATCCCATGGCTATTGCTGCCCAGGGATTTTGCCTCAAGCTCAAACAACCTGTGGGGATAAAACAAAGCAGGAGAACTGCAATCCTTTCCCCTTTGAGCTAACCCATGGTGGTCCAGCTTAATGCTGTGACCTTTCATTCTAGGATTAATGTTAATTAGGTCTTGTTGTTTTTGTCTTAGGGCACCCAATTTTGCCTTCCTGTTTATAACATGCTTGTTTGTATGAAATTGTTTATTCATGTTATATATATTCTACATGTTGGGTGTAACCATCAATTATGTACACTAAAGCTACAAACGCATTTGCTTCTATATTGCTATTTATTTTTTGTATAAATAAAACATATCTTCACTATAATTGTTGTATATACTCATTTTTTGGCACCACAATAATCCCAAAGTCCCTACTCTTCCCCCATAACATTTATGATGAAACACAATGATTTTTGAAACGAATGAAAGCAAAACAAAACACATTTTCCATCGTACTCATCTTTAATCATCGGCGTACTTGTGCCACATTGTATGTTGGCACAATTACATCAATGAAATCCTCATGCTGTGGTCAGGTCCCATTTCTCTGTTGAAAGAGTTTATACAATTCTTCAATAATAATTAATTTAATGTGTAGCTCACAATGGTATATGAGAGTGAAGCCTCGTACACACGACCGAGTTTCTCGTCCAAAACCGGCAAGAAAAGTGCCGCGTGAGCTTTTTTGTCGAGAAAACCGTTTGTGTGTATGGTTTTACGACGAGAAAATTGCCGTCAATCTCGACGAGAAAATAGAGAACCTGCTCTCTATTTTCTCGTCAGGTCTCCAGATTTCCTCGTCGTGTTTCTCGTCGGCCTGTTTTGTGACGAGAAAATGGTTCGTGTGTATGCTTTTACGACTCTTCCAAAAGCGCGCATGCTCACAAGCAACTATGAGACGGGAGCACATCTTCTGGTAAAACAAGCCTTCGTAATGGAGATAGCACATTCGTCACGCTCAAAATTTTTGCATCGTTTAAATGTTGTGCTTTGAAATCTTCGTTAGAATGTGACATTAATCCAAACGAATGAACTTCTTTTGCTGCTGATATTCACACAGAGTTATGACTATCTTTTTTTAACATTTTTCTTGTTGCTCTTAAGAAGATTTATGTGTATTATATCGTGCAAGTTTTTAGGAATATTTAAAAATTTGTTATTTTTCTAACTGATGTTAATTGTAATTTCGCAATGTTTTGGTAGTGATCTCCCATTGAATCTTTTAATATATATTATTTAAATTTTACACACTTTTTTGGGAAACACGATTTAGTTATTTTTTTTAGGGGGTTGTTATCTGTCCCTTTTTTGGTCAGTCAAATGTATCTGCTTACTCCAAAGCTAGATTTTACATTTTTACAAATACACATAGTCAAGTATGAACTTAAAGAAAAATAACATTTATTCATGTTTGAACTAAAATAAAGAGAAGGCATCGCTGGAGAAGCTGCTGCCATTTGTGCATCCCAGGGACCCCAGAGCACACAGCAACCCTGTGTGGACACTAAAATTGGGAGCTTGAGATGGCCAACATTTCTTAACACAATCTGATGCTGGCCTCCCAGAGGTCAGGAACAGCAGCAGGTGATATATATGTCCCAAGTGTGTGGTACTACAACAGGCTGCCTTCTGTCCGACCACAATAAAGCAAGGCCATCACTTCCTCATCTTCCTGGCAACCTTCCCTGCAACCTTTCCTGAAGCCTTCCCTGCAGCCTTCCTTCTTCGTTTGGCTGGAGGCTGGGCCACTGGAGGGGTACTCCTGTCAGGAGGAGGAGGAGGAGGTGGAGGAGAAGGGGGTGGCGCAGAAGAACAAGGTGGAGGTGGCGGAGAAGGGGGTGGGGCGGAAGAACAAGGTGGAGGTGGAGGAGAAGGGGGTGGGGCGGAAGAACAAGGTGGAGGTGGAGGAGAAGGGGGTGGGGCGGAAGAAGAATGTGGAGGTGGAGGAGGAGGTTGAGGTTGGGACAGTTGTGCCACCTCACAAATGGCGGTATTGGGGGTAATTTTTTCCATCACCCCCTTGTTGAGCAAGGTGATGAGCAGGGGCTCGCATAGGAGGCGTTGCTCCATGCTCATCACCTTGAACTTTGCCTCCACTAGGCCGGCAATGGCCTCTTCAGGGGATGTGGGCTCTTTGAGGGTGGCATGGGCCTCTTTAATAAGGGCCATTGCTGCCTCACTGGTGGTCCTGTCCCTCCTGCCTCTTTTGGGAAGCCGGATGGGAGGCACCTGGGATCTGGTGCTTCTCCTTTGCCCTGCCACCTCCTGGCTGCCACTGGGCCCTGCCACCTCCTGGCTGCCACCTCCTGGCTGCCACTGGGCCCTGCCACCTCCTGGCTGCCACTGGGCCATGCCACCTCCTGGCTGCCACTGGGCCCTTCCTCCTCCTGCCTGACAGTTTCCAGACCCTCCTCCTGGCTGATTTCATCCTGTGTATGAAAAAGGGACATAGTTTAATATGTTGGTTTAATCTTTGCCTCAAACTTTATAAACATGATTGAAGCAATTAGAATGTAAATCCAGAAATCATTTTTTATAATTTACACCTACATCAGATTGACTATTTAGCACCCAATTAAGTGCAGACTAATGTCTCGAGATCTTGATTTCACTTGTGGAACCCAAAATATTGTATGTTTCTCATCTTGACATATTTGTCAAACATTAATTTTATCCCAATACATTTTCATTTAATGCTATACCTGGCTCCAGATGGCCAAATCAGGATCATCCAGGATGGCTGCCTCCTCTTGCTCCAGAGAAGGCTCAGGTTGGCTGCAGGGAAGTCTGGGGGGAAGAGTGGAGAGTGATGGCCTTGCCTCAATGTGGTCATCCAGGAAGGACATCCTGCTGTAGTACCACAAATTCGGAACATACACATCATCTGCTGCTGCTCCTGACCTCTGAGAAGCCAGGACCTTAGAGCGTTCATTCCTGTAGGTGCCTCTCAAGCTCCCAATTTTAGTGTCCACTTGTTTTGCTGTGGCTGTGGGCACCTTGGTCTGCACAAATGGGAGCAGCTTCTCCAGCGCTGCTTTTCTCACCCCTCTTTTTTTATGGATGGGGTTTTTCGTCTCCCACAGAGCGGGCAGCTCCCTTACCCGGTCAATAAATTCCGCCAGGAACTCTTTTTCGCTAATAAAGACATTCATATTGTATCTGCAAGTTTAAGAAATAATATATAACTAATGTGAGGCAAACAGTCTAACCTCCTTAACATCGTAGTCACCATATATATCCTACAACATTCTCAAAACAGTATAGGCCAACAATTTGTACAAGTCACAAAATCACATACCTTCGTTCGCACGTCCGTCACTTGAACTCCTCTCTCCGCACACCGAACGTACTATAGTCACATGTGTGTTTGCTATATACACACCATGCATGCGTCAAAATTCGAAAACGTCGCTCCGCACACGTCGCCCGCCCATGACGTTCTAACTAACATCTTTTCCCCGCCCCTTCTCTTTCGGCGCGCAGACAGATATGGCGGAGTTACAGTAGGTGTCTGATAATTCCGCAACTAACGAGGAGGAGACAAGCCCGGAGACCGAGGAAATGTCACGATCAAGGAGGAGATTCAAGGCATCGAATATGTATTTTGCGGAGATGGTGGAGATGGTGGACATCTTGCTCAAGTCTGATTATGACGCAAAGCATGGGCCGTATAGCAAACCAAATAGAAGGAAGGCCAAAATCCTCACTAAAGTCGTGAAGAGTCTGAAGACGAATTTCGGGGTGAAACGCTCAAATGAGCAGCTCAGAAAGAGATGGTCAGACCTCAAACTGAGGGAGCCAGAGCAGTTAAGGAGCATTAAGAGAATGCTCGCTAAAAGTAAGTAAAATGTACACTTTTATGCTATTAATCCTTTTCTAAACTGACATGTTGCTGTTTTTTTTTTTTATCTTATTGGACTCCCTTCCAAAATGTTATATTTTGAACTTGGTTGGGCACAGTAATCGTTCGTTACGTTACAGACACTTCGTTCGGCCACTATCCGCTGTTTTGGATTATTTTACAGCCACAAAAGTAATTAGACATCTGCCTTTTTTTTGGAAATTTGGGGCACAAAGTTTTAGGCTAGATGATGTGTTTGTAAAGAGAATGAAATGCAAACTTTTGTCAGTGTAAAGGAGAGGACACTCAGCAGCTGCTTCCACATCTGTACTTTGGAGCACTATAGTGTGGGCCACCAGACCCGCCTTTTTTGGGTGTCCCACACAGGTGCTTCAGAGAATTTTTGTGTTGCCTACATGTCTAAAAAATGACAGACAAAGGTGAATACTAAGCATATTCTTGGTCAGAAATAATGCATTCATCTTTAACTTCCGCCCAAACACACACTTGTACCCCACTTCCAAGCAATTTAGCCTGTTTTTTTGTTTAACATAGAGAATTTCTGTGTGATAACTCTACCTTTTGTTTGATTCTCATAGGGGAGAGAAGACTGGGAGGAGGACACTCCAGGGAGCACAAGAACCCCACAGCTTCACAACAACCCCAAACTCCCAAAGACCCACAAACGAAGGATGTAGAGGAAGTTGAGGTGGAGGAAGGAGAAGTGCAGGAAGGAGAGGTGGATGACGTTGTGGAACTGGTCACCACAACAGGTCAGTATCTGTCACCACAGCTTCAGGTAAGAGAGGTAGGCCTGCAGAGTTATAATACCTTTTTATTTTGTTTTTAGGTGATGTGAATGTTGGGGTGAAGGATAGTACAGGTTTCTCTGCTGACAGTGCCCTCCGCCTCATCCAGCAAGTGATGGAATGTAGCACGGAACTGGACAAAATTAAAGAAAGAATACATGTGATGGATCAAACATTTAAAGACATTCTCGATGTTTTGGGGAGAATTCAATAAGGCATCCCAACCCCCTTTTTTTCATGTTTGTTCTTCAACTTTTAAAAAACTTTTTGACAATCAAACCAGCCAAAAATTGAATCTGCACACAGTGTGTCAACATGTGCTATCTGCCATCAGGGGATATCCATGTACGTCTTTTGGGGGTGCAACCCCTTCCTCGTATCTAAATTAGGTGAACTGAGGAAGGGGTTGCACCCCCAAAACACGTCCATTGATCACCCCTGATGGCAGATAGCACATGTTGACAATAGGGATCAGGAGTCTAAAATCCCTATAGGAAAATAATCCCAATTGTGTGCATATTCAATTTTTGGCTGGGCAAGGGGTGGCAGGACCCCATATTAGGACGGGCACATAGAGACATATAGTTTGTGTAAGTGAATGTCTCAGATTGCTCCGAGGTATCCAATTTTGTAATTTTTGGAATGCAACTGTTGTTTTTGTATTTTCCTAAGAAAACAATTGCCCGTTTGTGGCCAGGCAAACAAAAAATGTAAAAAAAAAAAAAAAAAGGGGTCTGAATTTGCACATAGTAAAAGATTTGAACACAAACAACGTGTAGCTTCTTTTTCTAATATGCTATAACCTTATTTGGTACATTTTTTAAGGTTACATAGTGAAATGGTTGGTATTTACTAAAGGAAAATACACTTGGCACTACAAATGCACTAAGACAAACTAGGAGACAGGAAACCAAGAAAAGTTAGAAGTTTAAACAAGAATTTTATTTGGATCGTTAGACAGCAATCTTTAGACATAGCCTGGCATAGGAATTGCCCCCCTACCCGTGAAATAGTCCATGTATTTGTCCCGAACCTCATGGGCATTTTGGGGGGGCAAGCCAGCACGGGCAGATTCCAGGCCCGGCAGGGGATTATCAGGGGAAAGTCCAGCCTCAGGCAAAACTGAGGCCATATATGAATTCGATTTGCGGCAAAGAAAATTGTGTAGCACAGAGCAGCATAACACTACATAGTTTATTTTGTAGTCCGCCAAGTGGATGGGAGTCCTAAAAAGGCGGAACCGGCTGGCCATTATGCCGAAGGCATTTTCAACGACTCTTCGGCCCCTGGCCAGCTGGTAATTGAACACCCTCTTCTCTGGGGTCAGGGTCCTCTGAGGAAATGGCCTCATAAGATGTGGTCCGAGCCCGAAGGCTTCATCAGCCAAAAAAACAAAGGGGAGTCCTTCAATATTCCCTGCATCCGGTGGCAATGCAAGGTCGTCACTCTGGAGACGGAGGGCAAACTCCGTCTGGATGAAGGATCCCCCATCGGACATCCGGCCATTCTTCCCTACATCAACATAGAGGAATTCATACCGTGCTGACACCACCGCCATCAGCACAATGCTATGAAACCCCTTGTAATTGAAGTAGTAGGACCCAGAACGGGGTGGGGGCACGATGCGGACGTGCTTCCCGTCTATAGCACCACCGCAGTTGGGGAAGTCCCACCGCGTGGCAAACTCCGATGCCACAGTCTGCCATTCCTGTGGCGTGGAAGGAAGCTGTGGAGTCAAACAAGATGAAAAAATATTAGAATACACAAATCAAACATTACAAGTATATTCTAAGAAAATACATTAGAGGCCAACATCAAGCAAAGTCTACGTTTATTAAGGTGTTTTAAATAAGTATAATGGAAGGCTCATGTATCATATTCATCACCCCCTATGATGGTCCATTAATAAATTATAATGGGGAGGGGGGGGGTAGATGTGTTTGGCCACAGGATAGCATTGCAGTGGCGGTGCGTCCAGAGTGGGCGCTGGAGCACTGCCCCCTCTCTCCTGTGCCCGTCACTCAGAACAATACATAGGTTTATGCCTTGCATTAACCTATGTATTGTCTATGCCGCCCACTATTCAGGTGGATGGCCCCCTGTTAAGCGACCGACATATGAAGAACTGCGGCATTTATGGGCTTAAAATTGCATAGCAGAAACAGTAAGGAAAATTGTCTTGCACATTACAGCCTGAGGGATGTAATTGGCTGCAGAAAAGTTAAATAGGGGACGCAGGGGGGGGGCATTCCTTGGGTAAACACTGACAGGCTGCTCTGCCAATCATGTTCACCAAGTCTGTTTAATGGTAACATGATTGGCTGATGCAACATCAAGGGAAGGAGAAGACATCAAGGGCAGAAGAAGGATGGCGCTGACCACAAGAAGGTAAGTGCAGGGCTGGGGGGGAACTGGCTGCATTGGAGGGGACAAAATGGCTGCATTAGAGGGAACAAAATGGCTGCATTGGAGGGGACAAAATGGCTGCATTGGAGGGAACAAATGGGGGCGTTTAATAGGCACCAGAGCAAAAAAGGAGGAAGTTTATTTCCTAAATTGGGGTTTGAACCCCCAAAAATTTGGAGCAACAGGCGCCCCTGCTGGAAAGGTTAGTGAAGGGAAATATGCATGGAGGAGAAAAAAGGGGCAATCTAAAGCTTCAGGCATACATGAGGATAAAGGGGACATTCTCAGCATATTACAATCATGGTAATTAGGGAAGGATGAAAGAAATACAATACATTAGCATACATGTAATACATAAAATGTGATGTTAATGGAGAAAAATTACCCTAATATAGTCCTCCTGCAGGACTTGTATAATAGCAGAACAGGTGTCTGGGATTATGAGGCCCAGAGCCTGGGGGGAGATGCCTGTCGTGAACTTCAAGTCCTGAAGACTTCTCCCTGTCGCCAGATAACGTAACGTGGCGATGAGCCTCTGCTCAGCACTGATGGCTTCCCGCATAACGGTGTCCTTCCTGGTAATATAGGGGGACACCAAAGCCAACAGTTCCTGAAAAACGGGGTCAGACATCCGCAGAAAATTCCTGTAGTCCTCAGGATTATTCTCGACGATCTCCCGCAGCAGAGGCATGTGGCAGAATTGGTCCCGCTGGAGCAACCAATTCTTGGTCCATGAATTCCTCCTCACACCATTCATGGACTGGTCTTGGTCCAAAACAAGCAGACCAACACCAAGCGCACGCACAGCACAAACTCGACGACGAGAACGTCCAGGCGACATGGCTAGGAAACGGTCGTCTTATCAGAACGTACAGAACAGAACGCACTTTAGAACAGCAAGGCCTATGAATAACGAACTGAAAAACAGAAATGAACAGGCAAGAACGCACTGTAAAACAGATACGACCTGCCTAGACGCCCTGAAAGTCAAGATACGAACCCACAAGCACAAACTGAACCGCAGAAAACGATCTGAAAAGTACGAAGACTGAAAAGCACAAATCGTCTCTTCCCAAACTTTTACTTCACACGCGGTAACACGAGATCAGCAAAAGCAGCCCAAGGGGTGGCGCCAAGAAAAAAGATCTTCCCCTTTATAGTGCCGTCGTACGTGCTGGACGTGACCGCGGAGAACAACGAGGAAATTGGGAAATGTCAGTGTGTACGCATGGAAAGCTTGATGAGAAAATCGACAAGGTTAACAAGAATCTCGTCGAAAAAAACGATGTGTTTTTTACGAAGAGAAACTCGGTCGTGTGTACGAGGCTTAACATGTTTTTTTTTTTGGATCTTACAATCTTGGGATGGGGTGGTTGGGTTGGGATGTGAATAAAATGTTAACTGTTCAGAAAGCCAGAAAAGCCAGCAACATAGTGTTGCATGCTAGCAGCTCAAACCCTAAACATGTAATCAAAGGAATCGTGGTAGGCCAGTATATGCAGATTTGATGCAATTGCACTAAAGATGAGGAATTTGAGATGGTAGCTAAAGACCTTTAATTTAAATTACTTAAACTTGGCTACAGCTAGAAGTCATTTAAACCATCTTACTATGGGGCCAAAAATAGCCCCCGAGACATTGTACTGTTCCAGGGGAAAACATCACCTGAGACCCTCAGGATCCATGTGATCACTCAATTTAATGATCAGGGTGATTTGATTTGGTGTATTTTACAAAAACATAGGCATATCCGCACCCAGGAGCCTATTGTTCAACACTAGGGATGGGCGAACACCCCCCGGTTTGGATCGCACCAGAATACCGCGAACAGGCAAAAAGTTATAGCAAACATGCAAACCCTATTAAAGTCTATGGGACACGAACATGAAAAAACAAAAGTGCTAATTTTAAAGGCTTATATGCAAGTCATTGCCATAAAAAGTTTATGGGGACCCAGGTACTGCCCTGGGGGACATGTATCAATTCAGATTCATTTGTTTTATGCGGATGAGAGCGGTGTGGTAGTCTTTGATTCTTGGATAATCAGCTGATTCTTTTTGCATTAACATTTTTTACTATAATAAAAAATGGACTACATATGAAATGGAAACATATTGCAAAATAATATAGTAAGGTATAAAAGTAAAATAAGTTAATTGATTTCCTACTTATTTTTATTAACACGTTAAAAGGAATATAGTTATTCTTCTGAAATAATAAAAGAATAACAACTTCTGAAAATATGAATCAATTCAAAACAGCGAATAACGCAATATCCAAAATAATGAATCGTTTCTAAAATGAATTATTCTAACATAACATTTATAATGAAACACAATGGTTTACGAAACAAATGAAACCAAAACAAAACACATTTTCCATCGTGCTCATCTTTAATCATCGGCGTACTTGTGCCACATTGTATGTTGGCACAATTACATCAATGAAATCCTCATGCTGTGGTCAGGTCCCATTTCTCTGTTGAAAGAGTTTATACAATTCCTCAATATTAATTAATTTAATGTGTAGTTCACAATGGTCTATGAGAGTAACATGTTTTTTTTTTTTTTTTTTGGACCTTACAATCTTGGGATGGGATGGTTGGGTTGGGATGTGATTAAAATGTTAACTATTCAGAAAGCCAGAAAAGCCAGCAACATAGTGTTGCATGCTAGCAGCTCAAACCCTAAACATGTAATCAAAGGAATCGTGGTAGGTAGGCCAATATATGCAGATTTGACACAATTGCACTAAAGATGAGGAATTTGATATGGTAGCTAAAGACCTTTCATTTAAATTATTGAAACTTGGCTACAGCTAGTCTAGAAGTCATTTAACCAGCTTACTATGGAGCTAAAAATAGCCCCAGAGACCTTGTACTGTTCCAGGGGAAAGCATCACCTGAGACCCTCAGGATCCATGTGATCACTCAATTTAATGATCAGGGCGATTTGATTTGGTGTATTTTACAAAAACATTGGCATATCCTCACCCAGGAGCCTATTGTTCAACACTAGGGATGGACGAACACCCCCTGGTTTGGTTCGCACCAGAATACCGCGAACAGGCAAAAAGTTCTAGCGAACATGCAAACCCTATTAAAGTCTATGGGACACGAACATGAAAAATCAAAATGTGCTCATTTTAAAGGCTTATATGCAAGTCATTGCCATAAAAAGTTTATGGAGACCCAGGTACTGCCCTGGGGGACATGTATCAATTCAGATTAATTTGTTTTATGCGGATGAGAGCGGTGATCACACGTCACATAGAAAATTAAAACAATATGATTGGAAGCACTCAGATTAAAAATTTGAATTTATGTTCTTGGAATGTGCGGGGAATGGGAGATCCAGAGAAAAAAGCAGCAGTTCTCCTGATTACAAAAACATACGCGGTAGCGGTACTTTGCCTACAGGAGACGCATCTCACAAAAATTACTAGTCCTCAATTGAGGTGACGAGACTATCCCACACAGTTTCACTCAGTCAATACCTCCTATTCCAGAGGGGGGAGTACCTTCATTAGAGCTGGGGTCGTTTTCACCTGTATTCAGGCTAAGATAGACGAACAGGTGCGATACATTTTTCTATTCTGTACGATTGAAAAGGGACATGTATACTGGCCAATGTGTATCTTCCACCTCCTTTTGATCTTTCGGTTCTTTGCAAGCTCATTGAGTTTTCTCTGGATAAACCTGGGGTACCGGTGTTAGCAACAGGGGATTTCAATATGGTAATGGACCGGAAAGCGGATAGATTCCCCCCTGTGATAAATACAAGTAAAACAGTGGATAGTCGGCTATCTGACTTCCTGACAGAAACAGGACTGAAAAACATCTGGAGAATGCGGAATCCAGAGGCTCGACGATACTCTTGCTTCTCCAAGACTCATTCTACACTTTCCAGGATCGATTTAGTTCTGGGACATGAGCAGATGATGCCTTTAACAAAAAATGTGAATTACAAGCCAAGGGGCTTGTCAGATCACTCCCCGGTAACAGTGTCATGGGAACTGGGTAAGCGTAATCGCCCTGGGGAGTGGAGATTGAACTGATGGGAGACCCAAGGGATATATTGATATCCCTGGGGGAATTTATTGACTTGAACCGGGGCACCGCCTCAGTAGGAGTAGTATGGGATGCGATGAAAGCCTTTTTGCAAAGTATGATGATACAGCAGATTTCAAAAATTAAGACGTAGACTAAGGACTGGGAGAGAGTAATTGGAGAGAGGGTAACAACTGCGGAAGAACAATACATTAACAACCCGACACCAGATACACTTAGGACCTGGACAGAGAAGCAACAAAATTATCGATTTAATGACTCTCCGAAGGGTAGAGAATAAATATCTCTTCCAGAGACAAGCTGCCTTTGGAGAAGGGGAAAGTGTGGGACGGATGTTGGCACAACTAGTTATATAGACCCCGGCAGAAGGAGATGAGTGAAGCAATGGACATTTTCTTTGGGGACTTGAATTTACCTTTCCTCACTGAGATGGACAGAGCTGAGCTGGATCGTCCTATAACCTTAGAAGAGATGACGCATATTACCAATGAGATGGCAAGGCAGAAATTGCCAGGACCAGACGGCTTCCCAGCCGAGATGTATCGACATTATGGGAAGGTGTTACTACCCGAGTTACTACCCGAGTTACTACCCGAGTTGCTGACGGTACTAAATAACTCACTAGTACAGAGTGAACTTCCCTCCTCAATGATGGACTCTAACATAATTATTATACATAAGGCGGGCAAAGACCCACTTGATGTAGCCTCCTATAGGTCTATTGCCCTGTTGAATGCTGACATGAAGATCCTGGCAAAGGTTTTGGCGGCTAGATTAAACAGGGTTATATCAAAACGTATTCATCCCGACCAGTCGGGCTTTATACCCGGAAGAACAACTAGTGTTAATATAAGGCGGTTATATCTGAATCTCCAGGTCCCGACAAACGAGGATGGGGAGAGGGCTATTTTGTCCCCAGGAGCCGCCAAGGCCTTCGACAGTTTAGAGTGGTAGTACCTGTGGAGGGCCATGGAAATGTCCCAACTGGGCCCGGGCTTCATCAATTGGGTTAAAATGCTCTACAGAGCACCAAAGGCTAGAGTAATGGTGAATGGCAAGCAGTCCGATAAGTTTGGACTGGGGAGGGGGACGAGGCAGGGATGCCCCCTGTCACCCCTCCTTTTTTGCCATTGCAATCAAACCCCTGGCCATCGCTCTCAGATCATCCGACCAGGTGAGGGGCTTTAGAAGAGGTGATCTGGAAGAAAAAGTTGCATTATATGCAGATGATCTTCTGCTCTTCCTTGGAGATACACAGGACTCTCTTCGGAAAGCCATGAACATCATTAACAGTTTTGGTCAAATTTCTGGATTAAAGATAAACTGGGCAAAGTCCAGTTTGTTACCAGTGGACCCTTTGGCAGGTTCCCTGCCTGAGGAGGTAGCTCAGATCCCAGTTGTAAATACATTTAAATATCTAGGTATAAACATCTCTAAAGACCCTCAACAATACACCTCAGATAACATTGACCGTAATATAAAAGGAAAAAACTGCGCTAGTTGTAAATTAAATAAATTTGAACTCCCATAAGCAGCAATAATAGTGGGATAAACACCAAACAGATAAAAGGAAAAAAAATTGCGCTAATGAGTCCAAGATATTAAAGGAAAATAAATTCAAAGTCCAAAAAAGTCCAATTGAAAGGTGCTGGAATAGACAAATGCCAAAAAACGCACATAAATCCTATATGAACTTGTGTGAATATATGCTTACCAGATAGTAAGCCAAACATGCAGGTGGCTATAACCCAGCCCAGGCCTTTTTTGCCCACTACTGTCAAAAACTTTTTCTTGATTGACAAAATTTGTTTCCATCTTAACATCTATTTTACATTATAAATTTTTTCACAATAAATGTTTTGAAAATACTATACCTGGCTCCAGACGGACAGATCTGGGTCCTCATCCAAGATGTAAGGCTCCTCCTGATCCTGATCATCTTGGCTGGAGGGAAGGCTGGAGGGAAGGCTGGAGGGAAGGCTGGACAGTGATTCCCTCGGTGTAATGTGGTCATTCAGAAAGGCCAACCTGTCGTAGTACCACAAATGTGGGACATATACCTCCCCTGCTGCTGCTCCTGACCTCTGAGAAGCCAGGACCCGATTGCACACAGTCCTATATGTGCCTCTCAAGGTCCTAATTTTGGTGTCCAGCTGCTCAACGGTTGCATTGGGCATCCTGGTGTGCACAAATGGGAGCAGGCTCTCCAGCGCTGCTTTCCTTACCCCTTTTTTTTGTGCAGCGGATATTTGGTCTCCCACAGAGCGGACAGCTCCCTTAAGCGATCTATAAACTCCAAAAGGAATTCTTTCTCTAGAAACGCATTCATTGTTTCTGCAAGACAAAACACCTGACAAAAATACAAATGTCAATCACACTCTAAAAGTAATCTTTATGCCCATATATGCCTCAACAATCTCTATGCAGTATAGGCCACTGATGTACCAAGTATTAAATCATACTTTCGGTCTTACGTTCGGTGCTCTTAACTCCGTCCTCCACACACAGAACGTAGGTACGTCACATGTGTGTTAGCTTTATATACACTACGCATGCGTGACACACATCGCTCGCCCAATGACGTTCTTCATCGATGTCTCCCCACCCCTTCTCTTTCGGCGCGCAGGCGACATGGCGGAGTCACAGCAGGTGTCTGTGAATTTTGAGAATTCTAATGAGGAGACAAGCCCAGAGTGGGAAACGTCACGAGCAAGGAGGCGCTACAAGGCATCTAATATGTCCTTTGAGGAGATGGCGGAGATGGTGGCCATATTGAACAATTCTGATTATGATGCAAAGCATGGGTCGTATTCCCACCCTAATCTTCAGAAGGACAAAATTATGAAGCAAGTAGTGAAAAGTCTGAAAAAGAATTTCGGTGTGAAAAGATCCAAGGAGCAGCTCAGAAAGAGGTGGTCTGACCTCAAACTGAGGGAGCCGGAGCAGTTAAGGAGCATTAACAGAATGCTTAAAAAAAGTAAGTACTTCTCCTGTGTCCCTATTGTTGTATTTCACAACTTGCATGTTTCTCCCTGTTGTAGTTTTTAAAGATTTTACATTCTAAAATTACATCTTCTACAATTTAGTGGGCACAGTAATCGGTCGATATAGACACATCGTTTGCACACTACATACGATGATTTGTCAATATCCGTTCTTTAAAAAAAATTAAAAAATAATGTATGTTTAAATTCACTAAATGTTATGACATTGTTGTCTAGATGATGTGTTTGGAAATAGAATAAAATGCAAACTTGAATCAATGTAAAGGAGAGGACACTCAGCAGTTGTTTACACATCTGCACTCACAGGAGCACTATAGTGTGGGCCACCAGAACAACCTTTTTAGGGTGTCCACCACAGGTGCAGGGCCGGCCCTACCATGGGACCCGGTGGGACCATGGTCCCAGGCGGCACTTTAAGAGGGGCGGCAACAGGGTCGCACTGCCTGAGGACCTGGGTTTCCCTCCATCTAGTGTGCAGTGTCATACTTGTACTGCATCGCCGGCGCCACTGTCACTGGCCGCAGTGGCAAGACCCACTTCAAGGGTCTCACCAGCGGCCCCTGCTTCCCTGCCCAAACTGGTTGCTAGCTGCGGACCGCTTTGTGTCTAGCAACCAGTGACGTCAGGAGAGAAGGAGAGAGAGGCCCACCATTCATTGCGGAGGAGGATTTAACTTCCTCCTCCTCCGCTAGCTCCACCCACCTCCTCCCTGTATGTTCCCCTCAGAAAGTTAGGAGCGCCGTGCGGTGCGAGGATCAGTGCTGCCTGCCTCCTCTTCCCTCGAGCTGCCGCTATCTCTGTTGTTTCCTGCCCATTCCCTCTTCTGTTAGCAGGCAGCAGAACAGCATGAGATCGGAGCGGCTGTGTGTGTGGAGAGAGAGCAGCTGCAGGCTCTTCTCCCCCCTCCTCCTCCTCATGCTGCTGTTCCCAGGACAGCCACCGCTATGTTTCTTCCCCCTTTTTCTCCCATTGGCCAGGGAAAAAAACAAAAAGGAGAAAAGAGGATTATGGGATATTTAGTGCAAATAACTGGCTGGCCCATTGCAATTCTAGGGGGCAAACTGCAGCCCCCAGCATGCCAAGCTGAAGGGGAGGGAGAGAGAGAGAGCCAGGCTGAGTGACAGGCTGCATCTGGTGACAGTCAATGGTGACAAGTGACAGGCTGCATCTGGTGACAAGCAATGGTGACAAGTGACAGGCTGCATCTGAAGACAGGCATTGGTGACAAGTGACAGGCTGCATCTGGTGACAGGCATTGGTGACAAGTGACAGGCTGCATCTGGTGACAGGCATTGGTGACAAGTGACATGCTGCGTCTGGTGACAGGCATAAGTGACAAGTGACAGGCTGCATCTGGTGACAGGCATCGGTGATAAGTGACAGGCTGCATCTGGTGACAGGCATAAGTGACAAGTGACAGGCTGCATCTGGTGACAGGCATCTGTGACAAGTGACAGGCTGCGTCTGGTGACAGGCATCGGTGACAAGTGACAGGCATTGGTGACAAGTGACAGGCTGCATCTGGTGACAGGCAATGGTGACAAGTGACAGGCTGCATCTAGTGACAGGCTGCATCTGGTGACAGTCAATGGTGACAAGTGACAGGCTGCATCTGGTGACAGTCAATGGTGACAAGTGACAGGCTGCATCTGGTGACAGTCAATGGTGACAAGTGACAGGCTGCATCTGGTGACAGTCAATGGTGACAAGTGACAGGCTGCATCTGGTGACAGGCAATGGTGACAAGTGACAGGCTGCATCTGGTGACAGGCAATGGTGACAAGTGACAGGCTGCATCTAGTGACAGGCTGCATCTGGTGACAGTCAATGGTGACAAGTGACAGGCTGCATCTGGTGACAGTCAATGGTGACAAGTGACAGGCAGCATCTGGTGACAGGCAATGGTGACAAGTGACAGGCTGCATCTGGTGACAGGCAATGGTGACAAGTGACACGCTGCATGTTGTGGCAGGCAACGGTGGCAAGCAACAAGCTACATCTGGTGGCAAGCAACGGTGGCAAGCAACAAGCTACATCTGGTGGCAAGCAATGGTGGCAAATGACAAGCTCAGGGCTTCCACTGATTCGGCATTATGGTGAGTTAAACTATTTCATTATATATTACAATGTAGTAATATAAATGTGATTTGATCATCCTGACACCATATCAATCATAATGTTAGGATGATTTATGTGCTAACACCAGCTATTTGCCCGACAAATCCCCAGCTGCCAAATTCCCTGTCAGCGAGACTACACCCCCCCCCCTCATCTTCTTTTGGGAAGGAAGGGGGGTATCTCTGAATGGCAGTTTGGAAATGTGGTCACCCTAGCCGCCACTGCAGCGCTGTTGTTGCAGCATATTGCATCACTGAGCTGGGATCAGAGCGTAGCTGGTCGGTGGCAGTGGAGAGAAAGGGGGGAGCTTTTGTGGTGCTACACAATACTCTTTGCAGGAAGGGGCTAGGGTGACCACATTTCCAAACTACCATTCAGGGACACCCTCCCTTCCCAAAAATCAGCTTGTGCTGTAACGAATCACAGCACAGTGATTGGACACAAGAGGCGGGATTTATGATTTCTCCAATCACAAGCAGGGGGCGGGGATTGTGCTCCTCCAGGCATTCCCGGCCAGGACAAGTACTGTCAGTGAGTAAAGCGGTCACGTGGCGGCCTTTTTTGGGGGCATCAGATTGGCCTGGGACACTGTATTGTCCTGGAATGAAGGTGCCCGGGACCGATCTGCAAAATGCGGGACTGTCCCGGGCAATCCGGGACACGTGGTCACCCTAGAAGGGGCATGTCTCTTTGCTGAATATATGGGATGTCTCTTGCTGAATATATTGGGCCGTCTCTTTGCTTTATGGAAACGTCTCTTTTGCAGGATGGGCATAGGATTTTTTTTGGGGGGGGCAGCATTTCATTCTTGGGCCCAGGCAGCACAATGTCTTGGGCCAGCCCTGCACAGGTGCTACAGTGGGTACTGGGGGGGTGCCCATGTGAGAAAATTGTCACAAAAAGGACATTATTCCAGCTTTGTTACGTTCTACAATCTGGTCTTCAGCTTGGAACTGTGCCAAAACAGACAAGTGTACCCCACTTGCAAGCAATGTTTCATATTCCTAGTTATGACTTCATATATGTGTGTGTTAAGTGTACCATTTGTTTGAATTTCATAGGGGAGAGAAGACTGGGAGGACACCACTCCTCGAGGCCCAGGAACCGCACACATTCTAAAGAACCCCAACCTCCCCAACAAGCCCAACCTGAGGATGTGGAGGAAGTAGAATTGGATAAAGGAGAGGTGGAGGAAGGAGAAGTGGAGGAAGGAGAGGTGGATGAGGTGGTGGAACTTGTCACTACAACAGGTCAGTATCTGTCACCACAGCTTCAGGTAAGAGATGTAGGCCTGGAGATTTTTATTTTTATTTTTTTATTTTAGGGGATGGATATGTTGCTGAAATTCCACGATTCTCCAGTGATAGTGCACAAAGACTCATCCAATAAATAATGGATTGTAGTACTCAACTGGACTTCATGAAGAAAAGGATTAATGATATGGAGAATACATTTAAGGACATCATTGATGTGTTGGGGCGAATAAAATAAACCCCCTTTTTTTTTCCTAGTTTTTTTCTCTTTTTTAGCACTTTTTCTAAAACTCAAATTTTGAAGATGCACACAGTGGGTCAACATGTGCTATCTGCCATCACGGGATCTCATCTCCATGTACGTGTTTTGGGGGTGCAACCTCTTCCTCACAACTCAAGTAGGTGAAAGGAAGAAGGGGTTGCCCGCCCAAAACATGTTGAATGATCCCCCATGATGGCGGGTAGCACATGTTGCCAATAGGGATGAGGAAGTAAATAACCTATTTTACCCACCCTAAAATTGTGTGCGTCTTCAAATTTTGTCTTGTTCAGGGGTGACAACACTCCATCATTAATGAAGGGCAGATAGACATTTAAAAAAAAAAAAAGGTCTGAGATCTTGCCTAGACGTTAACATTGTTGTATTTTGAGGTATGTTGAGGAGAGTTTTTGTAATTTCATTATCACCAAAAATTGCCATGTTAGGTGAAAACCCAAAAATGTGTTTCTAAAATGTAGAGACACAAAAAATTGACAAAAAACCATATGTGTGATTGTGCACAGAGTAAAATACAGGAAAACTAAAAAAGTGTGGCTGCTCATTTTTTTAAACACTATAACCTTTTTTGGGTTTAGTTTTGTTGTTAGCAGTGAAATGTTTTGTGTTTACTAAAGGAAAATTCACTTGGCACTACAAGTACACTTTGAAAAAGTAGCAGACAGCTCAAATATAAACAAAGCAAAACTACAAAATTAAACTTCAGATATTTTTTTTTATTTTTTTTTGTAAAAGATAAAACAACTAGGAATGATTCTCTGGCATTGGAATGGCCCCCCTACCCATGAAATAATCCACATATTTCTGCCGTATTGCACGGGCACTTTGGGGGGGCAAGCCAGCATGGACATGTTCCAGGCCCGGCAGGGCATTGTCTGCAGCAAGTCCGGCCTCGGGCCCAACTGTGGCCATATAAGTAGGAGATTTCTGGCGTAAAAAGTTGTGCAAAACACAACAACAAAAAATTATATAGTTCAATTTGTACTCCGCCATATTAATAGTAGTTAAAAATAGACGGAACCGGCTGGCCATTATCCCGAAGGCATTCTCCACAACTCTTCGGGCTCTGGCCAGCCGGTAGTTGAAGACCCTCCTCTCTGGGGTGAGGGTCCTCTGGGGGAAAGGCCTCATGAGATGCCGACCCAGGCCAAAGGCTTCATTAGCCAAAAAGTGAAAATAAAAGTGTAGCGCTATCTAAATATGTATAAATATGAGTATATACACAAAAAGCTGAATATGATAATATAGTGATAAACACGTGTATCACCCAAAATAACGTGCTGAGTGACTCCAATGATAAAGTACTCAAACAATATTAACAAAATTAAATGGTACAAATAAATGTCCGTTTAAAATTAAAATCCATGAAACGAATAAAAAAGTGATGAAAATCAATCCAAAGAAAACATGATGAATCAAAACGTGAAATTACAATCCATAGTCTTCTATGTGTGGAAAAAGAGAGCCATCACCAGAGTGAGTTGAAGAAGGCTTACCAGAAGTTTTAGATTTGGCGGGGCATACGCCACCCAAATCAGATAAGGCTTAAGAGTGTGAAAACTCAAAAAGTAATTGTATACAGATGTGATGTGAAATCCGCCACCAAGTATATGTTGAGGAGGCTTACCAGAAGTCTCGGATTTGGAGAGGCATACGCCGCCCAAATCTGAGATTGCTTTAAGGGTTAATGAACCCCAATGCGGATGGTCTTGAGTGGAGAGGTAGTCTGGAGTCAAAGGGGTTTAGCACTTCAATCAGACGGGACATCCAATAACACAAAACACCAATTCATGTAGGGACTCGGTATCCAATGCATACGTGTAGAGATAGAAAAACTCACATAGCATAATTCCGTTGGATAGGATTTAATATAAAAAAAGCATACAATGTAACACTCACATTTAAGATGGTCTTAAAAGCATGGATGCAGGTACGAAAGCGATGTATAAGGACAAATCCACCCGACTAGTTTTGACTAAAAAGTCATCATCTGGGGTATGGACCTTGTCCCACAAACATCGCAAATATATGAACATATTGACCTCCATGACCCAGGAAGCGAACCACACATGGTTCACTTCCGGTTTAATGTATATATCATGGATGGTCACAATACTTATACACAAATCTGTATCTTTATCTTTGCGTGATACATATTGAAAGAATTTCAAAGGAGCTGCGTTAATAATATCAATAATAGGGCTCTGAGTCGCCCTGTATTGTGGCGTTATCCACGCCTCGTTTTCAATCCCCTTATTGGTCAGAATGAAGCGGCCGTGACGTGTATCCAGGCCTCGCTATAAAAACGAGGCATGGACTCAGCATCCGCACGCCACTTCCGCAATAACCATGGGGACCGAAAGTGGCATTGCGGAAGTGGCGTGCGGATGCTGAGTCCATGCCTTGTTTTTATAGCGAGGCCTGGATACACGTCACGGCCGCTTCATTCTGACCAATAAGGGGATTGAAAACGAGGCGTGGATAACGCCACAATACAGGGCGACTCAGAGCCCTATTATTGATATTATTAACGCAGCTCCTTTGAAATTCTTTCTATATGTATCACTCAAAGATAAAGATATAGATTTGTGTATAAGTATTGTGACCATCCATGATATATACATTAAACCGGAAGTGAACCATGTGTGGTTCGCTTCCTGGGTCATGGAGGTCAATATGTTCATATATTTGTGATGTTTGTGGGACAAGGTCCATACCCCAGATGATGACTTTTTAGTCAAAACTAGTCGGGTGGATTTGTCCTTATACATCGCTTTCGTACCTGCATCCATGCTTTTAAGACCATCTTAAATGTGAGTGTTACATTGTATGCTTTTTTTATATTAAATCCTATCCAACGGAATTATGCTATGTGAGTTTTTCTATCTCTACACGTATGCGTTGGATACCGAGTCCCTACATGAATTGGTGTTTTGTGTTATTGGATGTCCCGTCTGATTGAAGTGCTAAACCCCTTTGACTCCAGACTACCCCTCCACTCAAGACCATCCGCATTGAGGTCCATTAACCCTTAAAGCAATCTCAGATTTGGGCGGCGTATGCCTCTCCAAATCCGAGACTTCTGGTAAGCCTCCTCAACATAAACTTGGTGGCGGATTTCACATCACATCTGTATACAATGACTTTTTGAGTTTTCACACTCTTAAGCCTTATCTGATTTGGGTGACGTATGCCCCGCCAAATCTAAAACTTCTGGTAAGCCTTCTTCAACTCACCCTGGTGGTGGCTCTCTTTTTCCACACATAGAAGACTATGGATTGTAATTTCACGTTTTGATTCATCATGTTTTCTTTGGATTAATTTTCATCACTTTTTTATTCGTTTCATGGATTTTAATTTTAAACGGACATTTATTTGTACCATTTAATTTTGTTAATATTGTTTGAGTACTTTATCATTGGAGTCACTCAGCACGTTATTTTGGGTGATACACGTGTTTATCACTATATTATCATATTCAGCTTTTTGTGTATATACTCATATTTATACATATTTAGATAGCGCTACACTTTTATTTTCACTTATCACCAGCTTTTTTGTATCAGCAGTGTTGCCAGCTTTTTTCACATTATTTTTCCAGCGCAATATTACCCACTTACTTTCATTAGCCAAAAAGACAAAGGGGAGTCCTTCCACATTCCCTGCATCCGGTGGCAATGCAAGGTCATCAGTCTGTAGACGAAGAGCAAACTCCGTCTGTGCGAAGGCTCCCCCATCCGACATCTGGCCATTCTTCCCTACATCCACATAGAGGAATTCATACTGTGCTGACACCACCGCCATCAGCACGATACTATGAAACCCCTTGTAGTTATAAAAAAAGCAGCCCGAACGGGGTGGTGGCACGATGCGGACGTGCTTCCCGTCAATGGCTCCTCCACAGTTGGGGAAGTCCCACCGCCTGGCAAACTCCGATGCCACAGTCTGCCATTCCTGTGGCGTGGAAGGAAGCTGGGGAATCAAACAAGATAAAAAAATATTAGTACTTTTGCAAATAACATTGCAAGCAGATTATACAAAAACATTTGTGGCCAACATAAGTATAAAATTTTGTTTAAGGATTCTTAAAAATAGAAAAACAAATTCACAATTCTCACATTGATCACCCCCCTCTGGTGGCCAATTGTTTTTCTTTGGGGGGGGCTAGATGAGTTTGGGACCCCCCAAAAATCACATTCTGGAAAATGTCTAAACCATTTGGGGGAGGGGGGGAGGACTACAATGGAGATGAAAAAATACATTGTCAACAGACTAGGCTAGATGTGTTTGGGCCCAGGAGAGCATGCTGGAGAGGTAAGTGAATGGAAAAATGCATGTAGGCCAAAAAATGACTTAAAAAATTACAGCATGCATGCGGACAAAGGGGACATGCTCAGCATATTACAATCATGCTAATTAGGGAAGGATGAAAGAAATACAATACATTATCATACATGAAATACATAGAATTTGATATTAAATGTGAAAACTTACCCTCATATAGTCATCCTGCAGGACTTGGATGATGGCAGAACAGGTCTCTGGGATTATGACGCCCAGAGCCTGGGGGTAAATGCCTGTGGTGAACTTCAGGTCTTGCAGACTTCTCCCTGTTGCCAGGTAGCGTAACGTGGTGATGAGCCTCTGCTCAGCACTGATGGCTTCCCGCATAACGGTGTCCTGCCTGGTAATATAGGGGGACACCAAAGCCAACAGGTGCTGAAAAACGGGGTCAGACATCCGCAGAAAATTCCTGTAGTCCTCAGGATTATTCTCCACGATCTCCCGCAGCAGAGGCATGTGAGAGAATTGGTCCCGCTGGAGCAACCAATTCTTGGTCCATGAACTCCTCCTCACCCTGTTCATAGACTCGTCTTGGTCCAAGACAAGAAGACCAACAGAAACACAAAGTCGATGCACAACACAATCTCTATGATGAGAACGTATCCGCAACATGGCTAAAAAACAGTCGTCTGATCAGAACGAACTAAACAGAATGCACTGAAGTACAGCAAGGCCTATGAAGAACGACCTGAAAATCAGAAACGAGTGGACAAGAACGCACTGAAAAACAGATACGACCTGACTACTCGCCCTGAAAGACAAGATACGAACCCACAAGCACCTACTGAACCGCAGAAAACTAACTGAAAGCACGAAGTCTGAAAAGCGTGAATCGTCTCTTCCCAAACTTTAACTAACACGCGGCAACACGAGATTAGCAAAAGCAGCTCTAGGGAGGACGCCATGAGAATGGAACTTCCCCTTTATACTGCCGTCATACATGTTGTACGTCACCGTGTTTTTAGACCGACGAGATTTTGGATTGACAGTGTGTATGCAAGGAAAGCTTCACAAGAATCTCGTCAAGCTTGACAAGAAAACCGTCAAGAAAAACGATGTTTTTTTTGCGACGAGAAACTCGGCCGTGTGTGTACGAGGCTTTAGAGCGAGCAGGTTTTTCTCTAGGGAGAGACCTGTTCATTCTAAAGTACATATTGTTGGATTATGTGTTTTTCTTCCTATGCAGGTGATCGACAAGCAAGACTGCTGAGTATGGGGTGGGTCTTAGTGAGTTCTGCGGGAGGAAATTGTAAATTTTTACTGTGAAGTTTGAGTGATCTTAAAATGTTTTACATATTTGTACACCCTTATTCCCATCTGTGTTTTTCCTTCACGTGTTAGGTTTCCGGCACAAACGAACAAAATTTTAAATTGTCATTTTTTTTTGTTTGTCTCTGGATCTGGCTTATGTTAAACTCAGATTGAGGAGGCATAAATTGGTTTCAGACACTGGGGACCAGAGTTCACAAGTGAGGGGGATGTGTAGCGGGTGGTTACATTTAGGGGGAAGCATCTGAGTGGTAGCCAGGCTCAGATGTACCAATTGTTAGGTCTCATTGACCATTTCTATCCCTGGGAGATAGTACTGGTGGTTAAGTTCACTGGGGCCTATAGGTGGCGCTGTTGCCGTGGGTCCCGGGTTGAACTGCAGTACAAGGTTGTGTCCTTTTTGTCCCCTGTCGGCAGCGGTACGGCGGGGCGGGGAACCTGCTGTGCCTGTCGGGAGAGGATATAAAAGGGGACGGCCATCTTCCAGAGGGGTCGTCGGTTCCGCGCTCAGGCACCTTAAGCCTGGGTGCGGGTGTGTCGCCTCCAGGTGCCCTAGGCCTGGAGGCCTGTCGGGTGGTCTCTGGGTGCTCTAGGCCCAGAGACGGAGCTGCTGTTCCATCTCAGACACCTTCAGTCTGGGGTGAGGTACTTCGAGAGAGGCCCGGGGCCCAGTACCTTCGACTGGGTCCCACAAGGGATCGAGGGCTCCTAGGGTGCCCCCTGGAAGTGGGTGCCTGAATCTAGGATGAGGAGGCCAGGGAGGTGACCCTTCCCAAAGACCCGGCCCGGTATCGCTGGTGACGGTGGGGCCTCTGGTAACTCTCCGGATGGATGTCCTTTCCCTGACAGGGGTCAATACTTTTAGAAGGTAATCCACGTTCTCATGGTCTGTGGCAGAGACCCATCGTGAATCTGGTCGGTGGCAGAAACCCAACAACCGGGCCTGTGGCAGAGGCTCTATTCACCTGGTCTGTGGCAGAGACCCCTCATGGTCGGTGTTAGCGACCGTGCGCCAAGCCTGTTAGTGCTATTCAGAACAGGAGAAACCCAAATTTAAGTTTGTGCCTGGATCTCCTCCCACCTTATCTGACCCGTGTTTGTCTCAACCCGTCTGCTCTAAAAGAGACTGTTTATTGTGCAAGAAGGAATAAACATGTGTTGGACCTTTCAGTTGGTGTGGACAGTTGCTTACTGGGGAAAGTTAAAGACTCGTTCTGATTACTGCAGAAACAAGGTCAGCACTGGAGGCCTTTTTTACACCAGTCGCAAGCAGGCCCGAGAAACTAACACCGCTCAACCTCCCTATTCAGGAGGGTACGGGCTTGTGGTGCGGTGTGCCTCATTCTTTTCCTGCGGAGGAGCCAAGCAGAAGAAAAGCAGGTAAAGTCTGGGGTTGGTGTGCTACATATGATTTTACAGTTTGACTATAAATATGCTATAATGCAGTTTATCAACTGCTAAGTTAAGCTTTATAATGCATAGGACCTAAATAAAACAACATTTCTGCTGTTATATGCTATCTATCCGGACATATGCAGTAACACTGTTCGTATTTAATTGATTTTTTTCTCTCTCTGCTAAGTATGTAGGTTGGTAATTCCTTATAGGAACTAGTGCCGCTGAGCTTTGTTGTCCACCAAGCATCCGGTCCCATAAATACCAATCCTTATCTACCTCCTACTAAGGTCTAAGGAAGGAGCACACATGCTTCATAATGTGTAGCCACGTCACACCACTCTTCCCCTGGGTTGACGTCACTTCCACGCTGTGTGCTCCAAGCTGGTTACAGATGTTCTGGGCTTCATGCTGGGTGACTATATCTCTGCATTCACAGATAGCAACCACAGCTAATTCATCTAGCGGTACCTGCAGGATAGGGATTACAGCGGTGTATTTATTGATGAGCGAGAGATATCTTTTTATTATGTAAGTTGCTTAATTGTGTGAGAGAATCTGGTGAGTGAGTGTACTATTGGGAGTTGGTGACACTGAAGCACGAGGTGTTGGTGTGAAGATTGCACATTATTTAGAAGATTTACACAGAGTTCTTTTGGGATTATTATAAGTGGACTTTTATAAGGACCTTTGGTTATGAATGTTTTTTCGTATTAGAACAACACTGTATTTTTCTTAAATTTTTATTTTCTTGTTCATACATCACGGGACACAGAGCAGCATAGTCATTACTATGTGGGTTATATAGAATTACCTTCAGGTGCTGGCACTGGCAACTTCCAAAACAGGAAGTACCCTCCCCTATATAAGCTCCTCCCATCCGGGAGTACCTCAGTTTTTTTGCCAGTGTCTAAGGTGTTGGCCAAGGTTAACATGTATTCATCTGGGCTTGTGTACAGGTTCTCTGGGCCTTAGCAAGCTATTCCGGATCCGACCAAAAAAGCTTCATAGCTAAACGGTCGGTACCCGGGCCTTGCAGAGAAGAGCAGGGTTTTGCCTGTAATGCCTCTCTTAGGAGGGCTGGACCCTGGGATCCAGAGCTCTGGTCATACCCAAAACCAAGGGGCTATCTGTGCAGGGTGCTATACAGGTCCAGGGGAGTGGAATCCTTGGGAACCCGGTCCCTGAAGGTCTAGTACAATGCCTGCCGTGAGAGGTGAAGTTTGGGCTTCTGTGGACCAAACAAAGTCCTGCGGCGGGGAAAAGGTAAGTGGGGGCCCCTCAGGAACTTGGTTCTATTAAGGGGACCCCCAAGCCTAATATGTCTTTCTGCCTGTTACCTAAAGGGTATTCCCGCTAATAGCTGTATATGCCTAAGAAATCCTAGAAATTTTTTTTCATAAGGGAAGTTTTAAAAAAACTGTAAACCTGGAAATGTTTTTCATAAAGGAGGTTTTAAAAAAAAAAAAAAGACAAAAGTGCGGTACCTGTGTTTGTCCACTAGAGGCCGCTGTGGAACGTCTTTTTTCTTGGGACTATTCCTTCCATGGTGAAAGTCCAGGCAGATGAGTGAGCTCTCTATCAGGGAAGCTGCATTCCTCTGTCATGCTGCCAAGTAGTTTCCTTCCATCCCCGAGTCCTGGTGAAACAGGGACCCTGGCTCCTCTCCCTACATGGCGCCAAGAGCGCACACATGCACGCGCGCGCGCGCACACATGCTTTCTTTTTATAAGGTTTAGCTTCAAAAAAGGGGGCGGAGCCTGGCGGATGACGCGCTCTGTGCGCCCAGCGCTTCTGCGCATGTGCGGGCGTCCCAGCAAGATAAAAGGACTCAGTCCACGCTGCTTGCTATGGACACAGTGCATGAAAAGGAGCTGGTAGCATGGTATAGGGGCTTACAGCGGGCGGTTGATACAGGCATCCCCAGAAAGACGCATTAGTAGACACCCACTGATGTACATAGCAGCAAATTGCATTAGACTATTTCAGTAAGGGGTGTATTGCGGCTGGAATACCTCAGCTTTGAACTAAGGAATATGCCGCCTAAAAAACTCCGAGATATACCTCTCAGGAAGTGTAGGGGGTCTCCATCGGGCTCTGAGGATCTGGAGCAGTCATCTGCACCCTCCTCCCCTGAGAAATCAGAGGTTAATACCCATAAGGAACCCCCGGGAGTGCCAGGTACTGCGGCTGTCCTCAGTCCACCTGCTCCTGCATATATAACAGAGGAGGTTTTTTCCTCAACTCTGGAGGGATTGGAGCAGAGATTGGCAGCATTGATCGCTTCTTCTCTACAGGAAAGAAAGTGCGCCAGATCTCCATCACCTCCATTAGAGTGCCTGTTGGCAGAGCAACAGTCCCAGGAAGGGACCGACCTACCTGAAGGGGATCAGGAGGAGGTTAGCTCTGTTTTTGAGGAATCGACAGTAGATGAACCATTTTCAGCATCACAGACTGAAAGATTGTGGGTCCAGACCCTAACTGACATGGTTCGATCTGCATTTAAAATGCCTCTTGTTGAACCATCAACTACTGCTGTCTCCTCATTGGGGTCGCTAAAAGCTCCCCAGGTTAATTGCTCCTTTCCAATACATCCATTATTGGAAGGACTTATATACCAGGACTGGGAACATCCTGATAAACTATTTGTTCCGCCTAAAAGGTTTCCGGTGATCTATCCCATGGAGGAAAAATTCACCCAGAGATGGAATGTTCCTACGGTGGATGCAGCCATCTCTTCTGTGAACAAATCACTGACATGTCCAGTAGATAATGTTCAAATGTTCAAAGATCCAGTGGATAAAAGATTGGAATCTTTATTAAAATCTGCTTTTTCCACAGCAGGGGCTGTTACACAGCCAGCAGTGGCAGCTATTGGAGTCTGCCAAGCTTTAAAGGATCAAATGAAAATGGTCCTGAGGGATTTGCCAGACCAACAGGCCCAGGCTCTGGCTGATCTGCCTAGAGCATTATGCTTTGCGGTTGACGCCATCAAGGATTCTATCCATCAGGCCTCCCGCCTCACGCTGTCTTTGGTACATATGCGTAGGCTTCTGTGGCTCAAAAACTGGTCTGCTGAAGCTCCCTGTAAAAAGCTCTTAGTTAGCTTCCCATTTCATGGGGAACGCCTTTTTGGCGAAGACCTGGATAAGTATATCCAGAAGATTTCCAGTGGTAAAAGTACTCTCTTACCGAGTAAGAAGAGGTCTAGGGGTCCATCTTTTAACAGGACTACCTCTCCTATCCCTGCGACGTCTGCTACTAAGCAGTTCCGACGGCCTCCTCGGTCAAACTCAGGAGGTAAAAATCAGGGACAGCCACAGGGTAATAAAAAGCCCTGGATCCGAAGAGGTACTAAACCAGCCTCCAAGTCAAGCCTATGAAGGGCTGCCCCCACTCAAACGGGTGGGGGGAAGGCTTCAGTTGTTCGCAGAGACCTGGCGGGAGACGATCAAAGACAGATGGGTGCTCTCCGCAGTAACTCTGGGATACAAGTTGGAGTTAAAAGAGTCTCCTCCGTCCCATTTTATGTGGTCAGGCATGCCAAGAGACCCTCTGAAAAGACGGTCTCTCCTATTGGCGTTAGAACAACTATTGCTCCAAGGAGTAATTATGGAGGTTCCTATGGAAGAGTGGGGGTTGGGTTTCTACTCAAACCTTTTCACAGTCCCGAAGCCAAACGGGGACATAAGACCCATATTGGACCTAAAGAGTCTAAACAAATTTCTAAACGTCCGGTCTTTCCGGATGGAGTCGATCCGATCGGTCACCGCTGCCCTACAAGGGGAGGAATGGTTAGCCTCGATCGACATCAAAGATGCTTACTTGCATGTTCCCATCTTTCCAGGTCATCAAAAATTCCTACGCTTTGCAGTAGAAGGGCGCCATTTTCAGTTCAGAGCCTTACCATTCGGTCTGGCCACAGCACCACGAGTGTTCACAAAAATTCTGGCCCCACTGTTGGCCGATCTAAGAACACGGGGTGTAACGATAATGGCATACCTAGACGACCTGTTGTTGATGGACCACTCAGTTGCCAAACTAGAAGTGGTAATTGTCGATACAATCAAGTATCTAGAATCTCACGGTTGGGTCATCAACCTGGACAAGTCAGCCCTACAGCCAGTGAAAAACCTGGTATATCTAGGGCTACGGCTGGATTCAGGCCAGAGGAAGATTTTCTTACCTCTAGACAAGGTATCCTCTTTGAGGGGCTTGGTCCGTCTGCTTTGGGCAAAAAGACAGCCGTCCATACGCCTGTGCATGAGGCTGCTAGGAAAGATGGTAGCATCATTCGAAGCTGTGCCATACGCCCAATTCCACTCAAGGAATTTACAAAGGGCCATATCGTCAGCCTGGAACGGGAAAGTTCAGGCTCTAGACTTCCCGATGGCTTTGTCCCCTTCCGTTCGGAAGAGTCTCTGCTGGTGGTTGATCCCCCAGAATCTCCAGAAGGGAAAACCCTTCAGCCCGATATCTTGGAAGGTGGTCACTACAGATGCCAGCCTTACAGGCTGCGGGGCAGTACTGGAGCAATGGTCTCTCCAGGGCAGATGGTCAAATGTAGTAAAAACCCTGCCCATCAATCTCTTAGAGATACGAGCAGCCCGGTACGCCCTAGTAGCCTGGACATCCAGACTCCAAGGGTCCCCTGTCAGAATTCAATCAGACAATGCCACAGCAGTGGCATATATCAATCATCAGGGAGGCACCAGGAGTCGTGCAGCCCAGAGGGAAGTAAGTCACATCCTGGAATGGGCAGAAAAGCATGTCCCATGTATATCAGCTGTCTTCATTCCAGGGGTGGAAAATTGGAAGGCGGACTTTCTGAGTCGCCAACAGTTATGCCCAGGGGAATGGTCCCTTCATCCCGAGGTCTTCCGAGCAATATGTCAGCGGTGGGGAACACCGGATGTAGATCTGCTAGCATCCAGATTCAACGCAAAGGTGGACAGATTTGTCTCCCGGACAAGGGATCCCCTCGCTTGCGGCTCGGATGCTCTGGTGTTCCCTTGGGATCAGTTCAGACTGATATATGCATTCCCTCCGCTACAATTGTTGCCTCGACTCCTTCGCAGAGTCAGGTTGGAGAAGAAGCCGGTGATCCTGGTGGCTCCAGCGTGGCCCCGAAGGGCCTGGTACGCGGAGATCATCAAAATGTCTGTGGGGAGTCCTTGGACCCTTCCACGTCGTCCGGACCTGCTTTCGCAAGGACCGATATACCACCCTTCCTTACTAACTCTAAGTTTAACGGCCTGGCTATTGAGTCCCACATCCTAAAGAAGAGAGGTCTCTCTAACTCTGTGGTATCAACTATAATCAATGCCAGGAAGCCTGTATCCAGGCAGATCTACTATAGAGTTTGGAAGGCGTACATCACTTGGTGCGAGGCCAGAAAATGGCATCCACGTAAGTACGTTATAGGCAGAATTCTGGACTTCCTGCAGTGGGCTGTAGACAGGAAGTTTGCCTTAAGTACTATCAAGGGCCAGGTTTCGGCCTTGTCAATACTATTTCAAAGGCCCCTGGCTATGCATTCACTTGTCAAATCCTTTATGCAAGGTGTGACTCGTATTATTCCACCGATTAAGGCTCCCATATGCCCATGGGATCTAAATTTGGTTCTGTCGGTTCTGCAGAAGCAGCCATTTGAACCTTTGCGGCACATTTCCTTGGTTCTACTCACCAGGAAATTGATATTTTTAGTAGCCATATGCTCGGCTAGAAGAGTGTCGGAATTAGCCGCCATGTCCTGTAAAGAGCCATATCTGGTTATCCATAAGGACAGAGTAGTATTACGTCCTCACCCAGCCTTTCTTCCTAAGGTGGTATCGAGGTTTCACTTGAACCAGGATGTGGTTCTTCCTTCTTTTTTCCCCAAACCAAGCTCGGTAGAGGAAAAGTTATTGCATTCTTTTGATGTAGTAAGAGCAGTTAAAGCTTATCTAAAAGCCACTGCTCAGATTCGTAGAACGGATTCTCTGTTTGTTCTGCCGGAAGGCCCCAGAAAGGGTCAGGCAGCATCAAAATCTACTTTAGCCAAGTGGATTCGACAGGTCATAATACAAGCCTATGGCTTGAAAAGTAGACCGCCTCCGTTCAAAGTTAGGGCGCACTCCACGAGAGCAGTTGGAACTTCATGGGCAGTGCATCACCAGGCCTCCCTGGCGCAAATTTGTAAGGCCGCAACATGGTCTTCAGTACACACGTTTACTAGGTTCTACCAGGTGGACGTGAGAAGTCAGGAGGATGTCGCCTTTGGGCGCAGTGTGTTGCAGGCCGCAAAAGATCCTCATGCCTGATGGCGCCCAGCTTATGTATGGTGTATCCCCCCCCTCATGTGGCATTGCTTTGGGACGTCCCACATAGTAATGACTATGCTGCTCTGTGTCCCGTGATGTATGAACAAGAAAGTAGGATTTTTAAAACAGCTTACCTGTAAAATCCTTTTCTTGGAGTACATCACGGGACACAGAGCTCCCACCCCTCTTTTGGGGACACGTATTGCTTTGCTACAAAACTGAGGTACTCCCGGATGGGAGGGGCTTATATAGGGGAGGGTACTTCCTGTTTTGGAAGTTGCCAGTGCCAGCACCTGAAGGTAATTCTATATAACCCACATAGTAATGACTATGCTGCTCTGTGTCCCGTGATGTACTCCAAGAAAAGGATTTTACAGGTAAGCTATTTTAAAAATCCTACTTTTTTTACCATTTTCCTATTGTTGATATTAATGGGTATTTGGAGGATTTTTTATGTATCATATTTATTGTTTTGTCTAAGATATTTACTCTATTGTTAGAGGTGACTGCACTAAGACTTGCTTAATTGTGTACCTAATAAACAGATTGGTTTTACTACACTTAGATGGCATTTCCCCTTCTTTGCATGCTTCATTTTGCAGAGATTACTGCTAACTTTTGGGTACAACTGTCACAAGTGTTGGGCACCATTTTTTTAGTTTTACTAGCGGGTATTTGATCTCTTATGCCCCCCTAATTTTGTGCAGATTGCCCTTCATTAGCTTTACTGAAGGACAAGTAAGACATCAAGGATCTTTTAGACCCTGATGTTTCATTAAAGAAAACCTTGCACCAAAAAATGCATCACATAGGGAATTTTTTGTCCTCGATGTAATGAAAGAAACAAATTAGTAAAAAGTTACACCCAAACAATTAAAATACCCTCAACATTTTTGGAACCCCCATCCCACATACATGAACATAAATTAGCACATCAGGGGTTCCTACACATGGAATTGTTGATTTTGCTACCCATGTTAAATATATGCATGTGTGCCAGAGTGAGATCAATAATCCTAGGCCCATTATGCATGGTTAACTCTAACCCAACCTGTAGGGCCCTTTAAAGCATTGCCTATGGAAAATATAGGGTGCTGATGTTTTTCATTGCTTCAGGGGCGCATGCAGTTTTAAGGCTTGGCATGTTGGGTATCAATTTATTCAGTACAACCTCATGTTTACATCATCTTTATATCTGTATTTTACCAAAAACTAGGTAATGTATTGAATTTGTTCAACCTAAAATTAACTTTAGTGCATTTTTTACAGAAATTTTGCATTTCATAAATTATTGCGCTAATATGGTGTGACATTATGAATTGGAAATACCACTATTTTATTCTCTCAGGTCTTTGCTTACAGAAAATATATAATGTTTTGGAGGTTTACGTATGCCTCATTTCCACTGAGCGGAACGGTTCGGGTCAATACAGTTTGGAAGGGTTAGAATGGTCCGGCCTATTCAGGTGAGCATTTTCACTGCAAGTCGGACCGTCAGGGGCCATACAGGGTTTAGAAAAAATGTAGCTCCGCCCTAACCGAACCGTACCATTTTCTATGGTTCCCCACATCTGAAGCAGGACCCAGAATGGTGCGGTATGGTTCGGTTGTATGGGCCGCTTTCATAATGGAAACACTCAAAATAGCGTACCGTACCGAACCAACCTGAACCGATCCACTCAGTGGAAACGAGGCAATATTCTTCAGGCCAAAAATGATTTTTTTAACATGTGTGTAAATAAGAAATTATGCAAAAACTACCCTGGCAGCAAAAGGGTTAAAGGGTTAGTTCACTTTTCAGAAAAAAATGAAGGCAAACTTATACCATACACCCTCCCCTAGCCCACAGGTCCCTACTGCACTTATCTCTGTGGGCGATAGAGGACTTTTCCTCTTCTGTTCCTAGGGAGGCCTGGATGAATCAGAGCAGTTCTGATTGGTCAGCACCGGCATGTGACAGCACTGACAAATCACAACCTCTTAAATCTGTCTCAGCATCCCTAGGGAAAGAAGAGAAAGAACAGTCATGTTTTCAAATTCCAGGACAACTACACCAGGCTGCAGGGACAGTGAAACTGTATGTAGGCAGGTAGCTACAAGGGGTTAAAGTGTTTTTTGAGCCAGCCAGGTGCCAAATGTTACAATGTTTTGATGTTTTCCTGACCTGAGAGATAGTGGTAACCAGGCTGGAAGGGTTAACTTTTTTCCCACCATTCTCAGGTAGGTTACCGCCCCCAACAGGTCAACCAATATAAAAGGGGCAGTGCAAGCCCCTGGGCTGAGCTCTGGGGAAATACTGACAAAATGTAGCCTGTCACTCTGGGGGGGGGGATGTGTAGGATGTTAGTTACCTTTTTATTTTTTTTCTGAAATTGTAAGCTAACCCTTTAATTAGTGCATCTTTCTTTTTTTTGTGCAAAGCCTACTTATTATACTTATTAGAAGTATATCTAATGCCCCGTACACACAAGCGGAATTTCCGTCGGAAAAACCTTGGATGGTCACACAAAAGTTCTCTGAACTTTCGACTGTCAAGAACGTGGTGACGTACACCACTACGACGAGCCGGGAAAATGAAGTTCAATGCTTCCGAGCATGCGTCGCATTGTTTCCGAGCATGCGTGTTTTTTTTTGCGCGTCGGAATTGCATACAGACGAACGGAATTTCCATCAATAACTTTTTCCGTCGGAAAAATAGAGAACCAGCTCTCAATCTTTTGCTGGCGGAAATTCCGACAGTGTGTATGCAGCATTACTTTGTGTGTGTGTGTGTGTGAAATTGTTTAATTGTTTGAAAAAAGTTATACTTTTAAAATGGGGATTGCATAGAAAACCAGTAGCATTTCTATTCCATTATATATTATTTATTGATATGTTAGAAGGCGGGGCACAGGCCCGCCTGAATTTGTAGCAAAGGCCTCGCCTTTTTAAGCCAGCCTGGGGCCTCCCTTTCCATTGTCGTATCGTTTTTATGTGAGGGGCGGTCCTGGTCTGTATCTGGGGAGTGGCATTTCTGTTTGACACCCGCACGTGTCATTTCCGGTGCGCCGGCCATCGTCATTTCCGGGGTCATCGTGGCAGAGGCACGTTTTGTTTTTCTTCTCCTGCTACAAGCGCAGGTTCAGGTAACGGGGTACGGTAGCCGGTTCAGGCCGCCGCTCGCTGGGCAGCGGGGAGAGGGTACATGGCTGTGGTCTGAGCGTGTCGGGAAGGGGGGCCCCCACTTATTGCAGTGATGAATGTTCCAATGTGTATATTCTTACAGGCTCCCCTTGACCAGGGTTGCCAACTTTCAGTAAATTTACAAACAGTTTGTAAAATCCATACTTGTTGCATCTGTGCATGAATGTCAGTTACGGACATGCAGCCTACATGTCCGTAATAGACATTCAAGGACAGATGCAAAAAGTATGGATTTTACAAACCGTTCGTAAATTTACTGAAAGTTGGCAACCCTGCCCTTGACTCACTCCAATACAACAATGCTGTGGTGTCACGCTGAGCGCCGCAGGCCGCTAGTTTGTCTGTTTATTTCTGTTTTCTTTTACGCTGCCGTGATTCCTAACTGTCAGCGCATGTCCTGTTAATCACCATTGTTTTTGTCCAGTGGGTCGTTTCTTCGTGTAATTTCTGTGCTCAAATACTGTTATATACACATTTAGCTATATTCATTGTATACTGTTCACCCCCCCCCCCCCACCTACTGTAAAGTCACATAGTTCATGCATATACATTATTATTATTATTATTATTATAGGTACTTATAGTGCTGTCAATTTGCGCAGCGCTTTACATATACATTGTACATTCACATCAGACCCTACCCTCAAGGAGCTTATAATCTAAGGTCCCTAACTCACTCATTCATATATCACACCCTTCATCCTGCTGCTAGAGATCACTTGCGGGGCGGTTCATTCCAGGCTCCTGTCGAGTGGTAAGGTTTAACCCTTCAGTTTCTATCTTAATGTCGTGTTGGGCCATGTGTGTACTGCTGTCATGTTCGGTTGGGTGATTTCCCTTCAGTCTGCTGGGTAGGGGGGAGTGGTGTCGGTTGGTTCCTCATACTGAATCAGTACTCATTGGGCTAGCGTATTTTACTCAAGGGTATTGTTAGCCCAGAGTATCAGACGCAGCCTTGTCAGGGCTGTTCAGGGTTAGTTACGTGCAGGTATCTGTTCATATTACAGCCTGCTCCTCCGGGCATTCGGTCTTGCTACATTCGCATAGGGATGCTGCCGGGTTGTTGAGGTTTTGAGTTAACGTGTTTAGGTGTCGATCAAACGCAGGCATTTTACATTTCTTATGGTTTTCCGCATGTCATTCTTATGTCGTGTTTGTTTCTCGTTATTCGCAGGAGCTGGTTGCTAGGTGTGTTCAGTTAGTGTGTGTTTTTCGTTATCAAGTAACCCGGCAAGTTCCTGCGGTTCCCGTTTTGGTACTTCATCTCACGTTTCATTTGGGGTTTCATATACTTTGCTCAGGATGTCGCATTTCATGTTTTGTTTTTCCTCATCCTCAGGAGCTGGTTGGAGTGTGTAGGTGGGCGCGTGCTATCAGATTCTTTTTTCAGTTCAGCAAGCACAGTAAGTGCCATTTTCCCCTTTTTTTAACGCTGGTTGGGTCACTCACAGGTTACACTTCCAGTCGTTAAAATCACATGCCGTGGTGGCTAGAGGAGCACCCCTTTTTTCCAGTGGCTACTGTCACCTAGGGGTTAGCAGGCGGCCAGGTTGTAGGACTGGGTGAGGGAGGAGGGTGGGGGGGTTTCCTACACTCTTTTGCAATCACTTTTGTGGTCACAGGTTGGGAGAAAAAGGAGGAAGCAGTAGGGTGGGGTTAAGGGCATGTTGTGTAGTTCCGTTCTCCGAGTTCGGTCTTCAGTTAGTTCACGTCCATCACGTTACTTGTAAGGGGCGGTCGGGGGGGTTCTTCTAGGGGGCATCAGGGCACCCCTCAGTAGGTTTGCTTGTGTCACGTATTTTCGGGGTATGGTCCTCCTCCACCTAAGGGATCCGCGGTGTTCACTTCCCCATGGGTTGGTTGCTGGAGTTACATGGACATGGGCATTTCATTGTACCTTTTTTGTCATGTTCTCAGGGGTCATTTCTGCTTTCCAAGTTCCAGCGTGTCAGGTAGGTATTGGGTTTTGTTCTTCACTGGGTATTTAGTTTGCGTGTGGTGGTAGGTTCACCATGTCCTTCACCATCATTTCATTGCCTATCACGTTTATAGGTATGTACGGATTGAGATGATCGTTTATAATTGACTTGTACGTTGGCAAGTCCGCTCATCCTTTGCACTCATGTCATTTTGTTTTAATTTCACGACTCTGTTTACCTGACACGTTTTCAGGTGTTAGGGGCCTGAGTGTACGTTGTTAATTACCTGTTACGCCTCAGGTGACTCGGCTCCTCTTGCTGTACATGTTCAGCCTTTCTTTCGCACGGATGTCTTAACCCACTTGCACTGCGGGGGTTTTTTCCATGGGTTATTCGCTCACTCATCATTTCAATGTCACTAACTGTCACGTGTCTCAGTTTGGATATATTGGTCTAATCTACTTCCCCCTTCTTTTGTTATGTCATATTAGACAATGTCTCAGGTGGCAGATATTGAAGATGTTTCGCTTGTCCCTCCTTCCCAGGCTGGAGATTCCGAACTCGGCAGCACACCCTCCTTGAGGTCCTGGATCATTCCTAGTTTTGTGGATGAACTCCAGCATAGGGTATCTCTTACTCGGCTTCGGCTTGCAAGGCGGAACTCTTCAGACTTTTATTTCCCAGCGCTTCAGGCACCACTCCTGAGCAAGTTACCCTGTGTTCGGTTGGGGCTTCTCTTACACTTACCCATTCCTCTCTAGGTGTTTTGGTTACTTCTTTTCAGGAGTTACGTGCTAGGATAGAGGTCCTGGAAAGCCCTCCTTGCCTGGTGTCGGTGGCGCCTGCCGTTCCCGGCCCATCAGCAGCCCTTGTATTACCCTTGGTCTCGGCGGCCGCACCTGCCGTTCCTGGCCCTTCAGCAACCCCCATGTTACCCTTGGTCCCGGTTACGGCAGGTAAGACCGCTAGTTCTCTATCGATCACTCCCGCCCATTTTATCCCAGCTAATATTAACCACTTGCCTACCGGGCACGAAAACCCCCTTCCTGCCCAAGCCATTTTTCAGTATTCAGCGCTGTCACATTTTGAATGACAATTGCGCGGTCATGCGATGTGGATCCCAAATGAAATTTGCGTCCTTTTTTCCCCACAAATAGAGCTTTCTTTTGGTGGTATTTGATCACCTCTGTGGGTTTTATTTTATGCGCTATAAACAAAAGAAGAGCATCAAGTTTGAAAAAAAAAACACTATTTTTTACTTTTTGCTATAATAAATATCAAATTTTTTTATTTATTTTTTAAAATTTTCCTCAGTTTAGGCCGATACGTATTCTTCTACATATTTTTGGTAAAAAAAAAAATGCAATAAGCGTATATTGATTGGTTTGAGCAAAAGTTATAGCGTCTACAAAATAGGGGATAGATTTATAGTAATGGCGGCGATCTGCGATTTTTATTGTGACTGCGATATTGCGGCGGAAACATCGGACACTTTTGACACATTTTTTGGACCATTCACATTTATACAGCGATCCCTGCTATAAAAATGCATTGATTATTGTATAAATGTGACTGGCAGGGAAGGGGTTAACACTAGGGGGCGAGGAAGGGGTTAAATGTGTTTCCTAGATGTGTTCTAACTGTGGGGGGAGGGGACTGACTGGGGGAGGTGACCGATGGTTGAGCCTATGTAAAAGGGACACACTATTGGTCCCCTCTCCCTGACAGGACGTGGATCTGTGTGTTTACACACACAGATCCAGTGTCCTGCTCGGTTACTGGGCCCCCGCGGGTGCCCGGAGGCCATCGTGGCCGCCGAGCACACGCATTGGGTCCCCAGCGACGCGGCGGGCGCGCGTGCACTTGTGAGGCCGGTCGCGTGCGCTCCGCCGCCGGTCGCGCGTGCGCCTCCTAGCTGCTTTTAAAGGCATCTGCTTTAAAAGGCAGGACGACATATGAAGTCCTGTCAGAACAAGAGAGTCTTCCGCCCGCCGTCATTTGACGGTGGGCGGTAGATAACTGATTAAGAAGGACATTTTGGATGGCAAAGATGTCAATTTAGCCTCCCTCTTAATTGCCACCCATGACGTTGCCGACAATAAGTCATATGCTTGTGGCGATGTCTCAGTGGTGGTTAAGACCAGGGACCATAAACTGAGTCGCAAGCTCTCCATTCCCGATTTTGTGCTGGCATTTAGCATCTTTAGGGATTTTATATGCTCAGTCAGTCCTCAAAGGAGGGAGGAGCTTGACTTATATTTGTACGCAGTAGTTGAGTTGGGCCAGAAATATGGTGGTTCGGCCTTCTACGACTATCATCTGTCATTTTCTGCTAAGGCAGCGGCTGTGTTTACCCAGCATCAGGCAATGACGGATTGGAGCGTTGTAGACACCAAACTCTTTTGTCGCCATTTTGCGGGGTTAAGATCTCCTATTTGCTCTACGTACCAGTCATCCACTCATACTTCCTACTGGTGCCCTCTCGTGGGACCCCCTGCTGTGCCGGGTACCTCCAGAGCGCCTCCTAGTTTGTTGCCAGCCCCTGCCCTTTCCTCCTCTTTTGACAAACTCGGTCGGCCGATCCATTTCTTGGGCAAATCTCAGATTTGTAATAATTTCAATCAGGGGTCATGCAATTACAGCCAGTGTCGCCTGTTACATGTTTGTGCTACCTGTTATAGGGCTCATCCCAAGTCATCCTGTTCACTCAAGCTACGTTGCCTCAGGGGACCTTTGAATACAAGAATTTGCTATCCTCAGGTGCAGACATGGAGGAGGTGGATAGGTTCCTTCAATCAGAGCTGGATAAAGGCTTTGTCATAGGGCCCTTCTCTTCCCCGCCATTTCATAATTGGAGGGTCAACCCACTTAGCCTAGTTAAAGGCAAGTTTTCTAAAAAACTATGTTTAATTTATGATTTGTCAGCTCCTCATTGTTCTTGCGTACCTAGCTTGAATTCCTTGATACCATCAGAAGAGTTTTCACTTAAATAAGCATCGGTAGACCCGGCTACCCAGTGCATCATCAGCATAGGAAGGAATGCTTGGTTGTCCAAGGCCGATATTTTTCGGATGCTTTCAAGCTCCTTCCTATTCGGCCTTCTCTCTGGCAGTGGCAGTGGCATGGTATCAAGTGGAGGGGGGAGTACTATTTCGCTACCAATCTCACCTTCGGGTCCAAGAGCAGTCCTTGGCTCTTCAATGTATTTGCTGATGCTCTGCATTGGATCCTCTCCCATAGAGTACACTGTCAGGAGGTTTTACTCTATCTGGATGACTTCCTTCTGATCGAGGGGTCAGGGCGTGCTCCCTCTGATCTCCAGGGTCTGGTGGCTGTGTTTTCTGCTCTTAATGTCCCTTTGGCAAGTAAGAAGATGGAGGGCCCGGCCACCACCTTGACCTTTTTGGGAATCACGTTGGATTCTCGGTCCGTGCAGGCAAGTCTGCAGGCGGATAAGTTGGTTAGGATTATGGATCGGATTCATGGGTTTTTGGTGTCCCGAGTCACCTCTAGGAGAGATCTACAGTTGCTGCTGGGGATGTTGAACTTCGCCATGAGGATTATTCCTCAGGGCAGGTCGTTCATCTCCCGGTTGCTAGCGTTGCTTCCCGAAGCCCCTGATTCTGATTCAGCGGTCTTTTTAGACTCAGCGGGTCTTGGCTGACCTGCAGATGTGGGACCAGTTCCTCCAGGACTGGAATGGTGTGTCCATGTTCATTCCTGCAGTCTCGGAGGCTTCTTTTCAGGTTGTCACTGATGCTGCGGCCACTGGGGGGTATGCGGCAATTTTTGGCATTCATTGGCTGGAGGGACCATGGCCGGATGAATGTCATGCGATTCCTGGGTTTGTCCGGATGTCTGCCCTGTTTGAGGTTTACCCCATAGTGGCGGCGGCTCAGGTATGGGGGCATTTGTGGTCAGGAAACTCTGTAGTGTTCTTCACGGACAATCAGGCGATCGCAGAGGTTATCAATAAGGGGAGGTCTGGTTCTCTACACATCATGGCTTTCGTACGTAGACTGATCTGGCTGTCCTTGCAGTTTAGATTCCACATCTATTGAAGGTTTATTAGTGGGGTTCAGAATTCGGCAGCTGATGTTCTGTCACGTTTTGATGTTACGTCCTTTTTCCAGCAGGTCCCGGACACGGACGTGTGTGCCACCCCGTCCCCGCATGTTTTGCTGCTGAGGACGGACTGAACACGCACTGGGCAGGGGCTTTAGGGTTGATTAACAGCTCTCTGTCTGTCAACACTAGGAGGGCTTACAGTACGGCCTGGAGAACATTTCAGTCCTTCCTTTCTCAGTATCCTAGGTCAGATTGTTTTGATAACCAGTATCTTTTGTCTTTTGTTGCCTATTGTCATTTCCAGCTGAAGTTGTCCCACAGTACAATCAAGGGGTATTTGGCGGGTATCCAACATTTCTTGTCTCTTCTTCATCCGGGTAGGCAGTCTTTGTTTGCGGCTCATTCTGTCAAGGCTATCCTCAGGGGTATACAGAAGAGCAGTCCCCCGTGCCCCACTAGTAGGTTACCTATCACAGGACACATTTTCCGGGCCATGTCGGATATTTTGTCCAGGGCACCTTTTGGGCAGCGGACTACCCTGGTGTTGAAGGCGGCTATTTATCTGGCCTTTTACGGCTTCCTTAGACCAGGGGAGTTCGCTCGTACGGGAGTTAATTCCCATTCATTGTCCATCAGTCAGTTGGTCAGGGGCCCTAACTATTTTGTGTTGCTTCTAGAGGCATGCAAAATGCAGCAAACTGGGACAGGTACCGATGTTAGGTATTTCAAGGTTGAGGCTGGTTGGTGCCCAGTTTCGGTTTTGGATCTGCTCATAACTAGTGATGAGCCGAACACCCCCGGGTTCGGTTCGCACCAGAACCCGCGAACGGACCAAAAGTTCGCACGAACATTAGAACCCTATTAAATACAATGGATTCGAACGTTCGGATTCTAAAGTGCTAATTATAACGACTATTATCCATGTTATTGTCCGAAACAGAGTTTGGGAACCCGGCTTCTGCACCAGGGGACATGTATCAATGCAAAAATAAGTTTTAAAAACGGACGTTTTCCGGGAGCAGTCGTTTTAATGATGCATAAAGTGAAAAAAAAAAAGTCAAATATTCCTTTAAATATTGTACCTGGGGGGTGTCTAAAGTATGCCTGTGAAGTGCCACGTGTTTCCCGTGTTTAGAACTGTCCCTGCACAAAATAACATTTCTAAAGGGAAAAAAGTCATTTAAATCTGCTTGCGGCTTTAATGCAATGTGTGGTCCCGGTAATATGGATGAAAATCTTTAGGAAAAATGGCATAGCTACCCCATCAACCCCCCCCCCCCTACCCCAGCCCATTACCAGCCCCTTTGGGTCTTGTATGGATATTAAGGGGAACCCCGCACACAAAATAAAAAAGGACCTATATACTCTGAACAGCCGTATACAGGCGGTGCATACAAGACAGGGACTGTAGGTTTGTTCTTATGTAGAATCTGTTTATAATTTTGAACAGCTGCATTGTTTAAGTGGAGCTCCATGGCAAATTCCTTTTTTTTAGTTTTTTGTAAAACATAGGGAACGGTTATCACCCCTGTCACATTTTTTTTGCTGTCTGTGCCCCTGTTCAGAACATTTCACCTCACTTTGCGTCCCAATGACAACTGTTTTTGAAATGTGGTGTTTTATTGAAACAAGGATTGGTGATAAAGCATCAGTAGAGAGGAGACACCTTTCTCCCATATTAATTCTTACAGGAGAGAATTTTCCTTCCAAGGGGTAGATTTCCTCTCACTTCCTGTTGTCTTCTTCCGTTTGCAAGTAGTAGTCGTTTGTAAGTTGGATGTTTGAAAGTAGGGACCTGCCGTATATACTCTGCAGAAATTGGCCCCTTAGGTGTTGGTGTTGGCACAACACTGTAAGCACTCACAGTTACTCTTGGTGGGTGCTGGAACGCCCTGCTGTCAACTATTATATCAGGAATTGTAATAACATATAATTGTTGATCAGTGGTAGTAAAAATTGGGCCTTTGATGGTGGTGCTGGTGCCACAACACTGTAAGGCCTGACAGTTACTCTTGGTGGGCGCAGCAATGGGCCCTGCTGTGAATTATTAGATCAAGAATTGTAATTGCATGCCCCTGTTGAACAGGGGCTGAAAAATTAGGCCTTTGGTGGTGGTGGTGGTGGTGATGGTGGTGCTGGTGCCACAACACTGTAAGGCCTGACAGTTACTCTTGGTGGGCGCAGCAATGGGCCCTGCTGTGAATTATTAGATCAAGAATTGTAATTGCATGCCCCTGTTGAACAGGGGCTGAAAAATTAGGCCTTTGGTGGTGGTGGTGGTGGTGGTGGTGGTGGTGATGGTGGTGCTGGTGCCACAACACTGTAAGGCCTGACAGTTACTCTTGGTGGGCGCAGCAATGGTCCCTGCTGTGAATTATTAGATCAATAATTATAATTGCATGCCCCTGTTGAACAGGGGCTTAAATTGGGCCTTTGGTGGTGGTGGTGGTGGTGATGGTGGTGCTGGTGCCAAAACACTGTAAGGCCTGACAGTTACTCTTGGTGGGCGCAGCAATGGGCCCTGCTGTGAATTATTAGATCAATAATTATAATTGCATGCCCCTGTTGAACAGGGGCTGAAAAATTGGGCCTTAGGCACTGGTGGCACAACACTGCAACCCCTCACAGATACTGTACTTGGAGCACAGCAATGAGGCCTGTTGCAAAGTATTGCATCAAAAATTTTAATTACACGCCCCTGTTAAACAGGGGCTGAAAAATTGGGCCTTAGCCACTGGTGGCGTCACCCATAAACCAAAATGATCTTCCAAGCTATCATCGTTAATCGTATCATTGAGGAGGAGGAGGAGGAGGATAGCCAGTCAACATAACAGCACAGGCACTCAGCATCAGCATCAGTCTTGAAGGGATGTGACATTTTAAAATCAATTAGTCTGTTATATCAGCATCTGGTGTGTGGTAGCTGGTGGTGATCCAAGACTGGTTCATCTTGATGAAAGTCAGTCGATCAACCGAGTCGGTGGACAGGCGCACCCTGTGATCCGTGACAAATCCTCCAGCAGCACTGAATGTGCGTTCTGAAAGAACGCTGGATGCAGGACAGGCCAGTAGCTCAATTGCATACTGTGCAAGCTCTGGCCAGTGATCCATCCTCAAGACCCAGTAAGCCAGAGGATTTTCGGTGGGGAAGGTGTCCAAGTCTGACCTTGCCCCTAGGTATTCCTGCACCATGTATATCAGACGCTGGCGATGGTTGCTGGAACCGATCATACCTTGGGGCTGCGGACTAAAGAATTGTCTGAACGCATCGGTCAGACGGCCACCTTCCCCACCGCTCCTTCTTTGACTGCCCGAAGCCTCAGCAACTCGTTGTCCAGGACCAGGAGTTTGTAACCTCCCAGTCTCTGGGAACGCGTTGCACAGACCTTTCTGCAAGGCCTCCCGGAGTTGTCTCATCCTCTGCTCCCTCTGCGACGGTACGATAAGGTCCGCAACCTTACCCTTGTACCGTGGATCAAGGAGAGTGGCCAGCCAGTAATGGTCCCTCTCCTTGATCCGAAGAATACAAGGATCCTTCCGCAGACTTTGCAGGATCAGGGAGGCCATGCAGCGTAGGTTAGCTGAGGCATTCAGTCCGGAGTCCTCTGGGTCACTAAGGACGACATGATCCGCAGCCACCTCCTCCCAGCCACGTACAAGTCCACTGGTTTCTTGGGACTGTAAATCATCCCTAAAAGACTGCTGCTGATGATGCTGAGTGCCAGCCTCCACCTCCATGCTGACACAATCCTCCTCCTCCTCCTCTTCCTGTGCGATGGGTGGGACAGAAGGAACACTGTCTGGGTAAAGGGGGCCTTGAGAGGCAAGGAAGTCCTCCTCTTCCTGCCTCTGTTCTGCCTCAAGTGCCCTGTCCATTATTCCACGCAGCGTGTGCTCCAACAGGTGGACAAGAGGTACAGTGTCACTGATGCATGCACTGTCACTGCTCACCATCCTCGTGGCCTCCTCAAATGGTGCCAGGACAGTGCATGCATCCCTGATCATGCCCCACTGGCGTGGTGAAAAAAACCCGAGCTCCCCTGACCCTGTCCTGGTGCCGTAGTCGCACAGGTACTCATTGATGGCCCTCTGCTGCGTGTGCAGCCGCTGCAGCATGGCCAACGTTGAGTTCCACCTGGTGGGCATGTCACATATAAGGCGGTTCTTGGGCAGGTTCAACTCCTTTTGAAGCTCAGCCAGGCGAGCACTGGCATTATAAGATCTGCGGAAATGCACACAGACTTTCCTGGCCTGCCTCAGGACATCCTGTAAGCCCGGGTACCTGCCCAAGAACCGCTGCACCACAGGGTTAAGGACGTGAGCCATACAGGGCACATGGGTCAGTTGTCCCTGTCGGAGGGCGGAGAGGAGGTTGGTGCCATTGTCGCAAACCACCATTCCTGGCTTAAGCTGGCGTGGCGTCAACCACCTCTCGGCCTGCCCCTGCAGAGCAGACAGGACCTCTGCCCCAGTGTGGCTCCTGTCCCCCAAACACACCAGCGCAAGCACGGCATGGCATCTTTTTGCCTGCGTACTTGCGTAGCCCCTTGAACGCCTACGGAGCACCGCTGGTTCCAAGGACAAACCACAGGAAGAGGCCATGGAGGAAGAAGAAGAGGAGGGGGTGGAGGAGAGAGGTGTGTCACAACCAGTAGTAGCATTTTGGAGGTGTGGCGGTGGAACAACCTCCAACACTACTGCACCTTGTCCTGCATCCTTCCCAGCTGCCAAAAGAGTGACCCAATGGGCCGTGAAAGAAAGGTAACGTCCCTGTCCATGCCTGCTGGACCATGAGTCAGCGGTAATATGCACCTTACCGCTGACCGCCCTGTCCAGCGAGGCCAAGACATTGCCTTCCACATGCCTGTAGAGAGCCGGAATAGCCTTCCGTGCGAAAAAGTGTCGTTTGGGAACCTGCCACTGAGGAACCGCACATTACACAAACTCACAGAAGGGGGCCGAGTCTACCAACTGAAAAGGCAGCAGTTGAAGCGCTAGCAATTTAGCCAAGCTAGCATTCAACCGCTGGGCATGTGGATGGCTGGGAGTGAACTTCTTTCGACGGTCCAGCAGCTGGGGCAGGGAAATTTGCCTGCTAGAATCGGACGTTGGTGTACTGCTAGCAGAGTGCCCGCAAGTACTTGCCTGTGACACACCTAATTCTACACCTTCATTCCTTTCAGAGCAGGTTTCAGAGAGGAGTGAAGGTATAGTGGGGTTGGAGATCCCAGCTGATGCGGTGCAAGAAGAGGTCAGCTTTGTTCTTTGGTGTGGGTCTTTAAGGTAGGCTTGCCAACGAGCTGCATGGCAGGTCAACATATGTCTGATCAAGCATGTGGTGCCCAAGCGGCTGAGGTTTTGGCCACGCGATATACGCTTGAGACATATGTTGCAAACAGCAGCTGTGCGATCTGATGCACTCGCCTCAAAAAAGGCCCACACCAAAGAACTTTTTGCATGACGGGCAGAGGCAGCGCCCTGCACAGGCGGAGCTCTGCGGTGTGATTCCGTCGGTGTGCTGCCCATACGCTGGCCACTCAATGGCATCCTGCCTCGTTGGAGATGTGCCTCCTCCTCATCCTCCTCCTCCTCCTCTCTCCTATTAGGCACCCACGTTGAGTCAGTGACCTCATCATCCCCTCCCTCCTCATCACTGGAGCCAATCTGGCAATATGCTGCAGCTGCTGGAGCATGACTGCCAGATTGGTGTCCTTCTTGAGCATCTCCTCTCTCTGCTCTCACGCTGCTGCCTTCCTCTAGCTGGGTATCATCATCAGATCCTTCCAAACGCTGGGCATCCTCCTGGAGCATGTACCCAACACTGTGCTCAAACAGTTCGGGGGACTCCTCAGGGGGGCATGGTGGGTCTAGGGAAGGATTGACTAATGAAGATAATGATACCAGAGAAGAGGACGCTTTGGCAGCTGCTTTGCCAGTACCCTGAGCCTGGGTGAGAGAGGATGAGGAGAATGAGGTGGGCTTGGTCATCCACTCTACCAAGTCTTCGGCATGATGTGGCTCAACATGTCCAGCTGCCGAAAACAAGGACAAGCGTGTCCCATGGCCATGTGCTGATGACAATGCACCGCGTACACGACCAGCACTGTTGCCCCCAGACACAGAGCCTGCTTGCCCTCTTTTTTTGCCTCCTGACTGTCTGCCTCTCCTTGGTTGCCTTCCAGACATTTTAATGGATGGCCTGCAGGGAGATGGGAAAAACAGCAATAAGGGCTACCTTCAGGTGTATACTGTGCAGGAGGCTTAGCAACAATGACACTGACACTGTCCCCTGCCTATCCTTCTCTGTCCCTAAACACAAGGATTGAAAATATGGTTCAGCAAAATAGTTTTAGAACAGAATAGCACACTGACACTTTCCCTCACTGTCCTACTCTGTCCCTCCCTACAAACAAGATTTAGCACAGAATAGCACACTGATAATTTCTACGAGTGTCCTTTTCTGTCCCTAAACTCAAGGATTGAAAATATGGAACAGCAAATTTGGTTTAGAACAGAACAGCACACTGTCAGTTTCACTCACTGTACCTCTCTGTCCCTCAACTCAAGGATTGAAAATATGGTTCAGCAAAATAGTTTTAGAATAGAATAGCACACTGACACTTTCCCTCACTGTACCTCTCTGTCCCTCAACTCAAGGATTGAAAATATGGAACAGCAAATTTGGTTTAGAACAGAACAGCACACTGTCAGTTTCACTCACTGTACCTCTCTGTCCCTCAACTCAAGGATTGAAAATATGGAACAGCAAATTTGGTTTAGAACAGAACAGCACACTGTCAGTTTCACTCACTGTACCTCTCTGTCCCTCAACTCAAGGATTGAAAATATGGTTCAGCAAAATAATTTTAGAACAGAATAGCACACTGACACTTTCCCTCACTGTACCTCTCTGTCCCTCAACTCAAGGATTGAAAATATGGAACAGCAAATTTGGTTTAGAACAGAACAGCACACTGTCAGTTTCACTCACTGTACCTCTCTGTCCCTCAACTCAAGGATTGAAAATATGGTTCAGCAAAATAATTTTAGAACAGAATAGCACACTGACACTTTCCCTCACTGTACCTCACTGTCCCTCAACTCAAGGATTGAAAATATGGAACAGAAAATTTGGTTTAGAACAGAACAGCACACTGTCAGTTTCACTCACTGTACCTCTCTGTCCCTCAACTCAAGGATTGAAAATATGGAACAGCAAATTTGGTTTAGAACAGAACAGCACACTGTCAGTTTCACTCACTGTACCTCTCTGTCCCTCAACTCAAGGATTGAAAATATGGTTCAGCAAAATAGTTTTAGAACAGAATAGCACACTGACACTTTCCCTCACTGTACCTCTCTGTCCCTCAACTCAAGGATTGAAAATATGGAACAGCAAATTTGGTTTAGAACAGAACAGCACACTGTCAGTTTCACTCACTGTACCTCTCTGTCCCTCAACTCAAGGATTGAAAATATGGAACAGCAAATTTGGTTTAGAACAGAACAGCACACTGTCAGTTTCACTCACTGTACCTCTCTGTCCCTCAACTCAAGGATTGAAAATATGGTTCAGCAAAATAATTTTAGAACAGAATAGCACACTGACACTTTCCCTCACTGTACCTCTCTGTCCCTCAACTCAAGGATTGAAAATATGGAACAGCAAATTTGGTTTAGAACAGAACAGCACACTGTCAGTTTCACTCACTGTACCTCTCTGTCCCTCAACTCAAGGATTGAAAATATGGTTCAGCAAAATAATTTTAGAACAGAATAGCACACTGACACTTTCCCTCACCGTACCTCTCTGTCCCTCAACTCAAGGATTGAAAATATGGAACAGCAAATTTGGTTTAGAACAGAACAGCACAATGTCAGTTTCACTCACTGTACCTCTCTGTCCCTCAACTCAAGGATTGAAAATATGGAACAGCAAATTTGGTTTAGAACAGAACAGCACGCTGTCAGTTTCACTCACTGTACCTCTCTGTCCCTCAACTCAAGGATTGAAAATATGGTTCAGCAAAATAATTTTAGAACAGAATAGCACACTGACACTTTCCCTCACTGTACCTCTCTGTCCCTCAACTCAAGGATTGAAAATATGGAACAGCAAATTTGGTTTAGAACAGAACAGCACACTGTCAGTTTCACTCACTGTACCTCTCTGTCCCTCAACTCAAGGATTGAAAATATGGTTCAGCAAAATAATTTTAGAACAGAATAGCACACTGACACTTTCCCTCACTGTACCTCTCTGTCCCTCAACTCAAGGATTCAAAATATGGAACAGCAAATTTGGTTTAGAACAGGACAGCACACTGTCAGTTTCACTCACTGTACCTCTCTGTCCCTCAACTCAAGGATTGAAAATATGGTTCAGCAAAATAGTTTTAGAACAGAATAGCACACTGACACTTTCCCTCACTGTACCTCTCTGTCCCTCAACTCAAGGATTCAAAATATGGAACAGCAAATTTGGTTTAGAACAGAACAGCACACTGTCAGTTTCACTCACTGTACCTCTCTGTCCCTCAACTCAAGGATTGAAAATATGGAACAGCAAATTTGGTTTAGAACAGAACAGCACACTGTCAGTTTCACTCACTGTACCTCTCTGTCCCTCAACTCAAGAATTGAAAATATGGTTCAGCAAAATAATTTTAGAACAGAATAGCACACTGACACTTTCCCTCACTGTACCTCTCTGTCCCTCAACTCAAGGATTGAAAATATGGAACAGCAAATTTTGTTTAGAACAGAACAGCACACTGTCAGTTTCACTCACTGTACCTCTCTGTCCCTCAACTCAAGGATTGAAAATATGGTTCAGCAAAATAATTTTAGAACAGAATAGCACACTGACACTTTCCCTCACTGTACCTCTCTGCCCCTCAACTCAAGGATTGAAAATATGGAACAGAAAATTTGGTTTAGAACAGAACAGCACACTGTCAGTTTCACTCACTGTACCTCTCTGTCCCTCAACTCAAGGATTAAAAATATGGTTCAGCAAAATAATTTTAGAACAGAATAGCACACTGACACTTTCCCTCACTGTACCTCTCTGTCCCTCAACTCAAGGATTGAAAATATGGAACAGCAAATTTGGTTTAGAACAGAACAGCACACTGTCAGTTTCACTCACTGTACCTCTCTGTCCCTCAACTCAAGGATTGAAAATATGGTCCAGCAAAATAGTTTTAGAACAGAATAGCACACTGACACTTTCCCTCACTGTACCTCTCTGTCCCTCAACTCAAGGATTGAAAATATGGAACAGCAAATTTGGTTTAGAACAGAACAGCACACTGTCAGTTTCACTCACTTTACCTCTCTGTCCCTCAACTCAAGGATTGAAAATATGGTTCAGCAAAATAGTTTTAGAACAGAATAGCACACTGACACTTTCCCTCACTGTACCTCTCTGTCCCTCAACTCAAGGATTGAAAATATGGAACAGCAAATTTGGTTTAGAACAGAACAGCACACTGTCAGTTTCACTCACTGTACCTCTCTGTCCCTCAACTCAAGGATTGAAAATATGGTTCAGCAAAATAGTTTTAGAACAGAATAGCACACTGACACTTTTCCTCACTGTACCTCTCTGTCCCTCAACTCAAGGATTGAAAATATGGAACAGCAAATTTGGTTTAGAACAGAACAGCACACTGTCAGTTTCACTCACTGTACCTCTCTGTCCCTCAACTCAAGGATTGAAAATATGGTTCAGCAAAATAGTTTTAGAACAGAATAGCACACTGACACTTTCCCTCACTGTACCTCTCTGTCCCTCCCTACAAACAAGATTTAGCACAGAATAGCACACTGATAATTTCTACGAGTGTCCTTCCCTGTCCCTAAACTCAAGGATTGAAAATATGGAACAGCAAAATTGGTTTCGAACAGAATAGCACACTGACACTTTCCCTCACTGTACCTCTCTGTCCCTACAAACAAGATTTAGCACAAATAGCACACTGACACTTTCCCTCACTGTACCTCTCTGTCCCTACAAACAAGATTTAGCACAAAATAGCACACTGACACTTTCCCTCACTGTACCTCTCTGTCCCTACAAACAAGGATTAGCACAGAATAGCACACTGTCACTGACACTCTCCCTACCTATCCTTATCTGTCCCTAAACACAAGGAATCCAGGATTATAATGACACTGTCCCTGCCTATGCTTCTCTTTCCCTACTCCGGTCCGGAACACACTACACAAGGCCGCCGCGCTGGCGCCTTTTATAGTGTGGGGCGTGTACTAAACCCCCTCAGCAATAATTGGCCACAGGCATCCTGCCTGTGGCCAATCATTGCTCTCCTCGCTGCCGGCGCTGTGATTGGCCAAGCATGCGGGGTCACAGTGCATGCTTGGCCAATCACAGCGCCTGGATGACACTGCGATGGCGTAGTGCATTGTGGGCCGTTCGCGTCACTCGAATTTGGCGCGAACGGCCCAAATAGTTCGATCTTCGTCGAACGATCGAACAGCCGATGTTCGAGTCGAACGTATGTTCGACTCGAACACGAAGCTCATCCCTACTCATAACCCACTTAGGGGGGGAACCCAGGGATAGTCCTCTTTTGCCAGTTAATGGGGCCCCGCTCACCTCAAAGCTTTTCATGAGGTATTGCCGCACTCTCTTAGGGAATCTGGGTTTGAATCCTATGTCCTACTCGGGGCATTTGTTCAGGATTGGGGCCGCTTCTGCGGCCTCGCGCCAGGGTGTCCCGGTACACATTATTAAAAGGTTAGGCAGATGGAGGTCTTCATGTTACTCCAGGTACATCCCGGAGCCACTTGTATAGATGTCTCAGGCTTTTGTACATTTGGTTTATTAATCTGTGTTGTCTCAATAAACCACCTTTATACTCTTCATAGTGTCTTTGTTTTTTGCCCCATTTTAGGCATACTGACCTTGTGACTAGGGAGGAGCTTCGAGTTCGAGTCGAACTCATGTTCGACTCGAACATTGCCTGTTCGCCCGTTCGCCGAACAGCGAGCAAATTGGGGTGTTCGCGGCAAATTTGAAAAATCTATGGGAGAAATCTAAAGTGCTAATTATAAAGGCTTATATGCAAGTTATTGTCCTAAAAAGTGTTTAGGGACCCGGGTCCTGCCCCAGGGGACATGTATCAATACAAAAAGAAGTTTTAAAAACTGCAGTTTTTTCGGGAGCAGTGATTTTAATAATGCTTAAAATGAAAAAATAAAAGTGAAATATTCCTTTAAATTTTGTACCTGGGGGGTGTGTATGATATGCATGTGAAGTGGCGCATGTTTCCCGTGCTTAGAACTGTCCCTGCAAAAAATGTCATTTTTGAAAGAAAAAAAGTCATTTAGAACTCACTCGCGGCTATTAATGAATTTTCGGCTCCCGGCAATACATACAAAAGTCATTGATAAAAAAAAAAAAAAAAAGCGTGGGGGTTCCCCAGAATTCAATTACCAGGCCCTTCAGGTCTGGAATGGATATTAAGGGGAACCCCGCCGCAAATTTAAAAAAAAATTGACGTGGTGTTCCCCCAAATATCCATTCCAGGCCCTTCAGATCTGGCATGGATTTTAAGGGGAACTCCACCCCAAATTTAAAAAAAATGGCGTGGAGTCCCCCTAAAAATCCATACCAGACCCCTTATCCGAGCACGCAACCTGGCCGGCCGCAGGGGAAAACCTGAACCGTACCAGGCCACATGCCCTCAACATGGGGAGGATGTCCCCATGTTGATGGGGACAAGGGCCTCATCCCCACAACCCTTGCCCGGTGGTTGTGGGGGTCTGCGGGCGGGGGGCTTATCGGAATCTGGAAGACCCCTTTAACAAAGGGGACCCCCAGATCCCGGCCCCCCCTATGTGAATTGGTAAGGGGTACATTGTACCCCTACCATTTCACGAAGAAAGCGTAAAAAAATGTTTAAAAAAACACAAAAACACCTTGAAAAAGTCCTTTATTTAAAAAAAAAAAAAAAAAACATTCCAGCGGTGAAATCCAGTGTCCCGCGGCGATCCCGATGTCCAGCGCTGTCCTTCATTGGTTGTGCCTGAGCGGACCTGATGGGGAACTCCCTCTCAGTATTTTAAATGTATAGACCCGCCCCTTCTAAAGTTCCCCATCAGGTCCGCCTACGTCATTGGCTTGAGCGGGGAATTTCCTTCACTGTGTAATTTAAATTTACATAGTGAAGGAAGTTCCCCGCTCAAGCCAATGACGTAGGCGGGTCCGACATACCGAGGGGGCGGACCTGATGGGGAACTGCTCTCACTTTGGTAATACATGTATAGACCCGCCCCTTCTCATGTTCCGCATCTGGTCCGCTGAGCGGACCTGATGGGGAACTTTAGAAGGGGCGGGTCTATACATTTAAAACACTGAGAGGGAGTTCCCCATCAGATCCGCTCAGGCACAACCAATGAAGGACAGCGCTGGACATCGGGATCGCCGCGGGACACTGGATTTCACCGCTGGAATGGTTTTTTTTTTTTTTTTTTTTAAATAAAGGACTTTTTCAAGGTGTTTGTGTGTTTTTTTAAACATTTTTTTACGCTTTCTTCGTGAAATGGTAGGGGTACAATGTACCCCTTACCAATTCACATAGGGGGGGCCGGGATCTGGGGGTCCCCTTTGTTAAAGGGGTCTTCCAGATTCCGATAAGCCCCCCGCCCGCAGACCCCCACAACCACCGGGCAAGGGTTGTGGGGATGAGGCCCTTGTCCCCATCAACATGGGGACATCCTCCCCATGTTGAGGGCATGTGGCCTGGTACGGTTCAGGAGGGAGGGGGGGGTGCTCTCTCGTCCCCCCCTTTTCCTCTGCGGCCGGCCAGGTTGCGTGCTCGGATAAGGGGTCTGGTATGGATTTTTAGGGGGACTCCACGCCATTTTTTTTTAAATTTGGGGTGGAGTTCCCCTTAAAATCCATGCCAGATCTGAAGGGCCTGGAATGGATATTTGGGGGAACCCCACGTCAATTTTTTTTTAAATTTGCGGCGGGGTTCCCCTTAATATCCATTCCAGACCTGAAGGGCCTGGTAATTGAATTCTGGGGAACCCCCACGCTTTTTTTTTTTTTTTTATCAATGACTTTTGAATGTATTGCCGGGAGCCGACAATTCATTAATAGTGAGTTTTAAATGACTTTTTTTCTTTCAAAAATGACATTTTTTGCAGGGACAGTTCTAAGCACGGGAAACATGCGCCACTTCACATGCATATCATAAACACCCCCCAGGTACGAAATTTAAAGGAATATTTCACTTTTATTTTTTCATTTTAAGCATTATTAAAATCACTGCTCCCGAAAAAACGGCCGTTTTTAAAACTTTTTTTTGCATTGATACATGTCCCCTGGGGCAGGACCCGGGTCCCCAAACACTTTTTAGAACAATAACTTGCATATTAGCTTTTATAATTAACACTTTAGATTTCGAACGTTCGAGTCCATTGTATTTAATAGGGTTCTAAAGTTCACACGAACATTTTGTCTGTTCGCAGGTTCTGGTGCGAACCGAACAGGGGGGTGTTCGGCTCATCCCTGCTTGTGACCACGGCACACCCCAAGGTCACCTATTCAGCTTCCTCCTGTTCTTTCCCCTAGTTCTACAAGAGGCTCTGAGTACAAATAATTTTATAGGCATTAACTTTTCTCATGTTTACAGCACAGAATGCAATAAAGCTGACAATGGTGCTAGCAGCTGGAAACAAAAACCAATTATAATTCTTTAGGTTATCTCTGAAATCCAACAAGTTCTCATTTACTGTGATGCCAATAAAAGGTTATGACTTCTTGCTACAACAAGTAATGGCATCTGTGAAGAAATTGATGCTATTGTGTATTGCTGCATACAAAAGAGACATGAGAAAAGTGATATATAGAGTTTCATAATACATACAGTATAGAGCAACCTAGTAAAGACTGTAAGATCAGTTGAATATATATGTGTCATGTATGTGTCATCCGTGGTTCATGCAATTTAATGTATATTTCCATAAACTAAAATGTGATATTGAATGGGATAATTGAATAATGCTATCTTTAAAAGTATAAATTATAATTATGTAAAAAATCATTATTTAATAAAAAGAAAATATGTAGTATTTTGGACCAACTTTTTGATTCAAACAAGTTTTATTTAGTAATAAACAGCATGTATAAAGTTAATGTTACAAACATTCCACAGTCAAAGACTATCATGGCAAATGAACATGGGCAATCGCCCCAAATTTGTGTCAGCTTATAACAGCAAATATGTGAGTTGTATATTAGACTATAGATAATGTACAAACACGGGGTTATCAGTCAGGGCTATAATGTGAAGGTCCTTAACTTAGAAAGTAAACAACATAGCACAACAGAAACGTACATGTCTGTATAACATCATGAGTATATGTGAGAATAGGGAACGGGGGAGGGGATATAGAAGGTATACCGGGTTAGCAATATCTCCCACCAGGAACGGGAATATACATATTGTTGGCTTTTGAGGGATCTTCTGCGATATGACGGTTTAAAGTATCAACTCAACTCTCACCCATGTCTTACTCCTAGTAGTCGTATAGTTCCTGGGTTTAGAGTCATTTTCTGAATGAGTAGGATGGCCCAGGGAGAAAAAAAAGGGGGGGGAGAGAAGAAAAAGGGGGGGGGGGGCGGTATACAAGGAATGGAATGAAAATTAGAAACATGTGTCTAGTGTCAGGGGGGGGGAGGAAAAAAAAAGTAAGGTCTCCCAGAAAATCACTTAACAGCTTATTCGTTCTTTTCTGTCTTCCCTTCTCTTCACTCTTTCCTCCATCTCCAATGCGACATGAGCCATGGAGGCAGTAATAAGTGTTATCAGTACCCCACAACACAATGTCGTGGGGATAAGAATGTGCAGTCTTATTCAAAAAGTGGTATAGGTAATGCTTTCCTTGTTCCAATGAGGTTTGCTTCAGGAGGTGTTTATAATGTCGGTATGTGTCTGCAAGTGAAGGCCATTGTTCATTATGCGGTGGTATATGTCAGTCGTCCGAAAATGAAGCCAGCAGGCCTATGTTAAGTTATATTTGTCTGGGGATTCCTTAGCTATGTGTATCAGTTCCTCCATCTCTGCTATTTTGTTGATGCGTGTGAACAATTCTGTTAGAGAAGGTTTTACACGACGAGTTCCAGTGCACTGGTATGCACAACTTGGCTGCGTTCACGATGTGCATGGCGAGTGATTTATGGTAACCCTTGTGAGGGAGTGAGGTGTAGTGAAGCAAGTATTGTGCTGGCGAATACTCTAGGGTATCCGTTGTGACCTGGAGGATGGTTGAATGCACTTCAGCCCAGAAAGATTGGAGAATTGGGCATTTCCACCAAATATGTAAAAGCGTGCCCACCTCCTGCTGACACCTCCAGCAGCGGTTGGAACGTGAAGGATCAAACTTATGTAGCAGTACTGGGGTCCTGTACCACCTGGACAAAAGTTTGTAATTCGTTTCTTGAATGGAGACATTCACTGAACCCTTATGGGTAGTATGGAAGATACGTTCCCATCCATATGGTATAGCAGCTGGTAGGTCTCCATCCCAGGTGCGGCACACTTTGCCAGTATTTATGTTCTCCAAGAAGACCATACACCGTAGAGATGACGTATTGTTGAGGTGTGGCTTTTGAGCATATGCTTTCAAAAGGTGTAAGCAACCGGGACACATTTGAAGCAAAACCTGGGGTCAGAAAGAAGTGTCGAAGTTGGATATTTATCCACGGGGTAATGCAAGTGTCCCGCCATTGGGCAGCAAAGTGGTCTCTATCAAGTAGTACTCCTGCAGTAAGTAAGCGGTGTGCTTGTAGCACTTCCTTGGGATCAGCTTCTGCTAAAAAGTTGGGAGACATTCCAGGCCGAAGGTCTGGATTCATCCACAGTGGCGTTAGGGAGCCTGTCGGTGATGAGATTTTGTTTTTTGCGCACACTTTGTGAAAAGAGATAATGGTCGGTTTAATAAGCGGATGGTCTTGCAAAGAGGCGGGGAGTTGACAGATATCCCGCCATGGGGTAGCTTGCAGAGGAGCATCTGAAAATGAAGCATCCAGCCTTACCCAGTGTCAAGAAAGGGTTCACCCACTGGTGGCGCTGTCGGTCTCTTGGATCGCAGTGCCAGTGTCCACCAGCGGGTGTCGTTCAAAACTCAGGACCTGTAGTGAGAGGACTCACCTGCTGGTGGCACTGTTGGATCCTTGGGCCATAGTACCGGTGTCCACCAGCAGTTGTATCCCGGCAGTGTGGAGCAGACAGCACCTCCTGCGCTCAGGTGTTACTTGAGGTCAATTACTGGCATTCACATATATACCCAGATGATGAGTACTCTCATCGCCTTGGTATCGTCCCTGTGCCCTGATCCATACCTGCTGCCTGATAATCTGAACCTGTTCCTGAGTCTGCTACCTGAGTACCTGATCCTGTCTCCCTGTCCTGTTGATCCTTACCCCATCTACTGATCTCCCATTGATGACCCTGGCCTGGCTTACGTTTGTGCTTCTGGAATTGCCCTTTGTTATTTGCTGATCTCCTGTGTATGACCCTGGCCTGGCTAATGTGTATGAACTTGGTACTTCCCTTTGGCTGTATATAATTATCTGTTGTCTGTGGGTTTTCTGTTGGTTGGTTGAGCACTATTTGTATTTGGGGTGTTTTCCTTATTATCACTTATCTTTAATAAACTTTATATTATTTACTTTTACATGCGTTTTTGTTTCCCCTTGCAATCCACACAAATCTGGTCAGACCTGGCTTATGACACCCAGTCCTTCACTGTATCATGTGCATGCCAGTCAATAATGCTGGCTAAATGGCATGCCCAAGGGTATTCATCTAGGTCTGGGAGACCTATCCCACCTTTTTGTTTAGATAGGATTAATTGGGCATAGCTTAAGTGCGTAGGAATGTTGAAGGTAGTTCTATCGGCACTGCCTGAAGGACATAGAGCAGACATGGGAGCACATTCATTTTGAGAATTGCTGCTCTCCCAAACCAGGGGAATATGGGTTTCTCCCATTTTCTGAGGTCTTCTGTTATAGTCTGTAGAATGGGAAAAAACGTTTCTAACATAGTTCTGATGTACGTGTTGGCAGTTGTATACCTTAGTAAGTAATTGCCTCTGATTGCTCTAGCAGGGTGACATTTAGAGCGTGTGACTTGGTAAAGTTGATTTTTACGATAGAAACAAATTGAAAGAGGCAAACGTTTTCTATAAGGTTGGGTAGAGTGATATGTGGCTCAGAGAGAAAAAGTAGGACATTGTCCTCAAATAAGGATGAGCTTCGAGTTTGAGTCGAACGTAAGTTCCTATATATAGGAACGTAGCCTATATATACAGCGTAAACCCTATATTCGGTCAGTACAGGCAGTGCATTTGAAGTATATATATATATATATTGTGAGGGTGTTAACTCAGCAGCGGGTGTGTGTGACCCCCTGGATGGGTTCACCACACAAAAACAGGCACAGCAGACAGTGGTAGAAGAAAACAAAAGGGCGTGGTTTTATTTGAACTATATACAGACAAAAAAATACAGCAAAAACAAAAGAAACAGGAAAATAAATCCTGGTCAACTTGACCTCTCACTACACACGTTGGTGTCCCTAACTAACAACTGGGTACAGCCTTGTGCTGTCCCAGTCCCTAGCTCCCTGCTTTTAGAAGTTCTTAGCAATAACCACACAGGCTTTGGCTCACCGCACAGAGATCACACTCCCCAGACTATCCACACAGATCTGGTTCCAGGTTGGAGCATCTCCCTTAGCATGCTGGGAGTTCTTGTAGAGGCCCTAATGAGCCCACTTACTTCAGCTGGGCTCATTAACTCTTCCCCTGCAAGACTCCCAGCACTCCCCCTAGTGGTATAAATCGGCATAAAGCCTGAATCTAGGACATATATACCTTCCATCCTGGATGCAACCTGGTGATTTTACCTGCCTGCTGTCACATACCCCCCCCCCCCCCTCTTGTTTTAACCTTGGGGTTGGAACACAAGCAATCAGGCATGCATGTACTCGAGACAAAGCATCCACATTCCCCATTTGAACGCCAGGGCGATGCTTTACCATAAAGTTGAATTCCTGTAGGGCCAGGAACCACCTATTTACTCTTCTATTTGTCTCATTGTTTTGAGCCATCCACTTTAAAGGAGCGTGATCAGTAATCATGTCAAAGTGCCTACCTAGCAGATAGTACCGAAGGGAATCTAGAGCCCATTTCACCGCTAAACACTCCTTCTCAATCGTGGTGTAATTTACCTCATGGGACTTCAATTTCCTGCTGAGGTAAATGACTGGGTGCTCTTCCCTGTTCCAGACCTGGGACAATACTGCTCCTAACCCAACGTCAGATGTTCACTTTGTACGACAAAGTCCCTAGAGAAGTCTGGTGAGTACAACACTGGCTGGCTACATAAGGCTTTTTTTAAGAATTGAAATGCTGCCTCAGCCTCTGGGGTCCATTTAACCATGACAGACTCTTTCCCTTTTGTCAGGTTGGTTAGGAGCACAGCCTGAGAAGCAAAGTGGGGAATGAATCGCCGATAATAACCAGCGATTCCCAGAAAGGCTCGTACCTGCTTCTTGCTGTTGGGACGTGGCCAATTCTGTATGGCCTCGACTTTATTGACTTGGGGTTTTATTACTCCCCTCCCAATGGTGTACCCAAGATACTTGGCCTCCTCCTGTCCAATGGTACACTTCTTGGGGTTGGCCGTAAACCCAGCTTCCCGGATAGAGTCTAGGACTGCTTGCACTTTTGGCAGATGTGAGGCTCAATCTGTGCTATAGATAATTACATCATCTAGGTAAGCCGCAGCATACTTCTGATGGGGCCTCAGTATCTGGTCCATTTTCCGCTGGAATGTTGCTGGCGCATTCTGTAAACCAAACGGCATTATTTTATATTGGTACCCCCCCCCGTCTGGGGTTACAAATGTGGTTTTCTCCTTGGCCGACTTGGCCAGGGGAATTCGCCAATAACCTTTGGTGAGATCAAGAGTTGTCATGTATCGGGCTGTTCTCAACCGGTCGACCAACTCATCTATACGTGGCATGGGGTAAGTGTCAAATTTTGTAACTTTGTTCAGTTGTCGGAAATTGTTACAAAATCACCAGCTCCCATCCGGTTTAGGCACTAACACTATGGGACTTGACCAATCACTTTGGGATTCCTCTATCACCCCTAACTTAAGCATTTTCTGTACTTCCTCACGTATTGCCTCCCGTCGGGCCTCTGGGATCCGATAGGGTTTCAGCTTCACCCTTTCACCGGGCGGGGTAATAATATCATGCTCTACCCCATACGTTTGTCCCGGCAGCTCAGAGAAAACCCCCTTGTTGCGAAGCACAAACTCCTTAACCTCCTGTTGTTGGGGGTTTGACAAGGTGACTGCTATTCCAACCTCAGGAATCACGCAATCAGACTGAGCTGGTGACAACGTTTCTGCGACTAGGGATTCCCTATCCCTCCAGGCTTTCAACAGATTAATGTGATAGATCTGTTCGGGCTTTCGCCTTCCTGGTTGTCTGACCTTGTAATTCACTTTGCTCACTTTTTCCATTATCTCGTAGGGGCCTTGCCATTTGGCGAGGAACTTTCTTTCAACCGTAGGGACAAGTACCAATACCTTATCCCCCGGGGAAAAGGTACGGGTCTTGGCTCCACGGTTGTACACTCTCTGCTGTGCCAACTGTGCTTGGGCCAAATGTTCCTTTACGATTGGCATTACCTGTGCAATTGTATCTTGCATCAGGGCGACATGCTCAATCACACTCCTGTGGGGAGAACTCTCACTTTCCCAAGTTTCCTTGGCGATATCCAACAGCCCTCTTGGGTGTCTCCCATAGAGTAACTTAAAGGGTGAGAAACCCGTAGAGGATTGGGGTACCTCCCTAATAGTAAACATTAAATAGGGAATTAGACAGTCCCAATCCTTTCCATCTTTATCCACCACCTTCTTTAACATTTGTTTTAGAGTTTTGTTGAATCTTTCAACCAACCCATCTGTTTGGGGGTGATACACAGACGTACGCAATTGTGTCACTTTGAACAACTTGCACAGCTCTTTCATAACCCGGGACATAAAGGGTGTACCTTGGTCCGTAAGCAGTTCCTTACAAATACCCACATGGCTAAAAACAAGTTATAGCTCTTTGGCTATGGTTTTGGCCGAGGTATTTCGGAGAGGAATCGCTTCCGGATAACGGGTGGCATAGTCCAATATAACCAAAATGTACTGATGTCCCCTAGCGGACTTCATTATTGGACCTACCAAATCCATTGCGATCCTCTCAAAGGGAACCTCAATGATGGGAAGAGGTACCAGCGGGTTACGAAAGTGTGGCATCGGTGCCGACCTCTGACACACAGGGCAGGAGGAACAATAATTTTCTGTTTCCTTCATGACCCCAGGCCAATAGTATCTCTGCAATACTCTCTCTCGGGTTTTCTCTGTCCCCAGATGACCTCCAAGAATGTGCCCATGGGCCAAATCTAACACCAACTTCCTGTAAGGTTTGGGCACCACAAGCTGCTCAATGGTTTCTTCTGCCCTTTTAGCCACCCGATACAGTAGGTCCTTTTCCACGATGAAGTATTGGTAAGTGTAGGTCTCATCTGGGTTCACTAACTCGCCATCTATTTCCACTACGTTTTCCCGTGCCTTTATTAGGGTGGGGTCTTTTAACTGTTCTGTGGCAAAATTTTCCTTGTGAACCTCGAGATCAGAAAACTCCACAGACGGCATGTTTTCGTCTGAGGATGTTGGCTCCTCCCCAGTTTCTCGAGTCTCTCCGGCCAATACTGACAAGGGGAATTCTGGAGAGTCCTCACCACTCTCAGAGGAATTCTGGCTATCACATTCCTGGTATATAGGGGCACCAGTGGGGGGCTCAGGATAATCCCATAGTTCCCAGAACTTTGGAAAATCCCTTCCCACAATGGCATCATGAGGCAAGTGAGAGACTAACCCCACCTGATGAGAGAGGGTACCTTTGGGGGTCTCAAAACACACTGTAGTCACCAGGCTACCTGAATCCAGCAACACAACAACATTTCTACCATTAATACACATTTTGCATAAATGTTTCTCAGTTCCCCGAATGGCAGTGCATGCGACTGTCGCAAACAGCGACTGACGTCTGTCCCTTAGAAAGTCACATTGCATGGGTTCATCCACAACCGGGCAATTTGCTGCAATATGTCCCTCTTGTCGGCAGCGGTAGCAAACAATCCTTTTTTGCTGCCCCTTGAGCCCCTGACTTCCCAGGCTGTTCTCGCCAGACCTTAGGTAGAACTCCCACCCTCTCACTCTCTCCACCCTCACCCCTTGGAATCATCTTACCCGCCACTGGGGATGGTCTGGTCTTAGGGTGGAAAGTCCGTGAGTCTCTGGAAGAGGCAGTCAGGTTCTCTGTAGCCAAGTACTTCTCTACACGATCCACAAGATTATCGTCCGTTTCTGAGTCTCCATGGCTTACCCACTTTTGGATGGCAGTAGGAAGAGCTCTCAAGAAACGATCCATCACAACACGTTCCACAATCTTTGTTGCGGACAAAGTCTCTGGCTGTAGCCACTTCCTGCTCAGGTGAATGAGATCATACATTTGAGATCTGGGGGGTTTTCCAAGCCGGAAAGTCCAGTTATGCACACGCTGAGCCCGGACAGCCAGGGTGACACCCAGCCGTGCCAATATTTCAGTTTTTAGCATCACATAGTCTTTTGCTTGGTCAGGCTCTAGGTCATAGTAAGCTTTCTGCGATTCACCAGTTAACAGAGGAGCCACCAGTCCAGCCCACTGCTCCTTAGGCCACTTTTCTCTTTCAGCAGTCCTTTCAAATGTGGTCAAAAACACCTCTGGATCATCCTCTCCAGTCATTTTTGTCAATAAACGACTCACCCCAAAGGACACAGTATTAGTGGAACTACTTGCCTCACTGGTCTGCGGACGTTGCTGCATTAATGTTTCTATTTGTTGCTGTAGTCTCTGTTCTTGCTTCTGTAACAGGTCTATGAAGCGGGCCTCAGATTGCTGCTGGGCTTGTTGCTGAGCTTCCAGCCTCTGTTGCAAAGTTGCATTTGTCTGCTGCTGGGCTGCAAGGCTCTGTTGATGAGCTTGCTGCTGGGCTGCAAGGCTCTGTTGATGAGCTTGCTGCTGGGATGCAAAGCTCTGTTGTTGAGCTAAAAGGCTCTTTTGCAAACCTGCATTTGTCTGCTGCTGATTGGCATTTGCTAGAGCCAGCTGTTTCAGTATTTCCTCCATGCTGGCCTTAAAAAAACTGCCACTGGTTCTCCACCAACTGTGAGGGGGTTAACTCAGCAGGGAGTGTGTGTGACCCTCTGGATGGGTTCACCACACAAAAACAGGCACAGCAGACAGTGGTAGGAGAAAACAAAAGGGTGTGGTTTTATTTGAACTATATACAGATAAAAAAATACAGCAAAAACAAAAGAAACAGGAAAAGAAATCCTGATCAACTTGACCGCTCACTACACACGTTGGTGTCCCTAACTAACAACTGGGTACAGCCTTGTGCTGTCCCAGTCCCTAGCTCCCTGCTTTTAGAAGTTCTTAGCAATAACCACACAGGCTTTGGCTCACCGCACAGCGATCACACTCCCCAGACTATCCACACAGATCTGGTTCCAGGTTGGAGCATCTCCCTTAGCATGCTGGGAGTTCTTGTAGAGGCCCTAATGAGCCCACTTACTTCAGCTGGGCTCATTAACTCTTCCCCTGCAAGACTCCCAGCACTCCCCCTAGTGGTATAAATCGGCATAAAGCCTGAATCTAGGACATATATACCTTCCATCCTGGATGCAACCTGGTGATTTTACCTGCCTGCTGTCACAATATATATGTATATATATATATATATATATATATATATATATATATATATATATATTTATTTATTTATTCTGCATTCAGCGCAGTCTATATATACAGTGTAAATGACATTGCATGACCCGGGTCCCCAAACACTTTCTATGGCAATAACTTGCATATAAGACTTTAAAATGAGCACTTTTGATTTTTCAAGTTCGTGTCCCATAGACTTTAACGTTGTTCGAATGTTCGCACAAACTTTTTGTCTGTTTGAAAGTTCTGGTGCGAATCGAACCGGGGGCTGTGCGGCTCATCCCTATCTGCAAAAGCTGCAAATTTGTATTGGCGGTTCGCAATCGTTATACCTTTTTATGTCCTGATTCTCCCGGAGGCATCTAACTAAAGGGTTGAGTGTTAGTACGAATAGTAATGGGGATAGAGGACATCCTTGTCTTTTACCATTGTGGAAGGAGAAGCTATTCGACAGGAGGTCATTGACCCAGACTTTAGCTAAAGGCGCCGCATAGCGAGCCATAATGAAATGCAACATGCGTGTCTGCATGCCTAACTTCTGGAGTACCGCTGTTAAATAGTCCCAGGCCAGCCTGTCAAATTCCTTCTCTGCGTCAAGGGAAAGAAAGAAGCCCTGTCTCTTGGAGCTGGTGAGCCAATGATGAATATTAATTGATTTAATGGTGTTATCCCTTTCCTCCCTGCCTGGGATAAAACCCACCTGGTCTTTGCCAAACCGAGTGTTGATAATTGACGATTGGCTAATATTTTGGCAAATATTTTTAGGTCTTTATTGAGCAAGGAAATTGGGCGATAGTTAGTTCCTATGTTGGGATCTTTTCCTGCTTTTGGAATCACTGAGATATGTGCTTCTAAAAGATTATGCATGCTACTGCCTGGTTTTGACAGCGAATTGAATGCACAGAGAAAAGGGGCAGGCAAGGGGTCTAGGAATGTTTTATAGTATATTGCCGTATACCCATTGGGTCCTGGGCTTTTTCCTGTCTTCAGTTGTTTAACTGCCATTTTGAATTCCTCATAGGTCAGAAGGCCATGTATTTGGTGGGCTTTCTCACAAGAGATAGGTTTGGGGCTATATTGCACAAGGAAATCTTGGATGATTTCCGAACGGGGTCTGGGATCGTTGGGCTGGAGGTAAGTTATAGAGGTCTGAATAGTACACCTCAAATTGCTTTGCAATATCTGCAGAAGTCACCACTGTTTGGAGTTGCAGGGGGGGGGGGGGCGGGGGATTTTTGGAATGGTAGATACTGCCTTTCTAGCTTGTAAGGATCTAGCCAGGAGTTTACCACTTTTGTTTCCTTGCTCGTAAAAGAGCTTTTGGGAGAGTACAAATTTACGTTTATTTTTCGGTTTAATTGATCAGCCAACCTAATATGAGCCTAAAGTAACTCTGCATACACTTGTTGGGTTAATGTGCGTTTATGAGTCTCCTCGAGTTCTCTCACTTTCTGTAATAAAGAAGCTAGATAGGTCTGTGCAGCCTTTTTTCATGCAGCAGACAATGAGAGGAGAGCCCTGCGAAGAACACATTTGTGTGCTTCCCATTGAGTAAGCAGAGCTACCTCAGGGGTGTTGTTCTCTTTAAAAAAGTTTTTTATAGATTAACGAATGTGGGAAGTATTCATATCGTCTGTGAGTAAAGATGAGTCCAGTCTCCAGGTCTTTGTAAAAGGAAGTTGGTCAGGTAATCGGAGGGTCAGTTATTGGATGGTGATCCGAATCTACCATCAGTTCGAGTGTCGCCTCTAGCAGGAAAGGTAGGTCTCTTTGAGACATGAAAAAATAGGATTTTTATAACAGCTTACCTGTAAAATCCTTTTCTTGGAGTACATCACGGGACACAGAGCGACATAGTCATTACTAATGGGTTATATAGATACCGTCAGGTGCTGGCACTGGCAACTTCCAAAACCGGAAGTACCCTCCCCTATATAAGCCCCTCCCATCCGGGAGCACCTCAGTTTTGTAGCAAAGCAATAAGTGTCCCCAAAGAGGGGTGGGAGCTCTGTGTCCCGTGATGTACTCCAAGAAAAGGATTTTACAGGTAAGCTGTTATAAAAATCCTATTTTCTTTTTCGTACATCACGGGACACAGAGCGACATAGTCATTACTAATGGGATGTCCTAAAGCAATGCCAAATGAGGGGGGGGATACACCATATATAAGCTGAGCGCTATCAGACATGAGGATCTTTTGCGGCCTGCAACACACTGCGCCCAAAGGCGACATCCTCCTGACTTCTAACGTCCACCTGGTAGAACCTAGTAAACGTGTGTACTGAAGACCATGTTGCGGCCTTACAGATTTGAGCCAGGGAGGCCTGGTGATGCACTGCCCATGAAGTTCCAACTGCTCTCGTGGAGTGCGCCCTAACTTTGAACGGAGGCGGTCTATTTCTCAAGCCATAGGCTTGTATTATGACCTGTCGAATCCACTTGGCTAAAGTAGATTTTGACGCTGCCTGACCCCTTCTGGGGCCTTCCGGCAGAATAAACAAAGTATCCGTTCTGCGAATCTGAGCAGTGGCTTTTAGATAAGCTTTAACTGCTCTTACTACATCCAAAGAATGCAATAACTTTTCCTCTACCGAAGTAGGTTTGGGGAAAAAAGAAGGAAGAACCACATCTTGGTTCAAATGAAACCTCGATACCACCTTAGGAAGAAAGGCTGGATGAGGACGTAACACTACTCTGTCCTTATGGATAACCAGATATGGCTCCTTACAGGACATAGCTGCTAATTCCGATACTCTCTTAGCCGAACAAATGGCTACTAGAAAAATCAATTTCCTGGTGAGAAGCACCAAGGAAATATGCTGTAATGGTTCAAATGGTTGTTTCTGTAGAACCGACAGAACCAAGTTTAGATCCCATGGACATATGGGAATATTAACCGGAGGACTAATACGCATCACTCCTTGTATAAAGGCTTTGACTAGTGAATGCGAAGCCAAGGGCCTTTGAAAAAATATTGACAAGGCCGAAATCTGACCCTTGATAGTACTCAAGGCAAGCTTCCTATCTACAGCCCATTGTAGGGAGTCCAGACTCCTACCTATTACGTACTTACGTGGATGCCATTTCTTGGCTTCACACCAGGCGATGTACGCCTTCCAGATTCTATAGTAGATCTGCCTGGATACCGGCTTCCTGGCATTGATCATGGTAGATACCACAGAATTAGAGAGCCCTCTCTTTTTTAGAATGTGGGCTTCAATAGCCAGGCCGTCAAACCTAGGGCTGGTAAGGAAGGGTGGTATATCGGTCCTTGCGAAAGCAGGTCCGGACGATGTGGGAGAGTCCAAGGACTCCCCACTGACATTTTACAATCTCCACGTACCACGCTCTTCGGGGCCACGCTGGAGCCACCAGAATCACTGGTTTCTTTTCTACCCTGATTCTGCGGAGTAATCGAGGTAACCATTGTGGCGGTGTGAATGCATATATCAGCTTGAACTGATCCCAAGGGAACACTAGGGCATCCGAGCCGCAAGCTAGGGGATCCCTTGTCCGAGAGACAAACCTGTCCCCCTTTGCGTTGAATCTGGATGCTAGAAGATCTACATCCGATGTTCCCCACCGCTGACATATTGTCCAGAAAACCTCGGGGTGAAGGGACCCTTCCTCTGGGCCTAATTGCTGGCGACTTAGAAAGTCCGCCTTCCAATTCTCCACTCCTGGAATGAATACCGCAGATATGGCTGGGACATATTTTTTCTGCCCATTTCAGGATGTAATTTACTTCCCTCTGGGCTGCACGACTCCTGGTGCCCCCCTGATGATTGATATATGCCACTGCTGTGGCATTGTCTGATTGAATTCTGACAGGGGACCCTTGGAGTTTGGATGTCCATGCTACTAGGGCATACCGGGCTGCTCGTATCTCTAAGAGATTGATGGGCAGGGCCTTTTCTGCATCCGACCATCTGCCCTGGAGAGACTATTGCTCCAGTACTGCTCCCCAGCCTATAAGGCTGGCATCTGTAGTGACCACCTTCCAAGAAATCGGACTGAAGGATTTCCTTTTTTCCAGATTCTGGGGAACCAACCACCAACGGAGGCTCTTGCGAACGGAAGGGGACAAGGACATTGTAAGTCTAGGGCCTGAATTTTTTTGTTCCAGGCTGACAGTATGGCCCCTTGCAAATTCCTTGAATGGAATTGACCGTAGGGTACTGCTTCGAATGATGCCACCATTTTTCCCAGCAGCCTCATATACAGGCGTATGGACGGCTGTCTTTTTTGTACCCACTAAGTGGATCAAATCTTTCAAAGACAACACCTTTCCTCGAGGCAAGAATATTTTTCTCTGGCCTGAATCCAACCTTAGCCCCAAGTATTCCAGACACTTGATTGTCTTGTGAACGACCACGTCTAGTTTTTTCACTGAGTGGTCTATCAGCAACAAGTCATCCAGATATGCCATTATCATTACACCTTGTGTTCTTAGATTGGCCAATAAAGGGCCAGAATTTTTGTAAACACTCGTGGTGCTGTGGCCAAACCGAAAGGTAAGGCTCTGAACTGAAAATGGCGCCCTTCTACTGCAAAGCGTAGAAACTTTTGGTGGACTGGAAAGATGGGAATGTGCAAATAAGCATCTTTGAAGTCGATCGTGGCTAACCAATCCTCCCCTTATAGGGCAGTGGCCACCGATCGGATCGACTCCATCGGAAAGACCTGATATACAGGAATTTGTATGGCCCTTTTAGAATTAATATGGGCCTCCCGTCCGCGTTTGCTTCGGGACTGTAAAGAGGTTTGAGTAAAACCCAAACCCTCATTCTTCCAGGGGAACCTCCATAATTACTCCTTGGAGCAATAGTTGTTCTAGTGCCAACAGGAGGGACTCTCTCTTCCGGGGATCCCTTGGCACGTTTGACCTCAAAAATGGGAAGGAGGAGAGTCTTTTAACTCCAAACTGTATCCCAAACCTACTGCGGAGAGCACCTATATTTCTTGATCGTGTCCCGCCAGGTCTCTTGCGAACAACTGGAGTCCTCCCCCCACCCGACTGAGTGGGGGCTTCAATGAGTTTAACTTTGGGGGAGGTTTTGTACCTCCCCTGACCCAGGGTTTCTCATTACCCTGCTACTGTCCCTGTTTTTTACCCCCGGGATTTGACCGAGGAGGCCGTCGGAACTGTTACACAGCCGATGCCCCAGGGACTGGAGAAGCAGGCCTCTTAAAGAGGGACCTCTAACTCTGCTTTTAACCGGCAAGAGCGTATTTTTACCGCTGGAAATTTTCTGGATATATTTGTCCAGGTTTTCCCTGAATAAGCGTTCACCATGAAATGGGACGCTAACCAGCCATTCTTTACAGGGAGCTTCAGCAGACCAGTTTTTGAGCCATAGGAGCCTACGCGTATGTACTATAGACAGCGTAATGCGGGAGGCCTGATGGACTGAATCCTCTATGGCGTCAACCGCAAAGCCTAAGGCTCTAGGTAGATCAGCTAGGGCAAAGCCTGCTGATCTGTCAAGTCCCTCAAGACCTGTTTCAACTGATCCTTCACTGCTTAGCAGACCCCAATAGCTGCTACTGCTGGTTGTATCACCAAGCAGATTTTCATAAGGACTCCAATCTTTTATTTATTGGGTTCTTGAACATTTGGACATTATCCACTGGACATGTCAGTGATTTATACATACAAGAGATGGCTGCGTCCACTGTAGGGACCTTCCATTTTTTTTTTTTTTTTTTTTTGATGAACTTATCCTCCATGGGATAGACCACCGGAAATCTCTTGGGGGAATAAATATTTTCTCAGGACATTCCCAATCCTGGTAAATGAGCCCTTTCAGTAAAGGGTGAAGTGGAAAAGAACAGACAGTCTGGGGGCTTCTAGCGACCCCAACGAGGATACAGTAGTGGTTGATGGTTCCGCAAGGTGCATTTTTAAATGCTGATCGGACCATGTTAGTCAGAGACTGAACCCATAATCTTTCAGCTTGAGATGCTGAGAAAAGGTTCCCCCACTGTTGATTCCTCTATAACAGAATCAACCTCATCCTGATCCCCTTCAGGCAGGTCGATCCCTGTATGGGACTGTTGCTCTGCTAACAGGCACTCTGAAGGAGGAGACGGAGATCGGGCGTGCTTTCCCTGACAGGGAGGCAGCGATAAATGTTGACAATCTCTCTCTAATCCTCCCAGAGCTGAGGAAAAAAACCTCCTCTGTTACATACACAGGAGCAGGTGACTGAGGACAGCCGCAGTACCAAGTACCCCTGCGGGGTCTCTACGGTCACTTACCTCTGAACTTCAGGGGAGACTGGTGCAGCAGAAGTATGCCCAAGATCCTCAGAGCCCGATGAGACCCCCTTCGCTTCCTGGAAGATTCAGTTCCGGAGCTTCTGGACGGCATATTCCTAAGCCTAAAGCTGAGGTATTCCAGCCGTAATACACCACTTTTACTGAGAATAGTCTAGCACAATTGCTGCTATATCACAGTTGGTGTCTACTAATGTGCCTTTCTAGGGGATGCCTGTATCAACCGCTTGCTGTATGCCTTTAAATGTTGCCAGCTCTGTCTCTGTACTTCATAGCCAGCTCACTACAATATTGTGTTTTTTTTAAAACTGCTGGGACGCCCGCACATGCGCAGAAGCGCTGCGGCGCGCACAGAGCGTCATCCCCCAGGCTCCGCCCCCTTTCCCGGCTCACCTCTATATATAGAGGCGCGTGCACGCGCACGCGCGCGGGCACGTGCGCCTTCGGCGCTAATTTCAAATATGGTAACAAGGGACAGGAGCCAGGGCCCCTCTTTGCCGCAGGCCGGGGGATGGACAAACACTGCAACATGGCAGAGGAAGCAGTTTCCTATAAGAGAACTCACCATCTGCCTGGACTTTGCTCTGCTGAGAAGAAGCTAGTCCACATGACAAGAAAACATTCCACAGCGGCCTCTAGTGGACAAACACAGGTACCGCAGTCTAATATATTAAATATATATAAAAACATTTTTTTTTTTTTTTTTCTTGACCACCATTAAAAATTATTACATTTTTTTAGTAGTTACAGGCATGCACAGAATTTTGCGGGAATACCATTAGGTAACAGACAGAAAGACAAATTAGGCTTGGGGGTCCCCCAATAGAACCAAGTTCCTGGGGGCCCCCACTTACCTGTTCCCCGCCGCAGGACTTTGTTTGGTCCACAAAAGCCCAAACTTCACCTATCACGGCAGGCATTGTAATCAAACCTTCAGGGACCGGGTTCCCAAGGATTCCACTCCCCTGGACCTGTATAGCACCCTGCACAGAAAACATCTTGGTCGTGGGTATGACCAGAGCTCTGGATCCCAGGGTCCAGCTCTCCTAAGAGAAGCATTACAGGCAAAACCTTGCTCTTCTCTGCAAGGCCCGGGTACCGACCGTTTAGCTATGAAGCTTTTTTGGTCGGATCCGGAATAGCTTACTGAGGCCCAAAAGAACCTGTACGCAAGCTCAGTGAAAAACACATGTTTCTTCTTGGCCAACACCTTAGACACTGGCAAAAAACTGAGGTGCTCCCGGATGGGAGGGGCTTATATAGGGGAGGGTACTTCCGGTTTTGGAAGTTGCCAGTGCCAGCACCTGACGGTATCTATATAACCCATTAGTAATGACTATGTCGCTCTGTGTCCCGTGATGTACGAAAAAGAAAGTAACCTATCCTGGAGTAGCGGTTGTGAGGTGGGGAGAAGAATGTAAAGTCTTTGTGGTACGATTTATTGTTCTCCATGTATCATGCAGCAGGAGGTCATTTAATTGTAGCTTAATTTGTTTGAGCGCTTGGAACAGTAGCGACGAGGTATCTGTTGAGGTGTCTTCAAGAGGATTGAGTGAGACGTTGAAATCTCCTTCCAAAATCAGGTGGCCCGACTGGAAGGCAGATAGTGTTTGTGTGATTTCCCGGAAAAATCCAATCTGAGCCGTTTTAGGGCTATAGATATTGGCGCGAGTAATTGGTCTTCCCCATAAGGAGCCTTTAACAAACAAGTATCGACCATTGTCATTGATTAGAGAATCTGCTATTTGCAGTGGCAAACGTTAGGAGATTAAAATAGATACTCCTTAAAGCCCTGTACACACGATCGGATTTCCTATGGTTTTTAAACCAATGGATTTTTCCATCGGAAAACCGATGAAGCTGACTTCCATCAGTCTTGCCTACACACCATCAGTCAAAAAACCGACCGTTCCAAAAGCGATGACGTAAAACACTCTGATGAACTGAGAAAAATTAAGTTCAATGCTTCTGAGCATGCTTGGGTTTTTTATCCGATGGACTTGCCCATAGACGATCGGAATTTGCTATCGGGTTTTTATCCATCGGAAAAATTAAAAACATGTTCTATTTTTTGACACGATGGAAAAAAGACCGGTGGGGCCCATACACAATCGGTTTGTCCGATGAAAAAAATCCATCGGACTGTTTTCATCGGTAAAACCGATCGTGTGTACGCGGCTTTAGTCTTAGCATGTTTTGTTTGTTGCATGTAGAGTAATTGGGTAACTCAGGTTGGCTAGTTTCGGGATGCAGGCCGAGCAGAAATGTGTCTCTTGTAGTGATGAGCCGAACACCCCCGGGTTCGGTTCGCACCAGAACCCGCGAACGGACCGAAAGTTCGAACGAACATTAGAACCCTATTAAATACAATGGATGCGAACGTTCGAATTCTAAAGTGCTAATTATAACAACTATTATGCATGTTATTGTCATAAATAGGGTTTGGGAACCCGGGTTGTGCACCAGGGGACATGTATCAATGCAAAAAGAAGTTTTAAAAATGGTCGTTTTTCGGGAGCAGTCATTTTAATGATGCATAAAGTGAAAAAAAAAAAGTCAAATATTCCTTTAAATATCGTACCTGGGGGGTGTCTAAAGTATGCCTGTGAAGTGCCACGTGTTTCCCGTGTTTAGAACTGTCCCTGCACAAAATGACACTTCTAAAGGAAAAAAAAGCCATTTAAAACTGCTTGCGGCTTTAATGTAATGTCTGGTCCCGGTAATATGGATGAAATTCTTTAAGAAAAATGGCATAGCTACCCCATGACCCCCCCCTACCCAGCCCATTACCAGCCCCTTTGGGTCTTGTATGGATATTAAGGGGAACCCCGCACATAAAATAAAAAAGGCCCTATATACTCTGAACAGCCGTATACAGGCGGTGCATACAAGACAGGGACTGTAGGTTTGTTCTTATGTAGAATCTGTTTGTAATTTTGAACAGGTACATTGTTGAAGTGTAGCTCCAGCCCAAAAATCTATTTTTAAACTTTTTGGGAAACATAGGTAAGGGTTATCACCCCTGTAACATTTGTTTTGCTGTCTGTGCCCCTGTTCAGAACATTTCACCTCACTTTCCGTCCCAATGACAACTGTTTTTGAAATGTGGTGTTTTTCTTGAAACAAGGATTGCTGATAAAGCATCAGTACAGATGAGACCCCTTTCTCCCATATTTATTCTTACAGGAGAGAATTTTCCTTTCTAGGGGTAGATTTCCTCTCACTTCCTGTTGTCTTCTTTCGTTTGCAAGTAGGAGTCGTTTGTAAGTTGGATGTTTGAAAGTAGGGACTTGCCGTATATACTCTGCAGAAATAGGCCCCTTAGTTGTTGGTGTTGGCACAACACTGTAAGCACTCAGTTACTCTTGGTTGGTGCTGGAACGCCCTGCTGTCAACTATTATATCAGGAATTTTAATTACATATAATTGTTGAACAGTGGTAGTAAAAATTGGGGCTTTGATGGTGGTGCTGGTGCCACAACACTGTAAGCCCTGACAGTTACTCTTGGTGGGTGCAGCAATGGGCCCTGCTGTGAATTATTAGATCAAGAATTGTAATTACATGCCCCTTTTGAACAGGGGCTGAAAAATTGGGCCTTTCGTGGTGGTGGTGGTGGTGGCGTTGCCACAAGACTGTAAGCCCTCAGAGTTACTCTTGGTGGGTGCAGCAATGGACCCTGCTGTGAATTATTAGATCAAGAATTGTAATTGCATGCCCCTGTTGAACAGGGGCTGAAAAATTGGGCCTTAGGCACTGGTGGCACAACACTACAACCCCTCACAGATACTGTACTTGGAGCACAGCAATGAGCCCTGTTGCAAAGTATTGCTTCAAAAATTGTAATGACACGCCCCTGTTAAACAGGGGCTGAAAAATTGGGCCTTAGGCACTGGTGCCACAACACTCCAACCCCTCACAGATACTGTACTTGGAGCACAGCAATGAGCCCTATGGCAAATTATTGCTAAAAAAATTGTAATTACACGCCCCTGTAAAACAGGGGCTGAAAAATTGGGCCTTAGCCACTGGTGGCGGCACCCATAAACAAAAATGATCTTCCAAGCTATCATCATCAATCGTATCATTGAGGACTCGGAGGAGGAGGATAGCCAGTCAACATAACAGCACAGGCACTCAGCATCAGCATCAGTCTTGAAGGGATGTGACATGTTAAAATCAATTAGTCTGTTATATCAGCATCAGGTGTGTGGTAGCTGGTGGTGATCCAAGACTGGTTCATCTTGATGAAAGTCAGTCGATCAACCGAGTCGGTGGACAGGCGCACCCTGTGATCCGTGACAAATCCTCCAGCAGCACTGAATGTGCGTTCCGAAAGAACGCTGGATGCAGGACAGGCCAGTAGCTCAATTGCATACTGTGCAAGCTCTGGCCAGTGATCCATCCTCAAGACCCAGTAAGCCAGAGGATTTTCGGTGGGGAAGGTGTCCAAGTCTGACCTTGCCCCTAGATATTCCTGCACCATGTTTATCAGACGCTGGCGATGGTTGCTGGAACCGATCATACTTTGGGGCTGCGGACTAAAGAATTGTCTGAACGCATCGGTCAGACGGCCACCTTCCCCACCGCTCCTTCTTTGACTGGCCGAAGCCTCAGCAACTCGTTGTCCAGGACCAGGAGTTTGTAACCTCCCAGTCTCTGGGAACGCGTTGCACAGACCTTTCTGCAAGGCCTCCCGGAGTTGTCTCATCCTCTGCTCCCTCTGCGACGGTAACATAAGGTCCGCAACCTTACCCTTGTACCGTGGATCAAGGAGAGTGGCCAGCCAGTAATGGTCCCTCTCCTTGATCCGAAGAATACGAGGATCCTTCCGCAGACTTTGCAGGATCAGGGAGGCCATGCAGCGTAGGTTTGCTGAGGCATTCGCTCCGGAGTCCTCTGGGTCACTAAGGACGACATGATCCGCAGCCACCTCCTCCCAGCCACGTACAAGTCCACTGGTTTCTTGGGACTGTAAATCATCCCTAAAAGACTGCTGCTGATGATGCTGAGTGCCAGCCTCCACCTCCATGCTGACACAATCCTCCTCCTCCTCCTCCTCCTCCTCCTCCTCTTCCTGTGCGATGGGTGGGACAGAAGGAACACTGTCTGGGTAAAGGGGGCCTTGAGAGGCAAGGAAGTCCTCCTCTTCCTGCCTCTGTTCTGCCTCAAGTGCCCTGTCCATTATTCCACGCAGCGTGTGCTCCAACAGGTGGACAAGAGGTACAGTGTCACTGATGCATGCACTGTCACTGCTCACCATCCTCGTGGCCTCCTCAAATGGTGCCAGGACAGTGCATGCATCCCTGATCATGCCCCACTGGCGTGGAGAAAAAAAACCAAGCTCCCCTGACCCTGTCCTGGTGCCGTAGTCGCACAGGTACTCATTGATGGCCCTCTGCTGCGTGTGCAGCCGCTGCAGCATGGCCAACGTTGAGTTCCACCTGGTGGGCATGTCACATATAAGGCGGTTCTTGGGCAGGTTCAACTCCTTTTGCAGCTCAGCCAGGCGAGCACTGGCATTATAAGATCTGCGGAAATGCACACAGACTTTCCTGGCCTGCCTCAGGACATCCTGTAAGCCCGGGTACCTGCCCAAGAACCGCTGCACCACCAGGTTAAGGACGTGAGCCACACAGGGCACATGGGTCAGTTGTCCCTGTCGGAGGGCGGAGAGGAGGTTGGTGCCATTGTCGCAAACCACCATTCCTGGCTTAAGCTGGCGTGGCGTCAACCACCTCTCGGCCTGGCCCTGCAGAGCAGACAGGACCTCTGCCCCAGTGTGGCTTCTGTCCCCCAAACACACCAGCGCAAGCACGGCATGGCATCTTTTTGCCTGCGTACTTGCGTAGCCCCGTGAACGGCTACGGAGCACCGCTGGTTCATAGGACAAACCACAGGAAGAGGCCATGGAGGAAGAAGAAGAGGAGGGGGTGGAGGAGAGAGGTGTGTCACAACCAGTAGTAGCATTTTGGAGGCGTGGCGGTGGGACAACCTCCAACACTACTGCACCTTGTCCTGCATCCTTCCCAGCTGCCAAAAGAGTGACCCAATGGGCCGTGAAAGAAAGGTAACGTCCCTGTCCATGCCTGCTGGACCATGAGTCAGCGGTAATATGCACCTTACCGCTGACCGCCCTGTCCAGCGAGGCCAAGACATTGCCTTCCACATGCCGGTAGAGAGCCGGAATAGCCTTCCGTGAGAAAAAGTGGCGTTTGGGAACCTGCCACTGAGGAACCGCACATTGCACAAACTCACGGAAGGGGGCCGAGTCTACCAACTGAAAAGGCAGCAGTTGAAGCGCTAGCAATTTAGCCAAGCTAGCATTCAACCGCTGGGCATGTGGATGGCTGGGAGTGAACTTCTTTCGACGGTCCAGCAGCTGGGGCAGGGAAATTTGCCTGCTAGAATCGGACGTCGGTGTACTGCTAGCAGAGTGGCCGCAAGTACTTGGCTGTGACACACCTAATTCTACACCTTCATTCCTCTCAGTGCATGTTTCAGAGAGGACTGAAGTTATAGTGGGGTTGGAGATCCCAGCTGATGCGGTGCAAGGAGAGGTCCGCTTTGTTCTTTGGTGTGGGTCTTTGAGGTAGGCTTGCCAACGAGCTGCATGGCAGGTCAACATATGTCTGGTCAGGCATGTGGTACCCAAGCGGCTGATGTTTTGGCCACGCGATATACGCTTGAGACATATGTTGCAAACAGCAGCTGTGCGATCTGATGCACTAGCCTCAAAAAAGGCCCACACCAAAGAACTTTTTGAATGACGGGCAGAGGCAGCGCCCTGCACAGGCGGAGCTCTGCGGTGTGATTCCGTTGGTGTACTGCCCTTACGCTGGCCACCAAAGGGCATCCTGCCTCGTTGGAGATGTGCCTCCTCCTCATCCTCCTCCTCCTCCTCTCTCCTATTAGGCACCCACGTGGAGTCAGTGACCTCATCATCACCTCCCTCCTCATCACTGGAGGCAATCTGGCAGTATGCTGCAGCTGCTGGAACATGACTGCCAGATTGGTGTCCTTCTTGAGCATCCCCTCTGTCTGCTCTCACGCTACTGCCTTCCTCTAGCTGGGTTTCATCATCAGACCCTTCGAAACGCTGGGCATCCTCCTGGAGCATGTACCCAACACTGTGCTGAAACAGTTCGGGGGACTCCTCAGGAGGAGGACATGGTGGGTCTAGGGAAGGAGTGACTGATGATGAGTCTGACATTGATACCAGGGAAGAGGACGCTTTGGCAGCTGCTTTTCCAGTACCCTGAGCCTGGGTGAGAGAGGATGAGGAGGAGGAGGAGGGCTTGGTCATCCACTCTACCAAGTCTTCGGCATGATGTGGCTCAACATGTCCAGCTGCCGAAAAGAAGGACAAGCGTGTCCCATGGCCATGTGCTGATGACAATGCACCGCGTCCACGACCAGCACTGTTGCCCCCAGACACAGAGCCTGCTTGCCCTCTTTTATTGCCTCCTGACTGTCTGCCTCTCCTTGTTTGCCTTCCAGACATTCTAATAGATGGCCTGCAGGGAGATGGGAAAAAAGCAATAAGGGCTACCTTCAGGTGTCCTTCTCTGTCCCTTGAAACAAGGACTTTGACAGTGAAAGAAACTGACACACTCTCCCTACCTACAGTTTTCTGTCCCTAGAAAAATTTTTTTTTTAAAGCACAATTTAGCACAAGGAGAATTCACTCACTGTCCTTCCAGGTCCCTGGAAACAAGGACTTTGACAGTGAAAGAAACTGACACACTCTCCCTACCTACAGTTTTCTGTCCCTAGAAAAAATGTTTTTTTTAAGCACAATTTAGCACAAGGAGAATTACCTCACTGTCCTTCCAGGTCCCTGGAAACAAGGACTTTGACAGTGAAAGAAACTGACACACTCTCCCTACCTACAGTTTTCTGTCCCTAGAAAAAATGTTTTTTTGAAGCACAATTTAGCACAAGGAGAATTACCTCACTGTCCTTCCAGGTCCCTGGAAACAAGGACTTTGACAGTGAAAGAAACTGACACACTCTCCCTACCTACAGTTTTCTGTCCCTAGAAAAAATGTTTTTTTTAAGCACAATTTAGCACAAGGAGAATTACCTCACTGTCCTTCCAGGTCCCTGGAAACAAGGACTTTGACAGTGAAAGAAACTGACACACTCTCCCTACCTACAGTTTTCTGTCCCTAGAAAAAATGTTTTTTTTAAGCACAATTTAGCACAAGGAGAATTACCTCACTGTCCTTCCAGGTCCCTGGAAACAAGGACTTTGACAGTGAAAGAAACTGACACACTCTCCCTACCTACAGTTTTCTGTCCCTAGAAAAAATGTTTTTTTAAGCACAATTTAGCACAAGGAGAATTACCTCACTGTCCTTCCAGGTCCCTGGAAACAAGGACTTTGACAGTGAAAGAAACTGACACACTCTCCCTACCTACAGTTTTCTGTCCCTAGAAAAAATGTTTTTTTTTAAGCACAATTTAGCACAAGGAGAATTACCTCACTGTCCTTCCAGGTCCCTGGAAACAAGGACTTTGACAGTGAAAGAAACTGACACACTCTCCCTACCTACAGTTTTCTGTCCCTAGAAAAAATGTTTTTTTTTAAGCACAATTTAGCACAAGGAGAATTACCTCACTGTCCTTCCAGGTCCCTGGAAACAAGGACTTTGACAGTGAAAGAAACTGACACACTCTCCCTACCTACAGTTTTCTGTCCCTAGAAAAAATGTTTTTTTGAAGCACAATTTAGCACAAGGAGAATTACCTCACTGTCCTTCCAGGTCCCTGGAAACAAGGACTTTGACAGTGAAAGAAACTGACACACTCTCCCTACCTACAGTTTTCTGTCCCTAGAAAAAATGTTTTTTTGAAGCACAATTTAGCACAAGGAGAATTACCTCACTGTCCTTCCAGGTCCCTGGAAACAAGGACTTTGACAGTGAAAGAAACTGACACACTCTCCCTACCTACAGTTTTCTGTCCCTAGAAAAAAATGTTTTTTTTAAGCACAATTTAGCACAAGGAGAATTACCTCACTGTCCTTCCAGGTCCCTGGAAACAAGGACTTTGACAGTGAAAGAAACTGACACACTCTCCCTACCTACAGTTTTCTGTCCCTAGAAAAAATGTTTTTTTTAAGCACAATTTAGCACAAGGAGAATTACCTCACTGTCCTTCCAGGTCCCTGGAAACAAGGACTTTGACAGTGAAAGAAACTGACACACTCTCCCTACCTACAGTTTTCTGTCCCTAGAAAAAATGTTTTTTTGAAGCACAATTTAGCACAAGGAGAATTACCTCACTGTCCTTCCAGGTCCCTGGAAACAAGGACTTTGACAGTGAAAGAAACTGACACACTCTCCCTACCTACAGTTTTCTGTCCCTAGAAAAAATGTTTTTTTTAAGCACAATATAGCACAAGGAGAATTCACTCACTGTCCTTCCAGGTCCCTGGAAACAAGGACTTTGACAGTGAAAGAAACTGACACACTCTCCCTACCTACAGTTTTCTGTCCCGAGAAAAAATGTTTTTTTAAGCACAATTTAGCACAAGGAGAATTACCTCACTGTCCTTCCAGGTCCCTGGAAACAAGGACTTTGACAGTGAAAGAAACTGACACACTCTCCCTACCTACAGTTTTCTGTCCCTAGAAAAAATGTTTTTTTTAAGCACAATTTAGCACAAGGAGAATTACCTCACTGTCCTTCCAGGTCCCTGGAAACAAGGACTTTGACAGTGAAAGAAACTGACACACTCTCCCTACCTACAGTTTTCTGTCCCTAGAAAAAATGTTTTTTTTTAAGCACAATTTAGCACAAGGAGAATTACCTCACTGTCCTTCCAGGTCCCTGGAAACAAGGACTTTGACAGTGAAAGAAACTGACACACTCTCCCTACCTACAGTTTTCTGTCCCTAGAAAAAATGTTTTTTTTAAGCACAATTTAGCACAAGGAGAATTACCTCACTGTCCTTCCAGGTCCCTGGAAACAAGGACTTTGACAGTGAAAGAAACTGACACACTCTCCCTACCTACAGTTTTCTGTCCCTAGAAAAAATGTTTTTTTTAAGCACAATATAGCACAAGGAGAATTCACTCACTGTCCTTCCAGGTCCCTGGAAACAAGGACTTTGACAGTGAAAGAAACTGACACACTCTCCCTACCTACAGTTTTCTGTCCCTAGAAAAAATGTTTTTTTTAAGCACAATTTAGCACAAGGAGAATTACCTCACTGTCCTTCCAGGTCCCTGGAAACAAGGACTTTGACAGTGAAAGAAACTGACACACTCTCCCTACCTACAGTTTTCTGTCCCTAGAAAAAATGTTTTTTTTAAGCACAATATAGCACAAGGAGAATTCACTCACTGTCCTTCCAGGTCCCTGGAAACAAGGACTTTGACAGTGAAAGAAACTGACACACTCTCCCTACCTACAGTTTTCTGTCCCTAGAAAAAATGTTTTTTTTAAGCACAATTTAGCACAAGGAGAATTACCTCACTGTCCTTCCAGGTCCCTGGAAACAAGGACTTTGACAGTGAAAGAAACTGACACACTCTCCCTACCTACAGTTTTCTTTCCCTAGAAAAAATGTTTTTTTGAAGCACAATTTAGCACAAGGAGAATTACCTCACTGTCCTTCCAGGTCCCTGGAAACAAGGACTTTGACAGTGAAAGAAACTGACACACTCTCCCTACCTACAGTTTTCTGTCCCTAGAAAAAATGTTTTTTTTAAGCACAATTTAGCACAAGGAGAATTACCTCACTGTCCTTCCAGGTCCCTGGAAACAAGGACTTTGACAGTGAAAGAAACTGACACACTCTCCCTACCTACAGTTTTCTGTCCCTAGAAAAAATGTTTTTTTTAAGCACAATTTAGCACAAGGAGAATTACCTCACTGTCCTTCCAGGTCCCTGGAAACAAGGACTTTGACAGTGAAAGAAACTGACACACTCTCCCTACCTACAGTTTTCTGTCCCTAGAAAAAATGTTTTTTTTAAGCACAATTTAGCACAAGGAGAATTACCTCACTGTCCTTCCAGGTCCCTGGAAACAAGGACTTTGACAGTGAAAGAAACTGACACACTCTCCCTACCTACAGTTTTCTGTCCCTAGAAAAAATGTTTTTTTTAAGCACAATATAGCACAAGGAGAATTCACTCACTGTCCTTCCAGGTCCCTGGAAACAAGGACTTTGACAGTGAAAGAAACTGACACACTCTCCCTACCTACAGTTTTCTGTCCCTAGAAAAAATGTTTTTTTTAAGCACAATATAGCACAAGCACAAAACACACTGACACTCTCCCTACCTATCCTTCTCTTTCCCTAAACTAAAGGAATCCAGGTTAAGCAAGAAAGAAATAAAAGTCACTGTCCCTGCCTATGCTGCTCTATCCCTGCTCCGGAACACACTACACTAGGCCGCCGTGCTGGCGGCCTTTTATAGTGTGGGGCGTGTACTAAACCCCCTCAGCAATAATTGGCCACAGGCATCCTGCCTGTGGCCAATCATTGCTCTCCTCGCTGCCGGCGCTGTGATTGGCCAAGCATGCGGGGTCACAGTGCATGCTTGGCCAATCACAGCGCCTGGATGACACTGCGATGGCGTAGTGCATTGTGGGCCGTTCGCGTCACTCGAATTTGGCGCGAACGGCCCAAATCGTTCGATCTTCGTCGAACGATCGAACAGCCGATGTTCGAGTCGAACGTATGTTCGACTCGAACACGAAGCTCATCCCTAGTCTCTTGTAAGAACAGTTTATCAGCTCTCAGACTGCATGCATGTGTTAGTAGCTGTGAGCGTTTCTCTGGGAGATTTAGTCCTTTCGCATTTATGGAAACAAGTTTAAGTTTAGCATCAGAACTCTTTACTGTATTGGAAGACATTGTGTGAGATCAGGCTGTTAGAGCACAGGTAAAGAGCAGAAAAAAGGAGAGAGAGAAAGGGGGAGGGGAGGAAATTTAGGGGGGAGTGAGTTTTCGGAGGAAATGTGGGATCTATGTATTCCCGGCAGTAGTGATGAGCCGAACACCCCCGGGTTCGGTTCGCACCAGAACCCGCGAACCGACCGAAAGTTCGTACGAACATTAGAACCCTATTAAATACAATGGATGCGAACGTTCGAATTCTAAAGTGCTAATTATAACGACTATTATGCATGTTATTGTCCTAAAAAGGGTTTGGGAACCCGGGTTCTGCACCAGGGGACATGTATCAATGCAAAAAGAAGTTTTAAAAACGGTCGTTTTTCGGGAGCAGTCATTTTAATGATGCATAAAGTGAAAAAAAAAAAGTCAAATATTCCTTTAAATATCGTACCTGGGGGGTGTCTAAAGTATGCCTGTGAAGTGCCACGTGTTTCCCGTGTTTAGAACTGTCCCTGCACAAAATGACACTTCTAAAGGAAAAAAAATCCATTTAAAACTGCTTGCGGCTTTAATGTAATGTCTGGTCCCGGTAATATGGATGAAAATCTTTAAGAAAAATGGCATAGCTACCCCATGACCCCCCCCCCCTACCCCAGCCCATTACCAGCCCCTTTGGGTCTTGTATGGATATTAAGGGGAACCCCGCACATAAAATAAAAAAGGCCCTATATACTCTGAACAGCCGTATACAGGCGGTGCATACAAGACAGGGACTGTAGGTTTGTTCTTATGTAGAATCTGTTTCTAATTTTGAACAGGTACATTGTTTAAGTGTAGCTCCAGCCCAAAAATCTATTTTTAAACTTTTTGGAAAACATAGGTAAGGGTTATCACCCCTGTAACATTTGTTTTGCTGTCTGTGCCCCTGTTCAGAACATTTCACCTCACTTTCCGTCCCAATGACAACTGTTTTTGAAATGTGGTGTTTTTCTTGAAACAAGGATTGCTGATAAAGCATCAGTACAGAGGAGACACCTTTCTCCCATATTAATTCTTACAGGAGAGAATATTCCTTCCAAGGGGTAGATTTCCTCTCACTTCCTGTTGTCTTCTTGCGTTTGCAAGTAGGAGTCGTTTGTAAGTTGGATGTTTGAAAGTAGGGACCTGCCGTATATACTCTGCAGAAATAGGCCCCTTAGTTGTTGGTGTTGGCACAACACTGTAAGCACTCACAGTTACTCTTGGTTGGTGCTGGAACGCCCTGCTGTCAACTATTATATCAGGAATTTTAATTACATATAATTGTTGAACAGTGGTAGTAAAAATTGGGCCTTTGATGGTGGTGCTGGTGCCACAACACTGTAAGCCCTGACAGTTACTCTTGGTGGGTGCAGCAATGGGCCCTGCTGTGAATTATTAGATCAAGAATTGTAATTGCATGCCCCTGTTGAACAGGGGCTGAAAAATTGGGCCTTTCGTGGTGGTGGTGGTGTTGCCACAACACTGTAAGCCCTCAGAGTTACTCTTGGTGGGTGCAGGAATGGGCCCTGCTGTGAATTATTAGATCAAGAATTGTAATTACATGCCCCTTTTGAACAGGGGCTGAAAAATTGGGCCTTTCGTGGTGGTGGTGGTGGCGTTGCCACAACACTGTAAGCCCTCAGAGTTACTCTTGGTGGGTGCAGCAATGGGCCCTGCTGTGAATTATTAGATCAAGAATTGTAATTACATGCCCCTGTTGAACAGGGGCTGAAAAATTGGGCCTTAGGCACTGGTGGCACAACACTACAACCCCTCACAGATACTGTACTTGGAGCACAGCAATGAGCCCTGTTGCAAAGTATTGCTTCAAAAATTGTAATGACACGCCCCTGTTAAACAGGGGCTGAAAAATTGGGCCTTAGGCACTGGTGGCACAACACTCCAACCCCTCACAGATACTGTACTTGGAGCACAGCAATGAGCCCTATGGCAAATTATTGCTAAAAAAATTGTAATTACACGCCCCTGTAAAACAGGGGCTGAAAAATTGGGCCTTAGCCACTGGTGGCGGCACCCATAAACAAAAATGATCTTCCAAGCTATCATCATCAATCGTATCATTGAGGACTCGGAGGAGGAGAATAGCCAGTCAACATAACAGCACAGGCACTCAGCATCAGCATCAGTCTTGAAGGGATGTGACATGTTAAAATCAATTAGTCTGTTATATCAGCATCAGGTGTGTGGTAGCTGGTGGTGATCCAAGACTGGTTCATCTTGATGAAAGTCAGTCGATCAACCGAGTCGGTGGACAGGCGCACCCTGTGATCCGTGACAAATCCTCCAGCAGCACTGAATGTGCGTTCCGAAAGAACGCTGGATGCAGGACAGACCAGTAGCTCAATTGCATACTGTGCAAGCTCTGGCCAGTGATCCATCCTCAAGACCCAGTAAGCCAGAGGATTTTCGGTGGGGAAGGTGTCCAAGTCTGACCTTGCCCCTAGATATTCCTGCACCATGTTTATCAGACGCTGGCGATGGTTGCTGGAACCGATCATACTTTGGGGCTGCGGACTAAAGAATTGTCTGAACGCATCGGTCAGACGGCCACCTTCCCCACCGCTCCTTCTTTGACTGGCCGAAGCCTCAGCAACTCGTTGTCCAGGACCAGGAGTTTGTAACCTCCCAGTCTCTGGGAACGCGTTGCACAGACCTTTCTGCAAGGCCTCCCGGAGTTGTCTCATCCTCTGCTCCCTCTGCGACGGTAACATAAGGTCCGCAACCTTACCCTTGTACCGTGGATCAAGGAGAGTGGCCAGCCAGTAATGGTCCCTCTCCTTGATCCGAAGAATACGAGGATCCTTCCGCAGACTTTGCAGGATCAGGGAGGCCATGCAGTGTAGGTTTGCTGAGGCATTCGGTCCGGAGTCCTCTGGGTCACTAAGGACGACATGATCCGCAGCCACCTCCTCCCAGCCACGTACAAGTCCACTGGTTTCTTGGAACTGTAAATCATCCCTAAAAGACTGCTGCTGATGATGCTGAGTGCCAGCCTCCACCTCCATGCTGACACAATCCTCCTCCTCCTCCTCCTCTTCCTGTGCGATGGGTGGGACAGAAGGAACACTGTCTGGGTAAAGGGGGCCTTGAGAGGCAAGGAAGTCCTCCTCTTCCTGCCTCTGTTCTGCCTCAAGTGCCCTGTCCATTATTCCACGCAGCGTGTGCTCCAACAGGTGGACAAGAGGTACAGTGTCACTGATGCATGCACTGTCACTGCTCACCATCCTCGTGGCCTCCTCAAATGGTGCCAGGACAGTGCATGCATCCCTGATCATGCCCCACTGGCGTGGAGAAAAAAAACCAAGCTCCCCTGACCCTGTCCTGGTGCCGTAGTCGCACAGGTACTCATTGATGGCCCTCTGCTGCGTGTGCAGCCGCTGCAGCATGGCCAACGTTGAGTTCCACCTGGTGGGCATGTCACATATAAGGCGGTTCTTGGGCAGGTTCAACTCCTTTTGCAGCTCAGCCAGGCGAGCACTGGCATTATAAGATCTGCGGAAATGCACACAGACTTTCCTGGCCTGCCTCAGGACATCCTGTAAGCCCGGGTACCTGCCCAAGAACCGCTGCACCACCAGGTTAAGGACGTGAGCCACACAGGGCACATGGGTCAGTTGTCCCTGTCGGAGGGCGGAGAGGAGGTTGGTGCCATTGTCGCAAACCACCATTCCTGGCTTAAGCTGGCGTGGCGTCAACCACCTCTCGGCCTGGCCCTGCAGAGCAGACAGGACCTCTGCCCCAGTGTGGCTTCTGTCCCCCAAACACACCAGCGCAAGCACGGCATGGCATCTTTTTGCCTGCGTACTTGCGTAGCCCCTTGAACGGCTACGGAGCACCGCTGGTTCAGAGGACAAACCACAGGAAGAGGCCATGGAGGAAGAAGAAGAGGAGGGGGTGGAGGAGAGAGGTGTGTCACAACCAGTAGTAGCATTTTGGAGGCGTGGCGGTGGAACAACCTCCAACACTACTGCACCTTGTCCTGCATCCTTCCCAGCTGCCAAAAGAGTGACCCAATGGGCCGTGAAAGAAAGGTAACGTCCCTGTCCATGCCTGCTGGACCATGAGTCAGCGGTAATATGCACCTTACCGCTGACCGCCCTGTCCAGCGAGGCCAAGACATTGCCTTCCACATGCCGGTAGAGAGCCGGAATAGCCTTCCGTGAGAAAAAGTGGCGTTTGGGAACCTGCCACTGAGGAACCGCACATTGCACAAACTCACGGAAGGGGGCCGAGTCTACCAACTGAAAAGGCAGCAGTTGAAGCGCTAGCAATTTAGCCAAGCTAGCATTCAACCGCTGGGCATGTGGATGGCTGGGAGTGAACTTCTTTCGACGGTCCAGCAGCTGGGGCAGGGAAATTTGCCTGCTAGAATCGGACGTCGGTGTACAGCTAGCAGAGTGGCCGCAAGTACTTGGCTGTGACACACCTAATTCTACACCTTCATTCCTCTCAGTGCATGTTTCAGACAGGACTGAAGTTATAGTGGGGTTGGAGATCCCAGCTGATGCGGTGCAAGGAGAGGTCCGCTTTGTTCTTTGGTGTGGGTCTTTGAGGTAGGCTTGCCAACGAGCTGCATGGCAGGTCAACATATGTCTGGTCAGGCATGTGGTACCCAAGCGGCTGATGTTTTGGCCACGCGATATACGCTTGAGACATATGTTGCAAACAGCAGCTGTGCGATCTGATGCACTAGCCTCAAAAAAGGCCCACACCAAAGAACTTTTTGAATGACGGGCAGAGGCAGCGCCCTGCACAGGCGGAGCTCTGCGGTGTGATTCCGTCGGTGTACTGCCCTTACGCTGGCCACCAAAGGGCATCCTGCCTCATTGGAGATGTGCCTCCTCCTCATCCTCCTCCTCCTCCTCTCTCCTATTAGGCACCCACGTGGAGTCAGTGACCTCATCATCCCCTCCCTCCTCATCACTGGAGCCAATCTGGCAGTATGCTGCAGCTGCTGGAACATGACTGCCAGATTGGTGTCCTTCTTGAGCATCCCCTCTGTCTGCTCTCACGCTACTGCCTTCCTGTAGCTGGGTTTCATCATCAGACCCTTCGAAACGCTGGGCATCCTCCTGGAGCATGTACCCAACACTGTGCTCAAACAGTTCGGGGGACTCCTCAGGAGGAGGACATGGTGGGTCTAGGGAAGGAGTGACTGATGATGAGTCTGACATTGATACCAGGGAAGAGGACGCTTTGGCAGCTGCTTTGCCAGTACCCTGAGCCTGGGTGAGAGAGGATGAGGAGGAGGAGGAGGGCTTGGTCATCCACTCTACCAAGTCTTCGGCATGATGTGGCTCAACATGTCCAGCTGCTGAAAAGAAGGACAAGCGTGTCCCATGGCCATGTGCTGATGACAATGCACCGCGTCCACGACCAGCACTGTTGCCCCAGACACAGAGCCTGCTTGCCCTCTTTTATTGCCTCCTGACTGTCTGCCTCTCCTTGTTTGCCTTCCAGACATTCTAATAGATGGCCTGCAGGGAGATGGGAAAAAAGCAATAAGGGCTACCTTCAGGTGTCCTTCTCTGTCCCTTTACTTAAGGATTTCTAAATATGGTTGAGGATGATTGCTTTCGCACAGAATAGCACAACGACAATTTCCCTGACTGTCCAAAAAACAAGGATTTCAAAGATGGTTGATGAGGAATGCTTTAGCACAGTATAGCACAAGGAGAATTTCCCTCACTGTCCTTCCCTGTCCCTAGAAACAAGGATTATCACAGTGAAAGAAACTGACACTCTTCCTACCTATAGTTTTCTGTCCCTAGAAAAAATGTTTTTTTAAAGATGGTTGATGATCAATGCTTTAGCACACTATAGCACAAGGAGAATTTCCCTCACTGTCCTTCCCTGTCCCTAGACACAAGGATTATCACAGTGAAAGAAACTGACACTCTTCCTACCTATAGTTTTCTGTCCCTAGAAAAAATGTTTTTTTAAAGATGGTTGATGATCAATGCTTTAGCACACTATAGCACATGGAGAATTTCCCTCACTGTCCTTCCCTGTCCCTAGAAACAAGGATTATCACAGTGAAAGAAACTGACACTCTTCCTACCTATAGTTTTCTGTCCCTAGAAAAAATGTTTTTTTAAAGACGGTTGATGATCAATGCTTTAGCACACTATAGCACAAGGAGAATTTCCCTCACTGTCCTTCCCTGTCCCTAGAAACAAGGATTATCACAGTGAAAGAAACTGACACTCTTCCTACCTATAGTTTTCTGTCCCTAGAAAAAATGTTTTTTTAAAGATGGTTGATGATCAATGCTTTAGCACACTATAGCACAAGTAGAATTTCCCTCACTGTCCTTCCCTGTCCCTAGAAACAAGGATTATCACAGTGAAAGAAACTGACACTCTTCCTACCTATAGTTTTCTGTCCCTAGAAAAAATGTTTTTTTAAAGCTGATTGATGATCAATGCTTTAGCACACTATAGCACAAGTAGAATTTCCCTCACTGTCCTTCCCTGTCCCTAGAAACAAGGATTATCACAGTGAAAGAAACTGACACTCTTCCTACCTATAGTTTTCTGTCCCTAGAAAAAATGTTTTTTTAAAGACGGTTGATGATCAATGCTTTAGCACACTATAGCACAAGGAGAATTTCCCTCACTGTCCTTCCCTGTCCCTAGAAACAAGGATTATCACAGTGAAAGAAACTGACACTCTTCCTACCTATAGTTTTCTGTCCCTAGAAAAAATGTTTTTTTAAAGACGGTTGATGATCAATGCTTTAGCACACTATAGCACAAGGAGAATTTCCCTCACTGTCCTTCCCTGTCCCTAGAAACAAGGATTATCACAGTGAAAGAAACTGACACTCTTCCTACCTATAGTTTTCTGTCCCTAGAAAAAATGTTTTTTTAAAGATGGTTGATGATCAATGCTTTAGCACACTATAGCACAAGGAGAATTTCCCTCACTGTCCTTCCCTGTCCCTAGAAACAAGGATTATCACAGTGAAAGAAACTGACACTCTTCCTACCTATAGTTTTCTGTCCCTAGAAAAAATGTTTTTTTAAAGCTGATTGATGATCAATGCTTTAGCACACTATAGCACAAGTAGAATTTCCCTCACTGTCCTTCCCTGTCCCTAGAAACAAGGATTATCACAGTGAAAGAAACTGACACTCTTCCTACCTATAGTTTTCTGTCCCTAGAAAAAATGTTTTTTTAAAGACGGTTGATGATCAATGCTTTAGCACACTATAGCACAAGGAGAATTTCCCTCACTGTCCTTCCCTGTCCCTAGAAACAAGGATTATCACAGTAAAACACACTGACACTCTCCCTACCTATAGTTTTCTGTCCCTAGAAAAAAATGATTTTTTAAAGATGGTTGATGATCAATGCTTTAGCACACTATAGCACAAGGAGAATTTCCCTCACTGTCCTTCCCTGTCCCTAGAAACAAGGATTTGCACAGTAAAACACACTGACACTCTCCCTACCTATCCTTCTCTTTCCCTAAACTAAAGGAATCCAGGTTAAGCAAGAAAAAAAAATGTCACTGTCCCTGCCTATGCTTCTCTTTCCCTGCTCCAGAACACACTACAGTAGGCCGCCGTGCTGGCGGCCTTTTATAGTGTGGGGCGTGTACTAAACACCCTCAGCAATAATTGGCCACAGGCATCCTGCCTGTGGCCAATCATTGCTCTCCTCGCTGCCGGCGCTGTGATTGGCCAAGCATGCGGGGTCACAGTGCATGCTTGGCCAATCACAGCGCCTGGATGACACTGCGATGGCGTAGTGCATTGTGGGCCGTTCGCGTCACTCGAATTAGGCGCGAACGGCCCAAATCGTTCGATCTTCGTCGAACGATCGAACAGCCGATGTTCGAGTCGAACGTATGTTCGACTCGAACACCGAGCTCATCCCTACCCGGCAGTAAGATAAACCAGCTTTCTACTCTGGTTAAGTAAAAGTCCGGCAAGGGTCGATGTGATTCAATAGAATCAACCTAGTGGTAGCGTGGAATGGCTCTGAACTGCATGTTGTATGGGTAAGAAGAGAATAGCGGAGAGCCTCTGCACTGGTGAGGAAGGAGTGTAATGAAGTGAAATCTGATTATGACAGACAAGGACCATGGGGTGTGTTCAGGTTGTAACTCTCATTTTAGTTAGAGTAGCATTTGACGAAACCAATGCAAAAATGTGCGTGTGGTTATGCTAAGAATTGTAGAGGGAGGCGACCCTACTCCCATGGTGCGCATCCTGGGTTAAGGGCTTCTGCTCTCAGAGATATACTTATTTATAATAGGTCAGTACCCGAAGTAATTACCCAATTCTCTGACATAGTATGGATAGTTGGAGCTAGCTTCACTACTCAAATCAGGACTCTCTACAGAAGTCCAATGTCTCACCAGTCTTTGTCAAGGTGTGATCTGTGTGATCTGTTTGGAAGACAAAAATGTCCGCTAATCCACTCTAGCTTTCCTGATGAGGCAGGTGACATGAAGTAAATGTACCGTGGCATAAGCCTTTCAAGATAATCGGGATCTGTCTTGTTGTCTGTGGTCAACTTCCCTACTCGGCCAGAGCTCCCGGCAGCTATGGGGGGCGAGAGCATTGCAACAGTGGTTAAGTGAGATGGGCCAGGGTCACGTAATTCAGTGTGAGGGAATAGTTCCAATCACACAACTAGCTGATTGGTTGGGGGACTGGCACCACTCAGGGGAGATAAATCTGTAAAATATGGTGTTCTCAACCATAGAAGTATTTGAAAGAACAAAATGTAATTATATAAGCACTGAACATAAGAGATTATATGCAACATTTAGTAGGTATCTTGAGAAATGCTATACTCTCAATCATCTTCCACCTTACCAACAGCATGCAATCATTTGCAAAGATTGATTGCATTTGCATGCAATCAATCTCACAGATCATGGAGAAAGCAGTAGTTCAACAGCTACAACTCCATTTGGACTCCCACAAACTCTTGGACCCACTACAATCAGGCTTCCGCGCAGGTCATGGCACAGAAACAGCCCTTCTCAAAATATGGGATGACGCCCTCAAAGCAGCAGATGACGGAGAATCATGTCTTCTGGTGCTGCTGGAACTCAGTGCAGCGTTCGACACAGTAGACCACAAAACTCTACTCATCCGCCTTAAAGAAGTAGCAGGAGTCGCAGACCCTGACCTGACCTGATCCTTCCTAGAAAATCGTTCCCAGACAGTGAAACTAGGAGCCTTCACCTCTGAAACTCGCGCAATTTCTTGCGGAGTCCCTCAAGGATCACCCCTGTCACCTGCTCTTCAATATCTACCTCCGCCCACTCCTTAAAAATCATCAGCAAACAGGACCTGTGCTACCACTCATACGCTGACGACACCCAACTCTACTTTCGTATCACCGGGAAAGAAGACCAATATCACGGACTGGAAAATTGCCTCACATTGATCGATGATTGGAAGACTGAGAGTTCCCTAAAACTCAATGGATCCAAAACAGAACTTCTTCTCCTCCACACAAACCGAAAGACAAAAACCAAGATTACTTGGACACCACCCACCATTCTTGGAAAGAACATTACCCCGAGCACCAAAGTCAAAAGTCTCGGAGTCATCTTTGACGCGGAGATGTCGATGGATGCACAAATAGGATCAGTAGTCAGAGGATCGCACCATCTCCTCCGCCTGCTGCGTAGACTCATCCCCTTCATCCCAGAAGAGTACATAGCAGTAGTAGTTGAAACAATCATCAACTCCCGACTTGACTACGCAAACTCCTACATAGGACTACCTAAATACCAGATTTTACGCCTACAAGTCATCCAGAACACGGCAGCCAGACTGGTAACAGGGAAAAAACCTTGGGAATACATCACCCCTTCACTGAGGTCCCTGCATTGGCTAACCGTAAAGGATCGGGTCTCATTCAAGACCCTCTGCCTCACCCATAAGTGCACACAAGGAAACGCTCCACAATATTTATGCAAGAAGATAAAACACTACACCCCCAATCGCATTCTCCGATCAACCAACCAAAACCTCCTCCATATCCCCAAGTCCCGCTACAAATCGAAGGGAGAACGAAAAAAACTTAAGACCCACCTCTTCTGAAGGATTAGGACGTCACTGGATGCAAGCACCTTGAGGCGATTCAGTTCGCATTTGCAGCACTATACAAGTTATTCACTCACTCACTCATTTGCAAGTCAAGTCAGTAGAGTGGAGTGGGTGGCAGCACACATGTGTTTCTATAACAAAAAAACACATATATGCCCACTCCCGCTATCTTGTTGTTAGATTTATTTCCTATAGCATTAGAATAGAGACTCCATTAGTTGGGGTCTAGTAATTTTAGATGGTATTTTTGTATCTGTTGAACTTTAGCAGCTCTACTGAGGTGATCTGTGGACGATTGCGATTGAAGCAATAATTAACAACAAGGATAAACAGGCTTGTGAAAAACTGCAGGTGTAACATACAAGTTATGAAGTACTAGTTGCAGTTAGGTGAAATTAGGAGGTCAGGCTGGCTTGCATACCTCTCCTCACAGGGATTGTGACATACATGAATACTGTCAAGAGGAAGAGGATAACCATAGTCTGTTAAAGGCATATTAGAGTATCAATGTTTAAGCAAATGGATGCTAGAAACAAGAAGACAGTGTATGTTAAGCATCCTCCAGGGCTAGGGGGAAAAGGAGAGATATCCAAGCAGTCATCCCCCTGAGGAAGATACAAAATTCCTTTGTATCGTCATACGTAGGGGAGGGGACAGGACGGTGTAGAAGGCAGCTGAGCTACCTTACAGAGGATGGACATACGATTTCAGCCATCACCCGGCGTGCACTAAACACACCTAACCCATGTGAATACCCTGCATTGGGGTTTCATTTGTTTGTATAATAAACAGTTTAAAACGATATCATGCTACAGAGTAGGGATGAGCCGAACACCCCCGGGTTCGGTTCGCACCAGAACCCGCGAACGGACCGAAAGTTCGCACGAACATTAGAACCCTATTAAATACAATGGATGCGAACGTTCGAATTCTAAAGTGCTAATTATAACGACTATTATCCATGTTATTGTCCTAAACAGAGTTTGGGAACCCGGGTTCTGCACCAGGGGACATGTATCAATGCAAAAAGAAGTTTTAAAAACGGCCGTTTTTCGGGAGCAGTCATTTTAATGATGCATAAAGTGAAAAAAAAAATGTCAAATATTCCTTTAAATATTGTACCTGGGGGGTGTCTAAAGTATGCCTGTGAAGTGCCACGTGTTTCCCGTGTTTAGAACTGTCCCTGCACAAAATTACATTTCTAAAGGAAAAAAAAGCCATTTAAAACTGCTTGCGGCTTTAATGTAATGTCTGGTCCCGGTAATATGGATGAAAATCTTTAAGAAAAATGGCATAGCTACCCCATCACCCCCCCCCTACCCCAGCCCATTACCAGCCCCTTTGGGTCTTGTTTGGATATTAAGGGGAACCTGCAACACAAAATAAAAAAGGCCCTATATACTCTGAACAGCAGTATACAGGCGGTGTAAACAAGACCGGTGTAAACAAGACAGGGACTGTAGGTTTGTTCTTAAGTAGAATCTGTTTGTAATTTTGAACACGTACATTGTTTAAGTGTAGCTCCAGCCAAAAAATCTATTTTTAAGCTTTTTGGAAAACATAGGGAAGGGTTATCACCCCTGTAACATTTGTTTTGCTGTCTGTGCCCCTGTTCAGAACATTTCACCTCACTTTGCGTCCCAATGACAACTGTTTTTGAAATGTGGTGTTTTTATTGAAACAAGGATTGGTGATAAAGCATCAGTAGAGAGGAGACACCTTTCTCCCATATTAATTCTTACAGGAGAGAATTTTCCTTCCTAGGGGTAGATTTCCTCTCACTTCCTGTTGTCTTCTTCCGTTTGCAAGTAGGCGTCGTTTGTAAGTTGGATGTTTGAAAGTAGGGACCTGCCGTATATACTCAGCAGAAATTGGCCCCTTAGGTGTTGGTGTTGGCACAACACTGTAAGCACTCACAGTTACTCTTGGTGGGTGCTGGAACGCCCTGCTGTCAACTATTATATCAGGAAATGGAATAAAAATTGGGCCTTTGATGGTGGTGCTGGTGCCACAACACTGTAAGGCCTGACAGTTACTCTTGGTGGGCGCAGCAATGGGCCCTGCTGTGAATTATTAGATCAATAATTATAATTGCATGCCCCTGTTGAACAGGGGCTGAAAAATTGGGCCTTTGGTGGTGGTGGTGGTGGTGGTGTTGACACAACACTGTAAGGCCTGACAGTTACTCTTGGTGGGCGCAGCAATGGGCCCTGCTGTGAATTATTAGATCAATAATTATAATTGCATGCCCCTGTTGAACAGGGGCTGACAAATTGGGCCTTAGGCACTGGTGGCACAACACTGCAACCCCTCACAGATACTGTACTTGGAGCACAGCAATGAGCCCTGTTGCAAAGTATTGCATCAAAAATTGTAATTACACGCCCCTGTTAAACAGGGGCTGAAAAATTGTGCCTTAGCCACTGGTGGCAGCACCCATAAACCAAAATGATCTTCCAAGCTATCATCATTAATCGGATCATTGAGGAGGAGGAGGAGGATAGCCAGTCAACATAACAGCACAGGCACTCAGCATCAGCATCAGTCTTGAAGGGATGTGACATTTTAAAATCAATTAGTCTGTTATATCAGCATCAGGTGTGTGGTAGCTGGTGGTGATCCAAGACTGGTTCATCTTGATGAAAGTCAGTCGATCAACCGAGTCGGTGGACAGGCGCACCCTGTGATCCGTGACAAATCCTCCAGCAGCACTGAATGTGCGTTCTGAAAGAACGCTGGATGCAGGACAGGCCAGTAGCTCAATTGCATACTGTGCAAGCTCTGGCCAGTGATCCATCCTCAAGACCCAGTAAGCCAGAGGATTTTCGGTGGGGAAGGTGTCCAAGTCTGACCTTGCCCCTAGGTATTCCTGCACCATGTATATCAGACGCTGGCGATGGTTGCTGGAACCGATCATACTTTGGGGCTGCGGACTGAAGAATTGTCTGAACGCATCGGTCAGACGGCCACCTTCCCCACCGCTCCTTCTTTGACTGCCCGAAGCCTCAGCAACTCGTTGTTCAGGACCAGGAGTTTGTAACCTCCCAGTCTCTGGGAACGCGTTGCACAGACCTTTCTGCAAGGCCTCCCGGAGTTGTCTCATCCTCTGCTCCCTCTGCGACGGTAAGATAAGGTCCGCAACCTTACCCTTGTACCGTGGATCAAGGAGAGTGGCCAGCCAGTAATGGTCCCTCTCCTTGATCCGAAGAATACGAGGATCCTTAAGCAGACTTTGCAGGATCAGGGAGGCCATGCAGCGTAGGTTAGCTGAGGCATTCAGTCCGGAGTCCTCTGGGTCACTAAGGACGACATGATTCGCAGCCACCTCCTCCCAGCCACGTACAAGTCCACTGGTTTCTTGGGAGTGTAAATCATCCCTAAAAGACTGCTGCTGATGATGCTGAGTGCCAGCCTCCACCTCCATGCTGACACAATCCTCCTCCTCCTCCTCCTCCTCTTCCTGTGTGATGGGTGGGACAGAAGGAACACTGTCTGGGTAAAGGGGGCCTTGAGAGGCAAGGAAGTCCTCCTCTTCCTGCCTCTGTTCTGCCTCAAGTGCCCTGTCCATTATTCCACGCAGCGTGTGCTCCAACAGGTGGACAAGAGGTACAGTGTCACTGATGCATGCACTGTCACTGCTCACCATCCTCGTGGCCTCCTCAAATGGTGCCAGGACAGTGCATGCATCCCTGATCATGCCCCACTGGTGTGGTGAAAAAAACCCGAGCTCCCCTGACCCTGTCCTGGTGCCGTAGTCGCACAAGTACTCATTGATGGCCCTCTGCTGCGTGTGCAGCCGCTGCAGCATGGCCAATGTTGAGTTCCACCTGGTGGGCATGTCACATATAAGGCGGTTCTTGGGGCAGGTTCAACTCCTTTTGCAGCTCAGCCAGGCGAGCACTGGCATTATAAGATCTGCGGAAATGCACACAGACTTTCCTGGCATTCCTCAGGACATCCTGGTAAGCCCGGGTACCTGCCCAAGAACCGCTGCACCACCAGGTTAAGGACGTGAGCCATACAGGGCACATGGGTCAGTTGTCCCTGTCGGAGGGCGGTGAGGAGGTTGGTGCCATTGTCGCAAACCACCATTCCTGGCTTAAGCTGGCGTGGCATCAACCACCTCTCGGCCTGCCCCTGCAGAGCAGACAGGACCTCTGCCCCAGTGTGGCTCCTGTCCCCCAAACACACCAGCGCAAGCACGGCATGGCATCTTTTTGCCTGCGTACTTGCGTAGCCCCTTGAACGCCTACGGAGCACCGCTGGTTCCGAGGACAAAGCACAGGAAGAGGCCATGGAGGAAGAAGAGGAGGGGGTGGAGGAGAGAGGTGTGTCACAACCAGTAGTAGCATTTTGGAGGCGTGGCGGTGGAACAACCTCCAACACTACTGCACCTTGTCCTGCATCCTTCCCAGCTGCCAAAAGAGTGACCCAATGGGCCGTGAAAGAAAGGTAACGTCCCTGTCCATGCCTGCTGGACCATGAGTCAGCGGTAATATGCACCTTACCGCTGACCGCCCTGTCCAGTGAGGCCAAGACATTGCCTTCCACATGCCTGTAGAGAGCCGGAATCGCCTTCCGTAAGAAAAAGTGGCGTTTGGGAACCTGCCACTGAGGAACCGCACATTGCACAAACTCACGGAAGGGGGCCGAGTCTACCAACTGAAAAGGCAGCAGTTGAAGCGCTAGCAATTTAGCCAAGCTAGCATTCAACCGCTGGGCATGTGGATGGCTGGGAGTGAACTTCTTTCGACGGTCCAGCAGCTGGGGCAGGGAAATTTGCCTGCTAGAATCGGACGTCGGTGTACTGCTAGCAGAGTGGCCGCAAGTACTTGGCTGTGACACACCTAATTCTACACCTTCATTCCTCTCAGTGCAGGTTTCAGAGAGGACTGAAGGTATAGTGGGGTTGGAGATCCCAGCTGATGAGGTGCAAGGAGAGGTCCGCTTTGTTCTTTGGTGTGGGTCTTTAAGGTAGGCTTGCCAACGAGCTGCATGGCAGGTCAACATATGTCTGATCAAGCATGTGGTGCCCAAGCGGCTGATGTTTTGGCCACGCGATATACGCTTGAGACATATGTTGCAAACAGCAGCTGTGCGATCTGATGCACTCACCTCAAAAAAGGCCCACACCAAAGAACTTTTTGAATGACGGGCAGAGGCAGCGCCCTGCACAGGCGGAGCTCTGCGGTGTGATTCCGTCGGTGTGCTGCCCATACGCTGGCCACCCAAGGGCATCCTGCCTTGTTGGAGATGTGCCTCCTCCTCCTCCTCCTCCTCCTCCTCCTCCTCTCTCCTATTAGGCACCCACGTGGAGTCAGGGACCTCATCATCCCCTCCCTCCTCATCACTGGAGCCAATCTGGCAGTATGCTGCAGCTGCTGGAACATGACTGCCAGATTGGTGTCCTTCTTGAGCATCCCCTCTCTCTGCTCTCACGCTACTGCCTTCCTCTATCTGGGTATCATCATCAGATCCTTCGAAACGCTGGGCATCCTCCTGGAGCATGTACCCAACACTGTGCTCAAACAGTTCAGGGGAATCCTCAGGAGGAGGACATGGTGGGTCTAGGGAAGGATTGACTAATGATGACATTGATACCAGAGAAGAGGACGCTTTGGCAGCTGCTTTGCCAGTACCGTGAGCCTGGGTGAGAGAGGATGAGGAGGATGAGGTGGGCTTGGTCATCCACTCTACCAAGTCTTCGGCATGATGTGGCTCAACATGTCCAGCTGCCGAAAAGAAGGACAAGCGTGTCCCATGGCCATGTGCTGATGACAATGCACCGCGTCCACGACCAGCACTGTTGCCCCCAGACACAGAGCCTGCTTGCCCTCTTTTTTTGCCTCCTGACTGTCTGCCTCTCCTTGTTTGCCTTCCAGACATTTTAATGGATGGCCTGCAGGGAGATGGGAAAAACAGCAATAAGGGCTACCTTCAGGTGTATACTGTGCAGGAGGCTTAGCAACAATGACACTGACACTGTCCCCTGCCTATCCTTCTCTGTCCCTAAACACAAGGATTTGCAATATGCTCCAGCAAGATTGGTTTAGCACAGAATAGCACACTGACAGTTTCCCTCACTCTCCTTCTCTGTCCCTACAAACAAGGTTTAGCACAGAATAGCACACTGACAGTTTTCCCGAGTGTCCTTCTCTGTCCCTAAACTCAAGGATTTCAAATATGGTTCAGCAAGATTGGTTTAGCACAGAATAGCACACTGACAGTTTCCCTCACTGTCCTTCTCTGTCCCTACAAACAAGATTTAGCACAGAATAGCACACTGATAGTTTCCCCGAGTGTCCTTCTCTGTCCCTAAACTCAAGGATTTCAAATATGGTTCAGCAAGATTGGTTTAGCACAGAATAGCACACTGACAGTTTCCCTCACTGTCCTTCTCTGTCCCTACAAACAAGATTTAGCACAGAATAGCACACTGATAATTTCCACGAGTGTCCTTCTCTGTCCCTAAACTCAAGGATTTAAAATACAGTTCAGCAAGATTGGTTTAGAACAGAATAGCACACTGACAGTTTCCCCGAGTGTCCTTCTCTGTCCCTAAACTCAAGGATTTCAAATACGGTTCAGCAAGATTGGTTTAGAACAGAATAGCACACTGACAGTTTCCCTCACTGTCCTTCTCTGTCCCTACAAAGAAGGTTTAGCACAGAATAGCACACTGATAGTTTCCCTCACTGTCCTTCTCTGTCCCTACAAACAAGATTTAGCACAGAATAGCACACTGATAGTTTCCACGAGTGTCCTTCTCTGTCCCTAAACTCAAGGATTTCAAATACGGTTCAGCAAGATTGGTTTAGAACAGAATAGCACACTGACACTTTCCCTCACTGTCCTTCTCTGTCCCTACAAACAAGGTTTAGCACAGAATAGCACACTGATAGTTTCCCTCACTGTCCTTCTCTGTCCCTACAAACAAGATTTAGCACAGAATAGCACACTGATAGTTTCCACGAGTGTCCTTCTCTGTCCCTAAACTCAAGGATTTCAAATACGGTTCAGCAAGATTGGTTTAGAACAGAATAGCACACTGACACTTTCCCTCACTGTCCTTCTCTGTCCCTACAAACAAGGTTTAGCACAGAATAACACACTGACACTCTCCCTACCTATCCTTATTTGTCCCTAAACACAAGGAATCCAGGATTAGTAAAGGAAAAAAATGACACTGTCCCTGCCTATGCTTCTCTTTCCCTGCTCCGGAACACACTACACAAGGCCGCCGCGCTGGCGGCCTTTTATAGTGTGGGGCGTGTACTAAACCCCCTCAGCAATAATTGGCCACAGGCATCCTGCCTGTGGCCAATCATTGCTCTCCTCGCTGCCGGCGTTGTGATTGGCCAAGCATGCGGGGTCACAGTGCATGCTTGGCCAATCACAGCGCCTGAATGACACTGCAATGGCGTAGTGCATTGTGGGCCGTTCGCGTCACTCGAATTTGGCGCGAACGGCCCAAATCGTTCGATCTTCGTCGAACGATCGAACAGCTGATGTTCGAGTCGAACGTATGTTCGACTCGAACACGAAGCTCATCCCTGCTACAGCGTTTCTTTTTATCATTTTGCATATGAGAAAACAGCACCAGTGAGCAGCTTTGTACCAGACAGCCAACCTAGAATCCCTAAGGTGATTCATAAGCGTGTTTGACCAAACTTAGTTGTGAGGTCACACGCTCAGAGGTGAGCGGCCATTACCTGAGGGTGGGGAGCACCAGAATGTGGACACTGCAGAAAATTGTTTGTCACGTTTCTATGAAGTCACCACTATATATACAATAAGGACTTTATATCAGCTATACTGGACAGATTTCCATCTCTAATTAGTCACTGTTTTATGCACTACAGCACTTTATGATTCACGTTTGTGGCACTATATTTTATATGAATTGTTTTTTTAATATTTATTTATTATATCCAAGCTTGTGGCACTATATATAATTTTATTTACTTTTGCATTTATTTACCCATTTTTTAACATAATATTTTATATATACAATAATATATATTTACTGTGGAGTGTGACACATATTACAGATTATGTCCCACAGACATTAAGGATCTCTTTTACTTAATTTTATTTTATTTTTGGGAACATTTTGTGTAAGATAGCGCAGCACATTAACCACTTGACCACTGGGCACTTAAACCCCCTTAATAACCAGACCAATTTTCAGCTTTCGGTTATCTCACATTTTGAATGACAATTTTGTATTTTTTGTGCTATAAGAGAAAAAAGACTGAAAATTCTGTAAAAAAAAATGAATTTTTCTTAATTTCTGTTATAAAATTTAGCAAATTAGTAATTTTTCTTCATAAATTTTGGCCAAAATTTATACTGCTACATATCTTTGGTAAAAATAAGTACAAATTGGTGCATATTATTTGGTCTTCGTGAAAGTTGCAGAGTCCACATGCTATGGTGCCAATATCTGAAAATTGATCACACGTGATGTACTGACGGCCTATCTCATTTCTCGAGACCCTAACATGCCAGAAAAGTACAAATACCCCCCAAATGACCCCTTTTTGGAAAGAAGACATTCCAAGGTATTTAGAAAGAGGCATTGTGAGTTTTTTATAGTTGTCATTTTCTCCCACAATTCTTTGCAAAATCAAGATTTTTTTTTCTTTTTTTTTTAACAACATTGTCATGTTAGCAGGTTATTTCTCACACACATCATATGCATACCACAAATTGCACCCCAAAACACATTCTGCTATTACTCCTGAGTAAGGCGATACCACATATGTAAGACTTTTACACAGCGTGGCCACATACAGAGGCCCAACATGCAGGGAGCACCTTCAGGCGTTCTGGAGCACCCAGGCCAATTCTGACATTTCTCTCCTACATGTAAAAATCATCATTTGTTTGCTAGAAAATTACTCAGAACCCCAAAACATTATATATGTTTTTTTAGCAAAGACCTTAGAGAATACAATGGTGGTCGTTGCAACTTTTTATCTTGCACGGTATTTGCGCAGCAATTTTTCTAACGCATTTTTTACGGAAAAAAACTGTTTTGTGCTTAAAAAAAAAAGGAATAGATACCTAACATGTCACCCTTTAAAATTGAACACGCTCGTGGAATGGCGCCAAACTTCGCTACTTAAAAATCCCCATAGGCGACATTTTTAATATTTTTACTGGTTACATGTTTTGAGTTACAGAGGAGGTCTAGGGCCAAAATTATTGCTTTCGCTCTAACGTTCGTAGAGATACCTCACATGTGTGGTTTGAACACCGTTTTCATATGTGGGTGGGACTTACATATGCGTTTGCTTCTGTATGCGAGCTCACGGGGACATGGGCGCTTTAAAAATATATATATATATTTTATTGTTCATTTTACTTTATTTTAGTTTGACATGTTTTTCCACAAAAATACATTTTTTTATCACTTTTATTCCTATTACAAGGAATGTAAACATCCCTTGTAATAGAAATATGGCATGGCAGGTCCTCTTTACAGTGAGATATGTGGTCAATAAGACCCCACATCTCACCTCTAGGCTGGGAAGCCTGAAATAAAAAATAAATAAAAAAACAATCCAGGCTTCGATCATAGCGGTGAGTCGGTAGAAGCACCGGAGGGCGACGGGAGGGGAGGGACGTCCCATCTCGCCTCCCGTAAGAATGATCAAGCGGTGGAACAGCCGCTATGATTGTTCTTATGGTGTAGGTAATCACCGGCTGAAAAAGCTGATATCTGAATGATGCCTGTAGCTGCAGGCATCATTCAGATATCCCCGCACAAAGTCAAGGATGTCATATGACGGCTGGTGGGCGGGAAGTGGTTATTGCAGAGTATTGCAGGGTATTGCAGGTTATTGTGGAGTATTGCGGAGTATTGCAGGGTATTGCACAGCATTGCAGGGTATTGCACAGTATTGCACAGTATGGGCAGGGTATTGCACAGTATGGGCAGGGTATTGCAGAGTATTGCACAGTATGGGCAGAGTATTGTAGAGTATTGCACAGTATGGGCAGGGTATTGCAGAGTATTGCACAGTATGGGCAGGGTATTGCAGAGTATTGCACAGTATGGGCAGGGTATTGCAGAGTATTGCACAGTATGGGCAGGGTATTGCAGAGTATTGCACAGTATGAGCAGAGTATTGGCAGGGTATTGCCCAGTATGGGCAGAGTATTGGCAGGGTATTGCACAGTATGGGCAGGGTATTGCACAGTATGGGCAGGGATGGCTGAGCATGGGTGGATGGATGGCTGGATCTGTGACTGCAATTGTCACAGTGCTGCTGCCATCCGCTCTCTCCCCCTCCCCTCTCACACTGTACCGAGAGAGGAACCGGCGTCATCACATGACGCCAGTCTGTTTACAAGTGATCGCTCCGTCATTTGACGGAGCGATCACGTGGTAAACGGCCACTATCAGCGGCGATTTACCGTGATCCGTGATGCGCCGGGTCCTCTGGACCCGGCGGTCAAAGAGACTCCCATGTGCGCGCCCCCTCCCAGAGTTAAGGAACCACCCTGTCGCCGTTATTCTGCAGTGGGCGGTGGTTAAGTGGTTAATTTAATTCTTATTAGTCACTCCTAGTCAGTTGGTGATTGTCAACATCTATTCTCTTGTACACAGGTTATAGGAAGATTCCCACTAGCTCACCATGGTGATCATTAGGTTTAATATATATGCTCCTGAACAGATGAAGCTGAAGTTAGCTCCCTTTTTCGGCCAGCTTCTTATTCAAATACAGAAGTTGGCTCCTTATTCGGCCAGCTTCTTATTCAGGTTGGATCTTTATTCACAAAAGTGATTATTTACTAAACAATCATCTGCAATGTTTAAATTAAAATTGTGAACTTTAAAGTGGTTGTAAACCCACTTAGACAACTTGCACCTACAGGTAAGCCTAGATTAAGGCTTACCTGTAGGTGCAAGAAATATCTCCTTAACCTACACGGTTAAGGAGATATTTGCTATAAACACAGCACCGATGACGTCACTCGCATGCGCACTAGCAGGCCGCATCATTGCCGGTTTTCTGAATGGGATCTTGCCGACCCGAGCGCGCATGTGTGTGACGTCATCGCCGCTCCGGCCAATCACAGCGCCGGAGCGGCGATACACTGACGGCAGTGACGGGACATCGAGGCAAGATGGCTGTGGCGGAGGAGGGGAACCAGGAGCAGTTCGGGGGCTTCGATCCCAGGTAAGTCATTCATAATGAGCTGGTATGCTATGCATACTAGCTCATTATGCCTTTCTTTTGCAAAGTTTAAAAAAAAAACAAAAAAAAACATGGGTTTACTTCCTCTTTAACAACAGTTCTGTCTCCCTAAATGCCATGTATTAAAAGGGGTAATTCTGCATAAATAACTTATTCTATATGAAAACCATCTTGGCTCACCCAAATTCCACTTGTTATATACTCATTGAGCATCCTACTGTATAGGAAAGTTCAATTGGCCCAAGCCAAGTGATAGAAATCATAAAATATGGCACCAAACATGGCACCATGACAGCCATGCATTTCAATGGGAAATTTTGAATAAGAAGCCAAGCTATTCCAATATGAAAACCATCTTGGCTCACCCAAATTCCACTTGTTTTATACTCATTGGGCATCCTACTATATAGGAAAGTTCAATTTGGCCCAAGCCAAGTGATATAAATCAAAAAAATATGGCACTCTGACAGCCATACATTACAATGGAAAATTCCGAATAAGAAGCCAAGATATTCCTATATGAAAACCATCTTGGCTCATCCAAATTCCACTTGTTTTATACTCATTGGGCATCCTACTATATAGGAAAGTTCAATTTGGCCCGAGCTAAGTGATAGAAATCATAAAATATGGCACCAAACATGGCACCATGACAGCCATGCATTTCAATGGGAAATTTTGAATAAGAAGCCAAGCTATTCCTATATGAAAACCATCTTGGTTCACCCAAATTCCACTTGTTTTATACTTATTGGGTATCCTACTATATAGGAAAGTTCAATCTGGCCCGAGCCAAGTGATAGAAATCATAAAATATGGCACCAAACATGGCACCATGACAGCCATGCATTTCAGTGGGAAAGTTTGAATAAGAAGCCAAGCTATTCCAATATGAAAACCATCTTGGCTCACCCCCAAATTCCACTTGTTTTATACTCATTGGGCATCCTACTATATAGGAAAGTTAAATTTGGCCCAAGCCAAGTGATATAAATCAAAAAAATATGGCACTCTGACAGCCATACATTACAATGGAAAATTCTGAATAAGAAGCCAAGATATTCCTATATGAAAACCATCTTGGTTCACCCAAATTCCACTTGTTTTATACTCATTGGGCATCCTACTATATAGGAAAGTTCAATTTGGCCCAAGCCAAGTGATAGAAATCATAAAATATGGCACCAAACATGGAACCATGATAGCCATGCATTTCAATGGGAAATTTTAAATAAGAAGCCAAGCTATTCCTATATGAAAACCATCTTGGCTCACCCAAATTCCACTTGTTTTATACTCATTGGGCATCCTACTATATAGGAAAGTTCAATTTGGCCATAACCAAGTGATATAAATCATAAAATATGGCACCATGACAGCCATGCATTTCAATAGGAAATTTTGAAGAAGAAGCCAAGCTATTCCTATATTAAAACCATCTTGGCTCACCCAAATTCCACTTGTTAAAACAAGTATGAAACAAGTGGAATTTGGGTGAGCCAAGATGATTTACATATAGGAATAGCTTGGCTTCTTATTCTGAATTTCCCATTGAAATGTATGGCTGTCAGAGTGCCATATTTTAGGATTTAGATCACTTGGCTCGGGCCAAATTGAACTTTCCTATATAGTAGGATGCCCAATGAGTATAAAACAAGTGGAAATTGGATGAGCCAAGACGGTTTTCATATTGGAATAGCTTGGCTTCTTATTCGGAATTTCCCATGGAAATGCATGGGTGACAGTGTGACAAGTTTGGTGCCATATTTTATCATTTTTATCACTTGGCACGAGCCAAATAGAACTTTCCTATATAGTAGGAAGCACCAATGAGTATAAAACAAGTGGAATTTACTGTAGGTGAGCCAAGTTGTCTTTCATATAAGAATATCTTGGTTTCTTATTTGGAATTTCCCATTGAAATGCATGGCTGTCAAGGTGCCATATTTTATGATTTATATCAGATGGCTCGGGCCAAATTGAACTTTAACTAATAGAAGGATGCCCAATAAGTATAAAACAAGTGGAATTTGCGTGAGCCAAGATGGTTTTCATATAGGAATAGCTTGGCTTCTTAGTCAAAATTTCACATTGAAATGCATGGCTGTCATGGTGCCATATTTTATGATTTCTATCACTTGGCTCGGGCCAAATTGAACTTTCCTATAGAGTAGGATGCCCAATGAGTATAAAACAAGTGCCATTTGGGTGAGCCAAGATGGTTTTCATATAGGAATAGCTTGGCGTCTTATTCAAAATTTCCCATTGAAATGCATGGCTGTCATGGTGCCATATTTTATGATTTCTATCACCTGGCTCGGGCAAAATTGAACTTTTCTATAGAGTAGGATGTCCAATGAGTATAAAACAAGTGGCATTTGGGTGAGCCAAGATAGTTTTCATATAGGAATAGCTTGGCTTCTTATTCTGAATTTTCCATTGAAATGTATGGCTGTCAGAGTGACATATTTTATGATTTATATCACTTGGCTCAGGCCAAATTGAACTTTCCTACATAGTAGGATGCCCAATGAGTATAAAACAAGTGGAATTTTGGTGAGCCAAATGCATGGCTGTCATGGTGCCATGTTTGGTGCCATATTTTATGATTTCTATCACTTGTCTCGGGCCAAATTGAACTTTAACTCCTATATAGTAGGATGCCCAATGAGTATAAAACAAGTGGAATTTGGGTGAGCCAAGATGGTTTTCATAGATTTATTCAGAATTACCCCTTTAAATACATGGCATTCAGGGAGACAGAATTGTTGTTAAAGTTCACAATTTTATTATAAACGTTGCAGATGATTGTTTAGTAAATAATCACTTTTGTGAATAAAGATCCAACCTGAATAAGAAGCTGTCCGAATAAGGAGCTAACTTCTGCATTCGAATAAGAAGATGGCCAAATAAGGAGCTAACTTCAGCTTCATCCTGAACAGCCTATATGTGTAAAGGAGGGGGGACATAACGTGGCATATCCTGCCTCTTGCTGCAAAAGTTCAAAGCAGGACAGTCCTGTTTGAGCAATAAGAGTTTCTTGCTGGCTATAGCATGTGGCGGGAGTAGTGGCTTACTTCAGTTAAGTATGCAGGCAGAGAACTGAGAGCTAAGGGTTTCAAAAAAGACAAATAAGATAATCTAGCAATCGTTGCATGTCAGTGTACTGTACCTGAACTTTTAACAATAACCGTCCCACTTCACACACAACGGTGTGTTTAGGCTGGGATAACGGAGATGAGCACCATTAAAGATGAGATAGGTAGATGGATTTTAGTCTCGACGGGCTCTGCGGTGTGCAGGGGATGTTGGTTGGCTTCCTCCTTGTTATGCGCGTTGATTAGCTGAAGCTGGGTAAGCTGGCCATGGTAATCTCAGACGTCTGGAGGTGGGAAAACTTCCCTGCATCTGCAGTTCCATGGGTTCTCCTTTGGGTAGAGGTGGTAGACGCAGGTCACTGTACCAGTCAGGAAGTTCCACTGGGGGCAGATCTAGGTCCTCACAAAATGGTTGCAGATCTTCTGGGCCTTTCAAGGTGACTGTGCATCCCAGATGAGTGACTGACAGGCAAATTGGAAACTTCCATCTATAAGCTATGTTTCTGGCTTGGAGGTGTTCAAGTAGGGGACGTAGGTCTTTCCTTTGCTGTACAGTGATATGGGAAAGATCCTGATACAGCTTAATTTTTGCACCATGATACAGGGTGCGGTTCCTGTTTCTCGCTTTGCGAAGGATCTCTTCTTTTAGCTGTGAATTATCTATACAGCACACTACATCCCTTGGGGGTTCTGTATCTCTGCCCCTGGGACATAGAGCCCTATGTGTTTTTTCTATTTCAATGGGAGTGTCTGGTGGTATCTCCAAAAGTTCATCAGAGATTGCCAGAACAGTCTGGTTCAATTGGCCGGGTTCAGTTGTCTCTGGGAGCCCTCTTAACCGGAGCTTGTGGCGTCTGCCCCTATTGTCCAGGTCTTCCATGTGGCGATGAATCTCATGGAGATGTAGAGCATTTTTGTATATCTGAGACATGGTGGACTTCCTGCAGTGCAGCATCATGGCAAGCAGACACTTCCTCCACTTCTTCCAGTCGAGCAGCCACTCTTGAATATCTAGTGTCAGGTCGGATATAGCCACTGACAAGGTTTCTTTTATATCCACAGCCACAGCCCGTAGATCATCCAAGCTGGGTGTTCTATTAGGGATCGGGGCGGAAGTCTCTAGCTGTGATGAGAGAGAGCGTGCGGTGTGCTGTGTGGAGGCTGTCGCTCCTTTCTAATGGGTCCGGAATGTTACCACTCAGCTGCGTTTTTGTGCCCCTGGGTGAATGGAAGTGTGATCCTGAGGTACTCCGGTTGTGTTTTCTCATGTGTTCCGATGTGTATCTCCTTCAGCAGGGTATATACCGGACCTCAATGTGCCAGAGCAAGGAGCTAAGAAGTTTAGGCAGCCATCTCAGTCAGCGTCTAGACCATGGCCCCGTATATTTTAATATTTCTTCAGCTAAATTTGAAATATTTCAAAGGCATATTTTCAGAATTGTTGCACTTTCGGCAGTTCTTCACCATCTCTGCTGACTCCATTTACTTTGCCATGAATAGCCTGCAATTTGCTCTAGAGATATTCACAATTAGGGATGAGCTTCGTGTTTGAGTCGAACATACGTTCGACTCGAACATCGGCTGTTCGATCGTTCGACGAAGATCGAACGATTTGGGCCGTTCGCGCCGAATTCGAGTGACGCGAACGGCCCACAATGCACTATGCCATTGCAGTGTCATCCAGGCGCTGTGATTGGCCAAGCATGCACTGTGACCCCGCATGCTTGGCCAATCACAGCGCCGGCAGCGAGGAGAGCAATGATTGGCCACAGGCAGGATGCCTGTGGCCAATAATTGCTGATGGTGTTTAGTACACGCCCCACACTATAAAAGGCCGCCAGCGTGGCGGCCTTGTGTAGTGTGTTCCGGAGCAGGGAAAGAGAAGCATAGGCAGGGACAGTGTCATTATTTTTCCTTTACTATTCCTGGATTCCTTGTGTTTAGGGACAAATAAGGATAGGTAGGGAGAGTGTCAGTGACAGTGTGCTATTCTGTGCTAATCCTTGTTTGTAGGGACAGAGAGGTACAGTGAGGGAAAGTGTCAGTGTGCTATTCTGTTCTAAAACTATTTTGCTGAACCATATTTTCAATCCTTGAGTTTAGGGACAGAGAGGTACAGTGAGGGAAAGTGTCAGTGTGCTATTCTGTTCTAAAACTATTTTGCTGAACCATATTTTCAATCCTTGAGTTGAGGGACAGAGAGGTACAGTGAGTGAAACTGACAGTGTGCTATTCTGTTCTAAACCAATTTTGCAGTTCCATATTTTCAATCCTTGAGTTGAGGGACAGAGAGGTACAGTGAGTGAAACTGACAGTGTGCTATTCTGTTCTAAACCAATTTTGCTGTTCCATATTTTCAATCCTTGAGTTGAGGGACAGAGAGGTACAGTGAGTGAAACTGACAGTGTGCTATTCTGTTCTAAACCAATTTTGCTGTTCCATATTTTCAATCCTTGAGTTGAGGGACAGAGAGGTACAGTGAGTGAAACTGACAGTGTGCTATTCTGTTCTAAACCAATTTTGCTGTTCCATATTTTCAATCCTTGAGTTGAGGGACAGAGAGGTACAGTGAGTGAAACTGACAGTGTGCTATTCTGTTCTAAACCAATTTTGCTGTTCCATATTTTCAATCCTTGAGTTGAGGGACAGAGAGGTACAGTGAGTGAAACTGACAGTGTGCTATTCTGTTCTAAACCAATTTTGCTGTTCCATATTTTCAATCCTTGAGTTGAGGGACAGAGAAGGACACTCGTAGAAATTATCAGTGTGCTATTCTGTGCTAAATCTTGTTTCTAGGGAGGGACAGAGTAGGACAGTGAGGGAAAGTGTCAGTGTGCTATTCTGTTCTAAAACTATTTTGCTGTTCCATATTTTCAATCCTTGAGTTGAGGGACAGAGAGGTACAGTGAGTGAAACTGACAGTGTGCTATTCTGTTCTAAACCAATTTTGCTGTTCCATATTTTCAATCCTTGAGTTGAGGGACAGAGAGGTACAGTGAGTGAAACTGACAGTGTGCTATTCTGTTCTAAACCAATTTTGCTGTTCCATATTTTCAATCCTTGAGTTGAGGGACAGAGAGGTACAGTGAGTGAAACTGACAGTGTGCTATTCTGTTCTAAACCAATTTTGCTGTTCCATATTTTCAATCCTTGAGTTGAGGGACAGAGAGGTACAGTGAGTGAAACTGACAGTGTGCTATTCTGTTCTAAACCAATTTTGCTGTTCCATATTTTCAATCCTTGAGTTGAGGGACAGAGAGGTACAGTGAGTGAAACTGACAGTGTGCTATTCTGTTCTAAACCAATTTTGCTGTTCCATATTTTCAATCCTTGAGTTGAGGGACAGAGAAGGACACTCGTAGAAATTATCAGTGTGCTATTCTGTGCTAAATCTTGTTTCTAGGGAGGGACAGAGTAGGACAGTGAGGGAAAGTGTCAGTGTGCTATTCTGTTCTAAAACTATTTTGCTGAACCATATTTTCAATCCTTGAGTTGAGGCACAGAGAGGTACAGTAAGTGAAACTGACAGTGTGCTATTCTGTTCTAAACCAATTTTGTTGTTCCGTATTTTCAATCCTTGAGTTGAGGGACAGAGAGGTACAGTGAGTGAAACTGACAGTGTGCTATTCTGTTCTAAATCAATTTTGCTGTTCCATATTTTCAATCCTTGAGTTGAGGGACAGAGAAGGTCACTCGTAGAAATTATCAGTGTGCTATTCTGTGCTAAATCTTGTTTCTAGGGAGGGACAGAGTAGGACAGTGAGGGAAAGTGTCAGTGTGCTATTCTGTTCTAAAAGTTTTTTGCTGAACCATATTTTCAATCCTTGTGTTTAGGGACAGAGAAGGATAGGCAGGGGACAGTGTCAGTGTCATTGTTGCTAAGCCTCCTGCACAATATACACCTGAAGGTAGCCCTTATTGCTGTTTTTCCCATCTCCCTGCAGGCCATCCATTAAAATGTCTGGAAGGCAACCAAGGAGAGGCAGACAGTCAGGAGGCAAAAAAAGAGGGCAAGCAGGCTCTGTGTCTGGGGGCAACAGTGCTGGTCGTGTACTCCGGTGCATTGTCATCAGCACATGGCCATGGGACACGCTTGTCCTTGTTTTCGGCAGCTGGACATGTTGAGCCACATCATGCCGAAGACTTGGTAGAGTGGATGACCAAGCCCACCTCATCCTCCTCATCCTCTCTCACCCAGGCTCAGGGTACTGGCAAAGCAGCTGCCAAAGCGTCCTCTTCTCTGGTATCATTATCTTCATTAGTCAATCCTTCCCTAGACCCACCATGCCCTCCTCCTGAGGAGTCCCCCGAACTGTTTGAGCACAGTGTTGGGTACATGCTCCAGGAGGATGCCCAGCGTTTGGAAGGATCTGATGATGATACCCAGCTAGAGGAAGGCAGCAGCGTGAGAGCAGAGAGAGGGGATGCTCAAGAAGGACACCAATCTGGCAGTCATGCTCCAGCAGCTGCAGCATACTGCCAGATTGGCTCCAGTGATGAGGAGGGAGGGGATGATGAGGTCACTGACTCCACGTGGGTGCCTAATAGGAGAGAGGAGGAGGAGGAGGAGGAGGATGAGGAGGAGGCACATCTCCAACGAGGCAGGATGCCCTTGAGTGGCCAGCGTATGGGCAGCACACCGACGGAATCACACCGCAGAGCTCCGCCTGTGCAGGGCGCTGCCTCTGCCCGTCATTCAAAAAGTTCTTTGGTGTGGGCCTTTTTTGAGGCGAGTGCATCAGATCGCACAGCTGCTGTTTGCAACATATGTCTCAAGCGTATATCGCGTGGCCAAAACATCAGCCGCTTGGGCACCACATGCTTGATCAGACATATGTTGACCTGCCATGCAGCTCGTTGGCAAGCCTACCTTAAAGACCCACACCAAAGAACAAAGTTGACCTCTTCTTGCACCGCATCAGCTGGGATCTCCAACCCCAGTATACCTTCAGTCCTCTCTGAAACCTGCTCTGAGAGGAATGAAGGTGTAGAATTAGGTGTGTCACAGCCAAGTACTTGCGGGCACTCTGCTAGCAGTACACCGACGTCCGATTCTAGCAGGCAAATTTCCCTGCCCCAGCTGCTGGACCGTCGAAAGAAGTTCACTCCCAGCCATCCACATGCCCAGCGGTTGAATGCTAGCTTGGCTAAATTGCTAGCGCTTCAACTGCTGCCTTTTCAGTTGGTAGACTCGGCCCCCTTCCGTGAGTTTGTGCAATGTGCGGTTCCTCAGTGGCAGGTTCCCAAACGCCACTTTTTCGCACGGAAGGCTATTCCGGCTCTCTACAGGCATGTGGAAGGCAATGTCTTGGCCTCGCTGGACAGGGCGGTCAGCGGTAAGGTGCATATTACCGCTGACTCATGGTCCAGCAGGCATGGACAGGGACGTTACCTTTCTTTCACGGCCCATTGGGTCACTCTTTTGGCAGCTGGGAAGGATGCAGGACAAGGTGCAGTAGTGTTGGAGGTTGTTCCACCGCCACGCCTCCAAAATGCTACTACTGGTTGTGACACACCTCTCTCCTCCACCCCCTCCTCTTCTTCTTCCTCCATGGCCTCTTCCTGTGGTTTGTCCTCGGAACCAGCGGTGCTCCGTAGGCGTTCAAGGGGCTACGCAAGTACGCAGGCAAAAAGATGCCATGCCGTGCTTGCGCTGGTGTGTTTGGGGGACAGGAGCCACACTGGGGCAGAGGTCCTGTCTGCTCTGCAGGGGCAGGCCGAGAGGTGGTTGACGCCACGCCAGCTTAAGCCAGGAATGGTGGTTTGCGACAATGGCACCAACCTCCTCTCCACCCTCCGACAGGGACAACTGACCCATGTGCCCTGTATGGCTCACGTCCTTAACCTGGTGGTGCAGCGGTTCTTGGGCAGGTACCCGGGCTTACAGGATGTCCTGAGGCAGGCCAGGAAAGTCTGTGTGCATTTCCGCAGATCTTATAATGCCAGTGCTCGCCTGGCTGAGCTTCAAAAGGAGTTGAACCTGCCCAAGAACCGCCTTATATGTGACATGCCCACCAGGTGGAACTCAACGTTGGCCATGCTGCAGCGGCTGCACACGCAGCAGAGGGCCATCAATGAGTACCTGTGCGACTACGGCACCAGGACAGGGTCAGGGGAGCTCGGGTTTTTTTCACCACGCCAGTGGGGCATGATCAGGGATGCATGCACTGTCCTGGCACCATTTGAGGAGGCCACGAGGATGGTGAGCAGTGACAGTGCATGCATCAGTGACACTGTACCTCTTGTCCACCTGTTGGAGCACACGCTGCGTGGAATAATGGACAGGGCACTTGAGGCAGAACAGAGGCAGGAAGAGGAGGACTTCCTTGCCTCTCAAGGCCCCCTTTACCCAGACAGTGTTCCTTCTGTCCTACCCATCGCACAGGAAGAGGAGGAGGAGGAGGATTGTGTCAGCATGGAGGTGGAGGCTGGCACTCAGCATCATCAGCAGCAGTCTTTTAGGGATGATTTACAGTCCCAAGAAACCAGTGGACTTGTACGTGGCTGGGAGGAGGTGGCTGCGGATCATGTCGTCCTTAGTGACCCAGAGGACTCCGGACTGAATGCCTCAGCTAACCTACGCTGCATGGCCTCCCTGATCCTGCAAAGTCTGCGGAAGGATCCTTGTATTCTTCGGATCAAGGAGAGGGACCATTACTGGCTGGCCACTCTCCTTGATCCACGGTACAAGGGTAAGGTTGCGGACCTTATCGTACCGTCGCAGAGGGAGCAGAGGATGAGACAACTCCGGGAGGCCTTGCAGAAAGGTCTGTGCAACGCGTTCCTAGAGACTGTGAGGTTACAAACTCCTGGTCCTGGACAACGAGTTGCTGAGGCTTCGGCCAGTCAAAGAAGGAGCGGTGGGGAAGGTGGCCGTCTGACCGATGCGTTCAGACAATTCTTTAGTCCGCAGCCCCAAAGTATGATCGGTTCCAGCAAAAATCGCCAGCGTCTGATATACATGGTCCAGGAATACCTAGGGGCAAGGTCAGACTTGGACACCTTCCGCACCGAAAATCCTCTGGCTTACTGGGTCTTGAGGATGGATCACTGGCCAGAGCTTGCACAGTATGCAATTGAGCTACTGGCCTGTCCTGCATCCAGCGTTCTTTCAGAACGCACATTCAGTGCTGCTGGAGGATTTGTCACGGATCACAGGGTGCGCCTGTCCACCGACTCGGTTGATCGACTGACTTTCATCAAGATGAACCAGTCTTGGATCACCACCAGCTACCACACACCAGATGCTGATATAACAGACTAATTGATTTTAAAATGTCACATCCCTTCAAGACTGATGCTGATGCTGAGTGCCTGTGCTGTTATGTTGACTGGCTATCCTCCTCCTCCTCCTCCTCCTCAATGATACGATTAACGATGATAGCTTGGAAGATCATTTTGGTTTATGGGTGACGCCACCAGTGGCTAAGGCCCAATTTTTCAGCCCCTGTTTAACAGGGGCGTGTAATTAAAATTTTTGATGCAATACTTTGCAACAGGCCTCATTGCTGTGCTCCAAGTACAGTATCTGTGAGGGGTTGCAGTGTTGTGCCACCAGTGCCTAAGGCCCAATTTTTCAGCCCCTGTTCAACAGGGGCATGCAATTATAATTATTGATCTAATAATTCACAGCAGGGACCATTGCTGCGCCCACCAAGAGTAACTGTCAGGCCTTACAGTGTTGTGGCACCAGCACCACCATCACCACCACCACCACCACCAAAGGCCCAATTTTTCAGCCCCTGTTCAACAGGGGCATGCAATTATAATTATTGATCTAATAATTCACAGCAGGGACCATTGCTGCGCCCACCAAGAGTAACTGTCAGGCCTTACAGTGTTGTGGCACCAGCACCACCATCACCACCACCACCACCACCAAAGGCCCAATTTTTCAGCCCCTGTTCAACAGGGGCATGCAATTATAATTATTGATCTAATAATTCACAGCAGGGCCCATTGCTGCGCCCACCAAGAGTAACTGTCAGGCCTTACAGTGTTGTGGCACCAGCACCACCATCAAAGGCCCAATTTTTACTACCACTGATCAACAATTATATGTTATTACAATTCCTGATATAATAGTTGACAGCAGGGCGTTCCAGCACCCACCAACAATAACTGTGAGTGCTTTCAGTGTTGTGCCAACACCAACACCTAAGGGGCCAATTTCTGCAGAGTATAAACGGAAGGTCCCTACTTTCAAACATCCAACTTACAAACTACTACTACTTGCAAACGGAAGAAGACAACAGGAAGTGAGAGGAAATCTACCCCTTGGAAGGAAAATTTTCTCCTTTAAGAATTAATATGGGAGAAAGGTGTCTCCTCTCTACTGATGCTTTATCACCAATCCTTGTTTCAATAAAAACACCACATTTCAAAAACAGTTGTCATTGGGACGCAAAGTGAGGTGAAATGTTTTGAACAGGGGCACAGACAGCAAAAAAAAATGTGACAGGGGTGATAACCGTTCCCTATGTTTTACAAAAAGCTAAAAAAAAGGAATTTGCCATGGAGCTCCACTTAACCACTTCAATACCATGCACTTATGCACCTTCCCGCCCAGACCAATTTTCAGCTTTCAGTACTCTCACACTTTGAATGACAATTACTTAGTCATGCTACACTGTATCCAAACAAAATTTTTATCATTTTCTTCTCACAAATAGAGCTTTCTTTTGGTGGTATTTAATCGCCACTGGGTTTTTTATTTTTTGCGATATAAGCAAAAAAACAGCAATTTTTTAAAAAAAAAACACTTTTTTTTAGTTTCTATTGTAAAATTTTGCAAATAAGTAATTTTTCTTCATAAATTTGTGCCAAAATGTATACTGCTACATATCTTTGGTAAAATGAACCCAAATTAGTGTATATTATTTGGTCTTTGTGAAAGTTATAGAGTCTACAAACTATGGTGGCAATCACTGAAAATGTATCACATCTGATCACGCCTGATGTACTGAAGGGATATCTCATTTCTTGAGACACTAACAAGCGAGGAAAGTACAAATACCCCAAAATTACCCCTTTTTGGAAAGTAGACAGTCCAAGGTATTTACTAAGAGGCGTGGTGAGTTTTTTGAAGTTGTATTTTTTTCCCACAATTCTTGGGAAAATTTAATTTTTTTTTATTTATTTTTTTACACAAACTGGTCATATTAACAGTTTTTTTCTCTCACACAGCATATGCATAATTGCAACTACACCCCAAAATACATTCTGCTACTCCTCCTGAGTGTAGCGATACCACATGTGTGAGACTTTTACACAGCCTGGCCACATACAGAGGCCCAACATTGAAGTAGCACTTTCAGGCGTTCTACAAGCATAAATCGCACATATCCTTTCTCAACCACCTATTACACTTTTGAAGGCCCTGGAGCACCAGGACAATGGAATTTTCCATAAAATGACCCCATTTTGGAAAGCACACACCCCAACGTATAATCTATGAAGCATTATGAGTCTTTTGAACAGTTCATTTTTTTCCAGAAGGTTTTGGAATATGTGGAGAAAAAATGAAAATGCATTTTTTTTACACAAAGTTGTCCATTTATAAGATATTTCTAACGCATAGCATATACATAGCAAAAATGACACCCCAAAATGCATTCTGCTACTCCTCCTGAGTATAGCGATACCACATGTGTGAGACTTTTACACAGCCTGGCCATATACAGAGGCCCAACATTGAAGTAGCACTTTCAGGCGTTCTACAAGCATAAATCGCACATATCCTTTCTCAACCACCTATTACACTTTTGAAGGCCCTGGAGCACCAGGACAATGGAATTTTCCACAAAATGACCCCATTTTGGAAAGCGCACACCCCAACGTATAATCTATGAAGCATTATGAGTCTTTTGAACGGTTCATTTTTTTCCAGAAGGTTTTGGAAAATGTGGAGCAAAAATGAAAATGCATTTTTTTTACACAAAGTTGTCCATTTATGAGATATTTCTAACGCATAGCATATACATAGCAAAAATGACACCCCAAAATGCATTCTGCTACTCCTCCTGAGTATAGTGATACCACATGTGTGAGACTTTTACACAGCCTGGCCATATACAGAGGCCCAACATTGAAGTAGCACTTTCAGGCGTTCTACAAGCATAAATCGCACATATCCTTTCTCAACCACCTATTACAATTTTGAAGGCCCTGGAGCACCAGGACAATAGAATTTTCCACAAAATGACCCCATTTTGGAAAGCGCACACCCCAACGTATAATCTATGAAGCATTATGAGTCTTTTGAACGGTTCATTTTTTTCCAGAAGGTTTTGGAAAATGTGGAGAAAAAATGAAAATGCATTTTTTTTACACAAAGTTGTCCATTTATAAGATATTTCTAACGCATAGCATATACATAGCAAAAATAACACCCCAAAATGCATTCTGCTACTCCTCCTGAGTATAGCGATACCACATGTGTGAGACTTTTACACAGCCTGGCCATATACAGAGGCCCAACATTGAAGTAGCACTTTCAGGCGTTCTACAAGCATAAATCGCACATATCCTTTCTCAACCACCTATTACAATTTTGAAGGCCCTGGAGCACCAGGACAATAGAATTTTCCACAAAATGACCCCATTTTTGAAAGCACACACCCCAACGTATAATCTATGAGGCATTATGAGTCTTTTGAACGGTTCATTTTTTTCCAGAAGGTTTTGGAAAATGTGGAGAAAAAATTAAAATGCATTTTTTTACACAAAGTTGTCAATTTATAAGATATTTCTAACACATAATATGTACATAGCAAAAATTACACCCCAAAATGCATTCTGCTACTCCTCCTGAGTATGGCGATACCACATGTTTGAGACTTTTACACAGCCTGGCCACATACAGAGGCCCAACATCCAAGTAGCACCTCCAGGCATTCTAGCAGCATTAATTGCACATATCATTTTCTGACTACCGATCACATTTTTGAAGGCCCTTCATATATCTAACACATAGCAGGTACATACCAAATAACAAAAGATTACCTGTGGTTTTAGAAGTGCAGTGGTCCACAGAGGAGAGCATCGGTCCAGGCAGCAGGCAGGGATGAGGTCAGCGACAGCAAAAGCAATCATCCAGGCAGCAGGCAGGAATACTGTCCATAGTTCGCACAGGCAGAGATACTGTCAGCACAGCCAGAGCACAGCCAAAGCACAGGTCCAGGTAGCAGGCAGAGGTGTCCCGGCAAAAATGCTGTCCAAAGTCAGTAGAGGCAGCAGGCAGATATATGGTCAACACAGCCAAAGTATTGGTCCAAGCAGCAGGAAGAAACATGGTCCATAATGTCATGGGTCATTACAGGCAGTAATATGGTCAGCACAGCCAAATTATTGGTCCAGGCAGCAGGAAGGACCATCAAGCTTAGGGCCAGGGGGACAGGGGTAGAGGCTTCTCCCACCCAAATCGCTTTGAAGCCTCCGGGCAACCAGACCCTGTTCTTGGAGCACAGAAAACGAAAAACTGGTTTTCTCTACTCAGAACGCTATTCTGAAGCCCCTCACATATGTGAGACCCCTGTGTACTAAAAGTAGATGGCCAAAAGATCAGTCCAAGTGGCAGGCAAAAACATGGTCGATTAACAGGCCAAGGTCGGTACACGTGGAAGTCAGAAACGTGGTTTAAATCGGCAGGCAGAGGCATCGTCGGTAAACAGGCCAGGGTCAGTTAATTAACATGGAAGGTAGTTAGTAACATGGTAGCAGGCAAATAGGGAAGTGGCAGTCTGTTAATAATAGGGGGAACTAATGGATGTATGATAATTTTTGAAGCAATTTCCGATGCACAGGCCAGGTTGGGAGGGACAATCGGGACAATAATAGCTGGTGTCTCTTCTTACTCCTCCTCTGCTGCATACACGGCATTTCTTTTGGCGTCTTCTTCCAGATTCTGTGGGGGGGATGCTAAAGGGATAGTGTCGCTCGTGAAGCCGACTCACACTATCAGAGCGAATGCTTCCTGGGGCGGGATCTTGTTGGTAAATGAGGGCATCGATGATATCTTCGATATATTGGAGGTAGTGGAGTCGGTGATTTTGAGTTGCTTTTTGGTAGCAGACAAACAAATTAAAAAGGGCCATGTGAAACAGGTGAAACGCAACTTTTTTGTGCCAATAATGGGACTTTCTGGTTGATAAGTAGGGCTGTAGCATCTGGTCGTTTAAATCCACCCCCCCCCCCCCATGTACAAATTGTAGTCGTGGACACATTCAGGCTTTACAATGGAGCCACGTCTTCTTGGGATCTCCACCATGGTGTCATTGTGGATCGTAGAGAGGATGTGGACATCTTTCTTGTCCCTCCACTTCATGGCCAACACCTCCTCGTTCCTCATGGATGCCGATTCTCCAGGTCGCAATTTTTTTGTCAATAAATTTTGTGGGAATCCCTTCCGTTTTTTTTTTAAGGTACCGCAGGCCGGGGTTTGTTTACTGTAAAGGTGGCGAAAAAGGGGCAGGCTGGTATAATAATTATCAACATATAAATGGTAACCTTTTCCGAACAGGGGGTATGCCAACTCCCAGACAATTTTCCCACTGGTTCCAATATATGTGGGGCAATCACGGGGCTGGAGCTGGGAGTCTTTGCCTTCGTAGATCCTGAATTTGCAGACGTATCCAGTGGCTCGATCACATAATTTATTTAATTTTAACCCATACCTGGCTCTCTTGCTTGGTATGTACTGCTTGAACTGCAGTCGGCCGGTGAAATGTACGAGGGACTCGTCCACACAAATTTTTTGGTCTGGGATGAAAACTTCTTCAAATCGCTGGGAAAAGGCATTGATTAGGGGGCGTATCTTGTACAATTTGTCGTAGTTGGGATGATCTCGGGGAGGGCACTGTGAATTGTCATTGAAGTGGAGAAAGCGCATAATCATGTCGTATCTTTTCCTGGACATGACAGCGGAATATATGGGCATGTGTTGGATGGGGCGTTTGGACCAATATGAATGGACTTCGTTCTATTTTGTAAGCCCCATATTGAACATAAGGCCCAAAAATAATTTAAATTCCTCCAATGTTAGACGCCGCCACTGGAACATGCGGGCGTAGGAAGAATCGGGGTTGGCAGCAATAAATTGGGATGCATACAGATTCGTTTGATCCACTATATTCTGCAGCAAATCTTGTGGGAAAAATAAACAAAAATAATCAAATTTAGAAAAATTTGTAGTGTCGGGCTGCACACCTGGCTGTGCGGTGAAAGGGGGGATGATAGCGGATCCTGAGTTGGCAGGCAACCAAAAGGGGTTTGCCAGGGCATCGGGAAGGTAGGATTGGGGCTGGATTCTTCGGGTTGGGCGTGCATTTCCATTGCTTGTACTGGGCTACTCTTCCTGGGGTATGGCGCTGCTGCTGGTGGGCAGTTCTCCTGATCTTGGTGCTGATCTTGGTGCTGATCTTGGTGCCGATCGCATTCTTTTGGGAGGGACGGTTTCCTCCGGGGACTCGGACTCTGAGCCACTATCCTCCACTGGCTCGTATTCCGAACCAGAATCGGATAATGGGAGCTCCCCGCTGCTCTCATCATCCGACATGGCAAGAATGGCATATGCCTCCTCAGGTGTGTAAACCCTTTGGGACATTATGGCAGTGCTTATTGGTGGGCCTGTGTAATGGTACTGCTGGTGGTAGTGGTGGCGGTCTGTGTGGTAGTACCGATGGAGGTATTAGTGGTGGGCCTGTGTGGTGGTACCGATGGCGGTATGGGTGGTGGTGGTACCAATGGCGGTACAGGTGGTGGTGGTACCGATGGCGGTACGGGTGGTGGTGGTGGCGGCGGTACCGATGGCGGTACGGGTGGTGGTGGTAGTGATGGCGGTATGGGTGGTGGTGGTACCGATGGCGGTACAGGTGGTGGTGGTACCGATGGCGGTACAGGTGGTGGTGGTACGGGTGGTGATGGTACCGATGGCGGTACAGGTGGTGGTACAGGTGGTGGTGGCACTACCGACGGTGGTACGGGTGGTGGTACTGGTGGTGGTACCGATGGCGGCACTAGTGGTGATACTGGTAGCGGGCCTGTGTGGCAGTATAGATGCTGGGCCTGGTGGCGGTACTGGTGGTGGTACTGGTACCGATGGCGGTGCTGGTAGCCTGTGTGGCGGTGCCAATGGCGGTACCGATGGAGGTGGGCCTGTGACAGATGATTGACAGATGGGCTGATTGATTGACAGATGGGCTGATTGATTGATTGACAGATGGGTTGATTGATTGACAGATGGGGTGATTGATTGACAGGTGGGGTGATTGATTGACAGATGTGCTGATTGATTGACAGATGGGCTGATTGATTGACAGATGGGCTGATTGATTGACAGATGGGCTGATTGACAGATGGGCTGATTGACAGATGGGCTGATTGACAGATGGGCTGATTGATGTGCTGGGCTGTGTGACAGGTCCTCTTTATGGGGGGGCGTGTTGTGCACTGTAAACTTATGTAGACAAACTACACTGAGCTAAACTTACTGATCTCTTCTCTCTCCTCACAGATCGGTGTGTGAGGAGAGAGCAGGGATCAGGTAGTAACTCCTGTGGAGTTTGTTTACATTTGTGACGGGCTGTGATTGGACACAGCCGGTCACGTGGTAAACAGCCAATTCATTGGCTGTTTACTCTGATCGGGGACGCGCTGTGTCCAAGGGACACTCGCCTTCCCCGATCCCCGCTCTGCAAGCCTGTGGCGGCGCACACGGAGCGCGCCGCCGAGTTTGTTTTGACAGGTGATCGGCTGTGACTTTGACACAGCCGATCACATGGTAAACAGCCAATGAAATTGGCTGTTTACCGTGATCGGGGAAGCGCTGTGTCCGAGGGACACATGCCATCCCCGATCACCGCGCTGCGCGCCCCCGCGGGCGCGCGCAAGGCAATATCCTGCAGGACGTCATATGACGTCCAGTATCGATATTGCAACCACTTCCCGGACGTCAATTCGCTATTGACTGGGCGGGAAGTGGTTAAACAATGCAGCTGTTCAAAATTATAAACAGATTCTACATAAGAACAAACCTACAGTCCCTGTCTTGTATGCACCGCCTGTATACGGCTGTTCAGAGTATATAGGTCCTTTTTTATTTTGTGTGCGGGGTTCCCCTTAATATCCATACAAGACCCAAAGGGGCTGGTAATGGGCTGGGGTAGGGGGGGGGTTGATGGGGTAGCTATGCCATTTTTCCTAAAGATTTTCATCCATATTACCGGGACCAGACATTGCATTAAAGCCGCAAGCAGTTTTAAATGACTTTTTTCCCTTTAGAAATGTTATTTTGTGCAGGGACAGTTCGAAACACGGGAAACACGTGGCACTTCACAGGCATACTTTAGACACCCCCCAGGTACAATATTTAAAGGAATATTTGACTCTTTTTTTTTTCACTTTATGCATCATTAAAATGACTGCTCCCGGAAAACGTCCGTTTTTAAAACTTCTTTTTGCATTGATACATGTCCCCTGGTGCAGAAGCCGGGTTCCCAAACTCTGTTTCGGACAATAACATGGATAATAGTCGTTATAATTAGCACTTTAGAATCCGAACGTTCGCATCCATTGTATTTAATAGGGTTCTAATGTTCGTGCGAACTTTCGGTCCGTTTGCGGGTTCTGGTGCGAACCGAACCCGGGGGTGTTCGGCTCATCACTATTCACAATACACATGTACAGCTGAATGAATTAGAGGAGCTAAACATGCCGTTCTTCTCCTCCTAGCAATGGACCAGAATGCTGTTAACACTGTGTTATGATAGCAGGCTGTAGTAAATGTTTGTTTGTACAGTAAATGTTTCACACAAGTAATTAAAAAGATATATAATATATACGTTTATAAATGTATAAAGAATACAATAATTAACCACTTAACGACCGCCCACCGCCGATTTACGTCGGCAGAATGGCACCGACAGGCAGAATCACGTAGATCTACGTGATCGCCTTTGTGCAGTTGGTGGGTCCATCCGGACCCCCCTTCACTGCAGTGAGCGGCCGTTAAGTGTTCGGGAGCGATCAGGCATGAGGGGGCGGCCGCTCGATTCCGCCCCCCCCTCGCGATCGCTCCCGGCCAATGAAAATGCTTCCTCCGCCATGTGATGTAAACACAGGCTGGAGGAAGTGATGTCATCTCCCTCGCCGCGGTCTTTTCGTTCCCAGCGCCGAGGAGAGAAGACAGAGGTTAGTGCTCCAACAGTCCACTGACACGTAGGTACACATAGGCACACAAATCACCCCCCAGTCACCCCCAGATCACCCCCCAGGTCACCCCAAAGCCCCCAATCACAGTGTCACTGATTGCAGTGATCATTTATTTTACTGATCACTGCATTTAGTGTCATCTGTGATTGTAAAAAGTTGCAGGGCAGTTAGGATTAGGCCCCTTTAGGTCCAGGGTAGCCCCCTAACCCCCCCCTAATAAAGGTTTAACCCCTTGATCACCCCCCAGGTAACCCTTTCACCCCCTAACTTCAGCGTCACTAAGCGATTGTTTTTCCGATCGCTGTATTCGTGTCGCTGGTGTTTTAGATAGGCAGTTATTTTTTTTTAGGTTCGCCGCAGGTTTTTATTAGTGTCAGGTACCCCCATATATTATTGTAACCCCCTGATTGCCCCTAGAGTTAACCCTTTCACCAGTGATCGCGTATAAGCGTCACTGGTGTCACTGGTTAGCCAGTAAGTTATTTAGTTATTTAGGTTACCCGTCAGGTTTTTATATAGCGTCGGGTACCCCCATATTTAACCTAATAAAGGTTTTAACCCCCTGATTGCCCCTAGTTAACCCTTTCACCAGTGATCACCATATAAAGGTTACGGGTGACGCTGGTTGATTAGTTTGCTTTTTATAGCATCAGGGCACCCGGCGTATATAACCCAATAAAGGTTTAACCCCCCTGATCGCCCGGCGGGTGAGATCAATTAGGTTTTAGCGCCAGAGAGGGTCTGCGTCGCCCCAGGCAGTGTTACGTTAGTGGCAGTAACGCTAACACCCACGCGCAAAGCATACACCCCCCTTAGTGGTATAGTATCTGATCAGATCTATACTAGCATCCCCAGCGGTTTAGGGTTCCCAAAAACGCAGTGTTAGCGGGATCAGCCCAGATACCTGCTAGCGCCTGCGTTTAGCCCCTCTGCCCAGCCCAGCCCAGCCCACCCAAGTGCAGTATCGATCGATCACTGTCACTTACCAAACACAACACACATAACTGCAGCGTTCGCAGAGACAGGCCTGATCCCTGCGATCGCTAACAGTTTTTTTGTAGCGTTTGATATATTTGCTGACGACAGTCAGGTGCTTTTTTTCCTGTGAATCTTACTAGTGTACCCCTAAATTTAGAGCCCAAAATGGCAAGACGAAGGTACACTAGTAAAGAGGCCTACGAGATTCTGAGCATGACAGATAGTGAAGAGGAGGTCACGTATCTGTCAGATTCAGGCTCAGAATATCTTCCCGTAGAAGACAGTGACGTCAGCGGCCCCACGTCAGATAGCTCTGACGACGAAGTTGAGGTCCCTGCTAAGGTCAGGTGTACCCGATCCCGATCTTCTGAGGTTGTTGAGGAGCAAGAACCGCAGGTCTCTCGTATCATGGAGCAGAGTAGTACTAGCGCCGCTATTCCTTCTGGTGAACTGGCAAGCACCAGCGGCCTAGTACAGCCTGGACGTACATCCAGCACTGCAGTAACACTTGGTGACGTGGCGAGTCCCATAAGTGCAGTTCAAGCTGGCGAGGTGGCAAGCACAAGTAGTGTCCCACTGCCACCAAGAAGACAAAGGCAGGCCCGTCGTGCCCATACTGCCCTTCCTGCAGAATTCGCCTGTCCTGATTGGGTCCCCACCACTTCTGCAGAACCCGTACTTCCCCCATTCACTGCCCAACCCAGTATTCAGGTGGAAACAGCTGATTTTATTCCAATTGATTTTTATTCGCTGTTTTTCACGGAAGATCTCTATAGATCTATTGTGGACCAGAGTAATTTATATGCTGGTCAATTTATCGCCGCTAACCCCCAGTTGCCTAAAATTGCCAGAAATTGGAAACCAATTACGGTTTCCGAATTTAAGACCTTTCTGGGCCTTTCCCTCAACATGGGCACACATAAATTTCCGTCATTGCGTGCTTATTGGTCCACGCACCCAATTGACCACATGCCCGTGTTCTCTGCCTCCATGTCCAGGGCACGATACGAGCAGATTTTGCGGTTCATGCACTTCAACGACAATGAACTTTGTCGTCCACGTGGGGACCCTGAATACGACCGGCTCTATAAAATTCGGCCCCTCATAAACCACTTCAACGAACGTTTTGCAGCCTTGTTTACTCCCGATCAAGTTGTCTGCGTTGATGAGTCCCTGATTAAATTTTCTGGCCGCTTGTCTTTCAAACAGTACCTTCCCAGCAAGCGTGCCAGATACGGGGTCAAGCTCTACAAGTTCTGTGACAGGGCAACAGGCTATGTAGTGAACTTTACGGTTTATTAGGGAAAAGATAGTCAGATTGAGTCGGTCAACTGCCCGGATTACATAGGGAGCGCTGGCAAGATAGTGTGGAACTTGGTGTCAACCTTATTCGGAAAGGGGTACCACTTGTATGTGGACAATTATTACACGAGCGTGCCACTGTTTAGTCACTTGTTTGATCATCAGATTGGAGCATGTGGCACCGTGCGACCTAATCGCCGGGGCTTTCCCCAGCGGCTTGTAGATGCCCGTCTTAGGCTGGGGGAGAGAGCCTGCTTGAAGTGTAATAACTTGCTCGCTATGAAGTGGAGGGACAATAAGAATGTTTTCCTTCTTACCTCCCTTCATGCAGACACGACAGTCCAAATTCGTACGGCGACTGGTGTTGTGGAGAAACCCCTCTGTGTCCACGAATATAACCAAAATATGGGAGGGGTGGACCTCAACGACCAGTTGATGGCGCCGTATCTAACTGACCGTAAGGCGAGACGCTGGTACAAAAAAGTGTCTCTATCATTATTCCAATTGGCTTTGCTGAACGCTCATGTGCTATACAGAGCTTCAGGCGGGACGTTATCTCTTCTAAAATTCCAGAATGAGATAGTCACAGAACTCCTGTATCCAGGCGGTTCTGCACCTCACCATCCCCAACCAAATGCAGTAAGCCGGCTGCATGAGAGGCATTATTCGTATGTCCTCCCGAGTACCCCTACCCAAAGCCACCCCCAAAAAAGATGTCGTGTCTGTAGCAAGCGCGGATTTAGGCGTGACACCCGTAGTTTTTGTCCACTCTGTCCTGACAAGCCTGGTCTTTGCCAAGGTGAATGTTTTGAACGCTACCACTCAAAAGTGAAGTTTTAGCGTAGGGTACAGCATTTCACAGACAAGGACACACTTACACAGGGTCTCCCAAGATGCCATTACATTTTGAGAGACCCGAACCATTACAGTTGTAAAGTTACAAAAAAAAGTGTAAAAAAGAAAAAAAAAACGTAAAAAACAAAACACAAAAAAATATATAAAATAAAAAAACCAAAAATAGTTGTCGTTTTATTGTTCTCTCTCTCTCTATTTTCTCTCTATTGTTCTGCTCTTTTTTACTGTATTCTATTCTGCAATGTTTTATCATGCTTGCTTTTCAGGTATGTAATTTTTTGTTTTCAGGTGCGCCATTCAACTGCAGCGCGGAATTATTTATCTTGACAGCAACAGCGTTTGCTCCCACGATACATAAAGCCGTGACTCCAGTGCTGTAGGAGGTGATTTCACCACCACAGTTAAAAAAAAGAGCATATATGCCGAAGCATGGGGGCAGCAGGGGCGGAGGAGCGATTTTGCTCCTAATGCCGCGTACATACGGTCGAAATTCCGACGGAGGCCTGCCCGTGGAAAATTCCGACCGTGTGTACGCGGCATAACTTTTTTGCGGGAGGATGCCCCCATGCTTCGGCATATATATATTTTAGGCACAGGTTGCGTTAAAACATTTTTTTATTTTTTACTAGGTTTTGTTTTGGTATTTGCTTTGCAGGTATGGCATGGTAAGGTCTTACTGTTGTACTGTAATGTTACTTTGTTTTAATGTTAACCACCATTTGCTTAGCAGGTACGCCATTCAGTTGCAGCGCGGATCTATTTATCTTGACAGCAACAGCGTTTGCTCCCACGATACATAAAGCCGTGACTCCAACGCTGTAGGAGGTGATTTCACCACCACAGTTAAAAAAAAGAGCATATATGCCGAAGCATGGGGGCAGCAGGGGCGGAGGAGCGATTTTGCTCCTAATGCCGCGTATATACGGTCGAAATTCCAACGGAGGCTTGCCCGTGGAAAAGTCCGACCGTGTGTACGCGGCATGACCTTTTATGCCGCGTACATACGGTCGAAATTCCGACGAAGGCTTGACCGTGTGTACGCGGCATAACTTTTTTGCGGGAGGATGCCCCCATGCTTCGGCATATATGCCCATCATTAGAAGTGGGTGGATGAAGGGAGGTATTCTAATGGTGGGCATACCCACCAATCAATCTCTTTTTTTCGTTCAGCCAATAGGCTGTATGAAAAAAAAGATTACAATACATGTCCAACAAGGACCAGCAACGTACTGGTATGTTGCTGGACTTTGAATGTTTATACCAGAAAGATGCCTGCGGGTTTAGGTATCATCTTGGTATCATTCTTTTCAGCCAGCAGCCGGCTTTCATGTAAAAGCAATTCTAGCAGATAATTAGCCTCTAGACTGCTTTTACAAGCAGTGGGAGGGAATGTCCCCCCCCCGGATATAAAAAGCGCCATTGGGAAATTGGGAAAGCATTTTATCACACCGATCTTGGTGTGGTCAGATGATTTGAGGGCAGAGGAAAGATCTAGGGTCTAACCCCCCAATTTTTTTCAAAAAAAGAGTACCTGTCACTACTTATTGCTATCATAGGGGATATTTACATTCCCTGAGATAACGATAAAAATGGTAAAAAAATTAAATATGGAAGGCACAGTTTAAAAATAAAATAAAAAAGCCAAATAAATAATAAAAAAAAAAAAAAAAAAAAAAGCACCGCTGTCCCCCCCTGCTCTTGCGCAAAGGCGAACGCAAGCGTCGGTCTAGCGTCATATGTAAACAGCAATTGCATCATGCATGTGAGGTATCACCGCGAAGGTCAGATCGAGGGCAGTCATTTTAGCAGTAGACCTCCTCTGTAAATCTAACGTGGTAACCTGTAAAGGCTTTTAAATGCTTTTAAAAATGAATGTAATTTGTCGCCGCTGCGCGTTTGTGCGCAATTTTAAAGCATGTCGTGTTTGGCATTCATGTACTCGGCCTATGATCATCTTTTTTATTTCATCAAACATTTGGGCAATATAGTGTTTTTTAGTGCATTAAAAATAAAAAAAGTGTGTTTTTCCCCCAAAAAATGCGTTTGAAAAATCGCTGCGCAAATACTGTGTGACAAAAAAAAATGCAACACCCACTATTTTAATCTGTAGGGACTTTGCTTTAAAAAAATATATAATGTTTGGGGGTTCAACATAATTTTCTTGCAAAAAATTTTTTTTTTTCATGTAAACAAAAAGTGTCAGAAAGGGCTTTGTCTTCAAGTGGTTAGAAGAGTGGATGATGTGTGACATAAGCTTCCTAATGTTGTGCATAAAATGCCAGGACAGTTCAAAACCCCCCCCAAATGACCCCATTTTGTAAAGTAGACACCTCAAGCTATTTGCTGAGAGGCATGTTGAGCCCATTGAATATTATTTTTTTTGTCCCAAGTGATTGAATAATGACCAAAAAAAAAAAAATGTACAAAAAGTTGTCACTAAATTATATATTGCTCAAACATGCCATGGGCATATGTGGAATTACACCCCAAAATACATTCTGTTGCTTCTCCTGAGTACGGGGATACCACATGTGTGGGACTTTTTGGGAGCCTAGTCGCGTACGGGACCCCAAAAACCAAGCACCGCCTTCAGGATTTCTATGGGTGTAAATTTTTGATTTCACTCCTCACTGCCTATCACAGTTTCGGAGGCCATGGAATGCCCAGATGGCACAAAACCCCCCCAAATGACCCCATTTTGGAAAGTAGACACCCCAAGCTATTTGCTGAGAGGTATGTTGAGTATTTTGCAGATCTCGCTTTTTGTCACAAAGTTTTGAAAATGTAAAAAAAGAAAAAAAAAAGAAAAAAAAATGTCTTTCTTAATTTTCAAAAACAAATGAGAGCTGTAAAATACTCACCATGCCTCTCAGCAAATAGCTTGGGGTGTCTACTTTCCAAAATGGGGTCATTTGTGGGGGTTTTGGGCTATTTTGACATTTTATGGCCTTCAAAACTGTGATAGGTAGTGAGGAGTGAAATCAAAAATTTATGCCCTTAGAAACCTTGAAGGCGGTGCTTGGTTTTTGGGGTCCCGTACGCGGCTAGGCTCCCAAAAAGTCCCACACATGTGGTATCCCCGTACTCAGGAGAAGCAGCAGAATGTATTTTGGGGTGTAATTTCACATATAACCATGGCATGTGTGAGCAATATATCATTTAGTGACAACTTTTTGTACATTTTTTTTTTCTTTTTGTCATTATTCAATCATTTGGGACAAAAAAAAAATATTCAATGGGCTCAACATGCCTCTCAGCAAATAGCTTGGGGTGTCTACTTTCCAAAATGGGGTCATTTGGGGGGGTTTTGTGCGATCTTGGCATTTTATGGCCTTCAAAACTGTGATAGGTAGTGAGGAGCGAAATCAAAAATGTATGCTCTTAGAAACCTTGAAGGCGGTGCTTGGTTTTTGGGGTCCCGTACGCGGCTGGGCTCCCAAAAAGTCCCACACATGTGGTATCCCCGTACTCAGGAGAAGCAGCAGAATGTATTTTGGGGTGTAATTTCACATATGCCCATGGCATGTGTGAGCAATATATCATTTAGTGACAACTTTGTGCAAAAAAAAAAAGTTTGTCATATTCCCGCAACCTGTGGCAAAATATAAAATATTCCATGGACTCAACATGCCTCTCAGCAAATAGCTTGGGGTGTCTACTTTCCAAAATGGGGTAATTTGGGGGGGTTTTGTGCTATTTTGGCATTTTATGGCCTTCGAAACTGTGATAGGTAGTGAGGAGTGAAATCAAAAATTTACGCACTTAGAAATCCTGAAGGCGGTGCTTGGTTTTTGGGGCCCTGTACGCGGCTAGGCTCCCAAAAAGTCCCACACATGTGGTATCCCCGTACTCAGGAAAAGCAGCAGAATGTATTTTGGGGTGCAATTCCACATATAACCATGGCATGTGTGAGCAATATATCATTTAGTGACAACTTTTTGTACATTTTTTTTTCTTTTTGTCATTATTCAATCATTTGGGACAAAAAAAAAAAATATTCAATGGGGTCAACATGCCTCTCAGCAAATAGCTTGGGGTGTTTACTTTCCAAAATGGGGTCATTTGGGGGGGTTTTGTGCCATCTTGGCATTTTATGGCCTTCAAAACTGTGATAGGTAGTGAGGAGTGAAATCAAAAATGTATGCCCTTAGAAACCTTGAAGGCGGTGCTTGGTTTTTGGGGTCCCGTACGCGGCTAGGCTCCCAAAAAGTCCCACACATGTGGTATCCCCGTACTCAGGAGAAGCAGCAGAATGTATTTTGGGGTGTAATTTCACATATGCCGATGGCATGTGTGAGCAATATATGATTTAGTGACAACTTTGTGCAAAAAAAAAAAAGTTTGTCATATTCCCGCAACTTGTGGCAAAATATAAAATATTCCATGGACTGAACATGCCTCTCAGTAAATAGCTTGGGGTGTCTACTTTCCAAAATGGGGTCATTTGGGGGGGTTTTGTACTATTTTGGCATTTTATGGCCTTCGAAACTGTGATAGGTAGTGAGGAGTGAAATCAAAAATTTGCGCCCTTAGAAATCCTGAAGGCGGTGCTTGGTTTCCGGGGTCCCGTACGTGGCTAGGCTCCTAAAAAGTCCCACACATGTGGTATCCCCGTACTCAGGAGAAGCAGCAGAATGTATTTTGGGGTGCAATTCTACATATAACCATGGCATGTGTGAGCAATATATCATTTAGTGTCAACTTTTTGTAATTTTTATTTTTTTTTGTCATTATTCAATCACTTGGGACAAAAAAAAAATATTCAATGGGCTCAACATGCCTCTCAGCAATTTCCTTGGGGTGTCTACTTTCCAAAATGGGGTCATTTGGGGGGGTTTTGTACTGCCCTGCCATTTTAGCACCTCAAGAAATGAGATAGGCAGTCATAAATTTAAAGCTGTGTAAATTTCAGAAAATGTACCCTAGTTTGTAAACGCTATAACTTTTGCGCAAACCAATAAATATACGCTTATTGACATTTTTTTTACTAAAGACATGTGGCTGAATACATTTTGGCCTAAATGTATGACTAAAATTGAGTTTATTCGATTTTTCTTATAACAAAAAGTAGAAAATATCATTTTTTTTCAAAATTTTCGGTCTTTTTCTGTTTATATCGCAAAAAATAAAAATCGCAGAGGCAATCAAATACCATTAAAATAAAGCTCTATTTGTGGGAAGAAAAGGACGCAAATTTCATTTGGGTACAACATTGCATGTCCGCACAATTTACAGTTAAAGCAACGCAGTGCCGAATCCCAAAAACAGGCCTGGTCCTAATGGCCCGAAATGGTCCGGGGCTTAAGTGGTTAAAATTGACAAAAAGGAATTATAGTTTTCCCATGGAATATTGTAAAATATTGAAAGCATAATTTAGTTCTGTGTAATCTATGTGAATGCCTTACTCTTCAAGAAATGGCATAATTGAATAAAATATTTTTGGCATAGTATAGTATAAATGCATTATAATTACATGCATTCCCTAAGGAAAGCCCTGCATAAAATTAAATAGTTAATTTTCCATAATACAATATCACACATATGCTTTGCTATCTATTCTCAGTGCTGAAAGTCTGCGCTAATGTAAGGAGATCAAATTAAATTTATTTTCATTTTTATGTCAAAGCTTTCATCTACATCTATGACTCATACAAAACCCCATCTATTGCATCTCAGTTTTAATAGAAAGGAATGTCAGTATAAAATTAGCTTTGAATCAAAATCATGTGATACGCTGTACCTTATAGATTCAAATTATAACCACAACACCTTGCGTGCTGGCTGAAGAAAGACTAAGTATTAAACCATCACAATCCCTTCAAAGAATAAATCAGCTGCACTGCTTTTATGAAACACACAGTATCTCACAAAAGTGAGTACACCCCTCACATTTTTCTAAATATTTTATTATATCTTTTCATGTGACAACACTAAAGAAATGACACTTTGCTACAATGTAAAGTAGTGTGTGCAGCTTGTATAACAGTGTAAATTTGCTGTCCCCTCAAAATAACTCAACACACAGCCATTAATGTCGAAACCTTTGGCAACAAAAGTGAGTACACCCCTCAGTGAAAATTTCCAAATTGGGCCCAATTAGCCATTTTCCCTACCGGAGTCATGTGACTCGTTAGTGTTACAAGGTCTCAGGTGTGAATGGGGAGCAGGTGTGTTAAATTTGGTGTTATCCCTCTCACTCTCTCATACTGGTCACTGGAAGTTCAACTTGGCACCTCGTGGCAAAGTACTCTCTGAGGATCTGAAAAAAAAAAGAATTGCTGCACTACATAAAGATGGCCTAGGCTATTAGAAAATAGCCAAGACCCTGAAACTGAGCTGCAGCATGGTGGCCAAGACCATATAGTGGTTTAACAGGACTGGTTCCACTCAGAACCGGCCTCGCCATGATTGACCAATGAAGTTGAGCGCACGTGCCCAGAATCATATCCACAGGTTGTCTTTGGGAAATAGATGAAGTCATAAGATCAGACGCATGGAATATACTGGACACTAGTTCTGGCAAAATATGCAGCGGTAGCTGCTGGGGTAGTTATGATAGTCTCTGATTCCTGGGTACAAGTTAGTGATGCACTGTGGGACTGCTATCCTCAGAGTTGAGCCAGCTCTGCAAACAAACACAAAAAAGCACCAACTAAGTGCAATATCACAGCAGGTTTATTAAAACAATGGTTAAAAATACTTACAAGTAAGATATAAAAAGGCTTATCGTAAACTGGCTCATGTGCCAGAAGGTCCTGAGTCCTAACTCCTGCATGGACTGCCGGGTTCAGGTTCCCTGGGAAGCAGTGGAGGTGGAAGAAAGTTCCTGTGGTGTGAAGGAAGTCCACGCCAAACCAGCCTGAAACGCTTGGGCAGACATGATGTCACCAGGAGGGGACCGAGTGGCTGGAATACTGGATAGTAACAGGCTACGTGCTGGGAGCTGTCTGCTCCTTCTGAAGGCCTGGGGTGGTACTGCAAGCTCATGGTTTATATAGGGAGAAGCGTGCAGTAAGACTTGTGGAACTAGAGGGACCGGCAGCGCCAGAAAAGAAACACAAGGCACCACAGCTAGAGCTAAATACAAAACATGGAACAATAGTAATAAAACCAGCAGATCAATTTGGCAATGGTAATGAACTGGTAATTTGGACAATGCAAATAAAGGAGTATATAAATGACCCAAAATGGGAAGAGTATGACCCAAATATTATCAAATGTGAGGAAATGGGAGAAAAAAATTATATGAAGGAAATGGGAATAATAAACTGAAGTTACAGATAAATAAAATGAAAATAAAAATACAATTAAAAATCTATAAAAAAATAAAAAATAAATAAATAATAAAAATAAAAATAACAATACACATAAAAATGAAAATAAAAATAAAAATGGAAATGGTGATGAAATTACTGCAAATGGTAGAAGGTTTCTACAAGGTAACTAATATTGTTATACTAAACGTGTCACTAAAAGTACTTACTATAACCACCCCCAGGGGCTGTTCGGTCTACAGCGTTACCTGAGACCTCTGATCCCTGTTTACCTGTATCCTGCTCCAGCTGACCCTACCTGGCTTGCTTTGACAATCCCTGCTTATCTGCCAGCATCTGACCTCGGTCTGTGTTGACTGTGTCCTTGCCTGCTCCTCCTGCTACCTTGCTGTCAGCCTGTTGCCGAACCTGCCTGTACCTGAGACCACATTCCTGTCAACCCCGTCTGCTACCTTGCTTTCAGCCTGTTGCTTAACCTGCCTGTACCTGAGACCACGTTCCTGTCAACCCCGTCTGCTACCTTGCTGTCAGCCTGTTGCCGAACCTGCCTGTATCTGAGACCATGTTCCTGCCTGCCCCATCTGCTATCCTGCTGCCAGCCAGTGCCTAAACCTGCTTGTACCTGATCCTGCTCCAGTGTTCACCTGCCTTGAACCGGTGTACCCACTCTTCCAGTCCATCTGACCGCACCTGCCTGAGCTCCCGTTTCCAGTCTGACAGCTGTTCCCAGGTCCGTTCCAGTTCCTGCTCCAAGTTCCGGTCCAGCTCGTCTACCAGCAACCTTGCCAGGCCCTCGTGCGACTCTGCACTCCTGTGCCTCCTGTCTTCGCTACCAGGGGCCTCGAGTGAGAGGTGTAAGAGAGGCCTCCCTCTGCATATCAGACTCTTCCACCAGGTACGTGACACAGGGTGTGTGTTTCTATCTCTTCATTTAAACCACCGGGCACAAGAGTATTTAAGGAATAGATCCAATACGTTTCCTGCTGGCACAGAAATTTGAAACGTTCAGCAACAGGAAACGTACTGTTCTCAATTATCCACAGTTGGAGCCCACTGGTGGACTTCTGGTAGAAATCCAAAAATAGTCTGGGAACACTATGTTTGTCATTACCCTTTTCAATGAATCTCCTGTGCTCACTAAAAAGTATCCTGAGGGTCCTGATCGTACGTCCCACATATAAAACACCACAAGAGCAAGTGGGGCAGTAGACCACAAACTCGTGGAACAGTTAAAAAATTCCCTGATTTTATATGTTTTACCATGAAATTTTTCTGACCATGATTGATAAATTGGCATGTGAGGCACAATTTCTTCTTACACTGATACATGCCAATCAGTGGTATAAGGACAGTGTGGTGTTGATTCTTGTTAACTGGGATCTTAGTGACATTGCTAGGAGCCACCTTACTTTTTATATTTATGGCCCTATGATAGGATATAATGGGTCTAGGAGTAAGCGTGGGTTAAAGGAACGGGACCTCCAAAAGAATGGGCCAATGTTTTCTAAAGACATTCTCCATTTTTTTTAAACATGCAAGAAACTGAGTCGTGAAACGGGTGGGTTGTAAATCGGTGGAAGGGTCCTTAACCTTACGCTGAGGATTGACAGAATAGTGCTTAAAGGCCTCATCTAATAGCTCTGTTGGAAACACCATATCGGTGAGTTTTTGGGCAAGCTGTTGTCCATGGGAAGTGGGTCCTTAACCTTACGCTGAGGAATGACAGAATAGTGCTTAAAGACCTCATCTAATAGCTCAGTTGGAAACACCTTATCAGTGAATTTTTGGCAAGCTCCTTAAAGTGTTTGTAAACCCTTATAGACCACTTGGCCCTTGACGGCTCCCACCCACATGCGCGGGAGTGATGTCATCGCTGCTCCGGCCAGTCACAGTGCCGGAGCAGCGATCCCATCAACACGGGGACATTCTCCCTCATGATCACCAAACACAGTGCCTGGTATTGGCGGGGATCCAAGTCGGATCCTCGTTCATTGAAAGTCGGACGTATGTCGGCTTCAACACATTTTTCCTTTCCCGGCGAGCCAGCCCGGCGATGGCTCCCACGACAGGGCTCGTAGGTGGTCAATCTCGCCGATAAAAGTGGCGAGATTGACACAATATCGCGGTCACCTACTGTATGCAAGTTTTTGCCATAAAAAGTATTTGGGGACCCTGGGCCTGCCCAAGGGGACATGTACCAATGCAAAAAAAGTTTTAAAAAACGTCAGTTTTTTTCGGGAGCAGTGATTTTAACCACTTGCTTACTGGGCACTTAAACCCCCCTCCTGCCCAGACCAATTTTCAGCTTTCAGCGCTGATGCACTTTGAATGACAATTGCGCGGTCATACAACACGGTACCCAAATTAAATTTATATCCTTTTTTCCCCACAAATAGAGCTTTCTTTTGGTGGTATTTGATCACCTCTGCGGTTTTTATTTTTTGTTAAAAAAAATGAAAAGACTGATTAAAAAAAATATATATATATATTTTTATATTTTGTTATAAAATTTTGTAAACAGGTCATTTTTCTCTTTCATTGATGTACGCTGATGAGGCTGCACTGATGGGCACCTATGGGCTGCACTGATGGGCACCGATAAGGCGGCACTGGTGGGCACCGATAAGGCGGCACTGGTGGGCACTGATAGGCGGCACTGGTGGGCACTGATAGGCGGCACTGAGAGGTGGCACTGATAGGTGGCACTGAAGGGAATTGATAGGTGGCACTGGTGGACTGTGAAGAGGCACTAATAGGTGCAGCTGATCACGTGGTAAGGGGTCGGATCGGCCCCTTACTCAGATCAGTGATCACCCGAGTCTAAGTGACGTCTATTGACGGCCTCCCGGATTTTCAGGTCTGCGCTGTAGCTGTCATTTGGCTATAGCGTGGGCCTCACGTAGTTAATAATGCTTAAAATTAAACAATAAAAATGAAATATTCCCTTAAATATCGTGCCTGGGGGGTGTCCTTAGTATGCCTGTAAAGTAGCTCATCTTTCCAATGTTTATAACAGTGCCGCAGCAAAATGACATTTCTTTTTTTTTTTCCAAGAATTTTTTTTATTTTATTGTAAAGAAGTAAAAAAATCAGTTACAGATCTCTCGTACAGCATTTTAACAAGGTAACTTGTATATAATCACATTAAACCGTCTCAGAAAGCCGTGTCTATCACCACGATATATCAGGTATGGGGGAGAATTAGCTCCCCATTTGTGGGGTCAAAGGGGCCAAGTTGATGCAGAATGTGTTAATTTCGGAAAGAGGGCCGGGGTGTACTCTGCGGATTTCTCCATGCAAATTCTATGTGGTCAGGGGAGAGTTTGTGTAGCTTATGACGTTAATGTGTTAGGATTCCACCATTGTTCATGCGTAATTTATAGATGGGTAATGGTGGTTAAGGCAATAATTTGCGGCTGATATTTGTGGAAGAGTTTTTCTGAGGTGTATGTGGGATGGGTAATTGATATCTGTATGCGGAGATTCTGTTGTGGTGACTGGAATGGTGAGGGGTAGGAAGAATGAGGAGGACTAGATAGGGGGAAGGGGATGGGAGGGATTGAAGGGGGGGTTGTCTCTGACTCCCCCTAATTCTCAGTTATGTGTATGTGGGATGATACCTATCAAGCATATGGGAGTGTATGTGGACTCAGCGTATTAGGGGGTAAAAGAGGCTTCCAGGGTGAAAGATTGGTAGGGTATTATCAAGAAAAAAATTAATTCATTCAATAATTAAATTTTTGTTTTGTTTATTTCCCCTATTAATTACTCCCCTTTTTTTTTTTTTTTTTTTCCTTTTAGGTGGGAATGTGCATTGTGTTTTTGTATTCAATCGTTAAAAATGACATTTCTATAGGAAAAAATGTCATTTAAAAATGCTTGCGGCTGTAATGTATTGTCGGATCCCGGCAATATATTGTAAATAAAAATATCAAAAATACCAAAAAAATGGTGTGGATTTCACCCCCAAAATACATACCAGGCCCTTCAGGTCTGGTATGGATATTAGGGGGAACCCCGCACCCAATTTTTTTTTAAATGATGTGGGGGTCCCTCAGGCCCCCAGGCACTATATACTCTGAACAGCAGTATATATACTATATGGCCTGCCCTATATACACTGCAGAAAATTGGGCCTTAGGTGTTGGTGGTACCAGAACACTGTAACCCCTCACAGATACTCTTGTTGGGCACAGGAACGGACCCTGCTGTGAAATATTAGATCAAAAATTGTAATTACATGCCCCTGGTAAACAGTGGTAGAAAATTGGGCCTTTGGTGGTGGTGGTGCCACAACACTGTAAGCCCTCACAGTTACTCTTGGTGGGCGCAGGAACGGGCCCTGCTGTGAAATATTAGATCAAAAATTGTAATTACATGCCCCTGGTAAACAGGGGCAGAAAAATTGGGCCTTGAGTGGTGGTGGTGGTGCCACAACACTGTAACCCCTCACAGATACTCTTGTTGGGTGCAGGAACGGGCCCTGCTTTTAAATATTAGATCAAAAATTGTAATTACATGCCCCTGTTAAACAGGAGCAGAAAAACTGGGCCTTGGGTGGTGGTGCCCTAAACCAAAAATATTGTTGGAAGCTAGCATTATCAAGATTGAGGAGGAATAGGATAGTCAGCATAGGCAGTCTTCAAGGGATCCCACATCCATAGCAAATTCAATCTGTTACATCAGTATCTAGTGCTTGATAGCTGCTGATCCAAGACTGATTCATTTTTATGAATGTGAGCCTATTAACCGAGTCTGTGGACAGGCGCACTCTTTGATTTGTTACAAACCCTCCAGCAGCACTGAATGTGCATTCAGAAAGCATGCTGGATGCAGGACAGGCCAGTAGCTCAATTGCATATTGAGCAAGTTCTGGCCAGTGGTCCATCCTCAAGACCCAGTAACCCAGTGGATACTCTGTTGGAAAGGTCTCCAAGTCTGCTCTTGCCCCTAGATATTCCTGCACCATGTAATGCAGACGCTGGCGATGGTTGCTTGAACCAATCAGACCTTGGCGCTGAGGACTGAAAAATAGTTTAAAGGCATCGGTCAGCTGGCCACCTTCTCCACCGCTCTTCCTCTGACTGAACGAAGCCTCAGCAACACGTTGTCCAGCACCAAGAAATTGTAACCTCCCAGGGTCTGGAAATGCATTGCACAAATCTTTCTTCAAGGCCTCTTGAAGATGTTTCATTCTCTGCTCCCTCTGCAAAGGCAGGATGAGTTCTGCAACCTTACCCCTGTAACATGGATTAAGAAGGGTTGCCAATCAGTAATGATCCCTCTCCTTGATACCACGGATCCTAGGGTCCTTTTGCAGGCTTTGCAGAATCAGGGAGGCTATGCAGCGTAAGTTTGCAGAGGCATTTGATTCTGTGTCCTCTGGGTCACTAAGTATCACATGTTCCATAACTACCTCCTCCCAGCCACGTACAACTCCTTGGGTTTCTGGGGACTGAAAACCATCCCTTGCAGACTGGTGCTGAGTGTTATCCTCTACATCCATGCTGACACAGTCATCCTCCTCCTCTTCTTCCTGTGTGTTTGGCGGGCCCACAGGAATGCTATCTGGATAAAGGGGGCCTTGAGAGGTAAGGAAGTCCTCCTCTTTCTCCCACTCTTCTGCCTCAAGTGCCCTGTCCATGATTCCATGAAGCGTGTGCTCCAACAGGAAGACTAGAGGGACAGTGTCACTGATGCATGCATTGTCGCTGCTCACCATACTTGTGGCCTCCTCAAATGGTGACAGGACAGTGCATGCATCTTTGATTAGTAGCCACTGGTGTGGCGAAAAGAAGCCAAGCTCCCCTGACCCTGTCCTGGTGCCATACTCGCACAGGTACTCATTTATAGCCCTCTGCTGTGTGTGCAGCCGCTGCAGCATTGCCAATGTTAAATTCCACCTGGTGGGCATATCACAAATGAGTCGAAGGGCGGAGAGAAGGTTGGTGCCATTGTTGCATACAACCATTCCTGGCTGAAGCTGGCGTGGCGTCAACCACCTCTGAGTCTGCCCCTGCAGAGCTGACAGAATCTCTGCCCCAGTGTGGCTCCTGTCTCCTAGGCAGACCAACTCAAGCACTGCATGGCATCTTTTAGGCTGACTGCTTGCGTAGCCCCTTGAACGCTTACGGAGCACCGCTGGTTCAGAGTAAAAATCTGCAGAAGAGCCCATAGGGGAAGAGGAAGAGGAGGGGGTGGAGGAGAGAGCTGTGGCAGAATCACCACTAGCATTATGGAGGCGGGGTGACGGAACAAGCTCCAACAACACTGAACCCTGCATCCTTCCCAGCTGCCAGCAGAGTTACCCAGTGTGCCGTGAAGGAAAGGTAACGTCCCTGCCCATTCCTGCTGGACCATGAGTCAGCGGTAATATGAACCTTACTGCTGACCACACTGTCCAACGAGGCCAAAATATTGCCTTCCACATGCTGGTAGAGAGCTGGAATGGCCTTCTGTGAAAATAAATGGCATTTTGGAACCTGCCACTGAGGTACAGCACAGTCCACAAATTCACGAAAGGGGGCAGAGTCTACCCGCTGAAAAGGCAGCAGTTGCAGTGCTAGCAATTTGACCAAGCTAGCATTTAGACTGAGCATGTGGATGGCTGGGACCAAATTTCTTTTTACGGTTCAGCAACTGGGGGGGGGGGATTTGCCTGCTAAAATCAGATGGTGGTGTACTGCTAGCAGATTGACTGCAAGTACTTGGGACACCTATTGCTATACCTTCAATTCTCTCAGTGCAGGTTTTTGAAAGGACTGGATGTATGGGTTGGAGATCCCAGATAAGGTGCAAGGAGAAGTCTGCCTTTTTCTTTGATGTGGGTCTTTCAAGTGCTGTTGCCAACGGACTGCATGGCAGGTCGTCATATGTCTGGTCAAGCATGTGGTGCCCAAGCGGCTGCTGTTCTGGCCAAGCTTGATCCACTTCAGACATAGTTGCAAACAGCAACGGTGCGATCTGCTGCACACGTGTCGAAAAAGGCCCACACCAAGGAACATTTAAAAGTCGGCAAGGCGAATTCTTGCTTTCATCAACAGTAACTTTATAGGGTTATGGTTTGAAGGCACCACCAACACCCAAAGCCCATTTTTTTCCCACCTGTCACTTCTATCCAAAGTCTGCGAAACAGACACCAGAATTTATCCAAAAAATCTCGAATCTTGTTCCGAGTACACTAAATTGCAGCCTCATCATAAAGCTTGAAGGGAAATTTTAATTTTTTGGCCTTTATAAATGTAATTTTTGTTGCAGCAGATTCTATACACAGTACAAATGCGCCACTTTACAGGCAGACTAAGGGAACCCCCAGGCACTAATTTAAAAGAATTGTGCATTTTTATTGTTTCACTTTAAGCATCATTAAATGACTGCTCATTTAAAAATTATATTTTTTAAAAACTTTGTCCCCCAGGACAGTACCCAGACCCCCATACCCTTTGTATGCCCAATAACTTGCATATAAGCCTTCAAAATGGGCACTTTAGATTTTTCCAGTTCGAGTCTCATAGATTTTAATGGGGTTTGTTATTCGGCTCCAAACTTTTGGAATGTTTGAAAGTTCTGACGCCAACCGAATTGAGGGGTGTTCGGCCCATCTCTAACTGACAGCCAAACTCTGTGCTCCAAAAAAACTAAAATTGCAAAGTCTATTAATTAAGTAATAAGCCACAAGGAGCTAATATATCATGGGAATAATTATAGAAACATGTTTTATTCATTTTTAATATCTAAAATGTTAAAACAGCGACTCAGTTTTATTATTTTTGCCCATGATTATGTATTTAAGAGGAAGCACAAACTATTTTAAGAATACTTATTTATAAGGAGAAACATGCTTTCTTTCTCGTACATCACGGGACACAGAGCGACATAGTCATTACTAATGGGTTATATAGATACCGTCAGGTGCTGGCACTGGCAACTTCCAAAACCGGAAGTACCCTCCCCTATATAAGCCCCTCCCATCCGGGAGCACCTCAGTTTTTTGCCAGTGTCTAAGGTGTTGGCCAAGAAGAAACATGTGTTTTTCACTGAGCTTGCGTACAGGTTCTTTTGGGCCTCAGTAAGCTATTCCGGATCCGACCAAAAAAGCTTCATAGCTAAACGGTCGGTACCCGGGCCTTGCAGAGAAGAGCAAGGTTTTGCCTGTAATGCTTCTCTTAGGAGAGCTGGACCCTGGGATCCAGAGCTCTGGTCATACCCACGACCAAGATGTTTTCTGTGCAGGGTGCTATACAGGTCCAGGGGAGTGGAATCCTTGGGAACCCGGTCCCTGAAGGTTTGATTACAATGCCTGCCGTGATAGGTGAAGTTTGGGCTTCTGTGGACCAAACAAAGTCCTGCGGCGAGGAAAAGGTAAGTGGGGGCCCTCAGGAACTTGGTTCTATTGAGGGACCCCCAAGCCTATTTTGTCTTTCTGCCTGTTACCTAAGGTATTCCCGCTAATATTCTGTGTATGCCTGTTACTACTGAGAAAATGTAAAAATTTTAATAGTAGGCAAGAAAAAAAAATTAAAAAATGTAAGACCGCGGTACCTGTGTTAGACACTAGAGGCCGCTATGGTTCTTTTTCTTGTAATGTGGATTTTTTTCTTCCAGAATCAAATCCAGGCAGTTGGTATGTTCTCTGCTGGGAAGCTGTCTCCTCTGCCCTGTTGCTGCGCTCATCCATCCCCGGGCCCTGCAGCAAAGGGGGCCCTGGCTCCCATCTAGCTCCTTATTGTTTTTAAAAAAGGGCGCCGAAGGCGCACGTGCCCGCGCGCGTGCGCGTGCACGTGCCTCTATTCATAGAGGCGATCTGAAAAAAGGGGCGGAGCGGGTGGATGACGCTCAGGTGTGCGCCGCGGCGCTACTGCGCATGTGCGGGCGTCCAGCGTGTTTTAAAGCACATTATAGCTGGCTATTGAATGCACAGACAGAGCTAGCAACAGATAAAGGCACACAGAGGCGGTTGATGCAGGCATCCCCTAGAAAGGCACTTTAGTAGACACCAACTGTGATATAGCAGCAATTGTGCTAGACTATTCTCAGTAAAAGTGGTGTATTACGGCTGGAATACCTCAGCTTTAGGCTTAGGAATATGCCATCCAGAAGCTCCGGAACTGAATCTTCCAGGAAGCGAAGGGGGTCTCATCGGGCTCTGAGGATCTTGGGCATGCTTCTGCTGCACCAGTCTCCCCTGAAGTTCAGAGGTAAGTGACCATAGAGACCCCGCAGGGGTACTTGGTACTGTGGCTGTCCTCAGTCACCTGCTCCTGTGTATGTAACAGAGGAGGTTTTTTCCTCAGCTCTGGGAGGATTAGAGAGAGATTGTCAACATTGATCGCTGCCTCCCTGTCAGGGAAAGCACGCCGATCTCCGTCTCCTCCTTCAGAGTGCCCGTTAGCAGAGCAACAGTCCCATACAGGGATCGACCTGCCTGAAGGGGATCAGGACGAGGTTGATTCTGTTATAGAGGAATCAACAGTGGAGGAACCTTTCTCAGCAGCTCAAGCTGAAAGATTATGGGTTCAGTCTCTGACTAACATGGTCCGATCGGCATTTAAAAATGCACCTTGCGGAACCATCAACCACTACTGTATCCTCGTTGGGGTCGCTAGAAGCCCCCAGACTGTCTGTTCTTTTCCACTTCACCCTTTACTGAAAGGGCTTATTTACCAGGATTGGGAACGTCCTGAGAAAATATTTATTCCCCCAAGAGATTTCTAGTGGTCTATCCCATGGAGGATAAGTTCATCAAAAAAAAAAAATGGAAGGTCCCTACAGTGGACGCAGCCATCTCTTGTATGTATAAATCACTGACATGTCCAGTGGATAATGTCCAAATGTTCAAGAACCCAATAGATAAAAGATTGGAGTCCTTATGAAAGTCTGCTTCTTTCTACAGCAAGCTTGGTGACACAACCAGCAGTAGCAGCTATTGGGGTCTGCTAAGCAGTGAAGGATCAGTTAAAACAGGTCTTGAGGGACTTGACAGATCAGCAGGCCTTGCCCTAGCTGATCTACCTAGAGCCTTAGGCTTTGCGGTTGACGCCATAAAGGATTCAGTCCATCAGGCCTCCCGCCTTACGCTGTCTATAGTACATATGCGTAGGCTTCTATGGCTCAAAAACTGGTCTGCTGAAGCTCCCTGTAAGGAATGGCTGGTTAGCGTCCCATTTCATGGTGAACGCTTATTCAGGGAAAACCTGGACAAATATATCCAGAAAATTTCCAGCGGTAAAAATACGCTCTTGCCGGTTAAAAACAGAGTTAGAGGTCCCTCTTTAAGAGGCCTGCTTCTCCAGTCCCTGGGGCATCGGCTGTGTAACAGTTCCGACGGCCTCCTCGGTCAATTCCCGGGGGTAAAAAACAGGGACAATAGCAGGGTAATGAGAAACCCTGGGTCAGGGGAGGTACAAAACCTCCCCCAAAGTTAAATTCATTGAAGGGTTGCCCCCACTCAGTCGGGTGGGGGGAGGACTCCAGTTGTTCACAAGAGACCTGGCGGGACGCGATCAAGACAGATAGGTGCTCTCCGCAGTATGTTTGGGATACAGATTGGAGTTAAGAGACTCTCCTCCTTCCCATTTTTGAGGTCAAACGTGCCAAGGGATCCCCGGAAGAGAGAGTCCCTCCTGTTGGCACTAGAACAACTATTGCTCCAAGGAGTAATTATGGAGGTTCCCCTGGAAGAATGAGGGTTCGGGTTTTACTCAAACCTCTCTACAGTCCCGAAGCAAACGCGGACGGGAGGCCCATATTAATTCTAAAAGGGCTATACAAATTCCTGTATATCAGGACTTTCCGATGAAGTCGATCCGATCGGTGGCCACTGCCCTACAAGGGGAGGATTGGTTAGCCGCGATCGACATCAAAGATGCTTATTTGCACATTCCCATCTTTCCAGTCTACCAAAAGTTTCTACGCTTTGCAGTAGAAGGGCGCCATTTTCAGTTCAGAGCCTTACCCTTCGGTCTGGCCACAGCACCACGAGTGTTTACAAAAATTCTGGCCCTTTATTGGCCAATCTAAGAACACAAGGTGTAATGATAATGGCATATCTAGATGACTTGTTGCTGATAGACCACTCAGTGAAAAAAATAGACGTGGTCGTTCACAAGACAATCAAGTATCTGGAATCTCACGGTTGGATTATCAACCGAGAAAAGTCAGCCCTAAAAACCAGTCAAAAGTCTGGAATACTTGGGGCTAAGGTTGGATTCAGGCCAGAGAAAAATATTCTTGCCTCGAGGAAAGGTGTTGTCTTTGAAAGATTTGATCCACTTTGTGGGTACAAAAAAGACAGCCGTCCATACGCCTGTGCATAAGGCTGCTGGGAAAAATGGTGGCATCATTCGAAGCAGTACCCTACGGTCAATTCCATTCAAGGAATTTGCAGGGGGCCATACTGTCAGCCTGGAACAAAAAAGTTCAGGCCCTAGACTTACAATGTCCTTGTCCCCTTCCGTTCGCAAGAGCCTCCGTTAGTGGTTGGTTCCCCAGAATCTGGAAAAAGGGAAATCCTTCAGTCTGATTTCTTGGAAGGTGGTCACTACAGATGCCAGCCTTATAGGCTGGGGAGCAGTACTGGAGCAATAGTCTCTCCAGGGCAGATGGTCGGATGCAGAAAAGGCCCTGCCCATCAATCTCTTAGAGATACGAGCAGCCCGGTATGCCCTAGTAGCATGGACATCCAAACTCCAAGGGTCCCCTGTCAGAATTCAATCAGACAATACCACAGCAGTGGCATATATCAATCATCAGGGGGGCACCAGGAGTCGTGCAGCCCAGAGGGAAGTAAATTACATCCTGAAATGGGCAGAAAAATATGTCCCAGCCATATCTGCGGTATTCATTCCAGGAGTGGAGAATTGGAAGGCGGACTTTCTAAGTCGCCAGCAATTATGCCCAGAGGAAGGGTCCCTTCACCCCGAGGTTTTCTGGACAATATGTCAGCGGTGGGGAACATCGGATGTAGATCTTCTAGCATCCAGATTCAACGCAAAGGGGAACAGGTTTGTCTCTCGGACAAGGGATCCCCTAGCTTGCGGCTCGGATGCCCTAGTGTTCCCTTGGGATCAGTTCAAGCTGATATATGCATTCACACCGCCACAATGGTTACCTTGATTACTCCGCAGAATCAGGGTAGAAAAGAAACCAGTGATTCCGGTGGCTCCAGCGTGGCCCCGAAGAGCGTGGTACGCGGAGATTGTAAAATGTCAGTGGGGAGTCCTTGGACTCTCCCACGTCGTCCGGACCTGCTTTCACAAGGACCGATATACCACCCTTCCTTACCAGCCCTAGGTTTGACGGCCTGGCTATGGAAGCCCACATTCTAAAAAAGAGAGGGCTCTCTAATCCTGTGGTATCTACCATGATCAATGCCAGGAAGCCGGTATCCAAGCAGATCTAATATAGAATCTGGAAGGCGTACATCGCGTGGTGTGAGGCCAAGAAATGGCATCCACATAAGTACGTAATAGGTAGGATTCTGGACTTCCTACAATGGGCTGTAGATAGGAAGCTTGCCTTGAGTACTATCAAGGGTCAGATTTCGGCCTTGTCAATATTTTTTCAAAGGCCCTTGGCTTCGCATTCACTAGTCAAAGCCTTTATACAAGGAGTGATGCGTATTAGTCCTCCGGTTAATATTCCCATATGTCCATGGGATATAAACTTGGTTCTGTCGGTTCTACAGAAACAACCATTTGAACCATTACAGCATATTTCTTTGGTGCTTCTCACCAGGAAATTGATTTTTCTAGTAGCCATTTGTTCGGCTAAAAGAGTGTCGGAATTAGCAGCTATGTCCTGTAAGGAGCCATATCTGGTTATCCATAAGGATAGAGTAGTGTTACGTCCTCATCCAGCCTTTCTTCCTAAGGTGGTATCGAGGTTTCATTTGAACCAAGATGTGGTTCTTCCTTCTTTTTTCCCCAAACCTACTTCGGTAGAGGAAAAGTTATTGCATTCTTTGGATGTAGTAAGAGCAGTTAAAGCTTATCTAAAGGCCACTGCTCAGATTCGCAGAACGGATACTTTGTTTATTCTGCCGGAAGGCCCCAGAAAGGGTCAGGCAGCGTCAAAATCTACTTTAGAAAAGTGGATTCGACAGGTCATAATACAAGCCTATGGCTTGAGAAGGAGACCGCCTCCGTTCAAAGTTAGAGCGCACTCCACGAGAGCAGTTGGAACTTCATGGGCAGTGCATCACCAGGCCTCCCTGGCTCAAATCTGTAAGGCCGCAACATGGTCTTCAGTACACACGTTTACTAGGTTCTACCAGGTGGACGTTAGAAGTCAGGAGGATGTCGCCTTTGGGCGCAGTGTGTTGCAGGCCGCAAAAGATCCTCATGTCTGATAGCGCTCAGCTTATATATGGTGTATCCCCCCCCCTCATTGGGCATTGCTTTAGGACATCCCATTAGTAATGACTATGTCGCTCTGTGTCCCGTGATGTACGAGAAAGAAAATAGGATTTTTATAACAGCTTACCTGTAAAATCCTTTTCTTGGAGTACATCACGGGACACAGAGCTCCCGCCCCTCTTTGGGGACACTTATTGCTTTGCTACAAAACTGAGGTGCTCCCGGATGGGAGGGGCTTATATAGGGGAGGGTACTTCCGGTTTTGGAAGTTGCCAGTGCCAGCACCTGACGGTATCTATATAACCCATTAGTAATGACTATGTCGCTCTGTGTCCCGTGATGTACTCCAAGAAAAGGATTTTACAGGTAAGCTGTTATAAAAATCCTATTATCTGCTACTCTTTGGGTAATGCTTAAGTAGGTCCACAAACTGAGGTTCATATGTATTTGTTCACTCATCCTTAAGGCCCCTTTCACACTGAGGCGTTTTTACCGCGTTTTCGCGGTAAAAATAGCGTTGTAATAACGCCTGAAATAATCCTGCCCCAGCATTCTCAATGTGAAATCTCTGAGGGCTTTCACACTGAGGCGTTGTGCTGGCTGGGCGTTGAAAAAAATCCTGCAAACCGCTTTTTTAGAGCAACTTTAGGGCGCATAAAATAGCGCTGTAAAAACGCCTATCCCCATTGAAATGAATGGGAACCGCGGTAAAAACGCATAGGCATAAGCGTTATTTTAAAAAATAACGCTAACGCGTTTGTGTTTTTACCGCGTTCGCGCTATTTTTAGCAAGAACGCGGTAAAAACGCGGTAAAAACGCGGCAAAAACGCATACGCCTTAGTGCTATTTTTACCGCGATTGCGGTAAAAACGCGGTAAAATCGCGGCAAAAACGCATACGCCTTAGTGCTATTTTTACCGCGATCGCGGTAAAAACGCGGTAAAATCGCAGTAAAATCGAGGTACAAAATCTTATAATTTTTGAGCATTTTTTCAACGCCTCAGTGTGAAAGGGGCCTTATGCTAACAGTGTACCTTTTATGTCTGCAGTTTGTCATCATTAGATATGAGTGGTATTCTGTGGTTCCAATAAATGAGGTGATATATCACAGATATTTTAATTGATTTTTTGTATTGAATTCAGTAGGCATGTTTTTTGTATGTACTGCTTTTATAGAATACATTCATTGTGCCAGAAGGTCTCAATTTTGTGTAGCGACAGGATTTCCTTTATCAGTTCACCATAACAAAACAATTTCTGCACATACTTTGTCACTAGGGAGATTTAATATTGATATGAGTGTCAGATGTTATGTTAAGACTCTTATCTCTCAGTAAATCTATAAAATGTAGTGTCTGGAGGTTAAATATCGAAATGAAAGGTTTATGAAAAGAAAGACATAATTGTCTGTAACACAAATGCTAGAACATATATACTGTAAAGAAGTGGATGAGAAATATTTGTAAGGAAAAATGAAACTTCTTGTCCTGCAACCTCAAATCTGTTTGGATATCTCAGTTTTTAAATATTTTGTTTATGCAACTGTAGGCTTTACGGAACAATTGTATGAGTTTTTTTCTGGGTTAGTTCACCCTTTCAGAAAAAATTAAAAGGTAAACTAAGACTGTACACGCCTGCTCCCCTTTGCATGTGCAGGAGGTAGTCAAGTGTCTGAAAAAGCGTTGATCTTCTACTTCCTTCTAGTTGCAGAACAGCCAGTTACCTTCAACTGCTGTCAATGCACCCTCTTGTTCCTCCTTCTCTTCTTCTATCAATCCTTTCATCGCCCCACCTCCCAAAATGCAAAACTGAAAAAGATGAGTTGGCATAATTATTTGATCACATGATCATTGACTTCCTGCAGGAGGATGATAGTGGTCATGCACAAGCATTCCGCCTCTCAGATATCAGGGATAGGGAAGATAGTGTCATGATCATAGATGTGCCTAGGCACACCCTAATCACTCTTTGTGGCACAGATTCCCCCTGTTTAGACCCCTTATATTTCACTAAAGCCCCCTAACGGGCTCCTAAAAAAATAGTAAAAAAATGAAATAATAATAATAAAAAAAAATGAAATAATAAAAAAAAAAACTACTGACACTTTCCACAGCCCTACTGACACCAATCTCTGCCCTACTGACACCTTCCATTGCTCCAATGACACTTTCATATGGATATGTGTCTGAGCTCTGGGGTGCACACCCTAATGCAATAGGATGCGCACACCTATGGTCATGATGATAGAAGGAGGGAACAAAAGGCAGGGTTTAACACAAGGCAAGGAAGTTTTTGCAGCTGGAGCTTACTGCTAAGTTGTTTCCAGTTATGAAGAAAGCTTTGATGATGAGGTAGGGAGAAGATACAGAACTGCAACGAGGAAGGATTTTGTCCATGGTAGGGGCAGCTTGCAAATAAACTGGATGGATCAGCCATCGTAATCCATCTGATGGCATTGTCCCACAGGTACAGGCCATCGATATCTCCATGGCCAGTCCATAGAGTTCTGCAGCGTGGGCCTTTGTTAACCGCTTGCCGACCAACGCACGAGGATTTACGTCAACAGGATGGCACGGCTGTGCAAATGGTCATATATATACGTCCCCTTTAATTTTCCGGCCGTGTGGTCGCGCACGCTGCTGCTGGCGCGCTCGTGACCCTGTTGCGAGCTCCGTAACCGTGCCCGTGGCACCCGCGGACTCGATGTCTGCCGGTTTCCCGCGATCGGGTCACAGAGCTGAAGAACGGGGCGATGTTAGTGTAAACACAACATCTCCCTACTGCCTAGTGACATGTGCCTAGTGACATGTCACTGATCGTCTGTTCCCTGTCACCGGGAACAGCGATCAGTGACGTGTCACGGCAAGCCACGCCCCTAACAGTTAGAAGCACTCCCTAGGTCACACTTAACCCCTTCAGTGCCCCCTACAGGTTAACCCCTTCACTACCAGTGTATTTTAATATCACTGATCACTGTAAAAATGACAATGGTCCCAAAATGGTGTCAAAAGTGTCCGATGTGTCCGCCATAATGTCGCAGTCACGATAAAAATCACTGATCGCCGCCATAAAACAGTCCCCTATTTTGAAGACGCTATAACTTTTGCGCAAACCAATCAATAAACGCTTATTTTGATTTTTTTTACCAAAAATATGTAGAAGAATACGTATCGGCCTAAACTGAGGAAAAAAAAATGTTATATATATTTTTGGGGTAAATTTATTATAGCAAAAAGTAAAAAATATTGAATTTTTTTCAAAATTGTCGCTCTATTTTGTTTATTGTGCAAAAAATAAAAACCGCAGAGGTGATTAAATACCATCAAAAGAAAGCTCTATTTGTGGGGAAAAAAGTACGTAAATTTGGTTTGGTAGCCACGTCGCACGACCGCGCAATTGTCAGTTAAAGCAACGCAGTGCCGAATCGCAAAAAGTGGCCTGGTCTTTGACCAGCCAAATGGTCCGGGGCTGAAGTGGTTAAAGTATTTCCTGCTGACAGAATTGTTTTGTTATGTAGCCACTGCCAGCATCGTATCAGCAAAAGTATCAGCCATTTGTATACCACATGCATAAGGAAACATATGATGCACAACAGAGCTCAGTGAGTGTAGGATCTAATAAAACAAATTGGCATCCTCCTCATTCTACACCCTCTATATCCCCTCCCCGCTCCACAACATCCTTGTCATGGATCTGCCACCTAAGGGTTAATAGTGCAGACTGATTTCAGTGATTGGCAACAGGCTGCCTTATTTAAACACCTCAGCAGCACTGTGTCTTCGCTGCCTGATCTGCAGTTCATACCTGTTCCAGTGACTTCCTGTGATCTGATCTGTTTCCTGTGATCTGATCTGTTTCCTGTGATCTGATCTGTTTCCTGTGATCTGATCTGTTTCCTGTGATCTGATCTGTTTCCTGTGTTTGACCCGGCTTGTTTGACTACGATTGATCTCTGTTATCCTGATCCCGGTCTGCCTTGTAACCACGCTCAGCTCTACACTGCTTGATTTCCTGTTGCCGAACTTTGCCTGTATCCTGACCATTCTCTGCCTGTCGTCTATACCTACATCTGATCGTCTGTTACCAAACCCGGCTTGTCTGACTACGTATTCAGTGTCTCCCCAGCCAGTGCACCTACCAGCCTTCTTCCTGTTCCCTGCTGCACCAGCTGAACTGACAAGACCAAAGACGAACCAGGCACCCATACACCGCCAGGCTCTTGCGGCCACTGTTGCAACATCGGTGGCCTTTGAGCCGGGGTTGTACGAGAGGCCTTCCCACTGCACGTCAGGCTCATCTAGCAGGTATGTAACAATTCTCCTGCTGCATTCACTGCCAACATCTGTGGCCCCTAGTAACAGGGAGGGAAGGCTTAAAATGGGTCATGTCAAGTGTGGAAAAGGGTCAAAGGCCATGCTGAGGATGGTCAAGAGAAGGATTAAAGTGGAGCTCCACCCTAAATTTTAACTTCTGCTAATCGGAACCCTCCCCCCTCAGGTGTCACAATTGACACCTTTCAGGGGGGAGGGGGGTGAAGATACCTGTCTAAGACAGGTATTTTCACCCACATCCGGGAGTCCTCTCTCCGGTAAATCTGCACGTCACTTCCCGTAGTGTTCTGGGAGACACTCGGCTCCCAGAACACAGGAGGACGAATCAGAACGGTGCAGCGCGACTCGCGCATGCGCCGTAGGGAACCGGGCAGTGAAGCCGCAAGGCTTCACTGCCTGGTTCCCTCAGCGAGGATGGCGGAGGGGGCAGCAGAGTGACGAGCGATCGCTCGTACTCTGCTGCGGACGTCGCTGGACTCCAGGACAGGTAAGTGTCCAAATATTAAAAGTCAGCAACTGCTGTAGCTGCTGGCTTTTAATAAAAAAAATTCGGCGGAGCTCCGCTTTAAATCTCTGTAGAATTCTTCTACACTCACCCCATCATTTCCAGCAGCATCCATACAAGGAAGGTGTCTTCTCTGCAGCTGCTGAATTGGAAGATTTTTTTTTTTCCCACATAACCCCCATGCCCAGTGTCCTAATGCCAGCAGCCATTATTTTGCCCAGAAGGGCATCCCTGCCCTCCACCAGCATGTGGAATGTAATATGTCTGTGAGCATACATATGACCATAAAAGAGTGGTTAAAGTGCTTGATGAACAATAAAAACTGTATTGTGTCACACAGTTGGCAGCCTATTCCATTACCAAGGTACTGTACATATGCCACACAATGTTTCAGCAGCTTGACCTCAGCTGCCAAATCTCTAATGTTTTCACAGGGGAAACCTTAGTTGTGCCTCAAATGACCTGTTGCTTCAGAAATTTTTAATATTTGCAACTATTGTCTCCAAAATGATATATGTTAATGTTTAATTCACGATAAAACCTGCCTCATCTCTACCTCCTGTATTGCGGCCTAATCAAGCAGCTTATATACTGTCCAGCAACTAGGGATGAGCCGAACACCCCCCCCCCCTGGTTCGTTTCGCAGCAGAACATGAGAACTGACAAAAAGTTTGTGCGAACATTCGAACACTGTTAAAGTCTATGGGACCAGAACGTGAAAGATCAAAAGTGATAATTTTAAAGGCTAATATGCAAGTTATTGCCATAAAAAGTGTTTGGGGACCCGGGTCCTGCCCCAGGGGACATGTATCAATGCAAAAAAAAGTTTTAAAAACTGGCGTTTTTTCGGGAGCAGTGATTTTCATAATGCTTAAAGTGAAACAATAAAAGTGAAATATTTCTTTACATATCCTGGGGGGTGACTATAGTATGCCTGTAAAGTGGCACATTTTTCCCGTGTTTAGAACAGTCCCTGCAGCAAAATTACATTTCTAAATTTGGACCAGTCATGCGTCAAAACATGTAGTTGCCATCATCCCTTGAAGGTTTAATTTATGTGAAAAACCTCTAGTATTGGGATTATATTGGCAACGAAAACAAAATATAGAAAAATATAAATGTATTTGTACAAAAGTGACTTTTTGATAAATAAATTTATATTTTTCTATATTTTGTTTAAGTTGCCAATATAATCCCAATACTAGAGGTTTTTCACATAAAATAAAATTTCTAAAGGAATAGCAGTAATTTAAAACTGCTAGCGGCTGTAATATCGGGTCCCGGCATAATAGATGAAAATCATTGAGAAAAATGGCATGGGTCCCCCCCCCCCCGCAGCCCATTACCAGACCCCGAACCCAAATTAAACAAAAAAAAGAGTGCAGCCCCCAGGCCCTATATACTCTGAACAGCAGTATACAGGCGGTCCCCGGGTTACAAACAAGATAGACTGTAGGTTTGTTCTTAAGTTGAATCTGTTTGTAATTTGGAACAGGTACATTTTTTAAGTGTAGCTCCAGCCAAAAAAAATATTTTTAAGCTTTTTGGATAACATAGGGAAGGGTTATCACCTCTGTAACATTTGTTTTGCTGTCTGTGCCCCTGATCAGAAGATTTTACCTCACTTTCTGTCCCAATGACAATTGGATTTTGAAAATTTTGGGTTACTAGGGAAACAAGGATTGGTGATAAAGCATCAGTGGAGACACCATTTTCCCATATTAATTCTTACCGGAGAGAATTTCCTTTCCTAGGGGTAGATTTCCCCTCAATTCCTGTTGTCTCCCTCCGTTTGTAAGTAGGAGTCGTTTGTAAGTCGGATGTTTGAAAATAGGGGAAAAATCAATCAGTTACATCAGCATCAGGCGCTTGGTAGCTGGTGATCCAAGACTGATTATTTTTTATGAATGTGAGCCAATCAACAGTCTGTGGACAGGCACACTCAGTGACCGGTTACAAAGCCTCCAGAAGCACTGAATGTGCACTCAGAACGCTGGATGCAGGACAGGCCAGTATCTCAATTGCATATTGAGAAAGCTCTGGCCAGTGGTCCATCCTCAAGACCCAGTAACAGTAAGCCAGGGGATGTTCTGTTGGAAAGGTCTCCAAGTCTGATCTTGCCCCCAGATATTCCTGCACCATGTAATTCAGACACTGGCGATGGTTGCTGGAACCGATCAGACCTTGGCGCTGCGGACTGAAGAATTGTCTGAAGGCATCGGTCAGCCGGCCACCTTCTCCACCGCTCTTTCTGTGACTGAACAAAGCCTCAGCAAAACGTTGCCCAGCACCAGGAAATTGTAACCTCCCAGGCTCTGGAAACGCATTGCACAAACCATTCTGCAAGGCCTCCCGAAGATATTTCATCCTCTGCTCCCTCTGCGAAGGCTGGATAAGTTCTGCAACCTTACCCTTGTAACGTGGATCAAGAAGGGTTGCCAGCCAGTAATGATCCCTCTCCTTGATACCACAAATCCTAGGGTCCTTTCACAGGATTTGCAGGATCAGGGAGGCCAGGCAGCGTAAGTTTTCAGAGGCAATCAATCCGGAGTCCTCTGGGTCACTAAGGATCACATGATCCGCAACCACCTCCTCCCTGCCACGTACAACTCCATGGGTTTCTGGGGACCGAAAACGATCCCTTGAAGACTGCTGATGATGCTGAGTGTTATCCTCCACCTCCATGCTAACACAATCCTCCTCCTCCTCCTGTGTGATCGGCGGGCCCGCAGGAATACTATCTGGATTAAGGTGGCCTTGAGAGGTAAGGAAGTCCTCCTCTTCCTCCCGCTGTTCTGCCTCAAGTGCCCTGTCCATTATTCCATGAAGCGTGTGCTCCAAAAGGAAGACAAGAGGGACAGTATCACTGATGCATGCACTGTCACTGCTACTCATCCTCGTGGCCTCCTCAAATGGTGACAGGACAGTGCATGCATCCTTGATCAGTAGCCACTGGCGTGGCGAAAAGAAGCCAAACTCCCCTGACCCTGTCCTGGTGCCATACTCACAAAGGTACTCATTGATGGCCCACTGCTGCATGTGCAGCCGCTGCAGCATTCCCAACGTTGACTTCCACCTGGTGGGCATGTCACAAATGAGGCGGTTCTTGGGCAGGTTGCATTCCCTTTGAAGGTCAGCCAGCCGAGCACTGGCATTATATGGCGGAAATGACCACAAACTTTCCTGGCCTGCCTCAGGAGATCCTGTAAGCCCGGGTACCTGCTCAAGAACCGCTGCACCACCAAATGCAGGACATGAGCCAAACAGGGAACATGGGTCAAGTGTCTCTGTCGGAGGGCAGAGAGGAGGTTGGTGCCATTGTCGCATACAACCATTCCAGGCTGAAGCTGGCGTGGCGTCCACCACCTCTGAGCCTGTCCCTGCAGAGCTGACAGAATCTCTGCCCCAGTGTGGCTCCTGTCCCCTAAGCAGACCAACTCAAGCACCGCATGGCATCTTTTTGCCTGAGTGCTTGCGTAGCCCCTTGACCGCCTATGGAGCACCGCTGGATCAGAGGAAAAATCTGCAGAGGAAGAGGCCATAGAGGAAGAAGAGGAGGGGGTGGAGGAGAGAGCTGTGGCAGAATCATCACTATCATTTTGGAGGCGTGGTGGAAGAACAAGCTCAAACAATACTGAACCCTGTCCTGCATCCTTCCCAGCTGCCAGCAGAGTTAGCCAGTGCGCCGTTAGAGAAAGGTAACGTCCCTGTCCATGCCTGCTGGACCATGAGTCAGCGGTAATATGCACCTTACTGCTGACCGCCCTGTCCAACGAGGCCAAGATATTGCCTTCCACATGCTGGTAGAGAGCCGGAATGGCCTTCCGTGAAAAAAAATGGCGTTTGGGAACCTGCCACTGAGGTACCGCACGTTCCACAAATTCACGAAAAGGGGCAGAGTCTACCAGCTGAAAAGGCAGCATTTGCAATGCTAGCAATTTGGCCAAGCTAGCATTCAGACGCGTCGCTGAGCATGTGGATGGCTGGGACCGAATTTCTTTCAACGGTTTAGCAACTGGGGTAGGGAAATTTGCCTGCTAAAATCGGATGTTGGTGTACCGCTAGCAGATTGGGACACTTATTTCTACACCTTCATTCCTCTCAGTGCAGGTTTCTGAGAGGACTGGAGGTATAGTGGGGTTGGAGATCCCAGCTGATGAGGAGCAAGGAGAGGTCCGCCTTGTTCTTTGATGTGGGTCTTTTAAGTGCTGTTGCCAATGGACTGCATGGGAGGTCGTCATATGTCTGGTCAAGCATGTGGTGCCCAAGCGGCTGCTGTTTTGGCCACGCTTAATACACTTCAGACATAGGTTGCAAACAGCAAAGGTGCAATCTGCTGCACACGTGTCAAAAAAGGCCCACACCAAAGAACTTTTCAAAATATGCGGGGAGTCAGCAGCGCCTTGCACCTGCTTAGCTCTGTGATGGAATGCAATAGGATGGCTGCCCTTAAGCTGTCCCCTGGAGGGCATCCTGCCTTGTTAGAGATGTGCCTCCTCGGCCTCCCCCTCCTCTCTTCTATCAGGCACCCAAGTAGAGTCAGTGACCTCATCATCCCCTCCCTCCATCACTGGAGCAAACTTGGCAGTATGCTGCAGCTGGGGGAACATTACTGACAGTTTCTTGTCCTTCTTGGGCACCCCCTCTCTCTAGGCTCACGTTACTCCCTTCCTCAACCTGGGTAACATCATCGGAGCCTTCAAATCGCTGCACACTGTGGTCGAATAGTTCGGGGGACTCCTCCGTGCATGATGGTGGGGCTAGGGAAGGAGTGACTGTTGACATGGAGCCGATGGAATAGGCCGCTTTGGCAGCTGCATTGGCAGGCAAACTACTCTGAGCCTGGGTGACAGAGGATGAGGAGGATAAGGACGGCTTTGTTATCCATTCCACAAACTCTTCTGCATGTTGTGGCTCAATAACACGGCCAGCTGCAGAAAAAAAGGACAAGTGTGCCCCACGGCTACGTGCTGAGGATGCACCATGTCCACGACCAGCACTGTTGACTGTAGACACAGAGCCTGCTTGCCCTCTTTTAGTGGCCTGTGAGAGTTTGCCTCTCCTTGGTGGCCTTTCGGACATGCTGTAAATTTTGTTTAGCAAAACCACACTACCCTGTATTGTGTACTGTGCACACCACCAGAAAAGTAGTAGCAACTGCACTAGGGGTTCACGGTATTGTGTACACCACCAGAAGTCTAATAGCAACTATGGGTGCACTGTATGTGTTGTGTACTGTGTACACCACCAGAAAAGTAGTAGCAACTGCACTATGGGTGCATGGTACTGTGTACACCAACAGAAGTGCAATAACAACTATTGGTGCACTGTTTTGTGTACTGTTTACACCACCAGAAAAATAGTAGCAACTACACTATGGGTGCACGGTATTGTGTACACCACCAGAAGTCTAATAGCAACTATGGGTGCACTGTATGTGTTGTGTACTGTTTACACCACCAGAAAAATAGTAGCAACTACACTATGGGTGCACGGTATTGTGTACACCACCAGAAGTCTAATAGCAACTATGGGTGCACTGTATGTGTTGTGTACTGTGTACACCACCAGAAAAGTAGTAGCAACTGCACTATGGGTGCACGGTACTGTGTACATGCATAATCTTGTATACAAATAGATTCAGAGATTTCTTTGGGGGTTGTTCTGCTTACCTGAATATGTAGTTTTGACTTTGGGGTAGATTTACTAACGGCTGTGCAAGTGCAATTGCACAAATTTTCCTTAGTAAATGTGAATGTGGTAAAGCTTCACTTTGTAAAGAATACCCAATCAGGTACAAGGAACATTTTAGTGAATCTAATCAAAATGATTCTTATGCCCCAACTGCTGTACATGCTCCACAATTCCCCGATAGTGATCCCACTGAAGATCTTCAGAATAGTGAATACCATATTTTGCGAACTGATCTGGAAAAATCGCCCCCCCAGGATAAAATTAGAGCACTTGCAACGCCCCAAGGGTGAAGGTGGCCTTGCTTTGCCGAGTCCGTGGTTGTACTATCTGGCGTCGCAATTGCAGCATCTGATAGGTACCATGGCTTTGGAGGGTGACACCGCGGGTAGAAGCCATGGCGCCTCTGAACATATTATGCTTTGGACAGTGGGGGGAAAGTCAGTTCCGACAGCGCTTGAGGCCCTAGCTTTTGGAAGGCCTCACAAAAGCTTCCCTACGTACAGTTTAATACAGAAGATATGGAATAAAACTAAATATCTACAGGGGGCCTCAGGTATTACAGACTTCAGCCCTATCTGGGCAAATGATTCCTATCCCGAGCTAGCCAAATTACAGCATGGGGACAGGTGGAAGAGATATGGAGTCTGCTACCTGACACAAATTATTGGGAACGGCAAGTTACTGCCCTTTGAGACTTTAAGGGAGGCATATCATTTGCCTGCGAACATGCTTTTCTACTATCTGCAGCTTCGGCATGCATTTACAGCTCAGTCAAGGGTCTCAGAGTGGCATGTAGATTCCCCTCCACTTCTCTTGCAGCTTAGGGGTGCAGAGACGTCTAAGGGCTTCATTTCCCAGAGCTACGGTACGCTGCTTTGTAAATTTCTCACAAAACACCCCCTGACTGTTAAAGGGAAATGGGAAACAGATGTAGGACCCCTGAATGAGGATCAGTGGGAGGAGGCCCTGCAGTCGGTTACCGTATGCTCCCTCAATGTGACACAGCGGCTGACGCAACTATATACACTCCTGAGAGTATACTACATGCCTCACAGACTATATGGTATGGGACTGCTGCCCGCACCGACCTGTACGAGATGTAAAAGGGACCATGGGGACCTGATACACATGCTCTGGCGCTGCCCCAAGTTGCATACCTATTGGAAGGGGGTGATAGACACGCTGAACAAAGTATTCCAGGTGTCAGTCCCATTAGATCCGAAACAATGTCTTCTGAATCTGCTAGATGAGCTGGAATGGGAACCCCATATTAGGGAAGCCCTCACTAGGGCCCTTTTCATGGCCCGCAAAATGATTATGCAACATTGGAAGTCTGAATCACCCCCCACAGTCAAGGAATGGATTACTGCACTTGGTAACGCACTGAGAATGGAAAAGGTTATATACCAACATAGAAACAAAAAAGGTAGCCTTGGGACTTTAGGTGAGGTGGAAAAGATGGGCTCATGCTCACACAAATGGCAATAAAAAACAATTTATTAGTTACATAGTGTTAAATGACAAAGCGGAGACAGCAATAAGTGTGCGTCGCCAGGCATAAGAGCCAAAAATGTCTTAAACATAGTACAAATAATTGTTACAGTACAAATATATTACATCCATGGTACAACAATGCAAAAGATAGATAGAAATGTTTAGCTCGTGAAGCCACAGTGCGTATGGTAGAAGAAATGCTCAGGCAATAATAAAGCAAACAGTACAAAAGCTCATGTATAAAAAAGTAAATATTAGAAACATTATGTAGGCATAGTGGCCGACAGAGGTGGTCCTCACAATGTGCAAGTGCACAGAAGCATCCTGAGTGCCCTACACGTTTCGCGAGCACCGCTCGCTTCTTCAGGGGCAGATGCATAATCGTATCTATGGTGGGATACAAGAATTTAAAGTGAGTAACCTTATTGAACTAATAGTATGAGGGGGGGGGGTGAGTTGGGTCAGACCAAAGGGAGACCTCGTACTCACCATTGCTGAGGACTGTAGAACCGAGCACTGCATGTCGAGATGGTGGAAACTCACATGTCCAGGGTGGGGGCTGAGGGGGCGGAGCAACACAGATATCGCCACAAGGGAAGGTCCGGATGAGACAGCACAGACTGGTGGAAAGAGTCTGGCCAGTGGACATGGTGGCCCCCAAAAAAGTAGAGATGTCTAAAAATAATGTGTGTATATATAGACCAAAATGAGTGACGCCAAAAAAACATGTGGGTAGCAAGCAAGATAGGCCAAAAAGCCAAAAAGATAGTTAATGGTGATAAAACGCCCATAAATGTATGATGTATAAACATAACCTTGCTGCAACACGCTATGATGTGGATATGAAAGAGTAAGAAAATTGGGAACAAATTTCAATACTGGGGGCCAATGAGTGATGCTAACAAGCTGGAGGGCAATATAAACAAGGGGGGGTGTCATGGTGAAACACACCTATACTGCTGGCATAATTAGTCTGTGCTGTCTCATCCGGACCTTCCCTTGTGGCGATATCTGTGTTGCTCAGCCCCCACCCTGGACATGTGAGTTTCCACCATCGCGACATGCAGTGCTCGGTTCTACAGTCCTCAGCAATGGTGAGTACGAGGTCTCCCTTTGGTCTGACCCAACTCACCCCCCCCCCCCCCCTCATACTATTAGTTCAATAAGGTTACTCACTTTAAATTCTTGTATCCCACCATAGATACAACGATTATGCATCTGCCCCTGAAGAAGCGAGCGGTGCTCGCGAAACATGTAGGGCACTCAGGATGCTTCTGTGCACTTGCACATTGTGAGGACCACCTCTGTCGGCCACTATGCCTACATAATGTTTCTAATATTTACTTTTTTATACGTGAGCTTTTGTACTGTTTGCTTTATTATTGCCTGAGCATTTCTTCTACCATACGCACTGTGGCTTCACGAGCTAAACATTTCTATCTATCTTTTGCATTGTTGTACCATGGATGTAATATATTTGTACTGTAACAATTATTTGTACTATGTTTAAGACATTTTTGGCTCTTATGCCTGGCGACGCACACTTATTGCTGTCTCCGCTTTGTCATTTAACACTCTGTAACTAATAAATTGTTTTTTATTGCCATTTGTGTGAGCATGAGCCCATCTTTTCCACCTCACCTAAAGTCCCAAGGCTACCTTTTTTGTTTCTACATTATTAGGGATGGAGGTGGTTAAGTGGTCGCACCAGAACTTATTTCTCCCCCTTTCATATACCAACATAGGGGATGCTCTGGAAAGTTTGAAAAATTATGGGACCTGTGGTTGGGAACACCGGGGCTAGCTCCGGATGACCTAATTATGGACAGACTTTTGAGACTAAATGTGGGTTGATATGCTACTTAAGTGCGTAGGCACTGGAGTATAATGGGCAGATTGTCCGGGCACAGACAGTGACTTGGGGGAGGTGCGGTGGCCGCTTATGGCAGTATGAATACTCAGGATGGTGACAATTGTGTTTAAAATTCATTGCATGTATTGTAAGTAGTACGGTCATGTTGACTGTATTTGAAGAGATTATGGTACTTTGGACTGTAAGTGTTAAATTTGAATCAAACTTTGTTTTTTTTCTGGAAAAAAAAAAAATCCACGCTATTGTGTTTTTGAGAGTGCATGATACTAGATTGTTGAAGATATCATAGAAATACTGCATTTTCTGTCACACCACTGAACAAGCAGAGCTTACTTGTGTGTCCTGTGATCTGTGGAACTGCTTTTTCCAGCAAGATTAACCAGCCCAGTGGAGTGGCAGGGAGGTCTAGACTTTTTTTTTCAACACATTTTCCTTGTCAAAGTATTTTATTGATTAAACATGAGAATCAGGAGGGTGTGGCCTGGCTAGCGACGGAGTAAGACGCGGGTAGAAGGAGCTCCTTTTGCCAACTATCCTGTATACCAGCCTGAACGTGAAGCCGTGACTATATTCGCCTACAAAGCTGCCTGTGGACTCGGGACCAGGTCTGCACATGTCACCATCCAAAAAAGTCCTCCACAGCGGCAGAGAAACTGGCTAAATACCGCCATGAGGGGGAAGACGAACAGGCCAAAGATGTCACCACCGCGTGTCCAGGGGAGGACCGCCATGCCGCGGAAACGGCAAAGGTGCTGGAGACCATAGCTGTTTTTCAGGGCACCCTAACTGCAAAAATAGACAAGGTGAAGATCGATATCTCGCTATTGAGACAGGACCTCTCTACTGTGAAGGACAGAGTCACTAAAATGGAGACCCGTATCAGCGTGGCGGAGGACATCTTGCATCCTTTGCAGCATACCACTGAGGGCATGCAGCGACAGATCCAACAGCTACACTCCCATCAAGATGACATTGAGAACAGAATCCGCCGCTGCAACCTTTGGTTTATTGGATTGCCAGAGGGGGCTGAAGGTAAAGACCCAGCGGAGTACCTGGAGAACCTCCTTATTACCACGTATGGCAGGGAGGCCTTCTCAGTTATGTTTGCGGTGGAGAGGGCGCACCGTATACCAGCCAAGCCCCCATCTGCAGGAGCACCCCAGCACCTTTATTGCCAAATTCCTAAACTTTAGGGACCGGGTCAAGATCATCCGGCTCTCTAGAGAGAAGGGCAACATACAAGTGGGTAATGGCCATGTAGAGGTGTTCCCGGATTTCTCGAATGAAGTGCAAAGGAAGAGGTCTCAGTTTCAAGATGTCAAGCGTCGCCTCAGGGTGTTACACCTCAAGTATGCAATGCTTTCTCCGGCCAGACTCAGAGTGGAGGAAGATGACCGGGTACAATTTTTGAGACCCTCGCCGCGGCAGTGGCATGGCTGGATCGACGAGGGAGGCCGGATTAACAGTCGCACCGGATGGTTGTTACTGTGAGTACTTTTTGATCGATTCCCCCTGTTACATAGGTGCCCATGTCTGCTCTCCTCCCCCCCCCCCCCCCCCTGCCCCCTACCCGGCTTGCAATGCCTCACTATATCCTGTGACTTAAAACTCCTGGAGTTTCTCATAACGTTGGCGCTGCCCCTCTGGGGGGAAAGGAGCGGACGGGGCCCCCTTTTACTTTGAATATGTGTCCTATGTGGACCTGCCTGAGGGACATATGTGACCTGACTGGAACCTTCCCACTGGATTGTTGAGATCCTAAATGCATATACCTGACTTCCCACACTTTGGTTCCCTCTACCGGTTCCAGCTATCCTGCAGGGCTATGTTCATACTGTGAGCAGTATATTGGAGGGCAGGAGAAGCACAGAACCGGAACTTTTGGGAGTACTGCTCATCCCCTGCTTCTTTACCACGCACTGTTCAGTGAATAATCGCCCCCATAGGAATGACATTTACTGCAGCAACATGCCAATTACTGGAAATAAGTTATGCGCCTCAAGCCAGAGTTTACTGCTGGATGTTTGGTGCTTCGTTCATTTTTTTGGGTTATTGATGCTCTCATCATGTTGGGTAGGTGTAGAGCTGGGTGGGAGGGATATTAACCATGTACAGGGCCACTGTTATGGACCTCACTGTTCAAAAGACTGTTTCTGTTGGTTTTGGGATGCAATTTTAGTCATTTATGATACCTATGTAAGTGATAATGACCATGGTATATGGGTAATGTTACTAATGTTCTATTATATAGAGACCCTGTGGTCCGCTCCATTATTTCTCACCTTTTGTTTTAAATGACCACGCTTAAATTTTTGACATGGAATGTCCGGGCAGTAAGACAAAATTAAGCGCACTGCGGCCCTTGCCTATCTAAAAATGTAGAAAGCTAACTTAGTCGGCTCTGAAGCGTCCCTGGATAGGCTGGGTCTATCATAGTACACATACCGATAGTGAAACTCCCCTAGAGAAGCTGGTAACTAAAGCCACCCCATTTGAGCTCATTTCTATGGAGTCGGACCAACAGGGAAGGTACTTGTTTTTACATGCCTCTATAGGTGGACTGCCTATACTGCTGATTGCCTGTTATATCCCCCCCCCCCCTACAGTTCGGAGGTCATCGCGGGCGGGTCTGTAATTTATGACCCAGCACCCGACGGTCCCTGCTGTATGGATGGGGATTTCAATATGACCATTAACCCTTTTATGGACCGCCCGGTACAGCCTATTGCTGTGGTTAGTGAGCCTAGACAAACCAGGCTGAGTCGCATATTGGCAGAATTTGCCTTGATAGATGTATGGCGACACAGGAACCACACTGCTAGGGCATATACTTGCCACTCCACTAGTCATGCCACCATGTCCAGAATAGATTATATCTTGGTTTCTAAAACACTGCTTGGCAGGGTTGCCGGGGCGGGATTTGCACCTAGGGCCCTCTCCGACCATTCCCCGTGTTGGGTACAGCTATCCCTTTTTTTTTTTTTTTTTTTTTTTTTTTATTGGGATTCTCACAGTACAATTTTATATAGAGTACAATAGCTCTAAAGCAGTGTGTGTGTGTGTGTAATATATATATATATATATATATATATATATATATATATATATATATGTATATGTGTGTGTGTGTGTGTGTGTGTGTGTGTGTATTAAATTCAACAAAGGAGGTGAAGTTCTGAGCAGGGGGAGGTGGGGGGGGTGGACCTATACAGTAATGTTAAAGCAATGTGATACATACAGAAGTGATAACTTATACCATAATACCTTCAGGAGTGGAACCATGGTTTGGATAATGACTGGCGATCTCATATAGTGGCCTAGCCATAACAATAATAACTACGGGAGCTATTAGCTTCAAATATAAGAGTCATGGAAGTCAAAGAGCTGCAGGAGTCAGTGGATGTCCTATGGTGGTAGAAAGGTAGAGGGGTTGGATACTTTGAGGTTGCCCAGTGAATTGGTGAGATCTCTTTTCAAATACCAATTGGTATAACGAAATGGTTGCATGACTTATTGTAAGACTCTCTGGGTTAATGTGGCCTCTATATATTTATGCCATCTCGTGAAGAAGCGTGAGGTAGAGCGAAAGTTCAGTGTAATCGTGTCCAGTCTCTCTAAGTAGAAGAGCGATAGCATAGCTCTTTTCACTACCAGTAGTGTGGGTGGTGTTGGTGAAATCCAGTGGGACATAATAGTCCTGCGAGCAACTAAGAGACATAGATGGGCCCACTGTGGAATATTTATGGGTCCCAATGCAGTTGAAGAGGATGCTGCTGGTGTGTAGCCAAACAAACATAGTAAACGATCTTTCGGGATCATTGTTTTATTGATTTTGCAGATGTGGGCAAGTACAGAGTCCCAGTAGGTGGTAATAGCTGTGCAGTCCCAGAGACGGTGTAACAACATGGGGCGACGTAGGGAGCACCAGGGGCATTGCGCTTGAATTGGGTCCGCTTTGTTGATGCGAAACGGATAGTAGGCTCTATGGAAGATCTTAAATTGTGTTTCACGCCATGTTTCTGATTTAATAAGTTTGCGGACGTGTCTGTATCCCTCAAGGATTTTTTCCGGCAGTTCATTGTCATCAAATAGGGTAGACCATTTTCGGAATGGTTTGAGGTGGTATTTTTCTGATTGGTGTTGAGTAAAGACTGGAGATGGAGTAATTGTTTCTCTGAAGGACTGTTGGAAGGGATCGGATTTAGATCCATAACAAGACCTCAGTCAGTTAATTGATAGAAGGTGTGTGACGGTGGCAAGGAAAATTCCCTCGACAGGGCTTGGAAAGGCTTGAACTTGCCAGGTTTACCATGGTATATGGAGGTTACTTTCGTGAGGCCCTTGGTTTTCCATTGATCAAATGCTTTGTGGAGAGTGGATGGGAGAATCATAGGGTCGCCTTGAATTGGTAGATAGCGTGAGATACTTGATGGTAATCCCAATAGTTTCCGTACCTCCTTCCAAGCGGTGACCGTATCTCTGAGTACACTTGATTTGAGGTGAGGTGGTAGAGCGTTGGGATTGGAGTGGAGGATGGCCGAAAGGGTGTGTGGTCAAAGCACCTTCGAGTAAGATATTGCAGTATTTTGACTTTCCATTCAGCCAGTCCAGGCCCTGTCTAAGTAGGCATGAGAGATTATAGAAACGAATATTGGGTAGACCCGCCCCACCCTCTGACTTCGGGAGGCATAGTTTTTGCAACGCAATGCGTGGCTTTTTGCAGGACCATATAAAAGTAGTTAGTGCCCTATGGATTTTTTGTACATCAGAATGTTTTGATAAAAGAGGTATGGTCTGCATTTGGTAGAGTAGACGTGCAAACTACACCATTTTAAAAAGGTGACATCTCCCAAAGAGTGAGAGGGGAAGGGCCGCCCATGCTTCCAACTCCTTAACAATTTTCGTTATTAATGGGGGATAATTAAGTACATATAGAGAGGAGAGCTCACATCCTATGCGGATGCCCAGGTATGTGATATATTGGGTTGCCATAGCAAACGGGGATAAAAGTCTCCATTTAACAGACAACTGGGTGGAGTGCTAGGATTTTGCTTTTATCAAAATTTATGCGAAATCCAGAGCTTAGTCGAAAGGCCGCAAAAAGTTCTCGAGTCTGTGAGGGGGTCAGTGGAGAATAACAGTATATCGTCTGCAAATAGGGCAGAGCGGAGAACTTGGTTACCCATGGTGATGCCACTGATCCCGTCGTGTGAGTTGAGTATTCTGGATAGGGGCTCAATGGCGATATTGAAGAGTAAAGGGGATAGGGGGCATCCCTGCCTCGTTCCCTTTGTTAAGGGTATCGAGTCCGAGACAGTCAGGAGTAACAAGACGCGCAGTTGGCGATGCTTACATTTGTTGTAGAAATCGCATGATTGGGCCAGAGAAGCGGAGTTGTTCCATTACCCTGAACAGCCAGGACAAACTAACGTTGTCAAAGGCTTTTTCGGCATCCAATGATATAATAGCGACATCTTGATCAGGGTGTGTTTTTAGCGTGTTCTAGTGCCATTAAAACCTTATGTATGTTTAGAGTGGCTGAGCGTCCTGGAACAAAGCCAGATTGAGCCGAGTGTAGTAGAGAAGGGAGTAGGGGGGCTAAGCGCGATGCAATGATTTTAGAAAGGATTTTACATCTACATTAATTAGGGAAATTGGGCGGTATGAGCCCGGCAATAGAGGATCTTTCCCTTTTTTGGATATCAATTTGATGTGTGCCTGTGTTCCAGTAGGGAGGTAAGGGCCCCCATCCCCCATGGCTGCATAGACATGTTTCAGGGTGTCAGGAATAAAGTCCTTGGTCAATTTATAGAATTCAGCCGTGTAGCCGTCTGGGCCTGGGGCTTTGGCAGATGTCATATTTTTGATTGTCTGCCGGATATCGTTAGAGGTGATGGAAGTATTAAGTTCCTCTAGCTGTGCTTTTTGAAGTTTGGGCAGACGGGTTTTAGCCAGGAGAGCTTCCACAGTAGCTTGGTCGGCTGCATATAGTTCTGTGTAGTACTCTGCAAGTAGGTTGCTGATTTCGGCAGATGAGGTAACCAGGGAGCCAGTCGCATCTCTCAGGGTAGAAATATGGGTGGGTCGCCTTGGTCCCGAGCACAGTTTGGCCAATTTGCCTGCCTTGTTACCAAACCTGTGATAACGTAGAGTACGGCATTTTAGCTGCTTCCTGTTCTGCCCAAAGGGCAAATGTACGCTTAGCCAGACGCCATGTTCGTATATTATCAGGGGTGCGGTTTAGAGTTAGGTGTTCGTGTGCCAAACGTAGAGCTTCACTGGCTTGTCTGTATTGTTGCCTGGCATGTTTTTTTAAATTGGGTGGTATAGGAGATGATTTTTTTCCCCTCAGGAATACTTTACCAGCTTCCCAAAAGAGGTTTGGTTCGGTGATGTGAACTCCATTAGTTGAGGTGTATTCATTCCATGCTTCATATAGCATGTGGCTGAAGTCTTTATTGTCTGCCAGATATGAAGGAAAGCGCCATGCGGGTGAGGGATGAGGGTTTAGCATGTGTCATGTGTATTACGATGGGACTGTGATCTGAAATTTTGGCATCTGTGATTTCCGAATCGCATAGGGCAGTCATTAGTGCAGGGGAGGAAAATAAGTAATCGATGCAGGAGAAGGAGTTATGTGGGGGCGAGAAAAGTATACTCCGTCGGGTGCATTAGACGCCACAAGTCTACATAGCGCATGGAGGCGATGGATTGTGCTAGAAGGGTTGAGTCAGGTGTTGGGGGGGGGGGATAGATTTATGTGTTCTGCAAGTTGGGTCGCTTGTACGGTCTGCTAGTGTGGACATGACAGAGTTGAAGTCCCCACCCACTAAGTGAAGGTTTTCGGGGGCTGTAAGTATCCACTGCACCATGTCTTGAAAAAAGGAGGTGTCTGCGGAGTTGGGAGCATAGATGTTGGTAATAGCAACTTGTTTGGTCCCTAAAGTCATGTGTAGGGTTAATTTGTGGCCTGTTGAATCGGCCCTAACCTCTCTAACAGTGTCTTAGGTTTTTGTGTATCAGAATAGCCACTCAAGCCTTACGGCCAATTGCTGGTGAGGTGTACACCGAGGCTACCCATAGTTTACAGAGACGTGTCAGATCATCTGCGGACAGGTGTGTCTCCTGTAATAGGGCCACATTCGTCCAGAGACGCTTCAAATGTCCAAGGATTGGGTCGCTACTGGCTAGGGCTCTGCGAGCCCCGCGCATGAAAACGTACATCTCTCATATTCTGGCCTCCTCTGGACAAAAGCTGAATACGTCTTCAGACATGGCGACGGAGTTTCGTTCCTTCTATGAAGGTCTCTATAATCTCGACAGGCCCTCCCCTGCTAACCTCCCAGCTGCGGATAACTCTACCCCCCTGTCGTATGTGGCCGCATCTGGCATGCCAACGCTTCCTATGGAGGTACAGGAGGAGCTGGAGGAGCCCATCACGACAGCGGAGCTGGGTGTTGCTCTGGCTGATTCAAAGCCGAGGAAGGCTCCCGGCCCCGATGGCCTGACCCCAACGTATTAAAAGACCTTTTTTGATACGCTATCGCGGCCTCTAGTCACTGCCCTCAACTCTATTACAGAGGGTAATTCTTTCCCGGTGGACACTCTGAGAGCCTATATTTCCCTTATCCCTAAGGAAGGGAAAGATCCACCACGGTGTGGGAATTATCGCCCAATAGCACTTTTTTAAATACAGACTTGAAACTGTTTGCCAAAATTATGGCCAACAGATTGCTGTCTCATAGATCGAGTCTCATCCATAGAGATCAGGCAGGCTTTGTACCGATACGGGAGCCACGGGACAACACCATCCGAGTGGTGAACTTGATCCACGCGGTCAGGACATCCAAACGGGCCCTTCTCCTGCTGTCTACTGACGCGGAGAAGGCCTTTGACCGCATGGATTGGGCCTTTATACGGGCCACTTTAGAGCACATTGGCCTCCGGTCATCTATGCTGGAATGGATTTTATCTCTCTACTCTCACCCCACTGCGGCGGTCAAGGTGAATGAGACTAGGTCGGGCTTCTTCAACATCAGCAATGGCACACGGCAGGGCTGCCCCCTCTCTCCTCTGATTTTCGTACTTTCCTTAGAGCCTCTTCTGTGCAGAATAAGGGTGGACGCAGGCATCATTGGTTACCAGAAGTCCTCAGGGTCCCACAAGATGGCCGCATTTGCAGACGACCTAATCTTCTTCCTAACGGAACCTCTTACTTCCCTCCCCAATCTGCTCCAATCTCTTCAGGAATATGGTGCTCTCTCCCTCTTTCAAATCAATCTGTTCAAATCTTCCATTCTTAACATAACGGTGGGTGGGGACATTGTTCAGCGTCTGCGATCAGCCTTTCCTCTGAGATGGGTGACTAACCTTATCCGTTACCTGGGAGTCGACATCAACTCTAAACCTGCAGCCTTGTACTCTGCGAATTTCTCCCCGCTACTTCTTCGCTTGAAGGCGGATCTTCTCCACTGGCACTCCCTCACGCTGACGTGGTTTGGCCGTTGCAGTGCCCTCAAGATGACTATGTTGCCAAGGGTGTTGTACCTGCTGCAAGCGCTTCCGATCCGTCTACCCCCAGTATTTTTCAAGCGTATCGACTCTATGTTCCGCGACTTCGTGTGGTCCTATCGCAAACCACGCATTAGACTTCAACTCCTCCACCTTCCGAAAAGTTGGGGACGGGGTTGGCCTTCCGGACATGAAAGCCTATTACAGGGTGGCTCACCTCACCAGGTTGGTGGACTGGCATTGCCACGCAGAGGCAAAGCACTGGGTGACCATGGAAATGGAGGATTCCAGAGACACAGCCAAGAGCTGGCCTTGGATCACCACACCTCTGCCGAGGGACCTCGCTGACCATCCTACACTAGACAGCACACTGTCAGTGGCCAGAGATGCCTTTCGGCACTCCTCGGTGTCCCCACTACCCTCCCCTATGGTGCCGGTTTTGGGAATCCATAATTTACACCCGGCCTTCAGAGTCCTCACTTCAAGAGATTGGCAGCAGGTGGTCGGCTCCGTTTGTGACTTTTTGGGGCCTATCGGCCAACTCTCCCCTGAAGCTGGGGTGTCTGCTACAGATCCTTCTCTGGACTTCTGGAGTGGGCTACAGCTGCGCAATTTTTTGCGCAGATGCCTGCGGACGCCGGGCATCTCCCGTCAAGTTACTGAATTTGAAAACATCTGCCATCGCGGGGAGCCAGTGCGGTACAGTCTCTCGCTTATCTACTCCTCCTTGATTCGACCAGCGGAAGGGTTCGTTCGCCCGTTCCTCTCTAAGTGGGAAGCGGAACTCGGCATTCAATTCACTGACCCCCAGAGAGAAGATTCTCTACTTTTCTCAGAAATCCTCAATAGACACGAGTCCAAGAGACCTGCTACAAAATTATGACCCGATGGTATAGGGTACCCACCACTCTGCACCATTTCTTTCTGCAGGTCTCCAACCTTTGTTGGCGTTGTGGCTCGGCAGAGGGAACGATGCTGCATGTTTTTTGGGCCTGTCCCACACTCTCTCCTTTTTGGCTCGAGGTGGCTCGCACGATCAACCACCTGACTGGTGTCTCTCTGGAGGGGAACCCCGTGGCCTGCCTGCTTCCCCTTACAGAACGACCCATCAAATACAAGGCCTCTCTCACCATTCAGCTACTGAATGCTGCCAAGGCATGCATCCCCCTCTGTTGGAGGTCGAGGAACCCGCCGGAGAAGTTCCTATGGTTTTCTAAAGTGAACGAACTAAGACATGGAAGATTTTACCACCACCTTGCACAACAGGGAGGAGACCTTCCGGGAAACCTGGAGACCTTGGCAACACTTTATATACACAGACGCTTATCGCCGTGAGGTTGCGCAGTCTGACTAACCCATTGGGCTTGTCCCGCTTCCCAGTCGGGGGGCGCTACACCTCTAGTCTACTCTTCTACTTTCTGCTCTTATATTCTACTAAGCCTCCATTTCTCCTCTCCCTTTTCCCCTTTGGTACACACCCCCTCCCCTTAACTCTTACCCAATCACGGGCTATCGTGATCAGATACTGTGAATATCCTGAGGTGCATTACCTATTTCATGTGTCCCGTGCTTGGGCCCATCTGGCCATTGGGTTGTTTTGCATCCCAAACAACTGTTAAAACTTAAAAAAAAAATTACTGTGTTATATAGCTTTGCATATGTTATTATCGGTTCTAGGTCGCGCAAGTATTTGATAGAATGCCTGCCCGGCTAAGCACACCGACTTTATCCCTATTCCGTACTTTTCTTCATGTGCTTTACTTACCGTGTAAAGCTGGGGTTTCTGATATGTTTATCTCATTTCCTGACCACGATTGATCTTACTGTCTGATTTTTATTATGTATCTCCGCTATATGTGCTAATTGTTGAACACACTTTCTATTTAAATAAAGGAATTAAAAAAAAAAGTCTAAGGATTGACATACGCTTAAATGGAGAGCGAAGCCCCTTAACGTTCCATGAGACAAACTTTAGGTGATTCCCATCGGATGAAGAGGCCATGTCCGAAATACAGTAATGTATAGGAGTGGGGGCTTGCAATGGAGCAGCCCTGTAGGCAGAGCATCTTCAATATGAGAGTCACCAAAGTATCGTAGGTCTCCTGAGGGTATAAGTACAAAACAGGTAAATACAGTCAGCAAACAGTCATAACTGGTATATAGAAAAAATAGCATAGCAACATTTAGGTGATAAAAACACCTAACACATATTAAAGACTTCACTTTTTTCCACATGAGGTTCAACTACCTAGCTTGGCTCCCGCCAGTTATTAGCTCCTCTTCTGATGCCCATGAGTGGGCTATGGGGAGAAGGAAGGTGGGGGAAGGGTGGTGGGCGACATGGAGGCCAGAGAGATGGAGGCTAGGGAGAGAGCGTATCAACTCCGGACAGAGGGGCAGGTGCTAGTGGGTGAGCTCAGCTTATGGGTGAGTCTAAGGAGGGAGCAGTGGAGCTGATTAGCAGCCGGAGCCTCTATGGCGTGTATTTCTAGTGTTAGCCATAGAACGTCATGATGGTAACAGGAACATAAACATTTAACCATTAAACATAACCAGGCATAAGTAGATTAGCAGGCTAGCTCCCCGTCTCTTATGTGTGTCCAACAAAAGAGTGCCTCTGCGGATTTTCAGCAATTTCCAGATCGGTCATCCTTCTGAGTGACGCGGCTTCATTAACCACTTAACGACCGCCCACTGTAAATATGTCGGCAGAATGGCACGGACAGGCACAATCATGTGCCTGCCTTTGTATGGGTGGGGGGTCCAATCGGACCCCCCTCCGGTACAGTGAGCGGCCGGGATCGCTTCGGGAGCGATCCGTGATGAGGGGGCCACCATTCGATTCTGGCCACCCCCTCGCGATCGCTCCCGGCGAATGAAAAGCTTCCTCTGCCTGTGTAATGTTTACACAGGCAGGAGGAAGTGATGTCATCCCTCATGCGGCGCTCACATATACCGAGCGCCGCATGAGAGAAGACACAGAGGTTAGTGCACAAACACTACACTAACACCAGCACACATAGGCACATGATCGCCCCCCCAGACACCCCCAGATAACCCCCCAGTTCATCCCCCAGCCCCCAGTCACAGTGTCACTGATTGCAGTGACCATTTATTTACTGATCACTGCAATCAGTGCTATTTGTGACTGTAAAAGTGTCAGGGCAGTTAGTTTTAGGTCCAGTGTAGCCCCCTAACCCCCCTAATAAAGGTTTAACCCCTTGATCGCCCCCCAGGTAACCCTTTCACCCCCTAGCACCACCGTCACTAAGCAATCATTTTTCTGATCGCTGTCCGTGATGCCGATAGGTAGCCAGTTTTTTTTATGTTCGCCGCAGGTTTTTATAGCGTCGGGTACCCCCATATATTACCCAATAAAGGTTTAACCCCTTGATCGTCCCCCCCCAGGTAACCCTTTCACCCCCTTTTGCCAGTGTCACTAAGCAATCGTTTTTCTGATCGCTGTCTGTGATGCCGATAGGTAGCCAGTTATTTTTTTTATGTTCATTGCAGGTTTTTATAGTGTCGGATACCCCCATATATTACCTAATAAAGGTTTAACCCCCTGATTGCCCCTAGTTAACCCTTTCACCAGTGATCACCATATAAGTGTTACTGGTGACGCTGGTTAGTTAGTTTGCTTTTTATAGTGTCAGGGCACCCGCCGTATATAACCCAATAAAGGTTTAACCCCCTGATCACCCGGCGGGTGACATCAATTAGGTTTTAGCGTCAGAGAGGGTCTGCGTCGCCCCAGGCAGCGTCAGGTTAGTGCCAGTAACGCTAACACCCACGCGTGAAGCATACACCTCCCTTAGTGGTATAGTATCTGAACAGATCAATATCTGATCAGATCTATACTAGCGTCCCCAGCAATTTAGGGTTCCCAAAAACGCAGTGTTAGCGGGATCAGCCCAGATACCTGCTAGCACCTGCGTTTTGCCCCTCTGTCCAGCCTAGGCCACCCAAGTGCAGTATCGATGATCACTGTCACTTAAAAAAACACAACACACAACTGCAGCGTTCGCAGAGACAGGCCTGATCCCTGCGACTCCAGTGCTGTAGGAGGTGATTTCACCACCACAGTTAAAAAAAAAGAGCATATATGCCGAAGCATGGGGCAGCAGGGGCGGAGGAGCGATTTTGCTCTTAATGCCGCGTACGTACGGTCAAAATTCCGACTGAGGCATGCCCCGTGGAAAAGTCCGACCATGTGTGTGCGGCATAACTTTTGCAGGAGGATGCCCCCATGCTTCGGCATATTTAAATGGTGCATGTATGCCCATCGTTAGAATTGGGTGACTGAACGGAGGTATTATAATGGTGGGCATACCCACCGATCAATCTCTTTTTTTTTTTTTCGTTCAGCCAACAGGCTGCATGGAAAAAAAAGATTACAATACGTGTCCAACAAGGACCAGCAACGTACTGGTATGTTGCTGGACTTTGGTTATACCAGATTGATGCCTGCGGGTTTAGGTATCATCTTGGTATCATTCTTTTCAGCCAGCGGCTGACTTTCATGTAAAAGCAATCCTAGCAGATAATTAGCCTCTGGACTGCTTTTACAAGCAGTGGGAGGGAATGTCCCCCCGGATATAAAAAGCGCCATTGGGAAATTGGGAAAGCATTTTATCACACCGATCTTGGTGTGGTCAGATGCTTTGAGGGCAGAGGAAAGATATAGGGTCCAATAGACCCCAGTTTTTTCAAAAAGAGTACCTGTCACTACCTATTGCTATCAAAGGGGATATTTACATTCCCTGAGATAACAATAAAAATGATAAAAATTATGGAAAGAACAGTTTAAAAATAAAATAAAAAAAGCAAAATTAATAATAAAAACAAAAGAAAGCACCCCTGTCCCACCCTGCTCTTGCGCAATAGCGAACGCAAGCGTCGGTCTGGCGTCATATGTAAACAGCAATTGCATCATGCATGTGAGGTATCACCGCGAGGGTCAGATCGAGGGCAGTCATTTTAGCAGTAGACTTCCTCTGTAAATCTAACGTGGTACCCTGTAAAGGCTTTTAAAGGCTTTAAAAAATGTATGTAGTTTGTCGCCACTGCACGTTTGTGCGAAATTTTAAAGCATGTCGTGTTTGGTATCTATGTACTCGGCCTAAGATCATCTTTTTTATTTCATCAAACATTTGGCCAATATAGTGTGTTTTAGTGCATTAAAATTAAAAAAAGTGCATTTTTTCCCAAAAAATGCGTTTGAAAAATCGCTGCACAAATACTGTATGGGGAAAAAAAAAATGCAACACCCACCATTTTAATCTGTAGGGCCTTTGCTTTAAATAAATATATAATGTTTGGGGGTTCAACATAATTTTCTTGCAAAAAAAAAAAAATGTTTTCATGTAAACAAAGTGTCAGAAAGGGCTTTGTCTTCAAGTGGTTAGAGTGGATGTAAGCTTCCTAATGTTGTGTATAAAATGCCAGGACAATTCAAAACCCCCCCAAATGACCCCATTTTGGAAAGCAGACACCCCAAGCTATATACTGAGAGGCATGTCGAGTCCATGGAATATTTTATATGTTGACACAAGTTGCGGAAAATACTTTATTTATTTTTTTGCACAAAGTTGTCACTAAATGATATATTGCTCAAACATGCCATGGGCATATGTGGAATTACACCTCAAAATACATTCTGTTGCTTCTCCTAAATACGAGGATACCACATGTGTGAGACTTTTTGGGAGCCTAGCCGCGTACGGGACCCCAAAATCCAAGCACCGCCTTCAGGCTTTCTAAGGGTATACATTTTTGATTTTACTCCTCACTGCCTATCACAGTTTCGGAGGCCATGGAATGCCCAGATGGCACAAACCCCCCCAAATGATCCCATTTTGGAAAGTAGACACCCCAAGCTATTTGCTGAGAGGTATGGTGAGTATTTTGCAGGTATATGTATATGTATATATTTTCTTTCTTCTTTTTGAAAAACAAATGAGAGCTGTAAAATACTCACCATGCCTCTCAGCAAATAGCTTGGGGTGTCTACTTTTCAAAATGGGGTCATTTGGGGGGGTTTTGTGCTATTTTGGCATTTTATGGCCTTTGAAACCGTAATAGGTAGTGAGGAGTGAAATCAAAAATTTGTGCCCTTAGAAATCCTTAAGGCGGTGCTTGGTTTTCGGGGTTCTGTACGCGGCTAGGCTCCCAAAAAGTCCCACACATGTGGTATCCCCGTACTCAGGAGAAGCAGCAAAATGTATTTTGGGGTGCAATTCCACATATAACCATGGCATGCGTGAGCAATATACCATTTAGTGACAACTTTTTGTAATTTTTATATTTTTTTTGTCATTCAATGGGCTCAACATGCCTCTCAGCAATTTCCTTGGGGTGTCTACTTTCTAAAATGGGGTCATTTGGGGGGTTTTGTACTGCCCTGCCATTTTAGCACCTCAAGAAATGAGATAGGCAGTCATAAATTAAAAGCTGTGTAAATTTCAGAAAATGTACCCTAGTTTGAAGACGCTATAACTTTTGCGCAAACCAATAAATATACGCTTATTGACATTTTTTTTTTTTTACTAAAGACATGTGGCTGAATACATTTTAGCCTAAATGTATGACTAAAATTGAGTTTATTCGATTTTTCTTCTAACAAAAAGTAGAAAATCTTTTTTTTTTTTTTCAAAATTTTCTATCGCAAAAAAAAAAAATCGCAGAGGCAATCAAATACCATTAAAATAAAGCTCTATTTGTGGGAAAAAAAGGACGCAAATTTTGTTTGGGTACAACATTGCATGTCCGCACAATTTCCAGTTAAAGCAGCGCAGTGCCAAATTCTGAAAACACCTCTGGTCCTTAACCTGCATAATGGTCCGGGGCTTAAGTGGTTAATAAGGAGGCTTAGTCAGGCTACGTTTTTGTTTAGGTAGTGCAGATGGAGAGAACGCTGATGGAGAGGTTGAATTCTCTGTAGAGTTGGTGTGGTCCATTTCCGTGCCCAGGGCATTGATGTAGCTTTCTGCTTCGTCAGGCGTGGTGAAAGTAAGTTGCTCCTCGTGTGTTTGGACGTGGAGGATTGCCGTGTAGGCTAATGAGTAACAGATTTGGTTGTTGTGCAGAGTGGTACAGATTGGAGAGAAGGCTTTACGCTGTTTCATCACCTCCATTGAGTGGTCCGCAAAAAGCAGTAGTTGTGCACCATCTACGGACAGCGAGCGTGTGCGGCGAAACTTCTGCATAATGGCAGTCTTGTCAGCATAGCTGAGATATTTAACTATGACGTGGCGAGGTTTGACGCGACTTTATGAGTATTGCCCAATGCGATGCGCCCTTTCAATGGTACAGGGTATGCGGAGACCCAGTTGCTCAGGAATGATTTTTGCACAGATATTTGAGCTGAGTAGCGGAACTGATTAAGGAAGTCCAATTATGCGTAGATTGATTCTTCTCAAACGATTTTCCAAATCGTCGAGTTTGTCCCAGATATCTCTATTTGCGGCATTCATGCGTGCCAACATAGCCGATGCGGCCATGGATTCATCCTCCAGGGATGAGATCCTTTCTTCAGCATGTGTAAGTCTCTGTGCCTGTGCCTGCACTTCTATGTGCAGCTGTTCCAGCCCTCTGTGGACTGCGGCATCCACAGTGGCAGTGAGTGTCTGGCCCAGCAGAGTTATGACTGCCTGTGCTATTCCAGCAGGGGAGGCAGAGTCAGCAGCCGTTGTTGGCACTGAGGCTGGGGGAGGCTGTGGATGTGTCTGCATATGTGCCTGCATCGTCTCTGCTGGAGATGGAGCGTCCGCCATCTTGGCTTCGGTTGGAGCCTTCTCTCCCGCGGGAGGTATCGCGGCAGATGCCGCTCGCGCATATGATCGCTCAACAAAGCGATCCATATATGCCCACTAGGTAGCGGGGGGTCTCCCCGAAGCGTTTGCCGATGTGTATGGCCAGTTTTACGAGGAGCGATGCAGGAGCTGAGGATGTCTACCTCTCCCTCATGTGGCGCTGGAACCGGAAGTTGCTATCCCTCTTGAATACGGCCCCCCAACATGTGTGGAGACTCAATCCATACTGGTTGTCAGTGTTGACAGATCATGACTCTATAGAACGAGAACTGATTTTTCTTTCCTGACGGCCAGAGCTCTCATTTAATTCTCAGTAGGACGCTTTTAAACTTCATGCGAGGAGGGTGTTGGATACTAAGATTAATAGACTCAAAATGTCTTCTAAGGTAATAGTGCGCATGTCAGAGGATACACTACGGGACTTAGAAGAGGCATATAACGCTCTTCCCACCACTGACAATCTAAATAAAGTTAAGCTACAGACCAGGGTCGTGTCACAGCTTTATCTAGAAAAAGCCAAACAGCGAATTTTCTTCTGTAAAATGCGAATATATGAACATGGGGAGAAGGCGGGAAAGATGCTGGCCTACCTAGCGCATCTAGATGACAAGCCGTCGGTGGTGGTTTCACTGACCGAGCCAGATGGTTCGGTTGTCACGGACCCCCCGCTGGTAGCCAATAGATTTCTGAGGTTCTATGGGGACCTATATAGCTCCCAGTGCCAACACACGCCCCAAGAGATTCAAGCCTAATTGCATACACTGCAGTTCCCAAGTCTGAACTTGGAGCAAGTCCAAATGCTGGAGGCTCCTATTACCACACAGGATATTACTACAGCACTCTCTCAGTTGGCCAAATCCAAGGCCCCGGGGTTAGATGGTCTGCCCTTGGAATTCTACACTACATACTCCGAGACACTCATTCCTAAGCTGAAGACCCTATTTCAATCCATATTTGAACTGGGTACACTTTCCCCTTGTATGCAGGAAGCTCAGATTATAGTCCTTCCCAAACCGGGTAAGGATCCGCATTATCCAGAATCGTACAGACCCATATCCCTGCTGCCAGTGGATATTAAAATACTAGCCAAAATTCTATCCCCTAGGTTGAATACAGTCATTCTCTCTCTAGTTCACCCCAACCAAACCGGGTTTATGCCGGGGAAAAACACAGCAATGAATATTAGAAGGTTGTTTATGAACATCCAAGCCCAACATGACAACTGAACTAGGATAGTGGTGGCCCTGGATACAGCCAAGGCCTTCGACTCGGTCGAGTGGGTGTATCTGTGGGAGTGCCTGTGATGCTATGGGTTCAGCCTGCACTTTATAAAGTTGGTGCAGCTTCTTTATCAGACCCCTAAGGCACAGGTGTTTGTCTGATCAGATCCCCCTGGAGAGAGGCACGAGACAGGGTTGCCCCCTGTAACCATTGCTATATGCCCTGGCGGCAGAACCCTTGGCAATTTGCCTTTAGAATGAGCCCACACGTAATAGGCCTCAGGCGTGGGGGATTCATGGGAAAAGATAGGCCTCTATGCAGATGACACAGTCCTTTATTTAGCTGATCAAGGTCCCTCGTTGCAAGCAGCATTAACCATCATAGAGACAGTGGCTAAATTCTCGGGCCAGCGGATTAATTGGGACAAGTCTCAAATTCTCCCTCTAGACCATTTTCCCTCACCTGCGGTGTTCCCAGAACTTCCCTTACAGAGAGTAGCGGAGATTAAATATCTGGGGGTGAAGGTACCAGAAACCTTCAGGACTATGTTTCTCTTAAGGATAGCAAACAAGGGTTCCTCCTTAAGTCTAAAACCCAAACCTGGTTGAGACTACCCCTGGGGGTAATGGGTAGAATTAACTTAGTAAAAATGATCTTGTTGCCCAAAATCTTATATATGGTCTGGCATGCCCTTCTGTATATTCCCCATTGAAAGTGTTCAAACAGATGGAAGCCATTTTAAATTCCTTTGTCTGGGGCCCAGGTAGGCATAAATTGGCATAGCATATTCTCAAAAACCCCACCCTTGAAGGTTGATGTTCCCTCCCTGATATACAAGACTACTATGTGGCTTCACAACTCTCACACCTATACTATTTTAACACCTCTGAGTCTCAGCGTTATAGGTCCCTGGTGTGTAACAAACCAGGGAGCCCGCTATACACCCCTATTCAGGCAGTTTTCCGAAAAGGACAGGGCGGTCGCAGCTCTTCCCACTTTAATGCAGGCATGCTGTCACACCACCAGAAAATATGGGATATAGCTCTTAGAAAGCAAAACCGTTCGCCTGTACATTCACACACCCCGGTATGGTTCAATGGCCACCTGCCTGAGTTGAGTAATGTGCCTGACCCACAGTTTTGGGCAATATATGGTATACTATACCTGTCCCAGGTCCTGACGGCGAATGGGCCTAAACCCTTTCAATCACTCAAGGAAGAATTTTCACTTCCGAATCACCTACTATTTCGGTATCTGCAACTCAGGCATGCGGTTAGAGCACAGGCTGCTTCCATCACTATTGCTCTTTTACACTCCTCCGGTTCTTGACATTTTCTTTGGAGCGGAATCAACCAAGCTCATATCTAACTTATACTATATTCTCTGACTTCACAGGACACATAGGGTTTCCCAGACAGCTAAAATAACATGGGAACAGGATGTGGGACCTATTGACAACTCGGACTGGGAGCAAATTCTGGAGGGGGTCAAGACAGCATCCCCTAAACTCTCAGACAGGTTGACACATTTGTATGTTGTTCATTGCGCGTATCTTACGCCCTTAAAACTGGTGAAGTTTCAGCCCACGAGAAGCCCCCTGTGTCCCATGTGCTCATTGGCTCCCAACACGTTTTACCATCTGATATGGAGCTGCCCAAACATACAGACTTATTGACTGCAGGTGATCCAGTTTCTACATGACAATATGGGATCTCCAGTGGGCCTTGACCCGAAATTGTGTCTCCTGGGTTTATTGCCTATCATTGATGTAGATAAATACCAAGCTATATTCATATATGAGACCCTATTTCTTGCAAGGAAAGTTGTGGCCAAGGCCTGGATGCAGGCGGTACCCCCAACACTACGGTGCTGGAAAAAATAAATCAATGATACCCTTCAATATAGAAAGATGATATATCCCTAAAGGGCGCCCACAGAAATTTTCCAGTGTTTGGGATAGATGGCTGGAGGACGGGGAAACTTTCACTGTGTGACCCGGCTCCTAGGTGTCTTAGTGGCTAAGGAATGTATCCTACTTCTATGTGTATAGCAGATTTTTCTGTATCCTAATGTTTATGGATTTCTATGTGGTCTACTGTTGGAATGTTTCCTGTTGAAATGTATGCCCTGTGTTTCTCACGGGTCAGCTAAATGTATATATGTATACCTTGTTTTCATCTCAATAAACTTGGTTCTTATGGTTAAAAAAAACATGAGAATCAAATACAAATCTTGCGTAATACATGTTGCAATGAGTAATACAACTACAATAGATTTGAAAAAAAAACATCATGGTCCACTATATATCTGCAGATAGGTAGGTTATATAATCTCAACAGAAAGGAGAAAAGTAAGTTATTTAATACAGCAAGATATTGGTGACTGTAGTGAGAGATTATACTATCGTATAAATTATTTTACTTGGACCTGGAATATTGAAGAATAAGTATGCAAAGTAATACTTTATTACTATTTAAATAGGAATGAATTATAAAAGTTAAAAAAATAAAGATAAAAATAAAGAGACAAAAAAAAAATTAAAAAAATGGATAGAATAGGGTAGTCGGAAAATAGAGAAAAGTGCAGAAGTCCACTGAGATGGTTTGAGTAAGCTGGCTTACAGTCTGAGGGCATGAAAAGAACATTATAATGTTCACAATAATGAGTAGGGTAGCACCCAACCTCTAAAAATTTGGGTTTGTAAGTCACTTATTACTGAGTGAGGCAGAATTGAGTTGTCGCGGAATGATGGTAGGTGATTAGGGTTGAGCGAACCCGAACTGTAAAGTTCGGGTTCGTACCGGACTTTTGGGTTTTTGGTACCCGGACCCGAACAATTTACTGTATGTTCGGGTTCGGTGTTCGGCAATGTAATGGCGCATTTTAAAAAGCTGCAGGGCAGCCAATCAACATTCGTTTAACTCGTGTGCCCTAAGAAGCCATCACAGCCATGCCTACTAATGGCATGGCTGTGATTGGCCATTGCAGCATGTGACCCAGCCTCTATAAGCTAGAGGCACATAGCACAGCCCGTCACTCTGCTTCAGTTAGTGTAGGGAAAGGTTTCTGCTACTGCTGCTTTGAGGGAGAGAATTAGATAGGAGTCCTGAGACCTAAACGTAGCTTATATCTCGGTCATACCCAAACCTGATAAAGACCCGTGTGAGGTGAGCAATTACAGACCAATATCACTTATTAATAACGATGTCAAAATTATGACAAAGATTATAGCTAATAGAATGTCTGGTTTCATCTCCTCCTACATCCACAAGGACCAGGTGGGCTTCATTCCCGGGAGGCAGGGCCCAGACCAGATCAGAAGATCGATAGACATTATCTCACTTTTACAATCACAATGGGATGGGGGTGGCCAACAAAAGTTACTTGCTCTCAATTGATCTACACAAAGCCTTTGATTCCATAGATTGGGATTATCTGTCTGGTACACTTGCGAGACGTGGATTTGGCCCATTTTTCCTCAACCTTATAAGCTCCCTCTATTCTAAACCCACTGCTCAGATACGTTTGATGGGGAGATACTCAGACTCCTTTCCCATTAGGGGGCATCCCTGCCTGGTACCCCTGCTATCTCCCCTCCTATTTGCGATAGCAATTGAGACGTTAGCCATCGCGCTCAGATCGAACCCTGACTTTCAGGGAGTCAAATGCGGACCACAAGAACATAAATGCGCATTATACGCAGATGACCTACTCCTCTTTGTGACATCCCCACTAATGTCTACCCCGGTTATTCTTAAAACACTGAAGGCCTTTAGTGAGGTATCAGGTTTAAAAGTCAATATGAGTAAGACAACGGCCCTGAATGTCACTGTCCCACAGGACATACTTTCACTACTGTCTAAAAATTTTGAATTTGCTTGGGCCTCCGGGGCAATACCATACTTAGGCATCAAATTGACTTCTGACATAAGCCACCTCTTTAAGGAAAATTGCCCCCCTATTATGCAGAAATGCAGGACAGAGCTGGAAAAATGGTCGAAGCGGCTTATCTTGGATTGGCAGAATCCACGCCATTAAGATGACTCTCCTACCGTGTTTATTGTACTTATTCCGATCCCTCCCTATCCCAATCAACAGGTACTGGTTAAACTGCAATCGGACATTGTCCGCTTTGTGTGGGGCAACAAAGGATACAGATGCCCCTCGAACCTTATTCCGCCTAAAATCACAGGGAGGTTTAGGCCTCCCGAATTTATGGAATTATTACCTGGCTGCTCAATTAGCACAAGTCTCGATGGTATTCTCGAGGGGACAGAAACCAGACTGGCTCTCTATAGAAAGACAAGCTGTCCCCTTGAACACCATCGACTATTTGCTGTGTTGTAACCTGAAGATCAGACCTGCAATTCTCTCTCCTACGCTTTCTCACTTGGTCACTTTATGCTCACGAATATATCGTTACTCATCTCTGACCTCCCCATGGAAACCACTAGCACATCTGTTCCACAACTCTGCCTTTCCGCCGGGATTGAATATTAGAGCTTTTAAATGGTGGACCGATAAGGGCTTGTACCGGATTGGACACTTTCTCTCTCCTGCGGGCCTTATAACTTTATCTCACTGTAAAAAGAATCTGGATTTGCCTGACTCTGAACATTTCCGTTTCTCTCAAATTGCAAATTTCTTGCACTCCATCTGGCCTAACAAGACAGTAACAAATACGATTACACCCTATGAACACTGGTGCTCGAACACTATGGATCAGAGGGGTGGTATCTCTCTAATTTACACAGCTCTATCGACTAGGTTGACCAAACCCTCCTATGCTCGGAGATGGGAGGAGGATGTGGACGGATCATGGGACACTGATTTGGTTTCGAGCATCGCAACAAGCTTTTAAAGGTATACTCAATGTATCTTTGATAGAAGCTAGTCTGAAAGTCTTAATGCGGTGGTAGTACGTTCCTTCCAGGCTGGCCATAATGTATGCAGGCACATCACCAGTATGCTTCAGGGGTTGTGAACTGGAGGGCACTATGCTCCACACATGGTGGTCCTGTCCGCGCATCAGATCTTTCTGGCGCAAGGTTTTTCGCACACTTAGTTCCCTGACGGGTAAACTGATCACCCCACGTCACAATATAGCACTTCTGAACCACCCAATCCCCAATTTACCCAAACTCTCCCAGAAGCTCTCATTTTATATACTATTGGGAGCCAAATTAACCATAGCAAAGGCCTGGAAGAACCCCACAGTATTGTTTACAGGATTCAGAAGAAAGGTCTCCTGGATCATGGCCCAAGAACAAATAGTCGCTAAACTTACTGATACGAGTGAAAAATTTATAGCCACCTGGGAACCTTGGGCCACCTCATGCAACGTCTCTCTGATACCCGGGGTACAGCCTGGTTTTCTGGGTACACACATCCAACCTTCTTAGCATGGGACTGTCTACACCTCTTTCTTTCCCACGTTTCTATTTCCTCTCCTCTCTCCTGCCTCCCTTGGCATCCTAGGGTTATTACAACAAATGTGATAGTAGTACGATCTTATACACTTAATATATGTCACGCAATTGTATTTGTTTCGTTATGAACTTCTTAATCCTTGTTCGGAGCATAGTCCTCCTGTTTCAATACTTACTACTTTGAGATAACGTAGTTGAAATACTTTAGTTCTTCACATACTCTACCATGATAAACTGATGGACACTTCCTGAGCACCGGATTCTCCACTCTCCGGGATGCAGTATGAGCCCTTGGGGGCATCACGGGAATCGGGGTTAGGATGGTATAGGCTTTTTACTTATCGGGTCTTGGATGTTCATTACAGGATAAGGGAGGATACTGCTAGGATAATATTGATCACAACACAGCGCAAGAGTTATCTTTGTTTATTATATTGGACCAAATGTTGCTATGATCGCACGCTGTATTACTGTAATGTTCGGACTTATTGTTGGAGATTCTTCTGTATCATCTAAAATCTCAATAAAAATATTTGAACTAGATAGGAGTCCTGATTCAGAAATCAAATTTCTCAGCGATCTACCTTGCTTTTGTTGTGTGGGTGCAGTGCACAACCTTTTTATCCTGCCCTGAGCCCAGTGCCAGAGAAAAGATAACTTTTATCCGTCTGTTAGTTAGGTTGGCGTCGGCGGGCATTTTATGCAAGCTTAGTGCACCAGCACTGCATATGTTACTGTGAGATACACCCTTTAGATACTGTTCTCCTATTCTTCTATTCCAAAAAAAAATATTTAGGGCAAAAATAAAAAAAATTCTGTATGTGTGAGATACACACTTTAGATACTGTTCTCCTATTCTGCTATTCAAAAAAATAAAAATAAATTTAGGGCAAAAAAAAACATTTCTGGTGCATTTTCTGCATATCTGTACCTGTGAGATACACCCTTTAGATACTGTTGCTCTATTCTGCTATTCAAAAAACACCCATTTAGGGCAAGATCCTAAATTTCAGAAATATGAGGAGACCGTCAAATAAGGGACGTGACCCCGGTCGTGGTGCTGCTGGTGGAGCTCCTGTTGCAGGGAGAGGATGTGGTCGATCTGTGCCAGCTACACTCACAAGTGAAACACCTTCCTCAGGTGCGTGTAGGCGACAGAGCCTGCAGCGGTATATGGTCGGGCCTAATGCGGCTCTACGAAGGTTGAGGCCAGGACAAGTACAGGCGATAGTAGATTGGGTTGCTGACAGTGTCTCCAGTTCCTTCACATTGTCTCCCACCCAGTCTACTGCTGAAAGATCAGAGTTGGCACCTGCAGCCGATGTCCATCAGTCTTTCACCTCACCCCCTTGCAAATCAGCCAAACAGTCTGAGCCCCGAGTCATGCAGCAGTCTCTTCTGCTTTTTGATGACTGTTAGCAGGGTTTCCCAGTGCCATCCACCTAGCCCTGCCCCAGAAGTGGAAAAGATTGAGTGCACCGATGCCCAACCACTTATGTTTCAAGATGAGTACATGGGAGGACCATTGCAGCACGTCTCGGATGATGAAGAAACACAGGTGCCAACTGCTGCTTTCGCAATTGTGCAGACCATCAAGGAGGGCAGGGGTGAAGACTGGGTGGAAGATGATGTGGAGGACGATGAGGTCCTCGATCCCACATGGAATCAACATGATGCACGTGACCTGTGTAGTTCAGAGGAAGAGGCGGTGGTCGCACAGAGCCACCAGCACAGCAGAAGAGGGAGCAGGGTGCAAAAGCGGAGCGTCCATCCCCTAGACAGTACGCCTGCTACTGCCAAATGCAGCAAGGGACCGAGCACACCAAAGCCAGGTCCAAGGAGTTCCCTAGTGTGGCAGTTCTTCAGACAATGTGCTGATGACAAGACACGAGTGGTTTGCACGCTGTGCAATCAGAGCCTGAAGCGAGGCATAAACTTTCTCAACCTGAACACAACTTGCCAGACCAGGCATCTAAGTGCAAAGCACGAGCTGCAGTGGAGTAGACACCTCAAAAACCAAGAAAGGTCTCTGGCTCCTCCAGCTTCCTTATCTGCTGCAGTCTCGGCCTCTTCATCCACCTCTGTAGTTACATGGGCACCTGCCAGGGTTGCCAACTTTCAGTAAATACACAAACAGTTTGTAAAATCCGTACTTTTTGCATCTGTCCATGAATGTCCATTACAGACATGTAGGCTGCATGTCCGTAACTGACATTCTTGGACAGATGCAACAATTATGGTTTTTACAAACTGTTTATAAATTTACTGAAAGTTGGCAACCCTGGCACCTGCCACCCTGCAAACAGAGGATCTTCCAGCAACACTACCACCTGGGTCACCAACCATCTCCACAATGTCCCATGGAAGCGACAGCTCTCTATTAGGGATGAGCTTGGTGTTCGAGTCGAACATAAGTTAGACTCGAACATCGGCTGTTCAACCGTTCGGCGAACATCGAACGATTTGGGCCGTTCGCGCCAAATTCGAGTGACGCGAACGGCCCACAATACACTGCGCCATCGCAGTGCAATCCCGGCGCTGTGACTGGCCAAGCATGCACTGTGACCCCGCATGCTTGGCCAATCACAGTGCCGGCAGCTAGGAGAGCCATAATTGGCCACAGGCAGGTTGCCTGTGGCCAATTATAGCTCAGGGTGTTTAGCACACGCCCCACACTATAAAAGGCCGCCAGCGCGGCGGCCTTGTGTAGTGTGTTCCGGCACAGGGAAAGAGTTACATACGCAGAGACAGTGTCAGTGCTATTTGTACCTCAAACTTGTGTGTAGGGACAGAGGATAGGCAGGGAACAATGTCAGTGTCATATTCTTTGCTAAACCTTGTGTGCAGGGAGAGAGAAGGATAGGCAGGGAACAGTGTCAGTGTCATTGTTGCTAAGCCTCCTGCACATTATACACCTGAAGTTAGCCTGTATTGCTTTTTCCTGGTGTGTTACACCAACAGGCATTTGCAGCACTTACAGCGGGTGGAGTGTGCCTCCTGATCTTATTACACCTGAAGTTAGCCTGTGCAGAGAACAGGAAAAAATGCTTGGACAGCCGCACTCCAAAAATGGTTGTTTATTAAAACAAAAATGTGAAAAACATATCACAGCATGGAAAGCAGCAAACAGGAGCTGACGCGTTTCGCACTGTGACTCAGTGCTTAATCATAGCTGTATTGCTGCTTTTTCCTGGTGTGTTACACCAACAGGCATTTGCAGCACTTACAGCGGGCGGAGTGTGCCTCCTGCAAAATATACTCCTGAAGCTAGGCCTTATTGCTGGTTTTCCCATTTCCCTGCAGGCCATTAGAATATCTGGAAGGCAAACAAGGAGAGGCAGACAGTCAGGAGCCAATAAAAGAGGGAAAGCAGGCTCTGTGTCTAGAGACAACAGTGCTGGTCGTGGACGCGGTGCATCGCCATCAGCACGTGGCCATGGGACACGCTTGTCCTTATTTTCGGCAGCTGAACGTGTTGAGCCGCATCATGCCGAAGACTTGGTAGAGTGGATGACCAAGCCCTCCTCATCATCCTCCTCATCCTCTCTCACCCAGGCTCAGGGTACTGGCAAAGCAGCTGCCAAAGCATCCTCTTCCCTGGTATCAATGTCATCAGTCACTCCTTCCCTAGACCAACCATGTCCTCCTGAGGAGTCCCCCGAACTGTTTGAGCACAGTGTTGGGTACATGCTCCAGGAGGATGCCCAGCGTTTCGAAGGGTCTGATGATGATACCCAGCTAGAGGAAGGCAGTAGCGTGAGAGCAGAGAGAGGGGATGCTCAAGAAGGACACCAATCTGGCAGTCATGTTCCAGCAGCTGCAGCATACTGCCAGATTGGCTCCAGTGATGAGGAGGGAGGGGATGATGAGGTCACTGACTCCACGTGGGTGCCTAATAGGAGAGAGGAGGAGGAGGAGGAGGAGGAGGCACATCAACGAGGCAGGATGCCCTCGGGGGGGGGGCAGCGTAAGGGCAGCACACCGGAATCACACCGCAGAGCTCCGCCTGTGCAGGGCGCTGCCTCTGCCCGTTATTCAAAAAGTTCTTTGGTGTTGGCCTTTTTTGAGTCGAGTGCATCAGATCGCACAGCTGCTGTTTGCAACATATGTCTCAAGCGTATATCGCGTGGCCAAAACATCACCCGCTTGGGCACCACATGCTTGACCAGACATATGTTGACCTGCCATGCAGCTCGTTGGCAAGCCTACCTTAAAGACCCACACCAAAGAACAAAGCGGACCTCTCCTTGCACCGCATCAGCTGGGATCTCCAACCCCACTATACCTTCAGTCCTCTCTGAAACCTGCACTGAGAGGACTGAAGGTGTAGAATTAGGTGTGTCACAGCCAAGTACTTGCGGGCACTCTGCTAGCAGTACACCGACGTCCGATTCTAGCAGGCAAATTTCCCTGCCCCAGCTGCTGGACCATTGAAAGAAGTTCACTCCCAGCCATCCACATGCCCAGGGGTTGAATGCTAGCTTGGCTAAATTGCTAGCGCTTCAACTGCTGCCTTTTCAGTTGGTAGACTCGGCCCCCTTCCGTGAGTTTGTGCAATGTGCAGTTCCTCAGTGGCAGGTTCCCAAACGCCACTTTTTCTCACGGAAGGCGATTCCGGCTCTCTACCGGCATGTGGAAGGCAATGTCTTGGCCTCGCTGGACAGGGCGGTCAGCGGTAAGGTGCATATTGCCGCTGACTCATGGTCCAGCAGGCATGGACAGGGACGTTGCCTTTCTTTCACGGCCCATTGGGTCACTCTTTTGGCAGCTGGGAAGAATGCAGGACAAGGTGTAGTAGTGTTGGAGGTTGTTCCACCGCCACGCCTCCAAAATGCTACTACTGGTTGTGACACACCTCTCTTCTCCACCTCCTCCTCTTCTTCTTCCTCCATGGCCTCTTCCTGTGCTTTGTCCTCGGAACCAGCGGTGCTCCGTAGGCGTTTAAGGGGCTACGCAAGTACGCAGGCAAAAAGATGCCATGCCGTGCTTGCGCTGGTGTGTTTGGGAGACAGGAGCCACACTGGGGCAGAGGTTCTGTCTGCTCTGCAGGGGCAGGCCGAGAGGTGGTTGACGCCATGCCAGCTTAAGCCACGGAATGGTAGTTTGCGACAATGGCACCAACCTCCTCTCCGCTCTCCGACAGGGACAACTGACCCATGTGCCCTGTGTGGCTCACGTCCTTAACCTGGTGGTGCAGCGGTACTTGGACAGGTACCCGGGCTTACAGGATGTCCTGAGGCAGGCCAGGAAAGTCTGTGTGCATTTCCACAGATCTTATAATGCCAGTGCTCGCCTGGCTGAGCTGCAAAAGGAGTTGAACCTGCCCAAGAACCACATGTGACATGCCCACCAGGTGGAACTCAACGTTGGCCATGCTGCAGCGGCTGCACACGCAGCAGAGGGCCATCAATGAGTACCTGTGTGACTACGGCACCAGGACAGGGTCAGGGGAGCTCGGGATTTTTTTCACCACGCCAGTGGGGCATGATCAGGGATGCATGCACTGTCCTGGCACCATTTGAGGAGGCCACGAGGATGGTGAGCAGTGACAGTGCATGCATCAGTGACACTGTACCTCTTGTCCACCTGTTGGAACATACGCTGCGTGGAATAATGGACAGGGCACTTGAGGCAGAACAGAGGCAGGAAGAGGAGGACTTCCTTGCCTCTCAAGGCCTCCTTTACCCAGACAGTGTTCCTTCTGTCCCACCCATCGCACAGGAGGAGGAGGAGGAGGATTGTGTCAGCATGGAGGTGGAGCCTGGCACTCAGCATCATCAGCAGCAGTCTTTTAGGGATGATTTATAGTCCCAAGAAACCAGTGGACTTGTACGTGGCTGGGAGGAGGTGGCTGCGGATCATGTCATCCTTAGTGACCCAGAGGACTCCGGTCCGAATGCCTCAGCTAACCTACGCTGCATGGCCTCCCTGATCCTGAAAAGTCTGCGGAAGGATCCTCGTATTCTTCGGATCAAGGAGAGGGACCATTACTGGCTGGCCACTCTCCTTGATCCACGGTACAAGGGTAAGGTTGCGGACCTTATGTTACCGTCGCAGAGGGAGCAGAGGATGAGACAACTCCGGGAGGCCTTGCAGAAAGGTCTGTGCAACACGTTCCCAGAGACTGGGAGGTTACAAACTCCTGGTCCTGGACAACGAGTTGCTGAGGCTTCGGTCAGTCAAAGGAGCGGTGGGGAAGGTGGCCGTCTGACTGATGCGTTCAGACAATTCTTTAGTCTGCAGCCCCAAGGTATGATCGGTTCCAGCAACCATCGCCAGCGTCTGATATACATGGTGCAGGAATACCTAGGGGCAAGGTCAGACTTGGACACCTTCCCCACCGAAAATCCTCTGGCTTACTGGGTCTTGAGGATGGATCACTGGCCAGAGCTTGCACAGTATGCAATTGAGCTACTGGCCTGTCCTGCATCCAGCGTTCTTTCAGAACGCACATTCAGTGCTGCTGGAGGATTTGTCACGGATCACAGGGTGCGCCTGTCCACCGACTTTGTTGATCGACTAACCTTCATAAAGATGAACCAGTCTTGGATCACCACCAGCTACCAAACACCTGAAGCTGATATAACAGACTAATTTATTTTCAAATGTCACATCCCTTCAAGACTGATGCTGAGACTGTCCTGTTATATTGACTGACTATCCTCCTCCTCCTCAATGATCCGATTGATGATAGCTTGGAAGAACATTTTTGTTTCTGGGTGCCGCCACCAGTGGCTAAGGCCCAATTTTTCAGCCCCTGTTTAACAGGGGCGTGTTATTCCAATTTTTTTAGGCAATGCTTTGCAGCAGGGCTCATTCCTGCACTCCAACTAGAGTATCTGGGAGAGATTGCAGTGCCGTGGCACCAGTGCCTAAGGCCAAATTTTTCAGCCCCTGTTCAACAGGGGCATGCAATTCCAATTCTTGATCTAATAATTCACAGCAGGGCCCATTCATGCGCCCACCAAGAGTAACTGTGAGGGCTCAGTGTTGTGGCAACACCAACATGTAAGGGGCAAATTTCAGCTGAGTATATACGGCAGGCCCCTACTTTCAAACATCCAACTTACAAACGACTCCTCCTTGCAAACGGAAGGATACAACAGGAAGTGAGAGGAAATCTACCCCTAGGAAGGGGAATTCTCTCCTGTAAGAGTTAATATGGGAAAAAGTGTCTCCTCTCCACTGATGCTTTATCACCAATTCTTGTTTCAATAAAAAACCCACATTTTCAAAACACATTTGTCATTAGGACGGAAAGTGAGGTGAACTGTTCTGAACAGGTGCACACTGCACAGACAGCAAAACAAATGTTACAGGGGTGATAACCCTTCCCTATGTTTTCCAAAAAGCTTAAAAATAGATTTATTGGCTGGAGCTACACTTAAACAATGTGCCTGTTCAAAATTACAAACAGATTCTACATAAGAACAAACCTACAGTCCCTGTCTTGTATGCACCGCCTGTATACGGCTGTTCAGAGTATACAGGGCCTTTTTTATTTTGTGTGCGGGGTTCCCCTTAATATCCATACAAGACCCAAAGGGGCTGGTAATGGGCTGGGGTGGGGGGGGGGGGGTGATGGGGTAGCTATGCCATTTTTCTTAAAGATTTTCATCCATATTACCGGGACCAGACATTACATTAAAGCCGCAAGCAGTTTTAAATGGCTTTTTTTTTCTTTAGAAATGTAATTTTGTGCAGGTACAGTTATAAACACGGGAAACGCGTGGCACTTCACAGGCATACTTTAGACACCCCCCAGGTACGATATTTAAAGGAATATTTGACTTTTTTTTTCACTTTATGCATCATTAAAATGACTGCTCCCGAAAAACGGACGTTTTTGAAACTTTTTTTTTTTGGATTGATACATGTCCCCTGGTGCAGAACCCGGGTTCCCAAACCCTTTTTAGGACAATAACATGCATAATAGTCGTTATAATTAGCACTTTAGATTTCGAACTTTCGCATCCATTGTATTTAATAGGGTTCTAAAGTTCGTGCAAACTTTCGGTCCGTTCGCGGGTTCTGGTGCGAACCGAACCCGGGGGTGTTCGGCTCATAACTACACTCTATCTCCCAAACACTGGAGAGGAAGAGGAAGTACCCCCTACCCACCCGCGATCCCTGGCCCTGAATGCCAGCATTGCAAAATTCCTGGCCTTTCAAATACTGTCATTACGTCTGGTGGAGATGCAGAGTTTTAAAAGCCTGATGGCATTGGCTGTCCCAAAGTACGTTGTGCCCAGCCGCCACTACTTTTCCAGGTGAGCCATCCCTTCCCTGCACAACCAAGTGGGGGACAAAATCAGGTGTGCACTGCGCAACACCATCTGTTTCAAGGTCCACCTAACTACAAATACGTGGACCAGTAAGCACGGTCAGGGACATTATATCTCCCTAACAGCACACTGGGTTTATGCAGTGGCGGCTGGGCCTGAGGCGGACAGCAGTTTGGCGCATGTCCTTCCACCACCAAGGATTGCAGGGCGTTTCAGTTTGCCTCCTGTTGCTAACTCCTCCTACTCCGCTTCCTCATCCTCTACCGCCTCCTCATCCAGTCAGCGTAACACCTTCACCACCAACTTCAGCACAGCCAGGGGTAAACGACAGCAGGCAGTTTTAAAACTTTCCTGTTTGGGGGAAAAACGCCACACCGCGCAGGAGTTGTGGAGGGACATGGAACAACAGATCGATGAGTGGTTGGTGGCAGTGAGCCTCAAGCCCGGCCTGGTGGTGTGCGATAATGGGCGAAATCTCAAAGCAGCTCTGGGCCTAGCCGGTTTGATGCGCATCCCTTGCCTGGCACATGTGCTGAATTTGGTGGTGCAGGGGTTCCTTAAAAATTACCCCGATATGCAAGAGCTGCTGCAGAAAGTGCAGGCCGTCTGTGCGCACTTTCGGCTTTCTCACCCTGCTGCTCGCCTGTCAGCGCTGCAGCGTAACTTCGGCCTTCCCACTCACCGCCTCATATCTGACGTGCCCACAAGGTGGAACTCCACCTTGCACATGCTGGCCAGACTGTGCAAGCAGCAGCAGGCGATAGTTGAGTTTCAGCTGCAGCACGCACGCGTGAGTCTCTCTGTGGAACAGCACCACTTCACCACCAATAACTGGGCCTCCATGCGAGACCTGTGTGCTTTGTTGCGCTGTTTTGAGTACTCCACCAACATAGCCAGAGTTGCCCACATTCTAACAGGTGCTGATTACTGGGTGGCCACGCTGCTGGATCCCCGTTACAAGGACAACGTACCGTCCTTAATTCCCTCACTGGAGCATGATTGTAAGATTCGCGAGTACAAGCGCACGCTGGTAGACGCACTGCTGGTGGCATTCCCACCTGACAGCGGGGGCACAGTGGAAGCACAAGGCGAAGGCAGAGGAGGAGGAAGAGGTCGCCAATGCAGCCGGGGCACCGCCAGCACCTCAGAAGGCAGGGTTAGCATGGCCGAAATGTGGAAAAGTTTTGTCAGCACGCCACAACAACCAGCACCACCAGCTGATATGGAACGTCTTAGCAGGAGGCAGCATTTCACCAACATGGTGGAGCAGTATGTGTGCACACGCCTACACGTATTGAATGACGGGTCTGCCCCCTTCAACTTCTGGGTCTCCAAATTGGGCACATTGCCTGAGCTTGCCCTTTACGCCTTGGAGGTGCTGGCCTGCCCTGCAGCCAGTGTATTATCTGAACGTGTATTTAGCACGGCAGGGGGCGTTATCACAGACAAGCGCAGCCGCCTGTCCAGAGCCAATGTGGACAAGCTCACGTTCATTAAAATGAACCAGGCATGGATCCCACAAGACTTGTCCGTACCTTGTGCAGAATAGATATGTATACCGACCTTACCCAGCCATTGTTGCATTTTTGATCTCTCTCTCACTTGTTTTGGAGTGTACCCTAATTTTAAAAAAAATACAATTAAAAACAAAAACCAGTGTTTGCTACCTCGTCCTCCTCCACCGCCGCTTCCACCTACACCGCCACATCCATCGCCACCTCAACATCCTACTTCATATGGACCTCGTCCTCCTAGGTCAAGATGATTATTTTTTATTTTTATGTATTTTATGTTATTTTAAGTTATTTCCCTATCCACATTTGTTTTCAGAGCACTTGCCATGCTCTTAAAGTGGTTGTAAACCCATTTTTGCAACGTGCACCTACAGGTAAGCCTAGATTAAGGTTTACCTGTAGGTGCAAGAAATATCTCCTAAACCTACACGGTTTAAGAGATTTACTAAAATCACAGGCGCCGTAGACAACGGCGCATTCATGGGGTTAGCCAAATTTGTGAATGGGATTAAGTCCCAGCAATGCTTGGGCTTAGCCGAATTTGACTGCTCCCGCGCGCATGCGCGGAGTCACGTCTTCGCCGCTCCGGCCAATCACAGCGTCGGAGCGGCGCTGTCATTGGCTGGAGCGGCGATACCCGGAAGTAACATTCTAGCTATCGCTGCTGCGATGGCTGCAGCTGGAGAGGGACACGGACGGCTTCGGGGGCCCCGATCTAAGGTAAGTGGTACATAATGAGCTAGTATGCTAGTCATACTAGCTCATTATAGCTTTGTCTTGCAGGTGGGCTAAAAAAAACGAAAAAAAAATTATGGGTTTACAACCACTTTAACAACATTTTGCTGCCATTTGCAGCCCTCTAGCCCTTTCCATTACCTTTTTAGAGCCATTTTAGTCCTCAAAAGTTTGGGTCCCTATTGACTTCAATGGGGGTTCAAGTTCAGGGTCAAGTTCGGGTCCCGAACTCAAACTTTTTCCTGAAGTTCGGCCGAACCTGTCGAACCCGAACATCCAGGTGTCCGCTCAACTCTATAGGTTATAATTAATCCAAGGGTTCCAGATTTTTTCAGATAGGAATTTGGTCCCTTTATATTGCTAACATTTTGGCTTGAGACATGAAGTCATTTACTCTACGTACGGTCTCGGATATCTCCAGGTTAGGGGTCCTCCATGCCCTTGCTTATGTTCGTTTAGCCGCTGTAAGGAGTTGAGTAAGGAGTTTAAATTGCTTATATGTAATGAGATCCAGTTTTAGATTAAGCAAGGCTGTGGCTGGGTCTGGTTGCTTGGTGAGATTAAACATTCTGGAAGCAGTTACAAATACCTTTTCCCAATATGTTTGTACTAAAAGGGCAGGACCACCAAATGTGTAAGTGGGTGCCCGGGTCAGGACAGCCCCAGAAGCATTGGGCTGTTTGGTTTGGCGTAAACTTGGCCAATCTGGAGCGAACAAGGTACCAACGAGTTAAAACTTTGTAATTGGTTTCTACCGCCAGGATGTTTGGTGAGGAAGATTTTGTTGCAGACCAGATTTTAAACCAATCAGCCATATCAAATGATCTTTCCAGGTCCTCCTCCCATTTACGTGCATAAGGAGTTTTATCTGAATCAGGGTAAATACAAATGTGGGACTATATAGAAGATATAATACCTCTTAAATGAGGGTCTTTCAGGCAGGCTAATTCAAAGTTTGTAATTTGGGACAGAGGTATCGGTACTTAACAGTGGTGCGTAATTTCTTTTGATTTGGAGGTATTTAAAAAGTTCAGAATTTGGTAAGTTATAGGTGTCGCAAAGGGTAGGAAATGTGAGAAAGGATGTAGAAGAAATAAGGTTACTAAGCCGTGTAATGTTCTGCGAGTTCCAGACTTTAAATGATTTGGGTGAGACCCATGCTGGGTAAAAAGCAGGGTTTTTGAGAAATGACAATAGAGGGTTGTCAGGGACATGGCCATCACAGTACTGGCAATGTTGCCCAGAACCATCATGGACGCTCACGGAGGGTCTTGAGATGTGCACGAGCACGCCCCGCGCATCAGCGTGCATTGACACGCATCAGCGCGTGCGCGACGGCGCACTAGTGGCGTGACTGACCGACCTGTGTATGACCCCCGGTCTGGCTTCTGGTATCTTCGCTCATCTAAGCACAACAAAGCTCAGTTCTGCCTGCTGCAGCCATCCCTCAGTGGCTAAGTCCATCAAGCTACAAGCAAGCACCTGGCCAACCGTGTTTCTGTGGGCACCGCGCTCCCTGTCCCCAACTCCAGGGTCGCGCTGCACTCAGCCACAAGGGGAGCCCTCTTGGCATCTTGATCTCCATCCTCGTTCCTGACAGTATACTCCAGCCATGGCAGAGATCAACAGAGGTGCTTCCCCTGTAGAGGCTGTGTGCCAACAAATCACCTGCATCTACCCAAACAGTGCAAAGACTGGAAGACACCTATGAGCAATTAGAGGGTCACCTACACCACTTGTCTTCTGATCCTGTGTCTCCTGATCAAGACCTACCTCCATTTGTACCCCCTCTGCTGCAGTACCTCAGGAGGCTCCTCTCACAGTGCCGTCCCCGCTTCCTGAACCACGTGTGCCGACTCCTGAGCGGTTCTCTGGGGACCGAAGGAAGTTTAGGACTTTTAAAAATCCACTCCCTCTCATCCCGGAACTCTTCCAACGCTTCCGTTCTGCTCGAGTTTTCTCCAAACTGGACTTACGAGGTGCTTACAATCTGGTTCGCATTCGAGAGGGGGATGAGTGGAAAACAGCTTTCCGAACTCGTTTCGGACACTTCGAGTAATTAGTGATGCCCTTCGGCTTCTGCAATGCTCCAGCTACGTTCCAGCACCTTGTGAACGATATCTTCCGAGACCATCTTGACAATTTCCTCATTGTATACCTGGATGAAATCCTTTTCTTCTCACCCACCCTGGAGATCCATCGAGTGCACATGAAAAAGGTGCTAACTATTCTAAGAACACATGGACTGTATAAAAGCCGAAAAATGTGACCTTGAGAAAGAATCTATCCAGTTTTTGGGTCTTGTCATTTCTAGTAAAGGTGTGGCCATGGATCCCAAGAAAGTAAAAGCGATCCTGGAATGGCCTGTTCCCTCAGACAAGAAGGGGGTTCAAAGGTTTATTTGTTTTTCAAACTTTTACAGGCGATTTATTAAGAACTTTTCAGCCATTATATTACCCAACTGACCCGTTTGCATTCCAGGTTCCAGTGGTCCCCGGAGGCTCAGGCAGCTTTTGACAGACTTAAAGCGGTGTTTGTCTCAGCACCAGTTCTTCAGCATCCTGACCCTGCATTGCCCTACATTTTGGAAGTCGATGCCTCCGAAGTGGCCATAGGAGCTATCCTCTCGCAACAACAGGGCCCCAAATCATTGTTACATCCTGTAGCCTTTTCCTCCCGAATAATTGCACAACCAGAAAGAAACTATAATGTCGGAGTTCAGGAGCTTTTGGCTATCAAAACAGCTTTGGAAGAGTGGAGATATTTACTTGAAGGTGCAGCACATCCCATCATGATCTTTACTGATCATAAAAATTTTGAATATCTTAGGACTGAAACGCGGTGGGCGTTATTCTTTTCGAGATTCAACTTTCATATCTCTTTTCGTCCCGGATCCAAGAATGGAAAGGCGGATGCTCTGTCTCGTATGTTCCCAGACACCCCTGAAGAAACTACTCCCGGCACAATCCTGTCCTTCTGCTTCAGCCAGACCTAAGGGCATCCATTGTACAAGCCTCACTTCAGTGCACAGAGCCAGAAATTTCCACCTTAAGGAGTCACGGGGGGTTCCTGTGGCATCAGGACAAAATCTTTGTTCCCCAGGAAGTCAGACTACAGGCCTTGAAGAGATTTCACGATCACCAGCTGGCCAGGCATTTCGGGGTCCGGAAAACAATTGACCTCGTCCAACGGTACCTATGGTGGCCATCTTTAAGATCAGACTGTAAAAAATATGTTGAGTCCTGTCTGGTTTGCCAGCGTAACAAGGGTCCCAAGACTAGGTCTTGGGGTCTATTAAGACCCTTACCTGTTCCAGAGCAGCCCTGGAAGAATATCTCTATGGACTTCATAGTTGACCTTCCTCCATCAGAGAATTTTACGACAATCCTGGTAGTAGTGGACCGACTATCAAAAATGGCCCACTTCTTGCCCATGCTCGGTACTCTCTCCGCCATGGACACGGCAATTTTTTTTATCAAGGAGATAGTCAGACTACATGGACTACCTGACAATATAGTCTCCGATATAGAGGGGGTTAAATTCACCTCTGGCTTTTGGAATTTTTTTTTGCAAGATCTTGTCAATTGACCTGTGTCTGTCTTCTGCCTACCATCCCCAGAGTAATGGCCAAACAAAGAACGAATCAGACCTTCGAGCAATACCTGCGATGCTTCTGTTCTTTCTCCCAAGATGACTGGGTCTCCTTGCTACCGTGTGCCGAGTTTGCATATAACACCATACACGCGGCTACCAATCAATCACCCTTTTGGGCAAACTATGGCTTTCACCCATCCTTCCTCCCCAACACCATTCCTGAATCTCCAGTACCAGCCATTCAGGATAGGATAAACTTTTTTCAAACCAACTACCAAATCCTCCAAAAGACCATGAGAAAAGCCCAGGAAGACTTCAAAAACCAATTTGACAGGAGAGAGAGGGAATCCCATCTACAAGGTGGGTGACAAGGTATGGCTGTCCTCTGTTAACCTCAGACTTTCTTGTCCTTCCAGGAAGCTTGGTCCAAGGTTCATGAGTCCATTCGAGATCAAGAAGGAAGTGAACCCTGTGGCTTTTGAACTCGCTCTACCGGCCTCTTACAAGATCCATCCGGTGTTCCACATCTCCCTACTGAAACCAGCTGTGCCAAGTCCATTTCCAGGAAGAGAAGAGTTTCCACCTCCACCAGTTACCGTTGGTAACGATACCGAATTTGAAGTTGAAGCCATCCTAGATTGCCGGAAAAGAGGTAGGCAGACTCAATTTCCTGTTAAATGGAAAGGGTATGATTCTACTTTGGAGAGGGATATATCAAGGGCTCTGGATTTCTTAGGGTTTATTGTGAGGCCCGAAATCATCGCAAATTTGTCAAGAATGGGCAGGAGGTTAGGTCCAGAAACTTGTGGGGCTAACAGAAATAGTATTATGTCATCCGCAAATAGACATAATTTATGATGGTATCCAGCAGTTTCAATACCATTGATGGGTCTGAGCGGATTCGTTGGGCTAATGGTTCTACTAAGAGGGCAAATATAAGAGGGGAAAATGGACATCCCTGGCGAGTTCCTCTTTCTATATTAAAAGTATTAGATTTGTAACCAGCATATTTGATGTATGCAATTGGTTTGTTATAAAGCGCTTTGATCCATGTTAAGAAGTGGGGGTCAAAACCCCATCTTTGCAATGTGTAGTGTAGGTAAGGCCATGATATGGAGTATCATGGCTAGTGATGAGCCGAACACCCCCGGGTTCGGTTCGCACCAGAACCCGCGAACGGACCGAAAGTTCGAACGAACATTAGAACCCTATTAAATACAATGGATGCGAACGTTCGAATTCTAAAGTGCTAATTATAACAACTATTATGCATGTTATTGTCCTAAAAAGGGTTTGGGAACCCGGGTTCTGCACCAGGGGACATGTATCAATGCAAAAAGAAGTTTTAAAAACGGTCGTTTTTCAGGAGCAGTCATTTTAATGATGCATAAAGTGAAAAAAAAAAAGTCAAATATTCCTTTAAATATCGTACCTGGGGGGTGTCTAAAGTATGCCTGTGAAGTGCCACGTGTTTCCCGTGTTTAGAACTGTCCCTGCACAAAATGACACTTCTAAAGGAAAAAAAAGCCATTTAAAACTGCTTGCGGCTTTAATGTAATGTCTGGTCCCGGTAATATGGATGAAATTCTTTAAGAAAAATGGCATAGCTACCCCATGACCCCCCCCCTACCCCAGCCCATTACCAGCCCCTTTGGGTCTTGTATGGATATTAAGGGGAACCCCGCACATAAAATAAAAAAGGCCCTATATACTCTGAACAGCCCTATACAGGCGGTGCATACAAGACAGGGACTGTAGGTTTGTTCTTATGTAGAGTCTGTTTGTAATTTTGAACAGGTACATTGTTGAAGTGTAGCTCCAGACCAAAAATCTATTTTTAAACTTTTTGGAAAACATAGGTAAGGGTTATCACCCCTGTAACATTTGTTTTGCTGTCTGTGCCCCTGTTCAGAACATTTCACCTCACTTTCCGTCCCAATGACAACTGTTTTTGAAATGTGGTGTTTTTCTTGAAACAAGGATTGCTGATAAAGCATCAGTACAGAGGAGACACCTTTCTCCCATATTTATTCTTACAGGAGAGAATTTTCCTTCCTAGTGGTAGATTTCCTCTCACTTCCTGTTGTCTTCTTGCGTTTGCAAGTAGGAGTCGTTTGTAAGTTGGATGTTTGAAAGTAGGGACCTGCCGTATATACTCTGCAGAAATAGGCCCCTTAGTTGTTGGTGTTGGCACAACACTGTAAGCACTCACAGTTACTCTTGGTTGGTGCTGGAACGCCCTGCTGTCAACTATTATATCAGGAATTTTAATTACATATAATTGTTGAACAGTGGTAGTAAAAATTGGGCCTTTGATGGTGGTGCTGGTGCCACAACACTGTAAGCCCTGACAGTTACTCTTGGTGGGTGCAGCAATGGGCCCTGCTGTGAATTATTAGATCAAGAATTGTAATTACATGCCCCTGTTGAACAGGGGCTGAAAAATTGGGCCTTAGGCACTGGTGGCACAACACTGCAACCCCTCACAGATACTGTACTTGGAGCACAGCAATGAGCCCTGTTGCAAAGTATTGCTTCAAAAATTGTAATTACACGCCCCTGTTAAACAGGGGCTGAAAAATTGGGCGTTAGGCACTGGTGGCGGCACCCATAAACAAAAATGATCTTACAAGCTATCATCATCAATCGTATCATTGAGGACTCGGAGGAGGAGGATAGCCAGTCAACATAACAGCACAGGCACTAAGCATCAGCATCAGTCTTGAAGGGATGTGACATGTTAAAATCAATTAGTCTGTTATATCAGCATCAGGTGTGTGGTAGCTGGTGGTGATCCAAGACTGGTTCATCTTGATGAAAGTCAGTCGATCAACCGAGTCGGTGGACAGGCGCACCCTGTGATCCGTGACAAATCCTCCAGCAGCACTGAATGTGCGTTCCGAAAGAACGCTGGATGCAGGACAGGCCAGTAGCTCAATTGCATACTGTGCAAGCTCTGGCCAGTGATCCATCCTCAAGACCCAGTAAGCCAGAGGATTTTCGGTGGGGAAGGTGTCCAAGTCTGACCTTGCCCCTAGATATTCCTGCACCATGTTTATCAGACGCTGGCGATGGTTGCTGGAACCGATCATACTTTGGGGCTGCGGACTAAAGAATTGTCTGAACGCATCGGTCAGACGGCCACCTTCCCCACCGCTCCTTCTTTGACTGGCCGAAGCCTCAGCAACTCGTTGTCCAGGACCAGGAGTTTGCAACCTCCCAGTCTCTGGGAACGCGTTGCACAGACCTTTCTGCAAGGCCTCCCGGAGTTGTCTCATCCTCTGCTCCCTCTGCGACGGTAACATAAGGTCCGCAACCTTACCCTTGTACCGTGGATCAAGGAGAGTGGCCAGCCAGTAATGGTCCCTCTCCTTGATCCGAAGAATACGAGGATCCTTCCGCAGACTTTGCAGGATCAGGGAGGCCATGCAGCGTAGGTTTGCTGAGGCATTCGCTCCGGAGTCCTCTGGGTCACTAAGGACGACATGATCCGCAGCCACCTCCTCCCAGCCACGTACAAGTCCACTGGTTTCTTGGGACTGTAAATCATCCCTAAAAGACTGCTGCTGATGATGCTGAGTGCCAGCCTCCACCTCCATGCTGACACAATCCTCCTCCTCCTCCTCCTCCTCCTCCTCCTCCTCCTCTTCCTGTGCGATGGGTGGGACAGAAGGAACACTGTCTGGGTAAAGGGGGCCTTGAGAGGCAAGGAAGTCCTCCTCTTCCTGCCTCTGTTCTGCCTCAAGTGCCCTGTCCATTATTCCACGCAGCGTGTGCTCCAACAGGTGGACAAGAGGTACAGTGTCACTGATGCATGCACTGTCACTGCTCACCATCCTCGTGGCCTCCTCAAATGGTGCCAGGACAGTGCATGCATCCCTGATCATGCCCCACTGGCGTGGAGAAAAAAAACCAAGCTCCCCTGACCCTGTCCTGGTGCCGTAGTCGCACAGGTACTCATTGATGGCCCTCTGCTGCGTGTGCAGCCGCTGCAGCATGGCCAACGTTGAGTTCCACCTGGTGGGCATGTCACATATAAGGCGGTTCTTGGGCAGGTTCAACTCCTTTTGCAGCTCAGCCAGGCGAGCACTGGCATTATAAGATCTGCGGAAATGCACACAGACTTTCCTGGCCTGCCTCAGGACATCCTGTAAGCCCGGGTACCTGCCCAAGAAGCGCTGCACCACCAGGTTAAGGACGTGAGCCACACAGGGCACATGGGTCAGTTGTCCCTGTCGGAGGGCGGAGAGGAGGTTGGTGCCATTGTCGCAAACCACCATTCCTGGCTTAAGCTGGCGTGGCGTCAACCACCTCTCGGCCTGGCCCTGCAGAGCAGACAGGACCTCTGCCCCAGTGTGGCTTCTGTCCCCCAAACACACCAGCGCAAGCACGGCATGGCATCTTTTTGCCTGCGTACTTGCGTAGCCCCGTGAACGGCTACGGAGCACCGCTGGTTCATAGGACAAACCACAGGAAGAGGCCATGGAGGAAGAAGAAGAGGAGGGGGTGGAGGAGAGAGGTGTGTCACAACCAGTAGTAGCATTTTGGAGGCGTGGCGGTGGGACAACCTCCAACACTACTGCACCTTGTCCTGAATCCTTCCCAGCTGCCAAAAGAGTGACCCAATGGGCCGTGAAAGAAAGGTAACGTCCCTGTCCATGCCTGCTGGACCATGAGTCAGCGGTAATATGCACCTTACCGCTGACCGCCCTGTCCAGCGAGGCCAAGACATTGCCTTCCACATGCCGGTAGAGAGCCGGAATAGCCTTCCGTGAGAAAAAGTGGCGTTTGGGAACCTGCCACTGAGGAACTGCACATTGCACAAACTCACGGAAGGGGGCCGAGTCTACCAACTGAAAAGGCAGCAGTTGAAGCGCTAGCAATTTAGCCAAGCTAGCATTCAACCGCTGGGCATGTGGATGGCTGGGAGTGAACTTCTTTCGACGGTCCAGCAGCTGGGGCAGGGAAATTTGCCTGCTAGAATCGGACGTCGGTGTACTGCTAGCAGAGTGGGCGCAAGTACTTGGCTGTGACACACCTAATTCTACACCTTCATTCCTCTCAGTGCATGTTTCAGAGAGGACTGAAGTTATAGTGGGGTTGGAGATCCCAGCTGATGCGGTGCAAGGAGAGGTCCGCTTTGTTCTTTGGTGTGGGTCTTTGAGGTAGGCTTGCCAACGAGCTGCATGGCAGGTCAACATATGTCTGGTCAGGCATGTGGTACCCAAGCGGCTGATGTTTTGGCCACGCGATATACGCTTGAGACATATGTTGCAAACAGCAGCTGTGCGATCTGATGCACTAGCCTCAAAAAAGGCCCACACCAAGGAACTTTTTGAATGACGGGCAGAGGCTGCGCCCTGCACAGGCGGAGCTCTGCGGTGTGATTCCGTCGGTGTACTGCCCTTACGCTGGCCACCAAAGGGCATCCTGCCTCGTTGGAGATGTGCCTCCTCCTCATCCTCCTCCTCCTCCTCTCTCCTATTAGGCACCCACGTGGAGTCAGTGACCTCATCATCCCCTCCCTCCTCATCACTGGAGCCAATCTGGCAGTATGCTGCAGCTGCTGGAACATGACTGCCAGATTGGTGTCCTTCTTGAGCATCCCCTCTGTCTGCTCTCACGCTACTGCCTTCCTCTAGCTGGGTTTCATCATCAGACCCTTCGAAACGCTGGGCATCCTCCTGGAGCATGTACCCAACACTGTGCTGAAACAGTTCGGGGGACTCCTCAGGAGGAGGACATGGTGGGTCTAGGGAAGGAGTGACTGATGATTTGTCTGACATTGATACCAGGGAAGACGACGCTTTGGCAGCTGCTTTTCCAGTACCCTGAGCCTGGGTGAGAGAGGATGAGGAGGAGGAGGAGGGCTTGGTCATCCACTCTACCAAGTCTTCGGCATGATGTGGCTCAACATGTCCAGCTGCCGAAAAGGACAAGCGTGTCCCATGGCCATGTGCTGATGACAATGCACCGCGTCCACGACCAGCACTGTTGCCCCCAGACACAGAGCCTGCTTGCCCTCTTTTATTGCCTCCTGACTGTCTGCCTCTCCTTGTTTGCCTTCCAGACATTCTAATAGATGGCCTGCAGGGAGATGGGGAAAAAAGCAATAAGGGCTACCTTCAGGTGTCCTTCTCTGTCCCTTGAAACAAGGACTTGCAGAGTGAAATAAACTGACACTCTCCCTACCTACAGTTTTCTGTCCCTAGAATAAATGTTTTTTTTAATCACAATATAGCACAAGGACAATTCAGTCACTGTCCTTCCAGGTCCCTGGAAACAAGGACTTGCAGAGTGAAATAAACTGACACTCTCCCTACCTACAGTTTTCTGTCCCTAGAATAAATGTTTTTTTTAAGCACAATATAGCACAAGGACAATTCACTCACTGTCCTTACAGGTCCCTGGAAACAAGGACTTGCAGAGTGAAAGAAAAAAAACACTCTCCCTACCTACAGTTTTCTGTCCCTAGAAAAAATGTTTTTTTTAATCACAATATAACACAAGGACAATTCACTCACTGTCCTTCCAGGTCCCTGGAAACAAGGACTTGCAGAGTGAAATAAACTGACACTCTCCCTACCTACAGTTTTCTGTCCCTAGAATAAATGTTTTTTTTAATCACAATATAGCACAAGGACAATTCAGTCACTGTCCTTCCAGGTCCCTGGAAACAAGGACTTGCAGAGTGAAAGAAACTGACACTCTCCCTACCTACAGTTTTCTGTCCCTAGAATAAATGTTTTTTTAAGCACAATATAGCACAAGGACAATTGACTCACTGTCCTTCCAGGTCCCTGGAAACAAGGACTTGCAGAGTGAAAGAAACTGACACTGTCCCTACCTACAGTTTTCTGTCCCTAGAATAAATGTTTTTTTTAAGCACACTATAGCACAAGCACAAAACACACTGACACTCTCCCTACCTATCCTTCTCTTTCCCTAAACTAAAGGAATCCAGGTTAAGCAAGAAAGAAATAACAGTCACTGTCCCTGCCTATGCTGCTCTATCCCTGCTCCGGAACACACTACACTAGGCCGCCGTGCTGGCGGCCTTTTATAGTGTGGGGCGTGTACTAAACACCCTCAGCAATAATTGGCCACAGGCATCCTGCCTGTGGCCAATCATTGCTCTCCTCGCTGCCGGCGCTGTGATTGGCCAAGCATGCGGGGTCACAGTGCATGCTTGGCCAATCACAGCGCCTGGATGACACTGCGATGGCGTAGTGCATTGTGGGCCGTTCGCGTCACTCGAATTTGGCGCGAACGGCCCAAATCGTTCGATCTTCGTCGAACGATCGAACAGCCGATGTTCGAGTCGAACGTATGTTCGACTCGAACACGAAGCTCATCCCTAATCATGGCCTTACGCCGGAATTGCACAACATCTACTGACTATTGTACGCAGGCTAACCTTCTTGGGAATAAATTCCTACAGAAAGGTTATAAGGAAGAGATAATCAGTAACATTATATCCGAAGTAGCACGAATACCGAGGGAACAGTGTTTGAAGAAGGAGGATGTAATCACAAATAAATCACATCAATTAAGCTTTATATCTGATTTTCATCACCAATATAAGGAGATAGAGAAAATCTTTTGAAAATATTGGCATATTTTGTGCAGGGATAGACATCTATGTGAAATTTTATCGGAGAGACGTAGATTCATTTACAGGAGGGCACCAAATTGTGGTGATCGGGTGGTACAGAAAATTCTGGATCTACCTGAGCGACAAAGTTTAAATAGGGACTTTAAAGGGTTCTATGCATGTCGCAAATGCATTTGCTGTAGAACAGTAAAAGTGGACAACAGAGGCACCACCAGTATTGCAGGTATAGTTGGTGAGATTTTTGAAATTGAACAATTTATTACATGCAATTCATCCTTTGTTATCTACTTATTATGGTGCCCATGTGGGCTGTATTATGTGGGAAGAACTAAACGGCTCTTAAGAATACAAATATCAGAGCACCTGGCCAACATTAGGAAGGGCTTCCAACATCAGTGTGTCGCTGCACTTTAAGGAAAAGCATAGTCAGGACCTATCTCTCTTACATTTTTGTGGGATTGATTGCACATTCCCAGCATAGAGGGGTTCAAATCGAGTTAGAGGACTCTCACAGAGAGAAACAAAATGGATATTTCTCCTGAAGAGTCTTCACCCGAGGGGGTTAAATATTGAGCTTGATTTGAACTGCTTCATTAGTCATTTTTGAATTTTTTTTTATATTATATTTTTTATATATTTTTTTTTTAGATTTATCTAATTTTAACCTTAAATTGGGCTTAGAATTTCTAATGGGATTTTAGTTCACCCACTGCATTTATGATTTCAAATTTTTGCACTGGGGCGGTTTGCAGGCGCTATTGTGCTAAAAATAGCGCCTGCAAACCGTCCCTAAACAGCGGCTGCTGTTTCTTTAGTGTGAAAGCCCGAGGGCTTTCACACTGGAGTGGTGTGCTAGCAGGACGGTAAAAAAAGTCCTGCTAGCCGCATCTTTGGAGCGGTGAGAGGAGCGGAGTGTTTACCGCTCCTCCACTGCTGCTTCCCATTGAAAGCAATGGTAAACCGCGGTAATACCGCCGGCAATGCACCTCTGCAGAGGCGCATTGCCGGCGGTATTAACCCTTTTTCGGCCGCTAGCGGGGGTTAAAACCGCACCGCTAGCGGCCGAATACTTCCGCAATTCCGACGGTATAGCGCCGCTAAAAATAGCGGCGCTATACCGCCACCGCACCCACTGCCCCAGTGTGAAACCAGCCTTATGGCTGTTCTCTAATTTACTTAATTTATCATCTTGACTTATCTCTTGTTACCATATATTAATATTAGGAGATTATGATATAGGAATTTTTGACGCATATTATGTGCATTTTATACGTGTTTTCTTCTTTTTTTTTATTTAAATATGGTTTTAGATATTGCACTAGTTTTTGGGATAATTATACCAAAGATATTAGGCAAATAATATTAGTAATATTTTATGAGATCTATTGGAAATATGTTGTTTTATATAGTAGATCTATTTTATATGTTGGGCTGCAAAGTTCTAATATATAGTTATTGTGGAGGAATAAAACCACAAATTGTGTCAGCGCTTGTTTCCTTAAACCTATTGCAAATGGGGTCATGCCTGATGTATTGCGTTCATGGGGACGCTGAATGCACCCAGGCGCAATGAGATACATGTCCGAGCTTCAGTGACGGACAGAGTATAAAGGGGATGGTGCTAGACCATGTAGCCAATCCCATTGGAAGAAGTCCAGAGTGACGAAACTAGTCTGGGAGCGGCTACACGGCTGTCGCTCAAGGTGCATAACGTTCTGATCTTACCGGCCACTTACCGATCGTATCGACTATCGAGTGTGCAGGAGTTTGCAGTGCTTTGGAGTGAAGTGGAGAGGCAAGCGAGCATAGTGGAGGGTGAGATTTGTGATTCAATTCCGGGTCCGCCGAGACCGTAGTACACCACAGCTGCCACCGCAAGCTTGTCTGGCGTTTGGAAATCTTTTTACTGCTGAAGTGCTTTTATCTGTTCTATTAGATGTGAGTGCAATATTTGAAGGCTACTTGTGCTGTTTTAATAAAGAGTTTTGATATACTTCACTATTGGAGACATTTTTATTTTCACATGTGGAGTGATCTGGCTTGCTAATACACCGTTTGGATCTGGTTTATACCCTTGGGGGTGAATTAAGCTGTGACGCCAAGCATGAGAGTGCGAGGCATATCCTATTTGTGAGTGCAAGTCCTTAGGGTGTGGAATCACTGAGCACTTATGGTGTGGTGGAAGTTTTTACTCAAGATTAGTGTTGAGCGGACCCGAACTGTAAAGTTCGGGTCCGTACCGAATTTTGGCGTTTTCCCGGACCCGGATTTTGCGCTAAAGTCCGGGTTCGGGTTCGGATTCGGGAATTTAATGGCGCAGTTAGAAATGCTTCAGGGGCCAGCCAATCACCATTTGATTAGCTGGTGTGCCCTTAGAAGCCATCATAGCCATGCCTACTAATGGCATGGCTGTAATTGGTCAGTGCAACATGTGACCCAGCATGTGACCAGCTTCTATATAAGAAAGAGGCACACAGCACAGATCGTCACTCTGCTTTTAGACAGTGTAGGGAAAGGATCCTGGCTGCTGTTGCTGTGAGGGAGAGAATTATATGATAGGAGTTAGTCCTGATTCTGCAATCTACTGATAGAAAAGATAGGGAGACAGTGTAGTGTAGTGTAGGGGCAGGATCCTGTTTGTGCTTTCAGGGAGAGAGATTTAGATAGGAGTCCAGATTGAGAGATATAATAGCTCAGCGATCTGCATAGGTTTATCTGTTTGTGTTGCAAGCTCAGTGCACCAGCACTGCATTACGTTGAGTGATACACCTATTCCATACTGTGGCTGTATTGTGCTCTTGCTAAAAGACCTATTTTGGTCAGAAAAAAAAAAAAAAGGCACTTTATTGTGCTTTTGCTAAAAAGACCCATTTTTGGGCCCCAAAAAAAAAAAAGGCACTTTATTGTGCTGTTGCAAAAAAAAAGGCACTTTGTTGTGCGCAAAAAAGACCTATTTTTGGGCAAAAAAAATATTTTGCAGTGTATATCTCTAGTTGTGTGAAATAACCAATTTCTATATATTTTTCTTGTACTATGCTATACTAAAAAAAAAAAACTTTTTTTTTGAATAGCATTCTCTGCACTTCTATAGCTGTGCGATTCAGTGGTTAAATACTGTGGTTGTGTTGTGCTCTTGCAAAAAACGCCATTTAGGGCCACAGAAAATATTTTGCAGTGTGAAATACACATGTGGAGGTGTGTAAAATAAACAATTTCTATATATTGTACAGTGCTATACTATACGGAAGAGGAAGTACCCCCCTAGCCACCCGCGATCCCTGGCCCTGAATGCCAGCATTTCAAAATTCCTGGCCTTTGAAATGCTGTCATTCCGTCTGGTGGAGACGCAGAGTTTTAAAAGCCTGATGGCATTGGCTGTCCCGCAGTACGTCGTGCCCAGCCGCCACTACTTTTCCAGGCGAGCCATCCCTTCCCTGCACAACCAGGTGGGGGACAAAATCAGGTGTGCACTGCGCAACGCCATCTGTGGCAAGGTCCACCTAACTACAGATGCGTGGACCAGTAAGCACGGTCAGGGACGTTATAAGGAGGAGGAGGAGGAGGAGGAGGAGGAGGAGGAGGAGGAGGAGGAGGAGGAGGAGGAGGAGGAGGAGGAGGAGGAGGAGGAGGAGGAGGAGGAGGAGGAGGAGGAGGAGGAGGAGGAGGAGGAGGAGGAGGAGGAGGAGGAGGAGGAGGAGGAGGAGGAGGAGGAGGAGGAGGGAGGCGGAGGAGGCGGAGGAGGAGGCGGCGTGCGAGGCGGCGGAGGCGGAGGAGCCGGAGGAGGCGGTGCGGAGGAGGACGGCGTCGGCGGAGGAGGCGGCAGGCGGCGGCGGCCGGCGGAGGCGGCGGCCGGCGGCGGAGGCGTGCGGCGTCTCTTCTGTCTCTGCGCTCGGAGGCGGCGGTCGGCGGCGGAGGCGGTCGGAGGCGGCGAGGCGGTCGCGCGGCGGTCGGTGCGCGGCGGTTTCTTCTTTGCTCTGCGGCAGCCTGGACACACATAGCCAGCCGCCATTCCCACATGCCTGCAGCTGTTATCCGCCCATGACAGCCGAGTTGCCCCCCATTTTAACTGGTGCTGATTACTGGGTGGCCACCCTGCTGGATCCCCATTACAAGGACAACGTACCGTCCTTAATTCCCTCACTGGAGTGGGATCGTAAGATGCGCGAGTACAAGCGCACGCTGGTAGACGCGCTGCTGGTGGCATTCCCACCTGACAGCAGGCGTACGGTGGAAGCACAAGGTGAAGGAAGAGGTTGCCAACGCAGCCGGGGCACCGGCAGCACCTCAGAAGGCAGGGTTAGCATGGCCGAAATGTGGAAAAGCTTTGTCAGCATGCCACAACAACCAGCACCACCAGCTGAGATGGAACGTCTTAGCAGGAGGCAGCATTTCACCAACATGGTTGAGCAGTATGTGTCCACAGGCCTACACGTACTGGATGACGGGTCTGCCCCCTTTAACTTCTGGGTCTCCAAATTGGGCACATGGCCTGAGCTTGCCGTTTATGCCTTGGAGGTGCTGGCCTGCCCTGCAGCCAGTGTATTATCTGAACGTGTATTTAGCACGGCAGGGGGCGTTATCACAGACAAGCGCAGCCGCCTGTCCAGAGCCAATGTGGACAAGCTCACGTTCATTAAAATGAACCAGGCATGGATCCCACAGGACTTGTCCGTACCTTGTGCAGAATAGACATGTATACCGGTGTTGTGACAAAAACTGTCCGGCCATCGGATTGTGCCCGGCCTGTACTGCGCAGGCGCAGCGCTTGCGCAGTACAGAGGACAAGGAGATTCACAAAATCTCCGAAGATGAACGGCGCCTGCGCTGTGAGTGCAGGTTCAAGCCCCACCATCCAAGAGGACATACGGTAGCACATAGTAACAGGGCCCCTCACGGGCTCGCTTCGATCGCGGCCTTGCTTGGCTCGGCTTGAACCACGGATGGTGTGGCCTTCACCTGAACTCAACACGCAGGCGCCGTTAGTCTTGGGAGATTTTTGAAATCCCCTTGTCCTACATACTCAGCAAGCGCAGTACAGGGCGGACACTATTCGACAGGGGACAGAATTCAACACATCACTGGCCTTACCCAGCCATTGTTGTATTTTTGAACCAGTGTTGGCTACCTCGTCCTCCTCCACCGCCGCTTCCACCTACACAGCCACATCCACCGCCACCTCAACCTCCTACTCCATATGGACCTCGTCCTGCTAGGCCAAGATTAAAATTTTTATTTTATTTTTTTGTAGCGCACAGATCCTTTCCCCCTTACCTGCCTTTATGTTGTTGGCTCTTCGCAGGAGGGAGAAAGGCACACCGCACTACCAGCCCGTATCATCCTATATAAAGAGGTTGAGCGGTGTACTTGACGGGCCGTGTCCACAGCCGGAGTCAAAACTCCTCCATGCCAGTAAAGTCAATGTCCACACCAGCTGAAACTCCAACTCTTATTCTCTCATGGCAAAATAAACTGTACTCAGATAGAAAAGGTTAGAGCAAAGAAACAGGACAGCTTAAGGTGTGGAGGAGGTCCAGGCACAAACGTAGCACATTCACTTCACTGCTTAGGTTTCTCAAACAGTTTTTGGCGCACGGTCTCTGCCACAGACATTGAGGTTGGTCTCTGCCACAGACCGGGTGTACAAGGCCCCTGCCACGGGCCTGGAGAACTTTGGTCTCAGCCACAGACCAGGGTGTATAAGGCCCCTGCCACGGGCCGGTTGAATAAGGCCTCTGATACAGTCAAGGTGACCTTGAGCTTCTCCTTCTACGAACCTAGCCCATATCAAGGGGAAGACATCTCTCCAGGGAGTCAACAGACCATTCCTTCACCGTGACTCCCGCATCGGTCCATCAGAATGATCCTCCCTTCCCTGGAACAGGGTCCCCTACACGAGGCGGCTCTGGACTCCAGGCTTTACTCCCGCCCCTAGGCCTCCATACCCAGGGCAGCAAGAACTCCAGGATAGTACCTCACCCCGGGCTAAAGGTGCCCGAGATGGAACAGGAACACATGCACCCAGGCCGAAGGCACCTGGGCGCGGACCCCACTGGACATCAGCCCCCAGGCCAAAGGTCTGCCCCTTTTATATGCTCTCCCGGCATGCACAGCAGGTTCCCCGCCCCGCTGTACTACTGCCAAGAGGGGACACAAAAGGCGCCACCTGTAGGCCACAGGGAACTGCACACCAATACTGTCCCCCGAGGACAAAATGGTCCATGAATCCTACAGAATTAGGGTATTTGAGCCTATTTACCACTCAAACACTTTCCTTAAATTTAGCACCCCGCTACATTTTTATTTCAAAGTATTTTATTTTCCCACTAGCTTATCCATTAAATTAAATAATTTATTCCAGAAAGGGCGTATTCTGGGGCATTCCCACCATATGTGTGGCATTGTGCCGTTGAGTTTCTGAGGTTCTTAATGACTTCCTGTACCTCTTCTGCTGAAAAGGGGGCCTCCAGCATATTTTTTTATTTTTTTTTATGTTCTTTTAAGTTATTTCCTATCCACATTTGTTTGCAGAGCACTTGCCATGTTCTTAACAACATTTTGCTGCCATTTGCAGCCCTCTAGCCCTTTCCATTACTTTTTTAGAGCCTTTTTAGTCGTCAGAAGTCCGGGTCCCCATTGACTTCAATGGGGTCCGGGTTCGGGTTAAAGTTCGGTCCCGAATCCGAACTTTTTTCCGAAGTTCGGCCGGACCCGAATATCCAGCTACCCGCTCAACTCTACTCAAGATATCACATGAAGATTGATTTTTCACTGTAGTTTAAACACTTGGAAATATTATAATCACTTGTGGACTCATTTATCACTTTTTCATTTGCTCTTCAAGCATTGGATGAACATTATGGACACTTATTATTTTTATATATGATATATGTATATTTTTTTCTTCACAGGGTGTACATATATTTATTTGTTTTGCTTAGATTTGTTTATTTACTGAACACAGCGCTACTATTTTGTTTATTCAAAATTATTTTTCAATGATACAGAGTCGAAAGCCTTTTTTATATCAAGGGATAGGAAACCGGAGAGTATACGATGTGTTTTTAGCTATTTGAGCTAGTAATACTGCCCGATGGACATTGTCACCTGCTTGGCGCATTGGCATGAATCCTACCTGGTCTTTGTGGATGAGCTTACCTATTATAATATTTAGTATTTTGTCTAATATTTTAGTAAAAATTTTGAGATCTAGGTTTAAAAGTGAGATTGGGCGGTAATTCGTACATAAGGTATCGTCAGTAAGGTGTTTGGGGATCATGCAGACAATGGCCGTCAATGTTTCTTGTCTAAAGGATTTTCTTTCTAACAATACATTAAAAGCATCAGCTAAGATTGGTGATAAAGTATCTGTATAAGTTCTGTAATATAAAGCAGAGTAGCTATCTGGGCCTGGTCTCTTGTTTAATTTTAGGTCTTTGATGGCCTTGGAAATGTCTTCTGGTGTAATGTTTCCTTCTAATAGATTCTTTTGGTCAAGGGAAAGTTCTGGTAAATTTATATCGGAAAAGAATGCATCTGCTGCTTTCGGGTCAAAGTTATTGGATGATGTTTAAAACGAGGTCAAGTGGGAATGAAATCTATGAACTATTTTGGTAGGGTTGCTTGTGTAAACGTCTTTTGCCAATTTCAAGCGGATTGGTTTAAAGGGTTTGTTCAAGGAATTAAGCGTAAATGCAAGGTAGGTTCCCGACTTATTGGATTTCATAAAATAGTTATGTCTTGATCATTTGTAGGATTTTTCAACTGCTTCAGTCAGAAATAAATCATATGCAACACGAGTTTTTTGTCTAAACAGGATTTTGTTAGTGGTGATGGATTGTCCTGATGAGATATAGAGGCAGCATTAAACTCCAATTCCAGTTTGCAAACAAGGGTTTTCCGTTCGCGTTTGAATATGGCTGTTTCTGAATTGTATTATGTATAACTGGCTTATGAGCTTCCCAAAGTGTTAGTGTATTGATTTCAGGACTGAAATTGAGTGATATATAATCTTTAATGGCTTGTTCAATGGTTTGGCGATAAGATGGGTGTTTGAGTAAAATGTCTGGTAGGTTCCAAGTAGGATCGTGGACTTTGAGTAATGCTGATTTAATAGAAGTGATTACTGCATTATGTTTGGACCATGGAATAGAAATTATGTCTGCTGTAATAATTTCAGGGAGCATACCTATAGCTAGGAATATGTGGTCAATCCTTGAAAATGTTTTATGAGGGTGGGAGTAGTAAGTATCGGATGAGCCGAACACCCCCCTGTTCGGTTCGCACCAGAACCTGCGAACAGACAAAATGTTCGTGTTAACTTTAGAACCCTATTAAATACAATCGACTCGAACGTTCGAAATCTAAAGTGCTAATTATAAAGGCTTATATGCAAGTTATTTCCTAAAAAGTGTTTGGGGACCCGGGTCCTGCCCCAGGGGACATGTATCAATGCAAAAAAGTTTTAAAAACGGCCGTTTTTTTCGGGAGCAGTGATTTTAATAATGCTTAAAATGAAAAAATAAAAGTGAAATATTCCTTTAAATTTCGTACCTGGGGGGTGTGTATGATATGCATGTAAAGTGGCGCATGTTTCCCGTGCTTAGAACTGTCCCTGCAAAAAATTTAATTTTTGAAGGAAAAAGTCATTTAAAACTCACTCGCGGCTATTAATGAATTGTCGGCTCCCGGCAATACATAGAAAAGTCATTGATGGGGGGCGTGGCTTGGCGCACAGCGAACATGGTCGCACAGTAGGAGAGCTCCAGCACACACGCAGCCTGCATTTGCTATTCCGCCCGACCCAACGACCTCAGATGCCGGGCAAGCGGCTATACAACACCCCGAACTCACGCTCGAGGCGAGGATCCACCTCGAGGAACATCCCGGACCTGTTTAAAGCTCAAACAGGGACCCGCAGCCACAACGTGGGGATACCTAAAATGGCGCCGGACCAACTCGAGGTGGAGTACAGCGAGGATTCCCAGTCTGCTCCTGAGGACACAGGTAGGGGCTCAGCACTCCCCGATCAGCCCGTCACGCTCGCAGCAATGTCCGTGATCGCGGCTGACATTAAGTCCACGTTCTCCGCCACCATTACGGACCTGAAATCGAACCTGTTGTCCCTGAATGAGAAAATGGCGGCAGCAGAGTCTGCAGGGAAGCACAGGGACAAGGCGATTCGCCGGCTAGAGAAGATTACTATATCCCACAATCACCACTTTATTGAAATAAACAGACATTTGGAGGACTTGGATAATAGGGGGAGGAGAAATAATGTCCGTGTGAGAGGGATCCCAGAGTCGGTGGAACCCCCCCAAATTGTCCCTGCTCTACAGAGAGTATTCAATAGCGTGCTTGAACGGCAGGAAGAAACAGAGATTGAATTCATAAGAGCTCACAGAGCACTTAGACCTAAGGGCCCGGACTCTGCGCCGCCCCGTGACATTGTTTGCTGCCTTCAGAGTTTCACTCTGAAGGAGGAGATTATGCGCAAGGCCAGGGGATCTGAACAGATTGTGTTTAATGGGGCCCACATCTTATTGTTTCAGGATCTCTCGCAGATCACCCTGCAAACAGAAGAGCTTTGCGCCCTCTGCTGGAGAAATTACGGGAGTGCGATTTGAAATACACCTGGAAGTTCCCATTCGCCTTAACAGTCTATTTCAATGGAATCCAGCACGTTTTGCGCGAACCTGATGAGTTACCTGTCTTCTGTGCAGCTTTGGGATTGGATCCAATCTCCTTGCCCGATTGGTATGCAGAATTCCAGGATCCACCCCGTGACAGATCACCCTCAAGATCTCCTCACTCTACTCCAGACAAGAGGCTCTTTAAGAAGCAGAAGCCGTATCGCCCCGGGGGCTCCTTGGCTGGAACACCTAGATCGTCGAGGGATGTTCGCAGAGAACAAGTGGAAGCATAAATCAGGACCTTCGAGTCCCTCTCTGCTCCGTTTGATCATTTTTCCTAGTTCACTCATTTCTGAGACAGATTCCAGTTATGCTCTCGCCCGGGCTTGAATGTTGGTTTGACTAGACTCAGCTAACTTGGGAGCAGACAACTTCATGTGACTTGTAGTGGTACCAGGGGGTCTCGTACCCCCCTCCCCCATCACCCCCTCCTCCTTCCCTCCCCTCCTACCCTCCCTCCCTCTCCCCTCCTACCCTCCCTCCCTCTCCCCTCCTACCCATCCTCCCTCTCCCCTCCTACCCATCCTCCCTCTCCTCCTCTTCCCCCCCCCACCCTTTCCCTCCCCTCCTTGCCCCCCCCACCTCCCCCCTCCCTTCATTCCCCCCTCATTCCTATCCCCCCCTTTTTCCGCCTCCCCCACCCCCCTTCCGGGACATTGTCTTTGGTGCTGTCCCCTCATCCTTCCCCAGGTTGCCGACTATAATGTGGGCTCTTAATTGTCGATTCTCACACCCGGATGCACCTGACGTTGAACTCTTTTTCGATATTAAGCTTCAGTAATACTACCTGGGGTTACTGGGGGGATTGGGGTCGGGTGGGGGCCTACTTCTCTTTATGTTTAGATGAAGAGGGGGCGACCCCGGGCTGCCACTGATCAACTCTCCTGAGATGTTTAATGCCCACTGATTCAGTTGTGCACTCTTTCTGGGTTGAGTGGATATGCTGTGTTCTGAGCTCAGGTTCGGACCAGCATATTTCAGTTTATTGTTTTCCATGCAGGCTGTGTGTGTGTGTGTGTGTGTCATGTTGCACTGCATTTATTTGTTTTTCTATACCTTGCTGTGTGTTACGTTTACATTTTTTCTTTTTCTGGATTGGGGTGGTCGACGGTTGTTGTCCAGTCCGGTCCAGGCCCTTGTGGTTGGGCGCCTCCCGCTCTCCCCACCAAGTGTGTCCGGGGCTTCCAGTTCAGATCTGGACACACTAATTTACTCCTTATTCAGGACAGTGTGTTCTGCCTGATCGGGGAATTCTCTGATTCTCTCTGTCATCTCCCATTTCTCTTATCTCCCTCTTTCCTCTCCTTCTTATACCTTTTTTTTTTTTTTTTAGGTTTAGAATATATTTGGCCTTTGGTTTACTCTGGGGTACTGCTGTTGACTATACTGTGACAGTTTTGTCTTGTAGGCGTACTCCGGCTCATCTCGCTCTGATCCTTCAACATGGCCTACTCCGACCTCGGCCGAGGTCCGCTCGTGATTTCACACAATGTTAAAGGTATGAATATTCCCGAGAGACGCTCCACGCTATTACGGGAGCTCACGAAATGTAGACCACACTTTGTGTTTTTGCAGGAAACCCACTTTAGAACGCATCATGTCCCCAGTCTGACAAACGCCTTTTTTACAGAAGCATATCATGCCACCAATGACGACTCCAAGACAAAGGGTGTTACCACCCTGATTAGCAAAAACGCCCCTTTTACCTTGCAGGAGAAGCTAATAGATCCCAAGGGTAGATTTGTTTTTCTGAAGGGCCTATACAACAACACGCCTCTGACACTGGCCAATGTTTATTTCCCGAATAGGTCCCATGTGACCTTCTGCCAACATATAGTGCGAGAGCTCCTGGGATTTACTTCGGGTTGCTTGATTCTGGGGGGCGACTTTAATGTCCCTCTCAATCCGTCCGTTGACACCTCTAATGGGAAAACATGCATTACTTACAGGATCCTTAAGAGGATCAAGACCTTACTCCAAAGCTTACAACTTATTGACACGTGGCGGTTTGATCATCCTGAAGATAAAGACTTCACGTTCTTCTCACCTCCACACAACAGACACTCCCGCATTGACTACCTCTTCATATCCCAACGGGATTTAACCCGAGTCTCAGAGACACATATAGGCTTCAAGTCTTTCTCTGACCATGCGCCAATCTCATTAACCTTGAATGGACTTACCCCCCCCTCACACTCCCAGTCGTGGCGTCTGAATGCGTCCTTACTAACAGACCCTGACTTACTAATGACCTTGACCTCCTCAATCAAGGACTTCTTCTTGCAGAACTCCACCCCAGGTATAGATCCACTAGTGGTCTGGGAGGCTCACAAATGTACCCTGAGGGGGGAACTTATCAGAATGGGAGCAATCCGGAAAAGGGATAGGGAGGGACAAATAGTCACCATAACGAGTAAAATCAAACAACTAGAAAACCTCCATAAACAGTCTCTTAGCACGAACACGGCGACTGAGCTTCTAGATCTCAGGAAAGACCTCCAACAGCTCTTTGATACTAGATCAAGGCGTCTTTTATTTTTCAAAAAGAAAATCTATTATGAGTCTGGGAACAAACCTGGTAAGCTCCTCGCGAGGGCACTGAGAGAACAGAATGCTAGAAACCTTATTTCGGGTATCAGGAGACATGATGGTAAGCTGGATGTGGCCACGGAAGAGATAGCACAACATTTTCATGATTTTTACACAAAGTTGTATAACCTACCACCTCAACACAAAGGAGGGTCTCCGGGGAGTGATAGGGCTCAGATGGTGGAGGAATATTTAACTAAAAGTGGAATGCCTGCTCTTTCTGACTCGGACGTTGCACTTTTGGAGGAGCCACTCTCGTCTTCAGAGGTTGAACTCGCCATTAAGCAGCTGAAACCGGGTAAAAGTCCTGGCCCTGATGGCTACACCTCTATCTATTATAAGACTTTCTCTCAGCTTATAGTAACACCACTTACAGCTGCGTTGAACTCATTATCCGCTCCCAGACGGGTCACCCCAGACTTTCTTTCGGCTTATATCACAGTGATCCACAAACCGGGCAAAGACCCAGCGGAGTGCTCCAGGTACCGCCCGATTTCACTACTAAACCTAGAAGTCAAATTGTACGCAAAGATTCTGGCCTCCAGATTAAGTCCCATGTTGTCGAATCTTATCGATCCGGATCAGGTGGGTTTCATGCCTGGCCGAGAGGCTAAAGACAACGTGATCAAGGCAATGCTATTGTCTAATGCGGCTTACGCTGGGAAGATAGAGGGCCTTCTCCTGTCCACGGATGCGGAGAAGGCCTTCGACCGCGTGGCCTGGGACTTTATGCTAGCCACTTGCACGAAGATAGGACTGGGGCCACATATGCTAGCCAGGATCTCTGCTCTATACCAGTCCCCTACGGCTCGATTAAAAATCAATGGTACCTTTTCAGATAAAGTTCTGATAACTAATGGCACAAGACAGGGATGTCCACTGTCCCCTCTATTGTTCATTTTATCCCTTGAGCCCTTTCTTAGAATGGTTAGAGCTAATACAGACATCCAGGGCTTCAGAGTGTCGACTAAAGAGTACAAAGTGGCCGCCTATGCGGATGATTTGCTTTTCTTTTTATCTAACCCTATAATCTCCTTGCCAAATCTGATGCAGGAGTTTGCCAATTATAGCTACGTTTCAAATCTTAAGATAAATTACTCTAAGTCGGAAGCCCTGAATGTCTCACTTCCTGAGCGATTGCTGAAACGGGTGGTGGCTGCCTCCCCCTTCAGATGGGAACCGAAGGCCCTGAAATATTTGGGAATTTGGCTCACGCCTAGATTAGGAGACATGTTTGGTTGTAATTTCCCAGAGTTCCTTAAGAAAATCAGAGAAGACTTACTTAGATGGCAGTCGGGTTACTTCTCTTGGTTTGGTCGTGCGGCCATAATCAAGATGACTATCCTCCCCAGACTGCTCTACCTCTTGCATGCCATCCCACTTCAGATACCTGCTTCCTTTTTCACTACACTCAGGAGCGTTATCCTAAGATTTCTATGGAACTCGCAAAAGCCCAGGATTGGGTTCGCATACCTGATGAAGCCTAAAGTTCAGGGTGGAATGGAAATACCAGACTTTAGGTCCTACTACCAAGCCACTCACTTGACTAGAGTCGTAGATTGGCATTGTCATGGGGCAGCTAAAGATTGGGTCTCTCTAGAGGAAGCATTATCCCCCGTTCCCCTTAAATTTGCCCCATGGATCCCTTGGAATAGTTTACCGAGCAGTGTCAAACATCACCCCCTTACTGGTAGCACGTTAAGACTCTTCTACAATCTGACCAAACACCTTTCCTTTTCCTCACAACCTAGTCCCCTGACGCCACTGAAAGATAACCCCGACTTCGTCCCAGGTCTAAACAACCCGCATTTCCAATCCAAGACTCGTCCTCAACCTTTGCTGGTAGGCGACTGCATTACGGGGGGAACTGTGAAAGACTGGACGGTACTTAAAACTGATACACAACTCCCACACATGACCCTTTGGGAGTATCTCCAACTACGTAGCTACCTGGGGAATAAGTCTGTCAGGAGCAAATTACATAGACCTCTAGAGACCTTTGAGTCGATTTGTCAGTTGGGTGACACAAGTGTGAGAACTACGTCATTGAATTACTCGTGGCTTCAAAATTTAAAATACAGGTCCGTTGATAAACTCAGAGCGAGATGGGCGGAGGAGCTTCAGATGGAGATTTCCCCCAAACAATGGAGGTATGCATGTATTATGACCCATAAGTGCTCTATAAGTACTAAGACGCAGGAAACGGCATTTAAACTGTTGACACACTGGTACAATACCCCAGCCAAGATACATAGATGGAACCCACAGATACCAGCCACCTGCTGGAGATGCCATCAAGACGTGGGTACGTTGCTCCACATTTGGTGGCATTGCCCACGAATTTCGCCATTCTGGGAGAGGGTCAGACTTCTGGTCTCGCAGATCACCGAAACCAAGATCGTGTTGAATGCGGCCTCCTGCCTGCTCCACATCACAAATGTCTCTTTGAGGAGGTACAAAAACTCCTTAACGAGACATCTGCTAAATGCGGCCAAGTCCTTGATCCCGCTCTACTGGAGATCAGAGGGTTCCTTCCACTGCTGAGTGGCTGAAAAGGGTTTCCGTGGTTTGCGAGATGGAGGAGACCTTGACTCAAGCCACCGACGTGGTGGATAAATTTTGCACTATCTGGCAACCATGGTTGATATTCAGGTACTCGACTGTGTACTCAGATATTATGTCTGCCTCACCTCCCAGGGATCCCGGCGAGGGGGCGGAGTAGGTGATACATGGATGTCTCCCGCTCCTACATTCCCCCACTGGTCTGCGGCAGTATCTCTGAGGCCAAGGGTTTTCTTTTCTCTCTACCTTTTCTCGGGCCAGGGCTCTGGCCATATCCCCCCCCCTCCCCCCTCCCCACCTTTTAGCTCTTTACTCTCTGTTCTGTATTTGTTTTCCATTTTAGTTTTTTCTTTTCCTTTCTTCTTATATGCTGTGAACGCGGTTGCCCCTCATAATTGATATTCGAAGACCACATCCTAGATTCATCATAAGTCCTATTGTTAACTCATTTCGACAGTCATCCTTGTTGATCCAGCTGAACTTGTGACCATGTCTCTCTTTTTGTCTTGTTTTTCTCTCCAATATATCCGATGCTCACGTCCTCTGGTCACCTTGAGTTAGAATATTGTGGTCTCAGTTACTCTGTTGCATTCTGACTTGCCTAATTTGTGGATAAGTGTACCTATTGTGCAGCTGCATCTGTGAATGTTCTGTTCCGTTTTTTTATTTTATTCTCTTTTTGCTTACCCATCTCTATCTTGTCTTCAATAAACTTTTAATAAATGTGAAAAAAAAAAAAAGAAAAGTCATTGATAAAAAAAAAAGGCGTGGGGGTCCCCCAGAATTCAATTACCAGGCCCTTTAGGTCTGGAATGGATATTAAGGGGAACCCCGCCGCAAATTAAAAAAAAATGCGTGGAGTTCCTCCAAATATCCATATCTGGCATGGATTTTAAGGGGAACTCCACCCCAAATTAAAAAAAATGGCGTGGAGTCCCCCCAAAAATCCATACCAGACCCTTATCCGAGCACGCAACCTGGCAGGCCGCAGGGGAAAAGGGGGGGGACGAGAGAGCGCCCCCCCTCCCTCCTGAACCGTATCAGGCCACATGCCCTCAACATGGGGAGGATGTCCCCATGTTGATGGGGACAAGGGCCTCATCCCCACAACCCTTGCCCAGTGGTTGTGGGGGTCTGCGGGCGGGGGGCTTATTGGAATCTGGAAGACCCCTTTAACAAAGGGGACCCCCAGATCCTGCCCCCCCTATGTGAATTGGTAAGGGGTACATTGTACCCCTACCATTTCACAAAGAAAGTGTCAAAAAATGTAAAAAAAAAAACACAAACACCTTGAAAAAGTCCTTTATTAAAAAAAAATAATAAAAAAAAAAAAACATTCCAGCGGAGAAATCCAGTGTCCCGCGGCGATCCGATGTCCAGCGCTGTCCGTCATTGGCTGAGCCTGAGCGGACCTGATGGGGGACTTCCTCCGCAGTCTATTACATGTATAGACCCGCCCCTTCTAAAGTTCCCCATCAGGTCCGCTCAGCCAATGACTCGGTGTTCCTGATGCGGAACATGAGAAGGGGCGGGTCTATACATGTATTACAAAGTGAGAGAAGTTCCCCATCAGGTCCGCCCCCTCGGTATGTCGGACCCCGCCTACGTCATTGGCCTGAGCGGGAAACTTCCTTCACTGTGTAATTTAAATTTACACAGTGAAGGAAGTTTCCCGCTCAGGCCAATGACGTAGGCGGGGTCTGACATACCGAGGGGGCGGACCTGATGGGGAACTTCCTTCACTGCGTAATACATGTATAGAGTCTATACATGCATTACACAGTGAAGGAAGTTCCCCATCAGGTCCGCCCCCTCGGTATGTCAGACCCCGCCTACGTCAATTACACAGTGAAGGAAGTTCCCCGCTCAGGCCAATGACGTAGGCGGGTCCGACATACCGAGGGGGCGGACCTGATGGGGAACTTCTCTCACTTTGTAATACATGTATAGACCCGCCCCTTCTCATGTTCTGCATCAGGTCCTCAGCCTTACACCGAGTCATTGGCTGAGCGGACCTGATGTGGAACTTTAGAAGGGGCGGGTCTATACATGCAATAGACTGCGGAGGAAGTTCCCCATCAGGTCCCCTCAGGCTCAGCCAATGACGGACAGCGCTGGACATCGGATCGCCGCGGGACACTGGATTTCTCCGCTGGAATGTTTTTTTTTATTTTTATTATTAATATTTTTTTAATAAAGGACTTTTTCAAGGTGTTTGTGTTTTTTTATTTTTTTTTTACATTTTTTGACACTTTCTTCGTGAAATGGTAGGGGTACAATGTACCCCTTACCAATTCACATAGGGGGGCGGGATCTGGGGGTCCCCTTTGTTAAAGGGGTCTTCCAGATTCCGATAAGCCCCCCGCCCGCAGACCCCCACAACCACTGGGCAAGGGTTGTGGGGATGAGGCCCTTGTCCCCATCAACATGGGGACATCCTCCCCATGTTGAGGGCATGTGGCCTGGTACGGTTCAGGAGGGAGGGGGCCGCTCTCTCGTCCCCCCCCTTTTCCCCTGCGGCCTGCCAGGTTGCGTGCTCGGATAAGGGTCTGGTATGGATTTTTGGGGGGACTCCACACCATTTTTTTTAAATTTGGGGTGGAGTTCCCCTTAAAATCCATGCCAGATCTGAAGGGCCTGGTATAAATATATGGGGGAACTCCACGCATTTTTTTTTTTAAATTTGCGGCGGGGTTCCCTTTAATATCCATTCCAGACCTGAAGGGCCTGGTAATTGAATTCTGGGGGACCCCCACGCTTTTTTTATTTTTTTTATCAATGACTTTTCTATGTATTGCCGGGAGCCGACAATTCATTAATAGCCGCAAGTGAGTTTTAAATGACTTTTTTTTTTCCTTCAAAAATGACACTTTGTGCAGGGACAGTTCTAAGCACGGGAAACATGCGCCACTTTACATGCATATCATACACACCCCCCAGGTACGAAATGTAAAGGAATATTTCACTTTTATTGTTTCACTTTAAGCATTATTAAAATCACTGCTCCCGAAAAAACATCAGTTTAAAAAAAAAAATTTGCATTGATACATGTCCCCTGGGGCAGGACCCGGGTCCCCAAACACTTTTTAGGACAATAGCTTGCATATAAGCCTTTATAATTAGCACTTTAGATTTCTCCCATAGACTTTTCGAATTTGCAGCGAACACCCCAATTTGTTCACTGTTCGGCGAACGGGCAATGTTCCAGTCGAACATGAGTTTGACTCGAACTCGAAGCTCATCCCTAGTAAGTATATTTACATTTAGTGGGATTACCTTCTCTCCATGAATCTACAAAATTATATTTGGATAGAAGTTGTGAAAAATACATTTTAAATGTATTGTGAGATGGTGTGTACGGGGATTTATCTACAAATGGGAGGAGGACCTGGTTAGAATCTCCACACAGTATGACTGTTCCTGTTTTATGGTCATTCACAACTTGTAGTAAGTGTGACATGAATGGGTTTGGTTGCTTATTTGGTGCGTAGTAGGAAACTACAGTAATTACATTGTCCATAATACAGCCTGTGAGAATCAAGTAGCGTCCTTCTGGATCTTTTATTTGAGATTGAAGGGTAAATGGGGTAGAGTGATGAAAGGCTATGAGGGTGCCCCGATGCCTAGAGGTAGCCGAAGCTGTAAAGGTTTGCGGATAAAAGTGGGACATAAATTTGGGTGTGGAAGTGTTCGTGAAGTGGATCTCTTGTAGGCAAACTATGTGCGCCTTTCTGGCATGGAATGCACGGAAGGCCTTGGTATGTTTCTGGGGGATGTTTAGTCCCTGAACATTCAGGGACATAATGTTTAATGGTGCCATGGTAGCTGAATAGACAAAGGAGACTTACCCATTAATAAGTTATTCAGGTCAGTTGATACGATCCAAGTGGACTCAAAGAGAGAAGAAGAGAGAAGAATGGAAATGAGTACTAGAGTGAGGAAAAGGAATAAAACAATAATGGTTAGAGAGAATAATGTATAGATCAACATAAAGACACATTTAAGTGTTTCCCGCGAGTGAGAGCAAAGATCACCCACTGGGGAAATGGTGCTTCCATCAGACTTCCACATATTATATGTGGCCGAATGAGGGAGGCAGAGCAGGGTGCCCGGATCTCCCATTCAAGGGGGGAGAACCATCCGAAAAGAACATCTTAATGATGTTTAATACTGTAAACCTTGCAACTTATAATAAGAACTATTAGTGTTAAAGTTAACTATATTAAGGAAGGGACGGTATGGGTAATAAGAAATAAAGAAATGGCATCTGATTGCCCCAGGGTACCCTGGAAGGTAAGTAAAATAAACAAAAGGAGTGGGAAGGGGGATTGAGGGTAGAGCAGGGTCGGGAAAACCTCAACATTAACATTGGGGGTATAACTAAGGTTCTACCAGGGAGAAGTAAAGGTGAGAATTTTCTAAAAAATATAGTATTAATGCTACATTAAAACTTCTTAATGGCAGTCTAGGGTTCAGCCGAAATCTTAACAATTAGAACAAGTAAGACCTATGGCCATAATAATTCTTATGAATGCCAAGAGACCTTGTACACATGCCCTTTATGTAGGTCAAAAATGGTTAAATTAAATAGCACTTATGCATGCAAAGGGCTGTGAAGAGGACTTAGAACTTTGACTGTAGGAATAGTATTCAGTCCTGGAAATTCAGCTGAAATAAAGAAAAATTAAAGCACACATTGAGCATGGAATTCTGGAGAACAAAAAGGAAACAGTTTATGGAACAGAACTTAATATTATGTATTTGAGAACTAGTAGGTGCAATGTGTTGCACAATAAGTCTTTAAAAAGACTAGTAGCAGGGTGAGGAGTGAGCCAAATTCTTAGTTTTTGAACTTCTTTCAATCCATTGAATCATCTCGTTCCTGAGGAGGTGATGCGTAGCGTCCTCTCTTGTGGGATGGATGGTTTCCATTACTCGGATTGGGTTGGGAATGATTTCCTTTGAATGAGAGAGGTGTTGTCCTACAGCGCGATTAAGTATTTTGTGGATCTGGTTCCATTAAGTTCAGGTCTATGAGTGCATGTTGAAGTTCATCAAAAGCTCTGCAGGTATATTTTTTCCCTTTGTAGGCAAAGAGTAGGGAAAATGGGAACCCCCATTGATAGGTGATGTCATGGCACTGTAATTCCAGAAGAAGGGGTTTTAATGCTCTCCTTTTAGCAATTGTAAGTTGGGACAAATCAGCAAACAATTGGTAGTCATTTCCTTGGAAATTCAGCTGTGTTTTGTCCCTAGCAGATGACAGAAGCTGTTCTTTCATACAATAATAGTGTAATTTCACTATAATATCGCGTGGGGGACCGTCAGGTTTTTTTGAAGCAAGGGCCCGATGGATTCTGACGAATTTCAATCTTTCAATGGGAATGGCTGGTTGCAATTCCTGAAACAGAGCAGTTATGGTGAATTGCAGGTCAGTGATTGTTTCAGGAATTCCCCTGATACGTAAGTTGGACCTCCTGTCCCTGTTCTCATGGTCCTCGAGTTTAGTATGGAGCATTAGGTTTTCCTCTTTGAGGAGTTCTATTTCCATAGTGTGTTCAAGAGAAATATTTTCTAAATCATCTGTTTTAACCTCTAAAGCTGCTGTGCGCTTTCCAAGTTCTGTTATCTCTCTAGTGACGTTGGAAGTGATTTGATCAGATGTTTGTTTTAGAGCTTTATGCAGCATATGTTCAAACTGTTTTAATATGGCTGGGGCTACTTGAGGGGTCTGAGGAGAGTCTTATGAGGTGAATAACTCGCTGTCAGAATCAGCTGGGGAGACAGGCTGTGTCAGGCTTTGCCTGTGTGAGCGCATAGAGGCTGTGTATGAAGAGGGGGCGGCGCCATTTTAGTCATGGCTTTCCCCTTTGAAGCCTTCATGAGGGAATTCTTTATCTTGGCACGGCCGCCTCACAGTGCCATAATTTTGCCCTCCAATTGGCCAGCAAAGTCCCGGGTAGTAGCTTTACCCCGTGGGTATGTCGGAATACTTGCGGGTTTTGGTTAAATACCGGCTCTTCTCCTGAACGGTACAGAGCTCTAGCACTGCATTATCGCACCGCTAGACTCCGCGTATGCGCCTCTTTTCAATACATTTTCATTTCCCAATGTTATTTTATGGGATCTCTTTTTGTATATTGCTATTGATGGTTCAAGGCTTTGATAGAGACCGGCAGTGCCAGTCATTCGCCCTGTTTGTTTTTGGTCCCCTCCCTTGTTGAAGAGATCGAAACCAAAACCTAGTGATGGGCCTGACCCAGTGCTGACTCGGAGGATGAAAGGGGGATTCTCCCCTTATTTGTTAACTTTGTTAACCATTGGAGGACCGCATTGACATCCAGTACACCTTGAGTTCTTCTCTGGTTTGGGATATCTCCAACAAGGATCGTTTACGGTTGGTCGTTGGGTCCATGGGCTTCATCCACGGTTTCCAGCAGTGAGAGTCTTCAGACAAGCCATTGAGATTTGCCATTTGGATTTCCCATGCTCTATTGATCTACTGTCACTGACAGGTAGATCCATCAGCTCTGGTAAGAGTATTTTACCTCTCTGTATTTCTTTGAAAGAAGGGTTACGTGATGGTCTACCTGGTTACACATCCAGCTTTATCATCTTTTTGAATTGTATCTCTACCTCTTGGGGATCCCTGGGTCCAAGACACTGACCTTCTGGACGATATCACCTGTTTGGGGATTTGAGATAGTAGGTTTTAGTTTATTTTAAACATGCAAAAAAACTAAAAATAAATAAATAAAAATAAAATAACTAATCATTCAGTAGTAGACAATTACAAAACAACTAGATTTTACCTTTTATCATCTGAGGAGTTGGTGAGTGAGTCTTGTTTTTCCCCTGTGCATCATAGTTAACTCTACCAGTAGGTTTCCCTTTAATATTTGTTACACACATTTTTCAGGGGCAGAATTCTCCCATCAAGCGACAGAAGGCTTTTCAGCACTAACTGGAAAAAGCTGTAGAGCTGGGAATAGCCTTCGCCCAGCTGATGTGTTTAGTTTAGGCTGCTGCAGCCTCACGCTTTCCCTCTTACATGTTACCATTCATTTTAGGATGAACCTGTGGCCAACAAATGTATTCCCTTTGTGGTATATCTGTGTTATCCTGATTGCTGTTTGTAACGGGTGGGCCCGTGGAACCCAGAAGTTCTTAGAAAGTATGAGCCAGAAAATAATGGACATTGAGAATATGTCTTGGATTGCTTTAAAATGGGTCTGTAATATTAATCCACCTGGATGCCTGTTGTAATGTTAATGAACCCAGACTAGCTTCCAAAAGCCTTATCATTGTTGTTTGTGATGATGTGGATTGGAGCTGGTAGACCGTCTGGCTGCCTATTATGGGATGTTTAAGTGTCTTGCTGTGAGGAAAGGGGGGGGGAATCACTCCAGCAACCCCTCCTGCTAAGACTGTTTACTGAAGGAAAAGTTTGAACACACCTGACCTGTATCCCCATTGTCATTGGACAATTTAACCCGCCCTGTTCCCCAAGGATGGGAGGGAAGTGTTTTGAAGAGAAATGTGTTACCATGTGCTGGCAATAAAGATTGATTCCCTGTTTTGGAACCTCAACACAGAGCGCTGTCTTGTTTGTGCAGGGAGAATTATTTGTGTGGGGTCTTATTCAGCTGGTTGGAGTGTCTGGTAGCTGCTGTGTGTTTAGGAATGGAATATATTTAAACAACGTTAACCCCTGTCGTTACATTGGTGGTAAGCAGCGGATTGATTCCCACAGCCGGAAGGACAGCTACAAGAGTACACAGGCCAATGGAGGCACAGTATGAACGGCTAAAGCGCTCTACCCTGAAGGACTTACTGGAGAACCGGGAAAGACCGGCCAACAACCGTAAGAAGAGGGACAATATCAGAGAACTAGTCGAAATGGATGGAACCGAAAGGACCAGCGTAACAGACAGGACACCCGAAGAGGCAAGTTTTGATCGGCCTGTTAACATAAGACTGGCACATTATGGTCCTAACCCTACAGCGGAGATCATAGACCGAGTTATAGCAGCTGTGGACGTAAATTTGCTACCGCAAAGAGGTGCTGCAGTAGCAGAAGTCAGAGCAGCACCAACTGAAAGGAGAAAGATACATTTTACTGCTTTTAAAAATTTCATTGAAACTGAAGGAGAGATTGATGGGTACCTTGCTGATTTTGAACGGCAATGTGCCCTACACCGGGTGCCCACAGAGGAATGGGTTACCATTTTGTCTGGGAAATTGTCCGGCCGGGCCAGTGAAGCATTCAGGGCCATCCCAGACGAGGATATTATGAACTATGGACTGGTAAAAGAAGCACTGTTGGCCAGGTATGCCGTCACACCAGAGGCATACCGGAGGCGGTTCCGAGAGATGAGCAAGCAGACTGGAGACTCGTATACCGAGTGGGCATGCCGCCTACACCGCACGGAATCCCACTGGGTCGCTGGATGCCAAGCAGAATCCGGGGAAGAGGTGCTGCAGGTGTTCCTGCTGGAGCACTTCTTTGACAAACTGTCCCTGGAAGTCAGAGAGTGGGTCCGGGACCGAAAACCTTTCACCTTGCCTGAAGCAGCTCGCTTGGCGGACGAATACTCAGACACCCGCAAACTGGATAACCCTGTGGTCAAGACAACAGCTCGGGTGGATTATCGATCAGTGGCACCTCCTCCGGCTATCGCCTACCAACCCCAGTCGTGCCACCCTACAGCACCACCTCCAGCGGCCACTTATTCTCAGCAGCCCAGGTCCAACTCCCAGGACTACTCACAACCCATCAGGTGTTTCGGGTGTAAACAGCTAGGGCACAAAAAGATAGACTGTCCGTTAAATCCAGCCAGGCAGTCCCAGTCATGGAGACAGCCAGCAAGGGGGAACCCCCACACATCCATGCCTGCGGCCCACTGCGTTGAGGAGGAAAAACATTGGGGCGTCCTGCACGAGGCTGATCCAATACAAGCAGCTAACCGGGACAACCGGCAGCAACATAGGCAGACTGTCTGGGTCAATGGAAAGGTAGCCAATGGCCTACGTGATACTGGCGCCACCATGACCCTACTACAGAAGAACCTCGTCCCAGAGAGCCAACATACCGGAGCCACTGTAGCCGTAAGAGTAGCAGGAGGCACCGTCTTCCGGATACCCGTTGCCCGTGTTCACCTGGATTGGGGGGTTGGTTCGGGACACGTGAATGTGGGGGTGATGAAGGATTTGCCAGCGGATGTACTACTGGGGAATGATTTTGCCCCCCTCCTTTCTGCTTACGCCGCAATGGGCCCCGCTGAAGCCAACCCAGTGACTACCTGTGCCCAGATCCAGGCTGCTGGAACCGACCCGCTTTCTGCCGAGACCCGGGTAAGACTATCTTCCCTGACATGTACCTTAGATCAGGCACAATATCAGTCTAAAATTGGAATGTGACAAGTTGGCCAGTGAGAAATCGGAGATGCAACGACACTACGTCATGTATTATGAGATGTCCCATGGCTTGAACATTGAAATGCACAAACAGGCTGAAATTGTCAAAAGGTTAAATGGGATTTGCGCCCAGGTTTTACCTTGCCTCTCCCAAGAGCGTCAGCAACAAGTTTTGGGAGCCATTGAGAGAGCAAAGCAAGTGACTGTTCCAGAACTGAATTCCATTATTCGCCCTACAACCTTACAACTTCACCATCAGCTACTGACTCGGTAAGCAAAATGGCAATGCTGATGGGTTGTCCAGGCATTAGAGGAATGAAACTATGGACTAACTTCGGAGTCAACCCATCTGGGGTCTCCTCCTGTGTTAGTCTCCTGCCGAAAGGGGAGAGAAATGTAACGACAGGGGTTAACGTTGTTTAAATATATTCCATTCCTAAACACACAGCAGCTACCAGACACTCCAACCAGCTGAATAAGACCCCACACAAATAATTCTCCCCGCACAAACAAGACAACGCTCTGTGCTGAGGTTCCAAAACAGGGAATCAATCTTTATTGCCAGCACATGGTAACACATGTCTCTTCAAAACACTTCCCTCCCATCCTTGGGGAACAGGGTGGGTTAAACTGTCCAATGACAATGGGGATACAGGTCAGGTGTGTTCAAACTTCTCCTTCAGTAAACAGTCTTAGCAGGAGGGTTTGCTGGAGTGATTCACCCCCCCTTTCCTCACAGCAAGACACTTAAACATCCCATAATAGGCAGCCAGACGGTCTACCAGCTCCAATCCACATCACAAACAACAATGATAAGGCCTTTGGAAGCTAGTCTGGGTTCATTAACATTACAACAGGCATCCAGGTGGATTAATATTACAGACCCATTTTAAAGCAATCCAAGACATATTCTCAATGTCCATTATTTTCTGGCTCATACTTTCTAAGAACTTCTGGGTTCCACGGGCCCACCCGTTACACTGTTTTTCTAAGTTGGTACACATAGGGAATTGCTGTTATGTAATTTTTTAAATAGTCTATGCATATGGCGGGAATATGATATCATGATGTCAAGGGGAGGGTCTGGGGTCATTTTCTTGTTCATTGATGGATGTTTCTTTAACCACTTAAGGGCCAAGCCTTATTCTGAGATTTGGTGTTTACAAGTTAAACATTTATTTTTTGCTAGAAAATTACTTAGAACCCCCAAACATTATATATTTTTATTTTCTAACAATCTAGAGAATAAAATGGCGGTCGCTGCAATACTTTCTGTCACACCGTGTAATGACAGGGGTTAACATTGTTTAAGATATTCAATTCCCGAACACACGACAGCTACCAGACATTCCAAACAGCCGAAATAAGACCCCATACAACTAATTCTCCCTCCACAAACGAGACAACACTCTGTGTTGAGGTTTGCAGCAAGTCTGACAATCTTTATTGAGAAAGCAGGCTCTTATATACATTAAAAGAATACTGTAGTCCAGTTGCTCAGATCCGGGCACCCACTTACACATTTGGTGGTCCTGCCCGTTGGTGCAATTATTTTGGGAACAGATATTTGAAACTGCCTCCAAGATATTTGGTTTCACTGTGCAACCAGACCCAGCCACAGCCTTGCTCAATCTAAAACCTGATCTCATTACACATAAACAATTCAAACTCCTCATTCAATTTCTTACAGCAGCAAAGCAAACAATAGCAAAGGCATGGAAGACCCCTAAATTGGAGATATTCGAGACCATAAATAGAGTAAATGACTTTGTCTCACGCCAAAATGTTAGCTATAGAAAATCAAATTCCAATCTTTGAAAAGATCTGGGATCCTTGGATTAAATTTCACCTACCTTCTATTAGTGACAACTCGATTCTCATGCCATGGTAGCCGGAGGACTCAATCGGTTAAACTAGCTACTAAACCAAATTTCTGAAGCTTGGGAGCTACCCTGCTCAATATAGTGAACACTGTGTTTTACTTAAACCCTCAAGCCGCGGACCGATTCATTCAGGTGGACTCCTACACTCCCCCCCCCCCCCTCTGGTTTCCTACTATTCTATTCCATCTATTTTATTTTATATTATCTATCTAATTTTATTTTACCCTATTTTATTTTGATATCTTTACTTCTTTTTCTCTTTTCTTTTCTCTATTATTCTTACTTCATAACGCACCTTATTGAAGCTACAGTATTACTCTACATTACTTTTTTCGAAGATACAGATCAATTTATAATTAATATGTTAAATATTTCTTTCAACTACAGTCTTGAATATATTAGTACAAGGATTTATTTACTTTCTATCTCATTTAAGTCCTTATAATTTTCATTAGGATATATTCTGTAGACCCTATTTGTTGTTTTTCTATATTTGTAATAATTGGACAAATATCAACAACATGTATTACATATGATCTGTATGTGACTAATATATATGTCCAATAAAATACTTTGACAAGGAAAAGAATACTGTAGTCCAAATGAACAACTCCACCCACAGCATCACACAATGGTTACATAACGAGCCCCCAATACACATTATTCTGACATCCCTTAGCAGACAACAGGTGAGTTCATTAACTAATCCCTTTACAGCTTAAATGCCTAATATGCATGACCTTTACGTTTCCCAGACTGGCTGTCTGCTACCTTACAATATCATAAATACACCTTTGACCAGACCTAATTTACATGAGCTAATTACCTAATTCCTTTATACAATTACGGAGTTAATTATCACAATCCACAATGAAAAGATTTTTAGAAGATAGCCGGGACTCATTTACATTACACAGGCAGCCAGGTGGTTGGAGGTGATGGCATTAACATCTTTCAATTAACCCGTTGAGTTCAGAATCAACCGCCAGTAAATAGTTCTTTTTACTTATATCCTGAGGAATATTGTGGATTAATATTACAGATTTTAAAGCAATCCAAGACATATTCTGAATGTCCATTATTTTCTGGCTCATACTTTCTAAGAGCTTCTGGGTTCCACGGGCCCTCCCGTTACACACCGTATTTGCTCAGCAGAAAAAATACACTTTTTTTAAATTAAAAAATAAGACAACAGTAAAGTTAGCCCAATTTTTTTTTAAATTGTGAAAGATAATGTTATGCCGAGTAAATTGATACCCAACATGTCACGCTTCAAAATGGCGCCCGCTCGCGGAATGGCGACAAACGTTTACCCTTAAAAATCTTCATAGGCGACGTTTAAATTCTACAGGTTGCATGTTTTTGAGTTACAGAGGAGGTCTAGAGATAGAATTATTGCTATAGCTCTTACGATCGCGGTGATACCTCACATGTGTGGTTTGAACATCTTTCTCATATGCGGGCGCTGCTCACGTATGCGTTCGCTTCTGCACGCGAGCTCGGCGGGACAGGGCACGTTTAAAATAATTTTTGGGATTATTTATTTTACCTTTTATTTAATTTTTTTACACTGTTCTTTAAAAAAAGTGTCACTTTTATTCCTATTATTCCTATTACAAGGAATGTAAACATCCCTTAATAGTAATAGAAAAAAAAGCATGACAGGACCTCTTAAATATGCGATCTGTGGTCAAAAAGACCTCAGATCTCATATTTGCACTAAAATGCAATAAAAATAAATAAATAATTAAATGCCATTTGAAAAAAATAAAACTCCCTTTAAGAGCATTGGGCAGAAGTGACGTTTTGACGTCGCTTCCGCCCTGCAATGATATATCGACGGGTGGGGGCCATCTTCCCCTCACTTGTCTCCATACCAAGCCAGAAAGAGGACGCGATTGCCTCCACCGCTACCGACGGCGATCCCGCCGCAGAGACCACTTTTATCGGAAAGCGGACCATCCACTGAAGAAGATACCGGGGCTATGGTAGCTAGCTGCTTCCTCTTCAAAGTACCGGCGTAAAATGACGGCGGGCGGTCCGGAAGTGGTTAAATACAGTTTGTTCTGCATTACAATTTCTCAATTGCCTGACGAAGGAGTCCTGCGTGGCTCTGAAACATTGCTTTTTGCTGTAATGATGTGTTTGCTAATTAAAGCTTTTGAAGATCTTTTTGGAGATCTTGGTGTGCTGGTGACATTATTCTATTTTCCCCTGGAGATGCACTTTCCGGCACACTACAATCTGAAATTCATGCATTACTATTACCCTCAATTTTATTTGGCAAATGGCGCGGGTAAGACTGGGGGAGGTAGCGATCTGTTTTTCCAAGCAGGTCTTTTCTCTGGAGAGGATGCCCGATGACCCAGATGCCCGATACTTGTTACTAGTGGGCCACTTGGAGGGCTCCCTGGTCACTATAATACTACTGGTCACTAATGTTCCTACTATGCTCCTAACACGGCAGCTACCCTTTTTTGAAAAATGTTTGCATGCTGTGATCCCTGAATTAGAGGGTGTAATGAGATTTTTGGGGGTGACTCTAATGTAGTCCTGGATTCTGTCTTTGACAAAACCTCCAACTTCTCAAAGATCCCTTGAAAAAGTCACGTAATCGGTGACGCAAGGCGTCGGGAGGAGTTGGTGACATGGTCACCCGGTGTCTCAGTTACACGGTTTGTTTTTTATTTTCTAAATAGGTTCCTTTAAGCTAGTGCATTGTTGGTTCAATTACCTTTCCCTTCGATTTCCCTTCTAAATGTTTTGTACTTTGTTTTCTTTGTCTGAATTTCTCACTTCCTGTTCCTCCTCAGTAAGCTGTTCAGTAAGCTGTTCTGGCTGACTAACTACCACTCGGATGATGGTGTGAAGTTTACCGAGGAGAAACAGGAAGTGAGAAATGCAGACAAAGAAACAAAACATTTAGAAGGGAAATCGAAGGAAAAGGTAAGTGAACCAACAATGCACTAGCTTAAAGGAACCTATTTGGAAAATAAAAAACGAACCTTTACAACCCCTTTAAACAATACAAGTTATACACAAGATGATGTAATATGTGAGTTAGATATCGCTATGTTTTTTATATATATAAATTTGTTTGATTGAATTATGCACATGTCATTTTTAGAATTTTATACCTTTATGCTTGAGATCATTTTGAATGGTGCAGCTGCTCTGTTTCACTTTTTTCGTTTTTATATACATAGAAGCGCTTCAGTATTTTCACAAAACTTCTCAAAGACATTACCCAAAATGTTTCTCTAAGTTGGCTAAAATGTTACATTACCACAATTTAATTGATGTCTGGCAGGGCCTTAACCCATCCAGGAAAGACTATACGTTCTTTTCCCATGTTTATAACACTTTCTTCAGAATATACCATTTCTTCACAACCCGACTGCATTACCCCTTTACCAGTCTAGCAAAATGGTGGACGTGGCCTGGTCAGATCATTTATTGCTCTGGATGGTATGCAAGTCATTGATATGGCACAGGGGTCCTGCCCCATTGAGACTAAATGATTCCCTATTGAGCAACCCTTGGGTTTGGTTTCACAAAGAACAGCGCCTTAAGGAGTTTTTTGACCTGAATAATTCAATAGACACCTCTTCAGTGACTAATTAGGCAGCCCATATGGCTACCACCAGGGGCAATTTCTTTCAAATTGCGACCAGACTGAAGAAAACTTCTGACTCTCTAATTCACCAGAAGGAGTGTGCATTGTCCGACCTGTTAGCCAAACATAAGGCAAACCTGGATCTAGATCTCAGAGACCAGATAGATTCAGTTTGGCTGGAACTGAATCTGTCTGACAACTAGGTTTGAAAAGAGCCTTAGATGGACACAAGGTAACTTTTACACATTGAAAGACAAGCACGTAAACTCATACCTCGATTTTGCCGTATGGTAATCCCTAAGATTAGACAATCTAACGGTTCTCTGACTCAGAACCTGCAGATGATAATGAATCTTTTCCACTCTTACTACACTTCCCTATATAGTGAGATTATTAAGGATTAGGGATGGTCCCGATGTTCGAGTTGAACGTAAGTTTGACTCGAACATCGGGTGTTTGTTTGTTCATAGAACAAACAAACATATGGGGCGCTCGCGGGAATTTCACCCGCCGCAATGCACCCTATAATGCACTGTGAGATCGCAGTGCATTGAAGGCTGCTGATTGGCCAAAGCATGCACCTGACCTGTAGGCTTTGGCCAATCACAGCACGATATGCTGTGAGAAACTTAATTGATGTCTGGCAGGGCCTTAACCCACCCAGGAAAGACTATACGTTCTTTTCCCATGTTCATAACACCTTCTCCAGAATAGACCTTTGGCCAATCATGGCTCAGGGGCTAAGTCCACGCCCCACACTATATAAGAATGCGGCTGTATGTAGTGTGTTGGAGTGGAGATAGCGTAGGTAGGCAGGTTAATTAGTGGATAAAGTATGTAATCAGTGTAGTATATATAGAGGGCAGTCAGTGTAGAATATATACTACAGTGCAGTCAGTGTAGAATATATATCACAGTGCAGTCAGTGTAGTTTATATATATATATATATATATATATATATATATATATATATATATATATATATTACAGTGCAGTCAGTGCGAATACATATTACAGTGCAGTCAGTGTAGTGTAGTGTGTGTGTGTGTGTGTGTGTGTGTGTGTATATATATATATATATATATATATATATATATATATATATATATATATATATACAGTGTATAATACATAATACAGTGCAGTCAGTTTAGTGTATATAACGCAGTGCATAGTATATACTACAGTGTGGTACAGAGTGTATATACCACAGTGCAGTGCATAGTATATACTAGGGTTGTCCCGATGACACTTTTTTGAGACCGAGTACAAGTACCGATACTTTTTTCCAAGTACTCGCCGATACCGATTACCGATACTTTTTTTTCAATGTCATGTGACAGTTTGAAAGATGGGGACTGATAGGTGGCACTGACAGGTGGCACTTATGGGCACTGACTGGTGACTGGCGCTGATGGGCACTAATAGGTGGCTGGCAATGATAGATGGCACTGATTGCACTGATAGGTGGCACTTATGGGCACTGATGGCACTGATAGGTGGCACTTGTGGGCAGTGATAGGTGACACTGATAGGTGGCACTTGTGGGCACTGATAGATGGCACTGAAAGGTGACACTTGTGGGCACTTATGGGCACTGATGGCACTGATTGCACTATCTGTGCAATCAGTGCCATCTATCAGTGCCCACAAGTGACACCTATCAGTGCAGTCAGTGCCATCTACCAGTGCCACCTGATAGGTGGCACTGATTGCACTGATAGGTAGCACTTGTGGGTACTGATAGGTGGCTGGCACTGAAATGCTGTGGGGGAAAAAAAATGACACAGGATTAAAAAAAAAAAAAAAAACTGCTGCAACGCCCATCTTGGTACACCCTGCACTCGGCTGAAGTAAGCAGCAGCAGACATCTTGTTACACCCAGCCCATATAGCTCGGGCTGGATGTAACAAGATGTCTGCTGCTGCTTACTGCAGCCAAGTGCAGGGTGTACCAAGATGGGCGTGGGGACGTTCAGCCGCTGACGGCGACCGAATGTGACAGCACCGGTCACCGATCCTGATGCGGCTGCGCCCTGCACCCCTGCCAGCTTACCAAGTTCAACTGCAGGTGAGGGACTCGCTCTCCGCCCGCGGACTCCGTACATCGACTGTGCCCGCCCTCTCCAGCCAGACTCCACCCCACACTTTCCTTCAGAGACTCAGCCCGCCCCCTCTCCAGCCAAACTCCGCCTGCACTAGCTCTGTCGACAGACTCTGTCCGCCCTCTCCAGCCAGACTCTGCCCACACTCCCCCGCCCTCCCCAGCCACTGACTCCTCCTGCCCTCTCCGGCCACAAAAAAAAAGTATCGGGTGAAGCATCGGGAGCATTTGCGCGAGTACAAGTACTCGCGCAAATGCTTGGTATCGGTCCCGATACTAGTATATACCACAGTGCAGTGAAGAGTATATAGTGCAGTACATAGTATATACTACAGTGCAGTGCAACGTATATACTACAGTGCAGTGCCGAATACAGTATATATTACAGTGCAGAGTATATAATACTGTGGTGTGAATAAAACAGTGTTGTGCTGCTACTGGAGTGTCAGTGTGTCACCACTGATCCAATTTTATTTCCATTAATCTTTTTTTTTTTTTTTTTTTTACAGTATCAGGTTCTGTTGCTGTATTAGCAGTACTCCCCTTCTGTGTCAGCACAGCAGGGGAGTACCTTTGATTTATTTTTTTCAGTGGTGCAGCAGCGCTAAGAATATTTAGGGCTTATTGCTGTCCTCCCTTCTACGTCGCAGGTGCTTCTCTTTCTGCGTCAGTAGTGGTTCCCTTCTTCATTTTTTTGGCCTTTCTTTTTTTTTTTTTTTACATTTTTTTTTTTTTATTTTAGTTTCTTTTTTGCAGCAGCAGTGAAAAAAAATTCTGCACAGTTGCTGCATCGTTATTTTCTTAAAAATAATATATAATAAAATGGTTTATAGTGCACCAAGCACAAAAGTATTGCACCCAAGAACCATATTCCCTTCCCACACTCTGAAATAGAGTTATAAAAATCCCCCCAAAAACAAAAAAAACAATAATAAAACGGTTTATAGTGCACCAAGCAAAAAACAAAACAAAAATCACCATCATGTCCGGAAGGCCAACAAGGAGAGTCAGACGCTAACAGGCCACTAAAAGAGGGCAAGAAGCTACAACTACAACTGCTGCCTTTTCATCTGGTTGACTCTGCCTCCTTTCGTGAATTTGCGGACTCATGGTCCAGCAGGCATGGTCAGGGTCCTTACATTTTCTTCACGGCGCACTGGGTAACTCTGCTGGCAGATGGGAAGGATGCAGGACAGGATTCAGTGCTGGAGCTTGTTCCACCACGCCTTCAAAAAGCTGGTGGTGATTCTGCCACATCCATCTGCTCCACCCCCTCTTTTCTTCTTCTATGGTCTCTTCTACTGAATTGTTCTCTGAACCAGCAGTTCTCCCTAAGCGTTCAAGGGGCTATGCAAGCAGTCAGGCTAAAAGATGACATGCGTTGCTTCAGTTGGTCTGTTTAGGGGACAGGAGCCACACTCGGGCAGAGTTTCTGTCAGCTCTGCAGGGGCAGGCTCAGATGGTTACGCCATGGCAGCTTGAGCCAGGATTGTTTGTAACAATGGCACCAACCTTCTCTCCACCCTTCGACAGGGACACTTGACACAAGTTCCATGCTTGGCACGCATCCTGAATTTGGTGGTGCCTTGAATTGTATGACCGTTGGAAATGGCCACAGACTTTTCTGGCCTGCCTCAGAAGATCTTGTAAGCCAGGGTATCAGCAAGGGTGTCCCTCTAGTCTTCCTGCTGGAGCACACGCTTCGTGGCATCATGAACAGGGCACTTGAGGCAGTAAAGCGGGAGGAAGAAGAGGACTTTGAATTACCCCTGATGCCAGAAGTGGAAGGAGTTCTCTTTGAAGCATTTTATATGCATGCTTTTTTTGACTTCTCTATTTAGAGGGTCAAAACCAGCTGGTAGGCGTATATCGATCCTTGGTGGTAGTCTCTTTTGGAAGCTTTGATGTTGGATAGCTTCAGCTTTCATATTTACAGTGGATTTGATTTCTCAAGTGGACTTTATTATTTATAATGGACTCACTTTATTATTTATGGTGGAATCTTTCTAGCTTATGTAATATCACACATTTGTTTTGTTCATTTTTATTTTTTGCACATATGATTTTGTAGATTGTATTAGCGCAAAAATATATATTTTACTATTGATCTGACTGTGAGAAATATCTCATGGTACTGTTGCAGCTTCCTAGCACTTTTGTTTTTGGTACATTAACTTAAATGCGGTATGTTTCTTCTATGTTACTCTTCAATTGACTTTGACCTGAAAAATTGGCATGCCCATGCTCTCTCCTGGATGGGTAGAATTGCGGCAACTAAGATGACGGTTCTTCCCAGAATACTGTATTTGTGGTCTTTACTGATCCCTGTACCGGCCACACTTCCTAAGAAATTACAATCATTGGTTTTCAAATCTATTTTTAGCAATGGCCACTGTAGGGTAGCTTGCTTCACTTTGTATATTTCTGAGTGGAGAGGTGATCTGGGAGTTCCTCATTTTCTCTGCTATTACAGAGCCACTCAACTATCTCAGCTATATCAAATCTTTTCTGAGAACTATAAACCCGACTGGGTGCGCCTGGAGGCACAAGCTAGTGCTCCACCCCCAATAGATCTCCGGTTATGGCTCCCTCCCAGGGAACGCCAGGCTGTTTTGAGCCCCTCCCTATTGCATTCCCTACATCTCTGGGACACAACATGCAAACTATACCCTTTGAAGTCACCTCATACACCTGTGGCCCACCTTTTCAATAATCCCCATTTCCCCCCAGATCAGCAACCTCAACAGTTTGCCTGGCGGGTCAATAAAGGTCCTTATCGGATAGCACACTTTACAGACCACAGCGGGATCAGACAGTCTTCCTATTTTTTGGAGACTTTACAGATACCCTCCACAGAGACTTTCCACTTGTGCCAAATCCCTCGTTATTTGCAGACATTAGTTAGGGACCAGGTGGATATACCGTATTTTCCAGCGTAAAAGACGACTTTTTAACCCATAAAAATCTTCTCAAAAGTTGGGGGTCGTCTTATACGCCAGTACCTGACATGTATGGACGGCCGCGGTCTGACTGAGATTCTACATGTCAGGGATAAGGTATGTAATCATCGAGGCATGCAGGGGCACAGTGAGGTATGCAATGGCACAGTATAGTGAGGTATGCAATGGCACAGTATAGTGAGGTATGCAATGGCACAGTATAGTGAGGTATGCAATGGCACAGTATAGTGAGGTATGCAATGGCACAGTATAGTGAGGTATGCAATGGCACAGTATAGTGAGGTATGCAATGGCACAGTACAGTGAGGTATGCAATGGCACAGTACAGTGAGGTATGCAATGGCACAGTGAGCCTGGTATGCAATGGCACAGTGAGGTATGCAATGGCACAGTGAGGCATGGCTAGTCAGAAGGGGGGTCGTCTTATACGGCGAGTATATCCCAAAACCCGAATTTTAGCTGGAAAATTAGGGGGTCGTCTTAAACGCCCAGTCGGCAAATACAGTAACAACTATGACTTTATTTGAGAATAAATGTCTGTGCGGTCCTGGGATGTGAGGAGGGATTATCAGAGCTATATGTTCAACGCATTAATATAAGACAATGGATCAAATACCAATACTGTGTTAATAAAAACAACAGGGGGTGACACTACACCTAAAACCTGGATAATGCTGTAACGCATTGCACGGTGTAGTGCAATTAGTATAAATAACCTTATAAACAATAATCTAATTTATAATAATAAAGTCCATGTACCGCCACCAAAATGATTCTTTAATCCAGTGCACAGTGAAAATAACAATTCTGTGGATGGGATAAGAAAGGGTGCTGTCCTCCACCAATCTACCAGACTGGTGAGTAAGATGTTTGTCTAGACTGGTGAAGGACAGCACCCCTTCTTATCCTATCCAGAGAATTGTTATTTTCACTGTGCACTGGATTGAAGAATAGTTTTGGTGGCGGTTCATGGACTTATTATAAATTAGATTATTGCTTATAAAGTTATTTATACTATTTGTCACTTGCATATGCTTTATGAGTAATTCACATCACATGATTTGGTTTTATTTGAGCGCGGTATGAAATTTATTTTCCATTTCACAAGTTTCAACACCACCTGTCTGTATGGTTTAGGGACCACCAACTGTTCAACAATTTCATCATTCTTTTTATATACATGATAAAGTAAATCGTCATTGCTGCTGAAATAATGAAAACAGGGCCTGTCCCCTGGTTCGACGGGGTACATCATTAATCACTACTACATTTTCCCAGGCCGTGGCAGCAAGGGTAGGGTCTTTTCTCTGCTTGGTACCAAAGTTTTCCTTGTGCACATTAAGGTCAGAAAACTCCAGTGTAGCCTCAGAGTCAGCAGACGGCTGTCCACCTTCACTGGTTGTGGGGACTTCCTCAGGCTCCTCCAGTTCCCCTTCCATAACTGAGAAAGGAAGACCCGTGAGAAGTCTCCTGAACCCACATTGTCAGTGCTGACCAGGAGTTCTGGCTCTGCTACTGAGTCAGTTACTGTGACTGAGTCAGGACGATCCCAGAGTTCCCAAAACAAAGGAAAGTCCCTACCAATGATGGCTTCATGCACCAAGTGGGGCACAAGTCCGACCGGATGGGTCACTGTACCTAAATCACCTAAAGCACCTTGAAGCAATTTGGTTATTCACTCACTCATTTTAAATCAGTTTTAAAGTTTAACAGTGGCTGTAGGATACTCCCGGGTATCCCCATGTACACAGATCACAGCAACTTTTTATGCATGAAAATTCACAGGTTTAACCATCTCAGCTTTTACCAAGGTCACTAGACTTCCAGCAATGCCATAATAGGCTTATCATTAACAGTCATTTGGCACATGTGTTTTCCTATATTTGGCATTTCAGCGCATGAAACAGCACAAAACAGACTGCCTTCTATAAGATACATCACACTGCATAGGTTCATCTTTCAATGGACAGTTTGCTGCAACATGTCCCATTCCTGGCAACGGAAACACTTGACGTTGCCCGAATTTGATTTGCTAACAGCCCTGACACCAAAAATCCTCCCCCCTATCTCCTTGCCATGCTTACCAACCGATTCCCCTAGAATAGCCTTACCGGTTGCCTGGGGAGACCGTGGCTTTGGGTGGAAAGTCCGTGCGGTTGTAGGGGTGGTTACCAGGCTCTCTGCAGCAAAGTATCTCTCCACGAGCTCCACTAGATTGTTTGCCGACTTGGGGTCTCCTTGACTCGCCCACTTCTGCAGGGGAATTGGTAGTGACCTCAGGAATCGGTCCATGATCACACGCTCCACTATTTATGTCCCAGACAGGGACTCCGGCTGTAGCCATTTCCGAACCAGATTGATTAGGTTAAACATCTGCGATCTTGGGCCTCTCGTCTTGGAAGACACCGAGTCGCGCCAAGATTTCCTGCTTGACCTTTTCATAGTCTCCTGCTTCTGCCAACTCCAGATCATAGTAGGCCTTCTGTGATTCTCCAGAAAGAAAGGGGGCGATCAGTTCTGCCCACTGGGTTTTAGGCCAACCCTCCCTCTCAGTGGTGCGTTCAAACGTTAGCAGAAAGGCTTCTGCATCATCATCTGCAGTCATCTTGGAAAGAAATTGACCCACAGGGATGACTGAGGGCTTGTCTCCAACATCATCAATTTTAGAAGGTGACCACTGTGCTAGCATCTTCACAACTTTAGTCAGGGTTTTCCTATTCACTTTTGCCTCAGTGGCTAGCTGTTCAAACAGCCTCTGCTGCGATTGCTCCTGTATATAGCGTTAGTTTGCTGTTGTGCAGCATTGGATAACACCATTTGTTTGAGGATTTACTCCATGTTTAGTCACTTTAGGTACTGGCCCTTTAAGTAGTAACTTACTACTGCTGCCCGCATTCTCCACCATATGTAACCTGGGGGACAGGTAGCAGGTACAAAGCTCCCTGGGATGAACAGTCTTTCAGGCACAGATACCAAATCCAGTGAGGTAGTGACAAACGGTGCAGTGTTTATTTGTGATATTTACAAGTCTATATACAGGTGCTGTACAGTGTTCCAGAAAACAAAGAGGAACAAAAATAGCCAAACAAACCTAGCCGTGTCTTGGCACTAGCTATACAATTTCATAGGTCCTAACTACCAGGCCGAGCAAGCCTACAGCTTGTCAGCTTCCACATACACAGCTTAATAGCTTTTACCAACCTTTTGCTCTCCTAGACAAAAGTTGTCTGAGATGTGAAAGGAGGCCCTGTGGAACCCAAAATCCCTTGGAGAGGTTGGGAAACCCTTGTTTCAGCTCCTCATGCACCTCCTATGTCACCATTCCTGTGTCCATTAGGGGCACAGGGTAACTGAGAAAATGTGGCTTTGATTACTTAAAATGTGACAGTAATATTTATCCACCATATCTACCAGGAAATATATAAAGACTATTCTTGGTTTGTTTGATTCTGAACGCAATATGTTAATTGAAAGAGTTGATCACATTGGCCTCTGTACAATGTAGGAGACGGGCCAACTCCTACTGGAGCTCCTGCTATTGTGAGAAGGTGTCCTGTGTTTATACTTATGATAATGTATAATCTACTGTGTGAAGCTCGGTGACAACAAGTCTGACCTGTAGTGAAATCCTGATTAATCACAACAATGACCAGGTGGGCATGGAGTCACCTCGGCTGCTTTAAGGGACTAGTTAATTAGCTCATGTTAATTAATTTAGTTTCTGGTTACAGGTGTATTGTTAGAGTAATATGAGCAGGAGGGGGGAAACCTTCTCTTCAAATGTATATAAGACTGTATTCTTGTTCTAATAAACAGTTCATGTTGAGCAACCAAACGAGTATTGCCTTGTTTGTGGTTGTCAGCGGTTGGAATATTTGCCTATATTTGCTTATATAAGAGCTGTCACAGGGAAATGACAGCAGTCGCGGGTCCCCCATGGAGGCAGAGTTTTTTCGATTAAATTTTTTCGATTTTTCGGGTACATCAAACGACGTTATTGACGATGGATGTACATCGTGGGACACTTTTTTTTTTCCTTTTTTAACCACTTCCTTACCGGCCTATAGTCATATGACATCCGCAGGAGCACTTTGCCATCCTGGGCGGGCGTCATATGACGCCCTCTGCTATTCGTCGCTCCTGTGGCGATCGGGGATGGGGCATGTCAGACACAGCCCATCCCAGATCAGTGTAAAGAGCCAATAGAAATCGTATCTTTACCAGGTGACCGGCTGTGTATAATCACAGCCGGTCACATGCACTGTCCTTGTGCACGGTGCACAGAGCGGCGATCGCGGACGAGGCTTGTTACCCTAACACAGCCCATCCCGATCGTGGTAAAGAGCCAATGAAATTGGCTCTTTACCACGTGACCGACTGTGTCCAATAACAGTATGTCAACATACTGCGGTAACGAGCTGTTACTGGGTTCTCCTCCTCACAGATCATGTGTGAGGAGAAGATTGTGGTAACAGCTCATTACCGCTTACAGTGTACATCAATCGCGCTGATTGCCCCCCCAAATAAGGAGAACCTGTCACCAGCCCATCTGAGTAGCCGAGTACCTGTCACCAGCCCATCAGAGTACCTAAGTAGCTATCTTCAGCCCATCAGATTACCGAGCACCTGTCTCCAGCCCATCAGATTACCCGAGTACCTATCTGCAGCCCATGCCTCATAGAATATACCTTGGGGTGTTTGTTTTCCAAAATGGAGTCATTTTGTGGGTAATTCCACTGTCCTGGTGCTCCAGGACCTTCAAAACTGTGATAGGAAGGAATCAAATTATATGTGTACTTTATGCTCCTAGAATGCCTGAAGGTACTACTTCAATGTTGGACCTCTCTATGTGGCCAGACTGTGTAAAAGTCTCACACATGGGGTATCGCCATACTCAGGAGGAGTAGTAGAATGTAATTTAGGGTGTAATTTTTGCTATGTACATGCTGTGTGTTAGAAATATCATATAGATTGACAACTTTGTGTAAAAAAAAATAAGTTTTCATTTTCTTTACACGTTTTTCAAAGACTTTTGGGAAAAAAAAACATTCAAAAGACTCACAATGCCTTTTAGAATATAAGTTGGGGTGTTTGCTTTCCAAAATGGGGTAATTTTGTGGGCAATTCAATTGTCCTGGTGCTCCAGGGCCTTCAAAATTGTGATAGGTCGTTTGGAAATTTTATGTGCAATTTATGCTCCTAGAACGCTCAACGGTGCTCCCTGCATGTTGGACCTCTCTATGTGGCCAGGCTGTGAAAAAGTCTCACATGTGGTATCGCCATACTTGGGAGGAGTAGCAGAATCTATTTTTGGTTGTCATTTTTGCTATGTACATGCTGTGTGTTAGAAATATCTTTATAAATTGACCACTTTGTGTATAAAAAAATAAGTTTTAATTTTCTTTACACGTTTTTCAAAGACTTTTGGAAAAAAAAAGAAACGTTCAAAAGACTCACAATGCCTCATAGAATATAAGTTGGGGTGTTTGCTTTCCAAAATAGGGTAATTTTGTGGGTAATTCAATTGTCTTGGTGCTCCAGGGCCTTCAAAAGTGTGATAGGTCGTTAGGAAATTCTATGTGCAATTTATGCTCCTAGAATGCCTGACGGTGCTCCCAGCATGTTGAACCTCTCTATGTGGCCAGGCTGTGAAAAAGTCTCACACATGTGGTATTGCCATACTTGGGAGGAGTAGCAGAATGTATTTTGGGGTGTAATTTGAAGTATGCATATGCTGTGTGTGAGAAATAACTTGTTATGACAATTTTGTGTAAACTAAATAAATAAATAATAATAATTTCTTTATTTTCCCAAGAATTGTGGGAAAAAATTACAACTTCAAAAAACTCACTATGCCTCTTACTAAATAGCTTGGACTGTCTACTTTCCAAAAAGGGGTCATTTGGGGGGTATTTGTACTTTCCTGACATTTCAGGGCCTCAAGAGGTGAGATAGGTGCATCAGGTGTGATTAATTTTCATTGATTTGCACCATAGCTTGTAGACTCTATAACTTTCACACAGACCAAATAATATACAATTATTTGGGTTATTTTTATCAAAGATATGTAGCAGTATAAATTTTGGCCCAAATTTATGAAGAAAAATTACTTATTTGCTAAATTTTATCATAGAAACTAAAAAAAAATGTTTTTTTCTTTTTTTTTTACATTTTCCCTCTTTTTTCACATGTCGCAAAAACTAAAAAACACAGTGGTGATTAAATACCACCAAAAGAACACTCTTTTTGTGTGAAAAAAATGCTAGAAATGTTGTTTGGTACAGTGTTGCATGGCTGAGTAATTGGCATTGAAAATGCAAGAGTGTGAAAGCTGAAAATTGGTCTGGGCAGGAAGGGTGTATACGTTTCCTGTAATGTAGTGGTTAATAAAGGAATTGTCAAACTGTCTATTGAGGTTTTTTTTGACACTTATACTTTTACCCGATACCCATTCACATAGGGGGGGCGCATCTGGGGGTCCCCTTGTTAAAGGGGACTTCAAGATTCCAATAAGCCCGCAGACCCAGACAACCAATGGCCAGGGTTGTCGGGAAGACACTCTTGCCCCATGCCCTTAACATGGGGAGACCCCAAAGCACCCTCCCCATGTTGAGGGTATGTGGCCTGGTATGGTTCAAGTGGGGGGGCTCGCTCCCCCCCCCCATCCTGACCTCCAGGCTGCATGCTTGGATTAGGGATTTTTTAAATTTTGGCGTGGAGTTACCCTTAAAATCTATCCCCGAAGGGCCTGGTATGAACTGAGGGGGGGGGGGCGCATGCCGTATTCTTCCTTGATTTTTATCTATATTGCCGGGAGTCGGCAATACATTACAGCTGTGAGCAACTTTAAATGACCATTTTTCCCTTAGAAATTTAATTTTGCTGCGGCACTGTTCTACACATCGCACGGATGTGCCACTTTGCAGGCAGACTAAGGGGACCCCCTGGCACGATATTTAAAGGAATTTTTCATTTTTATTGTTTCACTTTAAGCATTATTAAAATTACTGCTCCTGAAAGAACGGTTGTTTTAAAAACTTTTTTTTGCATTGATATATGTCCCCTAGGGCAGTACCTGGGTCCCCATACACTTTTTATGCCAATAACTTGCATATAAGCCTTTAAAATTAGCCCTTTTGATTTTTCATGTATGTGTCCCATAGACTTTAATAGGGTTTGCATGTTCGCTAGAACTTTTTGCCTGTTCACGTGTTCTGGTGTGAACCGATCTGGGGGAAGTTCGGCCCATCTCTACTTATGAACAAGCTAATTTAGATTGGTCCCTAAGCACAAACTAGTGATATGATTCTATACAATTGCATTATAATCACTGTGACGCATTACACGTTGCAGTGCATAGTGATGTGTTTTTTTTTAATTGTGATGTTTTCATTTTCGAGGCCTCTAATTATTATGCTGTTTTATTTTGATGGTACACCTGTGTCTGATACTTACCTTCAGATTCTATGCCTATATACTATTTTAGTTTTCATGGTTTCATTATTTCTGTATTTTCCATATTTGCTTAATTATTCATGGTTTTGTTACATGTGTGATCGTCTATATTCGCTGTTACATGCCACCATATAAGCTGACCTTTTTTTTTTTTTGGTTTCATGATCATGACATTATCCAGTTTTTTGATATAATGTAATCCCTGTTGTTTTTATCAACTTTGTATTGGTCTTTGATCCATTGTCTTTAAATATGTGCTGTCTCCTTTAAGGTAGACGGGCTACTGCTGATATTGAAATTGCTCAGTACCATCATCCGTTTGAAACACATAACATACCCCTGCCTGTGGCCCCTTGGTGACATCACTTTCGGTTTCGTTCCATGCTGGCTCTGATATTTCCATTCACAACCCCCCATGGTCTTTGAGCACGGTGAGGAGCAGAAACATCAGTCCAGTTGGAGAACCTGACTTGTGCCCACCATTAGACAGCAAATACATCAAACATGCCAGCCTTTCTCTTTTTACACGTGAGTTGCCCATTGGCTTTTTAATATACTTGATTTTTAATACTGAATTTAGTTGGTGCGGCCGTGTGTTCCTTTTCCAGACGGACAGTTTGCTTCACTCTATGGGGCTGATGCCACTTTCTGCTATGAAAGTCATCGACTATTATGGACTTTAATGCATATGGACTTTTTTAACTTTGTGTATTGGAGTAGTACACACCTTCCAGCGCCATTTGTACCTAATGCATAGTCTGTTTACTTAGCCAAGTGAATTTCCAGTGACGTTCTGATGACTTTAATCATCCTATCATTTGCAAACAAAAATCGCTTTTGTGAAATTTTCCTTGCACGTAATTGGGTATTCTTTGCAAAGCAGATTTTCAAAGAATTCACTAAGCTAAATAAAAATGTCCATGCAAAGTGAGATTTTACTTTGCATGGGAAAGTTACATGCTCTACTCCTTTAGTACATCAACCGCAATGTTTATGGATATTATTACAGAGCATTGTATAATTCTCTTAAAATGGATTAGGCCATCTGCCTGTAGATTGCTTAGGCAACAGATGGCATCTGTTCCATGCAGAGTTACTACCGGAACATAGCATGTAACCAGCATGTACAGCTGACTCACCTACTGTTTGAACAAATGTCTATATTAAATAGCTTTTCTTTAACACTACACATGTCAACTCTTGATCTAAACCTGTAGTTTAGAGTGATTCACAACATATTGGCAAAATTACTTACTGTATGTGTACAACATATCCTGTACACCTTGTCATACATTCGTTTTTTTTCCTATCGGATAAATTTAAAACATGTTAAATTTTTTCCACAACGATTGAAAACACCGATACACGATCGGTTTGTCCGATGAGAAAAGTCCATCGGACTGTTTTCATCGGTAAAACCGATCGTGTGTACACCGCATTAAAGGATTCATAATTACCTCCTCTCTATTCTACTTTTAGCTCTCATTTTATTGTTTCTTTTTTCTCTCTGGTATCATAAATCTTTAATATTTAAACACACTAAATTAACATAACTAACAAACTGTGAAGTTTCTTATTTTGATATTGTTTCAACGTTTCTGTCTTTCTTTGTTGTAATAATATATTCAGTATTTATGATATAAGGTGGGCACAATAATGTGTTATCTTTGTTTACCTTTGTCTATGCTTTCTAGGTTTATCTTTGTCTATGTTTTCTAGGTTGGGGTTGATTTACAGAAGACAAATAGACTCTGTACTTTGTAAGTGCATTTGCACAAATTTTTCTTAGTAAATGTAATCTGGTAAAACTTCACTTTGTAAAGAATACTCAATCAGGTGCAGGGATTTTTTTTTAAAAAAGAGCATTTTTTGCTTGCACGTGATTGGATGATAGAAATCAGCAGAGCTTTTCTACATGTACTAAGTTCTGGGGAAAACGAGTGCAACTACACTTGCATAGTCGATTTGTCTTTAGTAAATCCACCCTATTGTGTTCAGCAGTGGTTAGTATGAGTGATCATTAAAACAGGTCACTTCGTAGGACTTCCAAAAAAGTTTTCAAAACTTCTTCAGAGATGAATAGTTTTCAAAACTGAAATGAGATTTTACTGTTGGTTTCAGCTCTCCCATGAAATTAGGTTCTGCTGTGACTTTTGCTGCCTTTAAATCCTGGTAATTTGGCCACAACCCTTAATAGTATTTGAAGATTTGTGTCATTTAGTTTCAGTTTCAAGCATTCTGGATGTACTTTGCTGAATTTTAATATAGCTGTTTGTAAATACTGGTGGGTGTTCTTACCTTTTTTGAATATTGTTGTCTTTGTGATGACAAGCTGGATGACTGCTGATGATTTTGCAGTGGCCATAAATGTACCCAACTGGAGTGTTGACTGTTTGTATAAATTACAAGTACAGTATATATGGTTGCCATAGTTATTAACAGTAAAAAGGCACTATTTTCTGTCATTTTTTTAAATATATAATTGGATTTTTTTTATATGCTTCCTACTAATCCCTGTAATTTTAATTCCACATGCACATTCATTTTCCTTGAAGTTTAACAAAAAGGTAATTTTGGTCATCAGGAGATATGTGGTGTAAATCTAGAGTTACGATTTTCAGAGAAGAAAAATAACGTCAAACATTTGCAAAGGTCTGATTAGTGTTTATTAAGCAAAGGCCATGCCATAAATTTCCATTTTATTACAAACAACCATTTGTATGTTTTCCACCAATCTTACCATATAAATGTGCCTTTTGAACAATTAAAATTGATTTAAACAAAGCCTTGGGCTTAAAAGTTATCAACCAACCTGGCAAACAAGTAAGTAATTTAATAGTAAAAGAAATATACAGTAGCTCATAAAAGATTTTTTTGTCTTTGAAGATACATTAGGGAAAACATAATAAAGCATAATAACTGCACCCTAAAAAACAAACATGCAACAAACATGTAAGTAAATTACAAATGTGAACACAGATGCTTTTTTTTATTTGGCACTGAAGTTTTAGGTTCACTCCTTTTCACCCTGCTTTATGTTCTTAGATTTAACGATGAGGCATGTTAATAAAATCAACCCATATTGATAAATTAAAGAAAGATAATTAAAAACAATATGCTAGTGCACCTACATTTAAATATTAACATGGTAAGTTTTCTAATCATTGATGAATGAACTACTGTATTTATTTTTCTAAACATTTAATTGATTTTTTTGGACCCTGTTGACTAACTCTATATATTTAAAATTTGAACATTAATTCGATGAAATTTGAGGCACATGCTTGCATGCAGGCTATTCTTCTCAAACATTCTGCTATGTGGCTACAAAACAGACAGACATTGGTCAAGCATGTGTGTGGTTGACATACAGGTAATACTCGAAAAATTAGAATATCGTGCAAAAGTTTATTTCACTAATGCAACTTAAAAGGTGAAACTAATATATGAGATAGACTCATTACATGCAAAGCAAGATAGTTCAAGCCATGATTTGTCATAATTGTGATGATTATGGCTTACAGCTCATGAAAACCCCAAATCCACAATCTCAGAAAATTCGAATATTGTGAAAAGGTGCAGTATTCTAGGCTCAAAATGTCACACTCTAATCAGCTAATTAAGCCATAACACCTGAAAAGGGTTCCTGAGCCTTTTAAATTGTCTCTCAGTCTGGTTCAGTAGGAATCACAATCATGGGAAAGACTGCTGACCCGACAGTTGTGCAGAAAACCATTATTGACACCCTCCATAAGGAGGGAAAGCCTCAAAAGCCAATTGCAAAATAAGTTGGATGTTTCCAAAGTGCTGTATCAAAGCACATTAATAGAAAGTTATGTGGAAGAAAAAGGTGCACAAGCAGCAGGGATGACTGCAGCCTGGAGAGGATTGTCAGGAAAAGGCCATTCAAAAGTGTTGGACTTTCACAAGGAGTGGACTGAGGCTGGAGTCAGTGCATCAAGAGCCACCACACACAGAAGGATCCTGGACATGGGCTTCAAATGTCGTATTCCTCTTGTCAAGCCACTCCTGAACAACAAAGAACGTCAGAAGCGTCTTACATGGGCTAAAGAAAAACACACCTGGTCTGTTGCTCAGTGGTTCAAAGTCCTCTTTTCAAATTTTGCATCTCATTTGGAAACCAAGGACCCAGAGTATGGAGGAAGAATGGAGAGGCACACACTGCAAGATGCTTGAAGTCCAGTGTGAATTTTCCACAGTCTGTGTTGATTTGGGGAGCCATGTCATCTGCTGGTGTTGGTCCACTGTGCTTCATTAAGTCCAGGGTCAACGCAGCCGTCTACCAGGAGATTTTGGAGCAGTTCATGCTTCCTTCCGCAGACCAGCTCTATGGGGATGCTGACTTAATTTTCCAGCAGGACTTTGCTCCTGCCAACACTGCTAAAAGCACCAAAAACTGGTTCAATGACCGTGGGATTACTGTGCTTGATTGGCCAGCAAACTCGTCTGACCTGAACCCCATAGAGAATCTATGGGGCATTGCCAAGAGAAAGATGAGAGACATGAGACTGAACAATGCAAAAGAGCTGACGGCCGCTATTGAAGCATCCTGGTCTTCCATAACACCTCAGCAGTGCCACAGGCTGATAGCTTCCATGCCACGCCGCATTGAGGCAGTAATTGCTGCAAAAGGGGCCCAAACCAACTACTGAGTACATATGCATGCTTATACTTTTCAGAGGTTCAATATTGTTCTATGTACAATCCTTGTTTTATTGATTGCATGTAATATTCAAATTTTCTGAGATTGTGGATTTGGGGTTTTTATGAGCTGTAAGCCATAATCATCACAATTATGACAAATCACGGCTTGAACTATCTTGCTTTGCATGTAATGAGACTCTCTCATATATTAGTTTCACCTTTTAATTTGCATTAGTGAAATAAATGAACTTTTGTACGATATTCAAATTTTTCGAGTATCACCTGTATAACCCAGAACAAATGCTGAAAGTCATTCTCCCCAGTGAGGATAGAGATTAACAAAAAAAAAGGGGGGGGGGCTGTTAAAACTTCCACACTATATCCAATTAAAAAGTAAATAAAACTTTAAGAAATTACCGTATTTTTTCAAATTCATGCTCACTTTTGCATTTTACTATAATCAAACCTGCAAATGCACAATTTTTTTTTTTACAAAATGCAATAATAATAATAATAAATAGATAGATTAAAAATGAAAGCCTCACTCCTGGCAGAAAAAGTACCCTTGAAGTGGGGTCCCCCACATTTGTTAAGCCAAGGGCTAGAGGAATAAAGTTTAATACTAATTTCTGCTCCGACAGGCACACTGACATCATATTGTCCAATGCAGGACCAATAGTCAGGTTGGTGAGGGCCTGCCCACAACTCGGATCATCAGAAAGAAGAGAAGAGGGCTGGGGATTTGCTGGAGTGAGGAATAACGTAAATATTACACCTTGTTCCCCTACACCTAGACTTAAAGCCTAACTCCAGCTTTACTATCACTATTTCTGTTACTAATATATGCAGCTGCTGCCAGCGCTTGTTTAACCACTTCAATACCAGGCATTTTCACCCCCTTCCTGAGCATACCAATTTTCAGCTTTCAGCACTGTCACGTATTTAAAAAAAAGAAAAAATTATTTTTCTCAGTTTAGGACGATACGTATTCTTCTACATATTTTTGGTAAGAAAAATCGCAATAAGCGTTTTTTGATTGGTTTGCGCAAAAGTTATAGCGTCTACAAAATAGGGGATAGATTTATGACATTTATTATTTTTTTACTAGTAATGGCGGCGATCTGCAATTTTTGTCAGGACTGCGATATTGCGGCGGACAGATCGGACACTTTTGACACTATTTTGGGACCATTCACATTTATACAGCGAACAGTGCTATAAATATGCACTGATTACTGTATAAATGTGACTGTCAGGGAAGGGGTTATCACTAGGGGGCGATCAAGGGGTTAATATGTTCCCTAGGGAGTGATTCTTACTGTGGGGAGGGGACTCACAAGGGGAGGAGACCGATCTGTGTCCCTATGTACAAGGGACACACCATCGGTCTCCTCTCCCTGACAGAACATGGATCTCTGTGAAGAGCAATCGCGGGTGCCCGGCGGACATCGCGGCCGCTGGGCACGCGCATTGGGTCCCCAGTGATGCGGCGAGCACGCGCGCTCCACACTGCGGGAATACCAGGACGTCATATGACGGCCGCCCGGAGGGATGAAAGGTTCCTGCGGCCGTCATATGACTATGGCCCGGGCAGGAAGTGGTTAAACTGTACACAGGATCACCTACATACAGTTACAGTATATACCCCATGTGTTCCAGCAGTGGTAGGGGTACTTCACGTCCCATTCAAATTTGAGGCAAAACAAAAGATCAAGTCTTCTGGACAGCAGCACTCCAATAAAAAGCCTTTATTATGTAAAATTTTCAAAAATCCAAATGCAGCACAGCAAGTCACAAAATTCTGGTATAGAGCTGACTAGTTTCACACTTAGTGTTTAATCATAGCTTCCTAGTGCACAAATGATTCCCATGATATACCCCAAAAAAGGGTCATATGACCCAACCACACGTGTAGGTGATTAAGTGCTAACGAGTGTTAATTAAAAGTTGATTACATGCTGACTAACCTGTGTCCAAGAAGTAAATGTTTTTTTTAAAAGTGTGTGGTTTCATTGTACCAACTATTCTAAAAATATATGTACATAATATCCTTGAAAAGGTGTGCAGCAAATTAAAAATCGTCAACGGCCAATTGCCTGCATTTCCAGGGTACGTTCAAATGTGGTGTCAACCATTGCAATTACTGTAAATACATTAAAACAGGCCAGGTGGTACAGTCTAGTACTAACCACAGAACCTTTGACATCAAACAGTTTGTTAATTGCAATACGAGGTTCCTCGTGTATGTCATCAAATGTGAGTCGTGCAACATCCAATATGTCGGGCGTACCACACGCCGACTAAAGGATAGGTTGTACGACCACTTGTTTGACATACAGAAGTACAGAAACAGCAATGTCGCAAGACATTGGGTATCTGTACACCAGAAGAACACATCATGCCTTTCCATCCAGGGGATTGAAAAAATCAACAGTCCCATTAGAGGGGGTGACAAGTTCAGAACACTGTGCAGGCGAGAAGTATTTTGGATTTTTTCGTTAGAAACAAGAATACCAGCTGGTTTAAACTTTGAGTGGGATGTATCCCATTATTATGATTAGTTTCCTTTCCTGCACTAGAGGACATCTACACCTGAGCGTTTTTTTTTGTTTTTGTTCGCCATTCAAATTTGAGTCGAGCTGAGCACTGCTTGGTCATTTAAAGGAAGCTGTGTATTTTATCAATTAAAACAAGGCTTCCTCTGATGGGCTGGGGTGGAGATTGTCACCACCCCCCACCTGTCAACCTCAGTCAATCTGAGTAAGCTTTGTATTCCCTCACAAACGTATAAAGCTTCCTATGAATGACTGAGCAGATGGAAGTCTCCATACTGATGCTGGAACACAGTACTGCATATTGTATGTAGCTAATGTTATATGTTGGCCCAAACAAACTATTTAACATCATAGCAAAGCTGGATTTAGGCTTTAATGTGTAAGGATATTTTTTTTACATTCCCAGAGTTCATCTATAAGTGATGTAGGAAACAACATTAGCAGCATAAAACAGTATAGCAATTTTAGAGACAATAGTAGCACTTATATTTTTTGTATTTCTTTTATACATAAGGTAATGCCACAGGGGCATAATAATAATCATAATAATAATAATGTAAATTGCCAATAGACAGTTCTTTATACTACACAATACTGTACAATATATGGGACTGGTCAGACCAGTCAGACCAGTTGATTGCTGTGGGTAATTAAGTTAGCACTTTTATTAACATTCTGTACTGTGTTATAAAACAAGCCCAACATCACTGATATGTGTAACATGTAATCTAGCTCCTTTGTTGTTGATAGTTAAAAAACATTAATTGAAGTTTAAAAAAAAAAAAAAAAAAGAATTTCAGTGCTGTTTTTAAAGTCTTTATGACTTTTACCACATAATTTGATCCTGCATCTATTTTTACTTGTGTCACACACTCACCTTTTGACATCCCATATTGATCTTCATCTTCTGAAAATTAGATCACTGATCTGCACACTATAACCAAATTAATAATCTATAGAGAAAATTTACAACCCCCCCCCCCCCCCAGGATTTATTTTTTTATAAACTGTAGGTCTTATGATATAACTTTATTTTATATTCACACAAATTATACATTGAATGTGTAAATGAAATACTAGTGCAGCACTCACAATATATATATAAAACATTGAAAATCAAATCACTTGTAAATAATAAGCAACTTAAAAGGGAACTGCAGTCTGCTCACATATTTTGTAATTTTTATTGCAAATTATGTGAGCAGACTGCAGTTTCTCTTTAAATTGCCATCTTTGCCAGTCTGAAGCTTCCCTCCAACCACTTTGCATATTATTTTATTATTTTTATATATACTGTGATTCGGTACTTGCCAAATATGCTGCAGAAATCTCCCTCCACTGAGTCTGGCTGCAGTCATTTTAACTGTGGGCAGCTGAATCTGCTGCCTGTTCACTTCCTAGATTTATACAGACCAGTGTTTCTCAACTCCAGTCCTCAAGGCGCCCCAACAGGTCATGTTTTCAGGCTCTCCTTTGTTTTGCACAGGTTATTTGATCAGTTTAACTGCTTTAGTAATTCCCACAGCTGTTTCATCTGAGGGAAATCCTGAAAACATGACCTGTTGGGGCGCCTTGAGGACTGGAGTTGAGAAACACTGATACAGACACATAGAGGCACACCTCCAGCTCTGCAGCTCTCATTGACCCTTATATGACTCACCCCCCTCCCTTCCTGAGAGAGAGCTGTGAATGATGTCATAAGCCTAGGTTTTTTTACCAGACCTTTACCAGGCTGTATAAGGTATTTACTGGCAGAAAAATGTTTTACTATCCAAAGTTAAAACAACAAGGGCAGAAGATTTAATAGATGGAAATATAAAAAAATGACTGAAGATCCACTTTAAGTAATATACTGTTTGTGACAAAATAACATGTATATTGTGCAACTTGTGACAATACTAACATGGTGGGGTTGATTTTTTAAACCTGGAGAGTGCAAAATCTGGTGCATGGTATATTCTAACTTCAGCTTGTTTAATTAAGCTTTGATTAAAAAAAAAAAAACACTTTGTGAAAAACAAGACATGCATAAATTTAGTCCACACAAAAAAATGCCCCCACAGTGATACTGTTTTTGCAGTGATAAACATCCACTTCATATTTATGCAAATATAAACAATGAAATGATCCTTCACTGTCCTGCACACTCTACCCTGTGATCTCCCCCACCAGCAAGTGCTCTAATAGATGGACCCTCACTTCCACAGTTAGACCACTATATTATATGGAGATTATAAGCACATAAGATAGTACCCAGTAAACTGGCATGAATCCACAGTCCCATCTTCGCTTATCTCCACAGCTGAGTCTGCATGCAGCTGTCTGGGGCAGGTTTGGCTTTACTAGGGTGGCAGGCAATGATGTCATCCTAACCTCCAGGAGCCTAGGAGAAAGGCAGCTGAGAACTATTTGATGTCTGTAAATTTAGGGAGGAGGGAGGGGGATTGTACACACTTTGACAGACTGATGGGGGGGGGGGGGTAGTCTGTGTGTGCAATGATTTACCTGGAGCACAGACTGTTGCCCCTCATGTAATGTGCCCCCATATACTGTACCCTGCTGTGCCTCCATGCAATGTACCCTCCTGTGCCCACCATGTAATGTGCCCTACTCAAGCTCCCATGTAATTTACCCTCCTGTGCCCCCATTTAATGTGCCCTTCGTGTACTTTACTCTGCTGTGCCCCCTCATCTAATGTACCCTTCTGTGCCCACTATGTAATGTGCCCTGCTAGACACCCATCTAATTTACCCTCCTGTGGCCACCATGTAATGTGCCCTGATGTGCCCTCTATGCAACCTACCCTGCTGTGCCCCTCATGTACCTTCCTGTGCTTACCGTGTTATGTGCCTTGCTATGCCCCCATGTAATGTACCCTGCTGTGCCCCCCATGTAATGTAGCCCCCTGTGCCCCCCATGTAATGTATGCTGTTATTCCCCCATGTAATGTACCCTTCTGTGCCCACCATGTTATGTGCCCTCTTGTATCCACCATGTAATGTACGCTCATGTGCCCACCATGTAATGTACCCTGCTGTGCCCCTCCATAATGTACCCTCCTGTGTCCCCCTTGTAATATATACTGCTGTGGCCACCATGTAATGTACCCTGCTGTGCCCCCCCATGTAATGTACCCTCTTGTGCCCACCATGTAATGTGCCCTGCTCTGCCCCACTGCAACCCATTCAATGTGCCCTCCTGGTGCCCCACTGCCTCCCGTGTAATGTGCCCTGCTTAGCCAGCCATGTATTGTGCCCTGCTGAGCCCTACACATAATGTGCATTCCTGTCCCTGCGTACTGTGCCCTACGTAGCTCCAGTACACTGCCCTGCTGACCCCTATACTTTGCCGTGCTGATCTCTTGTGCTCTGTCCGGCTGACCCCCTGTACAGTTATTATCTCAGGTTTGACCCATAAATGAGCATCTGTGCAGAAAAAGCAAGCACAAGTTTAACATTAAAATGGTACATTTTAAAGTGGAAGCAAAGAAACTTTGATCAGAAACTTTTACCTATAGGTAAGCCTATACCTTACCTTAATATACCTATTACCTATAGGTAGCGTAAATATCTCATAAACGGGCACCGTTTAGGAGATATTTACATTACATGCAGCCAGTGACATCACTGGCGCATGCGCTCTAAAGGAACGGCCGTCCCTTTAGAGCCCTGTTCCCGTAATCGGCGGGAGTGACTTAATCGCGGCTCCGGCCAGTCACAGAGCCCGAAGGCTGCGAAGCCGGAAGCAAGACGGGCGAAGATGGGAGCCCTGCAGTGCTGACATCTCGGCGCTGGAAGAGCTTAATTTTAAGGTAAGTTTCACATAATGTGCTAGTATGTGATGCATACTAGCACATTATGACATTACATTGCACGGTAAGAAGAAAAGAAAAAAAGATCCAGCGGTTTACAACTGCTTTAATATGTATTCTAATATTTAATGCTATTTTTAAAATTAATTATTGTTAGCCCTTCAGCCCTTAAGCTCTAGGAAGCTCAGTACCACCAGTAGGTGATCCAAGTCCTGACACCATCAAATGTTGCATCAGCATCTGCTCTGTAAACTCATGAAGAATCGGGAGTCACGCGGAACCCCATATTCTCAATGAGTCTACAGAATACCTACTGATGATACATCTGACAGCTTTTCAGTGGGTCTAGTACAGTAGTACCTGTTTTCCAACTGACAGCCCAATGGTAAGTTGGTTCCACTGGGACTTCCAGACATTTAGACTCTGTGGATGGTTCAAATCCTTAAGATTATTTACTAAATACAGTATATCTATATATATAGATATACTGTAGAAAAAATTGTTTACATTTCTATTCAAATTACCAAGTTTTAATCAATTTGCTGCACCCAGTTTGCTCTCTTTTTCTAGTCAGTATAAGCTGGATCTTCCCCTGATCGTATCAAGGAACTGCAGGAATTGTGCCTAACTTCCAAGGACACTATGAACTGAAATAACCTTGTAGTCATGCAGGGTATAGGATGTATAGGATGTATGCTATTTCTTTTATCCTTATGGCTGTAAACTCAGTTTAACTTGATTTGTCTGTGCAAGAGAAAAGCTAAGTTATCTTCATCTCTGTAAAAAACAATAAATGCCTACAATACAAGATGTTGATGTGGTGAGCAGTATTATAATAGGCTGCTAGAGTCTATAGCAGATTAATAAGCCATACAATTATGCTAGCCATACACCTGTCGGAAAATCGTTCGAAAGAGTTTTCGAAAAACAAACACATGGTCGTGAGAGCAAACGATTTTGCCATTATGTAATCAACTAATTTTGATCGATAAATCATTCAACGGACATAAATAAATTAGTTTTTTGTTCGTTTTGTCACATATGCCTAGTGCAAACTGTTGGGTGAGAAACAAATTAACCTTTCAATTTTTCGTCCATTCGGCCAAAGTTTTCCAAAGTTTTCCTTAAATTTTTCGGCTCAAAAACATCACAACCGATTTTTGATATGTGCCCATTAACTTGACGATAAACAAATGAACTGTCCAAATGACAGATTTTCGAACAATTTTTCATCTAGTGTATGACCACCATGAACCATCAGTCTGTGAGGAATAGATCAGCGATCCCAACCTATAGCCACAACAATTTGGTATTTAAATAGTTTAAACTTATAAAGCAATAAAAAAAAGATACCACTTAGTTTTTTTCAATGTCCTGTATGCTTCCTAATAATGTGATATGGTGAAATATTTACACAAATTTAAAAACACTTATGCAGATTATTATAGTTTCCCAGAGGTTAAAATGATATGCTATGATAAGCATGTGAGATTGAGATTAGCACAGACATTTTCAAAGGGCATGTTTCTATTAGGCATCATAAGGAGCAGATGAGAGTACTTGTTGTCATCAACTCCTGCTTACTCCTGTTCCCTGTTTATTTTTATCCTGAGCAATTATTATTTAAGGAAACTTTTTCATAGCCATATAATCGTTTACGTGTGATCAATATTTCATCAGTTATGTTTAAACTAAACTCCAGACAAATAACTGAATACACAAATTAAATTCATATAAGAAAGCTGCCTTATCTGCACATAGACTTGTATTTCTGTCTATCCTGTTCTGAGATTTACATAGACTGGTCCAGCCAGGAAGGAGACCTAATTGTTTACTGTTGCTGTTCAGTAACACCTACAGATCTTTTACCCACCCTATGACTGGACAGTGAAAGGAGAAGCAGTGCATCTCTCTGTCTTTCTGTTCTCTTCTCATATTAGCATGCTCCCTGCACTGCAGCACTTATTGGATTATTTTACTTCTTCCTCTTACCCAAATCTGAGCTCTGCTGTACAGTGATTGTAAGAGCTTGATGCCAAGTCAAATTCAGGTACTTACACTGCTTGCATTTAAAAAAAAAAATACAAACATTTTAATGAAGGCAGATCTGCATTAGTTTGTGTATTTTTTTACCTGGAGATCAGCTTTAAATTTCTTACAAAAAAAGAGTAGTGAACTAAGACGTGCCGTAAAATCGACAGCATGTTTGGGAGCTTATTAAGGGAAACAGGATTCAGTTTTTCAGAGACAAATGCTGCTACCTACAGAAGGATTGTAGACAGCTGCTGCACTGCTGTCTACAAGGGTATATGGACACTGGCAAATAAAAATGGGCATCGGCATGTTCGGAACGAACCCACCAAGAAGCCGGCACTGCACACCTACAATCATAGGCAGTGTGTGTATGTGTAGCTGCCGGTCGGGAAATGCCTCACTGCCTATGATTGGCAGTGTGCAGTGACGGCTTCCTGGTGGGTTCGATCCGAACACGCTCAAGTCCATTTTTATTTGCCAGTGTCCATACCCTTTTGTAGAACTCTCCCGAGCCCATCACTACTGGCAAACAAAAAACATAGTGGCCAGCCTTGTACAGCCCTCCCACTACTAGCATGCTTCACTTTTGAAGAAAATCAGTCCTAGGAGTAGGATCGCAAACACAAAAGGATAGAGCCTATATCTCCAAATGAACTCCAATGAAAATACCATTTTTTTTTTCTCATCCATTAGGATTCAGTCATTTAGAGACAATTTGGATGTCCAAAAGCAAGTTATGGGCCACCGTAACAGGCCCACATAGCAAAAAAAAAAAACAGGTGGCAGATTGCAAATCTGGTAAACAGAAGCCTGATGCCAAAAAGCTCAAGAAGCACTCCCAGAGTGCACCGTTTCAGGAGATGGAACCTTCTCCTTAAAACCTTAAGATTAAGACAATGATCTGTCTGAGGCAACAAGAAATGGTAGAGACACTTGTTCCCCTTTATGGGGACAATCAGGAATGTAAAAAAAAATCAATCTTTCTAATGAAATCCGTGGCTGAGGGGTAAACCTGCACCGCATTAACGACATCCAGGCAGAGAAAGGAAATGCCAGTTTCATGTATTGGTGCCAGACAGAGAGATGAAACAATGTCTGGGATAAAAACCTTAAGGAGAAATATTAATTCAGATTCAGAATAGTTTATTAATCCCAAAGGGAAAGAAGCCTTTAGGACTTAACACCACTTTATCCCTTTGTACATGTTGTAAAACCAGATTGTTTTTTTTTACAAAGCCACCAGTATGCCTCACAGAGATAATGGCAAATAAGGAACACAACCTTGTGAGTGAGGCGGGTTCAAAAAGGCAGTATTTGAAGTGTAAATAGAATCAGATTCAAATCCCACAGAGTCACAGGTGGTTGTACAATAAGGGCTATATGGGAGACATCCTGTACAAAAGTCTTAACCAATAAAAAAGAGGCAAGTGAACATTTGAATAAACTTGCCAGGGCCCAATATCTGCCCTTTTCTGGTAATCAGGGCATAATTCTGATCAAGGCCTGATTGCAGAAAGACCAGGATTCCTTCCATAGAAGTATTTCTTGGCATGAAAAACAATTTTTTGCACCAGGCAAAGCGTGCTTCTTATGTTCAGTGGTAGGCCCTAAAAAAGCATAGGGAATGCCAATTCTGAAAGGTCTCTGACTCTCAAGATCTGGCCTTCAACAGCAATGCTGTTAAAGCCATCTACAATGAAGAAGGGTGGTTAAATACGATTTGAGATATAAGATCCAGTCGATCTGAAAGTTTGATCAAATTAGAGCACCCCATTCATATGGGACAGTTTGGAACTATGGAGATCACTGGAATGCCCTCCATCTTGATCCTCTGAGGTAGATGAGTAAAGAGTTTCAGAAGAGGAAAGGCATCTGAGCATTCATTGCTTTCACCAAAAGATCTCTGCATACAAGGACAAACCTGTCCAGTTTTTTGTTGAACCTGAAGGCCAGGCGGTCAGAATCTTGTGTTCCTCACATGTGTGACACAAATCCTGAAATACTTCTGTATATAGTGATCATAATACCAAGTCTAGGTGCTCCAAACTGATGTAGTCTGCCTGACGAATTTCCACGCCTGGAATGTAAACAGCGGACTAGGCGTGAACATGGAATTCTGACCAGCGTAAGGTGTTTTTCCATCTTTCTTGCTGCAGGTTGACTTCTAATTCCTCCCTGATGGTTGATTTACAACATTACTGTGATGTTGTCTGACAGAATCCTAATAAGATGGCCCTCCAGTCAAGGTGTCAAGCATTGCAAGGACAACCAAATCTTTTGGGGCTCTAGAACCTTGATAGGGAGATAATATTCCTCTTTAAACCAAGTCCCTTGCACATGGTGTCTAAGAAACTTCCTAGATCAGGAGGAAGAAGGTTTTATCCAGCTCCAGAGCACAGAGAATAGGTTTGTCTAGAGAATAAATAGAAAGTAAACCAGTTTGTCCTGTGATGGCCAAAAGCTGTGTTATAGCGGTCTAAAGTGGAACGGAGCAAATGGAACTGTCTCAAAGGAGGCCAGCTCCTGAACTGTAGAGTCCAAGCTTTGAAGTGGGGAATCAGAAGTTTTTCATGGCAAAGGACAATTCGGGCTTGGGCCATGTCTAGAACTCGACCCAAAAATTTCAAGAGGTGGGTTCCAGCACTTAATTTTGAATGTACAGGTAATTGAAAGAATAAGTTCACCTATTGAACATGGTATACCTGTACTCAGAGTGTAACATGTAACACGTTAAGCACCCCCTACCCCCCTTCCCCACGACAGTGGGCAGGGGTTCCTCTCTCCCACACTCACCATCACATTTGAAATCAGCGTGGTTGTGCGGGCGGATCGGTGAATGAATGAACTACAAGTCATATCTGCCATCACGGCAAACAGACTTGTAGTGTGAATGAACTGCAAGCATGCTGATAAGTACACTCATAGTGCATTCACACTGACTCCAGCTTTTAAACTGAAAGTATATACAGAGGTATGGGCAGGAAGCTTGAAGGTGAAAGTGCAGGAGCCTAACATTGAGCCCATGATTTGCTGATTGTTGATGCAATACGCTCCTGTAGAAAATAATATTTGCCTTTAACATTTTTGGATCGGTACTGTTGACATCACATTGCTGGTTGCTTTGCGGCAACTGTTCCCTCAATAGGGGATTGTCAAAATATCCTACAATGTGTTTACCCTGAGAGCATTGTAAAGCTACAGTAAAGTAAGACAGGGCAAACATTAAAGCCACAAAACCACAGTAAAACAGAGGTAGCCTTGATGTGCTGGAAAGATGGAACATGTATGTACACATCTGTGATGTCCACAGAGATTTCCTGATGGAGGGAGGGTATGCAAGACATTTAAATCCTTCAGATCAGATGGGATGGATGTCTCCTTTTTGATCTGGGAACAGTGAAATGGTTAGAGTAAAAACCCTGAAATTTTTCACCGTGGGAAAAAAATGGTAATACCACCTTGGCTCGAAAGATCTGCAAGAGCTTCATGAAGGGCTGCTAGTCTGTGCAGAGATGCAAGCAGAGTGGACAACATGAAGTGGGGGAGAAGCAGAAAGATCAAGTCCAGCGTGCAGCACCTGGAAACAGCATATTTTATTCAGGTATGAATAGGTGTCTGCAAAAGGACAACAGATGCCCCCACACCTTGGAAGGGGGGGGGTAATCTCTTCACATAAAAGAGGATTTGTCTGCAGGTTTATGGTATTTAAAGGCTCAAGGCTTGTCATTTAACTGGGTCTCTGGTCTGTGTCTGGCCTTGGAGATTGATGTCTAGGAGTGAAGAAAGAAACTCTTCTTACCCTCAGAAAGGGTCAGCAAGCATTTTTTTTTCTCACATTAATGTTCTGCAGAGCAACAGCCAAAGAGTTCTCCTCATATTCACTGACAGGAGACTCATTAGGTAAATAAAGTGGACATTATCAACTAATTTGTCTATAAAATAATGTAGGGCTGAAGGCATACAAGTGCTCTACAAATAAAGGACAGTAATGAGAGTAGCTGCATCCTTTGACATTAATTTTGTATATTCCACTAGGGTTTAAACAGACTTACATCATGGCTATGGCAGGTTGCAAACCAGGACCTGCTAATAAAAATAATGATTTGGAAATCATTCCAAACGTGTATCAATGTGATCCTTGAATACTAGTGCATTCTCAATAGGTATGGTCAGTTAAGTTGGGATAGCACTGAATCCACAGTGGGAACACTTCTTGATAAAAATCTCCTTAATTGAGTATTGGTCTATGAAACCTGTGGAAGGAGTGAATAGTTTGTCAGGAGGTTTCCAATCTTCATACGGAACTCCTTTAAATAAGATTACTGGAAACATTTTGATACATTTTGGGCTTCTCAGTAAACTGAGTCTAGTAACAGCACTTGTAGAAGCTACAAACTGACTGTTCTTCCAATTTTAAAGGGTCATGCATCTTATCAATGAGAACCAAAATAGCATTTTTAAGCCTGCGAGTTATGGCAGCTGTCTGCATCGAGTTATGGCAGCTGTCAGAGGCAAATACATCCATAAAGGATTGTGAGACTCTTTGTCAGAGGCTCAGAGGTCCATATAGGTGTAGGTATGTCAGAAAAAGAGTCTGGAGGGGATAGTGTATAAATACACTTACAGCTTCCGCTTTCTGAGTCAGCAAACAGTTGCAGTTTGGCCTATAAAAACAAGCACAGATGCAAAGATTTGCTTCATTGGTAAAACAGAAGAGAGCACACCTGAAGGAGCTAAGAAAGACTTTAAAGAGTATATTGCCTCAAAAGGGGGACAACAATCCAGGCTGTCTTTGTCAGGTCCCTGAGAAGGGATACTGCAAGTCACCCCAGAACTGTTAGTGGGTCATGAGCTGGAGAGACCTGATGCATCAGTACTACTTCCCTTGCACATAAGATCCAAAACATTACACTAAATAACAGAGAATATGTTATTGGATACTCTTGAACCAGCCACTGAAATCCTGAAAGCAGTAGAGGTTAAATTTGCCATAGGTGCCCAGGTCACTGCAGGCAGCAGCAAGAACTAATGAAGACTGTATGTCTGTTACAAATAAGAGCAATCATTGGGAAATGACAATGTGGAAGTTCACGTGTACATCACTCCAGCTTGTGATGCAGTAGTTAATTCTTCAGTGTGCTAACTTTTTCTGTAGAAAACAACTGAAAAACAAGGTAATAATGATACTCAGTGAATTCAATAAATATAGAGACTCCACATGACCTACTCATTAAGAGACACAAGTGGCTGTTCCTGGAAAGCACTCTTCAGCTAACTAACAGTGCAAAGAGGTCTGGAAAGCAGAACCCAGTATTTAAAGGTCATATTTTAACCTGGACCTGTAATCTTCAATTCAGCATGGTCCAGGTGTAGCCTCTAAAGCTACTGCTTACTATATGCCAATCAATAAAGCTGCATAAAGAGCTCAGCTCATTAGCACGTAGACAGAATCTTGATTGAAGAAAATAATTATCTTGAAAACTGCTAATAAATAGTTAGAAAGACATTCATTCTCCTAGATCACTAGGGGTTATTCCAGATTGGCCACTTTTTTTTTAGATTCCCACTCTTCAAATCATCCTGTGGGATACAGTATAACCCAATTGTCATTTAATACACAAATCCTTTGTCCCTTAATAAGTGAGAAAGTATTTAGAGAACTGAAAATAAACTGAAAATAAAGCATAATAACTTAAAATCAACATCACTAAAATTCGTTTTGACATTTTTTTAAAATCTAATATATTATACTTTACATGAAATGTTATAGGTACACTTAATGACTTTTTTCTTTTCCATGGTGGTCAGAGATGAACAATCTGTCATTTCACTTTAATTGTGCTTAAAATTCAGGCTATTCCCTGCATCTTCATTGCAGAATCAAGCTGAAAAGATTTCCACAAAGCACATTCCCCTGTTATAAAAAATATTGTATATCTTCTACCCGTTTTTTTTTTTTGTTGGCTGCCCTTAGAAGCATCAGTGAAAGTTAATTACAGTGTTTCTTCTATTTCATTTCTGTTGTTAACATCTGCCTCTGTACTCATTTGCCTTTGTGGCCTTAATGTTTCTTTTAAGGATATATCATCAACTTGCTTTTCTTCCTCCTCATTGGCCTCTTCCTGGATCCAATGTGGTAAACAGTCTTGATCTGAATTACTTCTAACATACCCTGGCAAATTTATATGTCCATCGGCTTGTTTGCTGACACTTCGACTGACTTTGCTGGAGATCAACACCATACGTGAGCTGGTTACCATATGCGATTGGCTGCTAGTGCTGTGTGTCATATTTGTCAAGACAGAGCCATACCTGAAGTTACCACAATGTGTTGTGCTTTTCCAGTCAAAAGCAAGATTCCATCTGGTCCATGTTTTCTTAATTTCTGTCTGCACCTGATTTTGTAAGAAATTGAACATATTTAGCTTATTAGTTATAATTTATAGGCATATAGTTTAAACGACCCAAAGAGCATCTAAACCCAAAAACAAAAATGTAAGACATAAAAGTGGTAGCTGCATTTGTTTTCCGCAAGTACAGAAAATACTGTACCTAATGAGCTTGCCTGAGATACAGTGTCCCTTCCTGTGAGCTAAAGAGATAGCAAAATATCAATATTTTTCTAGTGTAAACTACAAATTTCATCATCCCAGATAGTAAGGATAGATTGCCACAAATTTGTGGCAGTGTTGAATTGTAAGTCTGTTAACTTGCTGCCCATTTTCACTGGCAAGTTGTACACTTGCAGAGCACTTAAAGCACAAGTTCTATTTGACACTTTTATGATTTGTAGCAAATTTGCAATGCAAGTCTCTAGCAAGAACAAAGTTGCAATGGTGAGTCTACTGCAAGAGCTCTGCAAGTCTACAGCTGAAAATTCAGCCACCGTGTGGTGGGATGTCTATTGCACAACATAACTGAACCAGAACTTGCAGCAGACTTGCAGAATGTTTGCAAAGAAAGTTGATCTGGAGTCATGCAATGCGGACTTGCTGCAATTGTGCAACAAACTTGTGAAGCCTGCCAAGTCTAGCAAAGTCATTTTCAAATTTGCAGCACAATTGCTTGCTATCAGTTCATCTGTTTAATGAACTGTTTACTGAGGGTACAAATTAGCAAAATGGTGATTTTTTTTTCACATTCTTTAAATATTTACATGACATTGCAGTTACTTATGTGAGCATTTGGTGCTTGCACAGTGAGTGATCGATTATCACCCAGATCTTCCAACATCATTATTGCAACCTGGGAATTTGACATGGTCAAATCATGGGAATTTTAAGAGGGACATTTTTCATTCATTTTAGACGGTATATTGTACAGCACGCGCCCTCAGAGGAAGTCGAAAGGACGAAACATCAGGGTGTGACCTCACGGCAATAGGAAGTGACGTTTGCGTTCCAACTGCGCTCCAGTGTCAGGAAGTGGTGAGTGTGGAGGTCTACGGTGGACGGGACCAACGTACATACACCAGACCACACAAGGGAGCCGGGAATAGCGCGTCCTATTTATATCAAGGACTGTTTAGTGCTGGATTTTAGTGACTTATGTAAAGGAGAGATTGTTAAATAAAAGTGTAAGCGGGACTACACTATCTCCGTTTTTTATCTTGTCACTCCAAGACCATCAGGAGAAGCATCCCAGGATTCCAGTGACTCCAGTCTGTGAGAGAGGCGGAGGATGAGTGAATCATTCAGGATTGCAGTGTCTGTTTTATTCATCTATCCGGTGAGTAGGAACCCCTAAGGGGTGGGTGATACAAAGGAGAAGAATCGGGGAACTGTGGATACTGTGCAAACCAATGTCAGCAGAGAATCCATTAAGATCTCCTTGTTGGATATTATCACACCTGCCACCTGTTTGAATTTTTAGAGTTGTATACTCTTATGGACTCCCATAGGATAGAGTGGTCATATTTATCTAGTGACCATTAAGCGCTGCTTTAGGAACTGACAAATTTATTTTGTTATAGTTTTTACTAATTTTATATATGAGTGTGCATTTCTGATGCTTTGAAAGCGGCAGCTGAATTTTGTTTAATGATATATGGTAGCATTTGTCATTTTTGTCTTAATTGCTATTTTTAATCATTTGAGCCCATAGCGCCGAGATAGTGGAAATAGACCTTGAACTTTACTACTTTTTGTATATTGTACAGCACACCTGGGACTGGTCCTGGACAAGCGCTATATCTTCCCTTTATATAGATTATGGTCCCTTTGGTTAAGGGACACTAGGGGGTTTAATTAACCATCAGGAAAGGTTTATATGCAGGTTACTTCACAGAGGACGTGTGGAGCAGTAGCAGTTTGGAAGTGAGACAAAGGATCTGATAAAGCTTTTGAGCTGTTGAATTGCTGAGCATCCGTCTCTCTGCTGGAAAAAAAACAAAAATGACTGTGATACTCTTCTGTGGGTAAAAGTCTTGAGTAGGTAAAACAGTATTTTATGCTATTTATGCCAAATACAATCATACTTTGTTTGGCTAGTGTGCTGAAGAAAAGACATATTTTCAATATGCTGATGGAAGCATTATTGTAGTTTTTGAAAAGAATATCTGTATTTGTTCATTATATATAATATACCGTCAAAGGGGCAGCAAGCATTTTTTACATTAATGTTCTGCAGAGCAACAGCCAAATAGTTCTAATATTCACTGACAGGAGACTCATTGGGTAAATAAAGTGGACATTATCAACTAATTTGTCTATACAATAATGTAGGGCTGAAGGCAAAAGTCCTAAGTGCTCTACAAATAAAAGACATTAATGAGAGTAGCTGCATCCTTTGACATTAATTTTGTCTATTCCACTAGGCTTTAAACAGACTTACATCATGGCTATGGCAGGTTGCAAACCAGGACCTGCGGATGACAATAATGATTTGAAAATCATTCCAAACGTGTGTCAATGTGATCCTTAAATACTAGTGCATCCTCAATAGGTATGGTCAGTTAAGGTGGGATATCACTGAATCCACAGTGGGAACACTTCTTGATAAAAATCTCCTCAAATGATTATTGGTCTATAAAACAGGTGGAAGGAGTGAATAGTTTGTCAGGTTTCCAATCTCCATACAGAACTCCTTCAAATAAGGAGTGTACTGGAAACAATTTTGATAAATTTTGGACTTCTCAGTAAACCCAGTCTAATAACAGCACTTGTAGAAGCTACAAACTGTTCTTCCAATTTTAAAGGGTCATCCATCGCATCAATATGAACCAAAATAGCATTTTTAAGCCTGTGAGTTATGGCAGCTGTCTACAGCTCTTCAGAGGCAAATACATTCATAAAGGATTGTGAGTAGGGATGAGCTTCGTGTTTGAGTCGAACATACGTTCGACTCGAACATCGGCTGTTCGATCGTTCGACGAAGATCGAACGATTTGGGCCGTTCGCGCCAAATTCGAGTGACGCGAACGGCCCACAATGCACTACGCCATCGCAGTGTCATCCAGGCGCTGTGATTGGCCAAGCATGCACTGTGACCCCGCATGCTTGGCCAATCACAGCGCCGGCAGCGAGGAGAGCAATGATTGGCCACAGGCAGGATGCCTGTGGCCAATTATTGCTGAGGGTGTTTAGTACACGCCCCACACTATAAAAGGCCGCCAGCACGGCGGCCTAGTGTAGTGTGTTCCGGAGCAGGGATAGAGCAGCATAGGCAGGGACAGTGACTGTTATTTCTTTCTTGCTTAACCTGGATTCCTTTAGTTTAGGGAAAGAGAAGGATAGGTAGGGAGAGTGTCAGTGTGTTTTGTGCTTGTGCTATAGTGTGCTTAAAAAAAACATTTATTCTAGGGACAGAAAACTGTAGGTAGGGACAGTGTCAGTTTCTTTCACTCTGCAAGTCCTTGTTTCCAGGGACCTGGAAGGACAGTGAGTCAATTGTCCTTGTGCTATATTGTGCTTAAAAAAACATTTATTCTAGGGACAGAAAACTGTAGGTAGGGAGAGTGTCAGTTTATTTCACTCTGCAAGTCCTTGTTTCCAGGGACCAGGAAGGACAGTGACTGAATTGTCCTTGTGCTATAGTGTGCTTAAAAAAAACATTTATTCTAGGGACAGAAAACTGTAGGTAGGGACAGTGTCAGTTTCTTTCACTCTGCAAGTCCTTGTTTCCAGGGACCTGGAAGGACAGTGACTGAATTGTCCTTGTGCTATATTGTGATTAAAAAAAAACATTTATTCTAGGGACAGAAAACTGTAGGTAGGGAGAGTGTCAGTTTATTTCACTCTGCAAGTCCTTGTTTCCAGGGACCTGGAAGGACAGTGACTGAATTGTCCTTGTGCTATAGTGTGCTTAAAAAAAACATTTATTCTAGGGACAGAAAACTGTAGGTAGGGACAGTGTCAGTTTCTTTCACTCTGCAAGTCCTTGTTTCCAGGGACCTGGAAGGACAGTGACTGAATTGTCCTTGTGCTATATTGTGCTTAAAAAAAACATTTATTCTAGGGACAGAAAACTGTAGGTAGGGAGAGTGTCAGTTTATTTCACTCTGCAAGTCCTTGTTTCCAGGGACCTGGAAGGACAGTGACTGAATTGTCCTTGTGCTATATTGTGATTAAAAAAAACATTTATTCTAGGGACAGAAAACTGTAGGTAGGGAGAGTGTCAGTTTATTTCACTCTGCAAGTCCTTGTTTCCAGGGACCTGGAAGGACAGTGACTGAATTGTCCTTGTGCTATATTGTGATTAAAAAAAACATTTATTCTAGGGACAGAAAACTGTAGGTAGGGACAGTGTCAGTTTCTTTCACTCTGCAAGTCCTTGTTTCCAGGGACCTGGAAGGACAGTGAGTGAATTGTCCTTGTGCTATATTGTGCTTAAAAAAAATTTATTCTAGGGACAGAAAACTGTAGGTAGGGAGAGTGTCAGTTTATTTCACTCTGCAAGTCCTTGTTTCCAGGGACCTGGAAGGACAGTGACTGAATTGTCCTTGTGCTATATTGTGCTTAAAAAAAACATTTATTCTAGGGACAGAAAACTGTAGGTAGGGAGAGTGTCAGTTTATTTCACTCTGCAAGTCCTTGTTTCCAGGGACCTGGAAGGACAGTGACTGAATTGTCCTTGTGCTATATTGTGATTAAAAAAAACATTTATTCTAGGGACAGAAAACTGTAGGTAGGGAGAGTGTCAGTTTATTTCACTCTGCAAGTCCTTGTTTCCAGGGACCTGGAAGGACAGTGAGTGAATTGTCCTTGTGTTATATTGTGATTAAAAAAAACATTTTTTCTAGGGACAGAAAACTGTAGGTAGGGAGAGTGTTTTTTTTCTTTCACTCTGCAAGTCCTTGTTTCCAGGGACCTGTAAGGACAGTGACTGAATTGTCCTTGTGCTATATTGTGCTTAAAAAAAACATTTATTCTAGGGACAGAAAACTGTAGGTAGGGAGAGTGTCAGTTTATTTCACTCTGCAAGTCCTTGTTTCCAGGGACCTGGAAGGACAGTGACTGAATTGTCCTTGTGCTATATTGTGATTAAAAAAAACATTTATTCTAGGGACAGAAAACTGTAGGTAGGGACAGTGTCAGTTTCTTTCACTCTGCAAGTCCTTGTTTCCAGGGACCTGGAAGGACAGTGAGTGAATTGTCCTTGTGCTATATTGTGCTTAAAAAAAACATTTATTCTAGGGACAGAAAACTGTAGGTAGGGAGAGTGTCAGTTTATTTCACTCTGCAAGTCCTTGTTTCCAGGGACCTGGAAGGACAGTGACTGAATTGTCCTTGTGCTATATTGTGATTAAAAAAAACATTTATTCTAGGGACAGAAAACTGTAGGTAGGGAGAGTGTTTGTTTTTTTTCTTTCACTCTGCAAGTCCTTGTTTCCAGGGACCTGTAAGGACAGTGACTGAATTGTCCTTGTGCTATATTGTGCTTAAAAAAAACATTTATTCTAGGGACAGAAAACTGTAGGTAGGGAGAGTGTCAGTTTATTTCACTCTGCAAGTCCTTGTTTCCAGGGACCTGGAAGGACAGTGACTGAATTGTCCTTGTGCTATAGTGTGCTTAAAAAAAACATTTATTCTAGGGACAGAAAACTGTAGGTAGGGACAGTGTCAGTTTCTTTCACTCTGCAAGTCCTTGTTTCCAGGGACCTGGAAGGACAGTGAGTGAATTGTCCTTGTGTTATATTGTGATTAAAAAAAACATTTTTTCTAGGGACAGAAAACTGTAGGTAGGGAGAGTTTTTTTTCTTTCACTCTGCAAGTCCTTGTTTCCAGGGACCTGTAAGGACAGTGAGTGAATTGTCCTTGTGCTATATTGTGCTTAAAAAAAACATTTATTCTAGGGACAGAAAACTGTAGGTAGGGAGAGTGTCAGTTTATTTCACTCTGCAAGTCCTTGTTTCCAGGGACCTGTAAGGACAGTGAGTGAATTGTCCTTGTGCTATATTGTGATTAAAAAAAACATTTATTCTAGGGACAGAAAACTGTAGGTAGGGAGAGTGTCAGTTTATTTCACTCTGCAAGTCCTTGTTTCAAGGGACAGAGAAGGACACCTGAAGGTAGCCCTTATTGCTTTTTTCCCATCTCCCTGCAGGCCATCTATTAGAATGTCTGGAAGGCAAACAAGGAGAGGCAGACAGTCAGGAGGCAATAAAAGAGGGCAAGCAGGCTCTGTGTCTGGGGGCAACAGTGCTGGTCGTGGACGCGGTGCATTGTCATCAGCACATGGCCATGGGACACGCTTGTCCTTCTTTTCGGCAGCTGGACATGTTGAGCCACATCATGCCGAAGACTTGGTAGAGTGGATGACCAAGCCCTCCTCCTCCTCCTCATCCTCTCTCACCCAGGCTCAGGGTACTGGAAAAGCAGCTGCCAAAGCGTCGTCTTCCCTGGTATCAATGTCAGACAAATCATCAGTCACTCCTTCCCTAGACCCACCATGTCCTCCTCCTGAGGAGTCCCCCGAACTGTTTCAGCACAGTGTTGGGTACATGCTCCAGGAGGATGCCCAGCGTTTCGAAGGGTCTGATGATGAAACCCAGCTAGAGGAAGGCAGTAGCGTGAGAGCAGACAGAGGGGATGCTCAAGAAGGACACCAATCTGGCAGTCATGTTCCAGCAGCTGCAGCATACTGCCAGATTGGCTCCAGTGATGAGGAGGGAGGGGATGATGAGGTCACTGACTCCACGTGGGTGCCTAATAGGAGAGAGGAGGAGGAGGAGGATGAGGAGGAGGCACATCTCCAACGAGGCAGGATGCCCTTTGGTGGCCAGCGTAAGGGCAGTACACCGACGGAATCACACCGCAGAGCTCCGCCTGTGCAGGGCGCTGCCTCTGCCCGTCATTCAAAAAGTTCTTTGGTGTGGGCCTTTTTTGAGGCTAGTGCATCAGATCGCACAGCTGCTGTTTGCAACATATGTCTCAAGCGTATATCGCGTGGCCAAAACATCAGCCGCTTGGGTACCACATGCCTGACCAGACATATGTTGACCTGCCATGCAGCTCGTTGGCAAGCCTACCTCAAAGACCCACACCAAAGAACAAAGCGGACCTCTCCTTGCACCGCATCAGCTGGGATCTCCAACCCCACTATAACTTCAGTCCTCTCTGAAACATGCACTGAGAGGAATGAAGGTGTAGAATTAGGTGTGTCACAGCCAAGTACTTGCGCCCACTCTGCTAGCAGTACACCGACGTCCGATTCTAGCAGGCAAATTTCCCTGCCCCAGCTGCTGGACCGTCGAAAGAAGTTCACTCCCAGCCATCCACATGCCCAGCGGTTGAATGCTAGCTTGGCTAAATTGCTAGCGCTTCAACTGCTGCCTTTTCAGTTGGTAGACTCGGCCCCCTTCCGTGAGTTTGTGCAATGTGCAGTTCCTCAGTGGCAGGTTCCCAAACGCCACTTTTTCTCACGGAAGGCTATTCCGGCTCTCTACCGGCATGTGGAAGGCAATGTCTTGGCCTCGCTGGACAGGGCGGTCAGCGGTAAGGTGCATATTACCGCTGACTCATGGTCCAGCAGGCATGGACAGGGACGTTACCTTTCTTTCACGGCCCATTGGGTCACTCTTTTGGCAGCTGGGAAGGATTCAGGACAAGGTGCAGTAGTGTTGGAGGTTGTCCCACCGCCACGCCTCCAAAATGCTACTACTGGTTGTGACACACCTCTCTCCTCCACCCCCTCCTCTTCTTCTTCCTCCATGGCCTCTTCCTGTGGTTTGTCCTATGAACCAGCGGTGCTCCGTAGCCGTTCACGGGGCTACGCAAGTACGCAGGCAAAAAGATGCCATGCCGTGCTTGCGCTGGTGTGTTTGGGGGACAGAAGCCACACTGGGGCAGAGGTCCTGTCTGCTCTGCAGGGCCAGGCCGAGAGGTGGTTGACGCCACGCCAGCTTAAGCCAGGAATGGTGGTTTGCGACAATGGCACCAACCTCCTCTCCGCCCTCCGACAGGGACAACTGACCCATGTGCCCTGTGTGGCTCACGTCCTTAACCTGGTGGTGCAGCGCTTCTTGGGCAGGTACCCGGGCTTACAGGATGTCCTGAGGCAGGCCAGGAAAGTCTGTGTGCATTTCCGCAGATCTTATAATGCCAGTGCTCGCCTGGCTGAGCTGCAAAAGGAGTTGAACCTGCCCAAGAACCGCCTTATATGTGACATGCCCACCAGGTGGAACTCAACGTTGGCCATGCTGCAGCGGCTGCACACGCAGCAGAGGGCCATCAATGAGTACCTGTGCGACTACGGCACCAGGACAGGGTCAGGGGAGCTTGGTTTTTTTTCTCCACGCCAGTGGGGCATGATCAGGGATGCATGCACTGTCCTGGCACCATTTGAGGAGGCCACGAGGATGGTGAGCAGTGACAGTGCATGCATCAGTGACACTGTACCTCTTGTCCACCTGTTGGAGCACACGCTGCGTGGAATAATGGACAGGGCACTTGAGGCAGAACAGAGGCAGGAAGAGGAGGACTTCCTTGCCTCTCAAGGCCCCCTTTACCCAGACAGTGTTCCTTCTGTCCCACCCATCGCACAGGAAGAGGAGGAGGAGGAGGAGGAGGAGGAGGAGGAGGAGGATTGTGTCAGCATGGAGGTGGAGGCTGGCACTCAGCATCATCAGCAGCAGTCTTTTAGGGATGATTTACAGTCCCAAGAAACCAGTGGACTTGTACGTGGCTGGGAGGAGGTGGCTGCGGATCATGTCGTCCTTAGTGACCCAGAGGACTCCGGAGCGAATGCCTCAGCAAACCTACGCTGCATGGCCTCCCTGATCCTGCAAAGTCTGCGGAAGGATCCTCGTATTCTTCGGATCAAGGAGAGGGACCATTACTGGCTGGCCACTCTCCTTGATCCACGGTACAAGGGTAAGGTTGCGGACCTTATGTTACCGTCGCAGAGGGAGCAGAGGATGAGACAACTCCGGGAGGCCTTGCAGAAAGGTCTGTGCAACGCGTTCCCAGAGACTGGGAGGTTGCAAACTCCTGGTCCTGGACAACGAGTTGCTGAGGCTTCGGCCAGTCAAAGAAGGAGCGGTGGGGAAGGTGGCCGTCTGACCGATGCGTTCAGACAATTCTTTAGTCCGCAGCCCCAAAGTATGATCGGTTCCAGCAACCATCGCCAGCGTCTGATAAACATGGTGCAGGAATATCTAGGGGCAAGGTCAGACTTGGACACCTTCCCCACCGAAAATCCTCTGGCTTACTGGGTCTTGAGGATGGATCACTGGCCAGAGCTTGCACAGTATGCAATTGAGCTACTGGCCTGTCCTGCATCCAGCGTTCTTTCGGAACGCACATTCAGTGCTGCTGGAGGATTTGTCACGGATCACAGGGTGCGCCTGTCCACCGACTCGGTTGATCGACTGACTTTCATCAAGATGAACCAGTCTTGGATCACCACCAGCTACCACACACCTGATGCTGATATAACAGACTAATTGATTTTAACATGTCACATCCCTTCAAGACTGATGCTGATGCTGAGTGCCTGTGCTGTTATGTTGACTGGCTATCCTCCTCCTCCGAGTCCTCAATGATACGATTGATGATGATAGCTTGTAAGATCATTTTTGTTTATGGGTGCCGCCACCAGTGCCTAACGCCCAATTTTTCAGCCCCTGTTTAACAGGGGCGTGTAATTACAATTTTTGAAGCAATACTTTGCAACAGGGCTCATTGCTGTGCTCCAAGTACAGTATCTGTGAGGAGTTGCAGTGTTGTGCCACCAGTGCCTAACGCCCAATTTTTCAGCCCCTGTTTAACAGGGGCGTGTAATTACAATTTTTGAAGCAATACTTTGCAACAGGGCTCATTGGTGTGCTCCAAGTACAGTATCTGTGAGGAGTTGCAGTGTTGTGCCACCAGTGCCTAAGGCCCAATTTTTCAGCCCCTGTTTAACAGGGGCGTGTCATTACAATTTTTGAAGCAATACTTTGCAACAGGGCTCATTGCTGTGCTCCAAGTACAGTATCTGTGAGGGGTTGCAGTGTTGTGCCACCAGTGCCTAAGGCCCAATTTTTCAGCCCCTGTTCAACAGGGGCATGTAATTACAATTCTTGATCTAATAATTCACAGCAGGGCCCATTGCTGCACCAACCAAGAGTAACTGTCAGGGCTTACAGTGTTGTGGCACCAGCACCACCATCAAAGGCCCAATTTTTACTACCACTGTTCAACAATTATATGTAATTAAAATTCCTGATATAATAGTTGACAGCAGGGCGTTCCAGCACCAACCAAGAGTAACTGTGAGTGCTTACAGTGTTGTGCCAACACCAACAACTAAGGGGCCTATTTCTGCAGAGTATATACGGCAGGTCCCTACTTTCAAACATCCAACTTACAAACGACTCCTACTTGCAAACGCAAGAAGACAACAGGAAGTGAGAGGAAATCTACCACTAGGAAGGAAAATTCTCTCCTGTAAGAATAAATATGGGAGAAAGGTGTCTCCTCTGTACTGATGCTTTATCAGCAATCCTTGTTTCAAGAAAAACACCACATTTCAAAAACAGTTGTCATTGGGACGGAAAGTGAGGTGAAATGTTCTGAACAGGGGCACAGACAGCAAAACAAATGTTACAGGGGTGATAACCCTTACCTATGTTTTCCAAAAAGTTTAAAAATAGATTTTTGGTCTGGAGCTACACTTCAACAATGTACCTGTTCAAAATTACAAACAGACTCTACATAAGAACAAACCTACAGTCCCTGTCTTGTATGCACCGCCTGTATAGGGCTGTTCAGAGTATATAGGGCCTTTTTTATTTTATGTGCGGGGTTCCCCTTAATATCCATACAAGACCCAAAGGGGCTGGTAATGGGCTGGGGTAGGGGGGGGGTCATGGGGTAGCTATGCCATTTTTCTTAAAGAATTTCATCCATATTACCGGGACCAGACATTACATTAAAGCCGCAAGCAGTTTTAAATGGCTTTTTTTTCCTTTAGAAGTGTCATTTTGTGCAGGGACAGTTCTAAACACGGGAAACACGTGGCACTTCACAGGCATACTTTAGACACCCCCCAGGTACGATATTTAAAGGAATATTTGACTTTTTTTTTTTCACTTTATGCATCATTAAAATGACTGCTCCCGAAAAACGACCGTTTTTAAAACTTCTTTTTGCATTGATACATGTCCCCTGGTGCAGAACCCGGGTTCCCAAACCCTTTTTAGGACAATAACATGCATAATAGTTGTTATAATTAGCACTTTAGAATTCGAACGTTCGCATCCATTGTATTTAATAGGGTTCTAATGTTCGTTCGAACTTTCGGTCCGTTCGCGGGTTCTGGTGCGAACCGAACCCGGGGGTGTTCGGCTCATCACTAATTGTGAGACTCTTTGTCAGAAGCTCAGAGGTCCCTATAGGTGTAGGTATGTCAGACAATGAGTCTGGAGGGGAAGGTGTATAAATACACTTACAGCTTCTGCTTTCTGAGTCGGCAATCATAGTTGCAGTTTGGTCTATAAAAACAAGCACAGATGCAAAGATTTGCTTCATTGGTAAAGCAGAAGGCCACACCTGAAGGAGCTAAGAAAGACTTTAAGGAGTATATTGACTCACACAGGGGACAACAATCCAGGCTGTTGGTGTCAGGTCCCTGAGAAGGGATACTGCAAGTCACCCCAGAACTGTTAGTGGATCATGAGCTGGGGAGACCTGATGCAGTAGTGCTACTTCCCTTGCACATGAGATCCAAAACATTATATATTTATTCAAGGAGTGGAGATGGGTAACTTAGCAAAAGGTAATTTTTTGGGGGAAATTTTCTTAGCTCAATAAATTAGATAATGCCATTATAACTTTGAATAACCAATTTAGATTTATTTTTTTGCAGAAGATTGGATGATTGAAGGTAGCACAGCTTAGCCTTTTAAAGTTTTTTCTATAATTCATGTCACATAACTTGGAACTGTACAAATATATTCCTGTTAATGTAGAGCGTAAACTGATAAAATAATTGAAACCTTACAAAAAAAAAAAATGCTGAGGAAGTTTAGCAAACTCAACTCAGACATCCACCTACAATTCTCATTTGACATTTTGACATGATACCCGGTAATGTGAATGATAATTTAAGCATTGCATAAAACCTCATGCTGTAATATGTTTTCTCAACACCAGTACAGCTAAAAATAAGCATATTTTTTCTGTATGCAAGTTATTATTAAAATTACGAAGACCGTATTTTCATACTTTTAATTAGCTAGTAGCGATATACTGCTTTTAAAATAAATACTTTTATACATATTGGTTTATCAATAATTTGTGATTAAATGTGAATAGAATAGTTTGACATTCAGTCACATTCAGAAAAATTAAGTACATCCCATGGAACATATTTGAATAGGCAAACCAACAGGTTAATTCAAACAGTGCCTACAGTGAATAAACACACCAAAAAAATTGCCTTTTCAGTCATTTATTCAGCAAAAATATCAATAGATGGAATAGTGTAATAGTGTACAGTGGAAAAATTAAGTACACTCTTTGCATGAAAAGTTATTTCCCTTTTTAATGAAAAGATGTGTACTTTGCGCCTCGTAAAAATTGTTCAAATTAGCAATTGAAAAAAAATATGATAACAGCTGCTACCCCTACTAAAGTGATAAAGTGCTTTAGATCAAGTGAGCTAAAGGGTGAAGGAATCGCTCCAAAATAAATAAATCTACAAATTAAAAAAATTGTAATTGTGTAACATAAGTTGTGATAGAAAGCCAATACAGAAATCATATCAAAATTCCATATACAATATTGAGCTTCAATCAAAAACACATGAAAAGATTCAAAGTAAACCTTCACCAGCCGAACAATTGGTCACGTCCACTTCCAGGCCTTTTGGTCTGTGTGCGGAGCACGCCAGCTATGGGTGAAAGCCGGAAGGTGTCATTCGACCACCAGACACGCATGCAGCCTCTGTGCAGGGCTAAGGCACCATACATGTAAGCAAGCCACTTGGCTTTTTATATTTTATATTTTTTATAAATAAATGGGATTACACTATTTCTGATTCCCCTGTCATTTTCTGCATATACCCCACCTATGATCCCCGGCGGGAGGAAATTACCTTGCCCGTTCAGCATCCACCATAGTCAGAAGTCAGTGTTCTGCACATTAGACCTAATTTTTTAGTTAAAGTGGTCAACTCCATCTGGTAAGCAGTATTCATATTCAAGCACTTTGGGTGACCAATTATTCAGCTGGTGAAGGTTTACTTTGAATCTTTCTGAGAAGATCCATCATGCTGCACAAGAAAAGTCACATTCGTTTAGGACTTTCACGTTATCAGTTTTTATCACTATTGAAGAATTTGTTATATTTTCTCCAGCCATGTGTTTTTGATTGAAGCTCAATATTGTATATGGAATTTTGATATGGTTTCTGTATTGGCTTTCTATCACGGCTTATGTTACACAATTGTAATTTTTTAATTTGTAGATTTATTTATTTTGAGCGCTCCCTTCACCCTTTATCTCATTTCCCTCTTTAGCAGAAATGATTTCTTGTCTGAGTTTTGTATAACTGCCCACCTGTCTCTGACATCTAATATCTTTGACCACTTCTCCATGTAAAATAGTTTGAGCTGAAAGATTATTGTAGAATGAATTGCCAGTTTCTTTTTTTTTTTTTTTTTCACAACATTTTTATTAGGATGTATGAAAAATAACAGCAGTTACAAGACATGTTATAAAGTAATTTTCAATTTTTTTCAAATAGAGAAAAAAGAGAAGGAGAGAGAGAGAAAAAAAAGAAAAACATACCAAAGGGAGGCATATTAAGGGCAAGACTAAGCGTACTGTATGCACAGCTTAATCTCGGACTCTTATAGGATAGAATCAGCGTGGTATAACATTGAAAAACATATAGTGAAAGCAGAGGAACAAAAGACCTACGTACTTTATCTGTTGTCTACTAGAGGGTAACTGGATGGATCAAATAGGAGTATCTACCTAGAGTCTCAAGTATTACAGCAGAATAACCAACCAAAAAAAATAAAAATAAAAATGTCTGGGAACAACCAGGGGAGAAGGGAGGGAGGAGGAAGGGAGGGAGGGGGGGAGGGCATTAGCCAAGTCCAGAGAGAAAGTAAGTATGAGTAAGCTTATTTCGGGTAACAGTTAGAGATCGTTGGTGGCGGATTGACCGTCTGGGGAGATTTCCTCTCCTGGGCTTGAAGAATGGGGGGTAGATTTGAGGTAAGAGAAAGAGTACTGATCAAAGCTGGCTATATCCTCCGTAGATAAAGCTGAGCGCATGAAGGGTTCCCAAACGGAGTAGAAACGGCTCTTAGAGACTGCAGATGTGAAGTCTGCATTAGCTCTTTCTTTAAATAGGAGAAGAAGGAGGTCCCATTTGATTTGAGTGGTAGCAGGGCAGTGGGAAGAAATCCATTGCTTTAGTATGGTTCTCCGTGCGATCAGGAGGCAGATCAAGGACCAATCTTTGTGAGTGTGACCAAGGTTTGGGTGAACAGTGTTCGTTGAGTTCGTCACTCGGGACCAAGGCATTAGTTGGGGGTCCCAGTAACCAAAGATGAGGAGGAGCGGATCCTTCGGAAGCTTCAGTAGAGTTATTTCGAAAATGTAGTTTAGAACCTGATCCCAAAAGGAGGAGATGAAAGAGCACGCCCAAAAACGGTGGGTTAGGGAGGGTCTCATATGGTGGCAGAGGGGGCATTTAGCACAGTTTTGATCCGTATCGGAGTAAATGAAGGGTATATGTGCACGGTGGACTATTTTCAGTTGAGATTCTCTCCAAATTTCATTGGGTGTTAGTCGTTGCACTTTGTTGAGTCCGATTAGAATTTTGTCTATCAGGTCATCATCTGGGAAGTCTTTTCCCCAATTGGCTGCAGATGAGAATGCCAGCGGAGGGGTGCACTTTTGAAGTAATGGTTTGTATATGTCCGATATCGTATATGATCTTTCCATGAGTAGCAGGTCTGTGAAACTTGGTGTGAACCGCTTATAGTCCTCTTTGCATGCAGTTCTTAAGTAGCTGGTACATTGCCAAAAGTGAAAGGCATGTGATCGTGGGAGTGAATAAATTTCAGCAACGGTTGAAAAGGATAAAGGACGACCCGTTTTAGTGTCGCATAAAGATGCAAATTTTGTGAGACCGTTTTCTTGCCAAATCTTGAAAGGTTTATGTTCCAAGCCAGGTGGAAAGTTTGGGTTTCCTTGTATTGGCAGATGGCTTGACATGAAAGAGGAGAGCTTGAGGCTCTTTCTGGTTTCTCTCCAGGCCATGGCCGTGTCTCTCAGTAGTAAGTTGTGTTGATACAAAGGTGGGACCGATTTCCACTTGCAGTGAAGAAGAGCTGTTAGCGAGAAGGGATGTGCCATTGCGGATTCCAAGGAGTAGTTGGAATACCTCGAGGACTGTGAAATCCAGTCTAGACTAGTTCTTAATAAACATGCTAGGTTATAGGTTCTGACATTCGGGAGACTTATACCCCCTTCACTTCTGGGAAGATATAGTTTCTTTAAAGCTATGCGTGGTCTTTTGCCATGCCATAGAAATTTTGAGATGGCCGTATTGATGAGTTTAACATCTTTGTGGTGAAGTAGCAAGGGGATAGTTTGCAGTGGATATAGTAGTCTGGCAAAACTGACCATTTTTATCAAGTGGCATCTTCCCAGGAGCGAGAGGGGCAGATCCATCCAGTTAACCATTTCCTGAGAGAGCCTAGAGAGCAAGGGAGGATAATTGAGGTGGTACAGGGAGGAAGGCAGTTTGCCTATTTTGATGCCAAGATAGGTGATATGGGATCTAGCAACAGAAAAAATGGAGTGTTGGACCCAGGTAGGGTTGGATAGAGTACCTATGGGGAGGATTTCGCTTTTGCCGTAATTTATGCGGAGGCCAGAACAGGATCTAAAATCATCAAATACCTCTTTGATGGTGAACATGTCTGAGGAGGGGTTCGCTGAAAAGATAAGTACATCATCGGCAAAGAGGGATGAGCGGAGATCGTGATTTCCTATTTTTATGCCATGCAAGGGGGCTTTTTGGGTAAGGTGTCTGGATAAGGGTTCTAGTGCAATGTTGAAGAGGGGGGATAGGGGGCAGCCTTGTCGAGTACCTTTGTGGAGGCGGAAGTCATCTGAGAGTAGGCCCGCTGCCACCAGCTTAGCTGAAGGGGTTGTGTACATGGCGTTTATTAGATGGCAGAAGGGGCCTGTAAAGCCCATCTTTGTCATGGTCATGGAGAGCCAATCGAAGCTGACATTATCGAAGGCTTTCTCCGCATCTAACGTAATGATGGCAAAATCGCCGCCGGGATTTTGTTTGGCGTGTTCCAAGGCCAACATGACCTTACGAATGTTTAGGGTGGCCGTTCTGCCTTTCACAAAACCAGATTGCGCTGGATGTATCAGAGATGGGATGATGGCAGCAAGCCTAGAGGCGACAATCTTGGATAGGATTTTGACATCCAGGTTTAAAAGGGAGATGGGCCTATAAGATCCTGGTTCCTGGGGGTCCTTGCCTTTTTTTGCGAGTAATTTAATAGTGGCCTGGTTTCCCGAGGGTAGGTAGGGGCCGCCCATCCATATGCCGTTATAGACCTTGTGGAGGGTGGGTTCTATTATGTTTTGGAGGGTCTTGTAGAATTCGCTAGTGAGTCCGTCGGGGCCCGGGGCCTTAGAGGGGGTCAACTTTCGTATGGTGTTTGAGACTTCGGAAAGGGAGATGGGAGCATTAAGGTACTCAAGTTGTGAGGGAGTGACTTTGGGAATGGCTAAGTTCTCTAGGAAAAAGCCAGCTGCCTGTTTGTTTATAGGGTCTGGGGCATAAAGCGTAGCGTAGTATTGAAGCATAGCTTTATTTATCGTTTGCGGTGTGGTGTTCACTTTGCCTTTAGCATCTTTTAGAGATGTAATGTGAGTTGGGCGAAAGGGCCCCTTGCAGAGCCTGGCTAGTAATTTGCCTGATTTATTTCCGAATTTATGGAAGGTGGCATCTGAGTGTGCTTTCTTAGTTAGTTCAAGTGTGTCTGCCCAAGTATCAAAAGATCGCTTGGCTGCATGCCATTCGTTTCTATTATCAGTGGAGTCCATGGTGTATAAAGATCTTTGCGCCTGGTGGAGCCGGGAGCTAGCTAACTTGTACTTTGATAAGGTATTTCTCTTGAAAGAGGTTGCATAAGAGATGATCCGACCCCTGAGGAACGCTTTACCGGCGTCCCAGAAGAGGTTCGGGACATCAGAGTGTGGAGCATTGGCCGTGGAATATTCTGTCCATGACCTTGCCATGAATTGCTGGAAATCAGAGTTGTTGTAGAGGTATGAGGGAAAGCGCCAAATCTTGGGATGTGGAGGTAGGTCGAGGTTGTCAAATTGGGCCAAGATTGGTACGTGGTCAGATATGGCAATGTCGAGGATGTCTACATCAGTCAACATGGGTACTAGGTTGTCAGAGCCAAAAAAATAATCTATTCTGGTGAATACGTTATGTGGGTTGGAGTAGAAGGTAAATTCCCTGTCCGCTGGATGTTTTAAATGCCAGAGGTCCTGAAAGTGAAGGGATTCCATGGTGGATGCAAAGAGTGTGGGGGAGACAGGGTCAAGGCCTGGCGAGGGGCGTCTAGGGGATGATCTGTTATCCGTTTGGTGTATAACGTCGTTGAAATCACCTCCTATTAAGTGGGGGAGGTGGGTGTTATGAAGCAACCATGCCGAAAGTTCACTATAAAAGGTCGTGCCAGGGCTGTTGGGGGCGTATATGTTGGAAATTACCAATTCCGTGGAACCTAGTTGGACATGAGCTGTGACAAGCCGTCCGTGATCGTCTGAATTTACCGATAGGACCGTGCAGGGAAGGTTCTTATGAATCAGGAGAAGGACTCCAGTTTTACGGCCGTAGGCCCCCGAGCCTAGGACCGTGCCTACCCAGAGTTTTTTCATGCAATGAAAATCAGGAGCTGATAAGTGGGTTTCCTGGAGTAGGGCGATATCAGTGTTGAGTCGTTTTAGATGACGGAGGATCTTCATTCTTTTATTGGGGGACCTAAGCCCTTTCACGTTCCAAGAAACTATTTTCATGTTGGGGATATTGGGAAATGGAATTTTGAGGAAGTTATAGCTAATCTACCGTGTAAGCGGCGTTTTAAGGTAAATACCGGATGAAGAGGAAAGGTGTTATATCTGTCTTGGGAGACAGGTGACAGGAGGACTGTTACCACGGATGTTCCTAGGCTAAAGGGGGGAAGGGAGGGGGAGGAGATAAGAGGTGGGACCTGAAAGAAAAGCAAAAATAACATAAACAACATAAGCAAGCGCAAGAACTTCGCTTTTTTCCGCAAGGAGTCACTGTGTAAGTCGGTTCCCAAAAGCACGGCTCTGATGTAGGGCAGCCGAGAGCCCGCGTTAGGAGAGGGGTTTTTTATGCGAGCGGCGAGGGACTCAAACGGAGGGGGGGATGTTGCGGCTATCCACAGTGAGGCCGGGAAGGGTACACATAAAATAATGAACACCGTTTGGAGAGCATCCAAAAGAAAGCTGATCCTAACTGGGCAAGGATATCATAGAAAGCATAACTAGTTGAGCAGTCATCTGTAGGGTACAAATGTATATAACTGTGTAGCTGTGTAAAACTGCCACTGCGTTGTAAGCAGCATCGAGGATTTGAGGAATAAGTGCAAGAGTCACTTCCACCATTTTAACGCTGGGTTAGCTGTAATTGGACTGGGGCAGAAGCTCTGAAGCGTTTGGGGGAGTCCTTTCGTGGGCTTCTTTGGTCCAGAGGACGGATGAGTGGTGTGGCTTTCGATGGAGTGTGAGGGTGCAAGTCGTGCCGGGAGGCCCGCAGGAAGGCTTCCGTCTCGGAGGGGTCATGGAAAGTCAGTTGTTCGCCAGTAGAGGCTTTGAGGCGAAGAACTGCTGGAAAAGCCAGAGTGAATTTGATTTGCTGATTATAGAGTTCCGTGCAGACCTGCTGAAAAGCTTTCCTCTTTTTTGAGACCTCTATGGAGTAATCAGCAAATATGAGGACTCTTATTCCGTCAATTTGAAGTGAGCGGGTTTGTCTGAACTTTTGTAGAATGAGGGCCTTGTCAGAGTAGTTAAGGTATTTGGCAATTATTGGCCGGGGATTTTTGCGGTCAGAATTGAAAGCTCCCATGCGATGTGCCCTTTCCACTGTGCAGGGGCCCGAGAGGCCTAGGGCTTCCGGAATGCGCACAGCGCAGAAATCTGAAATGGCAGAGGCCTGCAGCGATTCCGGGATACCTACGAATCGCAGGTTACTCCTCCTGGCCCTGTTCTCTAAATCATCCAACTTTTGGATGATGTATTGATTAGTCTTATCCTGGGCTTGCTCTGTGGCCTGTGCCTGGTATAACTCCTCTTCCATGCTGGATAGGCGGTGCTCCAGCTCATTGAGTCTGGTGCTGTGTTCCCCTAACTGGGACTTGATCTGGGCCATCCCTGCATTCACTGCCTTCTCCACAGATGCTGCTATCATGGGGGACAAGAGAGCAGCCACAGCCTGTGCTATGAGGTCTGTTGTGTTGTCACAAGGTGGCTGGGATGCTGAGGCATGAGGGGAGGTAGGAGGACTAGGGCAGCTGCTTACCTCCATCCCTGTCGGCGGTGGTGGTGGAGAAGGAGCCGTGTAGGCCAAGACCGGGGCCTCGATTTGCGGCTGGGCCGTCGGCGCCGTCAGGGCCGTTTGCGACCGCGCCCCGGATTTTTCCACGAATCGGTCCATATAGAAGGCGGGGAGTGCCCTGAGGTGTAGGGGTGACCGTCGGGCGTCTCAGGCCGGTTTTATAGGCCGCTTTGTTGCCGTGATGCGGGAGCCGAGGAGAGAAGCAGTCACTCCATGCGGCGCCGGAACCGGAAGTGAATTGCCAGTTTCAAAATGAACTCACAAAAGTTCAATGGAAATCAAATTAGGGCTTTTGACTAGGACAATCCATAATCCGCTATGTCTTCTTTTTTGAGCCATTCCTTTTTGTAATTATAGTGCACTTCAGATCATTATCATGCTGATTGTGAGCTGCCCAGGACCTGAAGTAGCAAAGAAACCTAAATCATAATATTTCCACTACCATGCTTCACAGTTGTTATTAGGTACTTCTCCTGAAATACTGTACCATCTCTGGTTCAGACAAACATGTCTACTGTCACATGCAATCAAAGAAAAACTCTTTCTTTGATCAGTCATCAGGACCTTGTTCAAGAAGGCCTAGTCATTGCATGTCTGTTCAGTGGCAAAGTGTAATCTTGTTCTAATGTTGTTTTTTGGACAGCCAAAATTTTTTTCCTTTGAGTGCAGAAAAATATGTAACAGAGCCCCAGAGCCACAGAAAGAGTGTTGCATATAAGCTTACAATGTGGGTATTTAAGAGACCAGTGGTGCAGCTTTCTGCAGGACAGTCACTAACAGTACCCTGAGACCACCAGAGGCTGCGAGGCAGAGCAGGTAGCAGACCATACGGGTGCTTTGCAGGGTGGTGGAAATGGAGTATTTACAACTGCCTGAGGTGGAGAAGTGGCAGGATCCTGGCAGGTCCTTGTGGAGCAGAGATCCTTCTGGTTTGGAGAGATATAGCTAGGGTTACAGGGCACTCTCAGTGACTGTAATTCTGCTGGAAGTTGCACCACACATTTGACTCTTTAATAAAGTCACACTGATAATATCTGAGCTTATATTTTAAACTATTTTTACGTAGCTGCACCCTGTTACATATTTCTGTACCTGTGCGACTGTGACACCATTCCTGTTTTTGGTATATAGGGCTACATGACCTTCCCTACAATTTGCAATATTAAACTGGTAGCTACCTGAACACCCTGCAGTGAAATTCTGGGGTTCTTGGAGACTTCTTTTAGCATCAAATGGTCAGTGCTTGGGTTGAATTTGCTTTGCCAGCCAGTCCTGGACAAATTAGCAATTATTTTCAATCTACGCCATGTGTAGATTATTTTCCCTACAATGGAAAGATTGATTTCAGATCATTTGGTTATCTTTTTAAATCCCTTGCCAGATTTATAGGCTTCCACAACGTTCTTGCTGAGGGTCTTAGATAGCTATATTGATCTTGGTATAATGACACCACACAAGTCAATAGCGAAAAGAATATCAGACTCTGGATGTCTGAGATTTAATTAAAAACCTTCATACTCCCTAAGAGGGTTCTAATCTTTGGCAGTGGTGGTAAATATAGTAGTGTACTTAATTTTTTTCAAACGGCAAATCTTAATTTCCTTTATTCAAAATCATGAAAATGAATTTGCTGTGTCAATATTATGTGTCATTTGTTCAAGTACAGTATCTCACCTTTATCTGTAGGCACTATTTGAATCAAGATCTGATGTTTGCCTGTTCAAATACTTTAAAAAGTCAAGTCTACTGTATTCATCGGGAAACAACTTTCACGTATTCAAGCAGTCTATCACTTTGTGTTTTGTTTTCATCTTTATATCAAATTTTATTTTTACTATGTCATCAGGCTTTTAATTTTTTTTCTGAATTAGTCCACAGGGAATTTGTACTGTAATTGCACATTGTCTGTCAGACTTATTTTTAGCAAGTAGCTAGTTGATTGTAACCCTACTTTCTCGGCTCCACCACTTTTTCTGTCTCTTTGCATACAATAATAATGTTAATGTTTTGTTCTGCAATTTTCAATCGCAAATTTGACATTTCTTGGCTTTTAGATGTGTTTCCTCCTGGCTCACAGTGGCTAGTATGAAACCTTTCTATACTACTTTACAAAATCAGATTGGGTCTTTATCATATTATACTATCATATATTTTGCTTACCCCTTTAAAATAACATTTTAGATAATGATAAAATGTTAGGAGAAAGAAGCCCTTTGTGAGATATGTTTCCTAGAAAACAAAAAAAGTATTGGTTAAGGATTGTTTCTTTCCTTTTTTTTTTTTTTTGTCTGTATGTGTTTGAGGTTGCATCGCTTGTGTTTTTTTTTTTTATTCTTGGAAAACGTATGTGTATCCTTTTTGGGTTCGTAAGTTTAAAAACAGGAGTATAAGATATTTGTTATTAACCACTTAAGGAACGCCCCACGTACATTTACAGCAGCAGGGAGGCCCTTACCTGTACGTGATTACTGTCTTCGGCTCTGGGGCGCACACATGCGCCACCGGAGCCACGCTCCCACTGTGATTAGCGGGTTCGGCAGCTGCAGTGGCCACTAGGAACCACTGTTAGTTCGTAGGAGAGACAGAACCCCAGTCTGCCTATGTAAACAAACTATTCTTTCACAGAGGGAGAGAGCGATCTGTGATTCCTGCTATTCAAGGACACAGATGTCTCTCTACCTCCATTCAGTCCATCCCCCACACAGTAAAAAAGCACACCAAGAGAACACAGTTAACCCTTTGATTGCCCCGGATGTTAACCCCTTCCCTGCCAGTGTCATTTATACAGTGACAGTGCATTTTTTTAGCACTGACCACTGTATTAGTGTCCCAAAAAGTTTCACTTATAGTCAGATTTGTCTGCCGCAATGTTGCAGTCCCGCAAAAAAAAAAAAAATCGCTCATTGCTGCCATTAGTAGTAAAAACAATGAAAAAAATATAAAGTCCTTAAATCTATCCCATAGTTTGTAGATGCTATAACTTTTGCGCAAACCAATCAATATAAGCTTTTTGGGATTTGTTTTTACCAAAAATATACAGCAGAATACAAATTGGCCTAAATTGATGAAGAAATTAGATTTTTTTCTTTTATTGGATATGTTTTATAGAAGAAAGTAAGAAATATTGTATTTTTTTCAAAATTGTCGATATTTTTTGGTTTTATAGCGCAAAAAATTAAAAACGCAGAGGTGATCAAATACTACCAAAAGAAAGCTCTATTTGTGGGAAAAGAAGGACATCAATTTTATTTGGGTACAGCGCCGCACGACCGCCCAATTGTCAGTTAAGGCAATGCAGTGCCGTATTGCAAAAACTGGCTTGGTGTCATGGATATGCAGTAGTGTTTGTCTGTCAGCTTACCTTCCTTCCCATGTGTTCATCTTGGAGGCCTGAGCCCTTTCACCTGGCTTCCTTTATAATCTCCTCCCAGCCTGACTCAACCCCAGGCCCTATCACTGAACACTATATTAACCTGTGCACTGCAAGCCTGCTTTGCTGATCAACGTGTTTGTTAGGCATTGTGTGTTTGGGTTCCTGCCTGCCGTGTGCTACGGCTGTCTCTGTTACGTTATTGGCTTGTCCCCGACTATCCCTGTCTGCTCGTGACCCTTGACCTTCGGCTCGTTCTTCGTTATCCTTGTCTGCTTGTGGCCCCTGACCTTCAGCTTGTTATTCGGATCTCTCTCATCTTGTGCTTCTGCTTCCCCTCTTTTCCCCTTATCCTACGGGGCGTGAGCTAGGAATCTCCAGGGGCCGCGACCTGGTCCCAGCCTGCAGCTAACATCCTCACCACTAGAGGCCCTGAAGAAGACCAGCTGGGTCTTAGACTCCGCGCCCTGGGGAATCTTGGCTCTAGCTTCCGTTTGGATCCCGGTTGTGCTCCTCTGGTCCCGCTTTCCACAACCACCCAGTTTCCTATCCGCAGAAGCCAGTCATAGGGTTCACTACCTCGCGGTGCACTCCTGTCCCCCTACGGTGTGCATCTGTCACCTGGCCACAGGTGACCCTGACAGTTTGATCAGTCATGAACCCGGCTGACATCCCGCTACCCGCGGATGATCCATTGCAGGGCATAGTTTGCAGACTTGAAACCCAGGAATCGAATCAGACTCAGGTGATGCGATTCCTCCAGGATCTGGCTTCTCGCTTCGAGCAGCTTCAGGCCTCCTTGGAAACCCTGAATCCGCAACCTCAAATACAACCAGCGGCTGCACCTATTGCACCAGTCGCAGCCACACACTCACTACAACTGCCAGCTCCGTCCCGTTTCTCTGGGGACTCCAAGGCTTGCAGGGGGTTCCTTAGTCAATGCACAATTCATTTTGAGCTCCAGCCCCAAAACTTCCTGTCTGATCGGGCTAAGGTAGCCTATATCATTTCCCTCCTCTCTGGTGAAGCTTTAGCCTGGGCAGCCCCTCTGTGGGAACTGAATGATCCAGTGGTTTCTAGCCTGTCTGGCTTCTTGAAACTTTTTCGGAATATCTTCGAAGAACCGGCTCGTGTCTCTTCAGCGGCCAGCGCCCTTTTACGTCTCCGCCAAGAGTCTGCTTCTGTGGGACAGTATGCCCTTCATTTCCGCATACTGTCGGCTGAGTTGAGCTGGAACAATGAGGCCTTAGTCGCAACCTTTTTGCATGGCCTGTCTGATAGAGTGAAGGATGAATTAGCAGGAAGAACCATCCCCACTGATCTGGCCGGCGTTATCTCCTTGTGTAACCAGATCGATATTCGCTTTCAGGAGAGGACCTTAGAAAAGCAACGCCAGCACTCCTTGGTTCTTAGTCAGCCTGAGCTCCCCTCTCTTCGACCCGTAGAGCATCTCCTACCAGCTGAGGAACCCATGCAGCTGGGTCGGACCAGGCTATCCCCCGAGGAACGTGCTAGGCGCAGAACTCTTGGTCTGTGTCTTTACTGTGGGGGCAAAGGTCATTTTCGTGACACTTGCTCTCTTTGTCCAGAAAAACGTCCGGGTCCACTTCATCTGGAAAGTGGAGTATTGGACCCAGAAATATCACCTTCCCCTTCTCGTCTTCTGCTTTCTGTGTTCCTTCATGTTGGTGCTTCTTCTCATTCGGTCTCAGCATATCTGGATTCCGGAGCCGCTGGTAATTTCATGGACTGGGAAATCGCATCGTCCATGAGACTTACTCTTTTGCCCCTCACCACGCCATTGGTGGTCTTGGCGATTGATGGTACTGTTCTCCCAGGGGGACCTATCCGCTTCCAGACCCTCCCTGTTAAGATGTCGGTAGGGACACTCCACCAGGAGTGGATATCCTTCCTTATCTTACCCAAGGCCTCAACGCCTATAATTTTGGGTCTCCCATGGTTACAGCTCCATTCTCCTCATGTGGACTGGACTACTGGACAGATCCTGGCTTGGGGTCCCTCCTGTTCCTCGTCCTGCCTACCCAAGGTTGCCCCCTGTGAATCTGAGCCGGTCATTCATTCCGGGTTGCATAACCATTTACATTTCTCTGTCCCTAACCACCCTTGGACGCACAGCCAGGCTAGCTTGTCTACAAGTCCTGCAGTCGCTACGTCTTGCGATGTGATTCAGGTAGTCGCTACACCTGACTCAGCTATTCACTCTGCCTCTGTACTAGTTATGCCAGTCCAGCCCATGCCCAGTGAGCCTCCTACCTTTTCTTGTTCGGGACATTCTGCTTGTCCTTCAGCCATTCAGCTTGACTCCGGCGACATGTCACCTTCTAACCAACCTGACTTCAGGGTTCCACTGACATCTGCCCAGTCTGATGGTCCTGTGCAAGATGACCAGTTCCCCTTTAAGGGTCTAGGGGACCCTCCTCAGATTCCTGTTGATCCTCTCATGCCCTTGCTTATTCCTAGAGAGCCTTTGGTCCTCAATAGATCTTCTTGTCATCTCCCTACCTCGTTTTCGGTCTCTGAGGATAATCTTAAGTACGAGGTTAGACAAGTTCTGGATTCTCAGCTCTGCAGAGGCATTCTTCAGTATCTTGTGCATTGGAGAGGTTTTGGTTCTGAGGAGGCGTCTTGGATCGCTGCATCTGATGTCGCTGCACCTCATCTGTTGAGAAGGTTTCATCAGAGATTTCCCTTTAAGCCTGGGTCCAGGCGGGGGAGGGCCCATAAGAGGGAGGGTACTGTCATGGATATGCAGTAGTGTTTGTCTGTCAGCTTACCTTCCTTCCCATGTGTTCATCTTAGAGGCCTGAGCCCTTTCACCTGGCTTCCTTTATAATCTCCTCTCAGCCTGACTCCACCCCAGGCCCTATCACTGAACACTATATTAACCTGTGCACTGCAAGCCTGCTTTGCTGATCAACGTGTTTGTTAGGCATTGTGTGTTTGGGTTCCTGCCTGCCGTGTGCTACGGCTGTCTCTCTGTTACGTTATTGGCTTGTCCCCGACTATCCCTGTCTGCTCGTGACCCTTGACCTTCGGCTCGTTCTTTGTTATCCTTGTCTGCTTGTGGCCCCTGACCTTCAGCTTGTTATTCGGATCTCTCTCATCTTGTGCTGCTGCTTCCCCTCTTTTCCCCTTATCCTACGGGGCGTGAGCTAGGAATCTCCAGGGGCCGCGACCTGGTCCCAGCCTGCAGCTAACATCCTCACCACTAGAGGCCCTGGAGAAGACCAGCTGGGTCTTAGACTCCGCGCCCTGGGGAATCTTGGCTCTAGCTTCCGTTTGGATCCCGGTTGTGCTCCTCTGGTCCCGCTTTCCACAACCACCCAGTTTCCTATCCGCAGAAGCCAGCCATAGGGTTCACTACCTCGCGGTGCACTCCTGTCCCCCTACGGTGTGCATCTGTCACCTGGCCACAGGTGACCCTGACACTTGGTCAGGAAGGGGGTAAAACCTTCCAGGGCTTAAGTGGTTAAAATAGTATGTTTATTTGAACTATTTCATATTGTAAGGAATGCATTTCTTAAGTTGGGTTGTGCAAGTGTACAAATTGTTTGTAATGTAATACAAACTTTTTTAATAAATCAAAAGTCCTTTGATCAAATGTTGATTGTTTATAGGTTGATAGTTTTGTTACTGTAAAGATGCAATAAGTAACAAGGACAGAGTCTATTTTAACAGTGAACTGTAAAGAATGTAGTAAGTAACAAGGATAGAGGCTTTTTAGCAGTTAAAGCGGTTGTATTGTCCGCTTGGTCCTTTTTACCTACAGGTAAGCCTATAATAAGGCTTACCTGTAGGTAAAATGAATAACTCCTCAAACTGTAAGTTTGAGGAAATATTCACCTTGCATGCAGCCGCTGATGTCAGTTGCGCATGCGCAGTGAAGCTCTGGTGAAGGTTCGGCGTATCGTGACGGAACTTGCCAGAACGGAGGGCTCCCGCGCGCATGCGGCTCCGCCACTCACAGCCCTGGTGTCCAGTCAGAAATCCGCTACCTATCAGAAAATGCAACGGAAGTGACACTCCATCTCGGCCATCTTGGTACTCCCGCACTCGCCTACAGTGGGAAGACAGCAAACGGACATCTTTTTACACCCACCGAAGTCCTGCATTTCATACTTATTTTTACCAGTAAACTGAGCTTATATCATTTAATACAGATTTTTAAAATCCGTAACACTGTTTTGATGTTGAATTTTAAAAGCAGCGGGAAGCCTGCTGATCTCACAGGTTTGCTAATCTAACAGAAGACAGCTGCTTTTAACCACAATACCGGGCTTTTTCACCCCCTTCCTGCCCAGGCCAATTTTTAGCTTTCAGCACTGTCACACTTTGAATGACAATTGCGAGGTCGTGCGATGTGGCTCCCAAACAAAATTTACGTCCTTTTTTCCCCACAAATAGAGCTTTCTCTCTGCGGTTTTTATTTTTTGCGCTATAAACCGTTTAGGCCGATATGTATTCTTCTACATATTTTTGGTAAAAAAAAAAATCGCAATAAGTGTATAGTGATTGGTTTGCGCAAAAGTTATAGCACCTACAAAATAGTGGATAGATTTATGACACTTTTTTTTTTTTTTTTTATTATTTTATTTTTTTTACTAGTTATTAGACATGTGCACACTGAAATATTTTGTTTCGGAATTTTGTTTTCGTCCGAAAAATAAATTTATTTAGTTACTCCCGAAATTCGTTTTTATTTATTTCGTTTTTCGTTAGTAATTGCATTCGTCTGAAAATCTGAATTAAGGTCGAATCTGTCATTGAAGGCTTATGGTGTCTGTCGAATGTTCAAAGAAGATTCAACGGAGCAGCGAAACTGTACGACGCCGCAATCGTACATTTCCGGTCGAATGTTCCGCCTACAAGCTAGCTATAGTAGAATTCTAATGTTGTATGGCTGGAAATAATTATATTTTTTAATTATTATTACTAGTCAACCAACATTATAATTTTTCTATAGCCTACGGGCAGATGCATTTGACCGGAAATGTATGATTGCAGCGTCGTACAGTTTAGCTGCTCCGTCTAATCTTCTTAGAACTTTCGACAGACACCATAAGCCTTCAATGACAGATTCGACGTTTGTATGTTTTTCGATGCTTTCTCAAATCTTCGTCCATGTTGAATTGTCAAGTTACTTCTAGCTATTTTACTCCTCCTCTTTGGTTACAATCAGCCAATAACATTCATCATCATTATTATTTTTATTTTACTTCCCCCACCCAATTCCAGCAGCGATCTTTTCTCTCTATGTCAAATCTTTTCTCTCTATAATGTCAAATCTTTTCTCTCTATGTAGAATAATCTTGGACTAATAGAGTTAAGGTTAGGCACATTCAACCAAAGGTTCGATAGACACAGATTGTTATTGTCAACGTTATGACGAATCTTCTATCTATATCGAACTGTTGCTGCAACGAAAACGAAAATAAAGCATTTGTTTATGTTGGATCTTTCGGTTTTTGGATTCCGCGCTTTCGTTTTCGTTTGTTAAAACGATAACGAAAATACCAGAAATTTGGACAAAAATGCATTCAGACGAAAACAAATGCACATGTCTACTAGTTATGGCAGCGATCTGCAATTTTTGTCAGGACTGCAATATTGCGGCGGACAGTTCGGGCACTTTTGACACTATTTTGGGACCATTCACATTTATACAGCGAACAGTGCTATAAATATGCACTGATTACTGTATAAATGATAAGGAGTTAACACTAGGGGGCGATCAAGGGGTTAAATGTGTTCCCTAGGGAGTGATTCTAACTGTGGGGGGAGGGGATTGACTGGGGGAGGTGACCGATCGGTGTCCCTATGTACAAGGGACACACCATCGGTCTCCTCTCCCTGACAGGATGTGGATCTCTGTGTTTACACACAGAGATCCACATCCCTGGCTCTGTAACTGCCGATCGCGGGTACATGGCGGACATTGCGGCCACCAGGCACGCGCATCGGCACCTGCGGGACGCGGCAGGCAAGCACGCGCGTGCCCTCTAGCTGTCGGGAGGCCCGAGGACGTCATATGACGTCCACCCAGGATGGCAGAGCCACCTTGTGGACGTCATATGACAATACGCCAGTATTGAAGTGGTTAAGATTCAACATCAAAACAGCTTAACGGATTTAAAAATCCTGTATTTCATGATATAAGCTCAGTTTACTGGTAAAAATAAGTGTGAAATGCAAGATTTTGGTGGGTGTAAAAAGATGTCTGTTTTGCGACTTCAGACTGTAGGCTTAGTGTGGCCCAGTGCAGGTGTACCAAGATGGCCATGACGGAATGTCACTTCGGTTTCAAATGGATAGCGGCTTTCTGATAGAACACCGGAGCCGCGAACCTGGAAGAAACAAGGCATACTAGCTCATTATGCCTTTGCCTTAAAGGTTTTTTTTTGTTTTGTTTTGTTTTGGGCAACCAACCGTTTTAAATCATAATGGAACAGACATCTCAAGGGAGGAGACAAATTAAAATCAGGTGGGTCCAAATGGATAGTTTTCAAACAGTCAGTGTTTCTGTTGACTGCCAGAGAAACATGAGTGTGGACATGTAGGGAGAATGGGTCCTGTCAGTCTGAGCCAGTCTAATATCTGCGATTAAGAGTTTAAGATTTTGGAGGGACAGAGGCAGTTCCTGTCTGAACAGACTGGTGTAACTAAAGTAAGCAGGCAGTGGTTGAGTGGACTAGAGGTGTAGTTTGATGACCAATTAAACGAGTTTAGCAGAAAGTAGTTCCATAAATAGGAATGAGGCTTAAAAACATTTCTGTTTGTTGTTTTCTAAACAAACACTGCAAGGGTAGAACATTGTGGTACTGCTAACTCTACAGTAAATAAAAGTGTCCAAAAAGCCCTAAAACGCATTCTGCCTAGTGGACTGAATCCTTGTTAAAGTCTCTATTTGAAGCTACATCCCAGTATATATATTATTAGTAGCTAAATGTAACATCCAAAAAGCATAATGTTTGCAAGTTCTGCCTAAAGCCGTGTACACACGATCGGTTTTACCGATGAAAACAGTCCGATTGACTTTTTTCATCGGACAACCGATCGTGTATGGGCCCCATCGGTCTTTTTTCCCATCGGTGAGAAAAAATAGAACATGTTTTAAATTTATCCGATGGGAAAAAAAAACGATAGCAAATTCCGAACGTCTGTGTGGAACTCCATCGGACAAAAAACCCACGCATGCTCAGAATCAAGTCGACGCATGCTCAGAAGCATTGAACTTCATTTTTCTCGGCTCTTCGGAGTGTTTTACGTAACAGCGTTTGGGACAGTCGGATTTTTGACTGATGGTGTGTAGGCAAGACTGATGGAATTCAGCTTCATCGGATTTCCGATGGAAAAATCCATTGGATTAGAATCCATAGGAAATCCGATCGTGTGTACACGGCTTAAGTGTTGTGGCCATCCCAAAGCCAACTAATAGTTGGTGGAGAGCTGGTGGGGAAGAAATTGCTGAGTATAAAAAACATCTCCAAGATCTCCAGCAAGCCGGAAATTTATCTTACCATGTCTTACACAAAATCAAACTACAATTTTTGGGCAGAATCTGCCCTTGAAAGATGTCACGGTCCTTGTGTTTCTCACACCATAATGGACCAACAGAGTTCAGGAGAAAATAGGACGCTTGACAATGTTTTGCAATCAACATATTTGAATATTCATCTTAAAAAAGATGGATCAAAAGATAGTAGTAGAGAAGATTTTTAAATATTTGATAGCTGAATTCACTACTGATTTATCTTTTGATCTATGATGTGCAAAAAGAATAGGATCATCTTAAATTTTAAAGCTAAGAGAAAACTTTAAAAATCTGAAGGTACTTTAAAGCGGTAGTAAACTCCGCTTTTTGACTTGTACCTACAAGTAGTCCTAAAATAAGGCTTACTGTACCTGTAGGTACAGTGAATGTCCTGTTTAAGAGGTATTCACACTTGAAGCAGCTGGTGATGTCACTGGTGCATGCACACTGCATTCTAAATTGACAGCACACTAACTGTGCCTTTAATTCAGAGCACAGTGCCACAGGCATGACTTCCGCGTGGATGTACGGTAGTGACATCATCGTAGGCCGGCCATTCAAATGGCTGGAGAGCGTGACCCCAAAAAAGATCGGGGGAAGATGGAAGTGCCAATAGCGGTTACAGAGCGCTGCTGGATGGCTTTTTTTAGTGTGTGGTGCAGAAGCCCCAAGAAAGATATAATACTAGTAAATCTACACGTGAGCCCTAAAATTTAACAAAATACAGATGGCAGCATCATATTATCTTGAAAACTGAACCACAATTGCCCCACAATTACCCCTTTTCTTTCCCACACATCCAAGATTTGTGATCCAAGTGGCCTACTAATTTGGGGTTTAGAAAAAGTGTAAAGACATTGGTGGGGATGCAATATAAAAAAGAGGTGTCAAAACAAGAGAGAAAATAGGTTTATGAATTAAAGACCCTGATTCAACAAGGTCCTAATGTAGAATCTGATTTAAATTGCCTTATCAATAATTCTCAGTGTTTATCTGATCCTCTGGTTTTGAATGCCCTCTGTTTAGTGTTAATTGTGGCAATATTTTGTATTTATATTATTTTTCATTGTTTTTTCATAGTTTTTTCAGTCTAATTGTGCCTCATTTGGATCTGCTAACAGCTGTGAAGTATAGGGACCTGTATGATTGGATGGAGGTTGGTTGGATTGTGTAGGTTTGTCCCAGTATTGCATGGTTTAGCTGGATACAGGTGAGATTGTATAATCAGATTGCAGCGTGTATGGTCATCCTTAGTGCACTATAAATAGTATGAGACATTATAACTTTTGGCATGGTGATACAAAATGGAGGCATAAGGAGATCAGGAGTAAAAGGGTTAATGAGAACAGTCCAGATTGCATAAGTGAGCAGTAGTAAGGGCAGGGGTAGTTATTAGTCATTATGAATGTGGGATTGGGATAAAGAGGATAAATGGCAGAGTGCGTCTCCAGTCTCCAAGCCTCTGAGGAAGTCTAACACATGTAACATATAAGGCAGAGACTGGTTAATGCAATCCCGGGGGTTGTAGTGGAGTGATGGGACAGGTCAGTTGTCCAGCTTTTAGGGCAAGTAGGAAGGATAAGAAACCAATCCAACAGTCTCTTAAAGCATATTAGGAACAGAGTGAGTGCAATTTATATTTCTATAGTAATAAATTGGTGAAAGCATATCCCTGTGTCCCAGGACATGGGTTGCAGGCTTGTCCTAATGCCAATCCAGGGGTTAGTAAGTGTAAAAAGGAAATGATCACCACTACTCCTGAGTAGGGATGAGCTTCGAGTTCGAGTCGAACTCATGTTCGACTCGAACATTGCCTGTTCGCATGTTCGCCGAACAGCGAACAATTTGGGGTGTTTGCGGAAAATTCGAAAAGCCGCGGAACACCCTGTAAATATCTGTGGGAGAAATCTAAAGTGCTTTTAAAGGCTTATATCCAAGTTATTGTCATAAAAAGTGTTTGGGGACCCGGGTCCTGCCCCAGGGGACATGTATCAAAGCAAAAAAAAGTTTTTAAAACGGCCGTTTTTTCGGGAGCAGGGATTTTAATAATGCTTAAAGTAAAACAATAAAAGTGAAATATTCCTTTACATTTCGTACCTAGGGTGTGTGTATAGTATGCCAGTAAACTCGTGCTTGTTTCCCGTGCTTAGAACTGTCCCTGCACAAAGTGTCATTTCTGAAGGAAAAGTCATTTAAAACTCACTCGCGGCTATAATGAATTGTCGGCTCCCGGCAATACATAGAAAAGTCATTGATAAAAAATAAAATGCGTGGGGTTCCCCCCAAATATCAATACCAGGCCCTTCAGGTCTGGTATGGATTTTAAGGGGAACTCCACCCCAAATAAAAAAAATGGCGTGGAGTTCCCCCAAAAATCCATACCAGACCCTTTATCCGAGAACGCAACCTGGCAGGCCACAGGAAAAGAGGGGGGGCGAGAGAGCGCCCCCCACCTCCTGAACCGTACCAGGCCACATGCCCTCAACATAGGGAGGATGTCCCCATGTTGAGGGGGACAAGGGCCTCATCCCCACAACCCTTGCCCAGTGGTTTTGGGGGTCTGCAGGCAGGGGGCTTATCGGAATCTGGAAGACCCCTTTAACAAAGGGGACCCCAGACCCCGGCCCCCCCGTATGTGAATTGGTAAGGGGTACATTGTACCAATACCATTTCACAAAGAAAGCGTAAAAAAACACATTCCAGCGATGTAATCCAATGTCCCGCGGCGATCCGATGTCCAGCGCTGCAGTCTCCATTCGAAACTTCATTGGCTGAGCAGACCTACACTGCGGAGGAAGTTCCCCATCAGGTCCGCTCAGCCAATGATGTAGGCGGGGTCTGAGGTATGAGAGGGTGGGGCGCCCTCGTATCTCAGACCCCGCCTACGTCATTGGCTAAGCGGACCTGATGGGGAACTTCCTCTTCAGTGTAAAAAAATGAATAGACCCGCCCCTCTCTCGTTCCCCATCAGGAGCGGACCTGATGGGGAACGTGAGAAGGGGTGGGTCTATTAATTTTTTTACACTGAAGGAGGAAGTTCCCCATCAGGTCTGCTCAGCCAAGACGTAGGCGGGGTCTGAGATACGAGGGCGCCCCTTCGTACCTCAGACCCCACCTACGTCATTGGCTGAGCGGACATGATGGGGAACTTCCTTCGCAGTGTAGGTCCGCTCAGTCAATGACGTTTTGAGTGGAGACTGCAGCGCTGGACATCGGATCGCTGCGGGACATTGGATTATATCGCTGGAATGTGTTTTTTATTTTTTTATTTTTAATATTAATAAAGGACTTTTTTAAGGGTGTCTGTGTGGTTTTTTTTACATTCTTTTTACACTTTCTTCATGAAATGGTAGGGGTACAATGTACCCCTTACCAATTCACATAGGGGCGGGCCGGGATCTGGGGTCCCCTTTGTTAAAGGGGTCTTCCACATTCCGATAAGCCCCCCGCCCGCAGACCCCCACAACCCCCGGGCAAGGGTTGTGGGGATGAGGCCCTTGTCCCCATCAACATGGGGACATCCTCCCCATGTTGAGGGCATGTGGCCTGGTACGGTTCAGGAGGGGAAGGGCGCTCTCTCATCCCCCCTCTTTTCCTGTGGCCTGCCAGGTTGCGTGCTCAGATAAAGGGTCTGGTATGGATTTTTGAGGGAACTCCATGCCATTTTTTTTTATTTGGGGTGGAGTTCCCCTTAAAATCCATACCATACCAGACCTGAAGGGTCTAGTATGGATATTTGGGGGGAACCACATGTAATTTTTTTTTATTTGATGAAGGGTTCCCCTTAATATCCATACCAGACCTGAAGGGCCTGGTAATTGAATTTGGGGGGACCCCCACGCATTTTCTTTTATTTTTTATCAATGACTTTTCTCTGTATTGCCGGGAGCCGACAATTCATTATAGCCGCGAGTGGTTTTAAATGGCTTTTTTTCCTTCAGAAATGACATTTTGTGCAGGGACAGTTCTAAGCAAGGGAAACAAGCGCTGCTTTACAGGCATACTATACACCCCCCCAGGTACGAAATTTAAAGGAATATTTCACTTTTTATTGTTTCACTTTATGCATTATTAAAATCACTGCTCCCGAAAAAACTGCCGTTTTTAAAACTTTTTTTGCATTGATACATGTCCCCTGGGGTAGGATCCGGGTCCCCAAACCCTTTTTAGGACAATAACTTGCATATTGGCCTTTATATTTAGCACTATAGATTTTGAATGTTCGAGTCCATTGTATTTAATAGGGTTCTAAAGTTCACGCGAACTTTAGGTCTGTTCGCAGGTTCTGGTGTGAACCGAACAGGGGGGTGTTCGGCTCATCCCTACTCCTGACCAGCCCAGGTGAATAAACGATACAGGGTGGCCTTAGCCTACATTTCTCCACCAAACCACACACCCTTATGCATTTCCGGATTCCTGCTGGCCAATGGCTGTTGACTTGATGGTGTTTGAGGGTTTGATGTGTAGATCACGTAAGAGGGGGATTCGTTTTTACAGAGCGCTGCAGTACTTATACGTTATTTGTCTTTCCCACAGCTAATCAAAAATACATTTATTTAGTTATTTCAGTAATTTGTTTTTATTTATTTTGTTTCGTTAAAAAATGCATTTGTCCGAAAATCTGAATTAAGGTCGAATCTGTCAATTGAAGGCTTATGGTGTCTGTCGAATGTTCTAAGAAGATTCAACGAAGCAGCTAAACTGTACGACGCCGCAATCGTACATTTCCGGTCAAATTATAGTAGAATTCTAATGTTATATGACACTTGTAGGGGGATCGGACTCAAGGCAGGGACAACTCACAGTCTCTTTAGGAAAACACCATGTTTAATGCACAGGATATTTGTACAGAAGAAAAAAGGGCATCTTGCCATCAAACAAACAAAATAAACTTCTGCTCTACAAGCCTTACTGTATCCGTAGTCTAACCAGTCCTTTGGTTTGGTAGTAAGTGTCCTTACAATCGCACATTTTTGGATCCAAAATCAGGGATAAGCAGCCATGCTCCAATATGCCTCCTCACATTGAGACACACACTCTCTCACTGAGACCTAGGACCAGCTGCCTTAATCAAGACCTGAAAGGCAAACATTAAGCTGCGGTCCACGGACTAGGGAGTCTGTCCAACCCAGAGCTCTATCAGACTCCCAATAAAACCAGCCCCGGAAGGGACTTTACCAACACAGGGAAAAGAACTACCCTTCTTTACCCTGAAGTCTCTGCTGGTATTATCTTAAATTATAAATCTAAGAATCCGTGGAGGAACATATATCCCAACTAGAGTTGAGCGGGTAGCTGGATATTCGGGTCCGGCGGGTTCGGCCGAACTTCGGAAAAAAGTTCGGATTCGGGACCGAACTTTAACCCGAACCCGGACCCGGACCCGGACCCCATTGAAGTCAATGGGGACCCGGACTTCTGACGACTAAAAAGGCTCTAAAAAAGTAATGGAAAGGGCTAGAGGGCTGGAAATGGCAGCAAAATGTTGTTAAGAACATGGCAAGTGCTCTGCAAACAAATGTGGATAGGAAATAACTTAAAAGAACATAAAAAAAATAAAAAATAAAAAAATATGCTGGAGGCCCCCTTTTCAGCAGAAGAGGTACAGGAAGTCATTAAGAACCTCAGAAACTCAACGGCACGATGCCACACATATGGTGGGAATGCCCCAGAATACGCCCTTTCTGGAATAAATTATTTAATTTAATGGATAAGCTAGTGGGAAAATAAAATACTTTGAAATAAAAATGTAGCGGGGTGCTAAATTTAAGGAAAGTGTTTGAGTGGTAAATAGGCTCAAATACCCTAATTCTGTAGGATTCATGGACCATTTTGTCCTCGGGGGACAGTATTGGTGTGCAGTTCCCTGCGGCCTACAGGTGGCGCCTTTTGTGTCCCCTCTTGGCAGTAGTACAGCGGGGCGGGGAACCTGCTGTGCATGCCGGGAGAGCATATAAAAGGGGCAGACCTTTGGCCTGGGGGCTGATGTCCAGTGGGGTCCGCGCCCAGGTGCCTTCGGCCTGGGTGCATGTGTTCCTGTTCCATCTCGGGCACCTTTAGCCCGGGGTGAGGTACTATCCTGGAGTTCTTGCTGCCCTGGGTATGGAGGCCTAGGGGCGGGAGTAAAGCCTGGAGTCCAGAGCCGCCTCGTGTAGGGGACCCTGTTCCAGGGAAGGGAGGATCATTCTGATGGACCGATGCGGGAGTCACGGTGAAGGAATGGTCTGTTGACTCCCTGGAGAGATGTCTTCCCCTTGATATGGGCTAGGTTCGTAGAAGGAGAAGCTCAAGGTCACCTTGGCTGTATCAGAGGCCTTATTCAACCGGCCCGTGGCAGGGGCCTTATACACCCTGGTCTGTGGCTGAGACCAAAGTTCTCCAGGCCCGTGGCAGGGGCCTTGTACACCCGGTCTGTGGCAGAGACCAACCTCAATGTCTGTGGCAGAGACCGTGCGCCAAAAACTGTTTGAGAAACCTAAGCAGTGAAGTGAATGTGCTACGTTTGTGCCTGGACCTCCTCCACACCTTAAGCTGTCCTGTTTCTTTGCTCTAACCTTTTCTATCTGAGTACAGTTTATTTTGCCATGAGAGAATAAGAGTTGGAGTTTCAGCTGGTGTGGACATTGACTTTACTGGCAATTAAAGGACTTGCCTCTACCTACAGTAGAGGTGAAAATCATCCTCTGGAGGAGTTTTGACTCCGGCTGTGGACACGGCCCGTCAAGTACACCGCTCAACCTCTTTATATAGGAGGATACGGGCTGGTAGTGCGGTGTGCCTTTCTCCCTCCTGCGAAGAGCCAACAACATAAAGGCAGGTAAGGGGGAAAGGATCTGTGCGCTACAAAAAAATAAAATAAAAATTTTAATCTTGGCCTAGCAGGACGAGGTCCATATGGAGTAGGAGGTTGAGGTGGCGGTGGATGTGGCTGTGTAGGTGGAAGCGGCGGTGGAGGAGGACGAGGTAGCCAACACTGGTTCAAAAATACAACAATGGCTGGGTAAGGCCGGTGATGTGTCGAATTCTGTCCCCTGTCGAATAGTGTCCGCCCTGTACTGCGCTTGCTGAGTATGTAGGACAAGGGGATTTCAAAAATCTCCCAAGACTAACGGCGCCTGCGTGTTGAGTTCAGGTGAAGGCCACACCATCCGTGGTTCAAGCCGAGCCAAGCAAGGCCGCGATCGAAGCGAGCCCGTGAGGGGCCCTGTTACTATGTTCTACCGTATGTCCTCTTGGATGGTGGGGCTTGAACCTGCACTCACAGCGCAGGCGCCGTTCATCTTCGGAGATTTTGTGAATCTCCTTGTCCTCTGTACTGCGCAAGCGCTGCGCCTGCGCAGTACGGGCCGGGCACAATCCGATGGCCGGACAGTTTTTGTCACAACACCGGTATACATGTCTATTCTGCACAAGGTACGGACAAGTCCTGTGGGATCCATGCCTGGTTCATTTTAATGAACGTGAGCTTGTCCACATTGGCTCTGGACAGGCGGCTGCGCTTGTCTGTGATAACGCCCCCTGCCGTGCTAAATACACGTTCAGATAATACACTGGCTGCAGGGCAGGCCAGCACCTCCAAGGCATAAACGGCAAGCTCAGGCCATGTGCCCAATTTGGAGACCCAGAAGTTAAAGGGGGCAGACCCGTCATCCAGTACGTGTAGGCCTGTGGACACATACTGCTCAACCATGTTGGTGAAATGCTGCCTCCTGCTAAGACGTTCCATCTCAGCTGGTGGTGCTGGTTGTTGTGGCGTGCTGACAAAGCTTTTCCACATTTCGGCCATGCTAACCCTGCCTTCTGAGGTGCTGCCGGTGCCCCGGCTGCGTTGGCGACCTCTTCCTCCTCCTCTGCCTTCGCCTTGTGCTTCCACCGTACGCCCGCTGTCAGGTGGGAATGCCACCAGCAGCGCGTCTACCAGCGTGCGCTTGTACTCGCGCATCTTACGATCCCGCTCCAGTGAGGGAATTAAGGACGGTACGTTGTCCTTGTAACGGGGATCCAGCAGGGTGGCCACCCAGTAATCAGCACCAGTTAAAATGTGGGCAACTCGGCTGTCGTTGCGGAAACACTGCAGCATGTAATCGCTCATGTGTGCCAGGCTGCCCAGAGGCAAAGAAAAGCTGTCCTCTGTGGGAGGTGTATCGTCTGTGTCCTCTGTATCCCCCCAGCCACGCACCAGTAATGGCCACGAGCTGGTCTGAGTGCCACCCTGCTGTGAACATGGCTCCTCCTCCTCCTCCTCCATCTCCTCCTCCACCTCGTCATCCTCCAGAACTGTGCCCTTTCTGCCGGACAATTGTGTACCTGGCGTTTGTTGGTGCAGGAACCCACCCTCGTAGCCACTTGTGAAAGACTGCCCTGAAAGCCTTTGAAATGATCCCGCTTCCTCCTCCTCCTCCTCATCCTCCTGTGCCACATCCTCTTCCATCATCGCACAAAGCGTTTTTTCAAGGAGGCATAGAACTGGGATAGTAACGCTGAGAACGGCGTCATTGGCACTGGCCATGTTGGTGGAGTACTCGAAACAGCGCAACAAGGCACACAGGTCTCGCATGGAGGCCCAGTTATTGGTGGTGAAGTGGTGCTGTTCCGCAGAGCGACTCACGCGTGATTGCTGCAGCTGAAACTCCACTATTGCCTGCTGCTGCTCGCACAGTCTGGCCAGCATGTGCAAGGTGGAGTTCCACCTTGTGGGCACGTCACATATGAGGCGGTGAGCTGGAAGGCCGAAGTTACGCTGCAGCGCTGACAGGCGAGCAGCAGCAGGGTGAGAACGCCGAAAGTGCGCACACACAGCCCGCACTTTCTGCAGCAGCTCTGGCATATTGGGGTAATTTTTAAGGAACCTCTGGACCACCAAGTTCAGCACATGCGCCAGGCAAGGGATGTGCGTCAAACCGGCTAGACCCAGAGCTGCTACGAGATTTCGCCCATTATCGCACACCACCAGGCCGGGCTTGAGGCTCACTGACAGCAACCACTCATCGGTCTGTTGTTCCATGTCCCTCCACAACTCCTGCGCGGTGTGGGGATTTTCCCCCAAACAGGAAAGTTTTAAAACTGCCTGCTGTCGTTTACCCCTGGCTGTGCTGAAGTTGGTGGTGAAGGTGTTACGCTGAATGGATGAGGAGGCGGTAGAGGATGAGGAAGCGGAGAAGGAGGAGTTAGCAACAGGAGGCAAACTGAAGCGCCCTGCAATCCTCGGTGGTGGAAGGACATGCGCCAAATCGCTATCTGCCTCAGGCCCAGCAGCCACTGCATTTACCCAGTGTGCTGTTAGGGAGATATAACGTCCCTGACCGTGCTTACTGGTCCACGCATCCGTAGTTAGGTGGACCTTGCCACAGATGGCGTTGCGCAGTGCACACCTGATTTTGTCCCCCACCTGGTTGTGCAGGGAAGGGATGGCTCACCTGGAAAAGTAGTGGCGGCTGGGCACGACGTACTGCGGGACAGCCAATGCCATCAGGCTTTTAAAACTCTGCGTCTCCACCAGACGGAATGACAGCATTTCAAAGGCCAGGAATTTTGAAATGCTGGCATTCAGGGCCAGGGATCGCGGGTGGCTAGGGGGGTACTTCCTCTTCCGCTCCAATGTTTGGGAGATAGAGAGCTGAACGCTTCCATGGGACATTGTGGAGATGGTCGGTGACCCAGGTGGTAGTGTTGCTGGCAGATCCTCTGTTTGCGGGGTGACAGGTGCCACTGTCACTACAGAGGTGGATGAAGAGGCCGAGACTGCAGCAGAAGAGGAAGCAGGAGGAGCCAGAGACCTTTCTTGGTTTCTGAGGTGTCTACTCCACTGCAGCTCGTGCTTTGCACTTAGATGCCTGGTCATGCAGCTTGTGCTCAGGTTGAGAACGTTTATGCCTCGCTTCAGGCTCTGATTGCACAGCGTGCAAACCACTCGTGTCTTGTCATCAACACACTGTGTGAAGAACTGCCATGCTAGGGAAGTCCTTGGACCTGGCTTTGGTGTGCTCGGTCCCTTGCTGCGTTGGGCAGTAGCAGATGTACTGTCTAGGGGACGAATGCTCCGTTTTTGCACCCTGCTCCCTCTTCTGCTGTGCTGGTGGCTCTGTGCGACCACCGCCTCTTCCTCCGAACTACACTGGTCACCTGCATAACGTTGATTCCATGTGGGGTCGAGGACCTCATCGTCCTCCACATCATCTTCCACCCAGTCTTCACCCCTGCCCTCCATGTCTGTCTGCACAATTGCGAAAGCAGCAGCAGTTGGCACCTGTGTTTCGTCATCATCCGAGACGTGCTGCGATGGTCCTCCCATGTACCCATCATGAAACATAAGTGGTTGGGTGCACTCAATCTCTTCCACTTCTGGGGCAGGGCTAGGTGGATGGCCCTGGGAAACCCTGCTAACAGAGTCATCGAAAAGCAGAAGAGACTGCTGCATGATTTGGGGCTCAGACTGCTTGGCTGATTTGCAAGGGGGTGAGGTGAAAGACTGATGGACATGGGCTTCAGGTGCCAACTCTGATCTTTCAGCAGAAGAGTGGGTGGGAGACAATGTGAAGGAACCCGAGGCACTGTCAGCAACCCAATCTACTATCGCCTGTACTTGTCCTGGCCTAAACATTGGTACAGCCTCATTAGGCGCGACAAAATACCGCCGCAGGCTCGGTCGCCTACTCGCACCTGAGGAAGGTGTTTCACTTGTGCGTGTAGCTGGCACAGATCCACCACGTCCTCTCCCTGCAACAGGAGCTCCACCAGCAGCACCACGACCGGGGCCACCACGTCCCTTTGACCTTCCCCTCATATTTTCCAAATTTAGGATCTTGCCCTAAATGGCGTTTTTTGGAAGACCACAACACACCCACAGTACGTAATGGCTGAAACGCACAGCTACAGAACTGCAGAAAATGCTATTCAAAAAAAAAAAAGGTTGTTTTTTTTAGCATAGCACAGTACAAGGAAAATATATAGAAATTGTTTTTTTTACACACACCTCCAGATGTGTATTTCACACTGCAAAATATTTTCTGTGGCCCTAAATGGCGTTTTTTGCCAGACCACAACACACCCACAGCACGTAACCGCTGAATCGCACAGCTACAGAAAATGCTATTCAAAAAAAAAGGTTTTTTTTTTTAGTATAGCACAGTACAAGGAAAATATATAGAAATTGTTTTTTTACACACACCTCCAGATGTGTATTTCACACTGCAAAATATTTTCTGTGGCCCTAAATGGCGTTTTTTGCCAGACCACAACACACCCACAGCACGTAACCGCTGAATCGCACAGCTACAGAAAATGCTATTCAAAAAAAAAGGTTTTTTTTTTTAGTATAGCACAGTACAAGGAAAATATATAGAAATTGTTTTTTTACACACACCTCCAGATGTGTATTTCACACTGCAAAATATTTTCTGTGGACCCAAAATGGCGTTTTTTGACAGAACACAACACACCCACAGCACGTAACCGCTGAATCGCACAGCTACAGAAAATGCTATTAAAAAAAAAAGGTTGTTTTTTTTTAGTATAGCACAGTACAAGGAAAATATATAGAAATTGTTTATTTTACACACCTCCACATGTGTATTTCACACTGCAAAATATTTTCTGTGGCCCTAAATGGCGTTTTTTGCAAGAGCACAACACAACCACAGTATTTAACCACTGAATCGCACAGCTATAGAAGTGCAGAGAATGCTATTCAAAAAAAATGTTGTTTTTTTTAGTATAGCACTGTACAATATATAGAAATTGTTTATTTTACACACCTCCACATTTGTATTTTACACTGCAAAATATTTTCTGTGGCCCTAAATGGCGTTTTTTTGCAAGAGCACAACACAACCACAGTATTTAACCACTGAATCGCACAGCTATAGAAGTGCAGAGAATGCTATTCAAAAAAAATGTTTTTTTTTTTTAGTATAGCACTGTACAATATATAGAAATTGTTTATTTTACACACCTCCACATGTGTATTTCACACTGCAAAATATTTTCTGTGGCCCTAAATGGCGTTTTTTGCAAGAGCACAACACAACCACAGTATTTAACCACTGAATCGCACAGCTATAGAAGTGCAGAGAATGCTATTCAAAAAAAATGTTGTTTTTTTTAGTATAGCACTGTACAATATATAGAAATTGTTTATTTTACACACCTCCACATGTGTATTTCACACTGCAAAATATTTTCTGTGGCCCTAAATGGCGTTTTTTGCAAGAGCACAACACAACCACAGTATTTAACCACTGAATCGCACAGCTATAGAAGTGCAGAGAATGCTATTCAAAAAAAAGTTTTTTTTTTTTTTTTAGTATAGCATAGTACAAGAAAAATATATAGAAATTGGTTATTTCACACAACTAGAGATATACACTGCAAAATATTTTTTTTGCCCAAAAATAGGTCTTTTTTGCGCACAACAAAGTGCCTTTTTTTTTTTTGCAACAGCACAATAAAGTGCCTTTTTTTTTTTTTGGGGCCCAAAAATGGGTCTTTTTAGCAAAAGCACAATAAAGTGCCTTTTTTTTTTTTTTTTTCTGACCGAAATAGGTCTTTTAGCAAGAGCACAATACAGCCACAGTATGGAATAGGTGTATCACTCAACGTAATGCAGTGCTGGTGCACTGAGCTTGCAACACAAACAGATAAACCTATGCAGATCGCTGAGCTATTATATCTCTCAATCTGGACTCCTATCTAAATCTCTCTCCCTGAAAGCACAAACAGGATCCTGCCCCTACACTACACTACACTGTCTCCCTATCTTTTCTATCAGTAGATTGCAGAATCAGGACTAACTCCTATCATATAATTCTCTCCCTCACAGCAACAGCAGCCAGGATCCTTTCCCTACACTGTCTAAAAGCAGAGTGACGATCTGTGCTGTGTGCCTCTTTCTTATATAGAAGCTGGTCACATGCTGGGTCACATGTTGCACTGACCAATCACAGCCATGCCATTAGTAGGCATGGCTATGATGGCTTCTAAGGGCACACCAGCTAATCAAATGGTGATTGGCTGGCCCCTGAAGCATTTCTAACTGCGCTATTAAATTCCCGAATCCGGACCCGAACCCGGACTTTAGCGCAAAATCCGGGTCCGGGTCCGGGGTCGGGAAAACGCCAAAATTCGGTACGGACCCGAACTTTACAGTTCGGGTCCGCTCAACACTAATCCCAACAAATCACTTCTCCTGTCATTTTAACTTGTTTTACAGGCACGCCGCTACATATCTCCCCCCTCTGCTCAAACTCGGGGGGTTGAGCACCTTGGGCAAATAGACTGTAAACTCTGGAGAGGGAATCCGCATTAGCTTGTTGGCTACCTGGCCTATGTTCTACTAAAAATGTAAAATTCTGTAGAGTGAAGAACCATCTGGTAACTCTTGCATTTTTCTCCTTATTTTGGGCCATCCATTTGAGTGGGACGTGGTCAGTTAGGAGCCTAAACTGTCGCCCTAACAGATAATATTTCAAACTTTCAAGGGCCCACTTGATGGCTAGACATTCCCGTTCTACAATGGCATACCTTTTTTCAGCAGGGGTCAACTTTCTGCTTAAGAATGCTATGGGGTGTTCTTCCACATTCAGAACTTGGGATAACACTGCACCTAATCCCACTTCTGAAGCATCCGTCTGCACTATAAATTCCTGTGTGAAATCCAGGGTGATTAAGACAGGGCTATTACACAGGGCGGTCTTTAAGTTCTGGAAAGCTTTCTCAGCTTCCGGGGACAAAGTTATCACTGAGGACTTCCCACCTTGGTAAGATCCATAAGGGGAGCGGCTAATGTAGCAAAATTTGGAACAAATCTTCTGTAGTAGCCTACTAATCCCAAAAAAGCCCTGACCTGTTTTTTTATTCAGGGGTCTTGGCCAACTTTGGATTGCTTGGATCTTTGTGACTTGGGGTTTTACTATCCCATGGCCAATAATGTACCCTAGATGCCGGGCCTCCTCTAGTCCCATAGAACACTTCTTCGGATTGGCTGTCAGACCCTCACGAAGGAGGGCGTTAATAACAGCCTGCCCTTTAGGTAAGTGGCTCTCCCAGTCTGTACTAAAAATTACCACGTCATCTAAATACGCAGATGCATAGGCTTGGTGGGGTTTAAGGATGCGATCTATCATCCTCTGAAAAGTGACTGGGGCCCCATGTAGGCCGAACGGCATCCTCTTATACTGCCAGGGCCCCTCAGGCGTGGAGAAGGCTGTCTTCTCTTTTGCACGTTCTGTAAGTGGTATTTGCCAATACCCCTTCGTAAGGTCCAGGGTGGTGATATACCGGGCCTGTCCTAGACGCTCAATTAATTCATCTACCCTGGGCATTGGATAAGCGTCAAATTTTGTCACCTCATTTAACTTTCGCAAATCATTGCAAAATTGGATGCTTCCATCCGGCTTGGAAATAAGGACGATTGGACTACACCACTCACTATGGGATTCTTCTATTACATCCAAATTCAACATCCTTCTTATTTCTTCTGAGACTACTTAGCGTCGAGCTTCTGGGATGCGGTAAGGTTTTAAGTTAACTTTCACCCCTGGCTCGGTCACAATATCATGCTTTATTACTGAAGTTACCACTGGAAGATCAGAGAAGAACTCCCTATTTCTTAGCAGAAATTCCTTGGTCTTTTGTTTTTGGCTTATGGACAAGGCCTCAGCGATCTCCACGGCGTGGTAGAAGGACCTGCGGTAGTCATCGCCAAGGGTGCTTGGACCATAAGGGATTCTTTGTCCTTCCAGGGCTTCAATAGATTGATATGGTAGATTTGGTAGGGTTTCCTTTTTCCAGGCTGGTGTACTCTATAGTTAACTTTCCCCACCTGTTCTACGACCTCGTATGGCCCTTGCCATTTCGCCAGATATTTACTCTCCACCGTAGGTACCAGCACAAGAACTCTGTCACCGGGGTTAAAGGTTCGGATCCTGGCTGAACGTTTAAAGACTCCTAGATTGAGCCTGCTGAGTCTGTTGCAAGTGGGACTTAACAATGGGCATGACTTTATCAATCCGGTCTTGCATCTGAGCAATATGTTCAACTACACTTTTGAGTGGGGTTGCCTCTTGTTCCCAGGTCTCTTTTGCTATATCTAATAAGCCCCTCGGGTGTCTGCCATACCACAATTCGAAAGGGGAAAAGCCTCTCAACTCCTTGCGCCTCAGGAACCTCAATCGCATTTACTTCCTTCTTCCCCCACTTTAGGGCGGGATCGTTTTTTCCTGGGTTGGTGGGCTTCTGTCTCTTAGAGAAGGATTCTGTGGGTACTACACCCCTAAGAAAATCCTCAGTACACGTTCCACTCCACAAGGGCCACCAACTCATTGGCATTTTTAGGATCAGCTCTCCCGGCAAACCGCTGTATAGGGGTTGGAAGGGTTCTCACAAAGCGGTCTACTACAACTCTCTCCAATACTTGAGCTGGGGTGGTGACTTCTGGCTGTAACCACATCCATGTGAGGTGGATGAGGTTGTACATCTGGGACCTTGCGGGTTGGTCCACTTTAAATTGCCAAGCATGGACGCACTGGGCTCTCACAGCCATGGTTATGCTAAGGCGGGCCAGAATCTCAGTTTTCAGAGTTTCATATTGCCGGGCCTCAGCAGCATTTAGATCAAAGTAGGCCTTCTGTGGGTCCCCAGTCAAAAAGGGGGCAAGGACCTCAGCCCATTGGTCCTGGGGTAGCCCTTCACACTCTGCCCCCCTCTCACAAACCGCGAGGAAAGCCTCCAAATCATCCTCGGCCGTCATTTTCTGCAATGCAGCCTGCACTCGCTTGCGTAGACCTGAAACATTATCCACACGTAGGAGCTTGTCAGTCAGGGACTCATACAGGAAGTCTGTATGAGCTTATTGAACTCCTTCTGCTCCTGCATGGCCACTTGGGTAGCCGTTATCAACAAGCGGTTTGTTTCTTGTTGGTCTTTGCGTGCTTGTACCAGCTGTTTGATTTTCTTTTTCGTACATCACGGGACACAGAGCGACTTAGTCATTACTAATGGGTTATATAGTTTACCTTCAGGTGCTGGCACTGGCAACTTCCAAACCGGAAGTACCCTCCCCTATATAAGCCCCTCCCATCCGGGAGCACCTCAGTTTTTTGCCAGTGTCTAAGGTGTTGGCCAAAGAGTAACATGTGTTTTCACTGGGCTTGCGTACAGGTTCTTTTACGGGCCTTAGTAAGCTGTTCCGGATCCCACCAAAAAAGCTTAATAGCTAAACGGTCGGTACCCGAGCCTTGCAACAGAAGAGCAAGGTTTTGCCTGTAATGCCTCTCTTAGGAGGGCTGGACCCTGGGATCCAGAGCTCTGGTCATACCCACGACCAAGATGTTTTCTGTGCAGGGTGCTATACAGGTCCAGGGGAGTGGAATCCTTGGGAACCCGGTCCCTGAAGGTTTAATTACAATGCCTGCCGTGATAGGTGAAGTTTGGGCTTCTGTGGACCAAACAGTCCTGCGGCGGGGAACAGGTAAGTGGGGGCCCCCAGGAACTTGGTTCTATTGGGGGACCCCCAAGCCTAATTTGTCTTTCTGTCTGTTACCTAACGGTATTCCCGCTAATATCTGTGTATGCCTGTAACTACTGAAAAATGTAAAATTTTAATAGTAGTCAAGAAAAAAAAGAAAAAAAAAAAAAAGGACCGCGGTACCTGTGTTAAACCACTAGAGGCCGCTGTGGTCCATTTTTTCTTGTCATGTGGATCTTTGTTTTCTCAAGTCAAAAGATCCAGGCAGTTGGTAAGTTCTCTGTGGGAATCCACTTCCTCTGCCCTGTTGCTGCGCTCATCCACCGCACAGGCCCTCCGGCAAAAAGGGCCCTGGCTCCTAGTCCCTGCTTGGTTTTCAAAACGGGCGCCAATGGCGCACGGGCGCACGCGCCTCCTATGAAAAAAAAGGGGCGGGGCGGGTGGATGACGCTCGATGCGCGCCGCGGCGTTTCTGCGCATGTGCAGGCGTCCCAGCATGTATAAAAGACACAGTACAAGTGTCAGCTGGATGCAAACAGAGCTAGCAACAAACAGTGGCACACAGAGGCGGTTGATGCAGGCATCCCCATAGAAAGGCACTTTAGTGGACACCAGCTGGTATATAGCAGCAACTGTGTTAGACTATTACCAGCAAAATTGGTGTATGACGACGGGAATACCTCAGCTTTGTGCTTAAAGGATATGTCGTCCAGACGCTCCGGAAATAAGTCTTCCAGGAAGCCAAAGGGGTCTCCATCGGGCTCTGAGGATATTGGGCATGCTTGTACTGCACCAATCTCCCCTGAGAATTCAGAGGTCAGTAGCCATAGGAACCCCGCAGGAGTGCCTGGTGCTGCGGCTGTCCCCAGTCCACCTGCTCCTGTATATATAACAGAGGAGGTTTTATCCTCAACTCTGGGAGGATTGGAAGAGAGATTAACAGCATTGATCGCTGCTTCCCTGTCACAGGAAAAGCGCGTCCGATCTCCGTCTCCTCCTTCAGAGTGCCTCTTAGTGGAGGAACAGCCCCACACAGAGATCGACCTACCTGAAGGGGATCAGGATGAGGTTGATTCAGTTATGGAGGAATCAACAGTGGAAGAACCTTTCTCAGCATCTCAGGCTGAAAGATTATGGGTTCAGTCTCTGACTAACATGGTCCGATCAGCATTTAAAATGCCTCTGGCGGAACCATCAACCACTACGGTTTCCTCGCTGGGGTCACTGAAAGCTCCCCAGGCTGTCTGTTCCTTCCCAATCCACCCTTTATTGGAAGGGCTTATTTACCAGGATTGGGAGCATCCTGATAAAATATTTACTCCCCCCAAGAGATTTCCGGTGATCTATCCCATGGAGGATAAGTTCATAAAAAAATGGAGGGTCCCTACAGTGGACGCAGCCATCTCTTCTGTGAACAAATCACTGACATGTCCAGTAGATAATGTTCCAATGTTCAAAGACCCAATAGATAAAAAATTGGAGTCTTTACTAAAATCTGCTTTCTCTACAGCAAGCATGGTGACACAACCTGCGGTAGCAGCGATTGGAGTCTGCCAAGCGGTGAAAGATCAGTTGAAACAAGTCTTAAGGGACTTACCAGATCAGCAGGCTCTTGCCCTAGCTGACCTACCTAGAGCCTTGTGTTTTGCGGTGGACGCCATAAAGGATACAATCCAACAGGCCTCCCGCTTTACGCTGTCTGTAGTACATATGCGTAGGCTTCTATGGCTCAAAAACTGGTCTGCTGAAGCTCCCTGTAAGAAATTGCTGGTTAGCTTCCCATTTCATGGAGAACGCTTATTTGGAGAAGATCTGGACAAATATATCCAGAAAATCTCTGCCGGTAAAAGTTCACTCTTACCGGTTAAGAACAAGAGTAGAAGTCCTTCTTTTAAGAGGCCTACTTCTCCAGTCCCTGGCACATCGGCTGTGAAACAGTTCCGACGGCCTCCGCGGTCAAATTCAGGGGGCAGAAATCAGGGACAATCACAGGGTAACAAGAAACCCTGGGTCAAGAGAGGTACAAAACCTCCCCCCAAGTCATGAAGGGTTGCCCCCACTCAATCGGGTGGGGGGAAGACTTCAGTTGTTCACAGAGACCTGGCGGGACACCATCAGAGACAGATGGGTGCTCTCCGCAGTAAGTCTGGGATACAAGCTGGAGTTAAAAGACACTCCTGCCCAATTTATGAGGTCAAACGTGCCAAGCGATCCCCAGAAGAGAGGGTCCCTCCTTTTGGCACTAGAACAACTATTGCTCCAAGGTGTAATCATGAAGGTTCCCCTGGAAGAAAGTGGGTTCGGGTTTTACTCGAACCTTTTCACAGTCCCCAAACCAAATGGGGACGTGAGGCCCATATTAAATCTAAAAGGGCTAAACAAGTTCCTAAATATCAGGACTTTTCGGATGGAGTCGATCCGATCGGTGGCCACCGCCCTACAAGGGCAGGAATGGTTAGCCTCGATCGACATAAGGGATGCTTATCTGCATATTCCCATCTTTCCGGCCCACCAGAAATTTCTACGCTTTGCAGTAGAAGGGCGCCATTTTCAGTTCAGAGCCTTACCTTTCGGTCTGGCCACAGCACCACGAGTGTTCACAAAAATTCTGGCCCCACTATTGGCCAATCTAAGAACACAAGGTGTAACGATAATGGCATATCTAGACGACCTGCTACTAATAGACCACTCAGTGGAAAAGCTGGAAGTAGCCATTCACAAGACAATCAAGTATCTGAAATATCACGGTTGGATTATCAACCGGGACAAGTCAGCTCTAAGACCAGTCAGAAGTCTGGAATACTTAGGGCTAAGGCTGGATTCAAATCAGAGAAAGATTTTCTTACCTCCAGAAAAGGTGTCGTCTTTAAAAGATTTGACCCACTTAGTGGGTACAAAAAGAAAACCATCCATACGCCTGTGCATGAGGCTGCTGGGAAAAATGGTGGCTTCATTCAAAGCAGTACCCTACGGTCAATTCCATTCAAGGAACTTGCAGAGGGCCATACTGTCAGCCTGGAACAAAAAAGTTCAGGCTTTAGACTTACCAATGTCCCTGTCCCCTTCCGTTCGCAAGAGCCTCCATTGGTGGTTGGTGCCCCAGAATCTGGAAAAAGGGAAACCCTTCAGTCCGGTTTCTTGGAAGGTGGTCACTACAGATGCCAGCCTCATAGGCTGGGGGGCAGTACTGGAGCAATGGTCTCTCCAGGGCAAGTGGTCAGAAGCAGAGAAGGCCCTGCCCATCAATCTCTTAGAGATACGAGCAGCCCGGTATGCCCTAGTAGCATGGACATCCAAACTCCAAGGGTCCCCTGTCAGAATTCAATCAGACAATGCCACAGCAGTGGCATATATCAATCACCAGGGTGGCAACAGGAGTCGTGCAGCCCAGAGGGAAGCGAATTGCATCCTGGAATGGGCAGAAAGATATGTCCCAGCCATATCCGCGGTTTTCATCCCAGGAGTGGAAAATTGGAAAGCGGACTTTTTAAGTCGCCAGCAATTATGCCCGGGGGAATGGTCTCTTCACCCCGAGGTTTTCCAGGCAATATGCCAGCGGTGGGGAACACCGGATGTAGATCTGCTAGCATCCAGATTCAACGCAAAGGTGGACAAGGGATCCCCTAGCTTGTGGCTCGGATGCCCTAGTGTTCCCTTGGGATCAGTTCAAGCTGATATATGCATTCCCACCACCACAATTGTTACCGCGATTAATCCGCAGAATCAGGGTAGAAAAGAAACCAGTGATTCTGGTGGCTCCAGCGTGGCCCCGAAGGGCATGGTACGCGGAGATTGTAAAAATGTCAGTGAGGAGTCCTTGGACCCTCCCACATTGTCCGGACCTGCTGTCGCAAGGAACGATATACCACCCTTCCTTACCAGCCCTAGGTTTGACAGCCTGGCTATTGAAGCCCACATTCTGAAAAAGAGAGGGCTCTCTAATCCTGTGGTATCTACCATGATCAATGCCAGGAAGCCGGTATCCAGGCAGATCTATTATAGGATCTGGAAGGCGTACATTACATGGTGTGAGGCCAAGAAATGGCATCCACGTAAGTACGTAATAGGTAGGATTTTGGACTTCCTACAGTGGGCTGTAGATAGGAAGCTGGCCTTGAGTACTATCAAGGGTCAGATTTCGGCCTTGTCAATATTTTTTCAAAGGCCCTTGGCTTCGCATTCACTAGTCAAAGCTTTCATACAAGGAGTGATGCGTATTAGCCCTCCGGTTAGTATTCCCATATGTCCATGGGACTTAAACCTGGTTCTGTCGGTTCTACAGAAACAACCGTTTGAACCATTGCAACACATTTCCTTGGTTCTTCTCACCAGGAAATTGATTTTCTTAGTAGCCATTTGTTCGGCTAAAAGAGTATCGGAATTAGCCGCCTTGTCCTGTAAGGAGCCATATCTGGTTGTCCATAAGGACAGAGTAGTATTACGTCCTCATCCAGCCTTTCTTCCTAAGGTGGTATCGAGGTTTCATTTGAACCAAGATGTGGTTCTTCCTTCTTTTTTCCCCAAACCTAGCTCGGTAGAGGAAAAGTTATTGCATTCTTTGGATGTAGTAAGAGCAGTTAAGGCTTATCTAAAAGCCGCTGCTCAGATTCGCAGAACGGATACTTTGTTTATTCTGCCGGAAGGCCCCAGAAAGGGTCAGGCAGCATCAAAAACTTACTTTAGCCAAGTGGATTCGACAGGTAATAATACAAGCCTATGGCTTGAGAAAGAGACCGCCTCCATTCAAAGTTAGGGCGCACTCCACAAGAGCAGTTGGAACTTCATGGGCAGTGCATCACCAGGCCTCCCTGGCTCAAGTCTGTAAGGCCGCAACATGGTCTTCAGTACACACGTTTACTAGATTCTACCAGGTAGACGTTAGAAGTCAGGAGGATTTCGCCTTTGGGCGCAGTGTGTTGCAGGCCGCAAAAGATACTCATGCCTGATGGCGCCCAGCTTATGTATAGTGTATCCCTCCCCTCATTTCCCATTGCTTTGGGACGTCCCATTAGTAATGACTAAGTCGCTCTGTGTCCCGTGATGTACGAAAAAGAAAAAGGGATTTTTATAACAGCTTACCTGTAAAATCCTTTTCTTGGAGTACATCACGGGACACAGAGCTCCCACCCCTCTTTTTGGGACACTTATTGCTTTGCTACAAAACTGAGGTGCTCCCGGATGGGAGGGTCTTATATAGGGGAGGGTACTTCCGGTTTGGAAGTTGCCAGTGCCAGCACCTGAAGGTAAACTATATAACCCATTAGTAATAACTAAGTCGCTCTGTGTCCCGTGATGTACTCCAAGAAAAGGATTTTACAGGTAAGCTGTTATAAAAATCCCTTTATTTCCTCCATTCTCTTAACAGTTTACTGGTACCAGTGAATAACAAAAAATATTTTCTTAGCGTACTGTCCCTTTAAGAGCGCTGGCTCTTATTTATTTTTTTTCAACAACAAAATGCCGCTGCAAGAGGTACAGTCTCTGGGTCTTGTGCCACCAATTTGTAGGGGGACCAGACTCAAGGCAGGGACAGCTCACAGTCTCTTTAGGAAAACACCATGTTTATTGCACAGGATATTTCCAACAAAAGAAAAAGGGCATCTTGCCATCAAACAAACAATATAAACTTCTGCGCTACCATAGTCTGACCAGTCCTTTTGGTTTGGTAGTAAGTGTCCTTACAATCGCACATGCTTGGATTCAAAATCAGGGATAAGCAGCCATGCTCCAATATGCCTCCTCACATTGAGACACACACTCTCTCACTGAGAGCTAGGACCAGGTGCCTTAATCAAGAACTGAAAGGCAAACATTAAGCTGCGGTCCACGGACTTGGGAGTCTGTCCCACCCAGAGCTCTATCAGACTCCCAATAAAACCAGCCCTAGAACAGACTTTACCAACAGGGGGAAAAGAACTATCCTTCTTTACCCTGAAGTCTCTGCTGGTATTATCTTAGATTATAAATCGAAGAATCCGTGGAGGAACATATATCCCATCAATCACTTCTCCTGTCATTTTAAATTGTTTTACAGGCACGCTGCTACACTAGTAATAATTATATTTATTAATTATTATTACTAGTCAACCAACATTAGAATTCTTCTATAGCCTATGGGTGGAGCATTTGACCATAAATGTCTGCTTGCGGCGATTGTATGTTTCTAGCTGCTTCATCGAATCTTCATGTCTCTATACATGTTGAATCTTTTCTCTCTATGTCGAATAATCTTGGACTAATAGAGTTACTGTAGGTTAGGCACATTCAACTGCAGGTTCGATAGACACAGATCACTATTGTCACCGTCATGTCGAATCTTCTATCTATAGCGAACTGTTGTCGCAACAAAGCAAAAATAAAGCATTTTTTATGTTGGATCTTTCGGATTTCAGATTCTGCGCGTTCGTTATCGTTTGTTAAAACGAACGCGAAAATCCCTAAAATTCGGACGAAAATGCATTCAGATGAAAACTAATGCACATGTCTAAATACTACAGGTAAGTTAGCTCCTTCCTTCCCTGTATATCTTATACTTTTAAAATGTACACTTACCTCTCCATTGCAGTAACAATAAATTATTGAAACAAAGAATCCCTGTAAAAAACAAACATTATATTAATCAAAATCAATAAAGAACATAACTGCAACATTAAAGTCTATTATTATATTCATATCGTTTATAAAAATATTGCATTGGTATCTGCATATAGATTACATTTTATTATACATTTGAGCACCCAGTAGACTGATATAACCATGATCTGTAATGATAACCTGGGCTGCCCACTATGTAGGAACTTAAAGCAATTTCAAACCTAAAAAGCAAGCATTTATTATATTGCAACTTACCGATTCTTAGATGTGATGGCTGCATTTGTTTTATTTTTTATTTTTTATTTTTCACCTGGTGATCTACCCAGAACAAGCTGTCCTGCAGATGTAACTACTACAGGGTTGAGAAAAAAACATTTACCACTAGCAAGGTTGCTTACAATGGTCAGCTTTTTTTTATTAATGTAAATTAATGTCTGGGGACATCGCACCAAACCCTGGCCCTCCTACACCCAATTCCTACCCCCAAAATTGGCTGTCTACCTCCTCCAATAGTTGTTGTAATTACCAACTTCTCATCCCAACTCCCCTGATTCCACAAGTCAGCCCCCCCCCCTTTTGTGTGCCCTCTGGAATGTCCGCTCAGTCTTCAACAAACTAGCCTCTGTCAATGACCTTTTCCTCTCCAACTCCCTTAATCTATTTGCCATTACCGAAACCTGGCTCCAGGAATTTCCAGAATTCAACCCTTCTTGACTAACGACACCACAAAGCCACTTATTCACTCCTTGGTTATTTCCCGCCTTGACTACTGCAACTCTCTCCTTAATGGCCTACCCTTACGCAGGCTATCCCCCTTCAGTCTATTCTGAATTCTGCTGCTAGACTAATACACCTCACTAACCGATCCGTGACTGCTGCTCCTCTCTGCCAATCCCTCCACTGGCTTCCCCTACCCCACCTTATAAAATTCAAAATACTTACCACAACATACAAGGTCATGCACAACATCGCTCCCAGCTACATAACCAACCTCATCTGCAAATATCGCCCAAATCCTCCCCTCCGCTCATTCCAGGACCTCCTGCTCTCTAGCTCCCTTGTTACCTCCTCCCATGCTCGCCTTCAGGACTTCTCCAGAGTCTCTCCCATCCTCTGGAACTCCCGACCCCGGTATGTCCGATCAGCCCCTAACCTGTCATTTATTCAGAGAAGCCTATCCCACACCCACCTAAGAACTGTCTCCGAGCCACCACCATCAAATCATCCCCTGCAGCTATTACCTTTTGTACCACTACCCCCTCCCTTTAGAATGTAAGCTCTACTAGCAGGGCCCTCCTGTCCCTATTGTATTGAACTGTACTGTAATTGTGCTGTCCCACCTCTACATTGTAAAGCGCTGCATTAACTGTTGGCGCTATATAAATTGTGTATAATAATAATAATGTAAAACTGTTGCTTTAACTGCATAAAAAGTGTTAGCTGGAGTTTGGCTTCAAGTTGTCAGTGTATCTAAATCTGATAGTGCAACTAAAACCACCCTTACCCAAGACTGACAATGCTGCCACCCAAAGGTTACACTGTTGCACCATTCAGATTGTAGGCATTCTAATCCAGGAAGTGTGTTATTAGAAGGATCACCAAGTAAAAACAGAGGGGAAAAAAAAGCTTAAAAAAGAAAACAAATACAGCCACCATATATCCACTGATTTGTAAGCTGCAATGCATACATTTTTGGTTTTGTGTTTAATAGAATATAACTCATCAAAACAATTTTTTTTCTTCTGTCCCCTTGTCCTCCCTCTTACATAAATGCAAAAAAATTGTTAAAATGTTTACTTCCGAATTCATTTTTGTTCTGCAAGGCAGTAATTCCTGATTTCCGGCCTGGGCCTCCAATGATAGCTACATGACATCGATCTCAGGAGACATTCTGTTACTAAACTACAACCGTGAGGCTCATCTGCTCGCATGCAACTTATAATTACGCATGCTTACAGATGCAGTTAGTGCTATAGTACCCATATAGCAGAAGCTGGGGGAACCTATGATCATGTGCGGGAACCCCAAATAGCTGGAAGAGACCAACGGCACATCTGAGCACTTAATAAATATAGTGATGGTGACTGCGCTGTAGTGACTCAAATAAACTGAATAAATAAAATGGGAAAAAATAAATATCAAGGGAATGGGAGTGTGGTGGGGAAGGCAAAGAAAAAAAGGGGAGGGAGTGGGTGAATCATAGGCTACAATGTAGCTAAATAGCAATGTTGTGCAGTGTGCACAGTGACACTAATGGACGTGCAATATGTAAAAAACGAATAGACAAATAAAATAATCTAATCATATAAACAAATCCTAAACACTCCAAAATTACAAACGTGACGGAAAACATGAAAGAGATATTATCCCTAAAGTATGCTGGTAATTATCAACCAATAACCATAAATCAAATAAACACACAAAGTGCATCTGTGAACTATAACCAATAGGAAACAGTAAATATAAAAAAACTCCCAAATTGGTATAGTGAATGTGCATAAAGTCATATATAGAAAAAGTAATAGAGTCCCATCACCGAAGGTGTTCTAGGAAGTTTTCCTGTAATGTCCACCCAGTGATCAGTAATCACTAACATTTTACCTCCCTCCTGAGAGGGAGAGCGATATGTGACGGATCTTGATGATGAGGGATGGTAGAACGTCCTTATAACACAGTCTCTATTGCACAGTTTCTCAATAGCTCATTGGAATGCATATGAAAAGACATAAGGCAGAGAGACATCAATAGCGCAACTTTGTGAGTGCGGCAAGGTGAATCGCTAGTGAATATATTCACACACTCACTTGAATGATAGTGAGCGTGGACCTCAATCCAAACAAGCACCGCGCTCGTACCAATAGAACAGTGGATTGGCGTCTTGGTGCAAAAAATGCAGTGCGATCCTCAGATGTCCGCAGCGGCAATCACAAAGTAGTGTGGTAATAAAAAAGGAAAGGAAATATAGTGTGGGTCTGAAAACCGCTAGGGTATTTATTAATGCACAAGTAAAACACTCACATTTAAAAATTGAATAACGGGTCTTGTATCCTTACGAGCGGCGAGCTTGTCTCCTCTCGGTTCTGCTGGCGGTGTGTCTGTGCTACGTCCTGACGCGTGTCGTCATATCACATGACTTCATCAGAGGCTAGCACTAGACAGAGTGTGGAAAATTTATAGTCCTAGTCACAGGGCGGGCGGAGGCCATTTTGTTGTAGACCAACAAATAAGTATGAGCGCGGCCATGATTGCTCTGACATACTGGTTGATCTCACCACTGATAGGATGCAATAGCCTGTAGGGACTGGGGGGGGGGAAAGGCTGCCGAACGAAACAGCATAAAAATCCTCATTATCATAAATGATGTAATTTAAAATTTAAAACCGGGACATAAAGTCCCCGCAAAATAAAATCTATAAAAACTATTAAATAGAGCAAACGCAGGAGGGCTGATGGCCCACTCATATGAGTCCGGGGACAACCCCAGACAGCTCCAATTAATTGCCTACAATCTGTCATTTATGGAAAAAACGAATCGAGCACAGACACACCACAGCTGGAACCGCAAGAGGGAATAGATGGATACACCACGATACATAATGAAATAATCTGCACATCATTATAAAGGGAAACAAATATGCAAATAATTAAATGTATCCTGTATAGGATCTTAAATAAACATACCTATATGTGGGACAAGTGTGAGTACTACCTCAAAAATGGTGAAGGTCTATGTTGGGTTAAGTACTCATAGTGCATAGATAATAAAGTCCCGAATGTACTGACAGAAACGTCAAGGCTATTTAGTACCTATCTCTTCCATGATGACAGGGACTGACGTATAATAAGGGGAAAAGAACCTATTAATAAGAGAAAGAAACCTAGCAACAATATGACATTCGGTAAAACCTACATGTCCTGGGGCAGGACCCGGGTCCCCAAACACTTTTTAGGACAAGAACTTGCATATAAGCCTTTATAATTAGCACTTTAGATTTCTCCCGGACTCGTATGAGTGGGCCATCAGCCCTCCTGCGTTTGCTCTTTTTTAATAGTTTTTATAGATTTTATTTTGCGGGTACTTTATGTCCCGATTTTAAATTTTAAATTACATCATTTATGATAATGAGGATTTTTACGCTGTTTCGTTCGGCAGCCTTTCCTCCTCCCCCCCCCCCAGTCCCTACAGGCTATTGCATCCTATCAGTGGTGAGATCAACCAGTATGTCAGAGCAATCATGGCCGCGCTCATACTTATTTGTTGGTCTACAACAAAATGGCCGCCGCCCGCCCTGTGACTAGGACTATAAATTTTCCACACTCTGTGTCTAGTGCTAGCCTCTGATGAAGTCATGTGATATGACGACATGCGTCAGGACGTAGCACAGACACACCGCCAGCAGAACCGAGAGGAGACGAGCTCGCCGCTCGTAAGGATACAAGACCCGTTATTCAATTTTTAAATGTGAGTGTTTTACTTGTGCATTAATAAATACCCTAGTGGTTTTCAGACCCGCACTATATTTCCTTTCCTTTTTTATTACCACTACTTTGTGATTGCCGCTGCGGACATCTGAGGATCGCACTGCATTTTTTGCACCAAGACGCCAATCCACTGTTCTATTGGTACGAGCGCGGTGCTTGTTTGGATTGAGGTCCACGCTCACTATCATTCAAGTGAGTGTGTGAATATATTCACTAGCGATTCACCTTGCCGCACTCACAAAGTTGCGCTATTGATGTCTCTCTGCCTTATTTCTTTTCATATGCATTCCAATGAGCTATTGAGAAACTGTGCAATAGAGACTGTGTTATAAGGACGTTCTACCATCCCTCATCATCAAGATCCGTCGCATATCGCTCTCCCTCTCAGGAGGGAGGTAAAATGTTAGTGATTACTGATCACTGGGTGGACATTACAGGAAAACTTCCTAGAACACCTTCGGTGATGGGACTCTATTACTTTTTCTATATATGACTTTATGCACATTCACTATACCAATTTGGGAGTTTTTTTATATTTACTGTTTCCTATTGGTTATAGTTCACAGATGCACTTTGTGTGTTTATTTGATTTATGGTTATTGGTTGATAATTACCAGCATACTTTAGGGATTATATCTCTTTCGTGTTTTCCGTCACGTTTGTAATTTTGGAGTGTTTAGGATTTGTTTATATGATTAGATTATTTTATTTGTCTATTCGTTTTTTACATATTGCACGTCCATTAGTGTCACTGTGCACACTGCACAACATTGCTATTTAGCTACAATATAGCCTATGATTCACCCACTCCCTCCCCCTTTTTTCTTTGCCTTCCCCACCACACTCCCATTCCCTTGATATTTATTTTTTCCCATTTTATTTATTCAGTTTATTTGAGTCACTACAGCGCAGTCACTATTACTATATTTATTACTTCACTGTTGACTTGGACCAGACTTTCCGGTGATTGCTGCAGTAATGCATCCCCCTCCCATTTCCTTTCACCACCCTATATCATTTCCATCACTCAACTAGCGCGAGGGTTTCCTTGTTTTTATATTCCACATCTGAGCACTTGCCTTTTTAAAAAAAATGGTGGTGTGGAAGAGCGAAGGGGAGGACAATCTGTGTGTCTAAGTTCCACTTTAAGTATGAACACATACTGAGCAGTTTAACCACTTGCTTACTGGGCACTTAATTGGGGTACACACTATAAGAAAATCACGCGAACGATCGTCTGATTTTTCGTCGTTGTTTCACAGCAAATCAGAACCGATGAACAAAAATTTGTATGAAAATTCTTGTGCGACAAAGGCTTTTTTGGTGTTTTTTTGTGGTTGATTGTTTCTTATCATGCGCAGTATTTCTTTTCTGATTTTTCTTGTAGGAAAATCGTACGGAAACGGTACCCATTAAACGAAAATCATTCCTGTATAAGAAATCTTTTGGAGTTTGTACCTTCTAGAATTTTCGTACGAAAAGTTGGAATCGGCTGTCGAAAGTTGTGTACAGACTATACAAAAATCGTAAAAAAATTATTTGGACAAAAATGTTTGCCCGACTTTCTTATCGTACCTTTCTCCCTTTCTGACGAGGCCAATTTCAGCTTTCACTGCTGTTGTACTTTGAAAGACAGTTGCAACAATGCACCCATATGAAATTTTTATCATTTTTTGAGACAGACAAAGCTTTCTTTTGGTGGTATTCAATAACCACTGGGTTTTTATTTTTTGCTAACCAAACAAGACCAAAAATGTGGGAGGGGGGGATATTTTTTTTGTTTCTGTTATAAAATTTAGCAAATAAGTAACGGTTTTCCTTCCCTGATGTTCACTAATAGGCTGCACTGATGGGCACTGCTAGGCAGCACTGATGGGCACTGATGAGGAGGCACTGATAAACATCATCAGTGGGGGGCAGGGTCACCAATTTATATCAACGGGTGGCCCCCACCCTCAGTTATATAACAGCTGTCATCGAGAAGAAGCGTCACTAGGCGGGAGCCTCCAATGGAGGTGGAGCTGTTGCATTTTAGTTTTTTTGGTTTGTATGGCGGCGTGAGATGGATCTACATCGCGGGACATTTTTATTTTTTTATTTTTTAATAAAGGACTTGTCCCGACGTGTCTCCTGCCTTTTTAACTATTTTTGACACTTTTTTTGTGAATTAGTAGGGGTACAATGTACCCCTTACCAATTCACATGGGGGGCTGGGATCTGGGGGTCACCTTGTTAAAGGGGCTTCCAGATTCTGATAAGCCCCCCGCCCACAGACCCCCACAACCACCGGGCAAGGGTTGTGGTGATGAGGCCCTTGTCCCCATCAACATGGGGACAAGGTGCTTTGGGGACCCCAAAGCACTTTCCCCATGTTGAGGACATGTGGCCTGGTATGGTTCAGGAGGGGGGACGTCCCCCCCCCCTCTTTTCCTGCAGCCTGCCAGGTTGCGTGCACGGATAAGGGTCTGGCATGGATTTTTTTTTATTTTGGCACAGGGTTCCCCTTAAAATCCATACCTATGGCATTTGGGTGGTCCCCTACGGCATTTTTTTTATATGGCGCAGAGTTTCCCTTAATATCCATACCAGACCTGAAGGGCCTGGTATAGATTTTGGGGGGACCCCAACGCAATTTTTTTTAAATTTTGGTTTGGGGTTGCCCTTATTATTTATACCAGACTCAAAGGGCAATGGACTGGGTGAGGTGCATGCCATTTTTTTCAATTAGTTTTAGCTATATTGTAGGGCTGCAATGATTAATCGATATTATCGATAATGAAAATCGTTGTCAACGATTTTCATTATCGATTAGTTGGTCCCGCACCTTGCGCCTGTCTGTCCGTTGGAAAAAATCCTTCCCTCGTGTCATGTGTAATCTTTCCTGTCTCCTTCCTGTGTCCTCGGTGCCGCTGTGCGCCGCTGTGACCAGGCACGTCCTCGGCACTGTGACCAGGCACGTCCTCGCCGCTGTGACCAGGCACGTCCTCGCCACTGCACGTCCGCGGCGCGCCTCTCCTGACATCATTCCCACAGATCTTCTCAGCCCCGCCTGCTGCTGCCTTGATGGAACAGAGAGGCGAGGGCGAGAAGCTGTGAGGAGAGTGAGACTGTGCAGTCAGTGTAAAAAAAGGTAGCACAGTCACACACATACAGTACACATTCAGTGGCCCTTATGTATTCCTGGGGGGGGGGGAGTGCCCCATCATTGGTTTTCCTGGGAGGGAGTGGGGAGAATAGTCATAGCCCCATTGGTGTTTCCGGGGGGGGGAATAGTGCCCCATTGGTGTTTCTGGGGGGGGATAGTGCCCCATTGGTGTTTCTGGGGGGGGATAGTGCCCCATCATTGGTGTCCCCAGGAGGAATAACGCCCCGTCATTGGTGTCCCCAGGAGGAATAACGCCCCGTCATTGGTGTCCCCGGGAGGAATAACGCCCTGTCATTGGTGTCCCCGGGAGGAATAACGCCCCGTTATTGGTGTCCCCGGGAGGAATAACGCCCCGTCATTGGTGTCCCCGGGAGGAATAATGCCCCGTCATTGGTGTCCCCGGGAGGAATAATGCCCCGTCATTGGTGTCCCCGGGAGGAATAATGCCCCGCCATTGGTGTCCCCGGGAGGAATAACGCCCCATCATTGGTGTCCCCGGGAGGAATAACGCCCCATCATTGGTGTCCCCCGGAGGAATAACGCCCCGTCATTGGTGTCCCCGGGAGGAATAACGCCCCGTCATTGGTGTCCCCGGGAGGAATAACGCCCCGTCATTGGTGTCCCCGGGAGGAATAACGCCCCGTCATTGGTGTCCCCAGGAGGAATAACGCCCCGTCATTGGTGTTCCTGGGAGGAATAGCAGTGCATATAAATATAAATATTGAAGAATCATTTATTTTTATAAAACAAACTTTACTGTACAATACTACATAATATTATTTATTACACTGCATCTCCGCACTTTTTTTTTTTTACTTCTAGCTGCAATTTTTTTTTATAAAAATGCCAGAGGGTGCTGCTGACACAGAAAAGGGTGTGCGACCCAAATCTTCTAAGGCCTGGGAGAATTTTTATTTAAATGCTGCAAAGAAGGTGGTCACCTACAAACTTTGTAAAACGGAACTTGCATGGCACGGAAGCACAACAACAATGAATGAGCACATGAAACGGAAACACGTGGGGTTCACAGTGGAAGGCGAAACATCAGGACGCTAAGTTAAACCCGAAATGATATATAGAGTTACACAGAAATAGCTTTTCCTGCATACTAATCATACATATTATCTTTTTCATTGCAGAAAGAAACAGCGCACCATGACAGAGTTTGTGCAGCACAATCGTCCGTGCACTCCCCAACAATCAGCAGTTATAACAGATTCTGTCATGAAAATGCTAGTCACCGACATGCGGCCACTGTCCATGGTTGAAGACTGAGGATTTAAAAGCATGATCAGTGTACTGAACCCTGGATATACTTTACCATCAAGAACGCATTTTACCAAACTAGTGGAGAGAAAGTACCAGGAGGCATTTCAGAATGTGAAGGATGCCATCAGCGCTAATGAAAGCAGAATTGCCATTACTGCAGACATATGGACAAGTATAGCGACCAAGGCTTTCCTTGGCATTACATGCCACTACATTGTGGAGGATTGGAAGATGATTTCTATCTGCCTCACTACCATGCCTCTGGAAGACAGACATACAGCAGCAAATATTGCAGAATGGTTGGAGGAGGTCACTGAAAAATTGAAATTCCGGCTCAGAAAATAATTGACATTGTGCATGACAATGAAGCAAATATTGTGGCTGCTGCGAAAATCCTGGCGGACACGCATGGCTGGGCCAGTATCCGCTGCACTGGCCATACCTTGCAGCTGGTGATCAGTGCTGTGTTAAAGAATTCTGGAATTGAGAGAGCCGTTAGTGCTGCAAGAGGACTAGTTGAACATTTAAAAAAAAGTGAGCTAGCCAGCAGCAAATTGAAGGAGAAACAAAAGCAAATGGGTATACCTGAGCACAAGCTTCTTCAAGATGTAAGCACAAGATGGAATAGCACTTACTATATGGTTGAACGACTCATTGAACAAAGGTGACCGGTAACTGCAACTCTGTCTGACCCATCAGTTACACAAAGAGGCAAACATTATCGGGACTTAAAACCAGACCAGTGGAGTATTCTTGAAGAACTTTCCACTGTTCTTAAGCCCTTTGAATGCTGCACTGTATTCATGAGTGGCCAAGAATATGTTACCCTATCATCTGTGCCGGCACTGGTAAAGGGGCTGTTGCGGTCCAATGAAGGTGCTTCTTTTGAGTCATTTCCGCTAAAGAGCTTCCAAGCTACTGCAACAGACCAACTTCAAAGCAGATGGAAGGGGATCCTTGAACACGTCCCAAACACCGTAATCCTTTCCTCTGCCCTGGACCCACGTTTTAGAAGACCAAATTTTTTATCACCAGAACAGATCATAAACGTGCAGGCAAAAGTACAGACAGAGGCACTTGCTTTAAGAAGGGAGATGCTAGTGCAGCAGCCAATGACCACCACGTCGCCTGTAACTAGAGATGCTGAGCCTTCAACATCTACAGCATCTCATTCTCTACTTGACATACTCCTTGAGTCTGGGGGCAGCAGTGAAGAGGAAGAGGGGCAAGTGCAACTTGAGGTGGATATTCACACACAAGTCCGAAATGAAGTTCAGGCTTATTTTGCTGAGAAGCCACTTCCGAAGCAGGGAAACCCTTTGAATTGGTGGAAGGGTAACCAAGATAAATATCCTACTTTGGCAAAACTTGTGAAATCCTTCTTGTGCATCCCAGGCACCTCCACTCCATCGGAGCGCCTTTTTTCTGCTGCTGGCAACATCGTTTGTAAAAAGAGAGCCAGCCTTAGCCCCGAGCATGTTAACATGTTAACTTTTTTACATTCAAATGCAAAGTTTCTTGAACAGTTATAGTTCACCTCTTTTCAGAATGTTTTTGTACTGCTGCAAAGTTGTGTAATGTTAAACGTTTTTTATTCTGCAGTTTGAGTGTAACACTTAGTTTTTTCATTATTACTTTTAAATAAGCAAATACATTGCACATTACGTTTTTTTTATGATTTTATCCGATTAATCGAAAAAATAATCGGCCGATTAATCGATTATGAAAATAATCGTTAGTTGCAGCCCTACTATGTTGCTGGGATCCGACAATTCATTACAGCCGCGATCAGTTTTAAATGACTTTTTTTCCTTTTAGAAATGTAATTTTGCTGCGGTACTGTTCTAAACACGGGAAAAATGTGCAACTTTACAGGCATACTATAGACACCCCCCAGGCATGATATTTAAAGGAATTTTTAATTTTTATGGTTTCACTTTAAGCATTATTAAAATCATTGCTCCCGAAAAAAAGGCAGTTTTTAAAACTTTGTTTTGCATTGATACATGGGTCAGGACCCGGGTCCCCAAACACTTTTTATTGCAAAAACTTGCATATAAGCCTTTAAAATTAGCACTTTTGTTTTTCATGTTAGTGTCCCATAGACGTTAACGGTGTTCTGCAGCTTTCGAAATTTGCTGTGAACACCGCATAATGTTCGCTGTTAGACGAAAAGGCGAACATCACAAATGTACCCTTATGGGTTCTGGGGTACTTTAATAATCTCATGGATATGAGCCTGGATAAATTTCTGCCGCCTGGCAGACGGGACACTGGTTCTGATGGTCCCACTCCATTTGCTAGATTGATTTCAGAGTTTGGCCTAAGGGATGTGGGGAGGGACAAATATCCAGATAAGAAAAGATATTAATGCTATTCTGCCTAACACAGGGTTCTATCTTGTATAGATTTTTGTTTATGTAACTCCCTGGAATTGTTAAAGATATCCCTAACTGATATGTCCCCCGTAGTATATCAGACCATTCGCTCCTACAGGTAGTGAACTCAGTTTGAGGCACATCTGGGCAGCAGTGTTACTTTGATGAAGGGGAAAATACTGGACATCTATTAGTAATGGTTTCTAAAGCTCAACAAGGAATATCCCATATAGATCCTATTCAGAGTCCCACTGGGGAACTGACGTATGACATACACCAAATGTCTACTGTCTTTACTGACTACTTTAAATATGTCTACTCTTCTAAGGTGACTTCCGCAGAAGAGGCGTTCGTGCAATTTTTGGATCAATGTCCCCTTCCCTCTGTGTCTGCTAGTAATCGTAAACTGTTAAATGCACCCATTACGGTAGAGGAGCTTAGTGAAGTAGTGGCAGCTATGGCCAATAGTAAATCCCCTGGTACTGACAGCTAGGCTTGTGCAATTCGTTTCGTAACGAATCGAAATTCGTCCGAATTTAGCAACTTTCGGACATTCGGAAGCATTCGAATTTCCGAACAAAGCAATTACGAATAAAACCGAATCCGAAATAAATTATACCGCAAAATAGCGAATGCCCGAATGTCTTCGGCATAATTCGTTATGAAAAAACTTACGAATGTACAAATCCATTGGAAACACAATAACACTCACTCTGCTCTGCTCTCTGCTTCTCCTTCACCGTGCTGAACTCCCTCTCAAAATGGTGTACAGGGGCGGAGGCTATAGCCGCATGTAAAAAACGAAAGTAAAATACGAGATTTCTAATCCATTCGAAGCACAATAACACTCTGCTCTGCTCTCTGCTTCTCCCTCACCGTGCTGAACCCTCTCAAAATGGTGTACAGGGGCGGAGGCTATAGCCGCATGTAAAAAACGAAAGTAAAATACGAGATTTCGAATCGTTACAAATAACCGCTATGTATTTCGAAAAGTACAAATCCATTCGAAGCACATTAGGCATAATAGTCAGCGTCGTCGTGAGAGAGACACAGAAAATTACGAATCAACGAACCCAAAAAAAGTTACGAAAGTAGGAGTTGTGTCCAGAATCAACGAAAAACAACGTACTCTACCGAAAGTACGAATTATAAAGCAACAAAAAATTCAACGAAAAATGTCGCTTGCAAAAATACGAATGAGTCCGAACACGAAAAATCCCGTCTAGCAAAATTACGAATGATTACGAATCAACAGGACCGGAAAGAAACGAACCGAAACGGAACGAATTTTTCCGTTGTGCACAAGCCTACTGACAGCCTCCCAGCAGAAATATACAAAAGATACAGTGAGACCCTTCTGCCTGCACTCTTAGAGACCCTGAATGAGGCTTCTCGAACACACTGTTTGCCCTCTTCTATGAACAAGGCTGTTATTGTAGTAATTCCCAAACCTGGCAAGGATCGGCTGCTACCAGATTCTTATAGACCCTTATCCCCACTAAATACAGATATTAAGCTCCTGGCTAGGGTGCTCGCCACTAGACTGGCAAAGGTACTGTAGTTTCTGGTTTGGTTCACCTGGACCAATCAGGTTTTATAACTGCTAGGTCTATGGCATTGAATACACAACGTTTATTTTTGAATATTCAATTGCCGGTGGATAACCCGGGCAACAGAGCAGTGTTCTCCTTTGACGCTGCCAAAGCTTTGAACAGCGTTAAGTGGAGATGCCTCTGGGCAGCCCTGCATAAATTTCAATTAGGATTCTCCTTAATCTCATGGGTTCAACTACGTTATGCAGCTCCTAAAGCGAGAATCCGGGTCAATGGGGCTCTCTCAGATGCATTTTCATTATATAGGGGGACTAGACAGGGGTGCCCCCTTTCACCCTTACTTTTTTCCCTGGCACTAGGACCACTGGCAGCCAGGGTAATGCCTTGTACACACGACCGGTTTTCCCATCAGAAAAACTGCGATGAGAGCATTTGGCCGGGAATCCCGGCCGTGTGTATGCTCCATCGCAGTTTTTCCGACGGAAAAAAAAAAGAGCAGGATCTCTTTTTTCCCCATCAGGAAAAATCCTAGCGGGAAAACCGTTCGTCTGTATGCTTTTGCGACGGGAATAAATCGCGCATGCTCGGAAGCATAGAACTTAATTTTGTCGGCTCGTCATAGTCTTTTACATCACCGCGTTCTTGGCAGTCAAAAGTTCACCAGACTTTTGTGTGACTGTATGTATGCAAGGCAGGCTTGAGAGGAATTCCGTCTGGAAAACCGGTCGTGTGTACAAGGCATGAGAGTTTTAACTGGATATAGTGGGATTTTGACGAGGGTTGAGGGAGCATATGCATATATGATATATGCAGATGATACTCTAATATACATGGGGGATACAGCAGATTCTCTGGAAACAGTTATGCAGCTCATTGAACAGTTTGGGCAATACTCTGGGTATGCCATTAATTGGCATTATTCCTCCTTGTTATTGCTGGACCCAGTAACATCACCTCTTCCAGCAGTGGCGTCTGGAGGTAGTTTGCTCCTTTAAATATTTAGGCATTATGGTGACGGGAGATGCCAAAGATTATATATCACTAAATCTTAAGCCCATTTTACTAACGTTTAAACAGAAATGCATCTGTGGTGCAAATTGCCATTTTCAGTGACAGGCAGGGCCAACCTCATTAACCACTTCAATACCAGGCACTTACACCCCCTTCCTGCCCAAGCCAATTTTCAGCTTTCAGCGCTGTCGCTGTTTAAATAACAATTGCGCGGTCATGCTATACTGTACCCAAACAGCATTTTTATCATTTTGTTCCCATAAATAGAGCTATTTGATCACCTTTGCGGTTTTTAATTTTTGCTAAACAAATAAAAAAAGACAGAAAATTTTGAAAAAAAAACGTTTTTCTTTTGTTTCTGTTAAAAAATGTTGTAAATAAGTATGTTTTCTCCTTCATCGATGGGCACTGATAAGGCGGCACTAATGGACACTGATAAGGTGTCACCGATGAGGTGGCACCAATGAGGTGGCACCAATGAGGTGGCACTGATGATGTGCACTGATAGGCGGCACTGATGGGCACTGGTAGGCGGCACTGATGGGCACTGGTAGGCGGCACTGATGGGTGGCACTGATATGCAGCACTGATGGGCATTGATAGGCGGCACTGATGGGAACTCATGAGTGGCACTGGTGGGCACTGATGGGCACTGATAGGCAACACTGATAGGCTGCACTGATGGGTACTTATGGGTGGCACTGATAGGTGGCACTGCTGGGCACTGCTGAGCACTGATGGGCATTGATACATGGCACTGATAGATGGCACTGATAGGCATCACTGATGGCACTGGCAGGCATTGGGGATGGGCATTGATTGGCAGCTGCCTGGGCACTGATTTGCATTTCCTTGGTGGTCTAGGGTGGCATACCTGATGGTCCAGTGTGGTGACCATCCCTGATGGTCCTGGCGGCATCCTGGTGGTCCTGGGCGGGCATCCGAGGGGGGGGGGCTGCGCTGATAAACAATCAGCGCAGACCCCCCTATCAAGAGAGCAGCCGATCGGCTCTCCTCTACTTGCGTCTGTCAGACACGAGTGAGGAAAAGTCAATCAATGGCTCTTCCTGTTCACATTGTGATCAGCCGTGATCGGACACGGCTGATCACGTAGTAAAAAGCCTCTTTTTTACCAAGATCGGTGTAGCAGTGTGTCAGACTGACACACCGCACCACCGATCACCACAATGCGTGTCCCCACGGGCGCCCTGCGGCTGTTATCCTGCTGGACGTCATATGACGCCCAGTCAGGATAACTGAACCACCGCCCGGCCGTCATTCTGCTATAGGCCGGGCTGGAAGGGGTTAAAATGGTGTGGGCTCCCCAACTATTGTATATTCTTCATAACGCCCCTGTGTGGATACCACATTACTGGTTTTCCCACATAGACTCCCAGTATCAAGCATTACTATGGAAAAATGGGGTGGCAAGGATCAATTTAGGCGGCACTGATGGGAACTCATGAGTGGCACTGGTGGGTACTGATGGGCACTGATAGGCAACACTGATAGGCTGCACTGATGGATACTTATGGGTGGCACTGATGGGCACTGCTGAGCACTAATGGGCATTGATACATGGCACTGATGGACACCGATATGCGGCACTGATAGATGGCACTGATAGGCATCACTGATGGCACTGGCAGGCATTGGGGATGGGAATTGATTGGCAGCTGCCTGGGCACTGATTGGCAGCTGCCTGGGCACTGATTTGCATTTCCTTGGTGGTCTAGGGTGGCATACCTGGTGGTTTAGTGTGGTGGCCATCCCTGATGGTCCTGGCGCCATCCTGGTGGTCCTGGGCGGGCATCCGAGGGGGGGCTGCGCTGATAAACAATCAGCGCAGACCCCCCTATCAAGAGAGCAGCTGATCGGCTCTCCTCTACTTGCGTCTGTCAGACACGAGTGAGGAAAAGTCAATCAATGGCTCTTCCTGTTTACATCGTGATCAGCCGTGATCGGACACGGCTGATCACGTAGTAAAAAGCCTCTTTTTTACCAAGATCGGTTTAGCAGTTTGTCAGACTGACACACCGCACCACCGCGATGTGTGCCCCCATGGGCGCCCTGTGGCTGTTATCCTGCTGGACGTCATATGACGCCCAGTCAGGATAACTGAACCACCGCCCGGCCATCATTCTGCTATAGGCCGGGCTGGAAGGGGTTAAAATGGTGTGGGCTCCCCAACTATTGTATATTCTTAATAACGCCCCTGTGTGGATACCACATTACTGGTTTTCCCACATCGACTCCCAGTATCAAGCATTACTATGGAAAAATGGGGTGGCAAGGATCAATTTATCTACTCTGCAATACCCTAAGGACCAGGGTGGATTAGCCATTCCACACTAATTTACATACTTTTGGCTGCTCAGGGTGAAATTTGCCAGTCTTAGATGACCCCTCTAGGACCTTGCTGATTCCCTTCCTAGAGAAGTATTCTGCCATCTCCTAGGTTGAAATGGGCTTCCCAGATGTAAGATTTAAAAAATAAACAAAGTATGCGCTACTGAGTGAACAAATAAATGAATGGCTGCTAGCATCAGCAAATAGACAAACTGCAAAGTAGATAATAAAATAAAAAAAAATGCAGCGCCTATATAATGTATAGAACCCAGAGATATATATAAATCTGGGCGTGTGTAAATTCCAAATACCACAAATAAAGGGATTAACCCTAAAAAGTTTTAGTATACAGCAACAAATAAAAAGTGCAATTTCATATATAACGTCCTGTGAGGTGATATAACTGACAATAAAGTCCAGTATGATGCACAATAAGTGAACAAAAAACAATCAATCAAAATTCGGTGTATCCATGGTGACTTCAAGTTCATATAAATATATACATTTATATAGCAGCAACACCCGGGAACGTGATTCCAACACCAGGAGTGGGGAAAAAGAAATGGGTACTCTTACCCCTATGTGTGGACACACACACCAGCGGTGGTGGGTCAAACAAGCAGAAGGTGCGGATAAAAAATCCTCTGGAACCGTCCTCACAGTGCGATAAGTGCAGGAACACAGGATCTCCAGCTGGATATCTCCACGGTTGTAATACGAAGCGTCAAGGATATCAGTGCATCAGAAGTGGTGATAATAACCATAAAACAAAAAAGGGAAGCTCCACATAGTGCAGGATCAGAAGGTAATTAAAAAGACTTTGTTTATTCAAACAAAAAAGTCACAGAACACACATAGGTGTTTAAAGAGCAAAGTTTTTAAAAAATGAAACAGGCTTCCATGCAGAGGCTTGTACAAGCAATATCAGAATAAAAAAAGCGTAGCTATAGGCAGGTCCATATACCCGACATGTTTTGCATAATAATGCATAGACTGGGGCATGAACCTGCAGGACAGAGCCACGCTATATAGTGCAATAACATCATTGGTTGGATTCATCTCAGCTGGTGTGTAACTCCCATTCAGTGAGATGAACCAATCGAAATATCAAAAAGTCTCTTCCCCCATGTCCGTCATAGGTAAGGCTAACTAAATGAGCCAATGAGAGTGGAAGAATGGCGCACGACTATGCGTCATTGCGTCTCCGTTGAGGATCGTCATTACGCTCCCCTTTCCAGCAGTATATGCGTTCCATACCGAAACCAAGGGAACCCATATCGCGAGAACGTATGCTATGTTACTACGCGACTACGTTAATACAGCGTCATCACGCTACTGCCGCCAAAGGTGACTGCGTTCCAAGCCTCCCTTGCAGACCACGCTGTATGAACCGCAGCGGGGAATGTACGCAACGGCAGACTGCTCTGCAGACGTGCGAGATAAAGTCAATTGGTAGATATGTTTTAACAATATCAAGGGCACAACTGCAATACTAATACTGGCGGATAGGGGAGCTAGAGAAACAAATATATGATTTCATATCACAAGCCTAGTAATATGAAAAAATATTTACAATATTAAAAGCCACTGATATTTGGAATATGAACAAACATCCATACCCAAAATATATTTAATTATATAAAATACACCACTAAAGGTGAATCTACTTAATAATAATAAAGTATATGCAAATAATCTCATACAAAATGCAAGCCAATGCAAAGATGTTGAGGATGTTGCATAAAAAGAATAGATAGCAGGCCATAATTGTGAACAATACATACAAATTAAAATAAAAACCAGGAGATATATGAGTATAAAAAAACAGTAGCCATGTATAGGAAAAATGGGACATAAACAAAAAACCTAGTCACTTAGGCTTTATTAATAAAGGAATTAATGTCCCAATCGATGTTGAGCCCGAATGGCGAATAACACCGAAGTTGGTGTATCCAGAAAGTTTGATTGTGAAGAGAAGGTGCCCCCCTAAACACAACCCCTGCCCTGTCAGGGAGCGATGGACCAAGAAGGGGATCGTTTTTACGAATTCCCCAATGACGATTGAGAATCCTTTTGATCTGCTTATGTTGTATTGAAAACTGAGTCATGAAGGACCATTTAAACCGTGGAGAAGGTGGTCGTTTGGGCCGTTCAACAACCAGAGACTGTCTGTCCAACAAGGACACCTTACTAATCTCAGTGTCAATAGCTGACGGAAGATATCCTTTCTCAATGAATTTTAATTTGAGAATGTCTGCTTGTGTATAGAAGTCCTCAAGATGTGTGCAATTCCTCCTAATTCGAAGGAACTGGCTGAATGGCACTGATTTAAGCCAAGAGCTATGATGGCAGCTGTCAGTTGGAATATAGCCATTACGATCTGTCGGCTTAAAAAAAGTTCTAGTTATCAATGTATGATTCACAACTGAGATTTCAAGATCCAGAAAATGAATAATGGTCCGACTCATCTCATAAGTCAATTTGATACCCATATCATTATCATTAAGAGTGACCATGAAGTCGTGTAAAGACTCCTCGTCACCCCTCCATAGGAGGAGGATGTCGTCTATGTACCTCGCCCATAAGATGAGCTCTGGGCACCGTAAGGCGTAGACGACATCCTCCTCCCATAGGGCCATAAATAGGTTCGCTAGACTAGGGGTGAACTTGGCGCCCATATCGACACCCTTTGTTTGTAGAAAAAACTGGCCCTGGTACCAAAAGTAATTGGACTGAGTGGCAAAGGTCAACAGATCCATAATATAGCGCTGTTGGACATGGGGTATCTGACCAGATACAGCCATAAAGTGTTTCACCGCATGCAATCCCAATTTGTGTGGTATGCATGTATATAATGATGTCACATCTGCGGTGACCAAAATACAATCATCCCCAAAGTTAATACCGTCCAAAAGACGTATGGTGGCACCCGTATCCTTTAGAAAAGATGGAGTTGATTGAACAAGCGGTTGTAGATGAAAATCAATGTAGCGACCAATACGGGACATTACAGAGTCTATTCCACTTATTATGGGTCTACCAGGCGGGTTAGTAATGTTTTTATGGACTTTCGGGAGGTAGTACATGATAGGGATTCTAGGTGCTAATGGCACCAAGAAATCCTTCTCCTTTCTGTCCAAAACCCCCTGTTGAAATCCCATATCTATTAGATTACTCAGATCCCTCTTAAGAACCTTAGTGGGATCCTTATTTAGAGGCATATACGCTCCTGAATACTTATGCGAGAAAATAAAACACTACACCACTACTCGTGACCTTCGATCAACTAACCAAAACCTCCTCCACATCCCCAAGACCCGCTACAAAGCCAAGGGAGAACGAAGGTTTGCTGTCCAAGGACCAAGGCTATGGAATGCGCTACCCACGAATATCCGCATGGAAGAAAACCATCGGGCCTTTCGGAAAATACTAAAGACCCATCTCTTCTAACGATCTCAACGACACTGGATGCAAAGCGCCTTGAGGTGATTTAGTTCGCAATTGCAGCGCTATACAAGTTACTCACTCACTCACTCACTCATATAGGTGCTGGTGTCATCCAGAATTCTACACATTTCAACATGATAATCTATTTTGTCCAAAATAACTAAGCCACCCCCCTTGTCAGCAGGGCGAATTATAATATCTTTACGTTCACATAAGGTTTTTAAACCTGTTTTAATATTGGGGTGATCATAGATTTTAGCCCTAGGCAGAAGATCCAAATCTTTAAGAACCAAATCCTTGAACACCCTGATTGATGGAGCAGAGACATTGGGAGGGTTGAACAAGGAGGGATTGGACAGGCCAGTATGAATGACCTGGCCAGTGCCTCCTGCAATGTCCCTAGGTTGGGATGGATATGCTATAAAATGTCTCTGTATATTGAGTTTGCGGACAAATTTGTGTACATCCACGAACGTATTAATTTTGTTTAAAGTCTTGGAGGGTGCATATTTTAAACCTTTATCCAGAATACGTAATTCTGCCTCAGAAAAGGTTGCTTTACTTAAATTAAAAATGCCACTTGTGTTAAAATTTAAACTTTCCTTCTTTTTCCTGGCCCGCCTCCCACCTCGGGTGCCTCGTCTGGTTCGCCTCTTCGTTTGGGACCAGCTAACGTTCTGGGAAAATCCGAGTGGGGGGCAGTGTATGTATCGTTATAAGGGTAAGGTGACCTGGCATATTGATCATAGTCTCTTTGCATGTATGTGTACTGAGATGCTTGGTTGTTCCGTGAAGTGCCCTCCCTAAGAGGTGAAAACCTATTGTATGTGCGAATAGGGGTGTGTTGCGAATAATAGGGATCCTGATAGTGGCTTCCATAGTTGGCATTGTGACCATAAGATGGTTTGTCTGAATAATCAGAGTGTCTTTGACCCTCATTACCACCATGGTGTGTACCTCTACCGCGATTCCTCGTATTGTTGCCTCTCCCACGAGGTGGATAATTACCTCCATTAGCCCTATTGGGGGTATGGTCATTAGCTCTCCGTCCATTAGGGACTTTGGGAGTGCGCGGATGCTCCGTCTTATTGGCCATAGATGACTGAGTGGGTGGTGCTACAAAGGTAGAGGATCCGGACATCATTGATGGATTTGACGTATCCATCAGTACACCAGCAGGGGGATCAACCTGAGATGTAATATCTTTTTTCTGCCAATTAAAGACAAAATTGGTTTTGTAGTCATTTACATCCCGAGTGTATTTCTTTAGTTTTTTAGTGCGTTGGTCTCTTTCCTCCTTCTCAAGGAGGGATTTGAGACCAGTAGAAAGAGAAATGTACTCGGGTGTGGTCTTATGTGGAAGAAGAAGATCTCTTAATTCCCTGAACTCGTTATCAATAGTAGACATTTTGGCCTCTTTTCTATCAACAAGGAAACCTAGAAAATTAATACCGGCCTCGTTAAAGTACCGAAACCAGACATCAATATCGGGGTCACCCTGCTGAGGATGAACATCCCAGCGTAGACCCCTGGGTACCATATGTTCCTTAGAATATTGTTCCAGGAACGCAATGTCCCATTCCAGATGGATCTCTGAGACCATAAGGTTTTTAAGCCTCATAAACAGACCACTGACCTCTGAATTAACATTTAGAGGGACAAAAACTCCTTCCATGTTAAAGGAACAAGCTGTTCTATAATCAAACACATCCATTGGATAAATGTGAATGTAGTAGCTGCAACAATAAAGTAGTCTCCAAGAAAAATTTAAAAAATAAACAAAGTATGCGCTACTGAGTGAACAAATAAATGAATGGCTGCTAGCATCAGCAAATAGACAAATCGCAAAGTAGATAATAAAATAAAAAAAATGCAGCGCCTATATAATGTATAGAACCCAGAGATATATATAAATCTGGGCGTGTGTAAATTCCAAATACCACAAATAAAGGGAGTAACCCTAAAAAGTTTTAGTATACAGCAACAAATAAAAAGTGCAATTTCATATATAACGTCCTGTGAGGTGATATAACTGACAAAGTCCAGTATGATGCACAATAAGTGCACAAAAAACAATCAATCAAAATTCGGTGTATCCATGGCGACTTCAAGTTCATATAAATATATACATTTATATAGCAGCAACACCCGGGAACGTGATTCCAACACCAGGAGTGGGGAAAAAGAAATGGGTACTCTTACCCCTATGTGTGGACACACACACCAGCGGTGGTGGGTCAAACAAGCAGAAGGTGCGGATAAAAAATCCTCTGGAACCGTCCTCACAGTGCGATAAGTGCAGGAACACAGGATCTCCAGCTGGATATCTCCACGGTTGTAATACGAAGCGTCAAGGATATCAGTGCATCAGAAGTGGTGATAATAACCATAAAACAAAAAAGGGAAGCTCCACATAGTGCAGGATCAGAAGGTAATTAAAAAGACTTTGTTTATTCAAACAAAAAAGTCACAGAACACACATAGGTGTTTAAAGAGCAAAGTTTTTAAAAAATGAAACAGGCTTCCATGCAGAGGCTTGTACAAGCAATATCAGAATAAAAAAAGCGTAGCTATAGGCAGGTCCATGTACCTGACATGTTTCGCATAATAATGCATCAACTGGGGCATGAACCTGCAGGACAGAGCCACGCTATATAGTGCAATAACATCATTGGTTGGATTCATCTCAGCTGGTGTGTAACTCCCATTCAGTGAGATGAACCAATCGAAATATCAAAAAGTCTCCGCCCACATGTCCGTCATAGGTAAGGCTAACTAAATGAGCCAATGAGAGTGGAAGAATGGCGCACGACTATGCGTCATTGCGTCTCCGTTGAGGATCGTCATTACGCTCCCCTTTCCAGCAGTATATGCGTTCCATACCGAAACCAAGGGAAACCATATCGCGAGAACGTATGCTACGTTACTACGCGACTACGTTAATACAGCGTCATCACGCTACTGCCGCCAAAGGTGACTGCGTTCCAAGCCTCCCTTGCAGACCACGCTGTATGAACCGCAGCGGGGAATGTACGCAACGGCAGACTGCTCTGCAGACGTGCAAGATAAAGTCAATTGGTAGATATGTTTTAACAATATCAAGGGCACAACTGCAATACTAACACTGGCGGACAGGGGAGCTAGAGAAACAAATATATGATTTCATATCACAAGCCTAGTAATATGAAAAAATATTTACAATATTAAAAGCCACTGATATTTGGAATATGAACAAACATCCATACCCGAAATATATTTAATTATATAAAATACACCACTAAAGGTGAATCTACTTAATAATAATAAAGTATATGCAAATAATCTCATACAAAATGCAAGCCAATGCAAAGATGTTGAGGATGTTGCATAAAAAGAATAGATAGCAGGCCATAATTGTGAACAATACATACAAATTAAAATAAAAACCAGGAGATATATGAGTATAAAAAAACAGTAGCCATGTATAGGAAAAATGGGACATAAACAAAAAACCTAGCCACTTAGGCTTTATTAATAAAGGAATTAATGTCCCAATCGATGTTGAGCCCGAATGGCGAATAACACCGAAGTTGGTGTATCCAGAAAGTTTGATTGTGAAGAGAAGGTGCCCCCCTAAACACAACCCCTGCCCTGTCAGGGAGCGATGGACCAAGAAGGGGATCGTTTTTACGAATTCCCCAATGACGATTGAGAATCCTTTTGATCTGCTTATGTTGTATTGAAAACTGAGTCATGAAGGACCATTTAAACCGTGGAGAAGGTGGTCGTTTGGGCCGGTCAACAACCAGAGACTGTCTGTCCAACAAGGACACCTTACTAATCTCAGTGTCAATAGCTGACGGAAGATATCCTTTCTCAATGAATTTTAATTTGAGAATGTCTGCTTGTGTATAGAAGTCCTCAAGATGTGTGCAATTCCTCCTAATTCGAAGGAACTGGCTGAATGGCACTGATTTAAGCCAAGAGCTATGATGGCAGCTGTCAGTTGGAATATAGCCATTACGATCTGTCGGCTTAAAAAAAGTTCTAGTTATCAATGTATGATTCACAACTGAGATTTCAAGATCCAGAAAATGAATAATGGTCCGACTCATCTCATAAGTCAATTTGATACCCATATCATTATCATTAAGAGTGACCATGAAGTCGTGTAAAGACTCCTCGTCACCCCTCCATAGGAGGAGGATGTCGTCTATGTACCTCGCCCATAAGATGAGCTCTGGGCACCGTAAGGCGTAGACGACATCCTCCTCCCATAGGGCCATAAATAGGTTCGCTAGACTAGGGGTGAACTTGGCGCCCATATCGACACCCTTTGTTTGTAGAAAAAACTGGCCCTGGTACCAAAAGTAATTGGACTGAGTGGCAAAGGTCAACAGATCCATAATATAGCGCTGTTGGACATGGGGTATCTGACCAGATACAGCCATAAAGTGTTTCACCGCATGCAATCCCAATTTGTGTGGTATGCATGTATATAATGATGTCACATCTGCGGTGACCAAAATACAATCATCCCCAAAGTTAATACCGTCCAAAAGATGTATGGTGGCACCCGTATCCTTTAGAAAAGATGGAGTTGATTGAACAAGCGGTTGTAGATGAAAATCAATGTAGCGACCAATACGGGACGTTACAGAGTCTATTCCACTTATTATGGGTCTACCAGGCGGGTTAGTAATGTTTTTATGGACTTTCGGGAGGTAGTACATGATAGGGATTCTAGGTGCTAATGGCACCAAGAAATCCTTCTCCTTTCTGTCCAAAACCCCCTGTTGAAATCCCATATCTATTAGATTACTCAGATCCCTCTTAAGAACCTTAGTGGGATCCTTATTTAGAGGCATATAGGTGCTGGTGTCATCCAGAATTCTACACATTTCAACATGATAATCTATTTTGTCCAAAATAACTAAGCCACCCCCCTTGTCAGCAGGGCGAATTATAATATCTTTACATTCACATAAGGTTTTTAAACCTGTTTTAATATCGGGGTGATCATAGATTTTAACCCTAGGCAGAAGATCCAAATCTTTAAGAACCAAATCCTTGAACACCCTGATTGATGGAGCAGAGACATTGGGAGGGTTGAACAAGGAGGGATTGGACAGGCCAGTATGAATGACCTGGCCAGTGCCTCCTGCAATGTCCCTAGGTTGGGATGGATATGCTATAAAATGTCTCTGTATATTGAGTTTGCGGACAAATTTGTGTACATCCACGAACGTATTAAACTTGTTTAAAGTCTTGGAGGGTGCATATTTTAAACCTTTATCCAGAATACGTAATTCTGCCTCAGAAAAGGTTGCTTTATTTAAATTAAAAATGCCACTCGTGTTAAAATTTAAACTTTCCTTCTTTTTCCTGGCCCGCCTCCCACCTCGGGTGCCTCGTCTGGTTCGCCTCTTCGTTTTGGGACCAGCTAACGTTCTGGGAAAATCCGAGTGGGGGGCAGTGTATGTATCGTTATAAGGGTAAGGTGACCTGGCATATTGATCATAGTCTCTTTGCATGTATGTGTACTGAGATGCTTGGTTGTTCCGTGAAGTGCCCTCCCTAAGAGGTGAAAACCTATTGTATGTGTGAATAGGGGTGTGTTGCGAATAATAGGGATCCTGATAGTGGCTTCCATAGTTGGCATTGTGACCATAAGATGGTTTGTCTGAATAATCAGAGTGTCTTTGACCCTCATTACCACCATGGTGTGTACCTCTACCGCGATTCCTCGTATTGTTGCCTCTCCCACGAGGTGGATAATTACCTCCATTAGCCCTATTGGGGGTATGGTCATTAGCTCTCCGTCCATTAGGGACTTTGGGAGTGCGCGGATGCTCCGTCTTATTGGCCATAGATGACTGAGTGGGTGGTGCTACAAAGGTAGAGGATCCGGACATCATTGATGGATTTGACGTATCCATCAGTATACCAGCAGGGGGATCAACCTGAGATGTAATATCTTTTTTCTGCCAATTAAAGACAAAATTGGTTTTGTAGTCATTTACATCCCGAGTGTATTTCTTTTGTTTTTTTAGTGCGTTGGTCTCTTTCCTCCTTCTCAAGGAGGGATTTGAGACCAGTAGAAAGAGAAATGTACTCGGGTGTGGTCTTATGTGGAAGAAGAAGATCTCTTAATTCCCTGATCTCGTTATCAATAGTAGACATTTTGGCCTTTTTTCTATCAACAAGGAAACCTAGAAAATTAATACCGGCCTCGTTAAAGTACCGAAACCAGACATCAATATCGGGGTCACCCTGCTGAGGATAAACATCCCAGCGTAGACCCCTGGGTACCATATGTTCCTTAGAATATTGTTCCAGGAACGCAATGTCCCATTCCAGATGGATCTCTGAGACCATAAGGTTTTTAAGCCTCATAAACAGACCACTGACCTCTGAATTAACATTTAGAGGGACAAAAACTCCTTCCGTGTTAAAGGAACGAGCTGTTCTATAATCAAACACATCCATCGGATAAATGTGAATGTAGTAGCTGCACCAATAAAGTAGTCTCCAAGAAAAATGTAAAAAATAAACAAAGTATGCGCTACTGAGTGAACAAATAAATGAATGGCTGCTAGCATCAGCAAATAGACAAATCGCAAAGTAGATAATAAAATAAAAAAAATGCAGCGCCTATATAATGTATAGAACCCAGAGATATATATAAATCTGGGCGTGTGTAAATTCCAAATACCACAAATAAAGGGAGTAACCCTAAAAAGTTTTAGTATACAGCAACAAATAAAAAGTGCAATTTCATATATAACGTCCTGTGAGGTGATATAACTGACAATAAAGTCCAGTATGATGCACAATAAGTGCACAAAAAACAATCAATCAAAATTCGGTGTATCCATGGCGACTTCAAGTTCATATAAATATATACATTTATATAGCAGCAACACCCGGGAACGTGATTCCAACACCAGGAGTGGGGAAAAAGAAATGGGTACTCTTACCCCTATGTGTGGACACACACACCAGCGGTGGTGGGTCAAACAAGCAGAAGGTGCGGATAAAAAATCCTCTGGAACCGTCCTCACAGTGCGATAAGTGCAGGAACACAGGATCTCCAGCTGGATATCTCCACGGTTGTAATACGAAGCGTCAAGGATATCAGTGCATCAGAAGTGGTGATAATAACCATAAAACAAAAAAGGGAAGCTCCACATAGTGCAGGATCAGAAGGTAATTAAAAAGACTTTGTTTATTCAAACAAAAAAGTCACAGAACACACATAGGTGTTTAAAGAGCAAAGTTTTTAAAAAATGAAACAGGCTTCCATGCAGAGGCTTGTACAAGCAATATCAGAATAAAAAAAGCGTAGCTATAGGCAGGTCCATGTACCTGACATGTTTCGCATAATAATGCATCAACTGGGGCATGAACCTGCAGGACAGAGCCACGCTATATAGTACAATAACATCATTGGTTGGATTCATCTCAGCTAGTGTGTAACTCCCATTCAGTGAGATGAACCAATCGAAATATCAAAAAGTCTCCGCCCACATGTCCGTCATAGGTAAGGCTAACTAAATGAGCCAATGAGAGTGGAAGAATGGCGCACGACTATGCGTCATTGCGTCTCCGTTGAGGATCGTCATTACGCTCCCCTTTCCAGCAGTATATGCGTTCCATACCGAAACCAAGGGAACCCATATCGCGAGAACGTATGCTACGTTACTACGCGACTACGTTAATACAGCGTCATCACGCTACTGCCGCCAAAGGTGACTGCGTTCCAAGCCTCCCTTGCAGACCACGCTGTATGAACCGCAGCGGGGAATGTACGCAACGGCAGACTGCTCTGCAGACGTGCGAGATAAAGTCAATTGGTAGATATGTTTTAACAATATCAAGGGCACAACTGCAATACTAACACTGGCGGACAGGGGAGCTAGAGAAACAAATATATGAATATATGAAGCCTAGTAATATGAAAAAATATTTACAATATTAAAAGCCACTGATATTTGGAATATGAACAAACATCCATACCCGAAATATATTTAATTATATAAAATACACCACTAAAGGTGAATCTACTTAATAATAATAAAGTATATGCAAATAATCTCATACAAAATGCAAGCCAATGCAAAGATGTTGAGGATGTTGCATAAAAAGAATAGATAGCAGGCCATAATTATGAACAATACATACAAATTAAAATAAAAAATAAAAAGATTTGACTACCATACAGTGCAGCTCAGAAGTGAAGCGTAGACTAAGTCTTGTAGGATTCTTGCATTGCACTCCTATCTGGCAGATAAATCCTATACTGAATTGGGGAAACTTCCTAACCATACTATATGGATAGAAGTTGGAGCTAAATATCTCATGCAAGTGTTTGATGGGTCAGAACTAAAATCATTTGACCAACTGCGAGCAGAGTTCCTCTTATTGCATAACAGGTATTATATGTATTTGCAGTTGCGTCATGCTATAAGAGTGCAGAGTAGACATTTGGCTTTGCGATTGGATGAATCAGAGTTTCTCCATTCCATATTTTCCACTATAGATAAAAAAGGATTTGTTTCCCGTATATATGTTGTTGTTTGCTAATTTATATACAGGCCCCAGATCTGTTGCCCTGTAGGGAAAAATGGAAGTTGATTTGAGCCCCATAGATGGGGATAGGTGGGAGAAAATATTGGCAGCTGGCCCCTTGGTCTCAGTAACAGCTGCCCAAAAGTTATCGCACTTGTTTATTCTTGATCGTACCTACAGAACACCCCTGAAGCTGTGCAAATGGGGTAGAAGGGATTCTTCTCTATGTCTAAAATGTCAGTTGCACCAGGGAACTTTGATCCATGTGCTTTAAAAATGTCCTAAATTGGTACGATATTGGTAGGAGGTTACAGGGATTGTCATTTTCTATTTAAAAACACAATCTCAACTTAACCCTGTCACTTGTCTACTTGGTGTTTTGGAGGAGGACTTGTATCCCCCTCCTACATACATAGCATTATTGAGGCTGTTCTATTTGGCTAGGAAGCTAATAGCGCGGTATTGGCTCTATCCAAGCTCCTACATCCCACCAATGGATTCAGGAAGTTAAAAGGATCCTTATCCGAGAGAAAAATACCTACCAACATAGGAATGCAACTAAAATATTCTCAAAAATCTGGCAGGAATGTTCCCAGGGGTAGCTCCCACACAGCTCATTCTTAACAGGCTGTTACAAATGTGAAATGAGTGGAGGTGGATTTTATTGTATGTCCTGTGGATCTAAGTGGGCAGTGGGCTGGTGGCTCTTGTAGGAGGCTACATTGGTATAGGCCTCTTTTAGGCTATTTCGACTTACCTGGTTGGAGGATAGCGCAGACCAATTACATTGGTTTATTATGTTTTTTCTTTGTTTTGGTTATAAATTTACACTGTTTTTCCTTGTTCTCTAATAGGAATATACAGTGCATCCGGAAAGTATTCACAGCGCTTCACTTTTTTTACATTTTGTTATGTTACAGCCTTATTCTAAAATGGGTTAAAATCATTATTTTCATCAACATTCTACAAACAATACCCCGTAATGACAATGTGATAGAAGTTTGTTTGAAATATTTGCAAATTTATTAAAAAAAAATCACATGTACATAAGTATTCACAGCCTTTGCCATGACACTCAAACTTGAGCTCAGGTGCATCCTGTTTCCACTAATCATCCTTGAGATGTTTCTACAACTTGAGTCCTGTGGCAAATTCAGTTGATTTGACATAATTTGGAAAGGCACACACCTGCCTGTATAAGGTCCCACAGTTAACAGTGCATTTAGAGCATAAACCAAGCCATGAAGTTCAAGGAATTGTCTGTAGACAAGATTGTATCGATGCACAGATATGGGGAAGGGTACAGAAAAAGTAATGTAGCGTTGAAGGTCCCAATAAGCATAGTGGCCTCCATCATCTGTAAATGGAAGTTTAGAACCACCAGGAATGTTCCTAGAGCGCGCCGTCCAGTCAGATTGAGCGATCGGTGGAGAAGGGCCCTAGTCAAGGAGGTGACCAAGAATCTGATGGTCACTCTGACAGAGCTCCAGTGTTTCTCTGTGGAGAGAGGAGAACCTTCCAGAAGAACAACCATCTCTGCAGCACTCAGGCCTGTATGGTAGAGTGGCCAGACGGAAGCCACTGCTCAGTAAAAGGTACACGACAGCCCACCTGGAGTTTGCCAAAAGACACTTGAAGGACTCTCAGACCATGAGAAACAAAATTCTCTGGTCTGATGAAACAAAGATTGAACTCATGTCTGGAAGAAACCAGGCACTGCTCATTACCTGGCCAATACTATCCCTATAGTGAAGCATAGTGGTTGCAGCATCATGCTGTGGGGATGTTATTCAGCAGCAGGAACTGGGAGACTGGTCTGAATCAATGGAAAGATGAATGCAGCATTGTACAGAGACATCCTTGATGAAAACCTGCTCATCAAGGCATACTGTGGTGAAGGTTCAGCTTCCAACAGGACAACAATCCTAAGCACACAGCCAAGATAACAAAGGAGTGGCTATAGGAAAACTCTGTGAATGTCCTTAAGTGGCCCAGCCAGAGCCCAGACTTGAATATGATTGAACATCTCTGGAGAGATCTGAAAATGGCTGTGCACTGACACTCCCCATCCAACCTGATGGAGCTTGAGAGGTCCTGCAAAGAAGAATGGGAGAAACTGCCCAAAAATAAGTGTGCCAAGCTTGTAGCATCATACTCAAAAAGACTTGAGGCTGTAATTGGTGCCAAAGGTACTTTAACAACCTTTGAGCAAAGGCTGTGAATACCTATGTGCATGCAACTTTTTTATATTTTGGGATTTTTAATAAATTGCAAAGATTTCAAACAAACTTCTTTCACATTGTCATTATGAGGTATTGTTTGAAGAATTTTGAGGAAAATAATGAATTTAATCCATTTTGGAAAAAGGCTGTAACATAACAAAATGTGGAAAAAATTAAGTACTCTGAATACTTTCCTGGATGCACTGTATATGTCAATGTAATGTACAGGCTATGAGAATTTATATGCACTAGAGAGAAAACAATTTCCTGTGTATTTTATACTTACGTTGTCTGTACTTTGTCTGTAATTATGTTTTTTTTTTGTTAAAAAAAATAAAACCTTTTTCTGAAAAAAACAGCTGATTGCTCTCTTCAGGCTGCAGAGAGCTGGTGACTGCCAATAATCGGCTCTCTGCTCTGCCCCTTCAAAGATCACTGGAGCAATGGGCTGTGCAAGGGGCGGGAGCGGCTCCCTGAGAGACTGAGCCAGCTACTGGTCCAGGCTTCTGGGTGTTGGGATCTTTCCCAAGCCTGGACCAGCTCTGTGATATCAGCCGACAGCAGGCCTTAGCCTGCTGTCAGCTGAAAATGGGTAACAGAAGTGCAGAATGAATGTGATCCATATGAGAAGTACAGCCAAAACAAACTTTGGCTATACTTCTTCTTTAACAAACTGTTAACCATTGCAGTTCCAGAACTTCAGAGACAAGAAGAGGTCAGAAATCCCTGCAGTGAGGATTTTTTCCGGGACCCAGGTGCCTGCACTCCAGACATACTTCATTACAGCTGTGTGATGTGACTAAATCTGTAAAGATTATTTAAAGCTAAACTTCAGCTTAAAAACTATGTAAATATTTTAATGTCCATAGTCTGAGCACAGGGGAGTTATAAATATTTTTCACAGTAGTTGTATATACTGTATCTTACCAGCTTATATACTAAAATAATTAAATATTATAGAGAGCTAAGAAAAACAGCCCATATGCCAAGAACTGTAAACCTAGCTAGCCATACCCTAAGTCTTCATCCACACTAAACCCGACTTTGAAATCACGCAACTTCACTTGAAGCTGCACGATTTCAAAGTCCCATGTCAGTGCAACTTCAGGTCTGACTTGGAAGACATCTGTGCGACTTCATGCACAGGTGTCTATGCAAGTTACACCTGAACTTTCAAAAAGTAGTGCAGGAACTACTATCAAAATTGATGCAACTCTGAATCGGAGTCGCCCCAATTTGACCGCTTCCATTGTGGACAATGGGGTGCGACTTGTCATGCAATTCGAAACAATCAAATCACATGACAAGTCACACCGGTTTGACCAGGGACTAAAATGGAAAGCAAAATTGACCAAACACATCTCCTTCTCTGCATCTGTTCACCTGGCTTGATCAGTTTCAATTGATAATGCTCTATACATGTATGAACATATACAATACTTGTATGAACATATATAATTTATAAAGTTTATTAACAATCCTGGGTCCCATAGAAAATTAGATGGCAAACTTAAATTATGGTCAAGAAAATAAAATCAATCTAGGTGAATTGAGATTTGATCTTGTATTCACATTCATGAAAACTGGGGTTAAGCCATACTTATAAAAATATTCTATATCTACTTCCAAGAATTATAATTGGTGGAGATAAGATAACTGGATAGGGACAAACAAAGTATCACAAAAATCATAAGCATTGGTAAGTTTACCTTTTGGCTAGAGTAGTCACATGTGTTAAAGAGAAATTTCAAGTGTAACCAGTCCTGTAGATACTAATGCTATCCAAAAATTCTGCAACTATGCTAAAATCAAACTGTTTCCTCAATTTACCATAATCTTAATCCCTTGTAATCTAGAGCAGCAAGAATCCTCAGAGCACCTTACATGGTCACAAAGAGTGTACTTACTGATGCATGTGCTTTGTAACTTACGCTATCTGCTTTCTGTGTTACCAATCTCATTCAAGTTTCCAAAGTACATTTAAATCTGATTAGTTACTGCTAGATAGACAATATAAGGATGCCTGCTGTCCTGGTTTAAATACTACAGGTATATGGATTTACGTTTTTAAAATAAATAAATTAATGATCCCTTAAGCAGTCAGCACAGAAATTGATGAACAACAAAAAAAACAGTAAAGCCCTGTACACACGATCGGATATACTATGGATTCTAATCCAATGGTTTTGTCCATCGGAAATCCGATGAAGCTGACTTCCATCAGTCTTGCCTACACACCATCAGTCAAATAACCGACCGTTCCAAACGCGGTGACGTAAAACACTCAGATGAGCCGAGAAAAATGAAGTTCAATGCTTCTGTGCATGCGTCGACTTGATTCTGAGCATGTGTGGGTTTTTTATCCGATGGACTTGCCCATAGACGATCGGAATTTGCTATCGGTGTTTGATCCATCGGAAAAATTTAAAACATGTTCTATTTTTTAAAACCGTTGGAAAAAAGACCGATAGGTCCCATACACGATCGGTTTGTCCGATGAAAAAAGTCCATCGGACTGTTTTCATCTGTAAAACCGATCGTGTGTACAGGGCTTATTACAAAAAAGGTGCAGCGCTCAAGATAATGTCCTCAAGGTAATGATTCCTCAATAAAGACTTATACCATGATATATGGTTCATCCTGAGTCTTCATTGAGGAATCATTACCTTGAGGATATTATCTTGAGCGTTGCACCTCTTTTGTATTACTGCTAGATATCTTTTGGTATATATTTTACATCAGAATTTCTGTGAGAAAATGAGAAAGAATCAAGCAGGTGGTATGTTTTACAAGAGCTAACGTGCATTACAAGCAGAAAATCTGCAATTTGCCAGATTAATGACAGAGGGCATTGGGGTGGGCTGTGCTCAGCAACAATGTCTGAATGAAATACTGATGTCCTTAGCAGGAAGGCTGATCTCAAGGCTTTATTTTCAATCACAACTGGAGTGTACTTTGGGAATTGTATTTGCAGCAATTAATTAGAAGTGTCATAAAGTGGGCTTATTTTTCTTATCAGTGCAGTACTTTAAGTACCTGAAATGAGTTGAAGAACAGTTCAAAGTGCATCCGAATCTCCCAGGCTAAACCAGTAAATGTGTGTGGTAGGCACACAAACACAATGTAATGGACGCCAAATACCAGAATAAGCACAAGTGTAGACTTTGCTAACTTCCTGTGAATATAAAAAAAGACAACAAAATATTTAGGTAGGAACAATATTGCAATAAATAATTGCTAGTGTATTTTTCTGAGCTGTGTACCCCTTTTTTATTAACATGAGTAGGTAAATATCTGCCCCCCCTCATTTTAAAGGGGCCTTTCATATTTCAATAATTCCTCCCTTCAAGATCCCCACAATCTATTGGGCCAGAGATGTGGTAAAAAGGCCCTTGTTCCTATTAACATGGCACAAAAGTACCCTCCCTGTGTTGAGAGCATTTGTTCTGGTATTGTTCAGAAGAGGGACACATCCCTTTCCTGGTAAGCCAGGCTGCATGCTGGACAATATTCTGATATAGATTTTGAGCGGTTGCATCCCCTTAAAATCAATACAAGACCCTCATCAAGGGTAAGCATCTGGTATTTCGTTTTGGGGGGGGGCATGCCATTTTTTGGGGTTCCCCTTAGAATCCATGTCAAATACTCATCTATGGCAAGGGTCTGGTAGTAATGGTACATAACACACACTGTAAATTTATAGTCATACTAAATACCCAATCAAGTGCAGGGGAAAAATCTGTTTGCTATGTGAGCATTTCTGTTCAACTCTTTATGTTCTACTCTCCACAGCCATGCAGAATTTGTTAAAAAGACAGTATAGTTATGATTTAAGCCTTTTACATTCTCTCTCCGGCAAACGGAATACAATAACTGGCAGAACTAAGTAGGCTATTCCCTGTAAATAAATTGAAGCAGAGTTTTCTCTTGGGACTTTTTTCATTGATCTCCCGAAAGCGCTATTAATTTCTTACAAAGACTGAGTTGCATTGCCAGCTATGATTCCCTATTAGCAATGGCTTGTTAACAAGGTAATAAATACTAATGAGATGATCCCCAAGTTCTGCTAAAAAGATTTACTAGTGCGTTTGACAGTAAACACTAAATTATACCCCTGTGCAAGGAAAGAGTATATTGCTATATATATATTGCTGTAAAGGGAATAAAAAAATAATAAAAGATAATCTGTAATACATAATAATTAGTAGGACATTAGCTTCAGTTGTGCATTCTTATTTTATCTATCGTATTGTGGATTTTATTTTCATTTTCTGTAGTTAAATATTATTATTTCTTTTTTAATACATTTTTCATTTTAGACAATGTGCATAAAAGGGAATTTGACAAAAAGAAATCAGTATTTTAAAGAGAAAACAATTTCTACTAAACTCTCAATCTACTTATGTATCACAAGACTTATGTTCCTCTTCTAACCTAGATAGAGTATCTCTATCCCATTATAAATCTATACATGTATCTATATTCCAAATAATATAACAATCAAACATTATTATTCACATCCTAAACTTGGTTTCATATTCCTTTACACACCCATATAAACCAAGACTTACAAATTCACATACACAGGACAAAAAAACTAGACCCACATAGATCACAACATTTCCCACAGAGGGGGAAATTTTTTTCTTTAGGGGGAGGGGGAGGGTGGCCCATGGCAAGTTGTACTATATATAGTTAGATAATATTGCAAAGGTTTGAAATTCATCCCATTGTTGCCATATGCTTAAAGTTTGTTCTTTTGAACCCTCTTCTATCATTATTATTGTCTGTTCCAAGGATTGCATCTCACTCATCTCACATACCCATTCCACCATTGAAGGGCCTATTGTTTTCCACCAGTTTTGGGCTATAACCATACATCCTGCGGTGAGCATATGTTGTAAAAGATATTTTTTAATAGATTTTATTGGGCCAGAAATAATTGATAGCACAGAGATTAAATATATCTGGTAGCATAGTAGATCCTGTAATTTTCCGATATATACTAAATATCTTTACCAAAATGACAAAACCATTGGACAATAATACCATATGTGTGACATTGTACCTCTTACATTAAGACATCTCCAGCATGTCTCTTTTTTTTAGGATTAATTTTGTGCATATCTACCGGGCATCGATACCATCTTGCAAAAATTTTATTGATGTCTAGTTGATAAGGATAGTTTATGTGTTAAGATAAATTATCTTTCCCAGTCAGAACTGGGAACAGTCGTCTCTAATTCTTACTCTGATCTAGTTAAATATGTTGATTCCTCATCTGTATTTTTAGGGAGTAAGTATTTACAGATGGTAGATAGAGCATGAGTTAATCTTTGTTCTTGTAATAATAATTGTTCGAATTCTGTTAATGGTCTAATGGAGAATTTTGTGTCAGAGATTGAATGTATGTTTGAAGTTGTTGAAATTGCATTCATTTAGACTTAGCTAACTCTAAGCCCAAAAAATTCAGCGGAGGGAATTTATCTTCTATCTAGGTCTGAACAATTCTTACATATTCATGCCTGTACCATTTAAAAAAAATAAAAAAAACTTCCATCGCCAGTAGAAAATTTGGGATTGGGAAACAAGGGTGTCATAGGCCCAACCTGAGTAGACAAAGACTTTTTCCTTAACAATAAATCCCAAACTCTCAGTGTTGAAGAGACCAAAAATTGCATCTTCCTCACCGGGGTCGGGAGCCGACTGCAACCCATGGTAGCGATTTCAATTTCATGGCAATGACATCTTCGTCCAGTTTCACCCATTGTTTACAGTTCACATTATGAAACCAATCCACTATCCTAGTCATAAATACTGAACGCAGATATATTGAATCTGGAAGGGCCAGGCCCCTATTCAACTTTGTCCTGTTAGTATGTCTCTAATTCGAGAAGAACTATGCGCCCATATAAATCTCCCATCTGTAGTTAAATTTAATGTCTTTAACCACTTCAGCCCCGGAAGAATTTACCCCCTTCCTGACTAAGAGCAGTTTTTGCTGATACGGCACTTTGTCGCTTTAACTGACAATTGCGCAGTCATGCGACGTTGCAGCCAAAAAAATTGAGATTTCTTTTGGTGGTATTTGATCACCTCTGCAGTTTTTATTTTTTGCACTATAAACCAAAAAATAGCATACATTTTTTTTAAAAAAAAGCAATATTTTTTACTTTTTGCTATAATAAATATCCCCAAAAACATTTAATTTTTTTTTCCCACAGTTTAGGCTGGTATATATTCTTCTACATATTTTTGGAAAAATAAAATTGCAATAAGCGTATATCGATTGGTTCACGCAAAAGTTATATCATCTACAAAATAAGGGATAGATTTATGGCATTTTTTTTATTTATTGTTTTTAGTAGTAATGGCGGTGATCTGCGATTTTTATCGTGACTGCGACATTATGGCGGACACATCGGACACTTTTTACACTATTTTGGGACCATTGTCATTTATACAACGATCAGTTCTATAAAAATGCACTGATTACTGTGTAAATGACACTGGCAGGGAAGTGGTTAAACACTAGGGGGCAAACAAGGGGTTAAGTGTGTCCTAGGGAGTAATTCTAACTGTGGGGGGGTGGGCTACCACCACTGACATGACAGCGATTACTGCTCCTGATGACAGGGAACAGTAGATCCCTGTCATGTCACTAGGCAGAGCAGGGAAATGCCTTGTTTACATAGGCATCTCCCCGTTCTGCCTCTCGGTTTCATGATCACGGGCCTCCGGCGAACATCGAGTTCACGGGACCCACGGGCATGCTCCCGCGGCGGGCGCGCCCCCGCAATGCGGCAAATTCAATGTACGCCCATTTGCCTGCCTGTGCCATTCTGCCAACGTATATATGTGTGCGGCGGTCGGCAAGTGGTTAATCAGTCAGTAAACCAGATTGCTCCAATAGGCTTCCATTGGTAATATTATCTCAGCATGATTTAATTTAATTGGATCTACACATACAATGCATTAATAGTTGCAATATTTAATCTGAAAAGGAATTCTTGTATACACTTATTGATTATTTCTACTGCCAACAAAAAAGCTACACTACAAAAGTATCAGTGGCTGGCAGTTCATGTCTCAGCAGTGGTTACTCTTTCTTTTTCGTACATCACGGGACACAGAGCGACTTAGTCATTACTAATGGGTTATATAGTTTACCTTCAGGTGCTGGCACTGGCAACTTCCAAACCGGAAGTACCCTCCCCTATATAAGCCCCTCCCATCCGGGAGCACCTCAGTTTTTTGCCAGTGTCTAAGGTGTTGGCCAAAGAGTAACATGTGTTTTCCTGGGCTTGCGTACAGGTTCTTTTACGGGCCTTAGTAAGCTGTTCCGGATCCCACCAAAAAAGCTTCATAGCTAAACGGTCGGTACCCGGGCCTTGCAACAGAAGAGCAAGGTTTTGCCTGTAATGCCTCTCTTAGGAGGGCTGGACCCTGGGATCCAGAGCTCTGGTCATACCCACGACCAAGATGTTTTCTGTGCAGGGTGCTATACAGGTCCAGGGGAGTGGAATCCTTGGGAACCCGGTCCCTGAAGGTTTAATTACAATGCCTGCCGTGATAGGTGAAGTTTGGGCTTCTGTGGACCAAACAGAGTCCTGCGGCGGGGAACAGGTAAGTGGGGGCCCCCAGGAACTTGGTTCTATTGGGGGACCCCCAAGCCTAATTTGTCTTTCTGTCTGTTACCTAACGGTATTCCCGCTAATATCTGTGTATGCCTGTAACTACTGAAAAATGTAAAATTGTAATAGTAGTCAAGAAAAAAAAAAAAAAAGGAGGACCGCGGTACCTGTGTTAAACCACTAGAAGCCGCTGTGGTCCATTTTTTCTTGTCATGTGGATCTTTGGTTTTCTCAAGTCAAAAGATCCAGGCAGTTGGTAAGTTCTCTGTGGGAATCCACTTCCTCTGCCCTGTTGCTGCGCTCATCCACCGCACAGGCCCTCCGGCAAAAAGGGCCCTGGCTCCTAGTCCCTGCTTGGTTTTCGAAAAGGGCGCCAATGGCGCACGGGCGCGTGCACGCGCCTCCTATGAAAAAAAAGGGGCAGGGCGGGTGGATGACGCTCAATGCGTGCTGCGGCGCTTCTGCGCATGTGCAGGCGTCCCAGCATGTATAAAAGACACAGTACAAGTGTCAGCTGGATGCAAACAGAGCTAGCAACAAGCAGTGGCACACAGAGGCGGTTGATGCAGGCATCCCCATAGAAAGGCACTTTAGTGGACACCAGCTGGTATATAGCAGCAACTGTGTTAGACTATTACCAGCAAAATTGGTGTATGACGACGGGAATACCTCAGCTTTGTGCTTAAAGGATATGTCGTCCAGACGCTCCGGAAATAAGTCTTCCAGGAAGCCAAAGGGGTCTCCATCAGGCTCTGAGGATATTGGGCATGCTTGTACTGCACCAATCTCCCCTGAGAATTCAGAGGTCAGTAGCCGTAGGAACCCCGCAGGAGTGCCTGGTGCTGCGGCTGTCCCCAGTCCACCTGCTCCTGTATATATAACAGAGGAGGTTTTATCCTCAACTCTGGGAGGATTGGAAGAGAGATTAACAGCATTGATCGCTGCTTCCCTGTCACAGGGAAAGCGCGTCCGATCTCCGTCTCCTCCTTCAGAGTGCCTGTTAGTGGAGGAACAGCCCCACACAGAGATCGACCTACCTGAAGGGGATCAGGATGAGGTTGATTCAGTTATGGAGGAATCAACAGTGGAAGAACCTTTCTCAGCATCTCAGGCTGAAAGATTATGGGTTCAGTCTCTGACTAACATGGTCCGATCAGCATTTAAAATGCCTCTGGCGGAACCATCAACCACTACGGTTTCCTCGCTGGGGTCGCTGAAAGCTCCCCAGGCTGTCTGTTCTTTCCCAATCCACCCTTTATTGGAAGGGCTTATTTACCAGGATTGGGAGCATCCTGATAAAATATTTACTCCCCCCAAGAGATTTCCGGTGATCTATCCCATGGAGGATAAGTTCATAAAAAAATGGAGGGTCCCTACAGTGGACGCAGCCATCTCTTCTGTGAACAAATCACTGACATGTCCAGTAGATAATGTTCCAATGTTCAAAGACCCAATAGATAAAAAATTGGAGTCTTTACTAAAATCTGCTTTCTCTACAGCAAGCATGGTGACACAACCTGCGGTAGCAGCGATTGGAGTCTGCCAAGCGGTGAAAGATCAGTTGAAACAAGTCTTAAGGGACTTACCAGATCAGCAGGCTCTTGCCCTAGCTGACCTACCTAGAGCCTTGTGTTTTGCGGTGGACGCCATAAAGGATACAATCCAACAGGCCTCCCGCTTTACGCTGTCTGTAGTACATATGCGTAGGCTTCTATGGCTCAAAAACTGGTCTGCTGAAGCTCCCTGTAAGAAATTGCTGGTTAGCTTCCCATTTCATGGAGAACGCTTATTTGGAGAAGATCTGGACAAATATATCCAGAAAATTTCTGCCGGTATAAGTTCACTCTTACCGGTTAAGAACAAGAGTAGAAGTCCTTCTTTTAAGAGGCCTACTTCTCCAGTCCCTGGCACATCGGCTGTGAAACAGTTCCGACGGCCTCCGCGGTCAAATTCAGGGGGCAGAAATCAGGGACAATCACAGGGTAACAAGAAACCCTGGGTCAAGAGAGGTACAAAACCTCCCCCCAAGTCATGAAGGGTTGCCCCCACTCAATCGGGTGGGGGGAAGACTTCAGTTGTTCACAGAGACCTGGTGGGACACCATCAGAGACAGATGGGTGCTCTCCGCAGTAAGTCTGGGATACAAGCTGTAGTTAAAAGACACTCCTCCTGCCCAATTTATGAGGTCAAACGTGCCAAGCGATCCCCAGAAGAGAGGATCCCTCCTTCTGGCACTAGAACAACTATTGCTCCAAGGTGTAATCATGAAGGTTCCCCTGGAAGAAAGTGGGTTCGGGTTTTACTCGAACCTTTTCACAGTCCCCAAACCAAATGGGGACGTGAGGCCCATATTAAATCTAAAAGGGCTAAACAAGTTCCTAAATATCAGGACTTTTCGGATGGAGTCGATCCGATCGGTGGCCACCGCCCTACAAGGGCAGGAATGGTTAGCCTCGATCGACATAAGGGATGCTTATCTGCATATTCCCATCTTTCCGGCCCACCAGAAATTTCTACGCTTTGCAGTAGAAGGGCGCCATTTTCAGTTCAGAGCCTTACCTTTCGGTCTGGCCACAGCACCACGAGTGTTCACAAAAATTCTGGCCCCACTATTGGCCAATCTAAGAACACAAGGTGTAACGATAATGGCATATCTAGACGACCTGCTACTAATAGACCACTCAGTGGAAAAGCTGGAAGTAGCTATTCACAAGACAATCAAGTATCTGGAATATCACGGTTGGATTATCAACCGGGACAAGTCAGCTCTAAGACCAGTCAGAAGTCTGGAATACTTAGGGCTAAGGCTGGATTCAAATCAGAGAAAGATTTTCTTACCTCCAGAAAAGGTGTCGTCTTTAAAAGATTTGACCCACTTAGTGGGTACAAAAAGAAAACCATCCATACGCCTGTGCATGAGGCTGCTGGGAAAAATGGTGGCTTCATTCAAAGCAGTACCCTACGGTCAATTCCATTCAAGGAACTTGCAGAGGGCCATTCTGTCAGCCTGGAACAAAAAAGTTCAGGCTTTAGACTTACCAATGTCCTTGTCCCCTTCCGTTCGCAAGAGGCTCCATTGGTGGTTGGTGCCCCAGAATCTGGAAAAAGGGAAACCCTTCAGTCCGGTTTCTTGGAAGGTGGTCACTACAGATGCCAGCCTCATAGGCTGAGGGGCAGTACTGGAGCAATGGTCTCTCCAGGGCAAGTGGTCAGAAGCAGAGAAGGCCCTGCCCATCAATCTATTAGAGATACGAGCAGCCCGGTATGCCCTAGTAGCATGGACATCCAAACTCCAAGGGTCCCCTGTCGGAATTCAATCAGACAATGCCACAGCAGTGGCATATATCAATCACCAGGGTGGCACCAGGAGTCGTGCAGCCCAGAGGGAAGCGAATTGCATCCTGGAATGGGCAGAAAGATGTGTCCCAGCCATATCCGTGGTTTTCATCCCAGGAGTGGAAAATTGGAAAGCGGACTTTTTAAGTCGCCAGCAATTATGCCCGGGGGAATGGTCTCTTCACCCCGAGGTTTTCCAGGCAATATGCCAGCGGTGGGGAACACCGGATGTAGATCTGCTAGCATCCAGATTCAACGCAAAGGTGGACAGATTTGTGTCTCGCACAAGGGATCCCCTAGCTTGCGGCTCGGATGCCCTAGTGTTCCCTTGGGATCAGTTCAAGCTGATATATGCATTCCCACCACCACAATTGTTACCGCGATTAATCCGCAGAATCAGGGTAGAAAAGAAACCAGTGATTCTGGTGGCTCCAGCGTGGCCCCGAAGGGCATGGTACGCGGAGATTGTAAAAATGTCAGTGAGGAGTCCTTGGACCCTCCCACATCGTCCGGACCTGCTGTCGCAAGGACCGATATACCACCCTTCCTTACCAGCCCTAGGTTTGATGGCCTGGCTATTGAAGCCCACATTCTGAAAAAGAGAGGGCTCTCTAATCCTGTGGTATCTACCATGATCAATGCCAGGAAGCTGGTATCCAGGCAGATCTATTATAGGATCTGGAAGGCGTACATTACATGGTGTGAGGCCAAGAAATGGCATCAACGTAAGTACGTAATAGGTAGGATTTTGGACTTCCTACAGTGGGCTGTAGATAGGAAGCTGGCCTTGAGTAGTGATGAGCCGAACACCCCCGGGTTCGGTTCGCACCAGAACCCGCGAACGGACCGAAAGTTCGAACGAACATTAGAACCCTATTAAATACAATGGATGCGAACGTTCGAATTCTAAAGTGCTAATTATAACAACTATTATGCATGTTATTGTCATAAATAGGGTTTGGGAACCCGGGTTGTGCACCAGGGGACATGTATCAATGCAAAAAGAAGTTTTAAAAACGGTCGTTTTTAGGGAGCAGTCATTTTAATGATGCATAAAGTGAAAAAAAAAAGTCAAATATTCCTTTAAATATCGTACCTGGGGGGTGTCTAAAGTATGCCTGTGAAGTGCCACGTGTTTCCCGTGTTTAGAACTGTCCCTGCACAAAATGACACTTCTAAAGGAAAAAAAAGCCATTTAAAACTGCTTGCGGCTTTAATGTAATGTCTGGTCCCGGTAATATGGATGAAATTCTTTAAGAAAAATGGCATAGCTACCCCATGACCCCCCCCCTACCCCAGCCCATTACCAGCCCCTTTGGGTCTTGTATGGATATTAAGGGGAACCCCGCACATAAAATAAAAAAGGCCCTATATACTCTGAACAGCCGTATACAGGCGGTGCATACAAGACAGGGACTGTAGGTTTGTTCTTATGTAGAATCTGTTTGTAATTTTGAACAGGTACATTGTTGAAGTGTAGCTCCAGCCCAAAAATCTATTTTTAAACTTTTTGGGAAACATAGGTAAGGGTTATCACCCCTGTAACATTTGTTTTGCTGTCTGTGCCCCTGTTCAGAACATTTCACCTCACTTTCCGTCCCAATGACAACTGTTTTTGAAATGTGGTGTTTTTCTTGAAACAAGGATTGCTGATAAAGCATCAGTACAGATGAGACCCCTTTCTCCCATATTTATTCTTACAGGAGAGAATTTTCCTTTCTAGGGGTAGATTTCCTCTCACTTCCTGTTGTCTTCTTTCGTTTGCAAGTAGGAGTCGTTTGTAAGTTGGATGTTTGAAAGTAGGGACCTGCCGTATATACTCTGCAGAAATAGGCCCCTTAGTTGTTGGTGTTGGCACAACACTGTAAGCACTCAGTTACTCTTGGTTGGTGCTGGAACGCCCTGCTGTCAACTATTATATCAGGAATTTTAATTACATATAATTGTTGAACAGTGGTAGTAAAAATTGGGGCTTTGATGGTGGTGCTGGTGCCACAACACTGTAAGCCCTGACAGTTACTCTTGGTGGGTGCAGCAATGGGCCCTGCTGTGAATTATTAGATCAAGAATTGTAATTACATGCCCCTTTTGAACAGGGGCTGAAAAATTGGGCCTTTCGTGGTGGTGGTGGTGGTGGCGTTGCCACAAGACTGTAAGCCCTCAGAGTTACTCTTGGTGGGTGCAGCAATGGACCCTGCTGTGAATTATTAGATCAAGAATTGTAATTGCATGCCCCTGTTGAACAGGGGCTGAAAAATTGGGCCTTAGGCACTGGTGGCACAACACTACAACCCCTCACAGATACTGTACTTGGAGCACAGCAATGAGCCCTGTTGCAAAGTATTGCTTCAAAAATTGTAATGACACGCCCCTGTTAAACAGGGGCTGAAAAATTGGGCCTTAGGCACTGGTGCCACAACACTCCAACCCCTCACAGATACTGTACTTGGAGCACAGCAATGAGCCCTATGGCAAATTATTGCTAAAAAAATTGTAATTACACGCCCCTGTAAAACAGGGGCTGAAAAATTGGGCGTTAGGCACTGGTGGCGGCACCCATAAACAAAAATGATCTTCCAAGCTATCATCATCAATCGTATCATTGAGGACTCGGAGGAGGAGGATAGCCAGTCAACATAACAGCACAGGCACTCAGCATCAGCATCAGTCTTGAAGGGATGTGACATGTTAAAATCAATTAGTCTGTTATATCAGCATCAGGTGTGTGGTAGCTGGTGGTGATCCAAGACTGGTTCATCTTGATGAAAGTCAGTCGATCAACCGAGTCGGTGGACAGGCGCACCCTGTGATCCGTGACAAATCCTCCAGCAGCACTGAATGTGCGTTCCGAAAGAACGCTGGATGCAGGACAGGCCAGTAGCTCAATTGCATACTGTGCAAGCTCTGGCCAGTGATCCATCCTCAAGACCCAGTAAGCCAGAGGATTTTCGGTGGGGAAGGTGTCCAAGTCTGACCTTGCCCCTAGATATTCCTGCACCATGTTTATCAGACGCTGGCGATGGTTGCTGGAACCGATCATACTTTGGGGCTGCGGACTAAAGAATTGTCTGAACGCATCGGTCAGACGGCCACCTTCCCCACCGCTCCTTCTTTGACTGGCCGAAGCCTCAGCAACTCGTTGTCCAGGACCAGGAGTTTGTAACCTCCCAGTCTCTGGGAACGCGTTGCACAGACCTTTCTGCAAGGCCTCCCGGAGTTGTCTCATCCTCTGCTCCCTCTGCGACGGTAACATAAGGTCCGCAACCTTACCCTTGTACCGTGGATCAAGGAGAGTGGCCAGCCAGTAATGGTCCCTCTCCTTGATCCGAAGAATACAAGGATCCTTCCGCAGACTTTGCAGGATCAGGGAGGCCATGCAGCGTAGGTTTGCTGAGGCATTCGCTCCGGAGTCCTCTGGGTCACTAAGGACGACATGATCCGCAGCCACCTCCTCCCAGCCACGTACAAGTCCACTGGTTTCTTGGGACTGTAAATCATCCCTAAAAGACTGCTGCTGATGATGCTGAGTGCCAGCCTCCACCTCCATGCTGACACAATCCTCCTCCTCCTCCTCCTCCTCCTCCTCCTCCTCCTCCTCTTCCTGTGCGATGGGTGGGACAGAAGGAACACTGTCTGGGTAAAGGGGGCCTTGAGAGGCAAGGAAGTCCTCCTCTTCCTGCCTCTGTTCTGCCTCAAGTGCCCTGTCCATTATTCCACGCAGCGTGTGCTCCAACAGGTGGACAAGAGGTACAGTGTCACTGATGCATGCACTGTCACTGCTCACCATCCTCGTGGCCTCCTCAAATGGTGCCAGGACAGTGCATGCATCCCTGATCATGCCCCACTGGCGTGGAGAAAAAAAACCAAGCTCCCCTGACCCTGTCCTGGTGCCGTAGTCGCACAGGTACTCATTGATGGCCCTCTGCTGCGTGTGCAGCCGCTGCAGCATGGCCAACGTTGAGTTCCACCTGGTGGGCATGTCACATATAAGGCGGTTCTTGGGCAGGTTCAACTCCTTTTGCAGCTCAGCCAGGCGAGCACTGGCATTATAAGATCTGCGGAAATGCACACAGACTTTCCTGGCCTGCCTCAGGACATCCTGTAAGCCCGGGTACCTGCCCAAGAACCGCTGCACCACTAGGTTAAGGACGTGAGCCACACAGGGCACATGGGTCAGTTGTCCCTGTCGGAGGGCGGAGAGGAGGTTGGTGCCATTGTCGCAAACCACCATTCCTGGCTTAAGCTGGCGTGGCGTCAACCACCTCTCGGCCTGGCCCTGCAGAGCAGACAGGACCTCTGCCCCAGTGTGGCTTCTGTCCCCCAAACACACCAGCGCAAGCACGGCATGGCATCTTTTTGCCTGCGTACTTGCGTAGCCCCGTGAACGGCTACGGAGCACCGCTGGTTCATAGGACAAACCACAGGAAGAGGCCATGGAGGAAGAAGAAGAGGAGGGGGTGGAGGAGAGAGGTGTGTCACAACCAGTAGTAGCATTTTGGAGGCGTGGCGGTGGGACAACCTCCAACACTACTGCACCTTGTCCTGCATCCTTCCCAGCTGCCAAAAGAGTGACCCAATGGGCCGTGAAAGAAAGGTAACGTCCCTGTCCATGCCTGCTGGACCATGAGTCAGCGGTAATATGCACCTTACCGCTGACCGCCCTGTCCAGCGAGGCCAAGACATTGCCTTCCACATGCCGGTAGAGAGCCGGAATAGCCTTCCGTGAGAAAAAGTGGCGTTTGGGAACCTGCCACTGAGGAACCGCACATTGCACAAACTCACGGAAGGGGGCCGAGTCTACCAACTGAAAAGGCAGCAGTTGAAGCGCTAGCAATTTAGCCAAGCTAGCATTCAACCGCTGGGCATGTGGATGGCTGGGAGTGAACTTCTTTCGACGGTCCAGCAGCTGGGGCAGGGAAATTTGCCTGCTAGAATCGGACGTCGGTGTACTGCTAGCAGAGTGGCCGCAAGTACTTGGCTGTGACACACCTAATTCTACACCTTCATTCCTCTCAGTGCATGTTTCAGAGAGGACTGAAGTTATAGTGGGGTTGGAGATCCCAGCTGATGCGGTGCAAGGAGAGGTCCGCTTTGTTCTTTGGTGTGGGTCTTTGAGGTAGGCTTGCCAACGAGCTGCATGGCAGGTCAACATATGTCTGGTCAGGCATGTGGTACCCAAGCGGCTGATGTTTTGGCCACGCGATATACGCTTGAGACATATGTTGCAAACAGCAGCTGTGCGATCTGATGCACTAGCCTCAAAAAAGGCCCACACCAAAGAACTTTTTGAATGACGGGCAGAGGCAGCGCCCTGCACAGGCGGAGCTCTGCGGTGTGATTCCGTCGGTGTACTGCCCTTACGCTGGCCACCAAAGGGCATCCTGCCTCGTTGGAGATGTGCCTCCTCCTCATCCTCCTCCTCCTCCTCTCTCCTATTAGGCACCCACGTGGAGTCAGTGACCTCATCATCACCTCCCTCCTCATCACTGGAGGCAATCTGGCAGTATGCTGCAGCTGCTGGAACATGACTGCCAGATTGGTGTCCTTCTTGAGCATCCCCTCTGTCTGCTCTCACGCTACTGCCTTCCTCTAGCTGGGTTTCATCATCAGACCCTTCGAAACGCTGGGCATCCTCCTGGAGCATGTACCCAACACTGTGCTGAAACAGTTCGGGGGACTCCTCAGGAGGAGGACATGGTGGGTCTAGGGAAGGAGTGACTGATGATGAGTCTGACATTGATACCAGGGAAGAGGACGCTTTGGCAGCTGCTTTTCCAGTACCCTGAGCCTGGGTGAGAGAGGATGAGGAGGAGGAGGAGGGCTTGGTCATCCACTCTACCAAGTCTTCGGCATGATGTGGCTCAACATGTCCAGCTGCCGAAAAGAAGGACAAGCGTGTCCCATGGCCATGTGCTGATGACAATGCACCGCGTCCACGACCAGCACTGTTGCCCCCAGACACAGAGCCTGCTTGCCCTCTTTTATTGCCTCCTGACTGTCTGCCTCTCCTTGTTTGCCTTCCAGACATTCTAATAGATGGCCTGCAGGGAGATGGGAAAAAAGCAATAAGGGCTACCTTCAGGTGTCCTTCTCTGTCCCTTGAAACAAGGACTTTGACAGTGAAAGAAACTGACACACTCTCCCTACCTACAGTTTTCTGTCCCTAGAAAAATTTTTTTTTTAAAGCACAATTTAGCACAAGGAGAATTCACTCACTGTCCTTCCAGGTCCCTGGAAACAAGGACTTTGACAGTGAAAGAAACTGACACACTCTCCCTACCTACAGTTTTCTGTCCCTAGAAAAAATGTTTTTTTTAAGCACAATTTAGCACAAGGAGAATTACCTCACTGTCCTTCCAGGTCCCTGGAAACAAGGAATTTGACAGTGAAAGAAACTGACACACTCTCCCTACCTACAGTTTTCTGTCCCTAGAAAAAAATGTTTTTTTTAAGCACAATTTAGCACAAGGAGAATTACCTCACTGTCCTTCCAGGTCCCTGGAAACAAGGACTTTGACAGTGAAAGAAACTGACACACTCTCCCTACCTACAGTTTTCTGTCCCTAGAAAAAATGTTTTTTTGAAGCACAATTTAGCACAAGGAGAATTACCTCACTGTCCTTCCAGGTCCCTGGAAACAAGGACTTTGACAGTGAAAGAAACTGACACACTCTCCCTACCTACAGTTTTCTGTCCCTAGAAAAAATGTTTTTTTGAAGCACAATTTAGCACAAGGAGAATTACCTCACTGTCCTTCCAGGTCCCTGGAAACAAGGACTTTGACAGTGAAAGAAACTGACACACTCTCCCTACCTACAGTTTTCTGTCCCTAGAAAAAATGTTTTTTTTAAGCACAATTTAGCACAAGGAGAATTACCTCACTGTCCTTCCAGGTCCCTGGAAACAAGGACTTTGACAGTGAAAGAAACTGACACACTCTCCCTACCTACAGTTTTCTGTCCCTAGAAAAAATGTTTTTTTTAAGCACAATTTAGCACAAGGAGAATTACCTCACTGTCCTTCCAGGTCCCTGGAAACAAGGACTTTGACAGTGAAAGAAACTGACACACTCTCCCTACCTACAGTTTTCTGTCCCTAGAAAAAAAAAATTTTTAAGCACAATTTAGCACAAGGAGAATTACCTCACTGTCCTTCCAGGTCCCTGGAAACAAGGACTTTGACAGTGAAAGAAACTGACACACTCTCCCTACCTACAGTTTTCTGTCCCTAGAAAAAATGTTTTTTTTAAGCACAATTTAGCACAAGGAGAATTACCTCACTGTCCTTCCAGGTCCCTGGAAACAAGGACTTTGACAGTGAAAGAAACTGACACACTCTCCCTACCTACAGTTTTCTGTCCCTAGAAAAAATGTTTTTTTTAAGCACAATATAGCACAAGGAGAATTCACTCACTGTCCTTCCAGGTCCCTGGAAACAAGGACTTTGACAGTGAAATAAACTGACACACTCTCCCTACCTACAGTTTTCTGTCCCTAGAAAAAATGTTTTTTTTAAGCACAATATAGCACAAGCACAAAACACACTGACACTCTCCCTACCTATCCTTCTCTTTCCCTAAACTAAAGGAATCCAGGTTAAGCAAGAAAGAAATAAAAGTCACTGTCCCTGCCTATGCTGCTCTATCCCTGCTCCGGAACACACTACACTAGGCCGCCGTGCTGGCGGCCTTTTATAGTGTGGGGCGTGTACTAAACCCCCTCAGCAATAATTGGCCACAGGCATCCTGCCTGTGGCCAATCATTGCTCTCCTCGCTGCCGGCGCTGTGATTGGCCAAGCATGCGGGGTCACAGTGCATGCTTGGCCAATCACAGCGCCTGGATGACACTGCGATGGCGTAGTGCATTGTGGGCCGTTCGCGTCACTCGAATTTGGCGCGAACGGCCCAAATCGTTCGATCTTCGTCGAACGATCGAACAGCCGATGTTCGAGTCGAACGTATGTTCGACTCGAACACGAAGCTCATCCCTAGCCTTGAGTACTATCAAGGGTCAGATTTTGGCCTTGTCAATATTTTTTCAAAGGCCCTTGGCTTCGCATTCACTAGTCAAAGCTTTCATACAAGGAGTGATGCGTATTAGCCCTCCGGTTAGTATTCCCATATGTCCATGGGACTTAAACCTGGTTCTGTCGGTTCTACAGAAACAACCGTTTGAACCATTGCAACACATTTCCTTGGTTCTTCTCACCAGGAAATAGATTTTCTTAGTAGCCATTTGTTTGGCTAAAAGAGTATCGGAATTAGCCGCCTTGTCCTGTAAGGAGCCATATCTGGTTGTCCATAAGGACAGAGTAGTATTACGTCCTCATCCAGCCTTTCTTCCTAAGGTGGTATTGAGGTTTCATTTGAACCAAGATGTGGTTCTTCCTTCTTTTTTCCCCAAACCTAGCTCGGTAGAGGAAAAGTTATTGCATTCTTTGGATGTAGTAAGAGCAGTTAAAGCTTATCTAAAAGCCACTGCTCAGATTCGCAGAACGGATACTTTGTTTATTCTGCCGGAAGGCCCCAGAAAGGGTCAGGCAGCATCAAAATCTACTTTAGCCAAGTGGATTCGACAGGTCATAATACAAGCCTATGGCTTGAGAAAGAGACCGCCTCCATTCAAAGTTAGGGCGCACTCCACAAGAGCAGTTGGAACTTCATGGGCAGTGCATCACCAGGCCTCCCTGGCTCAAGTCTGTAAGGCCGCAACATGGTCTTCAGTACACACGTTTACTAGATTCTACCAGGTAGACGTTAGAAGTCAGGAGGATGTCGCCTTTGGGCGCAGTGTGTTGCAGGCCGCAAAAGATCCTCATGCCTGATGGCGCCCAGCTTATGTATAGTGTATCCCTCCCCTCATTTGGCATTGCTTTGGGACGTCCCATTAGTAATGACTAAGTCGCTCTGTGTCCCGTGATGTATGAAAAAGAAAAAGGGATTTTTATAACAGCTTACCTGTAAAATCCTTTTCTTGGAGTACATCACGGGACACAGAGCTCCCACCCCTCTTTTTGGGACACTTATTGCTTTGCTACAAAACTGAGGTGCTCCCGGATGGGAGGGTCTTATATAGGGGAGGGTACTTCCGGTTTGGAAGTTGCCAGTGCCAGCACCTGAAGGTAAACTATATAACCCATTAGTAATGACTAAGTCGCTCTGTGTCCCGTGATGTACTCCAAGAAAAGGATTTTACAGGTAAGCTGTTATAAAAATCCCTTTTTTCATGCAGGCAGACATAAAACAAATTCAGTAGGGTTTATCAAAAAACTTTTTGAAAACATCTCAGCCCATGCTTTGCCAAACTGCATTTGTGGTACATACACTACTGTGCAAAAGTTTTAGGCAAGTGTGAAAAAATGCTGTGCATTTAGAATGCGTTCAGAAGTGCTAATAGTTTATTTTATCAATTAACAAGATTGAAAGTAAATGAATAGAAGTGAAATCCGAATTAAAATCAATATTTGGTGTGACCACCCTTTGCCTTCAAAACAGCATCAATTCTTCTAGGTACGCACGCACACACTTTTGTGGATGTAGGCTGTCTCAAATCCTCCTGTTTCTTCATGTAATCCCAGACAAACTCGATGTTGTACAGATCAAGGTTTTTTTGGCGGTCAAACCATCACTTCCAGGACTCCTTGTTCTTATTTAAACTGAAGATAGTTCTTAATGACATTGGCTGTATGTTTGGGCTCAATGTCCTGCTGCAGAATAAATTTGGGGCCAATCACATGCCTCCCTGATGGTATGGCATGATGAATAACTATATGCCTTGATTTCTCAGCATTAAGGACAACAATGATCCTGACAAAGTCCCCAACTCTATTTGTAGAAATGCAATTCAAAACGTGCAAAATATCCCCACTGCTAATTTTTATATGTAACACCTGTCTTCTCATAGAAATGTGAATATACAACATGTCTTTATTCAGCTCTTTCTCATGTTTTTTTTTTTTTTTTTTGGGGGGGGTCCTTGTAGGGTGTACATTGCATTTGGTACCACATCCCAACTAGCTTAAAATAGACAATAGCCAAAACACTGGAAAACTATGGGACTTTTAAGGTGCCATAAATTAGATTTTTTTTTGTGAATAAAATTATATATATATTTGTAACATTACAAATTGTCAATTCAGTCAAAAACTTGCACAATGCTATTCACCATATACGTATATACAAAAATGGCTCTTATATACCCCAAAACGTAATTGATTTTAGATATACTTGTGTAACACCTTCTTAGGTAGGTTGATAGCATGATAAGTAAACTTTTTGAATCCTCTGCAATCATTGGAGCAGCTATTGATTCCTCTGGGCTGTTCTAGGTCTCACAGGCTGTGGGTTTGATTGCCTCCCCCTGCATTCTGGAGACCTCCAGAACATAGAGGGCTGTGGGGGGTCAGATGGGGAGCTTGAACATTTATTGTGCAGCAGCCTATCCCTGGGGAGGTGTGCCCATTAAATGGCTGGGCGTAGGGCGGAGGGCCTGTTTTTTTTTCCGGGAGTTAAGCATTTGGTTTGGAGGACCCACTGAATAGTGTCTGGTGGGAGCTGGGAGGTATGCATCTGCCATGGGAAGCTGTGAGTACTGATCTAAGTTCAAGAATTCAGTGATTGTGTGCTGTTCTACTTTGGGGGTCAGCAGTAGCTCTTTCTCTGAGACTACTCCTACTGAGTCTCAGTTCTGGGTCAACGCGTGCTCTGCAGGAAAAGATCGGAGGTAAATATTTGTAATACAGATTATAACATATTCATAAAATCATATAATGATATCATGAAGCAAATGAGGTGAAACAAATGCCAATGTAAAAAAAGAGAGAGAGACAAATAATTCCACAGTAGCACACTAAATTTATCTACAAATCTCCTAAATATTAGCATTGTGAAATGATCAACATAAAATATCCATAGAAAAACGGGGGGGTACTCCCGCGCTATCACTATAGGTGAAGGTGAATATATATATATAGATAGAAGTGTAACTGCTGAAAGCACCGATAAGGTGACTCCGGAACCAAAAATTATATTGTGCTAATGAATGGTGCTGCGCTGTCACAAATAAACTGCACAATATCCATAAAATTATAAAAATTCAAACAAACTATAGAAATTCAACTCTTAATGCGGCGTAGAAACGTACGTTTTTAATGCCATTTTTTTATCCGACGTTTTTCTCGTTGTTTTTTTTCATGTTTCCTCTCAAGCCTGTCTTGCATCCACACGATCATTAAAAAAAACGCTCGAGCAAAGCGCAGTGACGTACAACACGTACGACGGCACTATAAAGGGGAAGTTCCATTCTAATGACGCCACCCTTTGGGACGCTTTTGCTAATTTCGTGTTACCGCGTGTTAGTAAAAGTTTGGTGAGAGACGATTCGCGCTTTTCAGTCTTCGTGCTTTGAAGATCGTTTTCTGGAGTTCAGTTTGTGCCTGTGGGTTCGTATCTGTCTTGCAGTGCTTGTAGTCAGTTCGTATCTGTTTATTCAGTGCGTTCTTGTCTGCTCGTTACTGTTTTTCAGCTTGTTCTTCATAGGCCTTGCTGTTCTTCCGTTCGTTCTTCTAGTTCGTTCTGAGCTGCGACCGTTATCTAGCCATGTTGCGGCTACGTACTCGTCGTAGAGTTCGTGCTGTAGTTGGTGCCGGGGTTCATGCTGTATCCCGACTCCAGGCCATGAACAGGGTGAGGAGGAGTTCATGGACCAAGAATTGGTTGCTCCAGCGGCATCAGTTCTGTCACATGCCTTTGTTGCGGGAGATCAGGGAGAATAATCCTGAGGACTACAGGAATTTTCTCAGGATGTCTGACCCCGTATTTCAGCATCTGTTGGCTTTGGTGTCCCCCTACATTACCAGGCAGGACACCGTTATGCGTGAAACCATCAGTGCTGAGCAGAGGCTCATTGCCACGTTGCGATACCTGACGACTGGGAGAAGCCTGCAGGACCTAAAGTTCTCCACAGGCATATCCCCCCAGGCTCTGGGTATCATTATACCAGAGACGTGTTCTGCCATCCATCAAGTTTTGCAGGAGGACTATATTAAGGTAAGTGTTCTTATTTAAAACATCACATTGTATGTATTTCTTGCTAAAAAAAATAATTGGGGGTTTATTATCAGTCCCTAATTCCCATGATTCTTAGCTGCAGGGAATGTCCCCTTTCTCCACATGCCTTTTTTAATTTTAGGATGTTTTTTTTAGGCCTACATTTAAATTTGCCTTACCTAACCTCTCCAGCATGCTATCCTTTGGCCATACCCACCTTGCCTAGTCATTTCCCTTTTTGTTTTCTATGCTCCATTGTAGTGCTTTACCCTAAACGCACCCTAAAGCTTGCGTAGGAATGTTACATTTAGTTAAACTTCATACAGAGTGCAAAAAGCCTTCATTTGTGACCTCCCCAACTCATCTTCAACCCCCCCCCCCATTTTGTATTTTGGGTTTGTTTTATGTTTTTTTGTTGCTTACTAATAATGTTTTCATTTGTCTGTTTATCCTAATGTTGGCCATGAATGGTTTTCTAAAATCTGCTTGCAATGTTTGTGTCTCAAAGTATTATTTTTTTTTAAATTGAACTCCACAGTTCCCTTCTACGCCACATGAATGGCAGAATGTGGCATCTGAGTTTGCCCAATGATGGAACTTTCCGAACTGTGGAGGGGCCATCGACGGCAAGCATGTTCGGGTCGTACCACCACCCCATTTGGGATCCTTTTATTATAATTATAAGGGGTTCCACAGCATCGTCATGATGGCAGTGGTGTCGGCCACCTACGATTTCCTGTATGTGGATGTTGGCAAAAATGGCAGGATGTCAGATGGAGGAGTCTTTACACAGACCGAGTTTGGGGAACGGCTCCTATTGGATCAGCTGGCCTTGCCACCAGCGGAGAAGAATGTGGAGGGACTACCATTTGTTTTTGTGGCGGATGAGGCGTTTGGCCTGGGTCCCCATTTGATGAGGCCATTCCCTCAACGCACCCTCACCCCTGAGAGGAGGGTGTTCAACTATCGGCTGGCCAGAGCAAAAAGGGTGGTGGAAAATGCCTTTGGCATCATGGCCAGCCGATTCCGCCTGTTCCTCACCTCCATCCACCTTGCCCCCTATAAATGGAACCATGTAGTAATGACTTGTTGCGTGCTCCATAATTTTTTGAGGGTGCATTCTTCAAATTACCTGACTTTGAGTGGGCCTGAGGCCTCATTAGTTGATCCAGAGAATTTAGTGGCCTTCCAGGCTTGGCCCCCCAAACCGGACGTGATGTCAGACAAAAATATGTTGAATATTTTGTGGGTAGGGGGGCCATTGATATGCCTGAGGATGTGTAAAATTAATCTGGGCTTAAATAAAGCTTTTTTTATGTGAAAATATTGGTATTGTGTTTTATATTTGTATTCTTTTATGTTTCTTGTGGGTTTACCTATTGCACTTGTAGTGCCATGTGTATTTCGCATTCTTAAATAGCCTTCATTGTCAGTGTAAACACAAAACATTGATTAGTTCACTTTGCACAACATTTACATAATGAAGCCACAAATTCTTGTTAATAAAATACCTTTTTTTTATATTTTTTATGGAAACTTCCTTTTAAATGTAGATGTATCCAAATTATTTTGGGGGGTAAAACACATGAACAGCCATGCATAAAAAAGAATCTTAAAAACTGGAATGTAAATGTAAACATGTACTATTCATTAAAAGCTGAAAAGCAACAAAAACCTTCCTAAAAACAGCAAGGTCAACGTTCTTTGGAGTAAAAAAAATTAAACACGCCCAAGCACAGCCTTTCCTCCACCCGCTTGGTATTTTGCCTGATCTCTATCAAGTCTCCCTTTATTTTTTCAAGGTCACGACAGCAGACCATTAGGTATTGGATCAGGATATGGGCACTGTGATGTGCAAACTTTTCGGGGTCTTCGTCCAGACCAGCACCTAAATAAACAAAAAAACATATACTCTAGAATATGTAGGCCTACATCTCTTAAACTGCATCTGTCTGGTTTGACACTGACCTGTTGTGGTGCCACTTTCCACTTCCTCAACTTCACGTTCCTCTACATCACGTGGTTCTGGGGGTCTTGTTGAAGGTGTTGGATTTATAGGCTCATCTGATGTAGCTTTTTGAAGCCCTATGGAGATCGAAAAAAAGGTTTAGTTTAATTGCTCGAAATTATTTATATACCAAAAAATACCCTGAAAGGGAATTTATCAAGCTTATTTGGAAGTGTGGTCCAATTTAAAATATACCCCCAGTGACAACCTGAACACATGATTGGATACATTGCCACAACAAGAACATATACTTTATTAAATTAAGTTTGACACATTGAAACACCCCAAACTATATACACTGGATCACCTGTGTGTGACCCCCTCAAAATCTTTGGGTTTTGGGCCACACTTCTACTACTGCGTTCTGATGTTTAATCAGCTGCTGAGCATTCTCTTCCTTTAACATTACAATGCATACCCTTTTAATTATTCCCAAATAAAAGTTAGCTTCAAAAAATAAGTCAACTTGTTTCTAAAATTAGCTCCCCCCAAAATAATTTGAGATTTTGGAGTTCACACTGGATGATCCAAAAACATCGTATTAATAAGTGTACGGAGAAAGAGCTTTACTACGTCCGCTCACTGTGCGGACAAACATGAAAGTTGTTATCTTTCACTGTACTATCTCAAAGTCAAAAATACACTACTTTATACAAGTAATAATCTTTAGCAGGGAGAATGAATGAAAATTACTTACTTTTTCCTAAAACTTTCTTGATTCTTTTGTATTGGTCGGGCTCCCGCAACTTCAGATCAGACCATCGTTTTCTGAGCTGTTCCTACTTTCTGCACACCCTTAATTTTTGGTGAAGAGTTTTGACCACTTTGCCCATAATTTTGGACTTGACAAGATTAGGCCTTTTATACGGCCCATGCTTGGCATCATAATCCTCCCTCCTCAAAATGGTGACCATCTCCACCATTTCCTCGAATGACATGTTGGATGCCTTATATCTCCAGGATCTGGATTTGGGGTCCTCAGGAATTTCCTCCTCTGTCGAGGTAATCTCAGCCACCTGTGTCTCCGCCATGTTGTTTAGCACTACGACGAGCGAGAAGGGGCGGGGAAAGTACAAGATCGAACGTCAGGGACGGGGAAAGCATGCAGAGTTTCACGCATGCGCAGTGGATAGAAAGCGAAGATCCATGTGTCGAAAATACGTTCATTTGCCGGGAGAGGGAGGGAGTTAGCAACGAACGTGTTCACCAAGGTACCTAACATTTTAAGAATTTGTGTTTCTTCAGAGGATGAGATTTGGGGCCTATATCTGTCCAAAATGATTATTTGATGAATGTTGACTGAAACATTTTTTTTTATTGGTTCTTGAGTTTACAGACAAAATGAAGAGTTTCAAAAAATCCTGATTTCATGGGGGAGTTCATCGATAGATGGAAGGAACTCCCTGTCCTGTGGCAGACTAAACATGCCTCAAATAAAAATAAAGCGGCCAGGACAGCAGCACTGGAGAGCCTGCTTGCATTTGTCCAAACCCAGATCCCCACTACAACTATCCAAGATGTTAAAACCAAACTAGCTACCATCAGGGGCACATACAGGACCCAGAGGAATATGGTCCTGAGGTCCCAGAGGTCAGGTGCTGCAGCAGATAAGGTTTATAAACCCAGTCTGTGGTACTACAGCAAGTTATCTTTTCTGGATGACCAGCTGGAAGTGAGGGAATCTCTGTCAACCCTTCCCCCCAGTGGTCTATCCAGCCTTCCTTGTAGCCAACCCTCCAGCCTTCCTTGCAGCCAGCCCTCCAGCCTTCCTTGCAACCCTGCTCCGGCTTCCTCAGAGGATCAAGCAGAGGTCCTTGAGGAGCCCGATTTGGATATATGGAGCCAGGTATAATATTGATATCTACATTTATATGTTACAAAAGTGATGATTTAAAATTGATGTTTAGTATTGTTATCTATTTAATGTCAGCAAAAAAATGGCTTTACAGAGCAAAAGACAGTAGTGGTCAAATTTGATGGGGACAAGGCAAAAATATCAGGAGTATGAATCTGGGGGAATTTAATCACTTTGGCCATTCAATTTAAAAATGTCTGGAGGTGAACAATGTGTGTGATTGATGATGGCAAAAACTAAGGAATGTCCCTTTTTTATTTTACAGCCAGAGCAGAGCCAGGAAGAGTGTGATGTTGGGGACCAGGAGGAGGCAGGGCCCAGTGGCACACAGGAGGAGGCTGGGCCCAGCACAAGAGCCCAGATGCCTCCCCTGAAAATAATACAATGAGGGCCAAGGAGAGTTAGGCAGGTGGAGGAGGAAACCAGAGCCTTCCTAAGAGAGGCTACTGCGGCCCTCAGAGAGGCACCCTCTGCTGAAGAGGGCTATGCCGCAGTCCTGGCCCATAAATTAAGCCAGATGGACTTGAGGCAACGCCTATACAGCGAGAACCTCATGCTGAAGGTCATAAACAGGGGGTTGCTAGGTGAACTGACACAGTTCACCGACATAACTGAGGTTGTCCCTCCTCCTCCACCTCCTCCTCCTACTCCTCCTCCTGCTCCTCCTCCTGCCACAACCTCTCCTCATGAGCCCCAGCCTCCGAGGAAGCAAGCAATAAAGGCTGCAGGGAAGGCTGCAGAGAAGGCTGGAGAGAAGGCTACAAGGAAGAGGAAAAAATAATGACTGCTGTAGTACCACAGACTGGGGACATATCTGACTTATCTGCTGCTGTTCCTGACCTCTGGGAGTTCAAGCCAAGATTGGGCTCCTTTTTTTTAAAGAATTCAAGAGTTTTGTTTTCACATCTTGGATGGTTGTTGTGGGGTCCAAAGGATGCACAAATGCAAGCAGGCTCTCTAGTGCTGCCTTCCCCTTTAATTTGTAATGTACCTAAATAAAGGATTCTTTTGTTTTGCTTAAAATACTTGACTATGTGATTTTGAGTTTAAAAGAGAGTTTGCTAGGGAGTAGGCAGGGACATTTCTAATAATATTATTGTTATTAACAAGGGACACAAACCTCCTTGAGGCAAAATTAGACAAATTTTGAAGGTTGGTGTGGTAACTTTACACACAAATAATTATAAAAATAATATACAATACGAAATATGAACTAAAATAATAAGCCTAAATATAGCAAAGAAGCACAAAAAAATTAAGAAATCTAACTTAAATAAAAATCTACACAATAAAAAACACAAACACAAAAAACAAAAAAATTTGTGATCTTTACATTTATTTATGAATTTATGAGGGGGATCTGGCTTATCAAGAAGATTTTACAATCATTAGATCAATTAGGAATTACTTAAGAAACAAGTTTGGCATAACTCTGAATATCATTATCAAAAGAAGGTAATTATTTCAGCAATATCAAAAGAAGAACGGAATGTGCAGCATTAAAACGATGATATTATTTCCACCGTGATGAATGTGCCAGCTCCATTTCAAACGCTAGCTTTACCAAAACGTGCTCTCCCGTCTCATACTTGATTCTGAGCATGCGCGTTTTTTTTCACCTCGTCAAAGCATACACACTATTGTTTTTCACGTTGTTAAAAAAAACGACATGAAAAACGACGTGAAAAAATAGAGCATGTTCGAAATTTTTAATGGCCGTTTTTCACGCCGTTAAAAATGCTCTGGAGCATACACACGATCGGTTTTAATGCCCATTTTTAAAAATGAAATTTTTAACGGCATGAAAAACGATCGTGTGCAACAGTGAAGTACCGTATATACTCGAGTATAAGCCGACCCGAGTATAAGCCGAGGTACCTAATGTTACCACGAAAAACTGGGAAAACCTACTGACTCGAGAATAAGCCGAGGGTGAGAATGCAGCAGCTACTGTGAGTGGAAGTGGGTCAACAATGCCCATTTGCATGCCCCACTGTGCCCATTGCAACTTCACTAAGCCAATTGTCACTGTGCCCAACCTCACTCTGCCCATTGCCACCTCACTGTGCCCATCCTCACTGTGCCCATCCTCACTGTGCCCATCCTCACTGTTCCCCTAAAATCAAAATTGTACCTGAAAAAAATTTAGATTTTCAGCCCTTTTTTTGGGGCTGAAAGTGCCCCCCTCAGCTTATACTCGAGTCAGTGTACCTGAAAAAAATTGAGAGGCTGCGGCGTCCATCGTTTAAAACTCGCGGTCTCTTCCTTGTCCCTTCCGTGATAGGCGGAACTGTGTCTGCTTAGAAAACGCCTATCACAAACGTTCTCTCATCCTCAGTTTCCCAGCAAACACTGTGTTCAGTGTTCCGCCAATCACGGGCGTCCTCTTGTCTGAGGATGAAAAGGCATCCGTGATTGGCGGAACACTGAACACAGTGTCTGCTGGGATGGGTGAGGATAAGAGAACGTTCGTGATAGGCGATTCTCAGCAGACACAGTTCCCCCTATCACGGAAGGGACCAGGAGGAGACCGCGAGATTTAAATGATGGATGCCGCAGCCTCTCAATTTTTTTCAGGTACACTGACTCGAGTATAAGCCGAGGGGGGCACATTCAGCCCCAAAAAAGGGCTGAAAATCTCGGCTTATACTCGAGTATATACGGTACTCGAAATGAACACAAGATGGCAGTCAAAACTCCAAAGCCCACTACATATAACTCCTTAAAGTGCAATAGTGAAATACACATCCAGTGCAAATAAGTAAAGTAAGCAAGACTATAAAATCACAAAGTTCTTGATGGATACATAAAGTGCAAAAGTGATAATCTCTAAATTCAATAGTAGTGAAAACATGTCCCAATCTTGATCGTGCAAACAACAGAGGTGTGGTGGGTATCTCTTCTTTCCATGCAGTGACACCTCTAGAAGGGGTAGCCTTTTACCTCACAGCTGTAAGGTAACAGCATGGAAATATAATGATGGTCTGGTATACTCTGCGGGTCCTTTCCTGGGTGTCTGGTCGATCAAGTAGCCTGGGGGTTGGGGGGTTTTCTCCTTGTATAGATCCAACAATCAATAATAGTAGCTGATGGCTCCGCTATACTCCACTTCCATATACACCCCTTCCACATACACCCCAACCAAGTCAGCAGGGGGCAGGGAGAAAAATGCCCAAATAGTGTAGTATGTTTTTAAAATTTTATTCTATAAAAACTCTAAAAAGGTAACACTCACATTAAGCAATGGTAGAGCAAGTAAATCGGCAGGAGCGCCATACTCTTCACCTGCATCACTTCCTGGTTGTTCCTGTCAGACAATCCTGACGCGTATAGTCACGAGTCACGTGACTTCATCAGGGGATCTTAAAAGATTCAAAATCGCCTTGTTAAAATCAAAACATGCCAGGTGACTCAGTGTTGCGATCTCCCCATTGCTTACTTCGTACATGTGGAGTCACCGTCTAAGCGTTGCGGTGTAGCCAAGCCCCAATGCGTTTCATCATTTCAGACTTTGACACAAAGGGTGGCGATATGACACAACAATGAAGCTTAAGTATTCACCCTCCTCATCACTTAAACTCATAGTGAGCAAATTTGGTGGACTTTTAAGTCAATGGACATGGACCACCGCAATATTGTCCATCTGTCCAATTAATAAAAGCCCACTAAATTTGCTCACTATGAGTTAAAGTGATGATGAGGGGAATACTTAAGCTGTATTGCCTTGCCGTGCCGTCACATCACTTTGGTTAAGGATTTTGGTGGATCAACAAGATTTTGTTTCACTATCTTTTCATCACTTTAAGTTAGTCTGTATTACCATATTGATTTGCATATGTTGGAGCATATATGTATTATTTCTATATTTTTTGGATATGCCATATGGACACTTTTCATTATGTATGTATGTGTTTTTGTGTTGATTATTTCACAATGATAATAATATTTTTAAGATTTGTAAATGAATTTAGTGCGCTACTGTGGAATCATTTATCTCTCTCACTTTTTTACATTAACATTTGTTTCACATCATTTGCATGTTTATTGAATATTAAGTAGCAGCACAAACAGGTGTTTTTCATTAGCGCAGTGCACACACATATATGATATATGATATTTTTATGATGTTATGCCGATCTTTGAATGGAAATGGTTGGTTAATGTATCATTAATTCATTAGTACTAGGGATGAGCTTTGACTCGAACATCGGCTGTTCGATCGTTCGATGAAGATCGAACATTATGGGCCGTTCCTGCCAAATTCGAGCAGCGCATCATGGCCCATAATGCACTGCGTCATCGCAGTGCATTGGCTGATGATTGGCCAAGCATGCACTATGACCCGCATGCTTTGGCCAATCACAGCGTCGTCAGCACAGAGAGCCATAATTGGCCAAAGACAGGGTGCCTTTGGCCAATCATGGCTCAGGGGGATTAAGTACACGCCCCACACTATATAAGGCCGCCTGCGCGTCGGCCTTGTGTAGTGTGTTGCGGCGTTCAGAGAGAGAGAGTCATTTTATTTCAGTTAGCTAGATTGAGCAGGCAGTTGATTCAGTTAGATCCAGTATATTTAGTATATATATATATATATATATATACATTCCAGGCTTTGTATATATATATATACACTGTATACAGTTTAGCTAGATCTCACTGCAGAGCGTTCCTGTTGTTATCTTCCTAATATACTACAGGCAGGCAGTTGATTCAGGTAGCTGCAGTATATTGAGTCAGTATACTGTATCCTGTGCATAGTGTGCAGCTAGATCTCACTGCAGAGCGTTCCTGTTGTTCTCTTCTTAATATAATACAGGCAGGCAGTTGATTCAGTTAGCTGCAGTATATTCAGTACTGTATCCTGTGCACAGTGTGCAGCTAGATCTCACTGCAGAGAGTTCCTGTTGTTCTCTTCCGCAATACCCTGCAATACTCCGCAATACCCTGCAATACTCCTCAATACTCCGCAATGCCCTGCAATACTCCGCAATGCCCTGCAATACTCCGCAATGCCCTGCAATACTCCGCAATGCCCTGCAATACTCCGCAATGCCCTGCAATACTCCGCAATGCCCTGCAATACCCTGCAATACCCGGCAATACTCTACAATACCCGGAAATACTCTACAATACCCGTCAATACTCCGCAATACCCTGCAATACTCTGCAATAACCACTTCCCTCCCGCCGGCTGTCATATGACGTCCTTGACTTTGTGTGGGGATATCTGAAAGATGCCTGCCGCTACAGGCATCATTCAGATATTAGCTTTTTCAGCCGGCGATTCCCTACACCAGGGATATGCAATTAGCGGACCTCCAGCTGTTGCAGAACTACAAGTCCCATGAGGCATAGCAAGAGTCTGACAGCCACAAGCATGACACCCAGAGGCAGAGGCATGATGGGACTTGTAGTTTTGCAACAGCTGGAGGTCTGCTAATTGCATATCCCTGCCCTACACCATAAAAACAATCATAGCAGCTGTTCCGCCGCTTGATCGTTCTTACGGGAGATGAGAGGGGATGCCCCCCCCCGACGCCCTCCGGTGCTTCTACCGACTCACCGCTACGATCAAAGCCAAGATTGTTTTTTTTTTTTTTTTTTTTTTTTTTTTCAGGCTTCCCAGCCTAGAGGTGGGATGTGGGGTCTTATTGACCCTATATCTCACTGTAAAGAGGACCTGTCATGCTTATTCCTATTACAAGGGATGTTTACGTTCCTTGTATTAGGAATAAAAGTGATCAAAAAAAAATTGGGGCGGTAAAACATGTCAAACTAAAATAAATAAAGTAAAATGAACAATAAAATATATATATATTTTTTAAAGCGCCCCTGTCCCCGTGAGCTCGCATACAGAAGCGAACGCATGCATAAGTCCCGCCCACATATGAAAACGGTGTTCAAACCACACATGTGAGGTATCGCCGCGAACGTTAGAGCGAGAGTAATAATTGTGGCCCTAGACCTCCTCTGTAACTCAAAACATGTAACCAGTAAAAATATTTAAAGCGTCGCCTATGGGAATTTTTAAGTAGCGAAGTTTGGCGCCATTCCACGAGCGTGTGCAATTTTGAAGGGTGACATGTTAGGTATCTATTTACTCGGCGTAACTTCATCTTTCACATTATGCAAAAACATTGGGCTAACTTTACTGTTTTTTTTTTTTTTTAAGCACAAAACTGTTTTTTTTCGTAAAAAACGTGTTAAAAAATTGCTGCACAAATACCGTGCGAGATAAAAAGTTGCAATGACCACCATTATATTCTCTAAGGTCTTTGCTAAAAAAACATATATAATTTTTTGGGGTTCTATGTAATTTTCTAGCAAACAAATGATGGTTTTTACATGTAGGAGAGAAATATCAGAATTGGCCTGGGTGCTCCAGAACGCCCGATGGTGCTCCCTGCATGTTGGGCCTCTGTATGTGGCCACGCTGTGTAAAAGTCTCACACGTGTGGTATCGCAATACCCGGGAGTAATAGCAGAATGTATTTTGGGGTGTAATTTGTGGTATGCATATGCTGTGTGTGAGAAATAACCTGCTAATATGACAATTTTGTGAACAAAAAAAAAGAAAAAAAAATCTTAATTTTGCAAAGAATTGTGGGAAAAAATTACAACTTTAAAAAACTCACCATGCCACTTTCTAAATACCTTGGAATGTCTTCTTTCCAAAAAGGGGTAATTTGGGGGGTATTTGTAATTTTCTGGCATGTTAGGGTCTCAAGAAATGAGATAGGCCGTCAGTACTTCAGGTGTGATCAATTTTCAGATATTGGCACCATAGCTTGTGGACTCTATAACTTTCACAAAGACCAAATAATATGCACCAATTTGTACTTATTTTTACCAAAGATATGTAGCAGTATAAATTTTGGCAAAAATTTATGAAGAGAAAATACTAATTTGCTAAATTTTATAACAGAAACGAAAAAAAAAATGTTTTTACAGAATTTTCAGTCTTTTTTCTCTTATAGCGCAAAAAATAAAAAACCCAACGGCGATTAAATACCACCAAAAGAAAGCTCTATTTGTGTGAAAAAAAGGACAAAAAATTCATATGGGTACAGTGTTGTATGACTGAGTATTTGTCATTCAAAATGTGAGAGCACCGAACGCTGAAAATTGGTCTGGTTATTAAGGGGGTTTAAGTGCCCAGTGCTCAAGTGGTTAACTGCTGACGTCGGGGTCGCGTGCGCGCCGGCGGTGGCACGCTCGTGACTCCCCTGCCTTCCCCGTGAGTCGGGTCGCGGGTCCTGCGGACTCGATCACCGCGGGGATCCCCGCAATCGTCTCACGGAGGCATGGAGCGGAGAGATGTGTATGTAAACACAAAATCTCCCCGCTCCGCTACTGACACTGTCAGCGATCTCCGCTCTGTGTAATCAGAGCGGAGATCGGTGACGTGTCACTCGTAGCCATGCCCCCACACAGTAGTAATCACTACCCTAGGCACACTTAACCCCTCCAGCACCCCTAGTGGTTAACCCCTTCACTGCCAGTGTCATTTTCACAGTAAACTGTGCATTTTTATTGCACTGATCGCTGTGAAAATGACAATGGTCCCAAAAATGTGTCAAAGGTGTCCGATGTGTCCGCCATAATGTCGCAGTCACAAAAAAAATTGCTGATTGCTGTCATTACTACAAAAAAAAATTAATAAAAAACGCTATAACTTTTGCACAAACCAATCAATAAATGCCAATTTTGATTTTTTTTACCAAAAATATGTAGAAGAATACATATCGGCCTAAACTGAGGGAAAAAAAAAACGTTTTTTTATATATTTTTTGGGGATATTTATTATAGCAAAATGTAAAAAATATAGCATTTTTTTCAAAATTGGCGCTCTATCTTTGTTTATAGCACAAAAAATAAAAACGGCAGAGGTGATCAAATACCACCAAAAGAAAGCTCTATTTGTGGAAAAAAAAGGACGTCAAGTTTGTTTGGGAGCCACGTCGCACGACCGCGCAATTGTCAGTTAAAGCGACGCAGTGCCAAATTGTGGAAACACCTCTGGTCATTATGGTCCGTATTGGTCCGGTCCTTAAGTGGTTAAAAAGAGCATTGGAGCTTCAAGTCTGTAATCACCTCTAGCAGACCTGGAAGTTGTGATTTGTTTCATAGTCTGGCAATATTTTATTTTGGAGCTAGAAGTAATTGTATTATAGTGTTAGAGGGGAACTAATCTATCCCTAGGTCCTGAAATGGATAGTACAGGAGAATGTAAAATATAAGACAGATTATTGGATTCCAATAGGAGTGAATTGATTAAAAATCCCAATGTATGTAGGATAGTTAGCGTGTAGCACCACAAAGTCTACACCATTGTAAAAGAAGGAGAAACCCCTTTTATTTTATAGAGGGGATTGGTAAGAAACTGAAAGATAGAGATGTTAATCACCATCTCAGGTAGAATAGTCTTATAATGCAGGTTTTGTATTCTAATATACAGGTAACAATCTGTGGTTAGTATACCAAATTGGTTTTGTAGGGTACAGAAAGGTGTTAAATTGTTTTGTAAAAATAAGTGCTGAAATCTAGTATGACTAAGTAGCTTCCAGGGCTGCAGGTATAAATCTGAGTAAAGTGGAGTGTCCATTCAGGCCTTAAGGGTTGCTTGAATAGCAGGAATGTTGAGGGTCAGTGTGAATAACAACAATAACAATAAAAACAACAATTGCTATGAGAAGAAGTTTGGGGGTGCATTCTATAAAAGGAGATGATTCCATAAGAGACTAGAGTTTATTATGCATTAGTCTTTAGAATTAGAGTGGAAATCTCAGGGGTCCCAGATACCCTAAATATTTATGTTTTGTCACTATGGATGAGGAACATCTAGGGTATACTTTACCCCATATAGGAGGAGTTTGGAAATCCTGTGGGCTTTCAGGTTGTTCAATACTTGGGGTAATATTTTTGAATCTCTTGCAGTGTAGATCATATAGATGAGATTTGCTGGCATTTGAATTCCTAGTCCTGAATGGATTTTGAGGGGTCTCCATGCAATTTGTTTTTATTTTTTCTTGAGGTCCCCCTTAGAATCCACCCAGTAAACCTTGTTATTCATAAAAAAAATGGCAAGCCAAATAAACATGTAGCGCCCTCCTCACTCCCCTCTTCGTCTTCAGCTTGTCTTTTCTCTTGTCTAGGGGTACCTTAGAGGGGAAGGGAGCGGGGACACCACGCCTGGCCTTCACCACAGGTGTCAGTGTGGTATAAGCAAAGTTCTTTTACCTTCGGGTCAGTGCTGTGCACCTGGAGCCTCCACCAAGAGTTACCTTGAACAATGTCTGTCAGGAAATGAGCCCCACACCATTAAAGTCCATCACTCCTTTATTCTTCTCGAATGAACACAATCAGTTGCACTCCCTTGTAGAAACAGAACAGAAAAGGAGGTGTGGATGAGAGTAGGCCCAGACACAAAGTGTTCTCCACTTTCCCCCTCGCTCGGAGACCGCAGCCCACTTTCAGGGAGGAATTTCCTTCCAGGCGGTCTCCGATGAGAGGCTCACCCGTCACTGGCAATATGCTGCACCAGGTCTTCAAGTGAGGAGCTCCCCCCGGTCCATTACGCCTTACGGATTTGGGTTCCCAATCCCTGGGTTCCCTAGGATCTCCTTCCCTCGCGGAACTCAGTGTTGGGCACTTACTCCATCCGAGTACCTCACCCCAGGCCAAAGGTGCCTGGGATGGAACACGACCTCCGGCTGTCCTCTAGGCCTAGGCCGCCTAGAGGACCGACACGAACCACCGCCCGCAGGCTGAAGGTGCCTGGGACTCGACTCCGTGACAAAGATGGCCGGACCCTTTATACCCTCTCCCGGCAAGCACAGCGGGTTCCCCGCCCCACCATATCGCTGCCGAGTGAGGACAAAAAGGAGGCACAGCACACAGCAATGATTCAACCCCAGCCCAGGGCGACAGTGCCACCTGCTGGGTTGCAGGGAATTACACATCACTGATGTCTCTGCCAAGTTCAAATTACACCCGGGAAAGTACATACCCGCTACAAACACATATACACTTTAGAAAACAAACCCATGTTCTCAAATATATTTTAAAAAAAACATAAATCACATTGTCTAGCAATGTAGACTTATTGTCCATCACAATAAGTCATGACCCAACGAAACGTGCCGCCATGATAACCTCCCATTGCAAAGTAAAGCTGCCTGGCTGGCTGCTAAATGTCAACAAACTGGCCTGGGATCACAGGTGATGTCATTGACCAGATATGGTCATGGCCATATGAGGGTTGTTTACAATTTGAAACAGCCAATTAGCTGCAGCCATTGATCAGTGTATTTTGAATGGTGTTTAGTGCTGTGATCAGAATACAGTGTCCCAGGGAGGGTATTTCTTCATCCTCTTCACTTGTGTGTATAAAGGAATCTTTTTAAAAAAAAAACATTTTAGCCTAGTGGCTGAACAAAAAAAAAACTGTAGCCAGCCTACATCCTGAATATAAGAAATCTTACGTTTCACTTCTCTGTCTCCATCACCCAGTCTGATCCTCTAGCTGTGTTGAGGTTAATTTACTAAAGGCAAATAGACTGTTCACTTTACAAGGCAAATTGCACTTTAAAAAGGAATTTGTCCTAGTGGTAAGTAAATGAAGTGAAACTTCACTTTGCAAAAAATACACAAGCATGTACAAGAAAAACAAAAAAAATTGTTTTTGCTTGCACATGATTGGATGATGGAAGTCAGCAGAGCTTCACTTCATTTACTAAGTTATGGGGCAAATCCCCTTGCAAAGTGAACAGTCTTTTTGCCTTTAGCAAATCAACCACTAATTGTTCCTTGCATTGGAGAATGTACTTGATAGTCGCATTCCAATTTGTATACAATCACACACACTGGTTGATTTAGAAATTAATATAGGCTATTTACTAGGCTTGTGCAATTCGTTTCGTAACGAATCGAAATTCGTCCGAATTTAGCAACTTTCGGACATTCGGAAGCATTCGAATTTCCGAACAAAGCAATTACGAATAAAACCGAATCTGAAATAAATTATACCGCAAAATAGCGAATGCCCGAATGCCTTCGGCATAATTCGTTATGAAAAAAGTTACGAATGTACGAATCCATACGAAGCACAATAACACTCACTCTGCTCTGCTCTCTGCTTCTCCCTCACCGTGCTGAACTCCCTCTCAAAATGGTGTACAGGGGCGGAGGCTATAGCCGCATGTAAAAAACGAAAGTAAAATACGAGATTTCAAATCCATTCGAAGCACAATAACACTCACTCTGCTCTGCTCTCTGCTTCTCCCTCACCGTGCTGAACCCTCTCAAAATGGTGTACAGGGGCGGAGCCTATAGCCGCATGTAAAAAACAAAAGTAAAATACGAGATTTCGAATCGTTACAAATAACCGCTATGTATTTAGAAAAGTACAAATCCATTCGAAGCACATTAGGCATAATAGGCAGCGTCGTTGTGAGAGAGACACCGAAAATTACGAATCAACGAACCCAAAAAAAGTTACGAAAGTAGGAGTTCTGTCCAGAATCAACGAAAAACAATGTACTCTACCGAAAGTACGAATTATAAAGCAACAAAAAATTCAACTAAAAATGTCGCTTGCGAAAATACGAATTAGTCCGAACACGAAAAATCCCGTCTAGCAAAATTACGAATGATTACGAATCAACAGGACCGGAAAGAAACGAACCGAAATGGAACGAATTTTTCCGTTGTGCACAAGTCTACTATTTACTTAGCAAAGTGAATTTGCTGATCATTTACGGTATCATTACGTGTGTAAACAGAATAATGTTAACCAGAAATGCTACAGTTTGATCATACAATCACTGCGCAATCTCCTTTAATCCACGTTCACATTGGACCAATTTGGCATGCGATTTGACATGTCAAATATCGCATGCCAAATTGGCAGCTACTGCGACTTTGCGGTGCCGCACTGATTCCCAAAAGTAGTTCCTGTACTACTTTTGGTGACTTCGGGGGCGATTTGAATAGACATCTGTGCATGAACCTGCACAGATGTCTGTCAAATCGCCCTCGAAGTCAGACTGCATTGCCGGTTTAAAATGGTGCGAGTTCAGCTGAACTCGCACCATTTCTAACCCGCATCAGTGTGAACCTGGGCTTATACTTACTAACAAGTATGAATTGTGAGGATGTACCCAAGCCATCCATTTTATTTATAGCCAATCAGGCAGACCATAATTGTTGGCAAATCTAGTGAATGTAATACAATGAGATTGCAAGCTATGTGTACAGCTTTAACCTACTTAACCACTTAAGCCCCGGACCATTATGCAGCTTAAGTACCAGAGGTGTTTTCAGAATTTGGCACTGCGCTGCTTTAACTGGAAATTGTGCGGACATGCAATGTTGTACCCAAACAAAATTTTTCTTCCCACAAATAGAGCTTTCTTTTAACGGTATTTGATTGCTTCTGCGATTTATTTTTTGCGATATAAATGGAAAAAGACTGAAAATTTTGAAAAAAAATGATATTTTCTACTTTTTGTTATAAGAATAAATCTAATAAACTCAATTTTAGTCATACATTTAGGCCAAAATGTATTCAGCCACATGTCTTTAGTAAAAAAAAATGTCAATAAGCGTATATTTATTGGTTTGCGCAAAAGTTATAGTGTCTACAAACTAGGGTACATTTTCTGAAATTTACACAGCTTTTAATTTATGACTGCCTATCTCATTTCTTGAGGTGCTAAAAGGGAAGGGCAGTACAAAACCCCCCCAAATGACCCAATTTTAGAAAGTAGACACCCCAAGGAAATTGCTGAGAGGCATGTTGAGCCCATTGAATATTTTTTTTTTGTCCCAAGTGATTGAATAATGACAAAAAAAAATAAAAAATTACAAAAAGTTGTCACTAAATGATATATTGCTCACACATGCCATGGTTATATGTGGAATTGCACCCCAAAATACATTTTGCTGCTTCTCCTGAGTACGGGGATACCACATGTGTGGGACTTTTTAGGAGCCTAGCCACGGACGGGACCCCGAAAACCAAGCACCGCCTTAAGGATTTCTAGGGGCACAAATTTTTGATTTCACTCCTCACTACCTATCACAGTTTCAAAGGCCATAAAATGCCAAAATAGCACAAACCCCCCCCCAAATGACGCCATTTTGGAAAGTAGACACCCCAAGCTATTTGCTGAGAGGCATGGTGAGTATTTAACAGCTCTCATTTGTTTTTGAAAATGAAGAAAGAAAATATCTTTTTTTTTCTTTTTTTTTTTCAATTTTCAAAACTTTGTGACAAAAAGCGAGATCTGAATAATACTCACCATACCTCTCAGCAAATAGCTTGGGGTGTCTACTTTCCAAAATGGGGTCATTTAGGGGGGTTTTGTGCCATCTGGGCATTCCATGGCCTCCGAAACTGTGATAGGCAGTGAGGAGTGAAATCAAAAGTTTATACCCTTAGAAAGCCTGAAGGCGGTGCTTGGTTTTTGGGGTCCCGTACGCGGCTGGGCTCCCAAAAAGTCTCACACATGTGGTATCTCCGTACTCAGGAGAAGCAACAGAATGTATTTTGGGGTGTAATTCCACATATGCCCATGGCATGTTTGAGCAATATATCATTTAGTGACAACTTTGTGCAAAACAAAATAAAAATAAATTGTCTTTTTTCCACAACTTGTGTCAACATATAAAATATTCCATGGACTCAACATGCCTCTCAGTATATAGCTCGGGGTGTCTACTTTCCAAAATGGGGTCATTTGGGGGGGTTTTGAACTGTCCTGGCATTTTATACACAACATTAGGAAGCTTACATCCACTCTTCTAACCACTTGAAGACAAAGCCCTTTCTGACACTTTTTGTTTACATGAAAACATATATTTTTTTTGCAGGAAAATTATGTTGAACCCCCAAACATTATATATTTTTTTAAAGCAAAGACCCTACAGATTAAAATGGTGGGTGTTGCATTTTTTTTTCCACACAGTATTTGCGCAGCGATTTTTCAAACGCATTTTTTTGGGAAAAAATACACTTTTTTTAATTTTAATGCACTAAAACACACTATATTGCCCAAATGTTTGATGAAATAAAAAAGATGATCTTAGGCCGAGTACATAGATACCAAACACGACATGCTTTAAAATTTTGCACAAACTTGCAGTGGCGACAAACTACATACATTTTTAAAATCCTTTAAAAGCCTTTACAGGTTACCACATTAGATTTACAGAGGAGGTCTACTGCTAAAATTACTGCCCTCGATCTGACCTTTGCGGTGATACCTCACATGCATGGTGCAATTGCTGTTTACATATGACGCCAGACAGACGCTTGCATTCGCCATTGCGCAAGAGCAGGGCGGGACAGGGGTGCTTTTTTTATTTTTTATTAATTTTGCTTTTTTATTTTATTTTTAAACTGTTCCTTCCATATTTTTATTTTTATTGTTATCTCAGGGAATGTAAATATCCCCTATGATAGCAATAGGTAGTGACAGGTACTCTTTTTTTGAAAAAAACTGGGGTCTATTGGACCCTAGATCTTTCCTCTGCCCTCAAAGCATCTGACCACACCAAGATCGGTGTGATAAAATGCTTTCCCAATTTCCCAATGGCGCTTTTTATATCCGGGGGGGACATTCCCTCCCACTGCTTGTAAAAGCAGTCCAGAGGCTAATTAGCCGCTAGGATTGCTTTTAAATGAAAGTCGGCCGCGGGCTGAAAAGAATGATACCAAGATGATACCTAAACCCGCAGGCATCAATCTGGTATAAACATACCAGTACGTTGCTGGTCCTTGTTGGACATGTATTGTAATCTTTTTTTTCATGCAACCTGCTGGTTGAACAGAAAAAAGAGATTGATCGGTGGGTATGCCCACCATTAGAATACCTCTCTTCATCCACCCACTTCTAATGATGGGCATACATGCACCATTTATATATGCCGAACCATGGGGGCATCCTCCCGCAAAAGTTATGCCGCACACACATGGTCTGACTTTTCCACGGGCATGCCTCCATCTGAATTTTGACCATATGTACGCGGCATTAGGAGCAAAATCGCTCCTCCGCCCTGCTGCCCCCATGCTTCGGCATATATGCTCTTTTTTTTTAACTGTGGTGGTGAAATCACCTCCTACAGCACTGGAGTCGCAGGGATCAGGCCTGTCTCTGCGAACGCTGCAGTTGTGTGTGTTGTGTTTTGTAAGTGACAGTGATTGATCGATACTGCACTTGGGTGGCCTGGGCTGGACGGAGGGGCAAAATGCAGGTGCTAGCAGGTATCTGGGCTGATCCCACTAACACTGCGTTTTTGGGAACCCTAAACTGCTGGGAACGCTAGTATAGATCTGATCAGATCAGATATTGATCTGTTCAGATACTATACCACTAAGGGAGGTGTATGCTTCACGCGTGGGTGTTAGCTTTACTGGCACAAACCTGACGCTGCCTGGGGCGACGCAGACCCTCTCTGACGCTAAAACCTAATTGATATCACCCGTCAGGCGATCAGGGGGTTAAACCTTTATTGGGTTATATACGGCGGGTGCCCTGACACTATAAAAAGCAAACTTACTAACCAGCATCACCCGTAACACTTATATGGTGATCACTGGTGAAAGGGTTAACTAGGGGCAATCAGGGGGTTAAACCTTTATTAGGAAATATATGGGGGTACCTGACGCTATATAAAAACCTGACAGGGAACCTAAATAACAAAATAACTAACTGGCTAACCAGTGTCACCAGTAACACTTATACTGTGATCACTGGTGAAAGGGTTAACTAGGGGCAATTAGGGGGTTAAAACCTTTATTAGATAATATATGGGGGTACCTGACGCTATAAAAACCTGCGGCGAACCTAAAAAAAATAACTGGCTACCTATCGGAACCAGCATAACTAAAACAGCGATCAGAAAAACGATTGCTTAGTGACACTGGCAAAAGGGGGTGAAAGGGTTACCTGGGGGGCGATCAAGGGGTTAAACCTTTATTAGGTAATATATGGGGGTACCTGACGCTATAAAAACCTGCGGCGAACCTAAAAAAAATAACTGGCTACCTACCGGCATCACCGACACTAAGACAGCGATCAGAAAAACGATCGCTTAGTGACACTGGCAAAAGGGGGTGAAAGGGTTAGCTGGGGGGGGGCGATCAAGGGGTTAAACCTTTATTAGGTAATATATGGGGGTACCTGATGCTATAAAAACCTGCAGCGAACCTAAAAAAAATAACTGGCTACCTATCGGCATCACCGACACTAATACAGCGATCAGAAAAACGATTGCTTAGGGACAGTGGTGCTAGGGGGTGAAAGGGTTACCTGAGGGGCGATCAAGGGGTTAAACCTTTATTTGGCGGGGGTTAGGGGGCTACACTGGACCTAAAACACTCTGCCCTGACACTTTTACAGTCACAAATGTCACTGATTGCAGTGATCAGTAAATAAATGGTCACTGCAATCAGTAACACTGTGACTGGGGGCTGGGGGGTGATCTGGGGGTGTCTGGGGGGGCCATCGTGTGCCTATGTGTCCTGGTTTCAGTGTGCTGTTTAGTGCACTAACCTGATGTCTTCTCTCAACGACGCTTGGTATATGTGAGCGCCGCAGGAGAGATGACATAACTTCCTCCTGCCTGTGTAAACATTACACAGGCAGAGGAAGCTTTTCATTTGCCAGGAGCGATCGCGAGGGGGTGGCCAGAAACGAATGGCCGTCCCCTCATCATGGATCGCTCCCGGAATGATGCCGACTGCTCACTGTATAGAAGGGGGTCCGATGGGACCCCCCAACTATACGAAGGCAGGCACGTACAGGTACGTGATTGTGCCTGTCCGTGCCATTCTGCCATCGTATATATACAGTGAGCGGTCGTTAAGTGGTTAAGTACAGTATACCAATAATGTTCCAAATCATAAATTCAATATTTTCTACAACCTAATCTGAGTTTTTTTAAATGCATTGGATCTTGTCAACCTGGAAACCATTACATTTGTGTACACTTCCAGTCAAAACTCTGCTGAATAAACATCTTAAATCAAATTAAATCTAAATCTAATTTAAAAGTAATTTAAGACCACCATTTTATTTATCTGTTATAGGCACATATTTGTTAGTCACCTTTTTAACCCTTCCAACTCACCATGTATATGTAAACATTACATAGCACAATGTCCTGTGCTGTGGATGCATTCAATAATGTCTATAATCTATTTCAGGACTAGCAGTGGGCACCTGTGTTTACAGCTAGTTCTATTACAGAGTCAGATACAATGAGAGGGAATTAATTTCCATGTTCATCAATCATGTGAACACAGTGATGTCATAGTGCTCACATAGCAGAAAACATAGCACATAACAAGAAAGTAATAAAAACAAATAAATATAACATAAAACATGTTTAGGTAAGCAAATAAGTCATACGTCCTATGGATGACACCAAATTTGGCCTGGGCAACTAAGTATTAAAAATACCCAATCATGAAAGGGTTATTGATGACAGTATCTTCAGAGCCGGTTCACACAGGGGCAACACGACTTCAACACGACTTCCAGAAGCAACTTCAGACACGACTTGTGCATGAATCACAGCGAGACTTGGAGGAGACTTCAGCAGACTTGGAGGAGACTTCAGCGCAACTTGTGGTCATTAACAACACGACTTGAAGTAAATTCCTTGTGGCTTCTGGGTAAATTCCTTTCTGCTTCCTGTAAAGTTGCCTTCAAAATGAACAGTGATCAGACTTCTAAGCGACTTCCATTGAAATCAATGGGTACAAGTTGCCTACAGGTCACCTAGAAGTCTGATTGAAGTAGTACAGGAACCTTTTTTGAAGTCAGAGCGACTGCAGTCGTGTACATTAAAACATCTCCATTCACTTCAATTAGTTTTAAAAATAGCGCGACTTGGGGCAACACGGGGCGACCTGAAGTCTCGTCCGGAGTCGCCCCTGTGTGAACCGGGTCTTACCGTCCATGCAAATACTGGTAACTAAATTTTTTATTGGAGTTGAGGTTTGCAAGAGAAAATACCCCTGTTTGATGCTGAGAATTCTACCCTAATTAGGTGGATATTGTAGGAGAGAAATAAAAATTGGCATCACCTACTTCTATTGAGCAGAGTCAATGCTGTACTACATTTAGAATGTAAAAGAAGCATATTTTTGTTGAACAAACCGTTGGCATAAATTGAAAATAGCTTGACAATAGTAAATACAGTATTTATGAAAGCAGTCAGTGTGACTTTCACTGAACATTCTGGCTTTGTTCACATCTAGGCTTTTTTGGGTGATTTTGTGCTCCAAGCCTCAGCTCTAAAAACACCCAAAAAGACAAATCCCATTATTTCAATGGCCCCTGTTCACATCTGAGAGTTCTGTCACCTTAACCACTTAAGCCCCGGACCATTTGGCTGGTCAAAGACCGGGCCACTTTTTGCAATTCGGCACTGTGTCGCTTTAACTGACAATTGCGCAGTCGTGCAACGTGGTTGCCAAACAAAATTGACATCCTTTTTTTCCCCACAAATAGAGCTTTCTTTTGGTGGTATTTGATCACCTTTGCGGTTTTTATTTTTTAAACAAAAACAGAGCGAGGATTTTGAAAAAAAGCAATATTTTAAAATTTTTGCTATAATAAATATCCACCAAAAATATTTAAAAAAAACAATTGTTTTCCTCAGTTTAGACCGATACGTATTCTTCTAAATATTTTTGGTAAAAAAAAATCGCAATAAGCGTTTATTGATTGGTTTGCGCAGAAGTTATAGCGTCTACAAAATAGGGGATAGTTTTATGTCATTTTTATTATTAACTTTTTTTTTACTAGTAATGGAGGCGATCTGCGATTTTTATAGTGACTGTGACTTTATGACGGACACATTGGACACTTTTGACACTATTTTGGGACCATTGTAATTTTTACAGCGATCAGTGCTATAAAAATGCACTGATTACAGTAAAAATGACACTGGCAGTGAAGGGGTTAACCAGGAGGGGGCGCTGAAGGGGTTAAGTGTGTCCTAGGGTGTGCTTCTAACTGTAGGGGAGATGGGCTGTGTGTGACACAACACTGATCATCGCTCCCGATTACAGGGAGCTGTGATCACTGTCCTGTCACTAGGAAGAATGGGGAAATGCTTGTTTACATCAGCATTTCCCCGTTCTTCCTCACCGTGAGACGATCCCGGGTATCCCCGCGGACATCGAATCCATGGGACCCGCGGTCGGACTCACGGAGCTCGCAGCGGGCGCGCGCGCCCACAATGCCGCTCTTGTGGGCGCGCCATTCTGCCAAAGTATATCGGCGTGACACGGTCCTTAAGTGGTTAAGCAAAACGCCCGTCGCTCAAAAAAGTACATGAGCTTCTTTTTTGGCAAATTACAGGCGTTTTACAGCTTTTCATTGGTGACTTGTCAACTTCAAAATGCCTGTACAAAAACATTGCAAAAACTCTGCAAAAACGTCTGAAAAAAAAAACGCCTGAAAAAATACCAGAAAGACGCCTTTAAAATAGCAATGCCTAGATGTGAACGGAGCATCACTGGTGGTGAATTAATCACTTCTGCTTCAGGAAGAATTACTTGCAATTAGGCTTGGTCATTTCAGTAAGCTGCCCGATGCGCAAGAAACAAGGAAAATAAGTCCCTGACCCTTTTCCAAAATCTTACTGCACCAAAACGCATAGTGCGACTTGTGGTCATTAACAACACAACTTGAAGTAAATTCCTTGTGGCTTCTGGGTAAATTGTGCTTTGGCACACAAAAACACATGTTTTAGCATATAAATGGGGTTGCTTTTAATTTTAAGAATTAATGGCAATGCCAAGCGCTTCCTAAAAGACAACATGTTTCTGTGCATGTTAGAAAAACAATTTTGCACACATTCCCGACTTGTACTAATATGAACCTAACCTCAGGCCCCTGGGGCGGGAGGTGCGGTGGCGGTATAGCGCCGCTATTTTTAGCAGCGCTATACCGTTGGAATTGCGTCGGAATTGCGGTGGTATTCGGCCGCTAGCGGTGCGGTTTTAACCCCCGCTAGCGGCCGAAAAAGGGTTAATACCGCCCGCAATGCACCTCTGCAGAGGCGCATAAACACACCGCTCCAAAAATGCTGGTAGCAGGAATTTTGGAGCGGTCCCGCTAGCGCACCGCTCCAGTGTGAAAGCCCAAGGGCTTTCACACTGGGGAAACAGCAGCCGCTGTTTAGGGTCGGTTTTCAGGCGCTATTTTTAATGCAATAGCGCCTCCAAACCGATCCAGTATGAAAGGGGCCTCAGTGTTTAGTGAATGTCAAATTCACAGTTTTATAAATATGCCCTGTCATGTTTATTTGTTTATACAATAATTATGAAATAGTCCTACCTGTATTGTTTCCTTGCATCGTAACCAACTGCATTTGACTCCCAAATTTTTGTTGCAAGGACCCGTACTGTGTTCAGGAACAGGATGAAATTCAGCTGGATGATAGAAAAAAATAAATTACTAAGCCATAATATACTTCAGCAGATACCAGGTACCGACATGACATGATTGATATGATTTGTAATTGTATTTCTAAATGCCTCTTTAATAAATACTGATTTGAATAAAGTATATAATTGATACAAATAGTTGTATTGTTGATACTTTGTACATCCTAAAAGAAACAAATTACATAAAAGCTTACATAATATTTTCTCAGCTAATAAAGTACAACCTTTGCTTTAACATTTTTGTCTAAGAAGGTGATAAATCAGAGTGGTTATTATTTAAGTGCTAGTTCACAACAGACGCAGTTCCGTTCAGTTCCGTGTGCTTTTTTTCTGCACTAAAAATGCATGCACAGTGTTTAACATCTATTCCAATGGCTCTAGTTCACACCAGTGCAGTCAGTCAGTTCCAGTCAGTTTCCGGTGCAGAAACTGACCGGAAATGGATCGGAACTGACTGTATTGGTGCAGAAAAAACTGAACTGCACGGAACTACATGGAACTGCATCTGGTGTGAACTGGCCCTAAAAGGTTTCTAAAGTCTTGATTAAAAAAAAAAATGCCATGATGGGGGGCGGAGCCGGCAAGCGAGGAGAATGGCCGCATGAGAACACAGCTCCCGGCCATCTGAACTTTCCGGACCTATTTACAGCGACTCAGGGCACTCTGGAACGGTGGTTTTTGGTCACTGCAGGTCGGGGACACCAGCAGAGCATGCGAAGGAAGAGAAGGGAGAGAACTGCGCCGGGTAAGATGACGGACTTTTACTCACTGTCAGACCGCCATAGCCGCCAAGATGGCGCCGGCGACGTGCAGGGACCTGCACACACACACAGCCAGAATTCAATCAGAGGGCATGTGGCAAGCGCTTCTCCCCAATCCTTCCCTGATCAAATGCTGCCAAGCTCCCAGTCATCCTCCACGGCTAATAGCCCTGTGAAAAACAGGCAGAGGCTCTCTCTGCCTGCTTCCATGACCGTTACTGAAGGGGAGGGCAGCTTGAGGATTGATGACACACTAGAATTTCAGGATGCCATAGCGGCTTTCCCTACAAACAACCAGCCTGTCATGGACTCCACTTTAAAAGAAATGCTGGTGTCCCTTAGAGGAGCTATTCATACAGATATGCTGCAGCTTGTGACCCAATGTAAATATGAAGTGACTGAAGTCAGGGACAGGGTGACCCATATAGAGAACAAGATGGGGGACTTTTCTGAGACCTTTAATACTATGGTGGATGCACACAATGAACATGAGGAGGACATTGTATGGCTCAAAGCAAAGGTCACTGACCTCGAGGACCGTTCCAGAAGGAACAATATTAAAATCAGAGGTAGCCCCGAATCAGTAAAGAACGCAGAACTAACCGCTTTCCTTACTAATATAATGAAAGAAGCCCTCCCTGACTTGCCCCTGGAGGAAATTATCATAGACCGAATACATAGACTGCCTAAACCGAAACATATCCCTGAGAAGTTACCCAGGGACACCATTGCTAGGATTCACTACTACACAGTTAAAGACAAACTGATGTCTGTGACAAGGCGGGCTAATAATCTTCCTGATTGCATGCAGGGACTGTCCTTCTTTGCTGATCTATCTGCACATACAATGCAAAGGAGACGTAATCTCATGACCATAACCAAACCTCTTAGAAACCACCAGATTCCTTACCGCTGGAAATACCCTGCAAACCTACTAATTACCAAGGGTGAAAAGGAATTTTTGGTGACTACCTTAGAGGATGGCATCAAGCTACTGGAGAGATGGAAGATTCTCCCTATTGAAACAGCAGAGGATCACCAACCATCTGATTCCTTCCATACTCGCACTAAATGACTATGAGGCAAGGCTGCATATAGTGCCCTCTCATAATTGCTCACCTCAACATGTTCCGGAAGTTCTACCGGCGTTGATTTTCATTTCTTTATACCCCATTTTCAGCAGGTTAACCCCTGCCCAGATTTCATTAGAAATCGTGCATTTTTAAAGTGCGCCTAGTTCTGTGCAAACTAGTTTTTTTTCTTTTTTTTTTCTTTTTTTTTTTATATATCTCTACGTTTGACCTGTTTTCTGGTTTATCTCACCATTTTTTCTCTCAGGCTATAGACTTGTACTTCCAGTTTGAATTGTTTTCTTCACCAGCCAGAAAAAACCGACCACATCACAGAAGAAACCTATCTCAACCAGCTAAACCTATCGCAGGTACGCCATCACATACGTGTCACACCACTTCCTATCACTGACCCTTTTTCTTTCAGTGGCATTGACACTTGTACGGTCTTACCTTTTCCACTATACCTACTCACCTGACAATGGCATTTAAAATTACATCTATGAATGTGAATGGCTTAAACAGCCCACAAAAGAGACATATGCTATGGAAGGAAGCTCGTGCTCAAAATTGTGATGTATTCTGCATCCAGGAGACTCATTTTAAAGCGAACAACCACCCTACTCTAAAACATAACCTGTATCCACAAACTTTTGTGGCATGTGCCCCTTCTAAAAAGAGAGGGGTGGCTATCTTGGTAAAAAACACGGTAGAGTTCAAGCTACTTTCTAGTCACTGTGACAAAGAGGGTAGATACATTATTCTATCTTGTGAAATTAATGGAGTAACATATACAATAGTAAATATTTATGTACCAAATTCTAGACAATTGCATTTCCTGAATAGACTCTGGAAAAAAATTAAACAACAGGGTTCAGGGCACATCATACTTTGTGGTGACTTGAACTCCATATCTGATCTTCACCTGGATAACTCTAATGCCTCTATCAGGAAAAGCATCAGACATACATTATCGAACTTTCTCAGCTCAAACAGCCTTTATGATATTTGGAGATGTCAGCACTCCAACAAAAAAGACTTCACTTTTTTTCTCCCGGGTCCACTTGTCCTACTCAAGGATTGATATGTTCCTGACGGACAAATTTTTGTTGCAAAGGGTTTCACACTCAGACATTGGTCATATCACGTGGTCTGACCATGCCCCAGTGTCTGTCATTGTGGGGAGCCGGGGGCTAACGACCTGGGCGAATAGATGGAGAAATGATGTCCATTTATTCTCAGACCCAATCATTGCAAAAGGCATTGAGAACTCATTGATAGAATTATTTGCTAATAATGACACCACAGATGTTTGTGGAATACCCATAAAGCCTTTATCAGAGGGTTACTCATGAAGCAAAGTGCTTCACTAAGGAGAAGGAGGGGGCAGCACATGGATTCCATTATGAGGGATATCTCGGGCTTGGAGGCTCAGAACAAATCTTCCCCTACTGTTGAAATTAGCAATAAATTGGCTGTGGCTCGAGATGACCTTCGAACCTTGCTTGTATCACATCATGTACGTAATACCCACAAATTTAGGTCTAACTTTTACACGAATGGTAACAAGGCCGGTAAACTACTAGCGAACCAAATTAAAGAGAAAGTCCTGAAACAGAAAATCCCACACTTCTACCACCCCAAAAGTGGATCCAAATTGACCAACCCTAAAGATATAGCAGATGCGTTTAGCAGCTATTACGGTACCTTGTATAATCTACAGGAAGATACTGGGATACCACAACCTACCCCGAATCTCATAGACGGTTTTTTACAAGATATATCTCTTCCTCAGCTGTCCCAAGATGATTTAGATTCCCTGAATTCCCCAATATCTATTCTAGAAATTACAAACACCATTTCAAACCTTCCAAACAACAAATCACCTGATCCTGACGGGTATTCTTCGGAATACTATAAAAAATTTGCTAGTACGCTATCACCTATATTACTTTGGGTTTTCCAAGCTGCTGCCTCCTCCGCCTCATTCCCCTCAGAAATGTTACAGGCCACGGTGGTGACGCTACCTAAACCAGGGAAGGAGCCGGACAGAGCACAGAATTTCAGGCCTATTTCACTTTTGAATGTTGACCTAAAGGTATATGCCAAGATTTTGGCCAACAGAATTTCGAGCCTGCTCCCCACGCTGATTAAACCCGACCAGGTTGGGTTTGTGGTTGGCAGGCAAGCTACAGATGCCACAAGGCGGATCCTAAATTTAATACACTCATCACATTCTTCTAAGAAACCCTCAATCCTCCTGTCATTGGACGAGAAGGCCTTTGACAGGATCCACTGGGGCTATCTGTCAAAGGTTCTTACAAAGTTCGGTTTCTCAGGCAACATATGGTTCAGCCATATCAGCTTTATACTCAAACCCCTCAGCTATGGTTTTCACGGAAGGTATGTTCTCTGAACAATTCTCAATCACGAATGGCACAAGGCAGGGGTGCCCTTTGTCACCCCTGATCTTTGCCCTTGTGATGGAACCTTTGGCTGAAAAAATTAGAACCAACCCCCAAATTAATGGCATTCGTCTAGCTAAAGAAGACCACACAATTACACTATTTGCGGATGACGTGATTCTGTCGCTCTCCGATCCGGCTCAGTCGCTACCAGTAGTACACGAAATATTGGAACTATTTAATGCAGTGTCATATTACAGGGTGAATGCTACTAAGTCAAGTATATTGAACTTAGGTGTCGATTGTAAAACTAAATCTCTTATACAAGAAAAGCTACCATATCCCTGGGCAAAGGAAGCAATTCATTACCTGGGCATTACATTGACTCCCTCAATTTCCCAACTATATAGCTCTAATTTTGAACCCCTGATAAATAAATTTACGCAGGAAATGCTTAAATTCAAAAGATTCTATCTTACCTGGTCAGGTAGATTAACAGCATACAAAATGATCTTACTTCCCAAATTGCTTTATTACTTTAGAGCCCTCCCGATCCAACTACCCAGCTCATTTTATGCGGCTATGCAACGAGCCTTGTCTCAATTCATTTGGGAAGGGAAGAGAGCCAGATGCTCTCATGACATTCTCATGAAACACAGAAAAGCAGGGGGGATGGGGTCCCCAATATTAGGAATTACCACATGGCAGCGATCTTAGATCAGGCCAAATCGTGGTTCAACACCTTGGACCCAATTCATTGGTGTAGAGCAGAGCAGGTGCAGATCAATCAAGGTAAACTCCAAAACCTACTGCTAGTTACACCCTTAGAAAAAACATCACCATGTAAGATGATCCCAACTGTAGCAGCTACAATATTGGCATGGGAATATTTCTTAACAAGTAAGAATCCCCACACTACTCACAAAAAGATACCAATCCCAGTGACAGCACTCTCATTCCTCTCTCCAAACCTAGACACACGACATTGGGAGCGATATGATATCAAACATATACCGGACATGTTCAACCAGGGCCGCGTCAAAACTTTCTCAGAGCTACGGACTGAACATTCTGTCCCTGAGAAGGAATTTATGGTATATGCTAGGATTGACAGTATCATTTCTACTCTTAAGACACAACACATAGAAATCCCTGAAACCATTTACGAATTATGGCACTCATTTCCCAAGCCCAAAAAAGGAATAAGGGAATTTTACAATCTCTTACATAGTAAACTCCATTTTGTAATCCTGAAACAGCTCTTGAAATGGGAAACAGACTTAGATATATCTATCTCCCAGGTACAGTGGAAGCGAGCAATTAAAGCAAACTATACTCATATTAAATGTTCAAATTACAGGGAAATAGCACAGAAGATACATTTGAGATGGTACAGAACCCCCTATATATTAGCAAAATTTCAGGGACACTCATCCAACCTATGCTGGAGGGAATGCGGACATGTGGGCACCTTGGCTCATATGCTTTGGTTCTGTGTATCTCTGCGTAGTTTCTGGGCTGCAATAGCTTGGCTGATAGCTAAATTGACAGGAATACTAAACAAATTGAGAGTGGAACAAGCTTTACTGAGTGTTAACATGGATTTATACCCAACACCCTACCGAACATTAGTAATGCACATACTATACGCTGCTAGGCTGGTGCTGGCCCGTAAATGGAAGTCATCAGACCCTCCCACAGTAGGGGAGGTACTGAAATTAGTGGATGACTCTTATACATACGAGAAATCCATTGCATTCAGAGAAGGAAAACTAACAGAATTTACGAATAACTGGCACTTATGGGGAAGTTACAAATCTGATAGATAATGCAGTATGCATAAAGTTACAGAGTTACGTTTAGTACCATGCAGGTACTTCTACTTCTACTTTTCTATTTTTCTATGTAAGACCAAAGAACAGAAACTGGTCAATGTTTACCAAATTTAATAAATGTTATATCGGAGTATAGTTCTCCAGCTCTATCTTAATGATAGATGGTTATATAAAGTTTTTTCTTTTTCTTTCTTATTTTTTGAGTACAATGTATATTGGACGGTTATATAGATTACAATTAGTTTTGATCGAAGGACTTGATTGATTCTGTAGATGTAAACAGGGATAATCTTACTGGTATGTCAGTTGCATTACTATGTAAAGTATTCTGTAGAAGCTGTACTCTATGGTCTGTACTTGATATATTCTTATAACCCAATAAAAATTATTTTCAAAAAAAAAATGCCATGACGACATCACGGAGCTGGTGGATGTTAGAGACCTTGCGCTCCTCCAATTTTCCATTTGCTTGTCTTCAGCAAACTGTTTGCAGGCTTTTTTGTGCAACATCTTTAGAAGAGGCTTCCTTCTGGGACGACAGCCATGCAGACCAATTTTATGCAGTGTGTGGCATATGGTCTGAGCACTGACAGGCTGACTCCACACCCCTTCAACCTCTGCATCAATGCTGGCAGCACTGATATGTCTATTTCCCAAAGACAACCTCTGGATATGACGCTGAGCACATGTACTCAACCTCTTTGGTCGACCATGGCGAGGCCTGTTCTGAGTGGAACATGTCCTGTTAAACCGCTGTATGGTCTTGGCGACCATGCTGCAGCTGTTTCAGGGCCTTGGCAATCTTCCTAAAGCCTAGGCCATCTTTATGTAGAGCAACAATTCCTTTTTTTAGATGCTCAGAGAGTTCTTTGCCATGAGGTGCCATATTGAACTTCCAGTAACCAGTATGAGAGAGTGAGAGTAGGGATGAGCTTCGAGTTCGACTCGAACATTGCCTGTTCGCCCGTTCGCCTAACAGCGAACAATTTGGGGTGTTCGCGGCAAATTCGAAAAGCCGTGGAACACCCTGTAAAAGTCTATGGGAGAAATCTAAAGTGCTCATTTTAAAGGCTTATATGCAAGTTATATTCATAAAAAGTGTTTGGGGACCTGGGTCCTGCCCCAGGGGACATGTATCAATACAAAAAAAAGTTTTAAAAACTGAAGTTTTTTCGGGAGCAGTGATTTTAATAATGCTTAAAGTGAAACAATAAAAGTGAAATATTCCTTAAAATTTCGTACCTAGGGGGTGTGTATAGTATGCCTGTAAAGTAGCGCTCGTTTCCCGTGCTTAGAACTGTCCCTGCACAAAGTGTAATTTCTGAAGGAAAAAGTCATTTAAAAGTACTCGCGGCTATAATGAATTGTCGGCTCCCGGCAATACAGAGAAAAGTCATTGAAAGTCATTGATAAAAAAAAATGCAACGGAAACCTGCGTTACATCAGAGGGGGGCGGGGTCACCCGCATGTCACTGAGTAAGCCCGGCTATCCCCTTGCGTCAGAGGGGGACGGGGTCACGTGACAGGTGGCCCCGTCCTCAGCTACACAAGACCTGTCAGGCTGCGGCGACGATATTACCGGGCTGCGCTGGACATCTCATCGCTGGAGCCTGGACCTGGATGGAGAGGAGATCATCCACCGCTGGACCCCAGAGAGGAGAGCATCCATCGCAGGATGAAAGGTCTGGTATGGATATTTGGGGGGAACGCCACGTATTTTTTTTTTTAATTTGACGCAGGGTTCCCCTCAATATCCATACCAGACCTGATTGGCCTGGTAATTTAATTTTGAGGGGACCCCCACAATTTTTTTTTTTATCAATGACTTTCAATGACTTTTCTCTGTATTGCCGGAAGCCGACAATTCATTATAGCCGTGAGTACTTTTAAATTACTTTTTTTCCTTCAGAAATGACACTTTGTGCAGGGACCGTTCTAAGCACGGGAAACAAACGCTACTTTACAGGCATACTATACACACCCCATAGGTACAAAATTTAAAGGAATATTCCACTTTTATTGTTTCACTTTAAGCATTATTAAAATCACTGCTCCCGAAAAAACAGGCATTTTTTTAACTTTTTTTTTGCACCCAGGTCCCCAAACATTTTTTATGACAATAACTTGCATATAAGCCTTTAAAATTAGCACTTTAGATTTTTCATGTTCGAGTCCCATAGACTTTAACGGTGTTCGGATGTTTGAACAAATGTATTGCCTGTTCGCATGTTCTGATGCGAACCGAACTGGGGGTGTTCGGTTCATCCCTAAGTAAAAGCAATAAAAAACAAATTTAACACGCCTGCTCCCCATTCACACCTGGGACCTTGTAACACTAATGAGTCACATGCCACTGGGAAGGGAAATGGCTTATTGGGCCCAATTTGGACATTTTCATTTAGGGATAGCTCACTTTTGTTGCCAGCTGTTTAGACATTAATGGCTGTGTGTTAGGTTATTTTGAGGGGACAGCAAATTAACACTGTTATACAAGCTATACACTCACTACTTTACATTGTAGCAAAATGTAATTTCTTCAATGTTGTCACATGAAAATATATAAAAAATGATTTACAAAAATGTGAGGGGTGTACTCACTTTTGTGAGATACTGTGTGTATATATATATATTGTGAGGGGGTTAGCTCGGCAGCGGGTGTGTGTGACCCCCGGGATGGGCTCCCCACACAAAACAGGCCCAGCAAACGGAGGTTGTGGTTTTCAAAATCAAAAAAGGTGCGGTTTATTTTCTATTTACAGTGACAAAACACAGCAAAGCAAAAGAAACATAACCAAAAATAAATCCTGGTCAAGTTGACCTCTGACTAAACATACAGGTTTCCTAACTAACAACTGGGATCAGCCTAGTGCTGTCCTAGTCCCTAAGTCCCTGGTTTAGTAAAAGTCCAAACAAATAGCCACACAGGCTTTGCCTCACCGCACAGGGGTTCACTCTCCCTAGACAGTCCACACAGGTCTGGTTCCAGGCATGAGCTAACACCTAATGAATCTGGGAGTTCTTATAGAGGCCTAAATGAGCTGACAAGCTTCAGCTGGCCTCATCAACTCCCTGTCTGTACGACGCCCCACACTCTCCCTAGAGGTATGAGTCATCCATGAGCCTACTAGCCTCAGCTGGGCTTATACAACTCTCCACCCTAGTTGTATAAGTCAGCATAAAGCCTGAATCTGGGAGAAATATATCTACCCCCCTGGATGCAACCAGGTGACTTTACCTTCCTGCTGTCACATACCCCCCCCCTCTTGTTTTAACCTCGGGGTTGGAACACCAGCAATCAGGCATTCATGTACTCGAGACAAAGCATCCACATTCCCCATTTGAACGCCAGGGCGATGCTTTACTGTGAAGTTGAATTCCTGGAGGGCCAGGAACCACCTATTCACTCTTCTATTTGTTTCCTTGTTTTGAGCCATCCACTTTAACGGAGCGTGATCCGTAACCATGTCAAAGTGCCTACCTAGCAGGTAGTACCGAAGGGAATCTAGAGCCCACTTCACCGCTAAACACTCCTTTTCAACGGTGGCGTAATTTACCTCATGGGACTTCAACTTCCTGCTGAGGTAAATGACTGGGTGCTCTTCCCCGTTCCAGACCTGGGACAATACTGCTCCTAACCCCACATCTGACGCATCACTTTGTACGACAAAGTCTTTAGAGAAGTCGGGTGAGTACAACACTGGCTGGCTACATAAGGCTTGTTTCAAGAATTGGAATGCTGCCTCAGCCTCGGGGGTCCATTTAATCATGACCGACCCTTTCCCCTTCGTCAGGTTGGTTAGGGGCACAGCCTTAGAAGCAAAGTGGGGAATGAATCGCCGATAATACCCAGCGATTCCCAGAAAGGCTCGTACCTGCTTCTTGCTGTTGGGACGTGGCCAACTCTGGATGGCCTCGACTTTGTTGAGTTGGGGTTTTATTACTCCCCTCCCAATGGTGTACCCAAGATATTTGGCCTCCTCCTGCCCAATGGTACACTTCTTGGGGTTAGCCGTAAACCCCGCTTCCCGAACAGAGTCCAGGACTGCTTGCACTTTTGGCAGATGTGAGGCCCAATCTGTGCTATGGACAATTACGTCATCCAGGTAAGCCGCAGCATACTTCCGATGGGGCCTCAGCATCTGGTCCATTTTCCGCTGGAACGTGGCCGGCGCATTCTGTAACCCGAACGGCATTCTTTTATATTGGAACGCCCCGTCTGGGGTTACAAATGCGGTTTTCTCTTTGGCCAATTTGGCCAGGGGGATTTGCCAATACCCTTTTGTGAGGTCAAGAGTCGTCATGTATCGGGCTGTTCCCAGCCGGTCGATCAACTCATCTATACGTGGCATGGGGTAGGTGTCAAATTTTGTAACTTTGTTCAACTGACGAAAATCGTTACAAAATCGCCAGCTCCCATCCGGTTTAGGCACCAACACAATGGGACTAGACCAATCACTTTGGGACTCCTCTATCACCCCTAAGTTCAGCATTTTCTGTACTTCCTCCCGTATTGCCTCCCGTCGGGCCTCTGGGATCCGATAGGGTTTTAACTTCACCCTTTCACCGGGCGGGGTAATGATGTCATGCTCTACCCCAGATGTTTGTCCCGACAGCTCAGAGAATACCTCCTTGTTGCGAAGCACAAACTCCTTAACCTCCTGTTGTTGGGGTTGTGACAAGGTGGCTGCTATTCCAACCTCAGGAATCACGCAACCAGTTTGAGCTGGTGACCAAGTGTCTGCGACTAGGGACTCTCTATCCCTCCAGGCTTTCAACAGATTAACGTGATAGATCTGTTCGGGCTTTCGCCTTCCTGGTTGTCTGACCTTGTAATTCACTTCGCTCACTTTTTCCATTATCTCGTAGGGGCCTTGCCATTTGGCAAGGAATTTACTTTCAACCGTAGGGACAAGTACCAGTATCCTATCCCCCGGGGAAAAGGTACGGGTCTTGGCTCCACTGTTGTACACTCTCTGCTGTGCTAACTGCGCTTGGGCCAAATGTTCCTTCACGATGGGCATTACCTGTGCAATTCGGTCTTGCATCAGGGCGACATGCTCAATCACACTCCTGTGGGGAGAACTCTCACTTTCCCAAGTTTCCTTGGCAATATCCAACAGCCCTCTTGGGTGTCTCCCATACAGTAACTCAAAGGGGGAGAATCCCGTAGAGGATTGGGGCACCTCCCTAATAGCAAACATCAGATAAGGAAGTAGACAGTCCCAATCCTTTCCATCTCTATCCACCACTTTCTTCAACATTTGCTTTAGGGTTTTGTTGAATCTTTCAACCAGCCCATCGGTTTGGGGGTGATACACAGATGTACGTAATTGCGTCACTTTGAACAATTTACACAGCTCCTTCATAACCCGGGACATAAAGGGTGTACCTTGGTCCGTAAGCAGTTCTCTACAAATACCCACCCGGCTAAACACAAGAGATAGCTCTTTGGCTATGGTTTTGGCCGAGGTATTTCGGAGAGGGATCGCTTCTGGATAACGGGTGGCATAGTCCATTATAACTAATATGTACTGGTGCCCCCTAGCGGACTTGATTATAGGACCTACCAAATCCATGGCGATCCTCTCAAACGGGACCTCAATGATGGGTAGAGGGACCAGCGGGCTACGGAAATGTGGCATCGGGGCCGACCTCTGACACACAGGGCAGGAGGAACAATAATTTTCTATGTCCTTTATCACCCCCGGCCAATAGAATCTCTGTAATACCCTCTCTCGGGTTTTCTCTGTCCCCAGATGACCTCCAAGAATGTGCCCATGGGCCAACTCCAACACCAACTTCCTGTAAGGTTTGGGCACCACAAGCTGCTCAACGGTTTCTTCTGCCCTTTTTGCCACCCGATACAGTAGGTCCTTCTCTACGCTGAAGTATGGGTAAGTGCAGGTATTATCTGGGTTCACTAACTCGCCATCTATTTTCACTACGTTTTCCCGTGCCTTTATTAGGGCGGGGTCTTTCAACTGTTCTGTGGCAAAGTTTTCCCTGTGAACCTCAAGATCAGAAAACTCCACAGACGGTAGGTTTTCGTCTGAGGAGGTGGGCTCCTCTCCAGTTTCTTGAGTCTCCCCTGCCAATACTGATAAGGGAAATTCCGGAGAGTCCTCACCACTCTCAGGGGAGTTCTGGCTATCCCATTCCTGGTACATAGGGGCACCAGTGGGGGGCTCAGGATCATCCCACAGTTCCCAGAACTTCGGAAAATCCCTTCCCACAATGGCGTCATGCGGTAACTGAGATACTAAGCCCACTGGATGAGAGAGGGTACCTTTGGGGGTCTTGAAACACACTGTAGTCACTGGATACTCTCGGGTGTCCCCATGCACACAAATAACAGCTACCTTGCTATTCCCAGAGACCTCTGTTTTAACTAACTCAGCCTTTATCAGGGTCACAAGGCTACCTGAATCCAGCAATACCACAACATTTCTACCATTAACACACATTTTGCATAAATGTTTCTCAGTTCCTCGAATGGCAGTGCATGCGACTGTCGCACACAGCGACTGACGTCTGCCCATCAGAAAGTCACACTGCATGGGTTCCTCCACAACCGGGCAATTGGCTGCAATATGTCCCGCTTGCCGGCAGCGGTAGCAAACGATCCTTCTTGCCGCCTCTTGAGCCGCTGATTTCCCAGGCTGTTCTCGCCAAACTTGGGGTAGAGCTCCCACCCTCTCACTCTCTCCACCCTCACCCCTTGGAATCCTCTTATCCGCCCCTGGGGATGGTCTGGTCTTAGGGTGGAAAGTCCGAGTGTCTCTGGAAGAGGCCGTCAGGTTCTCTGTAGCCAAGTATTTCTCCACACGATCCACAAGACCATCGGCCGTCTCTGGGTCTCCATGGCTTACCCACTTTTGGATGGCAGTAGGAAGAGCTCTCAAAAACCGATCCATTACAACACGTTCCACAATCTTTGGTGCGGACAAAGTCTCTGGCTGTAGCCACTTTCTGCTTAGGTGAATGAGATCATACATTTGAGACCTGGGGGGTTTTCCAAGCTGGAAAGTCCAGTTATGCACACGCTGAGCCCGGACAGCCTGGGTGACACCCAGCCTTGCCAATATTTCAGCTTTTAGCATCACATAGTCTTTTGCTTGGTCAGGCTCTAGGTCATAGTAAGCCTTCTGCGATTCACCAGTTAACAGAGGAGCCACCAGTCCAGCCCACTGCTCCTCAGGCCACTTTTCTCTTTCAGCAGTCCTTTCAAATGTGGTCAAAAATACCTCTGGATCATCCTCTCCAGTCATTTTTGTCAATAAACGACTCACCCCAAAGGACGCGGTATTAGTGGGACGGCTTTCCTCACTGGTCTGCGGACGTTGCTGCATTACTGCTTCCATTTGTTGTAGTCTCTGCTCTTGCTTCTGTAACAGGTCTATGAAGCGGGCCTCAGATTGCTGCTGGGCTTGTTGCTGAGCTGCAAGGCTCTGTTGATGAGCTTGCTGCTGGGCTGCGAAGTTCTGTTGTTGAGCTGCAAGGCTCTTTTGCAAACCTGCATTTGTCTGCTGTTGATTGGCATTTGCTAGAGCCAGGTGCTTCAGTATCTCCTCCATGCTGGCTTAAAAAAACTGCCACTGGTTCTCCACCAACTGTGAGGGGGTTAGCTCGGCAGCGGGTGTGTGTGACCCCCGGGATGGGCTCCCCACACAAAACAGGCCCAGCAAACGGAGGTTGTGGTTTTCAAAATCAAAAAAGGTGCGGTTTATTTTCTATTTACAGTGACAAAACACAGCAAAGCAAAAGAAACATAACCAAAAATAAATCCTGGTCAAGTTGACCTCTGACTAAACATACAGGTTTCCTAACTAACAACTGGGATCAGCCTAGTGCTGTCCTAGTCCCTAAGTCCCTGGTTTAGTAAAAGTCCAAACAAATAGCCACACAGGCTTTGCCTCACCGCACAGGGGTTCACTCTCCCTAGACAGTCCACACAGGTCTGGTTCCAGGCATGAGCTAACACCTAATGAATCTGGGAGTTCTTATAGAGGCCTAAATGAGCTGACAAGCTTCAGCTGGCCTCATCAACTCCCTGTCTGTACGACGCCCCACACTCTCCCTAGAGGTATGAGTCATCCATGAGCCTACTAGCCTCAGCTGGGCTTATACAACTCTCCACCCTAGTTGTATAAGTCAGCATAAAGCCTGAATCTGGGAGAAATATATCTACCCCCCTGGATGCAACCAGGTGACTTTACCTTCCTGCTGTCACAATATATATATATATATATATATATATATATATATACACATATTAATTAATATAAAAAATATATTCTGACATGGTCGTACAGGTTAAATTGTGTCTTTCATGGCTAGATAAGAGTGTATCTAAAGCTAAAATGGTGGCTTGTATGTGTATTTTGTAAACATAAGTGGAATTTTGAACTAAAGTGGACAGTTAAAAACCAGGAGTTTAAAACAGGAGTTAAGACAGGAGTCTTCTAAACTGTGAGTAACATCTTAAACTTCCTACAAGTAATTATATTGTAACTGGGAAATGAGTGCTAGCAGGGTTGAAGGTTTTGCTCAGTGCACAGTGTGCCACATGTATGCAAAATTGGTGCAACAGCTCCAGGATGGACACCGCTGTGACAGATGTGAGCAGGTTGCCCTTCTGGAAGCTCGCATTAGAGATCTGGAGGAGCAAGTTGCAACACTGGGCAGAAAGGACAACCTTGAAAGGGGTCCTCTGCTCGCTGAGCAGGTGGTCAGTAGGGCTGATGTGGAGGGTGGAGGGGCAAGTCAGGATTATCAGATAGGAAGATGGGATAATGTAGTTAGAGGGAGTGGAAGGGGCTTGCAGAAAAGGAAGGCCAGTCCTGTATTTGTGCATCAAAACATATTTTCCAAGTTGGGTGAAGATGTGGAGGTGGCAAACACAGAGGTGGCAGCCCTAGATGTCACTGCTACCCCTAACAGCCGGGAGAGCAACCCATCTAGTAGAGGTGGTGAGGGGAGTGCAGGTAGGCCTAGACAGTTGGTGGTTATAGGGGATTCTATAATCAGAAGGACTGATAGAATAATTTGTCGCCAGGATCGCCTCAACCGAATGGTTTGCAATCTCCCTGGTGCCAGGGTTTGGCATGTGGTGGACCGGGTGGATAGATTACTGGGAGGGGCTGGGCATGACCCAGCTGTCTTGGTCCACGTTGGAACCCATGACAGTATACATGGAAGGTGGAGGCTCCTTAAGAATCAATTTAAAGAACTAGGCTGCAAGATGAAGGCAAGGACCTCCAAGGTGATATTCTCTGAAATATTGCCTGTGCCATGCACAACACAGGAAAGGCAGGGGGAGATTAGAGAGCTGAATGCATTGCTAAAGGCCTGGTGTAGGGAGGATGGATTTGGGTTTCTAGAGCACTGGGCTGACTTTTCATTAGGGTGCAACCTATATGCTAAAGACGGTTTGCACTTAAATGGAAGGGGGTCTGCTGTGCTAGGGGAGAGGTTTATGGGAAGGCTGGAGGAGTATTTAAACTAGGATTGAGTGGGGAGGGTGAACTAGAATTACATTGGGCACACAGGTCAGTTAGGGGTCAGACATTAATGGAGAGTGGAATGGGAATAGATGGGGGGAGAGTTCTGAGAGGTGACAAGAAAGTTCCCATGTTGCAAACAGCCATTGGAAACTATAGTGCCATTTGTACTACTAAAAATGATATGAAAAACACCAGAGAAAAATGTAATACATTAAAGTGTTTGTTCACCAATGCCAGAAGTCTGCCAAGCAAAATAGGTGAGTTGGAAGGAAGCTCTGGTGCATGAGGAGAGCTAGGACGTAATCGGTATTGCTGAAACTTGGCTTCAATCCTCACATGACTGGGCTATTAATATTCCTGGCTATGCACTATTTCGGAGAGACAGGGTAAAAAGGAATGGTGGCGGGGTCTGTCTCGATGTGAGAAGTGATCTCAAAGCAAGCGTGAAAGAGGACCTGGTTGATGGAGAGTGTGATGAGGCTGAAGCATTATGGGTGGAACTGCATATAGATGTGCGTAGTTCAAAGTTAATCATTAGAGTTTGTTATAGACCACCCAATGTTAATGAGGAGGTGGAGACTCAGCTCCTTGCACAGATGGAAAGTTCTGCAAGGGCTGGGACGGTGATAAAAATGGGGGATTTTAACTACCCAGTTGACTGGAGTAATGGCACTGCTGGGACAGTTAAAGGGCAAAAATGTATAAGCCTATTGCAGGACAATTTTATGGTCCAGTTTATTGAGGCCCCAACTAGGAATGATGCTCTGTAGGGATGAGCTCGGTGTTCGAGTCGAACATACGTTCGACTCGAACATCGGCTGTTCGATCGTTCGACGAAGATCGAACGATTTGGGCCGTTCGCGCCTAATTCGAGTGACGCGAACGGCCCACAATGCACTACGCCATCGCAGTGTTATCCAGGCGCTGTGATTGGCCAAGCATGCACTGTGACCCCGCATGCTTGGCCAATCACAGCGCCGGCAGCGAGGAGAGCAATGATTGGCCACAGGCAGGATGCCTGTGGCCAATTATTGCTGAGGGTGTTTAGTACAAGCCCCACACTATAAAAGGCCGCCAGCACGGCGGCCTAGTGTAGTGTGTTCCGGAGCAGGGAAAGAGAAGCATAGGCAGGGACAGTGACATTTTTTTTTCTTGCTTAACCTGGATTCCTTTAGTTTAGGGAAAGAGAAGGATAGGTAGGGAGAGTGTCAGTGTGTTTTACTGTGCTAATCCTTGTTTGTAGGGACAGGGAAGGACAGTGAGGGAAATTCTCCTTGTGCTATACTGTGCTAAAGCATTGATCATCAACCATCTTTAAAAAAACATTTTTTATAGGGACAGAAAACTATAGGTAGGGAGAGTGTCAGTGTGTTTTACTGTGCTAATCCTTGTTTGTAGGGACAGGGAAGGACAGTGAGGGAAATTCTCCTTGTGCTATAGTGTGCTAAAGCATTGATCATCAACCATCTTTAAAAAAAAATTTTTTATAGGGACAGAAAACTATAGGTAGGGAGAGTGTCAGTGTGTTTTACTGTGCTAATCCTTGTTTGTAGGGACAGGGAAGGACAGTGAGGGAAATTCTCCTTGTGCTATACTGTGCTAAAGCATTGATCATCAACCATCTTTAAAAAAACATTTTTTCTAGGGACAGAAAACTATAGGTAGGGAGAGTGTCAGTGTGTTTTACTGTGCTAATCCTTGTTTCTAGGGACAGGGAAGGACAGTGAGGGAAATTCTCCTTGTGCTATACTGTGCTAAAGCATTGATCATCAACCATCTTTAAAAAAAAAATTTTTATAGGGACAGAAAACTATAGGTAGGGAGAGTGTCAGTGTGTTTTACTGTGCTAATCCTTGTTTCTAGGGACAGGGAAGGACAGTGAGGGAAATTCTCCTTGTGCTATACTGTGCTAAAGCATTGATCATCAACCATCTTTAAAAAAACATTTTTTCTAGGGACAGAAAACTATAGGTAGGGAGAGTGTCAGTGTGTTTTACTGTGCTAATCCTTGTTTCTAGGGACAGGGAAGGACAGTGAGGGAAATTCTCCTTGTGCTATACTGTGCTAAAGCATTGATCATCAACCATCTTTAAAAAAACATTTTTTCTAGGGACAGAAAACTATAGGTAGGGAGAGTGTCAGTGTGTTTTACTGTGCTAATCCTTGTTTCTAGGGACAGGGAAGGACAGTGAGGGAAATTCTCCTTGTGCTATACTGTGCTAAAGCATTGATCATCAACCATCTTTAAAAAAACATTTTTTCTAGGGACAGAAAACTATAGGTAGGGAGAGTGTCAGTGTGTTTTACTGTGCTAATCCTTGTTTCTAGGGACAGGGAAGGACAGTGAGGGAAATTCTCCTTGTGCTATACTGTGCTAAAGCATTGATCATCAACCATCTTTAAAAAAACATTTTTTCTAGGGACAGAAAACTATAGGTAGGGAGAGTGTCAGTGTGTTTCACTGTGCTAATCCTTGTTTCTAGGGACAGGGAAGGACAGTAAGGGAAATTCTCCTTGTGCTATACTGTGCTAAAGCATTGATCATCAACCATCTTTAAAAAAACATTTTTTCTAGGGACAGAAAACTATAGGTAGGGAGAGTGTCAGTGTGTTTTACTGTGCTAATCCTTGTTTCTAGGGACAGGGAAGGACAGTGAGGGAAATTCTCCTTGTGCTATACTGTGCTAAAGCATTGATCATCAACCATCTTTAAAAAAACATTTTTTCTAGGGACAGAAAACTATAGGTAGGGAGAGTGTCAGTGTGTTTTACTGTGCTAATCCTTGTTTCTAGGGACAGGGAAGGACAGTGAGGGAAATTCTCCTTGTGCTATACTGTGCTAAAGCATTGATCATCAACCATCTTTAAAAAAACATTTTTTCTAGGGACAGAAAACTATAGGTAGGGAGAGTGTCAGTGTGTTTCACTGTGCTAATCCTTGTTTCTAGGGACAGGGAAGGACAGTGAGGGAAATTCTCCTTGTGCTATACTGTGCTAAAGCATTGATCATCAACCATCTTTAAAAAAACATTTTTTCTAGGGACAGAAAACTATAGGTAGGGAGAGTGTCGGTGTGTTTTACTGTGCTAATCCTTGTTTGTAGGGACAGGGAAGGACAGTGAGGGAAATTCTCCTTGTGCTATACTGTGCTAAAGCATTGATCATCAACCATCTTTAAAAAAACATTTTTTCTAGGGACAGAAAACTATAGGTAGGGAGAGTGTCAGTGTGTTTTACTGTGCTAATCCTTGTTTCTAGGGACAGGGAAGGACAGTGAGGGAAATTCTCCTTGTGCTATACTGTGCTAAAGCATTGATCATCAACCATCTTTAAAAAAAAAAAATTCTAGGGACAGAAAACTATAGGTAGGGAGAGTGTCAGTGTGTTTTACTGTGCTAATCCTTGTTTCTAGGGACAGGGAAGGACAGTGAGGGAAATTCTCCTTGTGCTATACTGTGCTAAAGCATTGATCATCAACCATCTTTAAAAAAACATTTTTTCTAGGGACAGAAAACTATAGGTAGGGAGAGTGTCAGTGTGTTTTACTGTGCTAATCCTTGTTTCTAGGGACAGGGAAGGACAGTGAGGGAAATTCTCCTTGTGCTATACTGTGCTAAAGCATTGATCATCAACCATCTTTAAAAAAACATTTTTTCTAGGGACAGAAAACTATAGGTAGGGAGAGTGTCAGTGTGTTTTACTGTGCTAATCCTTGTTTCTAGGGACAGGGAAGGACAGTGAGGGAAATTCTCCTTGTGCTATACTGTGCTAAAGCATTCCTCATCAACCATCTTTGAAATCCTTGTTTTTTGGACATTCAGGGAAATTGTCATTGTGCTATTCTGTGCGAAAGCAATCATCCTCAACCATATTTAGAAATCCTTAAGTAAAGGGACAGAGAAGGACACCTGAAGGTAGCCCTTATTGCTTTTTTCCCATCTCCCTGCAGGCCATCCATTAGAATGTCTGGAAGGCAAACAAGGAGAGGCAGACAGTCAGGAGGCAATAAAAGAGGGCAAGCAGGCTCTGTGTCTGGGGGCAACAGTGCTGGTCGTGAACGCGGTGCATTGTCATCAGCACATGGCCATGGGACACGCTTGTCCTTCTTTTCGGCAGCTGGACATGTTGAGCCACATCATGCCGAAGACTTGGTAGAGTGGATGACCAAGCCCTCCTCCTCCTCCTCATCCTCTCTCACCCAGGCTCAGGGTACTGGCAAAGCAGCTGCCAAAGCGTCCTCTTCCCTGGTATCAATGTCAGACTCATCATCAGTCACTCCTTCCCTAGACCCACCATGTCCTCCTCCTGAGGAGTCCCCCGAACTGTTTGAGCACAGTGTTGGGTACATGCTCCAGGAGGATGCCCAGCGTTTCGAAGGGTCTGATGATGAAACCCAGCTACAGGAAGGCAGTAGCGTGAGAGCAGACAGAGGGGATGCTCAAGAAGGACACCAATCTGGCAGTCATGTTCCAGCAGCTGCAGCATACTGCGAGATTGGCTCCAGTGATGAGGAGGGAGGGGATGATGAGGTCACTGACTCCACGTGGGTGCCTAATAAGAGAGAGGAGGAGGAGGAGGATGAGGAGGAGGCACATCTCCAACGAGGCAGGATGCCCTTTGGTGGCCAGCGTAAGGGCAGTACACCGACGGAATCACACCGCAGAGCTCCGCCTGTGCAGGGCGCTGCCTCTGCCCGTCATTCAAAAAGTTCTTTGGTGTGGGCCTTTTTTGAGGCTAGTGCATCAGATCGCACAGCTGCTGTTTGCAACATATGTCTCAAGCGTATATCGCGTAGCCAAAACATCAGCCGCTTGGGTACCACATGCCTGACCAGACATATGTTGACCTGCCATGCAGCTCGTTGGCAAGCCTACCTCAAAGACCCACACCAAAGAACAAAGCGGACCTCTCCTTGCACCGCATCAGCTGGGATCTCCAACCCCACTATAACTTCAGTCCTCTCTGAAACATGCACTGAGAGGAATGAAGGTGTAGAATTAGGTGTGTCACAGCCAAGTACTTGCGGCCACTCTGCTAGCAGTACACCGACGTCCGATTCTAGCAGGCAAATTTCCCTGCCCCAGCTGCTGGACCGTCGAAAGAAGTTCACTCCCAGCCATCCACATGCCCAGCGGTTGAATGCTAGCTTGGCTAAATTGCTAGCGCTTCAACTGCTGCCTTTTCAGTTGGTAGACTCGGCCCCCTTCCGTGAGTTTGTGCAATGTGCGGTTCCTCAGTGGCAGGTTCCCAAACGCCACTTTTTCTCACGGAAGGCTATTCCGGCTCTCTACCGGCATGTGGAAGGCAATGTCTTGGCCTCGCTGGACAGGGCGGTCAGCGGTAAGGTGCATATTACCACTGACTCATGGTCCAGCAGGCATGGACAGGGACGTTACCTTTCTTTCACGGCCCATTGGGTCACTCTTTTGGCAGCTGGGAAGGATGCAGGACAAGGTGCAGTAGTGTTGGAGGTTGTTCCACCGCCACGCCTCCAAAATGCTACTACTGGTTGTGACACACCTCTCTCCTCCACCCCCTCCTCTTCTTCTTCCTCCATGGCCTCTTCCTGTGCTTTGTCCTCTGAACCAGCGGTGCTCCGTAGCCGTTCAAGGGGCTACGCAAGTACGCAGGCAAAAAGATGCCATGCCGTGCTTGCGCTGGTGTGTTTGGGGGACAGAAGCCACACTGGGGCAGAGGTCCTGTCTGCTCTGCAGGGCCAGGCCGAGAGGTGGTTGACGCCATGCCAGCTTAAGCCAGGAATGGTGGTTTGCGACAATGGCACCAACCTCCTCTCCGCCCTCCGTCAGGGACAACTGACCCATGTGCCCTGTGTGGCTCACGTCCTTAACCTGGTGGTGCAGCGGTTCTTGGGCAGGTACCCGGGCTTACAGGATGTCCTGAGGCAGGCCAGGAAAGTCTGTGTGCATTTCCGCAGATCTTATAATGCCAGTGCTCGCCTGGCTGAGCTGCAAAACGAGTTGAACCTGCCCAAGAACCGCCTTATATGTGACATGCCCACCAGGTGGAACTCAACGTTGGCCATGCTGCAGCGGCTGCACACGCAGCAGAGGGCCATCAATGAGTACCTGTGCGACTACGGCACCAGGACAGGGTCGGGGGAGCTTGGTTTTTTTTCTCCACGCCAGTGGGGCATGATCAGGGATGCATGCACTGTCCTGGCACCATTTGAGGAGGCCACGAGGATGGTGAGCAGTGACAGTGCATGCATCAGTGACACTGTACCTCTTGTCCACCTGTTGGAGCACACGCTGCGTGGAATAATGGACAGGGCACTTGAGGCAGAACAGAGGCAGGAAGAGGAGGACTTCCTTGCCTCTCAAGGCCCCCTTTACCCAGACAGTGTTCCTTCTGTCCCACCCATCGCACAGGAAGAGGAGGAGGAGGAGGAGGAGGAGGAGGATTGTGTCAGCATGGAGGTGGAGGCTGGCACTCAGCATCATCAGCAGCAGTCTTTTAGGGATGATTTACAGTCCCAAGAAACCAGTGGACTTGTACGTGGCTGGGAGGAGGTGGCTGCGGATCATGTCGTCCTTAGTGACCCAGAGGACTCCGGACCGAATGCCTCAGCTAACCTACGCTGCATGGCCTCCCTGATCCTGCAAAGTCTGCGGAAGGATCCTCGTATTCTTTGGATCAAGGAGAGGGACCATTACTGGCTGGCCACTCTCCTTGATCCACGGTACAAGGGTAAGGTTGCGGACTTTATGTTACCGTCGCAGAGGGAGCAGAGGATGAGACAACTCCGGGAGGCCTTGCAGAAAGGTCTGTGCAACGCGTTCCCAGAGACTGGGAGGTTACAAACTCCTGGTCCTGGACAATGAGTTGCTGAGGCTTCGGCCAGTCAAAGAAGGAGCGGTGGGGAAGGTGGCCGTCTGACCGATGCGTTCAGACAATTCTTTAGTCCGCAGCCCCAAAGTATGATCGGTTCCAGCAACCATCGCCAGCGTCTGATAAACATGGTGCAGGAATATCTAGGGGCAAGGTCAGACTTGGACACCTTCCCCACCGAAAATCCTCTGGCTTACTGGGTCTTGAGGATGGATCACTGGCCAGAGCTTGCACAGTATGCAATTGAGCTACTGGCCTGTCCTGCATCCAGCGTTCTTTCGGAATGCACAATCAGTGCTGCTGGAGGATTTGTCACGGATCACAGGGTGCGCCTGTCCACCGACTCGGTTGATCGACTGACTTTCATCAAGCTGAACCAGTCTTGGATCACCACCAGCTACCACACACCTGTTGCTGATATAACAGACTAATTGATTTTAACATGTCACATCCCTTCAAGACTGATGCTGATGCTGAGTGCCTGTGCTGTTATGTTGACTGGCTATCCTCCTCCTCCGAGTCCTTAATGATACGATTGATGATGATAGCTTGGAAGATCATTTTTGTTTATGGGTGCCGCCACCAGTGGCCAAAGGCCCAATTTTTCAGCCCCTGTTTAACAGGGGCGTGTAATTACAATTTTTGAAGCAATACTTTGCAACAGGGCTCATTGCTGTGCTCCAAGTACAGTATCTGTGAGGGGTTGGAGTGTTGTGCCACCAGTGCCTAAGGCCCAATTTTTCAGCCCCTTTTTAACAGGGGCGTGTCATTACAATTTTTGAAGCAATACTTTGCAACAGGGCCCATTGCTGTGCTCCAAGTACAGTATCTGTGAGGGGTTGGAGTGTTGTGCCACCAGTGCCTAAGGCCCAATTTTTCAGCCCCTGTTTAACAGGGGCGTGTCATTACAATTTTTGAAGCAATACTTTGCAACAGGGCTCATTGCTGTGCTCCAAGTACAGTATCAGTGAGGGGTTGCAGTGTTGTGCCACCAGTGCCTAAGGCCCAATTTTTCAGCCCCTGTTCAACAGGGGCATGTAATTACAATTCTTGATCTAATAATTCACAGCAGGGCCCATTGCTGCACCCACCAAGAGTAACTCTGAGGGCTTACAGTGTTGTGGCAACGCCACCACCACCACCACCACCACGAAAGGCCCAATTTTTCAGCCCCTGTTCAAAAGGGGCATGTAATTACAATTCTTGATCTAATAATTCACAGCAGGGCCCATTCCTGCACCCACCAAGAGTAACTCTGAGGGCTTACAGTGTTGTGGCAACACCACCACCACCACGAAAGGCCCAATTTTTCAGCCCCTGTTCAACAGGGGCATGCAATTACAATTCTTGATCTAATAATTCACAGCAGGGCCCATTGCTGCACCCACCAAGAGTAACTGTCAGGGCTTACAGTGTTGTGGCACCAGCACCACCATCAAAGGCCCAATTTTTACTACCACTGTTCAACAATTATATGTAATTACAATTCCTGATATAATAGTTGACAGCAGGGCGTTCCAGCACCAACCAAGAGTAACTGTGAGTGCTTACAGTGTTGTGCCAACACCAACAACTAAGGGGCCTATTTCTGCAGAGTATATACGGCAGGTCCCTACTTTCAAACATCCAACTTACAAACGACTCCTACTTGCAAACGCAAGAAGACAACAGGAAGTGAGAGGAAATCTACCCCTAGGAAGGAAAATTCTCTCCTGTAAGAATTAATATGGGAGAAAGGTGTCTCCTCTGTACTGATGCTTTATCACCAATCCTTGTTTCAAGAAAAACACCACATTTCAAAAACAGTTGTCATTGGGACGGAAAGTGAGGTGAAATGTTCTGAACAGGGGCACAGACAGCAAAACAAATGTTACAGGGGTGATAACCCTTACCTATGTTTTCCAAAAAGTTTAAAAATAGATTTTTGGGCTGGAGCTACACTTAAACAATGTACCTGTTCAAAATTACAAACACATTCTACATAAGAACAAACCTACAGTCCCTGTCTTGTATGCACCGCCTGTATACGGCTGTTCAGAGTATATAGGGCCTTTTTTATTTTGTGTGCGGTGTTCCCCTTAATATCCATACAAGACCCAAAGGGGCTGGTAATGGGCTGGGGTAGGGGGGGGGGTCATGGGGTAGCTATGCCATTTTTCTTAAAGATTTTCATCCATATTACCGGGACCAGACATTACATTAAAGCCGCAAGCAGTTTTAAATGGCTTTTTTTTCCTTTAGAAGTGTCATTTTGTGCAGGGACAGTTCTAAACACGGGAAACACGTGGCACTTCACAGGCATACTTTAGACACCCCCCAGGTACGATATTTAAAGGAATATTTGACTTTTTTTTTTCACTTTATGCATCATTAAAATTACTGCTCCCGAAAAACGACCGTTTTTAAAACTTCTTTTTGCATTGATACATGTCCCCTGGTGCAGAACCCGGGTTCCCAAACCCTTTTTAGGACAATAACATGCATAATAGTTGTTATAATTAGCACTTTAGAATTCGAACGTTCGCATCCATTGTATTTAATAGGGTTCTAATGTTCGCACGAACGTTCGGTCCGTTCGCGGGTTCTGGTGCGAACCGAACCCGGGGGTGTTCGGCTCATCACTAATGCTCTGTTGGACCTGGTAATCTCTAACCATGCAGAGCGTATTACTAATGTTCAGATAAAGGAACACCTGGGTAGCAGTGACCATAACATGATTTCATTTGATGTTAGCTGTAAGCAAGAAATACATACAGGAAAGATAAAAACACTTAATTTCAATAAAGCAAATTTTCCAAGGATGAGGGCTGCTCTCCAGGACTTAGACTAGGAGGGAATATTGGCATCGATAAACACAGAACAGAAATGGGAATTCTTCAAAAAGACTGTTTGGGACCTCACTGCAAAGTATATTCCCATGGGCAATAAGTTTAAAAGCCTAAAAATAAAACCTATGTGGCTCACGGTTAAAGTTAAAAAAGCTATAAACAATAAGAAAAGAGCTTTTAAAAAATATAAAAATGAAGGAACACTAGTGTCGTTTAAATGTTACAAAGAATATAACAGGATATGTAAAAAGGAAATCAAGGATGCAAAAATTCAAAACGAACGACAGATTGCAAAAATAGGATTTTTATAACAGCTTACCTGTAAAATCCTTTCTTGGAGTACATCACGGGACACAGAGCGGCATAGTCATTACTATGTAGGTTATATAGTTTACCTTCAGGTGCTGGCACTGGCAACTTCCAAACCGGAAGTACACTCCCCTATATAAGCCCCTCCCATCCGGGAGCACCTCAGTTTTGTAGCAAAGCAATAAGTGTCCCCAAAAGAGGGGTGGGAGCTCTGTGTCCCGTGATGTACTCCAAGAAAAGGATTTTACAGGTAAGCTGTTATAAAAATCCTATTTTCTTTCTCGTACATCACGGGACACAGAGCGACATAGTCATTACTATGTGGGATGTCCTTAAGCAATGCCCAATGAGGGGGGGATACACCATACATAAGCTGAGCGCTATCAGACATGAGGATCTTTTGCGGCCTACAACACACTGCGCCCAAAGGCGACATCCTCCTGACTTCTAACGTCCACCTGGTAGAACCTAGTAAACGTGTGTACTGAAGACCATGTTGCGGCCTTACAGATTTGAGCCAGGGAGGCCTGGTGATGCACTGCCCATGAAGTTCCAACTGCTCTCGTGGAGTGCGCCCTAACTTTGAACGGAGGCGGTCTCCTTCTCAAGCCATAGGCTTGCATAATGACCTGTCGATTTCCACTTGGCTAAAGTAGATTTTGACGCTGCCTGACCCTTTCTGGGGCCTTCCGGCAGAATAAACAAAGTATCCGTTCTGCGAATCTGAGCAGTGGCTTTTAGATAAGCTTTAACTGGTCTTACTACATCCAAAGAATGTAATAACTTTTCCTCTACTGAACTAGGTTTGGGGAAAAAAAAGAAGGAAGAACCACATCTTGGTTCAAATGAAACCTCGATACCACCTTAGGAAGAAAGGCTGGATGAGGACGTACCACTACTCTGTCCTTATGGATAACCAGATATGGCTCCCTACAGGACATAGCGGCTAATTCCGACACTCTTTTAGCCGAACAAATGGCTACTAGACATGTGCACTGCCAAAAAATTCGTTAGTTTTAGTTTTCGTTTCATTCGTTTTTTTTTTTTCGTTTTTCGGGTCATTCGTTATGATCGCAATTCGTAAATTCGTAAATTTGTACATTCGTAAATTTATACATTCGTAAATTTGTACATTCGTAAATTTGTACATTCGTAAATTTATACATTCGTAAATTTGTACATTCGTAAATTTGTACATTCGTAAATTTGTACATTCGTAAATTCGTACATTCGTAAATTTATACATTCGTAAATTTATACATTCGTAATTTCGGAAATTTGGAAATTCGATATTTTCGAAAACCCGAAAATTTGAAAATCTGAAAAAATAACTATTAAATTATAGTTGTAATTTCCTTTCAAATTTGGCTGTTAGCGAACGTAACGAATACAAATTTATCTGAAGTTACGCATAACCTGAAATAACAAATGCCGCATCTAAACAAATGGAACGGAACAAATTAATAATAATAATAATAAAACGTTTTTATTATTATTATTGTTATTTATTATTATTATTAATTCATTACGTTCCATTCGTTTAGATACGGCATTCATTATGTCGGAAAACAATTCGTAACTTCGTTAAGTTCACTAACAGCCAAATTTGAAAGGAAATTACAATACCTATAATTGAATAGTTAGTAATAGTTAAGTTAATTATTATTTCAGATTTCCGAATTTACTAATTTACGATTGTACGAATGTACAAATTTACGAATGTACGAATATTCGGAAATTCGTAAATTCAAATTTACGAATTTCCGGATAGTTGTACATTCGTAAATTCGTGCATTGGTAAATTCGTACATTCGTAAATTTGAATTTACGAATATTCGTTAAAATTCGTTATATTAGTTTTCGTTAATTCGGATATTTCCGAATTAACGAATTTGTCGAAATTCGTTAAAAAACGAATTCGGAACGAAACGAATTGCACATGTCTAATGGCTACTAGAAAAATCAATTTCCTGGTGAGAAGAACCAGGGAAATATGCTGTAATGGTTCAAATGGTTGTTTCTGTAGAACCGACAGAACCAGGTTTAAGTCCCATGGACATATGGGAATATTAACCGGAGGGCTAATACGCATCACTCCTTGTATAAAGGCTTTGACTAGTGAATGCGAGGCCAAGGGCCTCTGAAAAAATATTGACAAGGCCGAAATCTGACCCTTGATAGTACTCAAGGCAAGCTTCCTATCTACAGCCCAAAATCAATTTCCTGGTGAGAAAACCAGGGAAATATGCTGTAATGGTTCAAATGGTTGTTTCTGTAGAACCGACAGAACCAGGTTTAAGTCCCATGGACATATGGGAATATTAACCGGAGGGCTAATACGCATAACTCCTTGTATAAAGGCTTTGACTAGTGAATGCGAGGCCAAGGGCCTCTGAAAAAATATTGACAAGGCCAAAATCTGACCCTTGATAGTACTCAAGGCAAGCTTCCTATCTACAGCCCACTGTAGGAAGTCCAGAATCCTACCTATTACGTACTTACGTGGATGCCATTTCTTGGCCTCACACCAGGCGATGTACGCCTTCCAGATTCTATAGTAGATCTGCCTGGATACCGGCTTCCTGGCATTGATCATGGTAGATACCACAGAATTAGAGAGACCTCTCTTTTTTAGAATGTGGGCTTCAATAGCCAGGCCGTCAAACCTAGGGCTGGTAAGGAAGGGTGGTATATCGGTCCTTGCGAAAGCAGGTCCGGACGATGTGGTAGGGTCCAAGGACTCCCCACAGACATTTTTACAATCTCCGCGTACCATGCTCTTCGGGGCCACGCTGGAGCCACCAGAATCACTGGTTTCTTTTCTACCCTGATTCTGCGGAGTAATCGAGGTAACAATTGTGGCGGTGGGAATGCATATATCAGCTTGAACTGATCCCAAGGGAACACTAGGGCATCCGAGCCGCAAGCTAGGGGATCCCTTGTCCAAGAGACAAACCTGTCCACTTTTGCGTTGAATCTGGATGCTAGCAGATCTACATCCGGTGTTCCCCACCGCTGACATATTGTCCGGAAAACCTCGGGGTGAAGGGACCATTCCCCTGGGCATAATTGTTGGCGACTTAGAAAGTCCGCCTTCCAATTCTCCACTCCTGGAATGAATACCGCGGATATGGCTGGGACATATCTTTCTGCCCATTTCAGGATGCAATTTACTTCCCTCTGGGCTGCACGACTCCTGGTGCCACCCTGATGATTGATATATGCCACTGCCGTGGCATTGTCCGATTGAATTCTGACAGGGGACCCTTGGAGTTTGGATGTCCATGCTACTAGGGCATACCGGGCTGCTCTTATCTCTAAGAGATTGATGGGCAGGGCCTTTTCTGCATCCGACCATCTGCCCTGGAGAGACCATTGCTCCAGTACTGCTCCCCAGCCTATAAGGCTGGCATCTGTAGTGACCACCTTCCAAGAAATCGGACTGAAGGATTTCCCTTTTTCCAGATTCTGGGGAACCAACCACCAACGGAGGCTCTTGCGAACGGAAGGGGACAAGGACATTGGTAAGTCTAGGGCCTGAACTTTTTTGTTCCAGGCTGACAGTATAGCCCTTTGCAAATTCCTTGAATGGAATTGACCGTAGGGTACTGCTTCGAATGATGCCACCATTTTTCCCAGCAGCCTCATGCACAGGCGTATGGATGGCTGTCTTTTTGTACCCACTAGGTGGATCAAATCTCTCAAAGACGACACCTTTTCTTGAGGCAAGAAATTTTTTCTCTGGTCTGAATCCAGTCTTAGCCCCAAGTATTCCAGACTTTTGACTGGTTTTAGGGCTGACTTGTCTCGGTTGATAATCCAACCGTGAGATTCCAGATACTCGATTGTCTCGTGAACAACCACTTCTAGTTTTTCCACTGAGTGGTCTATCAGCAACAAGTCGTCTAGATATGCCATTATCGTTACACCTCGTGTTCTTAAATTGGCCAATAATGGGGCCAGAATTTTTGTGAACACGCGTGGTGCTGTGGCCAGACCGAAGGGTAAGGCTCTGAACTGAAAATGGCGCCCTTCTACTGCAAAGCGTAGAAATTTTTGGTGGACTGGAAAGATCGGAATGTGCAAATAAGCATCTTTGATGTCGATCTAGGCTAACCATTCCTCCCCTTGTAGGGCAGTGGCCACCGATCGGATCGACTCCATCCGGAAAGTCCTGATATGCAGGAATTTGTTTAGCCCTTTTAGATTTAATATGGGCCTTATGTCCCCGTTTGGCTTCGGGACTGTAAAGAGGTTTGAGTAAAACCCGAACCCCCATTCTTCTAGGGGGACCTCCATAATTACTGCTTGGAGCAATAGTTGTTCTAGTGCCAACAGGAGGGATCCTCTCTTCCGGGGATCCCTTGGCACGTTCGACCTTATAAAATGGGAAGGAGGGGAGTCTTTTAACTCCAATTTGTATCCCAGACTTACTGCGGAGAGCACCCATCTGTCTCTGATCGTGTCCCGCCAGGTCTCTGCGAACAACTGAAGTCTTCCCCCCACCCGATTGAGTGGGGGCAACCCTTCATGCATTGGACTTTGGGGGAGGTTTTGTACCTCTCCTGACCCAGGGCTTCTTGTTACCCTGCGATTGTCCCTGATTTTTACCCCCGGGATTTGACCGAGGAGGCCGTCGGAACTGTTTCACAGCCGATGTCCTAGGGACTGGAGAAGCAGGCCTCTTAAAAGAGGGACCTCTAACTCTGTTTTTAACCGGCAAGAGTGTACTTTTACCGCTGGAAATTTTCTGGATATATCTGTCCAGGTCTTCCCCGAATAAGCATTCACCATGAAATGGGAAGCTGACCAGCAATTTTTTACAGGGGGCTTCAGCAGACCAGTTTTTGAGCCATAGAAGCCTGCGCATATGTACTACAGACAGCGTAAGGTGGGAGGCCTGATGGATTGAATCCTTTATAGCGTCAACCGCAAAGCATAAGGCCCTAGGTAGATCAGCTAGGACAAGGGCCTGCTGATCTGGCAAGTCCCTTAAGACCTGTTTCAACTGATCCTTCACTGCTTGGCAGACCCCAATAGCTGCCACTGCTGGTTGTGTCACCAAGCCTGCTGTAGCAAAAGCAGATTTTAATAAGGACTCCAATTTTTTATCTATTGGGTCCTTGAACATTTGGACATTATCCACTGGACATGTCAGTGATTTATTCACACAAGAGATGGCTGCGTCCACTGTAGGGACCCTCCATTTTTTGATGAACTTATCCTCCATGGGATAGACCACCTGAAATCTCTTGGGAGGAGTAAATATTTTATCAGGATGTTCCCAATCCTGGTAAATGAGCCCTTCCAGTAAAGGATGGATTGGAAAGGAACAAACAGTCTGGGGAGCTTTTAGCGACCCCAACGAGGAGACAGAAGTGGATGATGGCTCCGCAAGGGGCATTTTAAATGCTGATCGGACCATGTTAGTCAAGGACTGAACCCATAATCTTTCAGCATGTGATGCTGAGGATGGCTCTTCCACTGTTGATTCCTCTACAACAGAATCAACCTCATCCTGATCCCCTTCAGGTAGGTCGATCCCTGTATGGGACTGTTGCTCTGCTAACAGGTACTCTGAGGGAGGAGATGGAGATCGGGCGCGCTTTCCCTCTGACAGGGAAGCAGCGATCAATGTTGACAATATCTCTTCCAGCCCTCCCAGAGCTGAGGAAAAAACCTCCTCTGTTACATACACAGGAGCAGGTGAACTGAGGACAGCCACAGTACCAGGTACTCCTGAGGGTGCTCTATGGTCACTAACCTCTGATTTTTCAGGGGAGATTGGTGCAGCCGAAGCATGCCCAAGATCCTCAGAGCCCGATGGAGACCCCCTATGCTTCCTGGGATTTTTAGTCCCGGAGTTTTTAGACGGCATATTCCTAAGCCCAAAGCTGAGGTATTCCAGCCGAAATACACCACTTACTGACAATAGTCTAGCACAATTGCTGCTATAAAAACAGTTGGTGTCTACTAATGTGCCTTTCTATGGGGATGCCTGCATCAACCGCTTGCTGTATGCCTTTTTTAAATGTTGCCAGCTCTGTCTCTGCACTCCATAGCCAGCTCACAACACATAATTGTGCCTTTTAACATGCTGGGACGCCCGCACATGCGCAGAAGCGCTGCGGCGCGCACAGAGCGTCATCCCCCAAGCTCCGCCCCCTTTTCCAGCTCACCTCTATATATAGAGGCGCGTGCATGCGCGCGGGCACGTGCGCCTTCGGCGCTCTTTTTAGAAAAAGGAAACTAGGGACAGGAGACAGGGCCCTTTTGCCGCAGGCCGGGGGATGGACGAGCATTGCAACATGGCAGAGGAAGCAGTTTCCCACAAGAGAACTCACCATCTGCCTGGACTTGACTCTGATAAAAAGAAAAAGTCCACATGACAAGAAACGTTCCACAGCGGCCTCTAGTGGATTAACACAGGTACCGCGGTCTGTCTATTTTTTTCTTGACCACTATTAAAATTATTACATTTTTTAGTAGTTACAGGCATGCACAGATATTTAGCGGGAATACCGTTAGGTAACAGGCAGAAAGACATATTAGGCTTGGGGGTCCCCTAATAGAACCAAGTTCCTGGGGGCCCCCACTTACCTTTTCCCCGCCGCAGGACTCTGCTTGGTCCACAGAAGCCCAAACTTCACCTCTCACGGCAGGCATTGTAATTAAACCTTCAGGGACCGGGTTCCCAAGGATTCCACTCCCCTGGACCTGTATAGCACCCTGCACAGAAAGCATCTTAGTCGTGGGTATGACCAGAGCTCTGGATCCCAGGGTCCAGCTCTCCTAAGAGAAGCATTACAGGCAAAACCTTGCTCTTCTCTGCAAGGCCCGGGTACCGACCGTTTAGTTATGAAGCTTTTTTGGTTGGATCCGGAGTAGCTTACTGAGGCCCAAAAGAACCTGTAAGCAAGCTCAGTGAAAAACACATGTTACTTCTTGGCCAACACCTTAGACACTGGCAAAAAACTGAGGTGCTCCCGGATGGGAGGGGCTTATATAGGGGAGAGTACTTCCGGTTTGGAAGTTGCCAGTGCCAGCACCTGAAGGTAAACTATATAACCCACATAGTAATGACTATGCCGCTCTGTGTCCCGTGATGTACGAGAAAGAAAGATAGGACAAACCCCAAAAAATTATTCAAATATATTAATAGTAAAAAGGTCAGGTCTGAGCATGTAGGCCCTTTACAAAATAGTCTAGAGTGGGTGACTGGGGACAAAGAGAAGGCTAATTTATTAAATACTTTCTTCAGCTCTGTGTATACAATGGAGCATGGGGGAGATCATGTCCATAATGGGGGTGGTAGTGACACAGTCCCAAATCCACAATGGCTCAAAAGTGATATGGTCCAGAAATATTTAGACAGAATAAAGGTGGATAAAGCACCTGGACCAGATGGCATACACCCACGGATCCTAAAAGAATTGAGCTCTGTAATTTCAAAGCCATTGTATCTAATTTTTAGAGACTCATTAATGACAGGGATAGTACCACTGGATTGGCGCAGGGCCAGTGTGGTGCCTATATTTAAAAAGGGAACAAAGTCTTTAACAAGTAACTATAGACCTGTTAGTTTAACTTCTATAGTTGGGAAGCTACTGGAGAGATTAATAAAAGACCACATAGATGAGTTCTTGCTGGAAAAAAACTATTTAAGCAACAGACAGCATGGATTCATGAAAGACAGAAGTTGTCAGACAAACCTGATTTATTTTTATGAAGAGGTAAGTAAAACCTTGGACAGAGGGGTGGCGGTGGACGTGGTATACTTGGATTTTGCAAAAGTGTTCGATACAGTTCCGCACACACAGCTCATGTGTAAGGTAAAGTCTACAGGATTGGAAATATCAGTTTGCAAATAGATAGAAAACGGTCTAAAAGGCAGAATTCAGAGAGTAGTGGTTAATGATTCTTACCCTGAATGGTCTAAGGTTATCAGTGGTGTACCCCAAGGTTCAGTGCTGGGACCCTTACTTTTTAATATCTTCATAAATGATATTGGGTCTGGGATCAAAAGTAACATTTCTGTCTTTGCAGATGACACCAAGCTATGCAGTGAAATAACGTCCTTACATGATGTCGCCAATTTACAAACCGACCTCAATGCGCTGTTTAATTGGGCGACTATGTGGCAGATGAGGTTTAATGTTGATAAATGTAAAGTTATGCACTTGGGGCTAAGAATATGAATGCATCATACATACTAGGGGGAGTACAACTGGGGGGATCCGTAGTGGAGAAGGATCTGGGGGTTTTGGTAGATCATAAGCTCAATAATGGCACGCAATGCCAAGCTGCGGTTTCCAAAGCGAGCAAAGTCCTTTGTTGTATTAAGAGAGGTATGGACTCCAGAGAGAGAGATATCATTTTGCCCCTGTTCAAATCATTAGTAAGACCTCATCTGGAATAGTGATGAGCCGAACACCCCCGGGTTCGGTTCGCACCAGAACCCGCGAACGGACCGAAAGTTCGTACGAACATTAGAACCCTATTAAATACAATGGATGCGAACGTTCGAATTCTAAAGTGCTAATTATAACAACTATTATGCATGTTATTGTCCTAAAAAGGGTTTGGGAACCCGGGTTGTGCACCAGGGGACATGTATCAATGCAAAAAGAAGTTTTAAAAACGGTCGTTTTTCGGGAGCAGTCATTTTAATGATGCATAAAGTGAAAAAAAAAAGTCAAATATTCCTTTAAATATCGTACCTGGGGGGTGTCTAAAGTATGCCTGTGAAGTGCCACATGTTTCCCGTGTTTAGAACTGTCCCTGCACAAAATGACACTTCTAAAGGAAAAAAAAGCCATTTAAAACTGCTTGCGGCTTTAATGTAATGTCTGGTCCCGGTAATATGGATGAAAATCTTTAAGAAAAATGGCATAGCTACCCCATGACCACCCCCCCCCTACCCCAGCCCATTACCAGCCCCTTTGGGTCTTGTATGGATATTAAGGGGAACCCCGCACATAAAATAAAAAAGGCCCTATATACTCTGAACAGCCGTATACAGGCGGTGCATACAAGACAGGGACTGTAGGTTTGTTCTTATGTAGAATGTGTTTGTAATTTTGAACAGGTACATTGTTTAAGTGTAGCTCCAGCCCAAAAATCTATTTTTAAACTTTTTGGAAAACATAGGTAAGGGTTATCACCCCTGTAACATTTGTTTTGCTGTCTGTGCCCCTGTTCAGAACATTTCACCTCACTTTCCGTCCCAATGACAACTGTTTTTGAAATGTGGTGTTTTTCTTGAAACAAGGATTGGTGATAAAGCATCAGTACAGAGGAGACACCTTTCTCCCATATTTATTCTTACAGGAGAGAATTTTCCTTCCTAGTGGTAGATTTCCTCTCACTTCCTGTTGTCTTCTTGCGTTTGCAAGTAGGAGTCGTTTGTAAGTTGGATGTTTGAAAGTAGGGACCTGCCGTATATACTCTGCAGAAATAGGCCCCTTAGTTGTTGGTGTTGGCACAACACTGTAAGCACTCACAGTTACTCTTGGTTGGTGCTGGAACGCCCTGCTGTCAACTATTATATCAGGAATTGTAATTACATATAATTGTTGAACAGTGGTAGTAAAAATTGGGCCTTTGATGGTGGTGCTGGTGCCACAACACTGTAAGCCCTGACAGTTACTCTTGGTGGGTGCAGCAATGGGCCCTGCTGTGAATTATTAGATCAAGAATTGTAATTGCATGCCCCTGTTGAACAGGGGCTGAAAAATTGGGCCTTTCGTGGTGGTGGTGGTGGTGGTGGTGTTGCCACAACACTGTAAGCCCTCAGAGTTACTCTTGGTGGGTGCAGGAATGGGCCCTGCTGTGAATTATTAGATCAATAATTGTAATTACATGCCCCTTTTGAACAGGGGCTGAAAAATTGGACCTTTCGTGGTGGTGGTGGTGGTGGCGTTGCCACAACACTGTAAGCCCTCAGAGTTACTCTTGGTGGGTGCAGCAATGGGCCCTGCTGTGAATTATTAGATCAAGAATTGTAATTACATGCCCCTTTTGAACAGGGGCTGAAAAATTGGGCCTTTCGTGGTGGTGGTGGTGGTGGCGTTGCCACAACACTGTAAGCCCTCAGAGTTACTCTTGGTGGGTGCAGCAATGGGCCCTGCTGTGAATTATTAGATCAAGAATTGTAATTGCATGCCCCTGTTGAACAGGGGCTGAAAAATTGGGCCTTAGGCACTGGTGGCACAACACTACAACCCCTCACAGATACTGTACTTGGAGCACAGCAATGAGCCCTGTTGCAAAGTATTGCTTCAAAAATTGTAATGACACGCCCCTGTTAAACAGGGGCTGAAAAATTGGGCCTTAGGCACTGGTGCCACAACACTCCAACCCCTCACAGATACTGTACTTGGAGCACAGCAATGAGCCCTATGGCAAATTATTGCTAAAAAAATTGTAATTACACGCCCCTGTAAAACAGGGGCTGAAAAATTGGGCCTTAGCCACTGGTGGCGGCACCCATAAACAAAAATGATCTTCCAAGCTATCATCATCAATCGTATCATTGAGGACTCGGAGGAGGAGGATAGCCAGTCAACATAACAGCACAGGCACTCAGCATCAGCATCAGTCTTGAAGGGATGTGACATGTTAAAATCAATTAGTCTGTTATATCAGCATCAGGTGTGTGGTAGCTGGTGGTGATCCAAGACTGGTTCATCTTGATGAAAGTCAGTCGATCAACCGAGTCGGTGGACAGGCGCACCCTGTGATCCGTGACAAATCCTCCAGCAGCACTGAATGTGCGTTCCGAAAGAACGCTGGATGCAGGACAGGCCAGTAGCTCAATTGCATACTGTGCAAGCTCTGGCCAGTGATCCATCCTCAAGACCCAGTAAGCCAGAGGATTTTCGGTGGGGAAGGTGTCCAAGTCTGACCTTGCCCCTAGATATTCCTGCACCATGTTTATCAGATGCTGGCGATGGTTGCTGGAACCGATCATACTTTGGGGCTGCGGACTAAAGAATTGTCTGAACGCATCGGTCAGATGGCCACCTTCCCCACTGCTCCTTCTTTGACTGGCCGAAGCCTCAGCAACTCGTTGTCCAGGACCAGGAGTTTGTAACCTCCCAGTCTCTGGGAACGCGTTGCACAGACCTTTCTGCAAGGCCTCCCGGAGTTGTCTCATCCTCTGCTCCCTCTGCGAAGGTAACATAAGGTCCGCAACCTTACCCTTGTACCGTGGATCAAGGAGAGTGGCCAGCCAGTAATGGTCCCTCTCCTTGATCCGAAGAATACGAGGATCCTTCCGCAGACTTTGCAGGATCAGGGAGGCCATGCAGCGTAGGTTTGCTGAGGCATTCGCTCCGGAGTCCTCTGGGTCACTAAGGACGACATGATCCGCAGCCACCTCCTCCCAGCCACGTACAAGTCCACTGGTTTCTTGGGACTGTAAATCATCCCTAAAAGACTGCTGCTGATGATGCTGAGTGCCAGCCTCCACCTCCATGCTGACACAATCCTCCTCCTCCTCCTCCTCTTCCTGTGCGATGGGTGGGACAGAAGGAACACTGTCTGGGTAAAGGGGGCCTTGAGAGGCAAGGAAGTCCTCCTCTTCCTGCCTCTGTTCTGCCTCAAGTGCCCTGTCCATTATTCCACGCAGCGTGTGCTCCAACAGGTGGACAAGAGGTACAGTGTCACTGATGCATGCACTGTCACTGCTCACCATCCTCGTGGCCTCCTCAAATGGTGCCAGGACAGTGCATGCATCCCTGATCATGCCCCACTGGCGTGGAGAAAAAAAACCAAGCTCCCCTGACCCTGTCCTGGTGCCGTAGTCGCACAGGTACTCATTGATGGCCCTCTGCTGCGTGTGCAGCCGCTGCAGCATGGCCAACGTTGAGTTCCACCTGGTGGGCATGTCACATATAAGGCGGTTCTTGGGCAGGTTCAACTCCTTTTGCAGCTCAGCCAGGCGAGCACTGGCATTATAAGATCTGCGGAAATGCACACAGACTTTCCTGGCCTGCCTCAGGACATCCTGTAAGCCCGGGTACCTGCCCAAGAACCGCTGCACCACCAGGTTAAGGACGTGAGCCACACAGGGCACATGGGTCAGTTGTCCCTGTCGGAGGGCGGAGAGGAGGTTGGTGCCATTGTCGCAAACCACCATTCCTGGCTTAAGCTGGCGTGGTGTCAACCACCTCTCGGCCTGGCCCTGCAGAGCAGACAGGACCTCTGCCCCAGTGTGGCTTCTGTCCCCCAAACACACCAGCGCAAGCACGGCATGGCATCTTTTTGCCTGCGTACTTGCGTAGCCCCTTGAACGCCTACGGAGCACCGCTGGTTCCGAGGACAAACCACAGGAAGAGGCCATGGAGGAAGAAGAAGAGGAGGAGGTGGAGGAGAGAGGTGTGTCACAACCAGTAGTAGCATTTTGGAGGCGTGGCGGTGGAACAACCTCCAACACTACTGCACCTTGTCCTGCATCCTTCCCAGCTGCCAAAAGAGTGACCCAATGGGCCGTGAAAGAAAGGTAATGTCCCTGTCCATGCCTGCTGGACCATGAGTCAGCGGTAATATGCACCTTACCGCTGACCGCCCTGTCCAGCGAGGCCAAGACATTGCCTTCCACATGCCGGTAGAGAGCCGGAATAGCCTTCCGTGAGAAAAAGTGGCGTTTGGGAACCTGCCACTGAGGAACCGCACATTGCACAAACTCACGGAAGGGGGCCGAGTCTACCAACTGAAAAGGCAGCAGTTGAAGCGCTAGCAATTTAGCCAAGCTAGCATTCAACCGCTGGGCATGTGGATGGCTGGGAGTGAACTTCTTTCGACGGTCCAGCAGCTGGGGCAGGGAAATTTGCCTGCTAGAATCGGACGTCGGTGTACTGCTAGCAGAGTGGCCGCAAGTACTTGGCTGTGACACACCTAATTCTACACCTTCATTCCTCTCAGTGCATGTTTCAGAGAGGACTGAAGTTATAGTGGGGTTGGAGATCCCAGCTGATGCGGTGCAAGGAGAGGTCCGCTTTGTTCTTTGGTGTGGGTCTTTGAGGTAGGCTTGCCAACGAGCTGCATGGCAGGTCAACATATGTCTGGTCAGGCATGTGGTACCCAAGCGGCTGATGTTTTGGCCACGCGATATACGCTTGAGACATATGTTGCAAACAGCAGCTGTGCGATCTGATGCACTAGCCTCAAAAAAGGCCCACACCAAAGAACTTTTTGAATGACGGGCAGAGGCAGCGCCCTGCACAGGCGGAGCTCTGCGGTGTGATTCCGTCGGTGTACTGCCCTTACGCTGGCCACCAAAGGGCATCCTGCCTCGTTGGAGATGTGCCTCCTCCTCATCCTCCTCCTCCTCCTCTCTCCTATTAGGCACCCACGTGGAGTCAGTGACCTCATCATCCCCTCCCTCCTCATCACTGGAGCCAATCTGGCAGTATGCTGCAGCTGCTGGAACATGACTGCCAGATTGGTGTCCTTCTTGAGCATCCCCTCTGTCTGCTCTCACGCTACTGCCTTCCTGTAGCTGGGTTTCATCATCAGACCCTTCGAAACGCTGGGCATCCTCCTGGAGCATGTACCCAACACTGTGCTCAAACAGTTCGGGCGACTCCTCAGGAGGAGGACATGGTGGGTCTAGGGAAGGAGTGACTGATGATGAGTCTGACATTGATACCAGGGAAGAGGACGCTTTGGCAGCTGCTTTTCCAGTACCCTGAGCCTGGGTGAGAGAGGATGAGGAGGAGGAGGAGGGCTTGGTCATCCACTCTACCAAGTCTTCGGCATGATGTGGCTCAACATGTCCAGCTGCCGAAAAGAAGGACAAGCGTGTCCCATGGCCATGTGCTGATGACAATGCACCGCGTCCACGACCAGCACTGTTGCCCCCAGACACAGAGCCTGCTTGCCCTCTTTTATTGCCTCCTGACTGTCTGCCTCTCCTTGTTTGCCTTCCAGACATTCTAATAGATGGCCTGCAGGGAGATGGGAAAAAGCAATAAGGGCTACCTTCAGGTGTCCTTCTCTGTCCCTTTACTTAAGGATTTCTAAATATGGTTGAGGATGATTGCTTTTGCACAGAATAGCACAACGACAATTTCCCTGACTGTCCAAAAAAACAAGGATTTCAAAGATGGTTGATGAGGAATGCTTTAGCACACTATAGCACAAGGAGAATTTCCCTCACTGTCCTTCCCTGTCCCTAGAAACAAGGATTATCACAGTGAAAGAAACTGACACTCTTCCTACCTATAGTTTTCTGTCCCTAGAAAAAATGTTTTTTTAAAGCACACTATAGCACAAGGAGAATTTTCCTCACTGTCCTTCCCTGTCCCTAGAAACAAGGATTATCACAGTGAAAGAAACTGACACTCTTCCTACCTATAGTTTTCTGTCCCTAGAAAAAATGTTTTTTTAAAGCACACTATAGCACAAGGAGAATTTCCCTCACTTTCCTTCCCTGTCCCTAGAAACAAGGATTATCACAGTGAAAGAAACTGACACTCTTCCTACCTATAGTTTTCTGTCCCTAGAAAAAATGTTTTTTTAAAGCACACTATAGCACAAGGAGAATTTCCCTCACTTTCCTTCTTTGTCCCTAGAAACAAGGATTATCACAGTGAAAGAAACTGACACTCTTCCTACCTATAGTTTTCTGTCCCTAGAAAAAATGTTTTTTTAAAGCACACTATAGCACAAGGAGAATTCCCTCACTGTCCTTCCCTGTCCCTAGAAACAAGGATTCGCACAGTAAAACACACTGACACTCTCCCTACCTATAGTTTTCTGTCCCTAGAAAAAATGTTTTTTTAAAGCACACTATAGCACAAGGAGAATTCCCTCACTGTCCTTCCCTGTCCCTAGAAACAAGGATTCGCACAGTAAAACACACTGACACTCTCCCTACCTATCCTTCTCTTTCCCTAAACTAAAGGAATCCAGGTTAAGCAAGAAAAAATAAATGTCACTGTCCCTGCCTATGCTTCTCTTTCCCTGCTCCGGAACACACTACACTAGGCCGCCGTGCTGGCGGCCTTTTATAGTGTGGGGCGTGTACTAAACACCCTCAGCAATAATTGGCCACAGGCATCCTGCCTGTGGCCAATCATTGCTCTCCTCGCTGCCGGCGCTGTGATTGGCCAATCACAGCGCCTGGATGACACTGCGATGGCGTAGTGCATTGTGGGCCGTTCGCGTCACTCGAATTTGGCGCGAACGGCCCAAATCGTTCGATCTTCGTCGAACGATCGAACAGCCGATGTTCGAGTCGAACGTATGTTCGACTCGAACACGAAGCTCATCCCCAATCTGGAATATGCAGTTCAGTTTTGGGCACCAGTTCCCAAAAAGGATATCGGGGAACTGGAGAAAGTGCAGAGAAGGGCAACCAAACTGATAAGAGGCATGGAGGAGCTCAGCTATGAGGAAAGATTAGAGGAACTGAATTTATTCACTCTTGAGAAGAGGAGAATAAGGGGGGATATGATTAACATGTACAAATATATAAGGGGTCCATATAGTGAACTTGATGTTGAGTTATTCACTTTACGGCCAACACAAAAGACAAGGGGGTACTCTTTACGTCTAGAGGAAAAAAGATTTAATCTCCAAATACGGAAAGGTTTCTTCACAGTAAGAGCTGTGAAAATGTGGAACACACTCCCTCCAGAGGTGGTTCTGGCTAGCTCAGTAGATTGCTTTAAGAAAGGCCGGGATACTTTCCTAAATGTACATAATATAACTGAGTACTAAAATGTATAGGTAAAGTTGATCCAGGGTAAATCCGATTGCCTCTGGGGGGATCAGGAAGGAATTTTTTCCCCTGCTGTAGCAAATTGGATCATGCTCTGCTGGGGTTTTTTGCCTTCCTCTGGATCAACTGTGGGTATAGAATTGGGTATATGGGATTGTACGATATTTTTTATATATTTTTTATTTATTTTTATGGTTGAACTGGATGGACTTTGTCTTTTTTCAACCTGACTAACTATGTAACTATGTTACTATGTAAAATGTTCTTTTTTTATTTTGGATAGAGTGTTGAAAAGTTAGAATCTCTGCAAGGATTTTATTACTGTCTGTGACCCTGCTGAGACAATTCACCCATAATACAATTTAAAAACAGCCAACGTCATATTGATTTTGTTAAAGAAAAGCTCTAATAATTTAAACATGAATGTGTATTATAAATTCTGTAAATTCCCATGTTCCATAAATAACACAGGCTACTTTATCATATAAAAGCTGCCTTAAAACAGAGTTCAAAAAGGCCACAAAAACAAGCTTACAGGACAAAATAATATTGTTAATTTTTAATAATCAAACATTACATACATTTCCAATGCTTTTATGCAAATTGACCGCAATGAAAGTATAAAAGCATTAGTAATTATATCATAAGCAGAGAAAGATTTAAAAGCCTGTTTATGCATACAAATGAGTCTTAGTATAACAGTTGGCATATGATTAACCCTCTTAGGTTCCAAGTCAATATAATTTGAAGTAGATAATTGGTGCAAGAACTTAAAATCTAATTATGTGAAACTGCATTTCCAGCCCTTAGCTTGGACTATATGAAGGATATTAATCTCTAGCTACTTAGATTTTTACCCCAGGGCTATGCTGGGAATTAAAGTAGATATAAAGTAAGAGTACTGACATTTAGTATAAATAAAGACCATCATTTACCAAAGAAAAATGCTGCATTCGTTTTTGTTTTTTAAATAATCATTCTTACTGTAAAACATGTCCTTATATTATCCCTGTGTCCAAGTTGCTTTGGCTGGTGGTTTGTACTATTTCTGGAGGTTTAATTTGTTTGCAGCTTTAAACCAGGGTTACTGATGTGAACAAGCCCTTAAATTGTTTCAAGATCTTCCTTACTGTATGCAAATCAAAACAAATTTACTTGATAGCAGTAACCCAAAAAGATCACTGAAATCAAGGTACTGAGATTATCAAGTGTTTAAATCTCTCTACAGCAAAATATACATGTCTAGGCAGGAATAAAAGGATGCATTCTTTTTTTTTTTTTCTTTTAAATGCTTTAAAGCGGAGGTTCCACCCAAATTTTTTTTTTAAAAGCCAGCAGCTACAAACACTGCAGCTGCTGACTTTTAAAATATGGACACTTACCTGTCCAGCGCGCCCGCGATGTCAGCAGCCGGGGACAAGCAATCGCTCGGTGAGGGAATCGGGAAGTGAAGCATTGCGGCTTCACTTCCCGGATCCCTACAGCGCATGCACGAGTAGCGCGGCGCGCCGTCACTGGTTCCCCGCTCCCTCCTGGGAACAGTGTGTTTCCCAGAAGACAGCAGGGGTGTGGGCAGGGGCGTGACTCCCGCCATAGTCTGTTCCCGAAAGTGGGTGCAAATACCTGTCTTAGACAGCTATCTGCACCCCCCTCCGCCCTGAAAGGTACCGAATGTGACACCGGAGGGGGGGAGGGTTCCGAAAAGCGGAAGTTCCATTTTTGGGTGGAACTCTGCTTTAATGGTCGAAAAGTTAGATCAAAATTATAGAAAAGCAATGTTCTATGTCCCATCAAAAAGGTATAAAATTGCACCACTTAGGGTCCGCTCTATAACAGTTTTACTGCTACAGGGCAGCTGTCACAAACCTGGTGGTAGAGCCTGATATGCATAGGATGGCCTCTCTTACACCTCTGACTCGAGGCCCCTGATAGAGTAGACAGGAGGCATGGAAGTGCAGAGTCGCACGAGTGCCTGGCAGGGTTGCTAGCAGCGGTGCTGGACCGGAACTTCTGGCAGAGTTGTGGAGGAACACCGACACAGTGGTAGTGTCAGCAACAGCAGGTAGACTGGAAGCTTGAACAGGCTGGTGCTTGGATGCTATAGACCAGGAATCAGGTGCAGCAGCTGGTGGGATGGATGCTCCGTGAGGACTGGGACACAAAGACAGGTACAGGCAGGCTGGGTCATACACAGGTGAGCAGATTAGGAACTGATGCAGAGGCTAGGGTGGAGTCAAGGTGCAGGCCGGGTCGGTAACAGGTTGGCAGCAAGGTAGTAGAGGGAGCAAGCAGATGCAGGCAGATAGCAGGGGAAATCAGGAACAAGCTGGGTCAGTCAACAGGAACAAATATCAGCAACAGATAGCAGGGAACACAGGGAATGCTGTAGACAATACAGCATTGAGCCTGGGTGCTGACCCAGTTTAAGTAGCCCATTTGACGCCATGACCTGTCACGAGGTGCACGCGGCAAGGTAAAAGAACAAATTCTTCTGGACAGCAGCACTCCGAATAAAAATTGCCTTTATTTGTAAAATCCAAAAACCACACTACAGGTCACAGCACACTGGTCAAGCTGACGCGTTTTACACTGTACTAGTGTTTAATCATTTCACACTGTACTAGTGTTTAATCAAGCTATGATTAAACACTAGTACAGTGTGAAACGCGTCAGCTTGACCAGTGTACTGTGACCTGTAGTGTGGTTTTTGGATTTTTTGGATTTTACAAATAAAGGCAATTTTTATTCGGAGTGCTGCTGTCCAGAAGAATTTGTTCTTTTGCCTTGCCTATATGTGTGGATTGCCTGCACCCGTGGTTTTGGGAAGAAGTGATTACCTAGAAGACATCCACACCTGAGCAGCTTCTCTTTCTGTTGCTCAAGGTGCACGCGGCAGGCGCACCCGCGGCATTCTCCTCACTGGAATTGAGCGCTCAGGACTTCTTCTGTGGCCACCATTTTGGCAGCTGGCATGCCCTTTCTGACATTGCCCCCTCCTAATGGGCAGCCTCTGGTTGCCTAACTGTGCCAATTTTGCAGGATGAGAACTCTTGAAATAGCCTTTTAGCATGAATATTGCCTCCTGGTTGCCATGAGTTGTCCTCTGGCCCATAACCGTCCCATTTTATCAGGTACTGGATTTTATTACCCCTGTTCCTGCAATCCATAAGTGCTTTGACTTCAAATTCTTCTTCTCAATGCACAACTACTGGTTCGGGTGGACCAATATTTTGTCCAGAAAAAGAATCAGGAAAATCAGGCTTCAGTAAGGTTACATGAAAAACGGGATGGACCCTGAAAGAGTTTAGTAGTTCCAATTCGTAAGCTACATTGTTGACCTGCTTTTTTTACTGGAAATGGCCCCACGAACTTAGGACCCAGTTTGTTTGATGGGCAAGCTAATTTCACGTTTGCTGTAGATAACCATACTTGATCGCCAGGATTCAGGATATCAGTTCTCCTCTTCTCTTTTTATCAAAGACCTCTTTGTTGTTTGCCTGTGTTTTGGCCATTGTTTCCTGTAACAGTTTGTTGATGGTGCTTAAGAAATTTATTGCTCAAGGACAGCTGGTACAGAGCACTTCAGTATTGTATTAGACGGAAATGAAGGATGGAAGCCGTAATGGGCAAAGAACGGAGACTGTTTCATGGCTGAGTGGACATAATTATTGTAAGCAAATTTGGCTAATTGAAGTAGAGAAACCCAGTCATCTTGAGAAAATGAGGATAAACAGCACAGATATTGTTCAAGATTCTGGTATGTTCTTTCTGTCTGCCCGTTTGTTTGCGGGTGATAAGCTGATGAAAATGAGAGTTCAATCCCGAGGGCTTCACATAAGGCTCTCCAGAATCTGGAGGTGAACTGCACCCTCGATCTGACACAATATTTGTTGGAACCCCATGAAGCCTTACAATCTCTTTGACCTGTGCAGTCTCTTGAGCAGATAGCGTGCCTTTTCTTTGGTAAGAAATGTGGCATCTTAGATAACCTATCCACTACCACAAATATGGTACTGTAGCCTTCAGATGGGGGAAGCTCTACAATAAAGTCTATGGAAATAATTTTCCAGGATCTACAGTATCTGGGACGGGTATCGGTTTGAACAGCCCCCAAGCCTTGGACTTACTGTTTTTGTTGCGGATGCAAATGGTGCAGGATTCAACATACCTCTTGCAATCTTTTTCCATCTGAGGCCACCAGAATGTATGTTGCACCAGTTCAGAGGTTTTTCTAATGCCAAAATGTCCAGCTATTACATGATCATGGCACAGCCCTAAGGTGGAGATTCGGAAGTCTTCTGGTACAAAGATCTTGTTCTTGCACCAAAGCAGAACATCTTTGGACTGCAAGGTAATTCCTGAAGGTGGAGAAATCCCCACTGAAGCTTGTTTAATTTGGGACAGCAAGTCTCATTGTAGTAAGAGGAAGTTCCCTGATGACAGAATAGTATCTGGAAGAAGGGATGAGCCGAACACCCCCCAGTTCGGTTCGCACCAGAACCTGCGAACGGACCGAAAGTTCACGCGAAATTTAGAACCCTATTAAATACAATGGACTCAAACGTTTGAAATCAAAAGTGCTAATTATAAAGGCTAATATGCAAGTTATTGTCCTAAAAAGGGTTTGGAGACCTGGGTCCTGCCCCAGGGGACATGTATCAATGCAAAAAAAGTTTTAAAAATGCCCGTTTTTTCGGGAGCAGTGATTTTAATGATGCTTAAAGTGAAAAAAAAGTGAAATATTCCTTTAAATATCGTACCTGGGGGGTGTCTAAAGTATGCCTGTGAAAAGGCACGTGTTTCCCGTGTTTAGAACTGTCCCTGCACAAAATTACATTTCTAAAGGAAAAAAAGTCATTTAAAACTGCTTGTGGCTTTAATGTAATGTCTGGTCCCAGCAATATGGATGAAAATCATTGAGAAAAATGGCATGGGTACCCCCCCTCCCCCAGCCCATTACCAGCCCCTTTGGGTCTTGTATGGATATTAACCACTTCAGCCCTGGAAGAATTTACCCCCTTCCTGACCAGAGCACTTTTTGCGATGCAGCACTGCGTCGCTTTAACTGACAATTGCGCGGTCGTGCGACGTTGAACCTAACCAAAATTGACGTCCTTTTTCCCCCACAAATAGAGCTTTCTTTTGGTGGTATTTGATCACCTCTGCGGTTTTTATTTTTTGTGCTATAAACAAAAGAAGAGCGACATATTTGAAAAAAATGCAATATTTTTTACTTTTTGATTTATTAAATATCACAATTTTTTTTTTTAAAACAATTTTTTTTCTAAGTTTAGACCGATACGTATTCTACATATTTTTGGTAATTTTTTTTTTTGCAATAAGCGTATATTGATTGGTTTGCGCAAAAGTTATAGCGTCTACATAATAGGGGATAGATTTATGGCATTTTTATTTTTTTTATTTTTTTTACTAGTAATAGCGGCGATCTGCGATTTTTATTGTGACCGTGACATTGCGGCAGACACATCGGACACTATTGGCGCGTTTTTGGGACCATTCACATTTATACAGCGATTAGTGCTATAAAACTGCACTAATTACTGTGTAAATGTGACTGGCAGGGAAAGGGTTAACACTAGGGGGCGATCAAGGGGTTAATATGTTCCCTATTGAGTGATTGTAACTGTAGGGGGAGGGGACTCACAAGGGGAGGAGACCGATCTGTGTTCCTCTGTACTGGGAACACACATCGGTCTCCTCACCTCTGACAGGAGGTGGATCTGTGTGTTTACACACACAGATCCACACTTCTGCCGTGATCGTGGGAAATCGCGGGTGCCCAGCGGACATCGCGACCGCCGGGCACACTCACCGGGTCACGAGCGTTGCCGCGGGTGCGCGCGTGCGCCGCCGGCGGCGCGCGCGCGCCCCATAGACGGCCGGGAAAAAAGGACGTCATATGACGTCCGCCCGGAGGGAGGGAGGGTTCCTGCCGGCGTCATATGTCTATGACCCGGTAGGAAGTGGTTAAGGGGAACCCCGCACCCAAATAAAAAAAGGCCCTATATACTCTGAACAGCAGTATACAGGCGGTGCAAACAAGACAGGGACTGTAGGTTTGTTCTTAAGTAGAACCTGTTTGTAATTTGGAACAGGTAAATTTTTTAAGTGTAACTCCAGCCAAAAAAAAGGGATTTTTATAACAGCTTACCTGTAAAATCCTTTTCTTGGAGTACATCACGGGACACAGAGCGACTTAGTCATTACTAATGGGTTATATAGATTACCTTCAGGTGTTGGCACTGGCCAATTCCAAACCGGAAGTATCCTCCCCTATATAAGCCCCTCCCACCCGGGAGCACCTCAGTTTTGTAGCCAAGCAATAAGTGTCCCAAAAAGAGGGGTGGGAGCTCTGTGTCCCGTGATGTACTCCAAGAAAAGGATTTTACAGGTAAGCTGTTATAAAAATCCCTTTTTCTTTTTCGTACATCACGGGACACAGAGCGACTTAGTCATTACTAATGGGACGTCCCAAAGCAATGCCAAATGAGGGGAGGGATACATAAGCTGGGCGCCATCAGGCATGAGGATCTTTTGCGGCCTGCAACACACTGCGCCCAAAGGCGACATCCTCCTGACTTCTAACGTCTACCTGGTAGAATCTAGTAAACGTGTGTACCGAAGACCATGTTGCGGCCTTACATACTTGAGCCAGGGAGGCCTGGTGATGCACTGCCCATGAAGTTCCAACTGCTCTTGTGGAGTGCGCCCTAACTTTGAACGGAGGCGGTCTCTTTCTCAAGCCATAGGCTTGTATTATGACCTGTCGAATCCACTTGGCTAAAGTGGATTTTGATGCTGTCTGACCCTTTTTAGGGCCTTCCGGCAGAAAAAACAAAGTATCCGTTCTGCGAATCTGAGCAGTGGCTTTTAGATAAGCTTTAACTGCTCTTACTACATCCAAGGAATGTAATAACTTTTCCTCTACCGAGCTAGGTTTGGGGAAAAAAGAAGGAAGAACCACATCTTGGTTCAAATGAAACCTCGATACCACCTTAGGAAGAAAGGCTGGATGAGGACGTAATACTACTCTGTCCTTATGGACAACCAGATATGGCTCCTTACAGGACAAGGCGGCTAATTCCGATACTCTTTTAGCCGAACAAACGGCTACTAAGAAAATCAATTTCCTGGTGAGAAGAACCAAGGAAATGTGTTGCAATGGTTCAAACGGTTGTTTCTGTAGAACTGACAGAACCAGGTTTAAGTCCCAAGGACATATGGGAATACTAACCGGAGGGCTAATACGCATCACTCCTTGTATGAAAGCTTTGACTAGTGAATGCGAAGCCAAGGACCTTTGAAAAAATATTGACAAGGCCGAAATCTGACCCTTGATAGTACTCAAGGCCAGCTTCCTATCTACAGCCCACTGTAGGAAGTCCAAAATCCTCCCTATCACGTACTTACGTGGATGCCATTTCTTGGCCTCACACCACTTAATGTACGCTTTCCAGATCCTATAATAGATCTGCCTGGATACCGGCTTCCTGGCATTGATCATGGTAGATACCACAGAATTAGAGAGCCCTCTCTTTTTCAGAATGTGGGCTTCAATAGCCAGGCCGTCAAACCTAGGGCTGGTAAGGAAGGGTGGTATATCGGTCCCTGCGACAGCAGGTCCGGACGATGTGGGAGGGTCCAAGGACTCCACACTGACATTTTTACAATCTCCGCGTACCATGCCCTTCGGGGCCACGCTGGAGCCACCAGAATCACTGGTTTCTTTTCTACCCTGATTCTGCGGAGTAATCGCGGTAACAATTGTGGCGGTGGGAATGCATATATCAGCTTGAACTGATTCCAAGGGAACACTAGGGCATCCGAGCCGCAAGCTAGAGGATCCCTTGTGCGAGACACAAATCTGTCCACCTTTGCGTTGAATCTGGATGCTAGCAGATCTACATCCGGTGTTCCCCACCGCTGGCATATTGCCTGGAAAACCTCGGGGTGAAGAGACCATTCCCCCGGGCATAATTGTTGGCGACTTAAAAAGTCCGCTCTCCAATTTTCCACTCCTGGGATAAAAACCGCGGATATGGCTGGGACATATTTTTCTGCCCACTCCAGGATGCAATTTGCTTCCCTCTGGGCTGCACGACTCCTGGTGCCACCCTGGTGATTGATATATGCCACTGCTGTGGCATTGTCTGATTGAATTCTGACAGGGGACCCTTGGAGTTTGGACGTCCATGCTACTAGGGCATACCGGGCTGCTCGTATCTCTAAGAGATTGATGGGCAGGGCCTTTTCTGCTTCTGACCACTTGCCCTGGAGAGACCATTGCTCCAGTACTGCCCCCCAGCCTATGAGGCTGGCATCTGTAGTGACTACCTTCCAAGAAACCGGACTGAAGGGTTTCCCTTTTTCCAGATTCTGGGGCACCAACCACCAATGGAGGCTCTTGCGAACGGAAGGGGACAGGGACATTGGTAAGTCTAAAGCCTGAACTTTTTTGTTCCAGGCTGACAGTATGGCCCTTTGCAAATTCCTTGAATGGAATTGACCGTAGGGTACCGCTTCGAATGAAGCCACCATTTTTCCCAGCAGCCTCATGCAGAGGCGTATGGATGGTTTTCTTTTTGTACCCACTAAGTGGGTCAAATCTTTTAAAGACGACACCTTCTCTGGAGGTAAGAAAATCTTTCTCTGATTTGAATCCAGCCTTAGCCCTAAGTATTCCAGACTTTTGACTGGTCTTAGAGCTGACTTGTCCCGGTTGATAATCCAACCGTGATATTCCAGATACTTGATTGTCTTGTGAATAGCTACTTCCAGCTTTTCCACTGAGTGGTCTATTAGTAGCAGGTCGTCTAGATATGCCATTATCGTTACACCCTGTGTTCTTAGCTTGGCCAATAATGGGGCCAGAATTTTTGTGAACACTCGTGGTGCTGTGGCCAGACCGAAAGGTAAGGCTCTGAACTGAAAATGGCGCCCTTCTACTGCAAAGCGTAGACATTTCTGGTGGGCCGGAAAGATGGGAATATGCAGATAAGCATCCTTTATGTCGATCGAGGCTAACCATTCCTGCCCCTGTAGGGCGGTGGCCACCGATCGGATCGACTCCATCCGAAAAGTCCTGATATTTAGGAACTTGTTTAGCCCTTTTAGATTTAATATGGGCCTCACGTCCCCATTTGGTTTGGGGACCGTGAAAAGGTTCGAGTAAAACCCGAATCCGCTTTCTTCCAGGGGAACCTTCATGATTACACCTTGGAGCAATAGTTGTTCTAGTGCCAGAAGGAGGGCTCCTCTCTTTTGGGGATCTCTTGGCACGTTTGACCTCATAAATTGGGCAGGAGGAGTGCCTTTTAACTCCAGCTTGTATCCCAGACTTACTGCGGAGAGCACCCATCTGTCTCTGATGGTGTCCCGCCAGGTCTCTGTGAACAACTGAAGTCTTCCCCCCACCCGATTGAGTGGGGGCAACGCTTCATGCCTTGGGGGGAGGTTTTGTACCTCTCTTGATCCAGGGCTTCTTGTTACCCTGTGATTGTCCCTGATTTCTGCCCCCTGAATTTGACCGCGGAGGCCGTCGGAACTGCTTCACAGCCGATGTGCACGGGACTGGAGAAGTAGGCCTCTTAAAAGAAGGACTTCTACCCTTGTTCTTAACCGGTAAGAGTGAACTTTTACCGGCAGAAATTTTCTGGATATATTTGTCCAGATCTTCTCCAAATAAGCGTTCTCCATGAAATGGGAAGCTAACCAGCAGTTTTTTACAGGGAGCTTCAGCAGACCAGTTTTTGAGCCACAGAAGCCTACGCATATGTACTATAGACAGCGTAAAGCGGGAGGCCTGTTGGATTGTATCCTTTATGGCGTCCACCGCAAAACACAAGGCTCTAGGCAGGTCAGCTAGGGCAAGAGCCTGCTGATCTGGTAAGTCCCTTAAGACTTGTTTCAACTGATCTTTCACTGCTTGGCAGACTCCAATCGCTGCTACCGCAGGTTGTGTCACCATGCTTGCTGTAGAGAAAGCAGATTTTAGTAAAGACTCCAATTTTTTATCTATTGGGTCTTTGAACATTGGAACATTATCTACTGGACATGTCAGTGATTTGTTAACAGAAGAGATAGCTGCGTCCACTGTAGGGACCCTCCATTTTTTTTATGAACTTATCCTCCATGGGATAGATCACCGGAAATCTCTTGGGGGGAGCAAATATTTTATCCGGATGCTCCCAATCCTGGTAAATAAGCCCTTCTAATAAAGGGTGGATTGGGAAGGAACAGACAGCCTGGGGAGCTTTTAGCGACCCCAGCGAGGAAACCGTAGTGGATGGTGGTTCCGCCAGAGGCATTTTAAATGCTGATCGGACCATATTAGTCAGAGACTGAACCCATAATCTTTCAGCCTGAGATGCTGAGAAAGGTTCTTCCACTGTTGATTCCTCCATAACTGAATCAACCTCATCCTGATCCCCTTCAGGTAGGTCGATCTCTGTGTGGGGCTGTTCCTCCACTAACAGGCACTCTGAAGGAGGAGACGGAGATCGGACGCGCTTTTCCTGTGACAGGGAAGCAGCGATCAATGCTGTTAATCTCTCTTCCAATCCTCCCAGAGTTGAGGATAAAACCTCCTCTGTTATATATACAGGAGCAGGTGGACTGGGGACAGCCGCAGCACCAGGCATTCCTGCGGGGTTTCTACGGCTACTGACCTCTGAATTCTCAGGGGAGATTGGTGCAGTACAAGCATGCCCAATATCCTCAGAGCCCGATGGAGACCCCTTTGGCTTCCTGGAAGATCTATTTCCGGAGCGTCTGGACGACATATCCTTTAAGCACAAAGCTGAGGTATTCCCGTCGTCATACACCAATTTTGCTGGTAATAGTCTAACAAAGTTGCTGCTATATACCAGCTGGTGTCCACTAAAGTGCCTTTCTATGGGGATGCCTGCATCAACCGCCTCTGTGTGCCACTGTTTGTTGCTAGCTCTGTTTGCATCCAGCTGACACTTGTACTGTGTCTTTTAACCATGCTGGGACGCCCGCACATGCGCAGAAGTGCCGCGGCGCGCATCGAGCGTCATCCACCCGCCCCGCCCCTTTTTTTCATAGGAGGCACGTGCACGCGCCCGCACGCGCACCCGTGCGCCATTGGCGCCCTTTTCGAAATCAAACAGGGGACTAGGAGCCAGGGCCCTTTTTGCCGGAGGGCCTGTGCGGTGGATGAGCGCAGCAACAGGGCAGAGGAAGTGGATTCCCACAGAGAAACTTACCAGCTGCCTGGATCTTTTGACTTGAGAAAACCAAAGATCCACATGACAAGAAAAATGGACTACAGCGGCCTCTAGTGGTTTAACACAGGTACCGCGGTCCCCTTTTTTTTTTTTTTTTCTTGACTACTATTAAAATTTTACATTTTCAGTAGTTACAGGCAAACACAGATATTTAGCGAGAATACCGTTAGGTAACAGACAGAAAGACAAATTAGGCTTGGGGTCCCCCAATAGAACCAAGTTCCTGGGGGCCCCCACTTACCTGATCCCCGCCGCAGGACTTTGTTTGGTCCACAGAAGTCCAAACTTCACCTATCACGGCAGGCATTGTAATTAAACCTTCAGGGACCGGGTTCCCAAGGATTCCACTCCCCTGGACCTGTATAGCACCCTGCACAGACAACATCTTGGTCGTGGGTATGACCAGAGCTCTGGATCCCAGGGTCCAGCCCTCCTAAGAGAAGCATTACAGGCAAAACCTTGCTCTTCTGCTGCAAGGCCCGGGTACCGACCGTTTAGCTATGAAGCTTTTTTGGTGGGATCCGGAACAGCTTACTAAGGCCCAAAAGAACCTGTACGCAAGACCAGTGAAACGCATGTTACTCTTTGGCCAACACCTTAGACACTGGCAAAAAACTGAGGTGCTCCCGGGTGGGAGGGGCTTATATAGGGGAGGGTACTTCCGGTTTGGAATTGGCCAGTGCCAACACCTGAAGGTAATCTATATAACCCATTAGTAATGACTAAGTCGCTCTGTGTCCCGTGATGTACGAAAAAGAAATCTATTTTTAAGCTTTTTGGAAAATATAGGGAAGGGTTATCACCCCTGTAACATTTGTTTTGCTGTCTGTGCACCTGTTCAGAACATTTCACCTCACTTTCCGTCCCAATGACAAATGTTTTTTGAAAATTTGGGGGTTTTAGTGAAACAAGGATTGCTGATAAAGCATCAGTGGAGAGGAGACACCTTTTCCCATATTAACTCTTAAAGGAGAGAATTTCCCTTCCTAGGGGTAGATTTCTTCTCACTTGCTGTCTCCTTCCGTTTGCAAGTAGGAGTCGTTTGTAAGTTGGATGTTTGAAAGTAGGGGCCTGCCCAATGTACTCTGCAGAAATTTGGGCCTTAGGTGTTGTTGGTGTTGCCACAACACTGTAAGCCCTCACAGTTACTCTTGTTGGGCGCTGGAATGCCCTGCTGTGAACTATTATATCAAGAATTGTAATAACATGCTATTGTTGAACAGTGGTAGAAAAATTGGGCCTTTGGTGGTGGTGCTCGTGCCACAAAACTGTAAGTCCTTACAGTTACTCTTGGTGGGCGCAGGAATGGGCCCATCTGTGAAATATTAGATCAAGAATTGTAATTACATGCCCCTGTTGAACAGGGGCATACAAATTGGGCCTTAGGCACTGGTGCCACGACACTGCAACCCCTCACAGATACTGTACTTGGAGCGCAGCAATGAGCCCTTCTGCAAAGTATTGCATCAAAAATTGTAATTACACGGAAAGTGGAAAGTGGATGGACGGATGAACGCCTTTTTAAGATTATCGTCAATATAGTCCTTTAATGCAACAAGTTTTAGTTCAGTCAAAGGGAAGTTTCTCCTGGAGGGAACTTCAATCCTGGGGAGGAGTTTGATTGGGCAGTCATAGGGCCAATGGTGAGGGAGTGTCTCTACCCCGTTTTTGCTGAACACATCCAGGAAATCATGATAAACTGCTGGTACAGATTGACAAGCTTCAGGGTCAGAGTCCCGGCACAGCAGGGATGGTGGATCACAAGAGGCTTCCGTGTTGGAGGCAGTAGGAAGAGTGAGAAACTTGATCTCCTCGGTGGCCCAATTAATATGTGGGTTATGTGCTTTTAATCATGGCATGCCATGAATGACTGGAAACAGAGTTGAGGCAATGGCATCCCGGCATAGCAGTTCTTAATGCTTCTTGCCCATGGTGATAGATAACGGAACTGTTTCCTGGGTGACCAGCCCGGATTTAATGGCAGACCCATCGGCCTAGTGTACTGAAAGTTTCTGAGCCTTAGGTTGCAATGGAATGTGATGTTCAGAAGCAAAGGATACGTCTAGGAAACAGCTGCAGGCTCCGGAACCAATTATGGCATTGACCTGAATAGTCCTTCCTGGAAGCTGCAACAGAATAGGAACAGCAAAATGAGACGAGTTGCTTGGCAAGGTTGGTGTAGCAACAGAATAGACTGAGAGGCACTTATGGAGTTTATCCGGGCATGACCTCACATAGTGTCCTGGTTCTCCACAGTACAGGCAGATGTTGTGCTGGCACCGGTGTTGGCGCTCTTTAATAGTAAGTAAGGGGCATAGTAAGCCAAGCCGCATTGGCTCTGGTGCATCAGGAACGGATGCTGCGGACACTGGGGGAGCAGCGTTGAAGGAACTGGGAACCCGTGGTAGCATCCATACTGGATGAGACTGTCCTGTGGTTCTTTCAGACCTTCGTTCTCTTAGATGCCGATCAATTTGGATGGGTAAGTTAATGACAGCATCAAGAGAAAGAGGAACCCCAACTCGGGCCAATTCATCCTTCAGAGGTTCAGAAAGGCCCAGCCGGAACTGGTAGCTTAATTTTTGCATCGTTCCAGTTGGTATCGTAACTCAATCGCCTGAACTCATGAAAAAAAAAAAAACATAATTTTCGGCCGCTCTGAAACCTTGCTGAAGTGTATGTAGAGCTGCTTCTGTGGTGGCAGTTTGCTGGGGGCGTCATACAACTGAGCCATGGCATTGAAGAAGGTGGCCAGATCTATTAATGATGCAGCCTTCTGTTCTATTAGACGGTGTGCCCAGGGTTTAGGCTCACTTTGCAACAGGGAGATGACATAGCCAATCTTAGTTGCTTCCTGGGAGAAGATGTGTGGCCGCAGCGCAAAATACAGTTCACAAGCATTGCGGAAAGCTCTGAATTTGCTGCGTTCTCCAAGAAATCTTTCCGGGGTCAGAACCCTGGGCTCGGGAGATGGCATTACAACTGCAGGTGCAGTGGCAGTTCCAGGTGAGATGGAGGTTGGTTGTGTAGATCCCTGAGCGACAGTAGGAGGGGATAAGGCCTGTAAACGTTTCTCCAGTCGGGTGTAGCCTTCTTTTCGATAACAGGCTGCGTAAAGCCTGCTAGATGCTGGCAAAGTTCATCCATCGGAGAGGGTCCTTGCACAGGCTCAGACATGGCTGTCTGGTACTGTCATGTACCTGGTGGTAGAGCCTGATATGCAGAGGACTGCCTCTCTTACACCTCTGACTCGAGGCCCCTGATAGAGTAGACAGGAGGCACGGGAGTGCAGCGTTGCATGAGTGCCTGGCAGGGTTGCTAGCAGAGGTGCTGGACCAGAACTTCTGGCGGAGTTGTGGAGGAATACCGACACAGTGGTAGGATCAGGAACAGCAGGTAGACTGGAAGCTGGAACAGGCTGGTGTTTGGATGTTAAGGACCGAAAAGCAGGTGCAACATCTGGTGGGATGGATGCTCTGCGAGGACTGGGACACAGACAGGTACAGGCAGGCTGGGTATTACACAGGTGAGCAGAGTCAAGGTGCAGACCGGGTCCGTAACAGGCTGGCAGCGAGATAGTAGAGGGAGCAGGCAGGTGCAACGTCAGAGACAAGTTGGGGTCAGATGCAGGCAGATAGCAGGGGAAATCAGGAACAAGTCGGGTCAGTCAATAGTAACAGATATCAGCAACAGCTAGCAGGAAACACAGGGAATGATGTAGACCAGACAGCATTGAGCCTGGTTGCTGACCCAGTTTGGGTGCTGACCCAACCTGGGTGCTGATTTGGCGTCGCTGGCTGCTCGTCCCCGCTGTGATTATACACAACGAGGGCTGATTGGCGCTTACCGTGAAGTTGATGTCCACCGGCACCCACCGATTGTTCGGTACAGAGGCAGAAAAGTGGTCTGCCTATGTAAGCGAGGCAGATCGCCGTTCTGTCAGGAGGGAAGGCATGGATCCTGTGTCTCTGCAAAGCAGGGAAAAGATTCATGTCTTCTCCAAGTAAAAGCATTTCCCACAGTACACAAAAACACAGGCTAGATACACATTTAACCCTTTGATCTCCCCTGGTGTTAACCCCTTCCCAGCTAGTGTCATTAGTACAGTCACAGCGCATATTTTTTTTTGCAATAATCACTGTATTAGTTTCATTGGTCGCCAAAAAGTGTCAAAAGTGTCTGTAAGTGTCAGAATGTCTGCTGCAATATCACAGCCTCACTATGATTTGCTGGTCGCCACCATTACTAGTAAAAAAACAATAAATAAATAAATAAAAATATCCCATAGTTTGTAGACGCTATAACTTTTGCGCAAACCAATCAATATACGCTTATTGGGATTGTTTTACCAAAATAATGTAGCAGAATACATATTGGCTCAAACTGATGAACAAATTAGATTTTTTTTTTATTGGATATGTTTTATAGCAGAAAGTAATTTTTTTTTCCCAAAATTGTTTTTCTTTTTTTGTTTATAGTGCAAAAAAAAAAATACAGAGGTGATCAAATACCACGAAAAGAAAGCTCTATTTGTGGGAAAAAATTAAATACATTATTTTACAGCACGACTGCACAATTGTCAGTAAGAGTAACAGTGCCATATCGCAAAAAAATGGCCTGGTCATCATGAACGGGGGTAAATCTTCCGAAGGTTAACCACTTCAGCCCCGGACCATTTGGCTGCCAAATGACCGGGCCACTTTTTGCAATTCGGCACTGCAACGCTTTAACTGACAATTGCGCGGTCGTGCGACGTGGCTCCCAACCAAATTAGACGTCCTTTTTTCCCACAAATAGAGCTTTCTTTTGGTGGTTTTTGATCACCTCTGCGGTTTTTATTTTTTGCACTATAAACAAAAATAGAGCGAAAATTTTGAAAAAAAGCAATAATTTTTACTTTTTGCTATAATAAATATCCCCAAAAAATATATATAAAAACTATTTTTTCCTCAGTTTAGGCCGATACGTATTCTTTTACATATTTTTGGTAAAAAAATCGCAATAAGCGTTTATTGATTGGTTTGCGAAAAACTTTTGACGCTATTTTGGGAACATTCACATTTATACAGCGATCAGTGCTATAAAAATGCACTAAATACTGTATAAATGTGACTGGCAGTGAAGGGGTTAATCACTAGGGGCTAGGAAGGGGTTAAGTGTGTCCTAGGGAGTGATTCTAACTGTTAGGGGGCATGGCTTACTGTGACACGTCACTGATCGCTGCTCCCGATGAGAGGGAGCAGACGATCAGTGTTGTGTCACTAGGCAGAACAGGGAGAAGCCTTGTTTACACTGGCCTCTCCCCATTCTGCAGCTCTGTGACCCGATTGCGGGACTCCGGCGGACATCGAGTCCGCGGGTCCCGCGGGCACGGTCACAGAGCTTGCAGCAGGGGTGCGCGCGCCCTCACGGCACAAAATTCAAGGTGACGTGTATATATACGTCACTTTGCGCAGCTGTGCCATTCTGCTGATGTATATCGGCGTGATTCGGTCGTCAAGCGGTTAAGTGGTTCAGTTATACAACAAAACCATATTAAAGTGGTTGTAAAGCCTTCAGGTTTTCAACCTTAATGCATTTCATGCATTAAGATGAAAAACTTTCTGTGCTGCAGCCCCCCCCCTCTTTTTCTTACCTGAGCCTGATCCGATCCAGCGATGTGAACGAGCGCTGCTGTTAAATAAATCCTGCTGTCTGTGTCACTGGACGAAGCAGCGGGACTCGGAAGTGACTTTCTGTGGGGGCATTCATTGAAGAAGAGGAGCCTGGAGCTCCAGCTGGGGACTTGATCAGGGCTGCTCTGTTCAAAGGCATTGCAAAGGCATTGCATAGAGCAGGTAAGTATAGGCTTGTTTGTTATTTTAATACAAAAAAAACAAACCTTTACAACCAAATAGTTGTAGAATCAAACAAATGCAGTGTATTTGGGTATGTAGATTCACATCAAGACTGTACAGTTGCAATTTATGCATGAACTCGTTAATACTGACTTGTTTTGGTCCATAGCAGTAATTTTTATCTTTCTTAACTATTTGTTGAGCCACTCTACATATCAGGACACTTGATGCACATACGTGTTCTGGATCAGTGACTCAGTTAGTAGTGAATGAAGGAAAAGGATGGCAGCTGTCAAGAGTACTCTTAAAAACAGGTTCATAATAATATTCCTATATTTTTACCCAGACAAATTTCCTTTAAATTCACCTCTGTAGATTTAGTTGTACAGTACCTTTAAAAATATAAAGATGACCATGAACCATGTTGCAAAGGAACATAAGCTATGAAAATATAATTGTATAATAATAATTATTGTAAAACATTACAGTATATGCATTTTATAATGAATATCGTCTTACCCCAATTGCTGCTAGTATTGGTGCTTGGTAGATCCATTTTATTTCCCCAGCGCTCAGTTCCCAACATCTGTAGGATAAGTAAATTTAAAAATCTCCAAAGCATAGAAGTAGAACACTTTTAATAAGAAGTTAACCCAGAAACAGATGTATTTAAAATGTCCATGCATACTAGAAAAACATTAATGTTTATACAAATTGTACACATCTTGTATTCTGCTTGCTATATTTTCAAATTACTTGCAGTGACACTTCCCTGAGCACCCAAATGGTGGAATTTATACGGGACAGCTAGCACACAGATCGGTGTGAGACAGTTGGAAGCTGCACATGTTAAATGCTGATATTTTACTACGAAAATGTGATTGCATTGAAATATTTTGTTTGTGAATAATTTTTTTAATAAAACGTACTGCACTAGACTGGAGCTTTTATTATTGTAGTGGTATAGAATGGGAGAGAGCAGAGAGAAACCTGGTGGAGAAGTGAACATAGGTCTATTGAGAAGAGGATCTGTGGGGGCGCACGCGCGGAGTCTGACAGGGCTGACATGCACTGTTAGAGTTACGCTCCGTGGAGGAGAAGAGCCGCCGATACAACCGAGGCCGCCGGCTATAAATACACCCATCTTCTCCCGCTAGTTCCCGGGAACCTGGAGATTCATTTTGTCCGCAAAAATGGTGCTAGGAGGCAGCCGCACTAAAGCAAAGAATTCTCCATTAAAGATACACAGGCTCGAGCCGCAGCTAAATTGGCGCCGTCCCCTTCCTCCAATGCCTCAGTGCGCTCACACAGGGCTTTTTCTGCCCACTTTTAATTAAAACTAAGCAAAAAGTTCACACTTGAATAGTTTCCCACGCAGGGGGTTCTCACCATCAATGCAACAAAACATAGAATTCAGCTCATGGCTCTCTTTGCAGCTTCACTGCTCAGGCCTCATGCCTTAATCCTCCAGACCATAAAAACACACAGTCCCAGTGCTTGTGCACAAAACACTCTAGCTTTGTCAGCTTGCCTGTTTCTCCTGCAGCTCCCAGCTGCTACATCCTCACAGGCCTTTGTCTGTCCTGGCCTGGACAGCAGAGACGTGAAGTCAGGGGAGGCATAGAAGGGGGCATGTGTCTCTTAACCACTTGCCGACCGCCTCACGATGATATACGTTGGCAGAATGGCACAGGCAGGCAAAGTTACTCCCTTCCAATAGCCCCCCCCGGTGCCTGAGGCAGACGGATTCGTTAGAGGAGTGATCCGTCCCCAGCTCCAGGCCAGTGATTCATGACCTGAACATGGTGATCGCTCCTGACAAATGAAATGCCTCCCCTGTCTGTGTAAGGTGTAAACACAGGCAGGGGAAGTAATGTCATCTCTTCTCGTGGTAGTCTTTTCGTTCCAGAGAGAGGAGAGATAACATCTAAACATGAGTTGCACAACACTACACTGACACTAGTACATATAGGCACATATTTCACCCCCCCAGTTAACCCCCTGCACTCCCTGTAACAGTGTCACCAATTGCAGTTTTCATATTTTTTACTGATCACTGCAGTGGTGTCATTTGTGACTGTAATAAGTGTTAGGGCAGTTAGTGGTAGGCCCCCTAACCCCCCCTAATAAAGGTTTAACCCCTTGATCACCCCCCAGTTAACCCTTTCACCCCCTGTTGCCAGTGACGCAAATAGATTTTTTTTTCTGATCACTGTATTAGTGCCACGGGTGACGCTAGTTAGCCAGTTAGTTGACTAGGTTCACCGTCAGGTTTTTATAGCGTCAGGTACCCCCATATACCACCTAATAAAGGTTTTAACCCCCTGATTGCCCCCTAGTTAACCCTTTCACCCCCTGTCACCAGTGATCACTGTATTAGTGTTACGGGTGACGCTGGTCAGTTAGTTTGTTTTTTATAGCGTCAGGGTACCCGCCGTTTATTACCCAATAAAAGTTTAACCCCCTGATCACCCGGCGGGTGATATCAGTTAGGTTTTAGGGTCAGTTAGGGTCTGCGTCGCCCCAGGCAGCATCAGATTAGTGCCAGTAGAGTGAAAAGGAAGTCACCCATCTGTCAGATTCAGGCTCAGAATACAATCCTGTAGACAGCAGCGGCACCTTGACAGATAGCTCTGACGATGGAGTAGTGGTCCCTGCCAAGGTCAGGCATACCAGACCCCGTTCTTCTGCTGTCGTTGAGGTGCTCTCATATGGAGCAGAGAGCCAGTACTAGTGCCGCTCTTCCTTCTGGTGAACTGGCAAGCACCAGCGACCTAGTATTCCCTGGTCGTAGCCAAACCAGCACTGCAGTATCACTTGGTGACGTGGCAAGTCCCATAAGTGCAGTTCAAGCTGGTGAGGTGGCTAGCACGAGTAGAGTCCCGTAGCCACCAAGAAGACATAGTGCCCTTCCTGCTGCATTTGCCAATCCTAATTGGGAGCCCACCACTTCTGCAGCACCCGTAGTTCCCCCATTCACTGGCCAACCTGGAATTCAGGTGGAAACAGTTGATTTTACGTCACTTGATTTTTATTAGCTGTTTTTCACGGAAGATCTCTATAGATCTATTGTGGACCAAAGCAATTTGTATGTTGGTCAATTCATCGCCGCTAATCCCCAGCTGACCCTTGGCAGAGAATGAAAACCAATTACGGTTTCCGACATTAAGACCTTTCTGGGCCCATCCCTCCTCATGGGCATAACTAAAAAGTGTGAGTTGCGGTCATATTGGTCCACTGACCTAATTCACCATATGCCCCTGTTCTCTGCCTCCATGGCCAGGGCACTATACGAGCAGATCTTGCGGTTCATGCACTTCAATGATAATGAACTCTGTCGTCCTCGGGGTGACCCTGGATACGATCGGTTCTAAAAAATTCGGCCCCTCGTAAACCACTTCAACAAACGTTTTGCAGCCTTGTTTACTCCCGATCAAGTTGTCTGCATTGATGAGTCCCTGATTACGTTTTCTGGCCGCTTGTCTTTCAAACAGTATCTTCCCAGCAAATGTGCCAGATATGGGGCCAAGATGTATAAGCTCTGTGACAGGGCAACAGGCTATACATGGAGTTTTATGGTTTACGAGGGAAGAGATAGTTACGTAGAGCCGGAGAACTGCCCAAACTACATAGGGAGCGCTGGCAAGATATTGTGGGACTTGGTGTCAACCTTATTCGGAAAGGGGTACCACTTGTATGTGGATAATGATTACACGAGCGTGCCACTTTTTAGTCACTTGTTTGATCATCAAATTGGCGCATGTGGCACCGTGCAATCTAATCACCGGGGCTTACCCAAGCGGCTTGTAGATTCCCGTCTTAGGCTGGGGGAGAGAGCCTGCTTGAAGTGTAATAATTTGCTTGCTGTGAAGTGGAGGGATAATAAGAATGTTTTCGTTCTGTCCTCCCTTCACGCATACACGATGGTCCAAATTCCTACGGCGACTGGTGTTGTGGAGAAACCCCACTGTGTCCACAAATATAAACTTAATATGGGAGGGGTGGACCTCAACGACCAGTTGTTGGCGCTGTACCTAGTTGCCCGTAAGGCCAGACGCTGGTACAAAAAAGTGTCTTTATACTTATTTAAATTGGCTTTGCTGAATGCTCTTGTGTTATACAAAGCTTAAGGACGAACTGGATCCTTCCTTAAATTCCAGGATGAGATCGTCACAGCCTTTCTGTTTCCAGACGATAATGTGCCCCACCTTCCCAAATCAAATGCAGTAAGCTGGCTGCATGGGAGGCATTTTCCGTATTTTCCCCTACGCAACGAGCCCCCCAAAGAAGATGACGTTTCTGTAGCAAAAGCAGATATAGGCGTGACACCGGCTATTTTTGTCCCTCCTGGCCTGACCAACCTGGTCTTTGCATTGGTGAATGTTTTGAACGCTACTATACACTAGTGGAGTATTAGCGTAGGGTACAGCACTGCACAGACTAGGACACACTTTCACATTGTCTCCCAAGATGCCATCGCATTTTGAGAGACCCGAACCTGGAACCGAACGGTTACAGTTACAGTTACAAATAAAAGTGTAATAAAAAAAATAAAAATAAATAGTGTTTGTTTTATTGTTCACTCTCTATTCTCCCTCTTTATTGTTCTGCTATTTTTTACTGTATTCTATGCTTAACTGCAATGTTTTATTGTTATTATCTTTTATCATGTTTTCTTTTCAGGTATGTAATTATTTTATACTTTACTGTTTACTGTGTTTTATTGTTAACCATTTTTTTGTTTTCAGGTACACCATTCAGCTGCAGCACTGATTTATTTATCTTGACAGCAACAGCGTTTGCTCTCATGATACATAAAGCCGTGACTCCAGCGCTGTAGGAGGTGATTTCACCACCACAGTTAAAAAAAAGAGCATATATGCCGAAACAGGGGTGGAAGAGCGATTTGCTACTAACATTGGGGGCGGATTGCCCCCATGCTTCGGCATATATATATATATATATATTTTAGACACAGATTGCGTTAAATTTTTTTTTCTTTTTTTTGTATATGCTTTGCAGGTATGGTATGTCTTACTGTTATACTGTAATGTTACTTTGTTTTATTAACCATCATTTGCTTAGCAGGTACACCATTCAGCTGCAGCACTGATTTATCTATCTTGACTAGGGATGAGCTTTATGTTCGAGTCGAACATGTGATTTTAATAATGCTTAAAGTGAAACAATAAAAGTGAAATATTCCTTTAAATTTCATACCTGGGGGGTGTCTAAAGTATGCCTGTAAAGTCGCGCATGTTTCCCGTATTTAGAATTGTCCCTGCACAAAATGTAATTTCTGAAGGAAAAAAAGTCATTTAAAACCACTCGCATCTTTAATGAATTGTCAGCTCCCCGGCAATACAGATCAAAATCATTGATAAAAACGGCAGGGGTCCCCCCCACAGTCCATTACCAGGTCCTTTGGGTCTGGTATAATTATTAAGGGGAACCCCAAAACAAAAAACACAAACCATGGGGGCCCCCCAAATTCCATATCAGGCCCTTCAGGCTTGGTATGGATATTAAGGGGAACCCCACACCAATTATTTTTTTTAAATGGCGTGGGGTCCCGCCAAAAATCCATACCAGACCCTTATCCGAGCACGCAACCTGGCAGGCCGCAGGAAAAGAGGGGGGGCGAGAGTGCCCCCCTGCTCCTGAACCGTACCAGGCCACATGCCCTCAACATGGGGAGGCTGTCCCCATGTTGATGAGGACAAGGGCCTCATCCCCACAACCCTTGCCGGTGGTTGTGGGGGTCTGCGGGCGGGGGGCTTATCGAAATCTGGAAGCCCCCTTTAACAAAGGGGAACTCCAGATCCCGCCACCCCTATGTGAATTGGTAACGGGGTACATTGTACCCCTAACATTTCACAGAAAGTGTAAAAATTAGTAAAAAACACACAGACACAGTTGGACAAGTCCTTTATTTAAAAATAAATAAAATAAATAAATAAATTCCGAGCTATGTAATCCCATCTCCCGTCTCCCCGATGTCCAACGATGATCCATTCTCCAGCGACGCTGCAGTCTCCCCTCTCCAGCAGGAACGAAACCCCCATGATGCGTAAGAGGGGGCGGGGTCACCCGTCCTTATCATAGGGAACCCCCGGGGTTCCCTATGATAAGGACGGATGACCCCACCCTGTGACATAGGGGGTGGCCAGGATCTGGAGTTCCCATTTGTTAAAGGGGCTTCCAGATTTCAATAAGCCCCCCGCCCGCAGACCCCCATAACCACCGGGCAAGGGTTGTGGGGATGAGGCCCTTGTCCTCATCAACATGGGGACAGCCTCCCCATGTTGAGGGCATGTGGCCTGGTACGGTTCAGTAGGGGGGGGCGCTCTCTCGTCCCCCCTCTTTTCCTGCGGCCTGCCAGGTTGCGTGCTCGGATAAGGGTTTGGTATGGATTTTTGGGGGGACCCCACGCCATTTTTTTTTTGGTGCGGGGTTCCCCTTAAAATCCATACCAGACCTGAAGGGTCTGGTATGGATTTTGGGGGGACCCCTTGCCATTTTTTTTTGGTGCGGGGTTCCCCTTAATATCCATACCAAACCTGAAGGGCCTGATATGGAATTTGGGGGGACCCACGGTTTTTTTTTGGTTCAGGGTTCCCCTTAATATTCATACCAGACCCAAAGGGCCTGATAATGGACTGTGGGGGGGACCCCTGCTGTTTTTTTCAATGACTTTGATCTGTATTGCCAGGGAGCCGACAATTCATTATAGCCGCAAGTGGTTTTAAGAGGGAGAATGAGAATCTGCTGCTGTTGAAAAGGTATGGTTATAATCAAGCTAAATCATATATTATTATCCTATATGTTATAAGATAATAATTTATTATTTATCTATTTACTGTGAAATTACTGGTAGGAAGTGATAACTTCAAACTCCGGTAATTTGTCCGTTAAGCCATCTGCTTGAGTACAGTTTTTGAAAATATAGTTAATTTACTTTAAAAACAATATATAATAATTATTTGTATATTACTTACTTACTAACCCCTTGCCACCCTTGCCAATTCTGACACTTCTCTCCTACATGTAGTAATCTTAATTTTTTTGATAGAAAATTACTCAGAACCCCCAAAGATTATATATATTGTTTTAGCAGACACCTTAGGAATTAAAATGGTGGTCGTTGCAACTTTTTTATGTTATACGGTATTTACGTAGCAATTTTTCAAACGCTTTTTTTGGAAAAAAACTGTTTCATAAATATATATAAAAAAAAAACACTAAAGATAACCCAATTTTTTTGTATAATGTGAAAGATGATGTTACGCCAAGTAAATAGATACCTAACATGTCGTGGAATGACGCCAAACTTCAGTACAGTACTTAAAAATCTCCATAGGCAACGTTTTACATTTTTTTACAGATTACATGTTTAGAGTTACAGAGAAGGTCTAGTGCTAGAATTATTGCTCTAGCTCTAATGATCCCGGCGTGTGTAACCTGTGTTTATCTGACTCTGATACTAGCCAGTGCCTCACCAGCCCAGACTGCCATTTTAAGCAGTGGCATGAGCTCAACCTGCCACAGAAAATTAAAATACCAGCTGCAATCCTATTTTAAAAAGGGCCTATATATTATGGAAGAATGTCACAATGATATTATTTTTCACAAAATATTTACTGTTTGTTTACATAATAATTGATCAACTGAGAAAATTAAAGATTTAGAAAATGTGGGGCGCATGCACGTGAGCGAGGGGGATGTCCGTTTGAATCCCCTGCTCCGTGCCGTCGGAACGCTGCATCTCGCCTGAGAAAGCATAGCCCGCACCCCGGCACTCACTGTTTGTCTCCCCCTGCTCTGGAACACCTCGGGCATCTGGCGGTTATGTACCGCTCAGTGAAAACCCGCGAGAAATACAGCCAGCAGCCCAAATCTTCTCTGGTCTCTGGGAAGGGGAGAAAGAAAATGGCGCCTGATCCTCCGGAGACTGACGACTCCACGCAGCACTTGGCAGCGGACCCGGCTTCCCCAGCTGACAGTCTGCATCAGTTTCCCACGGACTTGGTAAAGCCCCTGCACTCAGACTCAGATGCCATGCTGATTAAATTCCGCTCCATTGTGCGAAATTAGATCACCCAGGCCTCCCGCAAGCTATTCTCTGACTTTGTCAGAGGTCTTAAAGAGATAGGCCTCCGCACAAATCAACTTGAATAAAGAATGGACTTGGCAACCACTGTCCTTGAGGGCCATGAGGAGGAGGTGGATAAACTGTCTGCTGAGCTGGAGGCCTCATGAGACAAACTGGAAGACTCTGAGAATAGGGCCCGCAGAGATAACCTGTGCATCCGCACAATCCCAGAAAATGTTACAGATCTGCAGGGTACAGCAACTGCCTTCTTCCAAGAACTGGCACCTGGGATACCTTTAGAGAGACTGTTATTTGACTGCATCCACAGATCCCTCACACCTAAACCATCGGAGGGTCCCCCGAGGGATGTCATTATTAAATTCCCTTATTATCGCACTAAAAAGAGTCTCCTCCATTCTGCACGGGAGCAACAAGATCTCTCTTTTCAAGGCAACCCTCTTCAACTATTTGCTGATCTCTCTCCAGTGACCATTGCTAGACGGCGGGGCCTGAAACCCTATCTCCAGGTCCTGCAGGCCCGAGGGATCAAATATAGATGGGGGTTCCTCTTTAAGCTATCATTCTCGAATTTGGGTCGTCAGTTCCACGCCTCCTACCCCTCTGACCTGAAACGCCACTTCCAAGAATTACGGCTGGACCTACCGCCTTCACAAGGAGAAACTTCTTCATCATCCTCCTGGCCCAGGTCTTCCCAGCCCCCTCATCAGGGTCCCAGCCCCCCCAGAGATCTCAACCCGGCTCGCAGGCCTTGCACGACCTGCAGGCCCAAAAATTCCAAGGGGGCCCTAAGGGCTGATGATACTTACCTCCCATGTTGACGGATTCATACGGTAGAGTAAAATATGACATTACGGAACCCCACACTTGCCTACCACTGCCCCTAGAACCATCTTCTGTGTAACATTCCCTGATGTCCAGCATGTCATCCTTGAGTTAACAATGGACTGAACTGCCTCAGTTGATGCCTGTTTTTCCGCCTGATGGAAACCTACACTCAACCCACTGACGGAAGCTGATAGAACAGTGCCCCCTCCCTGGGCCACCCCAATTGTGAGATGGTGGCCCCGGGTCATGTGGGCCTGATTGATATTAGTTGTTGAGTTCCCAATTGGGCATGACACTTTGACCTCCCCTTGTGGGGGTCCTGCATGGTGGCCGAGGGATCTGGGCCTGGTCGCTTGTTGCTAACATTGCAACGGTATGCTGCCTTGCCTGACGGCGGAATCCCTGGACTTCATGACAGGTTTTATTTTCTCTTACTGGATAAGTACATGCTGGTTCTCTCAGCTCTCTGGTAGCCGTCCATGTGCTGCAGACAGCTGACATTAGCCTCTCGCCCCTACTCGGGGGTAGGTTGGTTCCAAACTGTGTTGTCATTTTCTTACCCTGTTATTGCAATTCTTTCTATCCCTATATGGATTGTTTGTTTCTCCCCTTTTTACAGGTTTAATAGGCATATAAGGCTACCTTAATATTGTTCTGGTCGCTCGCTCGCCCCGGGCTCCCTCGACAACTCGGGGTAGCAGGGAGACCAATGTTTAAATTCAATCACATGCCTTGTGTCATTTGTGTTCCTCTTTAGTGCCTTAGTGGGTGCACCAGGTTTTGTGCTCATTGTTATACACTTAATTTTACTGAATAACTGTCAGGAGAGTACTTACCGAGGCCGAGATGCCGAGAGCGGTTCACCCTTGCAACTAGGCGCACTCTGCCCCCTGGAGGTGATACAGGGGGTGGATGGCACGAAGAGGCACTTGCTACCAGCAGGAAGGATAGGTCTTGCAAGATGATCTTGGTAGAGCTGGACAGCTGTGTGATGACAGGAGAGCTGGATGATCACAGGAGGATTCTCCAACAGGAACAGGCTGAGGGTCCAACTCAGGTAGGTGCAGCTCTTAACAGAACACTGACAGGAGACACAAGAGTCCAGAGCACAAGTAGAAGATCCAGGCAAGGAGGCAGGAGTACAACCCAGATTACAGGCTGAGGGTCTAGCACTGCAGACAAGTAGCAAGTCCAAGGTATAAGCAGAAGGTCTGGGGCTGGAGACAAGTAGCAGGTCCGAGATGCAGGCAGAAGGTCAAGGGCTGGAGACAAAAGGCAGATCCGAGTCACAGGCCGGGGGTCAAGCACAGATAATAAGGCAGAGTCCGTTAAGCAGGCCGAGGGTCAGGTCCAGGAGGAGAGCAGAGTAGTCAGTGTCAATCCGGGTCACAACAAGAGTTCAGATACAGGAAACGGGAAGCAGGAAGCAGGCTCAAACAGGAAGCAGAAGACAAACCAGCAATCTGTCAGAGTACCTGGGAAGCCTTATATAGGCCAGCCAGAGTGCTGATTGGGCATCGGGCCGCGAACGCGCATGTGCCGAAGTGCCGTTCTGCCGCGCATGCGTGCGGGGACGCGGCTGAACTGGTTGTTTCTCTGACAATAACGATGTTGAGTGGTTCTGACGGACCACTGCTCCCCCCATGTGTTGGCACTTGATCGAGACGCTAGTCTCGACCAACGTCCAACCCTATTGTGGACCTTTCGTCCCACGACTAGTTGCACTCATGCTTTTTCAGTACCATATGCTTGTTTTGTTTTTTTTCTGATCATTTGATGTACTACAGTTTGCCTTTCTACCTCTGGTCTTCTTTTGTTTCTTTTTCCCCTCTACTTCCCTTTTTCTTTTTCCAGGTCCTCGCGGTGGGTGAGTAATGTTGTTTTATGGTTGACTTCCCATGTACCATGACACTTAATTGGCTGTTCCTGAATGTGTAGGGAATAAACTCCCCCTAAAAAAGGGTTAAGGTCTTTAAATATCTTAAACAACAAAAAGTGGATATAGCATGCCTGCAGGAGACCCACTTCTCATCTTCGTCTTGCCCCAAATATTTTGATGCCCAGTATCCTCAAGTTTTTTTGGCTAATGCCCTGACTAAACAGAGAGGTGTTCTCATAGCCATACGTAAATCGCTCCCTTTCACTTGCAGTAGAGAGATTGCAGTTCCAAATGGTAGATACCTTTTACTACAAGGTACTATTCAGGACACGGAGGTCACTATTCTAAATTACTATGCTCCTAATGTTAACCCAGGACCTTTTCTCTCCCATATCTGCTCCTTGTTGAAGTCCCACCAAAGAGGTACTCTTCTGTTAGCGGGAGACTTTAATGTTGCATTGAATCCCTGTAACGGGAAGGCCCGGGGAACTCAGAATCGCTTAGGAAGTATGAAATACCCTTGCGCCAGCTTCCCCAATGGCTCTTATGTGTCAATCACCCTTTGTTGGGTCTGTAATATTCATCCACCATATTCCCCAGGATACCTGCAAAGAACTCTTTACTGTTTGATTATGACCTCAACAGGTTAATTGGAAAGTGACGCCTTCATGATGTTTAGACACATACTCTTAGATGCTAATATCATCACTGACAGCCCTGACTTTGTGTAATCATGGCTGTGAGGAATTAAGGTAATTTGCATTCTATTGTTCAGTATGACTTGGGAAGGTCTGGTGTGAATAGAAGTAATTAACCCTATACTTGTGTGTATTGTAAAGGCAGACTGGGATTTACAATACAAAGGGATTTAAGATGTAAAGGGTTTAGAACCTGTTGTCGCCAGACAGACTGGCTGCCAACCCTTTGTGGGAAGATGTGTATTGGAGATCGTATATTCTATTGCGTTGAGATCTTTTGAAGCCTAGCAGACGTCAGGATGAGGTGTTGAGTTTTGGGATGTGTGGGTGGAGCTGGGCCCTTGTTCATGTTAAATCATGTGCCTTGAATTGTGTATAAAGTTACAATGTTTCTCAATAATAAATTCATATTCCTACTACAGAAGAGACAGAGTGCGTCTCGTCTTCTTCCAGAGGGGTCGTCTCCTATAGGAAAGGGTCGTTTAGCTGTGGATATCGGTAGCGAGTGGATGTGTGTCTAGGAGAGGGAACATCGTAAACGGCGTTAATCCCCTTGAGATTGGGGTGCCGTTACAATCCCGTTTTGGATAAATACTCTACGGAACACAAGGCTCCATCACCTGATGCTAAAAAGTTTACATGCTCCCTTAAAAGTCATGACCTGGTGGACATCTGAAGAGAGCTTCACCCCACTGGTAGGGACTATACCCATTACTCTCACTCTCACTCTCAGAATTGACCACATGTTTGTCTTACAGAAACATCTCCCTTTAGTAGTGTTCGCTTCCATCCTGGCAGCGCCCTGGACAGACCTTGATCCTGTTTTGGTCATATACCACTCGCTCCTCTGAAAACCACAATATTCCCCTTGGACCATGAATGACTCCCTCTTATCTTTTAAGGACATCCTTACTGATATTGCTCAGGCCTCAGTGGATTATTTCAGTCTTAATGCTGGGTCAGTCTCTTCCCCGGTGACCCTTTGGGAAGCATACAAAGCGGTCCTCAGGGGACATGTTATCCAATTGGCGGCTAAACGCAAGCTAGAACGACTTTTGGTCCGGCACTTCATAGAAGCACGCCTAGACTCCCTATCCACAACCTTTAAACAATCCTCTACCCCGGCTAACTGTAAGCTACTAGAGGAGGCATGTACAGAACTTGATCTCTGCATCACTGATGAGGCAGAACGCACACTACCCTGGGCCCGCCAGAAATGGTACGCCAAAAAGAACAGACCCAACTCGCGACTGGCCAACAGGTTGCGCACTTTCACCCCAAAACACACCCCTGTCACACTGCGCACTAGACATAACATCCTTACAGGTAATCCACTGAAGGTGCTGGAGGAATTCAGACATCGCCTCACCGCTCTCTATTCTGCCCCTACTCAGCCCTCTAACCAAAGCCTGACCTCCTTCCTGACTGGAATGACATTGCCCAAACTGTCCGATACGCACACTTCTTTCATGGACCGAGATATACAATTGACAGAAGTCCTGCAATGCATAAAATAACTAAAAGTAGGCAAACGACCAGGCCCGGACAGCTTTACGGCACTTTATTATAGGAAATTAGCAGACGTTTTGGCCCCCCATCTGACGACTATGTTTAACGCCGTAAAAAATGGACACGCATTCACTTTGAATCTTTTAACTGCCAATATTGTCATGATTCCAAAACCCAACCGTGATCACTCGTCTTGGTCCAACTTTAGGCCCATTTCGATTATTAACGTGGACGTGAAGATATTGACCAAAATCCTGGCCAACCGTTTAAATTGCTTCTTGCCACGCCTGGTTAAAAAAGACCAGGTAGGGTTTTTCTAGGGGGACAGGCAGGTGACACTATTAGACAAATACTTCAGCTTCAGCACATAGCCCATAGTCGATCCATTGCGACTATGTTACTGCCTCTTGATATGAACAAGGCCTTCGACACTTTGTCTTGGCCTTATCTGACGGCCGTGCTCCGCCACTATGGTTTCGGATTGTCGTTCCTGCAATGGATATCGGCACTATACGACTCCCCTCAGGCCAAAGTCAAATATTATGGTTTTAAATCGCCCCCTTTTCCCATTAGGAGGGGAACTCGACAAGGCTGCCCACTCTCCCTGCTCCTATTTGTCTTGGCCATGGAGCCTTTAGCTGAGGTGATCCGATCTCATCTGGACATAACTTGGGTCAAGATAGCGGGTTTACCCCATAAGATCTCATTATTTGCGGATGATATCCTCCTAGCCCTAACTAATCCTAGAATCACCCTACCCAACCTGTTTTCCTTACTAGACTCCTTTGCTTCTTTCTCTGGCCTGTCTGTGAATCCCGCCAAATCACAAGCTATGTCAATTAATCTTCTGCCCTCGGACTTGATAACTTTAAAAAATACCTTCACATTCCAATAGCTGACGTCTTTACCTTACCTGGGGACCCGGCTCACTCCAACCTATGCAGGACTCTATCAGGCAAACTTCCCCCCTATTTAGAAAACTGACGGACCTGTTATCCTCCTGGGTTCATCTCCCAATGTCCTGGTTTGGCAGGATTGTGGCAATCTGTATGACCTATCTTCCGAAACTTCTTTACTTCTTTGGGGTCCTACCGGTCCCGATCCCTCTACATATCTTGCAAATACATCAACGCAAAATCCTGCAATTTTTGTGGGGTTTCTCCAGACCTAGGATCAATAAACTAATATATGCCCGTAGGATCAATGGAGGGCTCTCAGTTCCTAATTTGCAAACCTACTATATAGCCGCGAATATAGCCCCCCTATCTCAACTTCATGGAACATATCAAATGCCACTATGGGCCACTATCGACTTGGTGGATTCACATCCGACACCTATCTCTTCTTTGCCCTGGCTCCCCTCTATACATCGCCCTTCGGTGATGGGACCGTGTCTGGATCACTCCCTCCGTCTTTGGGACTCGGTCAAGTACTCGGCGGGTCTGATCTCCCCCACCTACTCCTACTCCAAATCCTCCATTGCCCATCATTCCCACCAGGCTGTGTCAACCCCCAGCAGTTCTCCTGGTGGTTGACGAACGGTTTTACGGATGTCCACTCTTTGTTTACTCCCACCAGGATAATATTGTTTGCGGCATTACGCTCTTTCCACAATATCCCTTTACGAGAACATTATAGCTATCTACAGATTCGTCATTTCCTCCAGGGGCTTATAAAGTCCCAACCAACCCCTTACACTTTGACCCCCTTTGAGAGCTTCTACAGAGCTCGATCCCAAACCTCCGGTTTGATATCACTGATTTATTCCTCTATTATTACATCCAAAAAGCCCCGATTCAACCCTATCACCTCCAATGGGAAAGGGAAATAGGAAGACAGCTTGATCCGGAGGACTGGCAGGTCATGACTTTAGCAATATCTAAATGTTCAAAGAATGTTCTCTTTTTAGAAAATGCCTACAAGGTACTTTACAGGTGGTACTATATGCCGGCTAGACTGGCCCGTTTCATCCCAGCCCACTCTCCCCAGTGTTTCCGGGGATTCTCCCAGGAAGGCACTATGATACACATTTGGTGGACCTGCCCGAGGGTACGCAGATTATGGATCAGAGTCCATTCTCTCCTACGAAATATACTCCATACTGATCTCAAAAAGGACCCATACGAAACTCTTCTTTGTAACCCGATCATAGAACTGTTGCGCTTCCAGCGCCAGCTGGCTCTGCACCTCTTTACTGCAAACAAACTGACGATAGCAAAGGCGTGGAAGACACCAGCACTTAGCTTTGAGGCAGTTAAAAATCACATGGAAGACATAATGGTAAATGAGAAACTGACTGCTATCCTCTTAGACACCCATGATAAATTCCTGAAGGTCTGACAACCCTGGGTTGATTACACTAAACCCACTAGATTTGACACCACCCTTCTTCAGATCTGATGTGCTTTTGCCCCCCACCGCGAGGACTCCCCCTCCTTCTTTTTTCTCTCCTCTCTTTTTTTCTTTCCTCTCCACTCTTTCCTCTTTCTGATAATCTCAGATTCTGTTTCTCTTTGACTTCTTTTTTTTTTTTTCCTTAGTGCTATTATTTTTCAGTCTCAGTTCATAATCCATCAGGACAGCGGCCCTGGCCCTGGAAGAGTTGGCTGCATGGCTAGATACCCAGGGCTGTTCACAGTTAGGCTCCTGTTGAGATGGACCTTTTAAATACTTGCTAAATAGCGGACAATGCCCTATGGGCATTCCTGGGTCCTGAGTATCTTTGTTCATCTTTATATGTCTAATTTACTGGCATTTTTATCTATTTTTTCCTTTTTGAAATGCTACTCTATTCTTTTTTTTCTGTTATGATCATTCATGATGTATTCTTCTCAATGTTAAGCTGTGAAGTTGCAATAGATATTAATAAAATTCTTTGTAAAAGAAAGATTTAGAAAATACACACAGAATAAATAATTTGACAGTCCTGAGAATTTCAGAACAATTTAAGGACCTTAAACAGTAGCTTAAGGACCCTAAACAGTAGCTAAATAGCAACTTGGACAACAGAAGAATAACCCTCCCACTCTGAAATCTGGAATTCCAGCACAGCATGTGAAATAATTAGCTAATATTAGCATGGCTAAATAGCTAATTATTAGCATGACTAACTAAAAGGGAAGTGGTGGATATTGTTTGGAGAATTATGAAATACGTAACACCAGGAGTGGAACACCCCTTTTGTAGCAAAAGTGTTAGACCCCTTTCACACTGAGGCGCTTTGCAGGCGCTATTGCGCTAAAAATAGCGCCTGCAATGCGCCCCAAAAAAGCCGCTCAATTGTATCCAATGTGAAAGCCCGAGGGCTTTCACACTGGAGCGTTGCGCTTGCAGGAGGGTCAAAAAACTCCTGCAAGCCGCATCTTTGAGGCGCGATAGGAGCGGTAAAAATACTGCTCCTATAGCGCCCCTGCCTATTGAAATACGCCAATACGCCCGCAAAACGCCGCAAAGAGGCGTTATTGCGGGCGTTTTTAACCCTTTTCGGCCGCTAGCGGGGGTTAAAATACCCCCGCTAGCGCCTGCAAATCGCGGCAAAAAAAACGGTATAGCGGCGCTAAAAATAGCGCCGCTATACCGCCAGCGCATCCAGCGCCTCAGTGTGAAAGTAGCCTTATGCCCCATACACACGATCTTTTTTCATGCCGTTAAAAATGCCATTTTTAAAAATGGGCATTAAAACCGATCGTGTGTATGCTCCAGAGCATTTTTAACGGCGTGAAAAACGGCCATTAAAAATTTCGACCATGCTCTATTTTTTCACGTCATTTTTCATGTCGTTTTTTTTTTTTACGACGTGAAAAACGATAGTGTGTATGCTTTTACGAGGAGAAAAAAAAACGCGCATGCTCAGAATCAAGTATGAGACGGGAGCGCTCGTTCTGGTAAAACTAGCGTTCGTAATGGAGATGGCACATTCGTCACGCTGTAACGGACTGAAAAGCACGAGGCTGAAAAGCGCGAATCGCCGCTCAACAAAGTTTACTAACATGAAGGGTGGCGCCATTCGAATGGAACTTCCCCTTTATAGTGCCGTCGTACGTGTTGTACGTCACTGCGCTTTGCTTGAACGTTTTTTAAAATGATCGTGTGTACGCAAGACAGGCTTGAGAGGAAACATGAAAAAAAACGACGAGAAAAACGTCGGTTTAAAAAATGGCATGAAAAACGATCGTGTGTACGCCGCATTAGAGACACAAACTGCTGAAAACTACATTCAAGAGACTCCTCAGCAACCTTTACCTATCTAAAATAGATTGCTGTAGATTATCTGATTATTCACTTTACTGAACAAATTCAATGTGATTAGTTGCAATGGATATTTAAAGACTAAGTTCACCTTTTTTTTTCTAAACTCCAGCTTCCTTTTGTAGCAATATACAATAATGTACCTTAAGAAAAAACTATCACTATAGTCTAGTGCAGAAACCACTTCAGCCTCTGTTTTCTTCTTTAGATACTGCTTGAGACTTCCTGGTAGGGATGAGCCCGATGTTCGAGTTGAACGTAAGTTCGACTCGAACATCGGGTGTTCGCCTGTTCGCCGAATAGCGAACAATTTGGGGTGTTCGCGGCAAATTCTAAAGCCGCGGAACACCCTTTAAAATTCTATGGGAGAATTCAAAAGTGCTAATTTTAAAGGTTAATATGCAATTATTGTCATAAAAAGTGTTTGGGGACCTGGGTCCTGCCATGTATCAATGCAAAAAAAGTTTTAAAAACTGCAGTTTTTTCGGGATCAGTGATTTTAACCACTTAAGCCCCGGACCATTTGGTAGCTAGAGGACCAGAGGTAAATTCAGAATTTTGCACTGCGCTGCTTTAACTGTAAATTGTGTGGACATGCAATGTTGTACCCAAACGAAATTTGCGTCCTTTTCTTCCCACAAATAGAGCTTTCTTTTAATGGTATTTGATTGCCTCTGCGATTTTTATTTTTTGCGATATAAACGGAAAAAGACCGAAAATTTTGAAAAAAAATGATATTTTCTACTTTTTGTTATAAGAAAAATCGAATAAACTCAATTTTAGTCATACATTTAGGCCAAAATGTATTCAGCCACATGTCTTTAGTAAAAAAAATGTCAATAAGCGTATATTTATCGGTTTGCGCAAAAGTTATAGCGTTTACAAACTAGGGTACATTTTCTGGAATTTACACAGCTTTTAATTTATGACTGCCTATCTCATTTCTTGAGGTGCTAAAATGACAGGGCAGTACAAAACCCCCCCAAATGACCCCATTTTAGAAAGTAGACACCCCAAGGAAATTGCTGAGAGGCATGTTGAGCCCATTGAATATTTTTTTTTGTCCCAAGTGATTGAATAATGACAAAAAATAAAAATAAAATAAAAAATTACGAAAAGTTGTCACTAAATGATATATTGCTCACACATGCCATGGTTATATGTGGAATTGCACCCCAAAATACATTCTGCTGCTTCTCCTGAGTACGGGGATACCACATGTGTGGGACTTTTTAGGAGCCTAGCCACGTACGGGACCCCAGAAACCAAGCACCGCCTTCAGGATTTCTAAGGGCGCAAATTTTTGATTTCACTCCTCACTACCTATCACAGTTTTGAAGGCCATAAAATGCCAAAATAGCACAAAACCCCCCCAAATGACCCCATTTTAGAAAGTAGATACCCCAAGGAAATTTCTGAGAGGCCTGTTGAGCCCATTGAATATTTTTTTTTTTGTCCCAAGTGATTGAATAATGACAAAAAAAAAATTACAAAAAGTTGTCACTAAATGATATATTGCTCACACATGCCATGGTTATATGTGGAATTGCACCCCAAAATACATTCTGCTGCTTCTCCTGAGTACGGGGATACCACATGTGTGGGACTTTTTAGGAGCCTAGCCACGTACGGGACCCCGGAAACCAAGCACCGCCTCCAGGATTTCTAAGGGCGCAAATTTTTGATTTCACTCCTCACTACCTATCACAGTTTTGAAGGCCATAAAATGCCAAAATAGCACAAAACCCCCCCAAATGACCCCATTTTGGAAAGTAGACACCCCAAGCTGTTTGCTGAGAGGCATGGTGAGTATTTTACAGCTCTCATTTGTTTTTGAAAATGAAGAAAGAACATTTTTTTTTTTTTTCTTTTTTTTTTCAATTTTCAAAACTTTGTGACAAAAAGCGAGATCTGCAAAATACTCACAATACCTCTCAGCAAATAGCTTGGGGTGTCTACTTTCCAAAATGGGGTCATTTGGGGGGGTTTTGTGCCATCTGGGCATTCCATGGCCTCCGAAACTGTGATAGGCAGTGAGAAGTGAAATCAAAAATTGACACCCTTAGAAAGCCTGAAGGCGGTGCTTGGTTTTTGGGGTCCCGTACGCGGCTAGGCTCCCAAAAAGTCTCACACATGTGGTATCCCCGTACTCAGGAGAAGCAACAGCATGTATTTTGGTGTGTAATTCCACATATGCCCATGGCATGTTTGAGCAATATATCATTTAGTGACAACTTTGTGCAAAAAAAAATAAAAAAAAAAATAAATTATTTTTTCCGCAACTTGTGTCAACATATAAAATATTCCATGGACTCGACATGCCTCTCAGTATATAGCTTGGGGTGTCTACTTTCCAAAATGGGGTCATTTGGGGGGGTTTTGAACTGTTCTGGCATTTTATACACAACATTAGGAAGCTTACATCCACTCTTCTAACCACTTGAAGACAAAGCCCTTTTTGACACTTTTTGTTTACATGAAAACATATTTTTTTTTGCAAGAAAATTATGTTGAACCCCCAAACATTATATATATTTTTAAAGCAAAGGCCCTACAGAATAAAATGGTGCGTGTTGTATTTTTTTTTTCTACACAGTATTTGCGCAGCGATTTTTCAAACGCATTTTTTGGGGAAAAAATACACTTTTTTTAATTTTAATGCACTAAAACACACTATATTGCCCAAATGTTTGATGAAATAAAAAAGATGATCTTAGGCCGAGTACATAGATACCAAACACGACATGCTTTAAAATTTCGCACAAACGCGCATTGGCGACAAACTACATACATTTGTAAAAGCCTTTAAAAGCATTTACAGGTTACCCCGTTAGATTTACAGAGGAGGTCTACTGCTAAAATTACTGCCCTCGATCTGACCTTCGCGGTGATACCTCACATGCATGGTGCAATTGCTGTTTACATATGACGCCAGACCGACGCTTGTGTTCGCCATTGGGCAAGAGCAGGGCAGGACAGGGGTGCTTTTTTTTTTTTTTTATTATTAATTTTGCTTTTTTATTTTATTTTTAAACTGTTGCTTCCATATTTATTTATTTTTATCACTTTTATTGTTATCTCAGGGAATGTAAATATCCCCTATGATAGCAATAGGTAATGACAGGTACTCTTTTTTGAAAAAACTGGGGTCTATTGGACCCTAGATCTTTCCTCTGCCCTCAAAGCATCTGACCACACCAAGATCGGTGTGATAAAATGCTTTCCCAATTTCCCAATGGCGCTTTTTATATCCGGGGGGGGACATTCCCTCCCACTGCTTGTAAAAGCAGTCCAGAGGCTAATTAGCCACTACGATTGCTTTTACATGAAAGCCGGCCGCTGGCTGAAAAGAATGATACCAAGATGATACCTAAACCCGCAGGCATCATTCTGGTATAAACATTCAAAGTCCAGCAACATACCAGTACGTTGCTGGTCCTTGTTGGACATGTATTGTAATCTTTTTTTTCATGCAGCCAGTTGGCTGAACGAAAAAAGAGATTGATCGGTGGGTATGCCCACCATTAGAATACCGCCCTTCATCCACCCACTTCTAATGATGGGCATACATGCACCATTTATATATGCCGAAGCATGGGGGCATCTTCTCGCAAAAGTTATGCCGCGTACACATGGTCAGACTTTTCCACGGGCAAGCCTCCGTCGGAATTTCGACCGTATGTACGCGGCATTAGGAGCAAAATCGCTCCTCCGCTCCTGCTGCCCCAATGCTTCGGCATATATGCTTTTTTTTTTTTTTAACTGTGGTGGTGAAATTACCTCCTACAGCACTGGAGTCGCAGGGATCAGGCCTGTCTCTGCGAACGCTGCAGTTATGTTTGTTGTGTTTTGTAAGTGACAGTGATCGATCGATACTGCACTTGGGTGGCCTGGGCTGGACGGAGGGGCAAAACGCAGGTGCTAGCAGGTATCTGGGCTGATCCCGCTAACACTGCGTTTTTGGGAACCCTAAACTGCTGGGGACGCTAGTATAGATCTGATCAGATCAGATATTGATCTGATCAGATACTATACCACTAAGGGGGGTGTATGCTTTACGCGTGGGTGTTAGCATTACTGGCACTAACCTGACGCTGCCTGGGGTGTGACGCAGACCCTCTCTGATGCTAAAACCTAACTGATATCACCCGCCGGGCGATCAGGGGGTTAAACCTTTATTGGGTTATATACGGCGGGTGCCCTGACACTATAAAAAGCAAACTAACTAACCAGCGTCACCCGTAACACTTATATGATGATCACTGGTGAAAGGGTTAACTAGGGGCAATTAGGGGGTTAAAACCTTTATTAGGGTAATATATGGGGGTACCTGACGCTATATAAAAACCTGACGGTGAACCTAAAAAAAAATTACTGGCTACCTATCGGCATCACCGACACTAAGACAACGATCATAAAAACGATTGCTTAGCGACAGTGGTGATAGGGGGTGAAAGGGTTACCTGGGGGGCGATCAGGGGGTTAAACCTTTATTAGATAATATATGGGGGTACCTGACGCTATAAAAACCTGCGGCGAACCTAAAAAAAATTACTGGCTACCGATCAGCATCACCGACGCTAAGACATCGATCAGAAAAATGATCGCATAGTGACGGCGGTGCTAGGGGGTGAAAGGGTTACCTGGGGGTGATCAAGGGGGTTACACCTTTATTAGGTAATATATGGGGGTACCCGACGCTATAAAAACCTGCGGCGAACCTAAAAAAAATTACTGGCTACTGATCTGCATCACTGGCGCTAAGACATCGATCAGAAAAATTATCGCTTAGTGACAGTGGTGATAGGGGGTGAAAGGGTTACCTGGGGGGGGCGATCAAGGGGGTTAAACCTTTATTAGGTAATATATGGGGGGTACCCGACGCTATAAAAACCTGCGGCGAACCTAAAAAAAATTACTGGCTACCGATCAGCATCACCGACGCTAAGACATCGATCAGAAAAATGATCGCATAGCCACGGCGGTGCTAGGGGGTGAAAGGGTTACCTGGGGGGTGATCAAGGGGGTTAAACCTTTATTAGGTAATATATGGGGGTACCCGACGCTATAAAAACCTGCGGCGAACCTAAAAAAAATTACTGGCTACTGATCTGCATCACTGGCGCTAAGACATCGATCAGAAAAATTATCGCTTAGTGACAGTGGTGATAGGGGGTGAAAGGGTTACCTGGGGGGGGCGATCAAGGGGGTTAAACCTTTATTAGGTAATATATGGGGGGTACCCGACGCTATAAAAACCTGCGGCGAACCTAAAAAAAATTACTGGCTACCGATCAGCATCACCGACGCTAAGACATCGATCAGAAAAATGATCGCATAGCCACGGCGGTGCTAGGGGGTGAAAGGGTTACCTGGGGGGTGATCAAGGGGGTTAAACCTTTATTAGGTAATATATGGGGGTACCCGACGCTATAAAAACCTGCGGCGAACCTAAAAAAAATTACTGGCTACCGATCAGCATCGCCGACGCTAAGACATCGATCAGAAAAATTATAACTTAGTGACAGTGGTGATAGGGGGTGAAAGGGTTACCTGGGGGGCGATCAAGGGGGTTAAACCTTTATTAGGTAATATATGGGGGTACCCGACGCTATAAAAACCTGCGGCGAACCTAAAAAAAATTACTGGCTACCGATCAGCATCACCGACGCTAAGACATCGATCAGAAAAATGATTGCTTAGTGACAGTGGTGATAGGGGGTGAAAGGGTTATCTGGGGGGTGATCAGGGGGTTAAACCTTTATTAGGGGGGGGTTAGGGGGCTACACTGGACCTAAGACTAAACTTTGGTGACACTTTTACAGTCACAAATGTCACTGATTGCAGTGATCACTAAATAAATGGTCACTGCAATCAGTGACACTGTGACTGGGGGCTGGGGGGGGCTGGGGGTGATCTGGGGGTGTCTGGGGGGCGATTTATGTGCCTATGTGTCCTGGTGTCAGTGTAGTGTTGTGTGTACTAACCTGGCATCTTCTCCTGTACGGCGCTCGGTATATGTGAGCGTCCCAGGAGAGATGACATCACTTCCTCCTTCCTGGCAGGCAGGGGAAGCTCTCTCATTCGCCGGGAGCGATCGAGAGGGGGTGGCCGGAATCGAACGGCCGTCCCCTCATGCCGGATCGCTCCCGAAGGTAAAACGACCGCTCACTGTAAAGAAGGGGGGTCCGATCGGACCCCCCAACTATACAAAGGCAATCACGTATATATACGTGATTGTGCCTGTCGGTGCCATTCTGCCGACGTATATTTACAGTGGGCGGTCGTTAAGTGGTTAATAATGCTTAAAGTGAAACAATAAAAGTGAAATATTCCTTTAAATTTCGTACCTGGGGGTGTCTATAGTATGCCTGTAAAGTGGCGCATTTTCCCGTGTTTAGAACAGTCCCTGCACAAAATGACATTTCTAAAGGAAAAAAAGTCATTTAAAACTACCCGCGACTATAATAAATTGTCGGGTCCCGGCAATACAGATAAAAGTCATTGAAAAAAATGGCATGGGTTCCCCCCCCAGTCCATTACTAGGCCCTTTGGGCCTGGTATGAATATTAAGGGGAACCCTAAACCAAAATGTAAAAAAAAAAATGTGTGGGGGTCCCCCCAAATTCCATACCAGGCCCTTCAGATCTGGTATGGATATTAAGGGGAACCCTGCGCCAAAATTTTAAAAAATGGCGTGGAGTTCCCCCCAAAAATCCATACCAGACCTTATCCGAGCACGCAACCTGGCAGGCTGCAGGAAAAGAGGGGGAGACAAGAGAGCGCCCCCCTCCTGAACCGTACCAGGCCACATGCCCTCAACATGGGGAGGATGTCCCCATATTGATGGGGACAAGGGCCTCATCCCCACAACCCCCACAAAGATGCAGCTAGCAGGACTTTTTTTCTCGTCCTGCCAGCGCATCGCCTCAGTGTGAAAGCACTCTGGCTTTCACATTGAGACTGCAGGGCAGGATTTTTTCAGGCGTTATTTAGGCGCTATTTTTAGCGCTAAAACGCCAGAAAAACTCCTCAGTGTGAAAGGGGCCTTAGATAAAATAGCTGCCCAAAATACCAAGCCATTGACTCTGATTTAAAGAGTTTAACCTGTGCAAGATAAAGGAAAACCTGCAAACATGGCCTGTTGGGGGTACTTAAAGGACTGAGGTTGAGAACCACTGGTCTAAGATATAATCGACATCCAGTGGGCTAAGTAATTTAGAGGACTGCACTAGGCTTTAATTCCTTTTTGTTTTATGAAATTAAGCTGATTTTATGGTTTAAAACCATGCTATCTAAGGGTTTCATGGAAGGATATATTTATAGTTACTCACTTTGTAAAGTAACAATATCACTGTAATGGAAATCAGTGAAGATGGACTGGAGATAAATGTGTTAATTAATTAGATTTGTTGTGTTATTTTTATCTTATGCATTTTATTAATGTTCAATACGTTTCACATCTGCAGTTCACTAAAATTAGCACTTCTATAAAGTGTAGGTAAACCATTGGAATGAACTTATCTCTGCTCCATTTTGTTTTTTTAAATATACCATTGAAAGCATTTTGTTATATATGCTCAATAAGTGTAAAAAAATACCTATTGATTCTTCCAGAAATCCTTTGAGCTATTTACATTCTGTACACAAGAAAGGGATTTAAGGAGAAGGTTGGGGGAAGAAGGGGTGAATATCCTTTGTAATTACACCAGAAATGAGTTAGGCAGGGCTAACACCTCATGAATAAGCACTGATCTGTAGTGCGAAACGCGTCAGCTCCATTGCTGTGTTTTGCTGTGATTTTGTGTTGATGTGATTTTTTCCTTTTTTTTAAATAAAAACAACCAATCTTTGGAGTGCGGCTGTCCAAGCTTTTCCTTCAGTCCCTGCATTGCTATATGCAATTGCCTGCACCCTATGCTGAGGATCTAGTGAGCAGAGCAACAGCTTCTTTTGAGCGGTAACTTTCTCTCTTGATTCTGAGCATGCGTGGGTTTTTTATCCGATGGAGTTCCCCACAGACGATAGTAATTTGCTATAGTTTTTTTTTCCTTTGGATAAATTTAAAACATGTTCTATTTTTTAACACCGATGGAAAAAAGACCGATGGGGCCCATACACGATCGGTTTGTCCGATGAAAAAAGTCCATCAGACTGTTTTCATCGGTAAAACCGATCATGTGTACAGGGCTTAAGAGACCCAGAGCTGTTGGTGGCAGATTGGTCTCCATGCTAAAAGCACCATATGGAGTTCAACATAATAAACGTTCATGTGTATAGTCCCAATATCAAATAGTTGCAAAATCAACTGATGACCTCAAGGATTCAATCTTCACCCAAATAAGTGCACGAATAAATCCAAAGGTGTTAATGCTCTCCTTCACCAGTGTGCTCTGGCTGCTAAGAGGGGTGGGAAAGAAGAGAAAGAGACGGAGGAGATCAGGAAGAAGGACCCAAAAAAAAGCAAGCACCAATAGGGACTGGTATTTATAATTTTAGTGACATTGATTTGACTAAAGAGGAAATTCGAGTTTTAGATAAAGGTTTAACCACTTCCATACCAGGCCTATTCTGGCACTCCTCTCCTACATGTAAAAATCATATTTTTTTTGCTAGAAAATTATTTAGAACCCCCAAACGTTATATATGTTTTTTTAGCAGACACCCTAGGGAATAAAATGGCAGTCATTGCAACTTTTTATCTCGAACGCACACAATGATTTTTCAAACGCCTTTTTTTGGGGGGAAAAAAAACTGTTTCATGAATTAAAAAATAACAAAACATTAATGTTAGTCCAATTTTTTTCTATAATGTGAAAGATTATGTTACCTTGAGTAAATAGATACCCAACGTGTCACGCTTTAAAATTGCGAACACTCATGGAATGGCGCCAAACTTCGGTACTTAAAAATCTCTATAGGCCAGGCTTTAATTTGTTTTACAGGTTACCAGTTTAGAGTTACAGAGGAGGTCTAGTGCTAGAATTGTTGCTCCCGCTCTTACGCACGCGGCAATACCTCACATGTGTGGTTTGAACGGCGTTTACATACATGTATGTGGGGGGGACTTACGTGTGTGTTCACTTCTGAGCGCAAACTACCGGGGACAGGGGCGTTTAATTTTAATTTTTTTATTATTATGTTTTTCATTTTACTTTATTTTTACACTTTTTTTTTACATTTATTTTTTTGATCACTTTTATTCCTATTACAAGGCATGTAAACATGCCTTGTAATAGGAATAGTTTGTGACAGGTCCTCTTTATAGAGAGGTGCGGGGTCAATAAGACCCCACATCTCTCCTCCAGGCTGTAAAGCATGAGATCGAGAAAAAAAATTCACCGATCTCATGCTTACTAGCCGCGATCGCGGGTTTGTTTACATCCGGCGCCCGGGCCTCCGATAGTCATAGAGATGACTGGTGACCATCTGGTCACCGGAAATCTCTATGATCGTCATCTGGCGCCGGACGATTCTTTCTTCCTGATGGCATGGGAGAGCCCGGAGAAGCACCGGATGGCGGTGAGAGGGGGGACGTCCCCTCCCATCACCTGTAAGAACGATCAATCGGCGGAACTGCCCTTATGATCGTTCTTGCTGTGCACAGAATCACCGGCTGGAAAGAATGTCTGAATGATGCCTGTAGCTGCAGGCATCATTCAGATATCCCCCCGAAAGTCAAGGACGTCATATGACGTGATAGTGAAGTGGTTAAAGTATGCACCTATAAAAAATATCAACAAATTTGATACTTACATTCATATCCAGAAATATGTACGTACTTAATTTAAAAAAATATTTTTTTGTCTAAGCCACATACTAGACCTCCAAATAGAGAATGGTCACCACTCCATGTTGCAGAATACACCTCTTTTTAACCACCAGAATGCTGACAATAAATTTCTTGATGTAGTTAAGAACATGCATTTCTAAACTTACTCAGTGGGCGGCTCACAAATGTGTTGTCCGAGGGAAATTGATTTCCCTGGGGGCCGCAATTAGAAAGGAAAAACGGGCCAAACTGGCTGATCTCTTTTCCAAACTTAATAAACTAGAAGCACTACACAAACGAAACCTGGCCCAGCAAACCCTCGTAGAACTACTAGAGACTCGTACACTCATTCAGGAAGAATTGGGCCATCACCTCAGGAAGAAATACACTCTATCTCAGAAACTTTTTTACGAATTCGGCAACAAAAGTGGCCATCTTCTTGCTCAAGCCTTACGCAAGAAAAGGGCTGCTAATACGATACACCACATACAATCCCCCACGGGTAAGACTCTCACGAATAACAATGACATAGCCAGAGAGTTTGAGAAGTACTACTCGTCCCTATATAATCTAGATAAATCCGAACCCCCTACTACCTTATCGAATGACAGACCCAATGATATTAACTCGTTCTTAGACCAATTTGCTCCAGGAAAGCTCCCCACTGACACCACCACGATTCTGGAATCCCCGATCTCTATTCAGGAATGGAAAAAAGCTTTAAAACAACTTAAGCCTGGTAAGAGCCCGGGACCTGATGGTCTTTCCGCCGTATATTTCAAGACATTCTCAGACCTTCTTCAACAACCCTTCCTTGACGCCTTCAATACACTCTCTCCCACAAATCCTTTCAAAAGCGAAATGTTAGAAGCACATATCGTTGTTATCCCCAAAGAAGATAAGGACCCCACCCAAACGGGAAATTATAGACCAATCTCATTATTGAATGTAGATGTCAAAATCTTTTCTAAGATTTTGGCAAACAGACTCTTACCGCTTCTCCCTTCCTTAATCTCTCATGACCAGACCGGCTTTATCCCTGGACGTGAAGCCAGGGACAACACTGTTAAAGCAATAAACTTACACCACCTTATGACACAGACAACCCAAAAAGGCCTGTTTTTGTCACTCGATGCGGAGAAGGCGTTCGACAGAGTAGCTTGGGACTATATGACAGCGGTTCTGAGGGCCATAGGATTGGGCCCATATATGTTAGGCCTAATCCTGTCACTATACACGGGACCATCTGCTAAGGTACGGGTCAACAATACTCTGTCGGACGCCTTTCCCATCGGAAATGGCACAAGACAGGGCTGCCCCCTGTCCCCCATCCTCTTTGTACTCACACTTGAACCATTCCTCCGTAAACTGACATACAACCCAGATATCCAAGGTATAAGTTCCTCCAAAAGAGAATATAAATACGCTGCTTTCGCAGACGATATTTTGTTGTTCCTGTCGAACCCACTGATCTCCCTACCAAACCTTCTTTCTGAATTTAAACAATTTCAGTTCCTCTCCCACCTTAAAATTAATTTCTCGAAATCCTTTGCCCTTAATATAACATTACCTCAACACATAGTTGATCAATGTAAGGCTAACTTCCCGTTCCAATGGAAACATGATTCCATCACATACCTAGGGATACAACTCCCTTCCAAACTCTCAAACCTCTACGCTAAAAACCATGTTCCTATCCTACACAGAATATCCTCTGATCTTGAAACATGGAACAAACCGCTTTTCTCTTGGTTTGGCAGAGCGGCGATCCTCAAAATGAATGCCCTCCCGAGAATACTCTATATATTGCAGGCGATCCCTATACATATACCTCCGCCCTTTTTTAAATCTTATAGAAACATATGCACTAAATTCTTATGGGGGAACCGTAGACCCAGAATCAGCTTTACGCAGCTCACCCGACCTAAAAGACTTGGGGGCATAGGCCTCCCCAACCTTCTCAATTATTACACTGCTACACACCTTACCAGGATAGTGGACTGGAATACTCAATCTCTCCACAAAGATTGGGTTTCCCTAGAAGCATCTTTTTCTGCTCTCCCTTTGGAGTCTCTCCCATGGTTACTCTCACCCCACGTCCCCTCTGAATTACACGTACACCCACTTATAGGCCCAACCTTGCAATGCTTCAAAAAGCTTTGCTACCGATCACCCATATCTTCGATTCCCGGCCCACTGACACCTGTAAAAATGAACCCTGGGTTCCCACCAGGTATGCACGCAAAGTTTCTTACCGATAACTGGACACAGAGCCCAATTAGATCACATCAGTTCTTCCTCCGGGGCAAACTATTGTCTACATCCCAACTCTCCTCCCAACTAAACAAGCCACCCATTCCCCCTTGGACATATATTTTAATTGCTCATTTTCTAAAATCCCTTAACAAGAATATACAATGCTCCAGAGAACTCACCCCTTTCGAAAAGCTATGTATCCAAACGACACCCCAATCTCATCTAGTTTCTACCACACATGAACTCCTCTTCGCCGAGATGAAAGCTAACGAGACCTTAGCCTGTAAGAACTGGGAGTCAGACCTCTCGGTATCTCTTTCAGCGGAACAATGGGAACTAATTTTCCTCAACATACATAAAGGGTCGACGAATGTGTCGACCCAGGAAAACGGCTTTAAGATCCAATCTAGATGGTACCGCACGCCCACCCTTCTGCATAAATATAATCCCACAATCCCAGAGGTTTGCTGGAGATGTCTCCGGGAAAGGGGAACCCTTCTCCATATCTGGTGGTCCTGTCCATCTCTAAAAGACTTCTGGGAAAAGGTATGCCATATAACCTCTCGAGTCACCTCATATCATTTGGACCTTTCCCCTTCTCAATTCCTTCTACACCATTCACCCCTGTCGCACAATTCCTATCACAAATCCCTAGCAATGCACATGATCAATGCGGCAAAGCAGTGTATCCCTATACACTGGAAATCGACTCACCAACCAACCATAAAAGAATGGTTTAACAGAATATGCAAAATTGAGGAAATGGAAAATCTTATACATATTGCAAGAGAGACTCGGTCATCATTTAGTAAAAAATGGGCCTGCTGGTTACACTATAAAACGACCCCAGAATTTGCAAACTCCCTGAACCCTGACAAAGGATAAATTACTCCTCTGAGAATTGTCATTAAAAATCTACGACGTGCCAGGATCTCCCCTTAACCCTAAACCTTACAAAGACACCTCTCTCCTCCTATATCTCCCCCTATACAGATCCGCCCCTAGTTTCTCATAACACGCCCCTTGAACACCCCAAGGGGTCGGGGAAGTCAGAGACGGACCCCCTGCCAACGCCATCCCTTCCTGCCTCACTCCCCTCCCCTCGATCCCCACCCCACCCCTTCTCCTTCCACCACTTACCCCTCCTACTTTCTCATCCACAAGCTTCTGTACAATACAACCACTAACATAGCTCCAGCCTACACTCCCGCATTCATACACTCTTAACGAAATAAACCTGTTTATAGCTCCTTCCCTCCCTTTCTGCCATATTGCACCTGTTGGCCTTTCCCTCCCACACAGACCAAAAGTCCATAACGGCATCCGTGAACCTACCTAGCTCTAACCTACCAACAAGATCTATCCCCGTCAATGGTAGTGGACTTTGACTAGACCCCACAACTACCTTGAATTAAGGTAGCCCACCCCAACACGGCCTAGTTCATGAAGGATGCACATAGCCATTTCATTTTCACTACCCGCAAGTTGAATTGTATGTGACACATGTTATTCATCCATGTTTTGTGGTTGTATTAATACCTTATTGTACTACTATTGTTCAAGATATCTGTAAATGCTTTTTACATTTCAATAAACTGTTTTTGGAAAAAAAAAAAAAAAAAAAAAAAAAGAACATGGTTACAGAAGATTTAGAAAATCTACAGGTTAGGAAGGTTAATTATCCTCATTGGATCAGGAAAAGTATTGATTGCATTGAGCACAATAAAGTAGTCATACAGCCCACAGATAAGTGTGGAGGGCTAGTGGTTATGAGTAAACAATATTATCAAATGAAAATGGAGCGGCAACTAGCGGACTCAGAAACATACTATAGGCTTAATGAAAACCCTCTGTTTGATTATAAAATGAAGTATAACACGCACCCCAAGTTTAGGAGGATACAGATAGCCGAGTGTACTTCGGCTAGACTCGGCTCTGCTCACAGTCCCGCCCATCTCCACTGATTGCGAGAGGAGAGGAGCGAGCGCCGCTGACATACAGAAAGCCGAGTGTACTTCAGCTAGACTCGGCTCTGCTCACAGTCAGGGGTGGGACTGCGAGAGGAGCCGAGACTAGCCGAAGTACACTCGGCTTTCTGTATGTCAGCGGCACTCGCTCCTCTCGCAATCAGTGGAGGTGGGCATGACTGCGAGAGGAGCCGAGTAAAGCCGAGTGTACTTCGGCTTTGTGTATCTCGGCTCCGCTCGCTCGTTTCCTCACAATCAGCAGGGGATCGGCGGGGATCAGCGTATAACACGCACTCACGATTTTCCCCCGATAAATACGGTAATAAAGGAAGAAAGAGAGATATACTGACAATAAAGGAAGCCAAATATTTAAACCATGTAGCATGTAGAACGCCTATTATTATTTTTTTTCTGCCAAAAATCCATAAGATCCCTTTCACACTGGGGCGCTTTGCAGGCACTATAATGCTAAAAATAACGCCTGCAAAGCGCCCTGAAAGAGCCGCTTCTGTCTCTCCAATGTGAAAGCCCAGAGGGCTTTCACAATGGAGCAGTGCGCAGCAGGACGGTACAAAAAAGTCCTGCTAGCAGCATCTTTGGAGTGGTGAAGGAGCGGTGTGTATACCACTCCTCCACTGCTCCTGCCCATTGAAATCAATGGGTACCGCGGCTATACCGCCGGCAAAGCGCTGCTGCAGCAACGCTTTGCGGGTGGTTTTAACCCTTTTTCGGCGCTTTACTGCCGACGCCGCGGAAGCCCCAGTGTGAAAGGGGCCTAAGAGTATGACAGAACCACCAGGCAGGCCAATTATTAATGGGATAGAATCGGTCTGTTCAATATTGGATCAGTATATAGATACGTTCCTACACCCGCTGTTGGTCAAGATGGAAGCATGTATTAAAGATACCAAGCATGTGATTCAGTGTCTTGAGTCCTTGGATGGAATAGATCAATGCATCTTGGCCACCGCGGATTTAGGATCTTTATATACTATTATTGGGCATGAAGAAGCTTTAACATAAGTGGAGTGGGCTCCGGAAGGTTCAGACCTGCCCAGGAAACATAAAAAAATATTTATTGAAGTGTCTTAAGTTTTGTTTAAACCATAACTATGTTTGGTACAGGGATCATTATTATTTACAGATCAGGGGGATTGCCATGGGGGCTTGGTTTGCACTGAGTCTGGCAAACCTCTTCATGGCATGTTGGGAGAATGAGGAGATTCTTAACCAATGACCGAAAGAACTTATTTTGTATAAAAGGTTTATAAACAACCTTTATTTTGAAGGGGGATACATAATAGTTTGAAATGTTTAGGAATAAAATGAATAGGAATTGTAAAAATATTGAATTACCATGGACCGTTAGTAGTGAGGTTATCACATTCTTGGATTTAGAAATATATAAGGAGGAAGGTCAACTGTATACAAGTAGTGATGAGCCGAACACCCCCGGGTTCGGTTCGCACCAGAACCCGCGAACGGACCGAAAGTTCGAACGAACATTAGAACCCTATTAAATACAATGGATGCGAACGTTCGAATTCTAAAGTGCTAATTATAACAACTATTATGCATGTTATTGTCCTAAAAAGGGTTTGGGAACCCGGGTTCTGCACCAGGGGACATGTATCAATGCAAAAATAAGTTTTAAAAACGGTCGTTTTCCGGGAGCAGTCATTTTAATGATGCATAAAGTGAAAAAAAAAAAGTCAAATATTCCTTTAAATATCGTACCTGGGGGGTGTCTAAAGTATGCCTGTGAAGTGCCACGTGTTTCCCGTGTTTAGAACTGTCCCTGCACAAAATGACACTTCTAAAGGAAAAAAAAGCCATTTAAAACTGCTTGCGGCTTTAATGTAATGTCTGGTCCCGGTAATATGGATGAAAATCTTTAAGAAAAATGGCATAGCTACCCCATGACCCCCCCCCCTACCCCAGCCCATTACCAGCCCCTTTGGGTCTTGTATGGATATTAAGGGGAACCCCGCACATAAAATAAAAAAGGCCCTATATACTCTGAACAGCCGTATACAGGCGGTGCATACAAGACAGGGACTGTAGGTTTGTTCTTATGTAGAATCTGTTTGTAATTTTGAACAGGTACATTGTTGAAGTGTAGCTCCAGACCAAAAATCTATTTTTAAACTTTTTGGAAAACATAGGTAAGGGTTATCACCCCTGTAACATTTGTTTTGCTGTCTGTGCCCCTGTTCAGAACATTTCACCTCACTTTCCGTCCTAATGACAACTGTTTTTGAAATGTGGTGTTTTTCTTGAAACAAGGATTGCTGATAAAGCATCAGTACAGAGGAGACACCTTTCTCCCATATTTATTCTTACAGGAGAGAATTTTCCTTCCTAGTGGTAGATTTCCTCTCACTTCCTGTTGTCTTCTTGCGTTTGCAAGTAGGAGTCGTTTGTAAGTTGGATGTTTGAAAGTAGGGACCTGCCGTATATACTCTGCAGAAATAGGCCCCTTAGTTGTTGGTGTTGGCACAACACTGTAAGCACTCACAGTTACTCTTGGTTGGTGCTGGAACGCCCTGCTGTCAACTATTATATCAGGAATTTTAATTACATATAATTGTTGAACAGTGGTAGTAAAAATTGGGCCTTTGATGGTGGTGCTGGTGCCACAACACTGTAAGCCCTGACAGTTACTCTTGGTGGGTGCAGCAATGGGCCCTGCTGTGAATTATTAGATCAAGAATTGTAATTACATGCCCCTGTTGAACAGGGGCTGAAAAATTGGGCCTTAGGCACTGGTGGCACAACACTGCAACCCTTCACAGATACTGTACTTGGAGCACAGCAATGAGCCCTGTTGCAAAGTATTGCTTCAAAAATTGTAATGACACGCCCCTGTTAAACAGGGGCTGAAAAATTGGGCCTTAGGCACTGGTGGCACAACACTGCAACTCCTCACAGATACTGTACTTGGAGCACAGCAATGAGCCCTGTTGCAAAGTATTGCTTCAAAAATTGTAATTACACGCCACTGTTAAACAGGGGCTGAAAAATTGGGCGTTAGGCACTGGTGGCGGCACCCATAAACAAAAATGATCTTCCAAGCTATCATCATCAATCGTATCATTGAGGACTCGGAGGAGGAGGATAGGCAGTCAACATAACAGCACAGGCACTCAGCATCAGCATCAGTCTTGAAGGGATGTGACATTTTAAAATCAATTAGTCTGTTATATCAGCATCAGGTGTGTGGTAGCTGGTGGTGATCCAAGACTGGTTCATCTTGATGAAAGTCAGTCGATCAACCGAGTCGGTGGACAGGCGCACCCTGTGATCCGTGACAAATCCTCCAGCAGCACTGAATGTGCGTTCCGAAAGAACGCTGGATGCAGGACAGGCCAGTAGCTCAATTGCATACTGTGCAAGCTCTGGCCAGTGATCCATCCTCAAGACCCAGTAAGCCAGAGGATTTTCGGTGGGGAAGGTGTCCAAGTCTGACCTTGCCCCTAGATATTCCTGCACCATGTTTATCAGACGCTGGCGATGGTTGCTGGAACCGATCATACTTTGGGGCTGCGGACTAAAGAATTGTCTGAACGCATCGGTCAGACGGCCACCTTCCCCACCGCTCCTTCTTTGACTGGCCGAAGCCTCAGCAACTCGTTGTCCAGGACCAGGAGTTTGCAACCTCCCAGTCTCTGGGAACGCGTTGCACAGACCTTTCTGCAAGGCCTCCCGGAGTTGTCTCATCCTCTGCTCCCTCTGCGACGGTAACATAAGGTCCGCAACCTTACCCTTGTACCGTGGATCAAGGAGAGTGGCCAGCCAGTAATGGTCCCTCTCCTTGATCCGAAGAATACGAGGATCCTTCCGCAGACTTTGCAGGATCAGGGAGGCCATGCAGCGTAGGTTTGCTGAGGCATTCGCTCCGGAGTCCTCTGGGTCACTAAGGACGACATGATCCGCAGCCACCTCCTCCCAGCCACGTACAAGTCCACTGGTTTCTTGGGACTGTAAATCATCCCTAAAAGACTGCTGCTGATGATGCTGAGTGCCAGCCTCCACCTCCATGCTGACACAATCCTCCTCCTCCTCCTCCTCCTCCTCCTCCTCCTCTTCCTGTGCGATGGGTGGGACAGAAGGAACACTGTCTGGGTAAAGGGGGCCTTGAGAGGCAAGGAAGTCCTCCTCTTCCTGCCTCTGTTCTGCCTCAAGTGCCCTGTCCATTATTCCACGCAGCGTGTGCTCCAACAGGTGGACAAGAGGTACAGTGTCACTGATGCATGCACTGTCACTGCTCACCATCCTCGTGGCCTCCTCAAATGGTGCCAGGACAGTGCATGCATCCCTGATCATGCCCCACTGGCGTGGAGAAAAAAAACCAAGCTCCCCTGACCCTGTCCTGGTGCCGTAGTCGCACAGGTACTCATTGATGGCCCTCTGCTGCGTGTGCAGCCGCTGCAGCATGGCCAACGTTGAGTTCCACCTGGTGGGCATGTCACATATAAGGCGGTTCTTGGGCAGGTTCAACTCCTTTTGCAGCTCAGCCAGGCGAGCACTGGCATTATAAGATCTGCGGAAATGCACACAGACTTTCCTGGCCTGCCTCAGGACATCCTGTAAGCCCGGGTACCTGCCCAAGAACCGCTGCACCACCAGGTTAAGGACGTGAGCCACACAGGGCACATGGGTCAGTTGTCCCTGTCGGAGGGCGGAGAGGAGGTTGGTGCCATTGTCGCAAACCACCATTCCTGGCTTAAGCTGGCGTGGCGTCAACCACCTCTCGGCCTGGCCCTGCAGAGCAGACAGGACCTCTGCCCCAGTGTGGCTTCTGTCCCCCAAACACACCAGCGCAAGCACGGCATGGCATCTTTTTGCCTGCGTACTTGCGTAGCCCCGTGAACGGCTACGGAGCACCGCTGGTTCATAGGACAAACCACAGGAAGAGGCCATGGAGGAAGAAGAAGAGGAGGGGGTGGAGGAGAGAGGTGTGTCACAACCAGTAGTAGCATTTTGGAGGCGTGGCGGTGGGACAACCTCCAACACTACTGCACCTTGTCCTGAATCCTTCCCAGCTGCCAAAAGAGTGACCCAATGGGCCGTGAAAGAAAGGTAACGTCCCTGTCCATGCCTGCTGGACCATGAGTCAGCGGTAATATGCACCTTACCGCTGACCGCCCTGTCCAGCGAGGCCAAGACATTGCCTTCCACATGCCGGTAGAGAGCCGGAATAGCCTTCCGTGAGAAAAAGTGGCGTTTGGGAACCTGCCACTGAGGAACCGCACATTGCACAAACTCACGGAAGGGGGCCGAGTCTACCAACTGAAAAGGCAGCAGTTGAAGCGCTAGCAATTTAGCCAAGCTAGCATTCAACCGCTGGGCATGTGGATGGCTGGGAGTGAACTTCTTTCGACGGTCCAGCAGCTGGGGCAGGGAAATTTGCCTGCTAGAATCGGACGTCGGTGTACTGCTAGCAGAGTGGGCGCAAGTACTTGGCTGTGACACACCTAATTCTACACCTTCATTCCTCTCAGTGCATGTTTCAGAGAGGACTGAAGTTATAGTGGGGTTGGAGATCCCAGCTGATGCGGTGCAAGGAGAGGTCCGCTTTGTTCTTTGGTGTGGGTCTTTGAGGTAGGCTTGCCAACGAGCTGCATGGCAGGTCAACATATGTCTGGTCAGGCATGTGGTACCCAAGCGGCTGATGTTTTGGCCACGCGATATACGCTTGAGACATATGTTGCAAACAGCAGCTGTGCGATCTGATGCACTAGCCTCAAAAAAGGCCCACACCAAAGAACTTTTTGAATGACGGGCAGAGGCAGCGCCCTGCACAGGCGGAGCTCTGCGGTGTGATTCCGTCGGTGTACTGCCCTTACGCTGGCCACCAAAGGGCATCCTGCCTCGTTGGAGATGTGCCTCCTCCTCATCCTCCTCCTCCTCCTCTCTCCTATTAGGCACCCACGTGGAGTCATTGACCTCATCATCCCCTCCCTCCTCATCACTGGAGCCAATCTGGCAGTATGCTGCAGCTGCTGGAACATGACTGCCAGATTGGTGTCCTTCTTGAGCATCCCCTCTGTCTGCTCTCACGCTACTGCCTTCCTCTAGCTGGGTTTCATCATCAGACCCTTCGAAACGCTGGGCATCCTCCTGGAGCATGTACCCAACACTGTGCTGAAACAGTTCGGGGGACTCCTCAGGAGGAGGACATGGTGGGTCTAGGGAAGGAGTGACTGATGATTTGTCTGACATTGATACCAGGGAAGACGACGCTTTGGCAGCTGCTTTTCCAGTACCCTGAGCCTGGGTGAGAGAGGATGAGGAGGAGGAGGAGGGCTTGGTCATCCACTCTACCAAGTCTTCGGCATGATGTGGCTCAACATGTCCAGCTGCCGAAAAGAAGGACAAGCGTGTCCCATGGCCATGTGCTGATGACAATGCACCGCGTCCACGACCAGCACTGTTGCCCCCAGACACAGAGCCTGCTTGCCCTCTTTTATTGCCTCCTGACTGTCTGCCTCTCCTTGTTTGCCTTCCAGACATTCTAATAGATGGCCTGCAGGGAGATGGGAAAAAAGCAATAAGGGCTACCTTCAGGTGTCCTTCTCTGTCCCTTGAAACAAGGACTTTCACAGTGAAAGAAACTGACACTGTCCCTACCTAGAGTTTTCTATCCCTAGAATAAATGTTTTTTTTAATCACAATATAGCACAAGGACAATTCACTCAATGTCTCTCCAGGTCCCTGGAAACAAGGACTTGCAGAGTGAAAGAAACTGACACTGTCCCTACCTAGAGTTTTCTGTCCCTAGAATAAATGTTTTTTTTAAGCACAATATAGCACAAGGAAAATTAACTCACTGTCCTTACAGGTCCCTGGAAACAAGGACTTGCAGAGTGAAAGAAACTGACACTGTCCCTACCTAGAGTTTTCTGTCCCTAGAATAAATGTTTTTTTTAAGCACAATATAGCACAAGGACAATTAACTCACTGTCCTTACAGGTCCCTGGAAACAAGGACTTGCAGAGTGAAAAAAAAAAAACACTCTCCCTACCTACAGTTTTCTGTCCCTAGAAAAAATGTTTTTTTTAAGCACAATATAGCACAAGGACAATTAACTCACTGTCCTTACAGGTCCCTGGAAACAAGGACTTGCAGAGTGAAAGAAAAAAAACACTCTCCCTACCTACAGTTTTCTGTCCCTAGAAAAAATGTTTTTTTTAATCACAATATAGCACAAGGAAAATTAACTCACTGTCCTTACAGGTCCCTGGAAACAAGGACTTGCAGAGTGAAAGAAAAAAAACACTCTCCCTACCTACAGTTTTCTGTCCCTAGAAAAAATGTTTTTTTTAATCACAATATAGCACAAGGAAAATTAACTCACTGTCCTTACAGGTCCTGGAAACAAGGACTTGCAGAGTGAAAGAAAAAAAACACTCTCCCTACCTACAGTTTTCTGTCCCTAGAAAAAATGTTTTTTTTAATCACAATATAGCACAAGGAAAATTAACTCACTGTCCTTACAGGTCCCTGGAAACAAGGACTTGCAGAGTGAAAGAAACTGACACTGTCCCTACCTAGAGTTTTCTGTCCCTAGAATAAATGTTTTTTTTAAGCACAATATAGCACAAGGACAATTAACTCACTGTCCTTACAGGTCCCTGGAAACAAGGACTTGCAGAGTGAAAGAAAAAAAACACTCTCCCTACCTACAGTTTTCTGTCCCTAGAAAAAATGTTTTTTTTAATCACAATATAGCACAAGGAAAATTAACTCACTGTCCTTACAGGTCCCTGGAAACAAGGACTTGCAGAGTGAAAGAAAAAAAACACTCTCCCTACCTACAGTTTTCTGTCCCTAGAAAAAATGTTTTTTTTAATCACAATATAGCACAAGGAAAATTAACTCACTGTCCTTACAGGTCCCTGGAAACAAGGACTTGCAGAGTGAAAGAAACTGACACTGTCCCTACCTAGAGTTTTCTGTCCCTAGAATAAATGTTTTTTTTAATCACAATATAGCACAAGGACAATTCACTCAATGTCTCTCCAGGTCCCTGGAAACAAGGACTTGCAGAGTGAAAGAAACTGACACTGTCCCTACCTAGAGTTTTCTGTCCCTAGAATAAATGTTTTTTTTAAGCACAATATAGCACAAGGACAATTAACTCACTGTCCTTACAGGTCCCTGGAAACAAGGACTTGCAGAGTGAAAAAAAAAAAAAACTCTCCCTACCTAGAGTTTTCTGTCCCTAGAAAAAATGTTTTTTTTAATCACAATATAGCACAAGGACAATTAACTCACTGTCCTTACAGGTCCCTGGAAACAAGGACTTGCAGAGTGAAAGAAAAAAAACACTCTCCCTACCTACAGTTTTCTGTCCCTAGAAAAAATGTTTTTTTTAATCACAATATAGCACAAGGAAAATTAACTCACTGTCCTTACAGGTCCCTGGAAACAAGGACTTGCAGAGTGAAAGAAACTGACACTGTCCCTACCTAGAGTTTTCTGTCCCTAGAATAAATGTTTTTTTTAATCACAATATAGCACAAGGACAATTCACTCAATGTCTCTCCAGGTCCCTGGAAACAAGGACTTGCAGAGTGAAAGAAACTGACACTGTCCCTACCTAGAGTTTTCTGTCCCTAGAATAAATGTTTTTTTTAAGCACAATATAGCACAAGGACAATTAACTCACTGTCCTTACAGGTCCCTGGAAACAAGGACTTGCAGAGTGAAAGAAAAAAAACACTCTCCCTACCTACAGTTTTCTGTCCCTAGAAAAAATGTTTTTTTTAATCACAATATAGCACAAGGAAAATTAACTCACTGTCCTTACAGGTCCCTGGAAACAAGGACTTGCAGAGTGAAAGAAAAAAAACACTCTCCCTACCTACAGTTTTCTGTCCCTAGAAAAAATGTTTTTTTTAATCACAATATAGCACAAGGAAAATTAACTCACTGTCCTTACAGGTCCCTGGAAACAAGGACTTGCAGAGTGAAAGAAACTGACACTGTCCCTACCTAGAGTTTTCTGTCCCTAGAATAAATGTTTTTTTTAATCACAATATAGCACAAGGAAAATTAACTCACTGTCCTTACAGGTCCCTGGAAACAAGGACTTGCAGAGTGAAAGAAACTGACACTGTCCCTACCTAGAGTTTTCTGTCCCTAGAATAAATGTTTTTTTTAAGCACAATATAGCACAAGGACAATTAACTCACTGTCCTTACAGGTCCCTGGAAACAAGGACTTGCAGAGTGAAAGAAAAAAAACACTCTCCCTACCTACAGTTTTCTGTCCCTAGAAAAAATGTTTTTTTTAATCACAATATAGCACAAGGAAAATTAACTCACTGTCCTTACAGGTCCCTGGAAACAAGGACTTGCAGAGTGAAAGAAACTGACACTGTCCCTACCTAGAGTTTTCTGTCCCTAGAATAAATGTTTTTTTTAATCACAATATAGCACAAGGAAAATTAACTCACTATCCTTACAGGTCCCTGGAAACAAGGACTTGCAGAGTGAAAGAAACTGACACTGTCCCTACCTAGAGTTTTCTGTCCCTAGAATAAATGTTTTTTTTAAGCACAATATAGCACAAGGACAATTAACTCACTGTCCTTACAGGTCCCTGGAAACAAGGACTTGCAGAGTGAAAGAAACTGACACTGTCCCTACCTAGAGTTTTCTGTCCCTAGAATAAATGTTTTTTTTAATCACAATATAGCACAAGGAAAATTAACTCACTGTCCTTACAGGTCCCTGGAAACAAGGACTTGCAGAGTGAAAGAAACTGACACTGTCCCTACCTAGAGTTTTCTGTCCCTAGAATAAATGTTTTTTTTAATCACAATATAGCACAAGGACAATTAACTCACTGTCCTTACAGGTCCCTGGAAACAAGGACTTGCAGAGTGAAAGAAACTGACACTGTCCCTACCTAGAGTTTTCTGTCCCTAGAATAAATGTTTTTTTTAAGCACAATATAGCACAAGGACAATTAACTCACTGTCCTTACAGGTCCCTGGAAACAAGGACTTGCAGAGTGAAAGAAACTGACACTGTCCCTACCTAGAGTTTTCTGTCCCTAGAATAAATGTTTTTTTTAATCACAATATAGCACAAGGAAAATTAACTCACTGTCCTTACAGGTCCCTGGAAACAAGGACTTGCAGAGTGAAAGAAACTGACACTGTCCCTACCTAGAGTTTTCTGTCCCTAGAATAAATGTTTTTTTTAATCACAATATAGCACAAGGACAATTAACTCACTGTCCTTACAGGTCCCTGGAAACAAGGACTTGCAGAGTGAAAGAAACTGACACTGTCCCTACCTAGAGTTTTCTGTCCCTAGAATAAATGTTTTTTTTAAGCACAATATAGCACAAGGACAATTAACTCACTGTCCTTACAGGTCCCTGGAAACAAGGACTTGCAGAGTGAAAGAAACTGACACTGTCCCTACCTAGAGTTTTCTGTCCCTAGAATAAATGTTTTTTTAATCACAATATAGCACAAGGAAAATTAACTCACTGTCCTTACAGGTCCCTGGAAACAAGGACTTGCAGAGTGAAAGAAACTGACACTGTCCCTACCTAGAGTTTTCTGTCCCTAGAATAAATGTTTTTTTTAAGCACAATATAGCACAAGGACAATTAACTCACTGTCCTTACAGGTCCCTGGAAACAAGGACTTGCAGAGTGAAAGAAAAAAAACACTCTCCCTACCTACAGTTTTCTGTCCCTAGAAAAAATGTTTTTTTTAATCACAATATAGCACAAGGAAAATTAACTCACTGTCCTTACAGGTCCCTGGAAACAAGGACTTGCAGAGTGAAAGAAACTGACACTGTCCCTACCTAGAGTTTTCTGTCCCTAGAATAAATGTTTTTTTTAATCACAATATAGCACAAGGAAAATTAACTCACTGTCCTTACAGGTCCCTGGAAACAAGGACTTGCAGAGTGAAAGAAACTGACACTGTCCCTACCTAGAGTTTTCTGTCCCTAGAATAAATGTTTTTTTTAAGCACAATATAGCACAAGGACAATTAACTCACTGTCCTTACAGGTCCCTGGAAACAAGGACTTGCAGAGTGAAAGAAACTGACACTGTCCCTACCTAGAGTTTTCTGTCCCTAGAATAAATGTTTTTTTTAATCACAATATAGCACAAGGAAAATTAACTCACTGTCCTTACAGGTCCCTGGAAACAAGGACTTGCAGAGTGAAAGAAACTGACACTGTCCCTACCTAGAGTTTTCTGTCCCTAGAATAAATGTTTTTTTTAATCACAATATAGCACAAGGACAATTAACTCACTGTCCTTACAGGTCCCTGGAAACAAGGACTTGCAGAGTGAAAGAAACTGACACTGTCCCTACCTAGAGTTTTCTGTCCCTAGAATAAATGTTTTTTTTAAGCACACTATAGCAGAAGCACAAAACACACTGACACTCTCCCTACCTATCCTTCTCTTTCCCTAAACTAAAGGAATCCAGGTTAAGCAAGAAAGAAATAACAGTCACTGTCCCTGCCTATGCTACTCTATCCCTGCTCCGGAACACACTACACTAGGCCGCCGTGCTGGCGGCCTTTTATAGTGTGGGGCGTGTACTAAACACCCTCAGCAATAATTGGCCACAGGCATCCTGCCTGTGGCCAATCATTGCTCTCCTCGCTGCCGGCGCTGTGATTGGCCAAGCATGCGGGGTCACAGTGCATGCTTGGCCAATCACAGCGCCTGGATGACACTGCGATGGCGTAGTGCATTGTGGGCCGTTCGCGTCACTCGAATTTGGCGCGAACGGCCCAAATCGTTCGATCTTCGTCGAACGATCGAACAGCCAATGTTCGAGTCGAACGTATGTTCGACTCGAACACGAAGCTCATCCCTATATACAAGGAACCATTTAAAACCCACTGATAGGAACTCCTACCCCACCATTGGACAGTAGTCGTCATAAGCTTTGGCTTATTAATATTCCTAAAGGCCAATTTATGAGAATACGGAGGAATTGTTCTAAAGAGTTAGAATTCCTGAAACAATAAGAAGTACTGGCCAATAGATTTATGGAAACAGGTTATGACATTTAAGATTATTGAAGAAGAAAAAATAAAGGTATTGAATATGGATAGGAAATCATTATTATTCAAGGTTAAACAGCGGGGGTCTTCTAGTTATGAATTTAGTATGATCTTGGATTATAATATTCAATTTGGACAAGTTGAGAAAATAATAACAAAATATTGGAATATTCTAAAAAAAAGATAGGATATTAGGGCAACAGTTACCTCCCTCCCCTGGGTTCATCTATATAGAAAAGCTCCAACACTAAAAGATATGATAGCCCCAGGGGTGATAGATCCCCCTAAGAAAAAGATAGGTACACTGTTTGGATGTTTCACTGGTTTCTTTGCATGCAGCAGATGCAGGGCCTGCCGTCATGCCAAGAATAATGTGAAAAAAAGAAAAGAGTTAATTTCCACTAGTACAGGAAACAAATATGTGATTAAAGATTTTAGAACTTGCTCCACTACTGGCATTATTTATATGCTGGAATGTGGATGCGGGATACAGTATATTGGCCGTACATCTAGAACTAGGGATGAGCTCGGTGTTCGAGTCGAACATACGTTCGACTCGAACATCGGCTGTTCGATCGTTCAACGAAGATCGAACTATTTGGGCCGTTCGCGCCAAATTCGAGTGACGCGAATGGCCCACAATACACTGTGCCATCGCAGTGCAATCCCGGCGCTGTGATTGGCCAAGCATGCACTGTGACCCCGCATGCTTGGCCAATCACATCGCCGGAAGCTAGGAGAGCCATAATTGGCCACAGGCAGGTTGCCTGTGGCCAATTATAGCTCAGGGGGTTTAGCACACGCCCCACACTATAAAAGGCTGCCAGCGCGGCGGCCTTGTGTAGTGTGTTCCGGCGCAGGGAAAGAGAAGGATAGGTAGGGACAGTGTCATTGTGCTATTCTTTGTGCTATTCTTGTGTGTAGGGAGAGAGAAGGATAGGCAGGGAGAGTGTTAGTGTCATATACTTTGCCAACCCTTATTGCTGTGTTTTCCTGGTGTGTTACACTAACAGGCATTTGCAGCACTTACAGCGGGTGTAGTGTGCCCCCTGCACATTATGCACCTGAAGTTAGCCCTTATTGCTCAAGCTTTTTTTCTTTTGTGTTACACTAACAGGCATTTGCAGCACTTACAGCGGGCGGAGTGTGCTTCCTGCAAAATAAACACCTGAAGCTAGCCCTTATTGCTGTTTTTTTCCTGTTGTGTAACACAGGCAGTCATCTGCAGCACTTACAGCGGGCGTTGTGTGCTTCCTGCAAAATATACACCTGAAGCTACCCCTTATTGCTGGTTTTCCCATCTCCCTGCAGGCCATTGCTATGTCTGGAAGGCCAACAAAGAGAGGCAGACAGTCACGAGCCAATAAAAGAGGGCAAGCAGGCTCTGTGTCTGGGGGCAACAGTGCTGGTCGTGGACGCGGTGCATTGTCATCAGCACATGGCCATGGGACATGCTTGTCCTTCTTTTCGGCAGCTGGATGTGTTGAGCCGCATCATGCCGAAGACTTGGTAGAGTGGATGACCAAGCCCTCCTCATCCTCCTCATCCTCTCTCACCCAGGCTCAGGGTACTGGCAAAGCAGCTGCCAAAGCATCCTCTTCCCTGGTATCAATGTCATCATCAGTCACTCCTTCCCTAGACCCACCATGTATTCCTGAGGAGTCGCCCGAACTGTTTGCGCACAGTGCTGGGTACATGTTCCAGGAGGATGCCCAGCGTTTTGAAGGGTCTGATGATGATACCCAGCTAGAGAAAGGCAGTAGCGTGAGAGCAGAGAGAGGGGATGCTCAAGAAGGACACCAATCTGGCAGTCATGTTCCAGCAGCTGCAGCATACTGCCAGATTGGCTCCAGTGATGAGGAGGGAGGGGATGATGAGGTCACTGACTCCACGTGGGTGCCTAATAGGAGAGAGGAGGAGGAGGATGAGGAGGAGGCACATCTCCAACGAGGCAGGATTCCCTCGGGGGGCCAGCGTAAGGGCAGCAAATCGACTGAATCACACCGCAGAGCTCCACCTGTGCAGGGCGCTGCCTCTGCCCTTTTTTCAAAAATTTCTTTGGTGTGGGCCTTTTTTGAGTCGAGTGCATCAGATCGCACAGCTGCTGTTTGCAACATATGTCTCAAGCGTATATCGTGTTGCCAAAACATCAGCCGCTTGGGCACCACATGCTTGACCAGACATATGTTGACCTGCCATGCAGCTCGTTGGCAAGCCTACCTTAAAGACCCACACCAAAGAACAAAGCGGACCTCTCCTTGCACCGCATCAGCTGGGATCTCCAACCCCACTATACATTCAGTCCTCTCTGAAACCTGCACTGAGAGGAATGAAGGTGTAGAATTAGGTGTGTCACAGCCAAGTACTTGCGGGCACTCTGCTAGCAGTACACCGACGTCCAATTCTAGCAGGCAAATTTCCCTGCCCCAGCTGCTGGACCGTCGAAAGAAGTTCACCCCCAGCCATCCACATGCCCAGCGGTTGAATGCTAGCTTGGCTAAATTGCTAGCGCTTCAACTGCTGCTTTTTCAGTTGGTAGACTCGGCCCCCTTCCGTGAGTTTGTGCAATGTGCGGTTCCTCAGTGGCAGGTTCCCAAACGCCACTTTTTCTCACGGAAGGCGATTCCGGCTCTCTACCGGCATGTGGAAGGCAATGTCTTGGCCTCGCTGGACAGGGCGGTCAGCGGTAAGGTGCATATTACCGCTAACTCATGGTCCAGCAGGCATGGACAGGGACGTTACCTTTCTTTCATGACCCATTGGGTCACTCTTTTGGCAGCTGGGAAGGATGCAGGACAAGATGCAGTAGTGTTGGAGGTTGTTCCGCCGCCACGCCTCCAAAATGCTACTTCTGGTTGTGACACACCTCTCTCCTCCACCCCCTCCTCTTCTTCTTCCTCCATGGCCTCTTCCTGTGCTTTGTCCTCGGAACCAGCGGTGCTCCGTAGGCGTTCAAGGGGCTACGCAAGTACGCAGGCAAAAAGATGCCATGCCGTGCTTGCGCTGGTGTGTTTGGGGGACAGGAGCCACACTGGGGCAGAGGTTCTGTCTGCTCTGCAGGGACAGGCCAAGAGGTGGTTGACGCCAAGCCAGCTTAAGCCAGGAATGGTGGTTTGCGACAATGGCACCAACCTCCTCTGCGCCCTCCGACAGGGACAACTGACCCATGTGCCCTTTGTGGCTCATGTCCTTAACCTGGTGGTGCAGTGGTTCTTGGGCAGGTACCCGGGCTTACAGGATGTCCTGAGGCAGGCCAGTAAAGTCTGTGTGCATTTCCGCAGATCTTATAATGCCAGTGCTCGCCTGGCTGAGCTGCAAAAGGAGTTGAACCTGCCCAAGAACCGCGTTATATGTGACATGCCCACCAGGTGGAACTCAACGTTGGCCATGGTGCAGCGGCTGCACATGCAGCAGAGGGCCATAAATGAGTACCTGTGCAACTACGGCACCAGGACAGGGTCAGGGGAGCTCGGGTTTTTTTCACCACGCCAGTGGGGCATGATCAGGGATGCATGCACTGTCCTGGCACCATTTGAGGAGGCCACTAGGATGGTGAGCAGTGACAGTGCATGCATCAGTGACACTGTACCTCTTGTCCACCTGTTGGAACATACGCTGGAATAATGGACAGGGCACTTGAGGCAGAACAGAGGCAGGAAGAGGAGGACTTCCTTGCCTCTCAAGGCCCCCTTTACCCAGACAGTGTTCCTTCTGTCCCACCCATCGCACAGGAAGAGGAGGAGCAGGAGGAGGAGGAGGATTGTGTCAGCATGGAGGTGGAGCCTGGCACTCAGCATCATCAGCAGCAGTCTTTTAGGGATGATTTACAGTCCCAAGAAACTCGTGGACTTGTACGTGGCTGGAAGGAGGTGGCTGCGGATCATGTCGTCCTTAGTGACCCAGAGGACTCCGGACCGAATGCCTCAGCTAACCTACGCTGCATGGCCTCCCTGATCCTGCAAAGTCTGCGGAAGGATCCTCGTATTCTTCGGATCAAGGAGAGGGACCATTACTGGCTGGCCACTCTCCTTGATCCACGGTACAAGGGTAAGGTTGCGGACCTTTTCTTACCGTCGCAGAGGGAGCAGAGGATGAGACAACTCCGGGAGGCCTTGCAGAAAGGTCTGTGCAATGCGTTCCCAGAGACTGGGAGGTTACAAACTCCTGGTCCTGGACAACGAGTTTCTGAGGCTTCGGTCAGTCAAAGAAGGAGCGGTGGGGAAGGTGGCCGTCTGACCGATGCATTCAGACAATTCTTTAGTCCGCAGCCCCAAGGTATGATCGGTTCCAGCAACCATTGCCAGCGTCTGATATACATGGTGCAGGAATACCTAGGGGCAAGGTCAGACTTGGACACCTTCCTCACCGAAAATCCTCTGGCTTACTGGGTCTTGAGGATGGATCACTGGCCAGAGCTTGCACAGTATGCAATTGAGCTACTGGCCTGTCCTGCATCCAGCGTTCTTTCAGAACGCACATTCAGTGCTGCTGGAGGATTTGTCACGGGTCACAGGGTGCGCCTGTCCACCGACTCGGTTGATCGACTGACCTTCATAAAGATGAACCAGTCTTGGATCACCACCAGCTACCAAACACTTGAAGCTGATATAACAGACTAATTTATTTTCAAATGTCACATCCCTTCAAGACTGATGCTGAGTGACTGTCCTGTCCTGTTATGTTGACTGACTATCCTCCTCCTCCTCAATGATCCGATTGATGATGATAGCTTGGAAGAACATTTTTGTTTCTGGGTGCCGCCACCAGTGGCTAAGGCCCAATTTTTCAGCCCCTGTTTAACAGGGGCATGTAATTACAATTTTTTATGCAATGCTTTGCAGCAGGGCTCATTCCTGCACTCCAACTAGAGTATCTGGGAGAGGTTGCAGTGTCGTGGCACCAGCACCAGTGGCTAAGGCCCAATTTTTCAGCCCCTGTTTAACAGGGGCATGTAATTACAATTTTTTATGCAATGCTTTGCAGCAGGGCTCATTCCTGCACTCCAACTAGAGTATCTGGGAGAGGTTGCAGTGTCGTGGCACCAGCACCAGTGCCTAAGGCCCAATTTTTCAGCCCCTGTTTAACAGGGGCATGTAATTACAATTGTTTATGCAATGCTTTGCAGCAGGGCTCATTCCTGCACTCCAACTAGAGTATCTGGGAGAGGTTGCAGTGTCGTGGGACCAGCACCAGTGCCTAAGGCCCAATTTTTCAGCCCCTGTTTAACAGGGGCGTGTAATTACAATTTTTGATGCAATACTTTGCAACAGGGCTCATTGCTGTGCTCCAAGTACAGTATCTGTGAGGGGTTGCAGTGTTGTGGCACCAGTGCCTAAGGCCCAATTTTTCTGCCCCTGTTTAACAGGGGCATGTAATTACAATTCTTGATCTAATAATTCAGAGCAGGACTCATTCCTGCGCCCACCAAGAGTAACTGTGAGGCCTTACAGTGTTGTGTCAACACCACCACCACCACCACCAAAGGCCCAATTTTTCAGCCCCTGTTCAACAGGGGCATGCAATTACAATTATTGATCTAATAATTCACAGCAGGGCCCATTCATGCGCCCACCAAGAGTAACTGTGAGGGCTTACAGTGTTGTGTCAACACCACCACCACCACCACCAAAGGCCCAATTTTTCAGCCCCTGTTCAACAGGGGCATGCAATTACAATTCTTGATCTAATAATTCACAGCAGGGCCCATTCATGTGCCCACCAAGAGTAACTGTGAGGGCTTACAGTGTTGTGTCAACACCACCACCACCACCACCAAAGGCCCAATTTTTCAGCCCCTGTTCAACAGGGGCATGCAATTACAATTCTTGATCTAATAATTCACAGCAGGGCCCATTCATGCGCCCACCAAGAGTAACTGTGAGGGCTTACAGTGTTGTGTCAACACCACCACCACCACCACCAAAGGCCCAATTTTTCAGCCCCTGTTCAACAGGGGCATGCAATTACAATTCTTGATCTAATAATTCACAGCAGGGCCCATTCATGCGCCCACCAAGAGTAACTGTGAGGGCTTACAGTGTTGTGGCAACACCAACATGTAAGGGGCAAATTTCAGCAGAGTATATACGGCAGGCCCCTACTTTCAAACATCCAACTTACAAACGACTCCTACTTGCAAACGAAAGGAGACAACAGGAAGTGAGAGGAAATCTACCCCTAGGAAGGGAAATTCTCTCCTGTAAGAGTTAATATGGGAAAAATGTGTCTCCTCTCTACTGATGCTTTATCACCAATCCTTGTTTCAATAAAAACCCCACTTTTCAAAAACATTTGTCATTGGGACGGAAAGTGAGGTGAAATGTTCTGAACAGGGGCACAGACAGCAAAACAAATGTTACAGGGGTGATAACCCTTCCCTATGTTTTCCAAAAAGCTTAAAAATAGATTTTTTGGCTGGAGCTACACTTAAACAATGTACGTGTTCAAAATTACAAACAGATTTTACATAAGAACAAACCTACAGTCCCTGTCTTGTATGCACCGCCTGTATACGGCTGTTCAGAGTATATAGGGCCTTTTTTATTTTGTGTGCAGGGTTTCCCTTAATATCCATACAAGACCCAAAGGGGCTGGTAATGGGCTGGGGTAGAGGGGGGTGATGGGGTAGATATGCCATTTTTCTCAAAGATTTTCATCCATATTACCGGGACCGGACATTACATTAAAGCCGCAAGCAGTTTTAAATGTTTTTTTTTCCTTTAGAAATGTCATTTTGTGCAGGGACAGTTCTAAACACGGGAAGCACGTGGCACTTCACAGGCATACTTTAGACACCCCCCATATACGATATTTAAAGGAATATTTGACTTTTTTTTTCACGTTATGCATCATTAAATTGACTGCTCCCGAAAAACGGCCGTTTTTAAAACTTCTTTTTGCATTGATACATGTCCCCTGGTGCAGAACCCGGGTTCCCAAACCCTTTTTAGGACAATAACATGCATATTAGTCGTTATAATTAGCACTTTAGATTTCGAACATTCGCATCCATTGTATTTAATAGGGTTCTAATGTTCGTGCAAACTTTCGGTCCGTTCGCGGGTTCTGGTGCGAACCGAACCCGGGGGTGTTCGGCTCATCCCTATCTAGAACCCTGCAAATACGAATAGGGGAACACATTATTAATATTAAGAAAGGGGTGATCATTTCCAGCATATCCAAACATTTTAAATTGGTGCATAACAAGAATATGAGTTCGCTGCAGTTTTAGGGGATTGAAAAGGCGGAGAAACATTGGAGGGGTGGAAACTACATCAGACAACTCAGTAGAGAGGAATTATTTTGGATATTTGAGGCCAAGGTTCTCTCACTGAGGGGTCTGAATGTATATTTTGATTTAAATTGTTTCATTCGTGTTTTGTAGATTTTATTGATTGATTTAATATGAATTGGAATGTTAATTGATTGTGAGCTAAGTGGGTACTTCTTAATTTCATTTTATCTTTATTTTAATTATTACATTTTTTGAGTGTACTGTATTATTATGGCTATATAATTATTGTTATATGTTTAATAATCATTGTGTCCGCAAAATGTAGTCACCAGCTGAATATTATCAATAATATTAACTTTGAGCATGGATCTGGAGGGGTCCAATGTTCTGTTGCAATGTCCCCATAGGTATTAGCTGGGAATTACCATATCCCGTTCCGGAATTGGTGCGTGACCCTGCACGACTGGGCTGGCCCTGGATTGATCAGAATTATAGAAGAGGGGAGGGCTGCCTAGCAATAGGGGAAAGGAGTGTATATAATCAGCGGCGAGACGGCAGGTCTCTTCCCCTACTGAAGAAATCACGCCCATTGTTATAACACATACAGGGGGAGTTGGTGATGTCATCCCATCTGTACACGTTTGAATAGCTCGCACTGCTCAAGTGCCACAAGTTATATTTCATATGCTGTTTTTACTTGTAGCGATACCCTCAGCTAAGAGAGCCGCTGGAATTATATTTCGGGCCTGTAAAACACCGCTGTCAACCCCCAGCAATTGGCTCTACCCTCCCTTGGCACAGTTAGTAGGGGATGATAGGATTGTGTAGCCTGTGACTCTTGGCAGCACAATCCCACAAGAAAGACACACAGCAGTATGGTATAGCTATCACTAACCATTTCTTCTGCACAGTAAATGACACAAACGACTGGTATACTTAACACTGGCACTTTACTGAGAATAATGGTTAAGCAGGTAAAACAGTATACGTAAACATATGCAGAGCCCTGCAATGAAAGAGTATTTGAGCAAACAGACAGATATACACTCCTGTGACAAGAAACTAACGGACCCCGCTGCAGCTCTTCTCCCTCGTGGGCAAAATGGCACCCAGCAATGTCTACACTGCTAAGTCAGGCCTGACTGTACTATGTAAAAGTTCTGCAGAGAAATATCTTCGCTAGCAAACGGTGGTGCACTTCTGGAACAATTTGTAATCCGCAAGAATAAAAGGGGGATTGACAACTTGGTGAACACAGAATAAATCTATTAGCGTTATTCAATGCACTGTCCCTCCGGCGTGCAACTGCAAAACCTAACGTTAGTTCCGAACAACAGTTACTGGGTCTAGAGATCCTGTATTATTCTCTGAGCAGGTGCTCTCTCACCCAACCGGACCAGTCTGTGTCCGTATCTTCCGCTGCTGTGTCTTGGTCCACAGATTCCACGACACCCGGGTCTTCGGTCCTCCTGGTAGTAGCAGAACAGCAGCAGGATGAGACGTCCCTCAGGCTCTTCAGTGGATACGAAAGTCTCTTTGGAGTAATACAGGCCTAGGCTTCAGGCCCCGTATTTTCAGCAGACTCAGCACAGAATTCCACTTGCTGGGCGGGCGGTGTCCAAAGAGACCGTACTCCGGTCCGCCCCCTTGTTAAATACCGCAGTCCTTGCGCGGGGAAATGCATCCTGGGTATGGTAGACTCTGGGCCTTAAAACAAACACCCGCTATATACTGGAGGAATAAATTATTGAAACAGAGAACACTAGATCCCGTATTTTTGTCCCCATATATACCCGATTTCCTTGAGGGAGATTTGAGGCTGGTTAAGCCAGCAAGGATTAAGAGTGTTATACGGAGGAATAACACGCTAGCAGCACGCAGGGTCGATCTATTAATTACCCCTTAACGGGGACCTGCAGTTTCTGACCCACTGGTAAAACAGGGGTCAGATTGTGAGGTGAGCAGCCAGAGCACACTGGTGGAGGAGAGCACTAGCACCTTTGGATTTATTTGTGTCTGTTGATTTTGCAACTATTTGATATCGGGACTATATTGGGACTATACATATGGATGTTTATTGTGTTGCACCATTTATTTTATTTGATGTTTGATTATATACTAGTAGTGCAGCACTGTGTTGATATTAGTTAATGTGAAGAGAACACATTTTTTCAGTGACAGCAGCAACTAGGTGAAATAGAGTTGTTTTGCACTTTGTAATTTTGTGCACATTTTTGTATGCATTCACAATTATTAGGAATTTTCATTTACAATAATGTATTAGTTTACACATTGTAATTTCTTACATCATACGCTAGACGGTTGCGCTGATAGAATTATTGGTTTTATATTACCGTATGGAGTGCGCCTTCAGCACAAATGCCGAAGCGCATGTACAGTTTGTGGCACCTCAAAAGATTTTAGGACTTTAAAACCATCACTTTCTCTACTTAAGCCCCGTACACACGATCAGAATATCTTACAAAAAATACCACTTTCGACGCAATCCTAGTGTAATCTGATCTTTAGTACACAGCTGTCGTTCAAAACTTTCCAAAAGGATAAACACGAAAAAAAAAACATTTGTATTAAACCAAATCGTACGATTTTTACTTAATTAGTACAGTTTTCGATAATGCAATGCAAATACATTAGATCACAATTTTCTTTCTGTTGTATGAGAATTTTCGTGCTTTAGTAACCTATTCATTTTTAATATGTAGACTAGCATCCAAAAAAAAAAAAAACGGACGATCATTCATCCGATAATCTCATTATGTGTACTAGGCTTTAGGATCGAGCCTGCAGGTGTTTTACTATGGGAAGCGGCTTCCTATAATGGCACATGGAGAAGAGGAGGATCCAGGTCCGTCAGTGGGGGACCCAAGAAGGTAAGTAGCGGGGCTGTTCTGTGCAAAATTATTGCACAGAGCAGGTAAGTATAACATGTTTATTATATAAAAAAAAAAGAAAAACAAAACAAAAACTTTACAATTATTTTAAATTATCAATAAAACAAGTAGGTAACAACAAAATATTAAATTATCACACATGCATTTACATGACCCAATGGATGTCTCAGCCAACAGATTAAATAGGGGAAAAGTAACATTGCGTATTGGTATTATACATTGTTCACTAACGTGAGCTATGATCTATACTTTTCTTCCCCATATCTCAGTACAGCTCAGATACTCAGTGTATACTAGACATGCAATTTTGTTTTCGTCCAAATGCATTTTCGTCCGAATTTCGGGTATTTTCGTTATAAGTTAACGAAAGCGCAGAATCTGAAATCCGAAAGATCCAACATAAACAAATGCTTTATTTTCATTTTCGTTGCGACAACAGTTCGATATAGATAGGAGATTCGACATGACGCTGACAATAACAATCTGTGTCTATCGAACCTGCGGTCGAATGTGCCTAACCTTAAATGGGCTGCAAAGGAAAGTTTTTTCACCTTAATGCATCCTATGCATTAAGGTGAAAAAACATCCGACAATACCGGTCCCCCCCGAGCCCCCGTTTTACATACCTGAGCCCTCAAAAGTCCCACGCTCGACATCCTCCTCGCCATTCAGCCTGGCCGTTGATTGGCTACAGTGGATGGATTGAAAGCAGCACAGCCATTGGTTGGTGCTGCTGTCAATCACATCCAATGACGCGGCGCGCCGGGGCAAGGCCGAGTAAGCCGCTGGCTGTATCACTGGAGCACGCCCGCAATCACTCACCACCATGCGAGCTCGCTCACATATAGGTGGTGAGTGATTGCGGGGAGGAGCCGAGACAGCCGCTGAGGGACCCCAGAAGACGTGTATCGGGGCTACTCTGTGCAAAACGAGCTGCACAGTGGAGGTAAGTATAACATGTTTGTTATTTTTTTTTTTTTTTTTTATGTGTTTGTTTACAAACCCTTTAACATAGAGAGAAAAGATTCGACATCGAGAGAAAAGATTCGACATAGAGAGAAAAGATTCGACATTATTGAGACATGAAGATTCGACGAAGCAGCTAAAAACATACGATCGCAGATAGCGGACATTTATGGTGAAATGCTCTGCCCATAGGCTATAGAAGAATTCTAATGTTGGTTGACTAGTAATAATAATTAATAAATATAATTATTACTAGTCATACAACATTAGAATTCTACTATAGCTAGCTTGTAGGCAGAACATTCGACCGGAAATGTACAATTGCGGCGGCGTACAGTTTAGCTGCTCCGTCAAATCTTTTTGGAACATTCGACAGACACCATAAGCTTTCAATGACAGATTCTACCCTAATTAATTCGGATTTTCGGACGAATGCATTTTTTAACGAAAAACTAAATAAATAAAAAGGAATTTCGGGAGTAACTAAATAAATGTATTTTTCGGACGAAAACGAAATTCCGAAGCAAAATATTTCAGTGTGCACACGTCTAGTGTATACTCAATGGTTGTTAGTTTCAACATTATAAAAGGAAATATGGATTATTTAACAAACCAGCTGTACCTGCAGCTAAAATTCCAATCAGCCATAGAAAAAAAAAGGTTAAACAACCCCCCAAAAAAATTACCACCTTTTTTGATCATAGGGTTTTTATCGATGCGGAAATTGTAAACTATGTAAGCTCACAAATAGGAAAACTAGGAAAACAACATAATTCCAATCTCATTCAACTAAACAGAAATTCTAAATTGATAAGCTTATCACGTGTTGCAGCACACATGTTACCTACATACTGGAGTGCAGTTGTGGTCTCCAGTATGTGGGAAGAACAACAAGAGCATTGTCCGTTCGAATAGGTGAACACTTCAGAAACATCAAAAAGGGGTACAAACACCATAGCGTCTCCAAGCATTTTAGGTACGTACATAAAAAAGACAAATTTTATGCTATAGACAAAATAGAACAAGATTGGAGAAACTTGAATTTACGAAGAGAAATATCACGTAATGAAACTTACTGGATATTCAAATTAAATATGATGAGACCACAAGGGATGAACGTGGAGCTAGACGTTAATTTTTTTATAGATAATTATATAATTATAATTATATTTCATTTATTTTTATTTATTTTATATTGATGTTTATTTTTATTTTATTTCATCACTATTTTTATTTATTTTAATTTTTTTCCTTTTTTTACATTATACTTCATTTTACTATTTTTCTATTTACCACAATTTTATTATCGAATTTATCATTCATTCCTCTTTATTTTTTTTATTTTTATTCATTTATTTTTTACTATCTCTAAACACAATTTAACGTCTAGATGCTCAGTTTATTTTTCATATGTTGCACATAGAATGAGATTATTTTAGCTAAAAAAAAGCAGATCTGTAGGTCCATTTTGTTAGATTTATATTTTTATGGAAAATACATATTTTTTATTATATTTTTTTATTATATTTATGGATTTACAAATTGTATCTTTATTGATTTAAAAGTTTGTAAATTGCCCTCGCTCGCCCAGAGGAATTTTGACTCTGGACGGACTTAGGGCTGATTAGGCTGGGTGACTTTCTACAGGAGACACGATTTGAGTCTTTCCCTGATATACTGACTAAACATCCGACCCTTGCTGGCGAATTCTATCACTATCTCCAAATTCGGCATTTCTTCTTGAGTCACTATGCGGGCCCCCTTTCAGACTCTAGAACATTATATGAGAAGATGTGTTTTACAGCACCTAGACAAAAAGGTCTTATTTCAATTTTGTATAAGGCTCTGGAGACGGCTCTGGAGTGCCCGGTGCTCAAATACAGGACCCAATGGGAGAGGGAGCTCGCTGGACCAATATGAGAAAATGCACGCTCTCTCTCACGATTAGAGAGACAGCGGTTAAGCTGTTGACCCACTGGTATTACACTCCTCTGTGCCTCAGCAGGATATACCCTCAGGTGTCGCCCTCTTGTTTTCGAGGTTGCGATCTCCCGGGCTCCCTCTCCCATTTGTTTTGGGAGTGTGACAGGCTGCGTCCCACATGGACTGCTGTTCTAGACCTAATTGATAACCTTGCAGGTGAGCAGATGCATCTGACGCGCACTCAGTGCCTCCTTTTCCAAAAAATGCCGGGCGCTCCTAGGCCCCTTTTGAGTTTGATTCATTCAATCTGTTTGGCTGTACAATGGGCTATAGCTTTCTCTTGGAAATCGGACTCGGTTCCCTTTTCATTAGTTACCTCCAGAATAGATCAAATGATGCTAGCCGAAAAAATACACCACACGCTGCGTGATTCCATGCCTCTGTTTGACGTTAAGTGGAACCCCTGGGTCATCTTTAGACTTTAGCACTGACCTCTTATTTGTTTGTTTTTTTGTTTTTTTTGTTTTGTTTTGTTTTGTTTTGTTTTTGTTTTTTCTTCTCTTTTCTCTCTCTCTCTCTCTTATACTCTCTATCTTGTTGTTCTCTGAATTATTACTCCTATTCCTCAATTGTGTACTACTACTGTTACCTCATTGCAATGTTAGACGTAGCGGGGTCCTTAATGTATCATTTAGATTAACCACGTTATACTGGTCTAGTACCCTAGGACATAAGTTTTTTGTTTCTCTGCAAGAAATGTGATCTAGCTATGTCAATCTGCAGTTTTCTTTATTTAACTGTATATGTACACTGTATATTTATGCATTCTTTCCAATAAACTTTTTTGAAAACCCAAAAAGTTCGTAAATTGTAAAAGCGATCCAGTTGTGTACATGGGGAGACCCGGTATCGGTGGGGAGGTTTTTACAGTGCACCTATGTGGGAAGGGAAACGGGGTCAGAATGTAGACGTTTTGACTACCAGAGACATTGATACCAATAGGAACAGGCAGGCGGGAATGGGCAAAATATACCAGCAGTTAAAATGGCAGACTGACCATTTCCGGTACCGCGGAACGATCACTTACGGCCATACGGCATAATGATAGGACCCATTATCAACAAAGGGAGGTATAAATAGAGCGACGGACATCAACACAGCAGCTTCTGGATGACGCAATCTCATTTGCAAAACGTGTAGAGGCTGCTGGGAGAAATTCACGTCACTTCCTGCCAAGCGAGAGTGAGGCCAGGAATGCACGCCGACAGAGGAAAATACAGGGGAATACAAGCTGACACTTCTTACCCCACATACACGGCTGGATTAGCTTGGTGCCGGCTCAGGGGCACACACAAATGTGAGTGTAACAGTCTTTTTTTTTTTTACTTTTAATAAAGAGTAGAGATATACTACACTCTGATGGCTATCTATTTTTCATGAGAACTAATAGAGCAAGAGAAACCAAATTGCATTGATATACTGCTTGGAAAAGCTGCAGACTGATCCATTGAATGGAGTGGTTATCCAATTAATGAACCAAAGGCGCACACAGTACACATTTGTATCTGGTGAGTGGCCATTTTATAAGGTGGTGGTGTAGTCACAAAAACTGTGGAATTAGGTGCCCTCACCCACGGACAAGGGACAAACTCATTGAAACGAGCTGATCACTCACTGAGTCTATCCATTGTGACTTGTCATATATATTTGGACTCACTGGAATAAGTCAATTGACTTATCATACCATATATTAGCATTTACACTTTTTATTCATTGGTATTTGTTCCATATTTGGCACTTGCACTTTGTTGGTTTAACTATTGTTATAATTTGTTGTTTACTAGCACTGCATATTTGATTTACATGTTTATTGGATTATTTATTTTTATTTTATATATATTTTTTCACCCTTATATCTTTCCATAGGAGCACGTATTTAGATATTGAAGTGTGTTGATTTTGGGCACACATACAAAATAATCAAGTAAATCACCTAATAGGAACTGGGAGGTATATCCACAAGGATCCCCCATAGTAATAGAGAATAGATTGGAAGGGAGGGGAGCTGTTTTAAGCTCCCCTGACCCCTTGGGAATGTTGCAGAAGGGAGTTTCTAGGTCCCCCAGCTTGCACACCTGTAAGGTAATGATATCAATCCTCTGAGGCAGGGGACCTTTTCCCCGCCCCCCCCGGAGGGTGATAGGTCAAGGATTAGGTAGCTGGGTCCAATGATAGGGTCAAGAAGGGTCAAATGTAAATTTGGAAGGTTCTAGAAGGGTGAAAGGTTATTTAGGTGGGTGCCAGCAAGCTCTCTGTGACCAGTTTTACAGAAGACCTTACCTGTGAACTCCTGTGCTGCTGCATTATGAAGAGTCTGGTTCGGCGCCTGTTGGAGAGGGCGGGAGCTGAGGACGGTGAAGCATGGATGCAGCATTGCCTGTCATTATCCCAGGAGCCTCTCATGTCCGCGGACAAACGAGCAGCGGCGTCTGTGTCCGCCTCTTCAGTAGGTCACTCCTCAGTTCCTGCCTCCATCGCTGCCTATGTCCTTCCCTCATCCTATTCCTCCACCTCTGCACCGGCCTCCGCCCTGCCATCTTTCCCATCAGGTGTTCCCCCCCATCTGAGTGATGCCCCTTCACAGTCATTAGGGTTGGACATGGGACTTTCACCTACCTTATTCATCTCTGCCAGAGAGGGGCTGGAGGAGGATCCGTCCCGCACTACCCCCATGAGGGACGCTGAGGTGGGGGGGATTCCATTGACCAGGAGTGGGTCTCGGAGGCGGGGTCTGTCCCCTTCATCTAGCCATCCTCCTTCTGGTGCTAAGAGACTACCACCTACTAATAGAGGCGGCCAGCGGGGGTCATCCTGCAGGGGTCGCCGAGGGAAGCATGGCGGTTCATCAGTTGCGCCCCCCTCTCTCTCTCATTTGTCTCCCATACAGGTACCGGCATCCGAAGCATCCGCAGCATCCACACATTCCGGCGATGCCAACCTGCTGGCTAGTTTTAGCAGCAGCTCAAGACAGCTGGACAGAAGTTCAGGATCCAGGGACAGCTTTCCTTCGCCTCTGGAGGCACAGCAGATTCCTGTTGTGTGCTCCCAACCGGCACCTGCACATGCTCCAGGTACAGACAATTTAAATCAGCTTCAAATATTAACTAATTTGACTGCTTCACTGTCTTCTTTAATAGAAGGCATGAAGCCCTCCACTTCTGTGCATCCTTTGACATTCCTTTGGCCCGCGAGAAGACCGTGACCCCCACGAGGCGGTTGGTTTTCTTGGGGATCAATATTGACACCACAGCAATGGAATTCGAACTGCCGGCTGACAAAGTTATTCAGTTAAAAAGGATGCTCTATACAATAATTAGGAGGAAGAAAGTCATATTGAAAGAAGTGCAGACATTACTAGGTCTGCTGGCGTTTGCATCCAGGGTCCTTCCTGTAGGTCGGATATTCTCCAGACGGCTATATTTGGCTATTGCCGGTTTTAAAACTCCCACCTCTCATGTTAGGCTCACTTCAGTGATTAGGGAGGATCTTTTGGTATGGTCACAGTTTTTGGACAATTTTAACGGCCGAGCAATTTTTCAGGCTGAATTTGTGTCAGACCGAGATTTTTCCCTTTTCACTGATGCAGCGGGCTCTGTGGGGTTTTCAGCATTATGGAGGACCCATTGGTGCACCTCGTTGTGGCATCCGAGTTGGCGTAAAAAAGGGTATCTGAAAAATATTGTCATTCTGGAACTGTTCCTGATATTGGTTGCATTGAGATATGGGGTGAGTATTTTGTAAATAGGAGAATTTTGTTCAGTACAGATAACAAGGGGGTCCTTTTTGCGATAAACTGCTTGTCCAAATCACCTCCGGTTATTTCACTGATCCGGTATCTTGTCTTTAAATGCTTAAGTCTAAATATTTGGATCAAGGCCCACTATCTACCGGGTAAGTTGAATAACATTGCGGACTCTCTCTCACGTTTGCAGATGCAGAGATTCAAGTTGCTATTCCCAGCTGCAGACGAGGCCGGTATCCGGTGTCCTGCGCGCCTATGGTATCTGATTTGAAACTGGTCCAGTCAAATATTGTGCGGTCCATTGCCCCGGCTACTTTGGCAGCGTACTCTTCGGCTTGGTCGCTGTGGTTGTCTCATTTGGATTTCCTGAATGAGCGGCACTCTGCCTTTTCCGAACAGTTAGTTTTGTCATTTTTGAATGAATTAATGGCTAAGGCTCTGTCTTGGTCTCAGGTCAGTAAAACTTTGGCAGGTATTTCCTTTTTTAGCAAATTGCACAATCAACCTCCTTGCACTGCTTTCTTTTCGGTGCGCCAGGCTTTAAAGGGTTACAGGAGAGGGGCCAAACGCCCAGATACCAGATTGGCTGTTACCCCAGATATCCTTGCCAAGCTGTGTTCGGCTGTTAATTTGGTCTGTTTCTCGAGTTATGAAGCGGATCTTTTCAGAGCAGTTTTTTCGCTATTATTTTTCGGAGCGTTCAGGATTTCCGAATTACTTTCTCCAAATAAAAAATCGGAGTCTGGTCTTCATCGGTCACAGGTTTTTATGGATGACTCCAATCTTTCTGTATTTATTGCAAGATCAAAGACGGACCAGTTTGGCAAGGGTACCTGGGTAAGGTTACACTCATTTCTGGATTCTCCTATCTGCCCTGTTAGCCTTGTTCGCCAGTTTTTACAGGTTAGAGTTCCTGGTGGGGATGTCCTTTTTGTGCACAGGGAGGGTACCCCTTTGTCCATTTATCAATTTATCATTTAACACAGTTTTACACAAATGCTTGGTTTTTCTGAAATTGGACAAATTATCTCTCTCATCCCACTCTTTCCGTATAGGGGCCGCCACAGAGGCGGCCAGAATAGGTCTAGATGTCAGTCACATTAAGCGCATCGGTAGATGGCATTCGGATGCTTATAAGTTATATATTCGTCCTCATTGTTTGCTTTAATTTTCAGGTCAGGAGTTATCTGTGGAGAGAAAAAAGATCACCGCTCCAGGTGAGTGCAAGTAGATGGTCAGTGTCTTCCTAGGAACCAGGGTGCTGGCGATGCAATTGATGCAGAAAAAGGGCGTGTGGAATGAATGGACAGCCGCACTCCGAAAACCATGAAGGTTGCCTTTATTGGGTAAAAAAACTTACAGCACTGCAAGTCACAGCAAGAAATGGGGGGGTACAGCCGACGCGTTTCACACTGAAAACTAGTGTTTAGTCATGGCTAAAAAAAAACAACTAAACACTAGTTTTCAGTGTGAAACGCGTCGGCTGTACCCCCCCATTTCTTGCTGTGACTTGCAGTGCTGTAAGTTTTTTTACCCAATAAAGGCAACCTTCATGGTTTTCGGAGTGCGGCTGTCCATTCATTCCACACGCCCTTTTTCTGCAGGAGTTATCTGTGTGGATCGTGGGGCATTCTTTAATTTTCTGGGCCGAAAGGAGAGCTTTGCGACGAATATATTCCGGAAGCTTGAATTTTGACCCTTCTCGGGTACATATTAGTTGGTTTGGTAAGAGGGGTATGTTGTGGCAGAATTTGTTTGATGTTTTAAGTTGTATGTTTCAGTCCTTGCCCATACCGGATGTTTTAATTCTCCACCTTGGCGGGAATGATATAGGGCGGGTTAAGACCCTATGATTTGTTTCAATTTCATTTATCTTTCCCTGGTGTCTTGCTGATTTTTTCAGAAATTTCGCCAAGGTTAGTTTGGTTAAATTCTTCTTTAAAAAAAATAAGAAGGAGGGTCAATAGAACTATAGCGAAGTTCATGCCCACCATTGGGGGCCTTTCTTTTCGCCATTTGGATTTGGAGGATGGAACTCCGGGCCTTTTCAGAGCGGATGGTGTCCATCTCTCTGAGATTGGTCTCGACATATTCAATAATGACCTACAAACTATGGTGGAGTTGGCCGCGAGGCGGGGTGGTTGGGCCGGTCTTGTTTTGCAGGTAAGATGAAATCAAACAAGTCCGGCTAGTGGGGGTTAGTTAATCGTTAATTCCAACCCGAGTCGTAGTGGCTGGGTTGATGAAGGTATTGGTATTGGTTTGGTTTAAATAAGTAACTGATGTGTGTTTGTATTATATCTACCTATGGTATATATATGGTAAAGATATATGGTTGTTACATATTAAATACCAGTAATAAAGGCCTGCGGCCCGAATTTACCCCACATCATTCGTTTCTTGGTCATTATTTATAACAATATTTCGGCATACAGTCCCAATATATTTTTCATGGCAATAATAGAAGTGGTAAGACAAGTTTATTTAGAAGTTAGCGCAATCCACATATGTTCACTTTTTAACATCCCACTCTAGGGCGGTATGTATTTTTGATTGCAGCAAACAAGATTATCGATGAAGCATTTGTTTTTTTTGCGTCGGTAGCACACACCCTTTACATGGTATTATACATTGTTGGTTCACTAATGTGAACTATGATCTATACTTTTCTTCCCCATATCTCAGTACAGCTCAGATACTCAGTGTATACTCAACAGTTGTTAGTTTCAACATTATAAAAGGGAAGATGGATTCTTGAACAAACCAGCTGCACCTGCAGCTAAAATTCCAATCAGCCAAAGAAAAAAAAAAAAAGGTTAAACAACATTTAAATAGTTTATATAGTGAAGCAGCGCTAAATGTCAATAGAAAGTGCTAATATTAAAAGTGCTATTAATAAAGTCTAACTTCTCATAAATTAAATAAATGGGGTGACAAAATCAACAATAATAAAATAAAATTAAAACGTCCAAACAGTGACTATGTAAATAAAGTGCTAAATAGCCAAAATGTCAGTCCAAATAGCAACAGCTAATTGCAGGGAGAGAAGCAAGGATGGGTGTGGGAATACACCTTGTCTCATCAGAAACACACTGGATCAGATGAACAAATGATGCATAAATAATCCTCCCCCATAGACACCAGCCTCTCACCTCTCTGGTGGACCCCACGGGGTCAGTAATAACCACAAAGATCTCCACTGCTCACAATGAGAACTTCCAGTCCTTTTGCGTGACCCGAAACCACTGTAGGGATCTCCACAGCTTACCAGTGTTCTTCCTTAAAGCGAATCTTCCTGATGGACCCCACGAGGTCAATAATGGCCACAAAGATCTCCACTGCTCACAATGAGAACTTCCAGTCCTTTTGAGTGACCCGGAACCACTGTAAGAATCTCCACAGCTTACCAATGTTCTTCCTTAAAACGAATCTCCTCTGCTGCCACTTCCAGTAATGTCTTCTCTCTATTTCCTCCTGACTCACCTCTCACCTGGAACTTCCTGTCTGTCACAGGAAATAGAGAGAAGACATTACTGGAAGTGGCAGCAGAGGAGATTCGTTTTAAGGAAGAACATTGGTAAGCTGTGGAGATTCTTACAGTGGTTCCGGGTCACTCAAAAGGACTGGAAGTTCTCATTGTGAGCAGTGGAGATCTTTGTGGCCATTATTGACCTCGTGGGGTCCATCAGGAAGATTCGCTTTAAGGAAGAACACTGGTAAGCTGTGGAGATCCCTACAGTGGTTTCGGGTCACGCAAAAGGACTGGAAGTTCTCATTGTGAGCAGTGGAGATCTTTGTGGTTATTACTGACCCCGTGGGGTCCACCAGAGAGGTGAGAGGCTGGTGTCTATGGGGGAGGATTATTTATGCATCATTTGTTCATCTGATCCAGTGTGTTTCTGATGAGACAAGCTGTATTCCCACACCCATCCTTGCTTCTCTCCCTGCAATTAGCTGTTCCTATTTGGACTGCCATTTTGGCTATTTAGCACTTTATTTACATAGTCACTGTTTGGACGTTTTAATTTTATTTTATTATTGTTGATTTTGTCACCCCATTTATTTAATTTATGAGAAGTTAGACTTTATTAATAGCACTTTTAATATTAGCACTTTCTATTGACATTTAGCGCTGCTTCACTATATAAACTATTTTATTGTATGTTGGTCACATTATAGAAGTTAGCTGCTAGTTGTCTCTTAATATTTAATTTGTTCAGCAATATTTGCACTTTAGTGTTTCTATTTTTACTGAGTGGTAAGCGCACAAGCACCTTTTTTTCAACATTTAAATAGAATCACTCACACAAGCAAGGACGCAACAAGCATTCGCAGTGCTGTTGATAGAATTGGTAAATTATATAAATTATACTGATTGCACATAATTCAAAACACTTTAAAAAAAAACAATTTTACCAAATGTACTGTGTTCTGTGTAACACATTTGTTTACGGCATGAGTCATGCTTTTCCGTGTCTTATGAATTATACAGGTTATGCAAATATGCTTCCTTGTTTAGACAGAGTGTTATAGCAGACAGGAAAGAGTTAGAAATGTCACTATATATTACATGGTATGAGATATGATATATTAGATGAGAAATTCTTACACTATGGGTTGAGATCCAAAATGTAATACATATTCCCAACCGCGACACCACAGCTCCTCTCAAAACCAGTGAAACTAATATGATTGACAGCGCAGACATGTAAGGGGGACTACAGCATGTGTCAAGTGGGGGCTGGAGAGAACTGCTGTCAGGGCTGGGACCAGCCCTTCCTTCTCTGTGCTGGCAGCTCAGCTGTCAGCTAATTGCCAGCTTTCATTTCTCCACAGTGATCCACCTGTTGATGATCCTGTTGATGATCTGCTCGTCAGCTTTGCCTACTTAGGCCCCTTTCACACTGGGGCGGGCAGGTGCGGTGGCGGTATAGCGGCGCGATTTTCAGCGCCGCTATACCGTCGTTATCACCGCAGTATGCGGCCGCTAGCGGGGTGAATTTAAGCCCCGCTAGCGGCCGAAAAAGGGTTAATACCGCCCGCAAACCGTGGCTATTGCCGCGGTTTGCGGGCGGTATTATCGCGGTGTCCCATTGATTTCAATGGGCAGCAGCGGTAAAGGAGCGGTGAACACACCGCTCCTTCACCGCTGTAAAGTTGCGGCTAGCAGGACTTTTGGAGCGGTCCTGCTAGCGCACCGCTTCAGTGTGAAAGCCTTCGGGCTTTCACATTGAAGAATACAGGGTATGATTTGTTTCAGGCGGTATAACGGCGCTAATATTAGTGCTAAACCGCCTGAAAAACGTGCCAGTGTGAAAGGGGCCTTAAGGACTTCCATTTCGTTTGATCTTCGCCTTTGCCTGTGTTAGCATCACAAGAGACTTTCTGTTGAAGACCTGGTTGACTGACATCTCCACTGGCTACAGATCCTGCTTGCTGAACTGCTACCTTTATCGCTGGCTCTTGGACATTGGCTTGGCTGACTACCCGATCCAGTTACTGAACCCTGGCTATGTTTTGACTACGCTTACTCTTTTTACCATTTTTATTATTAAACAAGTGTGATTTAACTGTACTTCTGTCTCAGTCTGATTTATGGTTCCTGACAACTGCACAGGGAAGACTGTGAGGTAAAGAGATCTCAATTTTAGTTAAAAATATGAAAAAGAAAATATAACAAAAATATATTTCTTTTGGCTTCAACATATCCTACAGAGATGGTGAAAAACAACCACAATGTGTTATACAGCCATTGTTATGTGTCTTTGTCTGGGTCTTCAAAATAAAAAGTTTAAGAACCCCCATAGAAGACAAAATACTAATGCCGCGTACACACGATCGTTTTTCATGTCGTTAAAAATGCAATTTTTTAAATTGGGCATTAAAAACGATCGTGTGTAGGCTCCAGAGCATTTTTAACGACGTGAAAAATGGCAAAAAAAAATAAGAACCTGCTCTATTTTTTCACATCGTTTTTCACGTCGTTTTTTTTTAACAACGTGAAAAACGGTAGTGTGTATGCTTTTACGAGGGGAAAAAAAGCACGCATGCTCAGAATCAAGTATGAGACGGGAGCGTCGTTCTGGTGAAACTAGCGTTCGTAATGGAGATAGCACATTCGTCACTCTGTAACAGACTGAAAAGCGCGAAACTTTACTAATATGAAGGGTGGCGCCATTCGAACGGAACTTCCCCTTTATAGTGTTGTACGCCACTGCGCTTTGCTCGAGCGTTTTTTTTAATGAACGTGTGCATGCAAGACAGGCTTGAGAGGAAACAAGAAAAATCACGTTGAGAAAAACATTGTTTTTGAAAATGACATTAAAAATGATCGTGTGTACGCGCCATAAGGCTGGGTTCACAGTGGAGAACGCAGTGGCTCACAGCAGGAGTACGGTGCGTCTCCATTCACTGTTTCAGGTCCGTTTTCAGCCCAAATTTTTGGCTGAATTCGGACCTGAATTGGACCAAAAGAAGCACAGGACACCGTGCAATTCGCACCTGAGCCGCTGTGGAGATGTGTGAACCAGCTCCATAAAGTGCCGGTCACATTCTCCTGCTATGCAAATTGGATGCAGAGAAACCCCACATCCAATTTGTAATAGTGTGAACCCAGCCTAAAGGTGGGCTTTGTGAAAAAACAAATATTGGTATACCCATCATCTAGTGTTGGGAAATCTGTTAGTTTAGTTCTCAAAAATGTACTTATCAATCCTAATTATATACTTGAAGCCATGGTTCCATAATCCATAATAAGCAGCAACACGATTCTTTGCTTAGACACTGTTGCAGTACATTTTCCATGGCTTCTTAACTGGGCACAGTGTGGGAAGCTGCACTGGCATATAATTGTGCGTGTTTTTGTTTTTTGTTTTTTTAGGAAAGACAAAGTAGCTGTCCGGCCTTTACAAAGGTAAAACACGGGGAGCATGGTGTAGGCAGGTGCTACTACATGAAAGACCACTGCATAGAACAACCAGAGCCTCCACTGTCAGAATCACAACATCACAATTACTGAGAGGCAGTTAGGTGACCTGAACAAAGGAAAGCAGCTGCACTGGCAAGGCGCCTTAACAGGAATAGGCGCCACAGCTGATTAAATGAGAATGGATTCAGAAGAAAAATAAAGCTATTAAACTAATGAACAATTTTTTTTTTTAAGAACAACTGAAGTGTTTTACATATGTGCAAAGAAACATTTTCAATTTTCCTTTCTATTTTTATGTTGTGTGATGCTAGCTAATCAAGATGCAGTCAGTTGCTGCCCCATGGCCACCTGTATATCCAAACTGTTCAGAGCTTCTGCTGCTTATTGCTTAAATAAGATGCATCTCCACTTCAATTTCCAGAAAGGACTTAACATTTCATTGATAATTCACTTCCAACTGTCATTCTGCTAGCAGTTTGACCTAAATTAATGCACCGACATTCTTCAAAAATATCTACAGCTACAAGACAGCCTGTTGTCTTGAAATGAATATAAAACAAATGGAAAATAGATTGAAATATTGCATACATTATATACTCTATCTATAGCATAGAACAATCTATATTTTAACACTTATGTTTTATGTGTACAGTTCTAAATGCTATAGGCATGTCATAAACATGAGCTTAGGAAAGGACTACCTTTTTTTCATACTTAGGATATTTTTGCCATCTATTCTGTTTTTCTATAGAATATGTATATGTAGCGGGGTGTTAAATTTAGGGGAAGTGTTGGGTGGTAGTTATGCCCAAACACCCTAATTGTTAGAGTTCTTGCAACCATTTTTGTCTGCAGGGAGAGCATTGGTGATAGTTCCCTGTGGCCTGCAGGTGGCGCTGCCATAGTAGACCAGGGTCGAACCGCTAATCCAGTGCTGTACCTTGTGTGTCCCCTCTCAGCAGCCATACGGTGGGTGTGGTAGGCCTGATGTGCATGCTGGGAGAGGATATAAAAGGGGCAGACGCTGCCTGTTCAGGGTTCGTTGTCGGGGGTCCTACCCCAGGGAGGGTTCATTGTCGGGGGTCCTACCCCAGGGAGTGTGTGCGTTCCTGTCTGTCCTGGGCACCTTTGACCCATGGGCGGAGGTCGTGGATCAGTCCCAGGCACCTTTAGTCCTGGGGCTGCAACAAGGGCCTGGGCCCAGCACCTTCGGCTGGAGCCCACCAAGGATCGAGGAGTCTCAGGGTGCCGCCTTGCGAGGGGACCCGTATCCTAGATGAGGAGGCCGGGGGAGGAACCGTTCCGAGGGACTGGTGCAGAAGTCATGGTGAAGCAAGGGTACCGGTAACTCTCTGGAGGGATGTCTTCTCCTTAACAGAGGCCAAGTTCATCAGGTCTGTGGCAGAGACCAAGTTCAGCAGGTCTGTGGCAGAGACCAAGTTCACCAGGTCTGTGGCAGAGACTTTGGGTAAAGTTCGAATACCATATCGGCTGCTAGTCCCAAGCTAGGGAGACTATCCGAATGGGCTGAGCCTGCTTGAGAATCGGAGCAGTGAATAGGGTTACGTTTGTGCCTGGACCTCCTCCACACCTTAACCACTTAAGGACCAGCCACTGTATATATACGTCAGCAGAAGGGCACCTGGAGGCACAATCATGTACCTGTACGTGGCCCTTTAACTGCTGACGTCGGGGTCGCGCGCTCGCGACCCCCTGCCTTTCCCGTGAGTCGGGTCGCAGGTCCCGCGGACTCCATCGCCGCGGGGATCCCGCGATCGTCTCACGGAGGCATGGAGCGGAGAGATGTCTGTGTAAACACAACATCTCCCCGCTCCGCTACTGACACTGTCAGCGATCTCCGCTCTGTGTAATCAGAGCGGAGATCGGTGACGTGTCACTCGTAGCCACGTACCCACACAGTAGTAATCACTCCCCTAGGCACACTTAACCCCTCCAGCACCCCTAGTGGTTAACCCCTTCACTGCAAGTGTAATTTTCACAGTAAACAGTGCATTTTTATTGCACTGATCGCTGTGAAAATGACAATGTCACAGTCACAAAAAAAATCGCTGATCGCCGCCATTACTAGTAAAAAAAATTTTTTTTATAAAAATGCCATAAAACTACCCCCTATTTTGTAAACGCTATAACTTTTGCGCAAACCAATCAATGAACGCCGATTGCGTATTTTTTTTTTACCAAAAATATGTAGAAGAAAACGTATCGGCCTAAACTGATGGAAATTTTTTTTTTTTTATATATTTTTTGGGGATATTTATTATAGCAAAATGTAAAAAATATTGAATTTTTTTCAAAATTGTCGCTCTATTTTTATTTATAGCGCAAAAAATAAAAACCGCAGAGGTGATCAAATACCACCAAAAGAAAGCTTTGTGGGAAAAAAAGGACGTAAATTTCGTTTGGGAGCCACGTTGCACGACCGCGCAATTGTCAGTTAAAGCGTCGCAGTGCCAAATTGTGAAAATACCTTTGGTCATTATGGTCCGTATTGGTCCGGTCCTTAAGTGGTTAAGCTGTCCTGTTCTCCCTCCAACCTTTCCTGTCAGAGACGGTGTTTTACAAGAAAATAAACTCTACGTTGGAGTTGCAGCTGGTGTGGACAATCAAGTTACTGTGGGGATACAAGGACTTGTCTTTATTTAATATAGAGGTGAGAAACATTCTCTGGCTGTCTGACTGTGGAAGACCCATCAACAACACCGCTCAACTTCTTCCCAAAGGAGGGTAGGGGCTTATGGTACGGTGTTCCCCTCTATGGGTGCGCTATATATATATATATATATATATATATATATATATATATATATATAAACAGCATTTACAGCTAGCTAAGTTATAACTTATAAACACAGCCTAGGCCAGTTTTTCTCAACTGTAGGGCCAGGGCTTTGGAGCCGAAACAGAACTCCCTATGGCATAGCACTGCTCCCCTGCATACAGAGCTCCCGGACACCTGTGAGAGACAGTTTCACACTGCATATTTCCTTGCTCCTTCAGTACAGTTGCACCTTCCAGCAAATAATGTTCAGCCAGGAATGTCCGGGGGGGCTTGTAAAAGTTTTTTTTTGTGGGGGAGAACCAGTGCATCTGTGCGTAGGACTGGTCCTCTGCTCTTTTTTAGACCCATTATATATTGTATTGCATGTTTTATCAATCTTGATGTTAGTTCTGCTATTTATCATTTGTATATCTTTTAGCCAGAGGCGTAGCTTGCTTGAAGCTTGTGGGCCCTGATGCAAAAGTTATCCTGGGCCCCCGCACTACCACCCACCACTTCGACTGTGCGTGCCACAGTAGAAGTGGTGGGTGGCCGCATGGCAAGATACTCAAAGTGGCTTAAGAGTTTCGCGTTTCCAGAGTTCCTCCTTGCATCAGGACAGGGACCCCTGGCAGGTCACTTAGCAGAGCTCCTTTGATGGGGAGGGCGCTGTGGAGATCTGTGTTATGGAGGAGATTAGGGAGAAGGTTTGTCTCCAAAAGGTGCTGAGGGATCTGCAAAACCAAAGGAGGTGTGCAATGGTGCCTATACTGCTGCAGGTCCTCCAGCAAGTAGAGGGAGAGTGTGGGAATATTTTGGACAGTCTATAGGGTGTTAGATACCATATGTGCAGGGTTTTTAGATACGTTTCCCAATGATTGGAGCAGTGGGATGCTGTGTAGGTCTATTTTAAGGCCTTCTGCCACATGGGAGGGGTTGCAGTGATGTTTAATTCTGTTTTCCATTTTGATAGGGTGTTAATTTGGGAAAGGGGTCATTGGTCCACTAGTGCTGCATATAATGTGGATATGCCATGTTTGGGATATGAGGGTTGGGAGTAAAATCTGTGGAGTGTATCCGGGATAGAGGCTGCCACAGGGAATTTGGAAGTTTTAAGGAAATGGCTGATCCTTACATGTGTGTAGGCTTCAGATTCTGGGAGGTGGTTTTCATTTTGAAGGGTCTTGAAGGTTTTCACTGTTTTTTGAGATGTGGGGTCTAGTAAGGAGTTGATTCCATAGGCATGCCAATGTTGGATTTTGAGATCTGGGATTTGGTCCATTAGTTCTCTAAGAGGGATGGAGTGGGTATGCGTGGGTTGGTAAGGGGTTGTGTCATATGTATACTTCTTCCAGGCCAGAAGAGATGCTATCACTAGTGGGGAGGTGGGTGACTTCGATATTGGAGATCCTGCAGTATTGAGAAGAAGGGTGTCCAATGTTGTATTAGTGGTGTGGTGTGAGGATTCTATACCCGACCAGATTTTGTTAATTGAGGGGTGCCACCAGTAGTATAGTTGGTCCAGGACAGAGGCGTAGTAATAGGTGCGAATGTGGGGAAGTCCTACTCCGCCCTGTTTATGGTGTCTTGTTAAGATATGGTTAGCACATCTATGAGGCTTGTTGTTCCATATGAATTTTGTCATTTGTCCTTGCACTGAGGAGAAAAAGGTCTGAGGAACTGGTAATACAACTGTGCAAAATAGATATATGAGTTTGGGCTGAACAATCATTTTGAATGAAGCTATTCTTCCTAGTGTAGATAAACTAGAAACTCACACTTGGTTGAGTATTTGGGGAAGTTGTTTTTGAAGTGTTCTGTAGTTTAGGTCATATAGATGGTGTGGATATGGAGATAGCTTAATTTCTAGGTACGTAATAGCCTGAGTGGCCCAGGTGAAGGCCCTGTTTTAGTAGTGATTCATCTTTTACAGAGAGGTTCATTGGAAGGATTAGGGATTTATTGGCATTGAGTTTGTAGAAAGATACTGAACTTAACTGGTGAAGAGTTTCTTGGATCGCCTGTAATGATTGGTTTGATTTAGAGATCATAAGGATGATATCATCTATGAACAGGCTAATTTTGTGATCTGCACCATTACAGAAAATTACAGAAATGTGTTGGTCAGTTCTAATTTTGGAAGCTAGGGGTTCCATCAGGAGAGCAAATCTAATTGGGGAGAGTGGGCAACCTTGGCGTGTGCCATTGGAGATCCTGAAGGGTTTGGATAGCAAACCTTCATTTAGTACTCTGGCTGAGGGGTTGGAGTATAAAGAGTATTGCTGCCTGAAACCAGCCTAATTTAGAGAGTACCGCTTTCAGGAATCCCCAATGTACCCTGTCAAACACCTTCCCTGCGTCAAGGGATAGGAGCAGAGAAAGCGCTTTTGATTGGGTGGCATGGCATGGTGAAGTAAGTTAATAACTCTTCTCATTGCATCAGGAGCTTGTCTGTCAGGTACAAATCTAACTCGGTCTGGATGGATCAGTGTTGGCAAGTAGGGGATTAATCTGGATGCTATAACTTTAGCAAATATTTTGACATCGGTGTTAAGAAGAGATATAGGTCTGTAGCTGGTTGTGGAGGTGTGGTCTTTATCCGGTTTAGGTATGGTGGTAATGATAGATCGTAGCATGTCCAGTGGGAAACAACCAGAGGAGGCGGCAGAATTGAAGAGATTGGTGAGATGGGGAGAGAGAATGTTGGCAAATTGTTTGAAGTACTTATTGACTAATACGTCTTTGCCTGGGGATTTGTTGCAGGGGAGGGATCTAATTGCGTTAAGGATTTTGTCTCCTGTAAAGGGTTGTGACAGCTGCTGCAGCTGTTCAGAGTTAACATATGGGAGATTAACTGTTGACAGGAATTCCTGAATGAGTGGGTCAGTGGGCTGTGGGGTAGCGGGGTCTGTAGCTAGATTATAGAGGGATGAGTAATAATCACTGAAGGCGTTGGCAGAATCCTGTGGGTTACTCGGTAAATATTTTGTGGTAGGGTGGTGTAAGGCTGCAATTTTACTTTTAGTTCTTAGGGTTTTGACTTGGTGGGCAAGTAAGGCATTGGCTTTATTCCCCAGTGCATTGAAATTTGCTTTGCTAATTTCCAGATTAGTTTCAAATTTGTAAAGTAGTATAAAACGAAGTTTCGTTCTGTGATTAAGAAAGCTCAGTAGCAATATTATGGAAAGGGGTTTGTTTATTAATTTTCTCTAGTTGGTCAATTTGGGATAGTATCTCCTCAATCTGCCTCTGTCCTCTGTTTTTTAATCAGACTGTACAATTTAATAAGAATGCCTCGCATGTACGCTTTGTAAGTGGACCAAAGTGCAACCTGGTCAATGTCCGGCTGGTCGTTTTAGTTAAAAAAAATAGACGATGTTCATCGGCAATATTTTGGATAGTACACTTATCGGCCAAATAAGTTTTGAGTCTCCAGATGCGAGATGGGCCCGTTGTCCGCTCTCCCACATTGATGGTGATTAGGTGCGTGATCCGACCACGCAATGGTTTCCGATTGTTGAGTTTGTCTTGAAGTGTCTGTTTATCTACAAGGAAAAAAATCGATGCGAGACTAGGACAGTTGAGATGCGGAAAAGTAGGAGAAGTCTCACTTAGAGCCATGGTGGTACCTCCAAATGTCGTATAGTCCATTTGCTTGGACAAAGGGGTTCAGGGTAGGGCATTGGTGACGGGAGGTTGATTTGCTGTCCATAGCAGAGTCTCCAATTATGCTGAATTCAACTCTCATTATAACTTTGCCTCTTTTGATTTGGGTTACTTTTTTGTATAGTCGTTTTCAGAAGTGAATTTGCGGTTTGGTTGGGCCATATACGGTAACTAAGGTGTATGGGACTCGGTCGATGTCACAGATCAGTATTAAATAGCGACCTTGTGGATCCGAATGGTTTGATGTAGGTGGAACTATAGTGAGTCTCGTATGGCGATCATGACTGTATTTTTCTTCTTTGGACTTGAGGTTAACAACATCTGAGAAAAGTTCTTTAATTTGAACTGGGGAATTTTGGCAGTAGCAAAATGCATTTCCTGTACGGAAACAATATCCGCTTTTTGGGTCTTGGCTTTCTTTGTGAAAAGTAGATCTCTTCTGGGGGGTGTTCAAGCCCCTCGCATTTATTGATAGAATTTTAAAGGCCATATCAAAATGGGTAGCACTGTGCAAGAGGGTCTATGGGTTTAGATGAGTTGGTAGAATAACGATAGTTGCCGTGCCGAAAATCATATTTAGGGAGGAGTTTACCAGCTGACCTCATTAACACACACCCTGCACCTTCCTTCCCATTCCAGGAGATTACTCCCACCCACCTCTGCATGTTCATGCTTTTCCAATGCAATCACCAATCACCGTTCTCACTAGCCTGTCTGTGGGGGTGCAGTAAAAAATGTCAGGGGGCAGAGGATGGGAGGTCAGCAGGGCAAAGGATAAGATCAGCAGTTTTTAGGGCAATGTACAGGGGACAGCAGGGAAAATGATAGCGTAAGAAGTTTGTAGGTCAATGTACAGAGGCCATTAGTTTGTAGGACAGTGTCAGCAGTGCAGAGGACAAGGGGTCAGAAGGATACTGTAGGAGGTCAGCAGGGTGGAGGACAGGGGTCATCAGTAATTGAGGCTGAGTTCAGAGGTCAGTAGAAAGTGATACAGGAGATAGATTTGCCTAACAGTGGGAGGCACTTACAGGGGGATGATTAAATAGAGTCTGTGCCTAGTCACTGTATACACTGTACACATATACCACAGTCCTCGTACCCACAAAATACTGCTATTTACTATTTACAAGTGACAGTCTCATGGATACACATAATCCTCAGAATGAAGGATCATTTTTAAAAATGTAACCGTTTCTATCACATATGCTTTTCTGCACACAAAAAGTGATAATTTTGTCTGTCTGAGCCTACATTAATGAACTTCATTAAAACCAGCAAATGTTTCGACAATGAACACCCTGGACAGGAGTATGTAATGTATGACATGATGCATAGAGTGCAGGGGTCAGGAGTATGTAACATACAAGACAACATATAGAGTGCAGCATGTGTAGCGCTATACAAGCCATTCATTCATTCACAACCCACCTGCTCACATCAGATCCCCCTTACATCCAGAATCCCCATCAGAATCTCCCCTTAAACAGAGTCTTTCCCCTTACATCATGATTCCTAGTGTCACCCCCCCCCCCCGCCCCAACATCAGGGCCCCTACAGTTTCCCTCTTTACATCAGGGTCCCTGGGGTTCCTCACCCTTATCTCAGGGTCCCCCGATCCCCCTCTTACATCCATAAGGGTCCCCCAATCCCCCTCCTACATCAGGGTTCAGAGCCACCCACCTTATATAAGGGTCCCCAGAACCCCCCCTATATCAAGGTCCAGAGAGTCAATCCCTTAAAGGAGGGTCCCCAGAGTTTTTCTAGTTACATTACATTTCCAGAGCCCCCACTTACTTCAGGGTTCCCAGAGCCCCCCTTACATCAGGGTCCCCAGAGTCCCCCACTTACATCAGGGCCCCCAAAGTCCTGCATTGACATCGGGCACCCAAAGTCCTGCACTAACATCAGGATTTACATAGTTTCCACTCCCCCCATTTTTTGTGGGACACCAGAGTCCCCCCAAAATTAGTGTCCCTAGAGCTCTTCCCCTTACATCAGGGTCTCCGGAGTCACCCCCACTTTACATTAGGCTCCCTAGAATCTCTCCACTTACATCAAGGTCCCAAGAGTCATCCCTACTTTACATCCGGTTCCCCACAGTCACGACCAGTTCCCTCTTGCAAAACAGTCCACTGCTTTCCATTCTCAGTGCAACCAGCAGCTACACAAGATTGCTAGGGGCAGAGCAAGAACTTGGTTAGTTGCTAGGATTAAGGGCAGTCCTAGCAACAAATTACTATAGCTGACAGCACTGGCAGGAGGTGCCGCGGGTGGTGGAGCTGCAGGGTGGCCAGAAAAAAATTGATCTCTGTGAGATGGTGGTGTTATGGTACCCCCCCCCCTGGTGCTGCCCCTATGTGCTGTTGACAAGTGGCACTGGGTACTTGGACAAGACATCCTAGGCAGGTTTGGACCCTGGCTTTGGGGGGGCACAACTGAAATCCGGCCCCATGGTCTCTAATATATTTTGGCCTAGCTACTGACCTCTTAAACAATAACATACATACAGTATGTTCCTCACACCAAATTTAATTTCATTTCAATTTGTCTAAATTATTTTGCTCATATCCAACAGAAAGCCATGGAGTTCAGAGGAAGACCTATACCTGTGAAAAGTAGGCATAAAATAGCTTCTAGTACAATAAAGCCTTTTGTGAATGTGATTAGGATGTCACGTCTTCAAACAATGTTGTCATCATTGGGCCTATGGCTTCAATTATGCTGCAGCTTACATTATTGTGTGGTGATCATAGAGTGTCACTCATGCATAATTGCACAATGATATAGTTAATAAGCAGCCCAGTTAATTACTTTCAGTCTTGATATTTCAGAGTGTACTTTATAGTAGATACAGCATATTGTGACACTTGTTTTTTCCTTAAAAATATCACTTTAACCAGTGAACGGATACAAGAGGATTAATTAAAACAAAAACTAACAGCTCTCAACTCACTGAGTACCTTAGAGACTAATCTGCTAAAATGGGAAAGCAGGGTCTGTTTCAACTAAACTCCGTTTTTAAATCATAGCATAGGCATAATAAGCATAGGCTTTTATGTCAGGTTTTAGCTGTTATAAACATTAAAGATATTCTATAATCACATTACTATATGATTTTCTAGCTCAATATTGTCTGAACAGCTACTACAATAAATGTAACATCAATATCATTAAAATTACTTACTTATTATATTGACCAGTTGCAGTCAAATTGTAGCTCTAAGTTAAAGTGGTTGTAAAGTCACATGTATTAGTTACTTTAGTACAGTACAGTGTAGTACAGTGTGTGTGTTTTCTTAAAATTATAATGCTAAATACCTTCTTTGCAGAGCCCTGCTGTCCTGTCACGTGACCTCCCTCTGTTTCCCTTCTTGAGCAAGTGAGTACAGTGGGAGGGGCTGAGATTCCCATCTAACGAATGCAAGCTAGCAGAGGGAGGTCACGTGTCTGCACAGCGGGGCTCTGCAAGGAAGATATTTAGCATTATAATTTTAGGAAAGCACACACGCTGTACTGAACAGGGACTTTCAACAGAGAGGATAAAAAGTAATTAATACATGTTTTTTACTTTGCAAGCACTGGAGCAGCTGCAGGGAATACAATTACACAGAGAGAAGAGATGGGTTGGGAGGAGAGGGAAGTGGAGTGGTGGGGAGGAGATTAGCTCTCACACAGACTACAGAAGAGACAGGGATAGAGGGAGGGGGAGCTGCAGAGATGCAGAGGAGATAGCTGGATGACAGAGGCATGTAAACTGTCCTTGCTATCAGCGATGAGCAGCCATGATAAACATGATCAGTGTGCAGAGGGGAAGACAGGAACAGGCAGGATCAGTCAGGTATTGTAGAACATAGAAAGGGACAATTGACATGGCAAAATCACTGTACTATATCTCGTGTCTTAAAGGGACAGAAGCATGTTTTTTTTTCTTTAGGGTTACAACCACTTTAAGGATAGCATTACATTATTTTGCAAGCCCTGGTATACCTTATTAATTTTGGATGCCTGTAATACTTTGTTAATGGAGGCAGGCCTGAATATTTGTTGTGAAAGTTGCAGTAATGTTTAATGTTGCATACTTTTCAGCATACCAGGTTGTATAGTCGTTAAAATCATCCTAAATTATTTTGTATCAGTCTTCTAGGTTTACACTCTGTACTCAGGTGCTGGCAGAGATAGAGCACATCTCCTTCTAAAATATAATATGGCATTCAGGTATGACAGTACACTGTATTCAACCCCAATGTAAAGTAAATGAAAGACAGACTTCAGCTCAAATCCCAGCCCATCAGTCACACCCCTCTGGCATATTTCACCCACCAGGGCTTACCGTATATATTCTCGTATAAGCCGACCCGAGTATAAGCTGAGGTACCTAATTTTACCACAAAAAACTGGGAAAACGTATTGACTCGAGCCGAGGGGGAAAATGCAGCAGCTACTGTAAGTGGAAGAGGGTCAACAATGCCCATTTGCACGCCTCACTGTGCCATCCTTACTGTGCCAATCCTCACTGTGCCCGTTGTCAGTGTACCTGAAATTGAGAGGCTGCGGGCGTCCATTCATTGTTTAAAACTCGCGGTCTCCTCCTGGTCCCTTCCGTGATAGGCGTTTCTCAGCAGACACAGTTCCGCCTATCACGAACGTTCTCTCATTCTCGGACTCAGTTTCCCAGCAGACACTGTGTTCATTCAGTGTTCCGCCAATCACGGACGTCCTCTTGTCCGAGGATGAAAAGGCATCCGTGATTGGCAGAACACTGAACACAGTGTCTGCTGGGATGGGTGAGGATGAGAGAACGTTCGTGATGGGCGTTTCTCAGCAGACACAGTTCCGCCTATCATGGAAGGGACCAGGAGGAGACCACGAGTTTTAAACGATGGACGCCCGCAGCCTCTCAATATTTTCAGGTACACTGACTCGAGTATAAGCCGAGGGGGGCATTTTCTGCCCCAAAAAAAGGGCTGAAAATCTCGGCTTATACTCGAGTATATACGGTAATTGTAGATCTATGATTAAAGTGGTGGTAAAGGCAGAATGTTTCTTTATTTTAATGCATTCTATGCATTAAGATAAAACGACTTCTGTATGCAGTTGCCCCCCTCAGCCCCCCTAACACTTACCTGAGGTTTCTCTCTGTCCAGCAATATCCACTAGTGTCTCAGCCATTGGAGATTCTCCCTCCTGATTGGCTGAGACACAGCAGCGGTGCCATTCGCTGCCACTGCTGTCATTTAAAGGCAGCTAGTCAATCATGGGAGAGAGGGGTCAGGGTTCCGTGTCTGAATGGACACATGGAGCTGTGACTTGGCTCGCGTGCCCCCATAGCAAGCTGCTTGCTGTGCGGGCACTGAACAGAAGGAGGATCTAGGCTGGTCTTTGAAAATTCACTGCAACAGAGCAGGTTAGTACAACATGTTTGTTATTTTTATAGGAAAAAACAAACAAGACTTTACAATCACTTTAAGCCCAAGGTGGGTAAAGCATGTTAGAGGGGCTCCAAAGCCTATGAAATGTATAGGGGACCTAGGAGCAAATGTAAACTTCATTATACCTGTGAGAAAGTGATTCCTGAGGTGGACAGTAAAAAAAAAAAATAGTTTTAACATGGATTTGGAACAATAAATAAAACATAGAATAGGAAGCAAAAGGTATTTCATGCAAGAACAATTATGCTAGGACTGCCAGGGGGAAATTTTTAAAGGGCTACAGGAGGAAAAACAAAAATGCATGATTAGCAAGACAGAGGTAGACTGTACAGCGTACCATAAAAACACAGTCCAGAAAGGATCACAAGTCAAACAATAACAACAACAAAAAGACTGCATGTGTGTGTGTGGAATCAATCAATACAATGTGCATCAAAATATATCCCTGGGGAGCATTATACCAACAAATATTGAAAGGAACCACAACATACATTAGATGGGACAAATATGCACCCCTGGGAGTATCAAATGCAGATGGATAACACCAATATTTAAATTAAAATATTAGACACCGCTGGTGATCTCCCATCCTGCGCAGACACAAATTTCCAGTCAGTGGGTATGTAAAAGGAGATCACCGCTCTGAAGCCTCTGAATCCATGTGATGCTTCCGCCCCACTCTAAGCATATGCAGGTGCTGGCTCTGCACAATATAAGTGATAAAGAAAAAATTCCTGGACGGCCGCACTCTGCAAAAGGATGCTGGTTTATTTTATAAAATCCACAAATACAGCAGAAACACCAAAAAGTGAACACAGGGATAGGCAAACGCGTTTCACATCATAAAATGCTTACTCATAGCTAAAGAATACAAAGGAAACAAACATATTTATATGCAAAAATGGGCCAAACCACCTGCCACTGGGAGGGTATAAGGCAGGTGTGGCTTTTACCATATAATGAAACCATGATTGGATCCAATGAGGTCAGAAACACATACATGGGGAGAAGAAGAACACACCTGTGAAATATAAAGCAAAATCAAGAATAATGATACATGAATTAGTGAAAATTACATATATGTAATATATGTGTAAAGTGTAAAATAATGTATCATATAGAATATTCAATATGTAAAAACATAAAGGATAAATTTTGAAGGAACCAATACGGTTCAATAAAGCATGAAACTGTGTGTAGAATAGTATGCAAAGGAGACCTATAAAGATGAGAGAAAAACATGAAAAGGAGAAGCGTGTGTGTGTGGGAAAGTGTGACGAAAGGATGTAGTGTAGCTAAGTGGAAAAAGGAAAGATGAGCAGAGAAGAAAGGAGAAAAAGAAAAAAAGAAAAAGAAAAAATGAATAAATAGTGAAAATAAATTCATGTGAAAATGTGTAAAGGGCAGTGCTACGTGAATGAGTGCATGTGTATGTCTCTATGAGATGACTAAAAAAGAGGTGAATAATATTATATCATTATATTATAGAATAATATAATGCGCAAATTTAATATATGACTATAGTGCTAATGAAAAAAGTTGTAAACGAAAAATGAAAAAAATGAAATGAAACTTATTGTATGTGAAGTAAAAATGTATTTTTACATATAGCCATCCGTAAAGGATAATACAATAAAAATATAGTATAATAATATAAAAACATGTGTGACAAAGCCATATAAGTATAGAAAAGACATTAAATGTTGGTAATAGATCTACCATAATAATACACATATGCGGCTGTCACAGGATTAAGTGTCGGAAACTGAGGATTCTTAGATAATGTTGGTAGCCCTAAAACGAAAAAATTCTGTAGGTGCTAAATTTCATGGACATTATATAACGTTATATCAGCCATCAGAAGAGGTGAGAATCGAACTACTAAAAAGGCTGTAAATATTATTATGATATAATATGGTTCATCGTATATGAAATATCGAAACCACCTACAAGGGCAATACCAAAAGAAAGAAAGAATCAAGAAGGGGAAAGGAAGGGAGGAAAGAGACTTGGAGAAAAGGAGGCGAAAGAGAAAAAGGAAAAAGAAAAAGAAAGAGGAAAAGGAAAAGACCATTCAGCCGAAACATTATAACTCTACTGAATAGGTATGCATATCCAGAATTAAAAAAGAGCTGGATAAACCTGAAATATAGGATGCAAGGGGACCATGAAAAGCAAGAGGAGCATAACGCTCCTAGTGTAGATAGACTCTTGCTTAATGTAAAGGATGAAATGGAGCTGTGGGTTGAAGGTATAATGATAGTGACGAAAAATGCAATGCAGAGTATAGATGGAATGTGTAAAGCAATGTATAAAGCAATATTGGTGGACCCGATAGAGTCCACGGTTATGTATGATAATAAATGATTCATGAGTGTACATGATTATATGTAGGTCACATCACTACATGTCGCTTTGCAAATTAAAAGACATCACATCATATATTTAATAAAAATGGGATACATCCCATTCAAAGTTAAGTCCTTTGGGATATCTAGTATTTAAAAGAAAAATCCACCGGACATCCTGCTTACAAAGTAAATTGAATTTATCTCCGCCTCTAGGAGATCTTACTATTTTATCAATACCCTGTATGACTAAACTGGATGTGTCTTTTTGATGGACTATGTTCCAGTGTCGGGCAACATTAGTGGCATGATCTTTATCAATATCATACAAATGATCATAGAGGCGGTCTTTTAATCTGCGTGTTGTCCTACCTACATATTGAACTGAACAAGTTGTACAGGTGATAGCATAAATAATGTACCGTGTATTACAATTTATAAAAGAATGTATTTTATGCGATTGACCCGTAGTGGCAGAAATTACAGAATCACCTTTCCTTATAAAGGGACAGTAAACACAACTACGACCACCCCATTTATATGTACCTTTAAATGATAGCCAATTATTAACATTAGTTGTGCTGGAAAAGAGGCTAGGTGATAGCATGTTGCTAAGAGATGGAGCTCTGCGAGATACAGTGCGGATGCCCCTCTCTAAAACCTGTGAATATATAGGGTCGTGAGCAGTGGCGGCCCGTCAATAGGGGGCGCAGGGGTGCCGCCCCCCCCAAAGCTACTTATTAAAAAAAATATATATTTTTTTGTTTTTTAAGTGTCCCTTTAAGTGGGTGTGTTAAGGGCGCCGGACATGGGGTGCTATTGGAGGCATGACTTGTGTGTAAACACGTGATTGGGGCTAAGAAGCTCTATTGGCGTAGTTTAGAGTGTGTTCGGGGCGCAAAGCTTAGCGCCCCGAACACTCCACCTCTAGCATTAGGCTTCCAGTGCTTGTAATTGATTGGGTCCATAGGGTGGGGCTTTAATCAGACCTGTAGCCTCATTGGCTCACAGGCTGCCTGTCTCCTTCAGTAAGTGATGGGGGAAACCCAGCAGAAGAACAACTGCTCAGGGCAGACAGGGAGTGATAGGTCCTTGCAGAGGCAGCTGCCATTTATCTCCCTGTGACACAGACTCGGCATCAAGCAAGCAGTGCACACAGAAATCTTCAGGTACAATACATGCCAGGATTGAAGGGGGGAGGGGGACAGAAGGGGCTATTATCACTGTGTCCTGAGAGACTTTACAGCAGCATTTTTAATCTCCAACTTTACTTCACCTCTCTCTGTGTAATGCAGGTCTGTACACCTTCCCTATATCACACCATCCCCCTTCCCCCTTCACTATCTTCTGATTGCATAGTTCACTGCTCACATCCTGCAGCCTCTGTCACCATGCTAAGACAGTTTGTCCTTGCTAGATGGACCCCACATCCCACTCTGATCCCCAATGACTGTCTGTGCAGTTTTCTGGACAATAGTCCTCCGGCTCCAGGCTGTCCTGATTCAGATGTATTCAGTATTTGTGCAAGGCTAGGGGTGCATCATATTCCTGACCTGTATAACTAACACATGCTTCTTGGGCCAAATCTCAGCAGGCTGGTGCTGTGCAATGCATTAACCGGATCTCCCCAGCATGTTATTGTATATGGCTCCAAGGTGGATGGGTGTCCAGGTGTTTTCCTAGCACTGCAGGGACTTGTAGTCCCATACATGGGAGATTGCATGAACCAGAGTCCTAGCAGAAGATGAAGAACTACAAGTCCCAGCAGGTTATAGCATAGGGCTCCAAGTAGATAAGTGGTCATGCGATGCTGGGACTTGTAGTCCCTTACCTAAGAGAATTGCATGAACCAGAGTCTTAGGAGGGAGAGGCTGGAGAACTACAAATCCCAGCAGGCTGGTGTGCAATGCATGATCCTGATCTCCCCAGGAGAGGGTGGAGAACTACAAGTCCCAGCAAGAAATAGCATAGGGCTCCAACATAGATGGGTACACATGTGATGCTGGGACTTGTAGTCCCATACATGGGCTATAGCATGAACCTGCTGAACCTAGCAGAGGATGAAGAACTACAAGTCCCAGCAGGTTATAGCATAGAGCTCCAAAATGGCCGAGTGCCCATGCGATGCTGGGACTTGTAGTCCCTTGCCTAAGAGAATTGCATGAACCAGAGTCTTAGGAGGGAGAGAATAGAGAACTACAAATCTCAGCAGGCTGGCGTGCAATGGGTTAACCTGATCTCTCCAGGAGAGGGTGGAGAACTTCAAGTCTCGGCAGGTTATAGTATAGGGCTCCAAGGAGGATGGGTGCCCCTGCGATGCTGGGACTTGTAGTCCCATAATGGGGGATTGCATGCACCAGAGTTCTATGATGCTGGGATTGTAGTCCCACACATACATAGGGAACTAAATCATCCGGGGACCTAGCAGATTATAACTTAAAACTCGAAGGATGATGAGTGGTCATGACTTTTTTTTCCAATGCTGGGACTTGTAGTAGTGTTGTAAGAAGAAGAGGCTGTCGCCTGGAGGAGTGTGTCCTGTCTGCCCTGCCACCCTGTGCTGGTCTGAGGGGGGGGGGTGATTGCTGTGTCCACCACCCCCCTGCCATGTATATAGTCTAGCACTGTAGCTGACCTGATTGGGGGGGGGGTTGCAGAATGCAAATTTGTGCGATTTACAGGTTGCAGATATGTGCGTTTTTTTTTACAGGTTGCAAAATGCAGATTTATGTGATTTACTAACAGTGTAATTTTTTTAGTTTGTTTGCGTCGATCTGTAAGGCTACGCTATATACCATGATCTGTGATGCTGGGGCTGTATACTCTGTCCTGTGATGCTGATCTCTATACTCCTGACACTATGAGTGGAAGCAAGTGGAATACAGGGGACGGAGTGGGTGGATTATATAAGGGGTGTGGCTTATGAGAAGTGGGATGGACCAATGTGGAGGGGCGGGGTCTTGCGCCCCCCCCCCCCATCCTAAAACTTCACCAGCCGCCACTGGTCGTGAGACAAAACAGGAAGATATTTGGTAACAATTTTTTGTATTTTGTTAAATTCTATACTGTAAGGGGTGGAAAAGGTGGGGATGCATTGGGGTTTCTCTGTATATTTATATCTAGATTTGGACCTGTTAGTAGGCCTGTCGCTCAGCAAACTACTGCGTGATGCTGATTTGGCTATGGCCATACCTCTATCAAGGACAGATTTAGGATATCCACGTTCTGCAAACCTCAAAGCCATTTGACTAGCTTGTTGGTTAAATTCTGATTCTGTGCTGCAGATTCTTTTTAGTCTAAGGAATTGTCCTACAGGAATGCTTTTAATAGTGTGACCTGGATGACTAGAATCTGCCCTGAGAATAGTGTTGCCTGCGCTGGCTTTCCTATATAGAGTGGAAACAATGGTGCTACCTTGACCTGACAAAAGGACATCCAAAAACTCTATAGATTTGTTATTCATGGTGCCCGTAAATTCTAGGTTGAACATATTGTCATTCATGTATTTCAACCATGTTTCTAGATTGATTAACGGGTCAGAAACTATGAACAGGAGGTCATCAATGTACCTACAATAAAATACAGTGTCCTTGCGACGGGGACTATCTGGTCCACAAATGCGGAGCCTCTCCCACCATGCCATATATAAATTGGCCAAGGATGGTGAGAATTTGGCTCCCATAGAGACACCGCATTTCTGGAGGTAATAGACCTATTTTTTGAAGAAGTCAGGGCGTTTTTCTCCAGTTTTACAAGAATTCATCATTATATGTCTGGAATACCTTTTGACTCATAATTTCTTTATGTTTGACGGGGTCTATTACCTCCAGAAATGCGGTCCCTCTATGGGAGCCAAATTCTCACCATCCTTGGCTAATTTATATATGGCTTGGTGGGAGAGGCTCCGCATTTTTGGACCAGATAGTCCCCGTCGCAAGGACACTGTATTTTATTGTAGGTACATTGATGACAGGGTTGCCAACTTTCAGTAAATTTACAAACAGTTTGTAAAATCCATAATTGTTGCATCTGTCCATGAATGTCAGTTACGGACATGCAGCCTACATATCCGTAATGGACATTCAAGGTGTGAGGGGGTTAGCTCGGCAGCGGGTGTGTGTGACCCCCGGGATGGGCTCCCCACCCAAAAACAGGCCCAGCAGACGGAGGTTGTGGTTTTCAAAATCAAAAAGGTGCGGTTTATTTTCTATTTACAGTGACAAAAACACAGCAAGGCAAAAAAAAACATAAACAAAATAAATCCTGGTCAACTTGACCTCTGACTAAACATACAGGTTTCCTAACTAACAACTGGGATCAGCCTAGTGCTGTCCTAGTCCCTAAGTCCCTGGTTTTAAATGTCCAAGCAAATATATAGCCACACAGGCTTTCTCTCACCGCACAGGGGTTCACTCTCCCTAGACAGTCCACACAGGTCTGCTTCCAGGCATGAGCTAACATCTAATGAATCTGGGAGTTTCTTATAGAGGCCTAAATGAGCTGACAAGGTTCAGCTGGTCTCATCAACTCCCTGTCTGCACGACGCCCAGCCCTCTCCCTAGAGGTATGAGTCATCCATGAGCCCACTAGTCTCAGCTGGGCTTATACAACTCTCCACCTAGCTGTATAAGTCGGCGTAAAGCCTGAATCTGGGCGAAATATATCTACCCCCCTGGATGCAACCAGGTGACTTTACCTTCCTGCTGTCACATACCCCCCCCTCTTGTTTTAACCTCGGGGTTGGAACACCAGCAATCAGGCATTCATGTACTCGAGACAAAGCATCCACATTCCCCATTTGAACGCCAGGGCGATGCTTTACTGTGAAGTTGAATTCCTGGAGGGCCAGGAACCACCTATTCACTCTTCTATTTGTTTCCTTGTTTTGAGCCATCCACTTTAACGGAGCGTGATCCGTAACCATGTCAAAGTGCCTACCTAGCAGGTAGTACCGAAGGGAATCTAGAGCCCACTTCACCGCTAAACACTCCTTTTCAACGGTGGCGTAATTTACCTCATGGGACTTCAACTTCCTGCTGAGGTAAATGACTGGGTGCTCTTCCCCGTTCCAGACCTGGGACAATACTGCTCCTAACCCCACATCTGACGCATCACTTTGTACGACAAAGTCTCTAGAGAAGTCGGGTGAGTACAACACTGGCTGGCTACATAAGGCTTGTTTCAAGAATTGGAATGCTGCCTCAGCCTCGGGGGTCCATTTAATCATGACCGACCCTTTCCCCTTCGTCAGGTTGGTTAGGGGCACAGCCTTAGAAGCAAAGTGGGGAATGAATCGCCGATAATACCCAGCGATTCCCAGAAAGGCTCGTACCTGCTTCTTGCTGTTGGGACGTGGCCAACTCTGGATGGCCTCGACTTTGTTGAGTTGGGGTTTTATTACTCCCCTCCCAATGGTGTACCCAAGATATTTGGCCTCCTCCTGCCCAATGGTACACTTCTTGGGGTTAGCCGTAAACCCTGCTTCCCGAACAGAGTCCAGGACTGCTTGCACTTTTGGCAGATGTGAGGCCCAATCTGTGCTATGGACAATTATGTCATCCAGGTAAGCCGCAGCATACTTCCGATGGGGCCTCAGCATCTGGTCCATTTTCCGCTGGAATGTGGCCGGCGCATTCTGTAACCCGAACGGCATTCTTTTATATTGGAACGCCCCGTCTGGGGTTACAAATGCGGTTTTCTCTTTGGCCGACTTGGCCAGGGGGATTTGCCAATACCCTTTTGTGAGGTCAAGAGTCGTCATGTATCGGGCTGTTCCCAGCCGGTCGATCAACTCATCTATACGTGGCATGGGGTAGGTGTCAAATTTTGTAACTTTGTTCAACTGACGAAAATCGTTACAAAATCGCCAGCTCCCATCCGGTTTAGGCACCAACACAATGGGACTAGACCAATCACTTTGGGACTCCTCTATCACCCCTAAGTTCAGCATTTTCTGTACTTCCTCCCGTATTGCCTCCCGTCGGGCCTCTGGGATCCGATAGGGTTTTAACTTCACCCTTTCACCGGGCGGGGTAATAATGTCATGCTCTACCCCAGATGTTTGTCCCGGCAGCTCAGAGAATACCTCCTTGTTGCGAAGCACAAACTCCTTAACCTCCTGTTGTTGGGGTTGTGACAAGGTGGCTGCGATTCCAACCTCAGGAATCACGCAACCAGTTTGAGCTGGTGACCAAGTGTCTGCGACTAGGGACTCTCTATCCCTCCAGGCTTTCAACAGATTAACGTGATAGATCTGTTCGGGCTTTCGCCTTCCTGGTTGTCTGACCTTGTAATTCACTTCGCTCACTTTTTCCATTATCTCGTAGGGGCCTTGCCATTTGGCAAGGAATTTACTTTCAACCGTAGGGACAAGTACCAATATCCTATCCCCCGGGGAAAAGGTACGGGTCTTGGCTCCACGGTTGTACACTCTCTGCTGTGCCAACTGCGCTTGGGCCAAATGTTCCTTCACGATGGGCATTACCTGTGCAATTCGATCTTGCATCAGGGCGACATGCTCAATCACACTCCTGTGGGGAGAACTCTCACTTTCCCAAGTTTCCTTGGCAATATCCAACAGCCCTCTTGGGTGTCTCCCATACAGTAACTCAAAGGGGGAGAATCCCGTAGAGGATTGGGGCACCTCCCTAATAGCAAACATCAAATAAGGAAGTAGACAGTCCCAATCCCTTCCATCTCTATCCACCACTTTCTTCAACATTTGTTTTAGGGTTTTGTTGAATCTTTCAACCAGCCCATCGGTTTGGGGGTGATACACAGATGTACGCAATTGCGTCACTTTGAACAATTTACACAGCTCTTTCATAACCCGGGACATAAAGGGTGTACCTTGGTCCGTAAGCAGTTCTTTACAAATACCCACCCGGCTAAAAACAAGAGATAGCTCTTTGGCTATGGTTTTGGCCGAGGTATTTCTGAGAGGGATCGCTTCTGGATAACGGGTGGCATAGTCCATTATAACCAATATGTACTGGTGCCCCCTAGCGGACTTGATTATAGGACCTACCAAATCCATTGCGATTCTCTCAAACGGGACCTCAATGATGAGTAGAGGGACCAGCGGGCTACGGAAATGTGGCATCGGGGCCGACCTCTGACACACAGGGCAGGAGGAACAATAATTTTCTATGTCCTTCATCACCCCAGGCCAATAGAATCTCTGTAATACCCTCTCTCGGGTTTTCTCTGTCCCCAGATGACCTCCAAGAATGTGCCCATGGGCCAACTCCAACACCAACTTCCTGTAAGGTTTGGGCACCACAAGCTGCTCAACGGTTTCTTCTGCCCTTTTTGCCACCCGATACAGTAGGTCCTTCTCTACGCTGAAGTATGGGTAAGTGCCGGTATTATCTGGGTTCACTAACTCGCCATCTATTTTCACTACGTTTTCCCGTGCCTTTATTAGGGCGGGGTCTTTCAACTGTTCTGTGGCAAAGTTTTCCCTGTGAACCTCAAGATCAGAAAACTCCACAGACGGTAGGTTTTCGTCTGAGGAGGTGGGCTCCTCTCCAGTTTCTTGAGTCTCCCCTGCCAATACTGACAAGGGAAATTCCGGAGAGTCCTCACCACTCTCAGGGGAGTTCTGGCTATCACATTCCTGGTACATAGGGGCACCAGTGGGGGGCTCAGGATCATCCCACAGTTCCCAGAACTTCGGAAAATCCCTTCCCACAATGGCGTCATGCGGTAACTGAGATACTAAGCCCACTGGATGAGAGAGGGTACCTCTGGGGGTCTCGAAACACACTGTAGTCACTGGATACTCTCGGGTGTCCCCATGCACACAAATAACGGCTACCTTGCTATTCCCAGAGACCTCTGTTTTAACTAACTCAGCCTTTATCAGGGTCACAAGGCTACCTGAATCCAGCAATACCACAACATTTCTACCATTAATACACATTTTGCATAAATGTTTCTCAGTTCCCCGAATGGCAGTGCATGCGACTGTCGCACACAGCGACTGACGTCTGCCCGTCAGAAAGTCACACTGCATGGGTTCCTCCACAACCGGGCAATTTGCTGCAATATGTCCCGCTTGCCGGCAGCGGTAGCAAACGATCCTTCTTGCGGCCTCTTGAGCCGCTGATTTCCCAGGCTGTTCTCGCCAAACTTGGGGTAGAGCTCCCACCCTCTCACTCTCTCCACCCTCACCCCTTGGAATCCTCTTATCCGCCCCTGGGGATGGTCTGGTCTTAGGGTGGAAAGTCCGAGTGTCTCTGGAAGAGGCCGTCAGGTTCTCTGTAGCCAAGTATTTCTCCACACGATCCACAAGACCATCGGCCGTCTCTGGGTCTCCATGGCTTACCCACTTTTGGATGGCAGTAGGAAGAGCTCTCAAAAACCGATCCATTACAACACGTTCCACAATCTTTGGTGCGGACAAAGTCTCTGGCTGTAGCCACTTTCTGCTCAGGTGAATGAGATCATACATTTGAGACCTGGGGGGTTTTCCAAGCTGGAAAGTCCAGTTATGCACACGCTGAGCCCGGACAGCCAGGGTGACACCCAGCCTTGCCAATATTTCAGCTTTTAGCATCACATAGTCTTTTGCTTGGTTAGGCTCTAGGTCATAGTAAGCTTTCTGCGATTCACCAGTTAACAGAGGAGCCACTAGTCCAGCCCACTGCTCCTCAGGCCACTTTTCTCTTTCAGCGGTCCTTTCAAATGTGGTCAAAAATACCTCTGGATCATCCTCTCCAGTCATTTTTGTCAATAAACGACTCACCCCAAAGGACGCGGTATTAGTGGGACGGCTTTCCTCACTGGTCTGCGGACGTTGCTGCATTACTGCTTCCATCTGTTGTTGTAGTCTCTGCTCTTGCTTCTGCAACAGGTCTATGAAGCGGGCCTCAGATTGCTGTTGGGCTTGTTGCTGAGCCTCCAGACTCTGTTGTAAAGTTGCAAGGCTCTGTTGATGAGCTTGCTGCTGGGCTGCAAGGCTCCTTTGCAAACCTGCATTTGTCTGCTGTTGATTGGCATTTGCTAGAGCCAGCTGTTTCAGTATCTCCTCCATGCTGGCTTAAAAAAAAACTGCCACTGGTTCTCCACCAACTGTGAGGGGGTTAGCTCGGCAGCGGGTGTGTGTGACCCCCGGGATGGGCTCCCCACCCAAAAACAGGCCCAGCAGACGGAGGTTGTGGTTTTCAAAATCAAAAAGGTGCGGTTTATTTTCTATTTACAGTGACAAAAACACAGCAAGGCAAAAAAAAACATAAACAAAATAAATCCTGGTCAACTTGACCTCTGACTAAACATACAGGTTTCCTAACTAACAACTGGGATCAGCCTAGTGCTGTCCTAGTCCCTAAGTCCCTGGTTTTAAATGTCCAAGCAAATATATAGCCACACAGGCTTTCTCTCACCGCACAGGGGTTCACTCTCCCTAGACAGTCCACACAGGTCTGCTTCCAGGCATGAGCTAACATCTAATGAATCTGGGAGTTTCTTATAGAGGCCTAAATGAGCTGACAAGGTTCAGCTGGTCTCATCAACTCCCTGTCTGCACGACGCCCAGCCCTCTCCCTAGAGGTATGAGTCATCCATGAGCCCACTAGTCTCAGCTGGGCTTATACAACTCTCCACCTAGCTGTATAAGTCGGCGTAAAGCCTGAATCTGGGCGAAATATATCTACCCCCCTGGATGCAACCAGGTGACTTTACCTTCCTGCTGTCACAAAGGACAGATGCAAAAAGTACAGATTTTACAAACTGTTCGTAAATTTACTGAAAGTTGGCAACCCTGATTGATGACCTCCTGTTCATAGTTTTTGACCTAGAATTTACGGGCACCATGAATAACAAATCTATAGAGTTTTTGGATGTCCTTTTGTCAGGTCAAGGTAGCACCATTGTTTCCACTCTATATAGGAAAGCCAGCGCAGGCAACACTATTCTCAGGGCAGATTCTAGTCATCCAGGTCACACTATTAAAAGCATTCCTGTAGGACAATTCCTTAGACTAAAAAGAATCTGCAGCACAGAATCAGAATTTAACCAACAAGCTAGTCAAATGGCTTTGAGGTTTGCAGAACGTGGATATCCTAAATCTGTCATTGATAGAGGTATGGCCATAGCCAAATAAGCATCACGCAGTAGTTTGCTGAGCGACAGGCCTACTAACAGGTCCAAATCTAGATATAAATATACAGAGAAACCCCAATGCATCCCCACCTTTTCCACCCCTTACAGTATAGAATTTAACAAAATACAAAAAATTGTTACCAAATATCTTCCTGTTTTGTCTCATGACCCTATATATTCACAGGTTTTAGAGAGGGGCATCCGCACTGTATCTCGCAGAGCTCCATCTCTTAGCAACATGCTATCACCTAGCCTCTTTTCCAGCACAACTAATGTTAATAATTGGCTATCATTTAAAGGTACATATAAATGTGGTGGTCGTAGTTGTGTTTACTGTCCCTTTATAAGGAAAGGTGATTCTGTCATTTCTGCCACTACGGGTCAATCGCATAAAATACATTCTTTTATAAATTGTAATACACGGTACATTATTTATGCTATCACCTGTACAACTTGTTCAGTTCAATATGTAGGTAGGACAACACGCAGATTAAAAGACCGCCTCTATGATCATTTGTATGATATTGATAAAGATCATGCCACTAATGTTGCCCGACACTGGAACATAGTCCATCAAAAAGACACATCCAGTTTAGTCATACAGGGTATTGATAAAATAGTAAGATCTCCTAGAGGCGGAGATAAATTAAATTTACTTTGTAAGCAGGAAGTCCGGTGGATTTTTATTTTAGATACTAGATATCCCAAAGGACTTAACTTTGAATGGGATGTATCCCATTTTTATTAAATATATGATGTGAGGGGCGTGTCCCGATGTGAGCAGCGACAGACGTGTTCCAAGATAGCTCCGTTAATCCTTCTCCCCATCCTATGCCATCCGTGCATCTGCTGACCCGGTGAGCACCGCCACAGCCTCGGGACTGATCCCCTTCCTTTCCTGCTTTGACCTGGCCGTGTGTTGTGCGGAGGAGCCGCGCACCAAAGGAGACATCCGCCCAGCCATAGCTGGCCTGTGCTTGTGACCGCCGCCGCCATCTTCCCGGCCGGAGCTTCACTCCATCCTGTGCCATCCGCGCGTCTGTCGACCCGGTGAGCACCGCCGCAGCCTCGGGACTGGCCCCCTTTTTCTCCTGCTCTGTCCTGGCCAGATCTTGTGTGGGGAGGCCGCCCGCTGGAAGAGACGTCCGCCCGGACACAGTCGGCCTGTACTCGCGGCCGCTGCCGCCATCTTCCCGGCCGGAGCTTCCCATCTGTCCACCGAGCCCTGACCATCTGCGGCTCCGGTGCTCTGTCGGGCCATACTGGTGCCTGCCCTTGCCTCCTCATCTCCTGGCTGTGTTTCAAAGGGCCTGCCGGGCTGACGATCCCTGTGGAGGCCTCCCGGGGTCTAGCTGACGGTGGCCATCTTGCCAGCCTGGGACTCGGGGCGGTGTGTGCTCCCCATCCAGGGCTCCGGAGCGCGGACAGGCCTGCAGTCCCATCACTTCCTCCCCCCATGCTGGGCTGACACTAATTGCTGGACCTGGCTGAGGCCTGGTGACGGCCATTGTTCTGACCTCCTCGCATCACAGGCCCGGGTGCACGGTTCCCGCATCTCTGCCCTCTTCTCCGTCTTCCTTCCAGGTGCGGAGGGATTCCTGACTACCTGCTCCATTAGAGGTACGTGTTCGCAACTACATCTGGTTCTCGCCTGCCCCCTTTCAATCACTCTGCGGGCCCCCCTGTGTCTTCCCCGGCGCAGATGCCCTCCAGAAAGACGCATCCTAAGCCTGCTAAGCCCACTCCGCAGCTGACCTCCCCCTCGCCGAGACCTGATGCCGTTTTGGTCGGGAGGCTTCAGGCCTTACTGGCTGATTTGGAGATGGAGCCCGGGGACGCTCCAGTGGCGACAACTCGGCTCCTTTACCGCAAGATAGTACCGCCACAATCCTTGCAGCAATTGAACAGAGCAGAACCTCACTGCTTATGCGCATCGATCATCTTGCTGAAGAATGCAACCTGATAAGAAACGACTTGGACGGTATCAGGGGGAGGATGACGGAGTCGGAATCCAGAATCTCGGCTACTGAGGATCTCACCGCTACCCACGTCACCTTCATTGCTGAGTTACAGCGCACAGTGCAGGCCCTCGTTGCAAAATCTGACGATGCCGAAAATCGGCTCAGGCGGAACAACGTTAGAGTCCTTGGCCTACCTGAGGGGGCTGAGGGTGACCGTCCGGCAGAATTTGTGGAGGAATTCTTTAAGGACCTGCTGGATCTTGCCACGGTTACTCCTACCTATGTGGTGGAAAGAGCCCATCGGGTGCCCTCGGGCCGAGCCATCCCGGGGAATCTCCCCAGACCCTTCCTGGTCCGTTTTTTGAACTACCGAGACAGGGACAGGATTTTGGCAGAAGCTCGTAAACATCCCACACTTAAATATAATAACACCTCCGTCCTCCTCTTCCCTGACTTCTCGGCCGAGTTGCAGAGGAAGAGAAAGACCTTCAATGATGTCCGTAAACGGCTTAGAGCAAAAAATATTAAATACGGCATGCTTTACCCTAGCCGCCTCCGGGTACAACATGACGGCAAAGTTTGGTTCTTTGACACCCCTTCGGAGGCTGACGGCTGGCTGGCCACTCTGAGATAATGGTCTCCCATCGCTTAAAAGTTGTTTGATGCACGGAGCTTATAAGTCCTGAACTACCTATCCTATTGTTCTCCTTTTCATGCATGCCGGAGCTACGGCGAGCGCACCTTTACACTGGATACGCACTTACCCCTTGCGGTTTGACTCCGCAAAGATCACCAGAAGTTCCCTGAACTGTTACTCTCCACCTGTTTGGAAAAACTCTATAATAGGGTCGAGCCTGCAGTTTTGGTTTAGTGCTGCAGAGGATTGTATTGTGGCCTAATTGTCAGGTTTAGCTTTACAAATATTGTTTTTGTTTTTGGGTAAAGACCGCTTCCTGACCTCCCCCATGATGTTCTGGGGGGTAGGGGGGATTGGTAGGATAAGCACCTGGTGCTTGGGAAGTTATAGTTTAGTTGCTGTGTTCGTTTACATGTGTTTTTTGTGTTACACGTACAATGGCTCATGCTCCACTGCTGCTCACTGGGTGTCGCCTGCCCGACGACAATTAGTCTCCTCTAATTATTTTAGCAAAAACGCCTATGGCATCACGTGATCGGGATTCCTTTTCTGTGGTATCCTGGAACGTGCGTGGCCTCAACTCTAAGTTTAAGAGGGCGCTTCTTTTTCAATATGTCAAAAAATATAGTCCGGCTGTTCTGGTCCTGCAGGAGACACACCTGGTGGGCAGTAAGCTCATGGCTTTGAAAAGGCCCTGGGTTCAGAGGGCTTTTCATGCCTCTTACTCAACATATGCTAGGGGAGTTTCCATCTTGGTGCATAAGTCTCTCCCATGTGTCATAGATGCGGTTCACACGGATCCGCTGGGTAGGTTTGTTATACTGGCACTCACGCTGTGGCAGCAGAGATATGTCTTTGCGGGTATATATGTGCCGCCGCTCTTTAAGTCTGAGGTTCTGTATACTATACTGGAGTGGATGGCCCCCTATTGTCCTGCAAAAATTTTACTACTGGGTGACTTTAATGCCATCCTTTCCCCAGATCTGGATAGACCCTTGCCACCTAAGTCCTTCAACGGGGAGTTGTCCAATTGGGCATTATCTGCAGGTATTACAGAAGTCTGGAGGTGGAAATTCCCGTCCACTAAAACATTTTCGTGTTTTTCTACATCCTACAAAACTGCCTCCAGAATTGATTATGCTTTTGCTAACCCCTCTATGCTGACGGATGTTCTAGACGCATCTTATTTGCCCAGTGGTCTCTCTGACCACAGCCCCCTGCAGATCACCCTGCGCGCCTCCTCCTCTCGTAATGGCTCTATGTGGCGGCTTGGTGCTCAATGGATCTCCCAACCTGACATAGCGGAACAAGCCCCCTCAGCCCTTAGTGCTTACTGGGACTCTAATGAAGGGTCATCCTCTCCTGAGATAGTCTGGGATACTTTCAAGGCATTCACAAGGGGCCATTACATCTCGGCCATCAAGATGGTTAGGGTACAGCAAACTGCTGCCACTGCGGCATTGGAGAATGGGGTGGAGTTGGCTTCCGCCCACTATGGATTGGATCCCTCCGCCTCAAACTTTGATGCGTTGCAGGCATCCAAACGCAGTCTTCATCTGCACTTAACAGAGGTTACTAGATTAGAATTGTTTCATACGAAGCAAACATTTTTTGAACAGGGGGACAGGAATGGCAGACTGTTGGCAATGATGTCCCGCCATGACACTCCGAATACCGTAATTCCTGAACTTACCTCTCCCACGGGTGAGGCCATCTCATCTCCTGAGGCCATTTTGCTAGCATTCCATGATTTTTACCAATCCTTGTATACCACCACGTTACCCGAGGGCTTAGACCCAGAGGGACTGAATCGCCTCCTAGATCCGATAGCCCTCGGCTGGCTCTCTGACTCGGAGAGATCGCATCTAGTGGCCCCGATAACCACCGAGGAGGTTCTTGCCGTGATTAATTCCCTGTCCACTGGCAAGGCTCCTGGCCCAGATGGTCTTCCGGTTGATTTTTACGTAGAACATGCTGGCATGTTGGCTCCCCGGATGGCTGCCCTATTTACTCATTGCCTGAAGCAGGGCTCTCTCCCTCCCTCCATGGCGCACGCCCATGTTATTCTCATTCCCAAGGCTGGTAAAGATCCAAAGTTCTGTGCCTCCTATAGGCCCATAGCACTTCTTAACAATGACCTAAAAATTCTAACTAAGCTCCTCACTGCTAGACTCGGCACTTTACTTCCCTCCCTCATAGACCCGGATCAGACTGGGTTCATGGCCCACAAGTCTACGGATATTAACCTTCGTAGATTGTTCACCAATCTTCATGCAAGACATGACAATCTGGGTACCAGAGTAGTTGCCTCTCTCGATATTGAGAAGGCGTTCGACTCAATAGAATGGCCTTTCCTGTGGGAGATTCTGCGGAGAATGGGATTCCCCCTGGTTTTTATCCAATGGTTGCGGACTATCTATCACTCGCCGATGGCTGCCATTCGTTTAGGGGGTCGGCTGTCTCCTGTTTTTCGGCTTGCTAGGGGTACGCGGCAGGGCTGTCCTCTCTCTCCGGCCCTCTTTGCCATTGCCATGGAGCCAGTGGCTGAGGCACTACGTGTCTCGCCACACATTAAAGGGCTCCGTCTGGCCTGGCTGGAGGAGAGGGTAGCCCTGTACGCGGACGACCTCCTCCTTTTTCTAAACGATGCTGGCCCTTCTCTGCAGGGAGCATTGCTGGTCCTAGAAAGGTTCTCTGAGGTAACAGGGCTTAGGGTCAATTGGTCGAAGTCGCAGATGCTTGCCGTGGATGAGAACGCTAGGGGAGGGGCTTCGGCTTCTCTTCAGCTACAATGGGTGGACGAATTTACGTACTTAGGGGTACGTATCTCGAAGAATGTGGCTGACTTCATTTCGCTGAACTTGTCCCCAGTAGTCAACTCAGTCAGGGCCAGGCTGAAAGCATGGGAGAACCTTTCTCTGTCCCTGCTGGGGCGTATCAACCTCATTAAAATGAAAATCCTCCCCAAATTTACATATTTGTTTCGTAACTCCCCTCAGTGGATTCCCAAATCATTTTTTTCCCACCTAAATCAAATTTTCTCCTCATTTCTATGGGGCCCACGTCCTCCCCGCTTCAAGCTGACCACTCTCATGCGCCCTTGTTCGCAGGGGGGTCTGGCTTTCCCGGACTGCCACAAGTATTTCATTGCGGCTCAATTAGTCACTGCATTCTGGTGGCTGGTTCCGGATAGATCCAACTCGGCCTGGGCCACTGAAGCTGCAGTGTTACGATCTGCGGAGGCTTTGTCGAACCTCCTTTTGCGGGGTCTGAAGGCTCCGTACGACCTGACCCCCTCTATGTGTACCACCCTTAAGGCATGGAGGGAGGGCTTGGCCTGTGAAAAATACCCTTCGACTGCAGTATCCCCGAACGCCCCCCTTTGGAACAATCCCAACCTGCATCACTTTTTCGAAATCCCAGACCCGGTGGTGTGGACCAAGTACCATGTTAAAATACTCTCGGATGTCACCTCAGACCTCTCGATTTTCTCCTTTGATCATTTAATGTCTAACCACAATGCCCCGTCCTCATACGGGTTCAGATATCTTCAGTTGTCCCATGCTTTCAGAGCTCAGTTTCCATCAGGCGTGAGGCAGCTGGTGCAGTCTGACTTGGAGCGGATTCTGCGCTTTGACTGTACAAATAAACCCACCTCTGTGTTATACACACATCTCCTCCGGGTCTCTTCTCCTGAGTTGACCAGGCTCCATCAGCAATGGGGCCGGGATGTTCCGGAGCTGGACTCTGAGGACTGGGAGGATGTATGGGACTTCCCATTTAAAATACTTGTTTCCCTGAGGGATCGTCTCATTCATTACAAGATTGTCCATAGAGTGTATCTCACTCCCGCCCGGGTGCACAGGATGAGGTCTTCCCTCTCCCCAGAGTGCTGGCGTTGCGACCATGCTCCGGGGGACTACATTCATATATTCTGGTCCTGTCCGGTAATTACAGTCTTTTGGTCACAAATCTTTCTGGAGGTGAATGAAGTGTTGAGTATCTCTATTGTCCCATCCCCAAGAATATGCCTGCTGGGGCTGGTGGAGGACCTGGTGCCCAGGGTGGCTGAGAGAACCCTGTTGGGTCTCTTGCTGTTCTATGCCAGGAAGTCCATCGTCCTATGCTGGAAGCGGAGGGCCCCTCTCTCTGTAGGTCTATGGAAAACACTTGTCAATAATGTGATACCCTTATACAAAGAGACTTATGTACATAGAGGCTGTCCGAAAAAATATGACAGGGTCTGGTCTAAATGGTTGGCGGAGCCCTCCACTGCGGCAGCAGACTAAGAGGCTTCACTGAATTCTGATACCATCCACTGAAGTCTTGTTAAACCAAACCTTGCTGGCACGGCTACTTAGGTGAGCTAGTTAACTATCATCCTACCCCTGGAGCCGGAGCCGGGTCAGCTCATTGATGATGGCTTATTAGAATATACGTTATTACCCTAGCGTGTCTTGGTTTTGTAATTCTACCTTGTGACCCCTGCGTGGGTTCTGCCCATGCTGTTAGCCAGATGTTGGCTGTGCTGTTGTACGTTTGTATTGTCTGTGTTTGTAACAAATAAAATAAAAAAAGATTTAAAAAAAAATATATATATATGATGTGATGTCTTTTAATTTGCAAAGCGACATGTAGTGATGTGACCTACATATAATCATGTACACTCATGAATCATTTATTATCATACATAACCGTGGACTCTATCGGGTCCACCAATATTGCTTTATACATTGCTTTACACATTCCATCTATACTCTGCATTGCATTTTTCGTCACTATCATTATACCTTCAACCCACAGCTCCATTTCATCCTTTACATTAAGCAAGAGTCTATCTACACTAGGAGCATTATGCTCCTCTTGCTTTTGATGGTCCCCTTGCATCCTATATTTCAGGTTTATCCAGCTCTTTTTTAATTCTGGATATGCATACCTATTCAGTAGAGTTATAATGTTTCGGCTGAATGGTCTTTTCCTTTTCCTCTTTCTTTTTCTTTTCCTTTTTCTCTTTCGCCTCCTTTTCTCCAAGTCTCTTTCCTCCCTTCCTTTCCCCTTATTGATTCTTTCTTTCTTTTGGTATTGCCCTTGTAGGTGGTTTCGATATTTCATATACGATGAACCATATTATATCATAATATTTTTTACAGCCTTTTCAGTAGTTCGATTCTCACCTCTTCTGATGGCTGATATAACGTTATATAATGTCCATGAAATTTAGCACCTACAGAATTTTTTCGTTTTAGGGCTACCAACATTATCTAAGAATCCTCAGTTTCCGACACTTAATCCTGTGACAGCCGCATATGTGTATTATTATGGTAGATCTATTACCACCATTTAATGTCTTTTCTATACTTATATGGCTTTGTCACACATGTTTTTATATTATTATACTATATTTTTATTGTATTATCCTTTACGGATGGCTATACGTAAGAATACATTTTTACTTCACATACAATAAGTTTCATTTCATTTTTTCATTTTTCGTTTACAACTTTTTTCATTAGCACTATAGTCATATATTAAATTTGCGCATTATATTATTCTATAATATAATGATATAATATTATTCACCTCTTTTTTAGTCATCTCATAGAGACATACACATGCACTACATGCATCCTCTCACTTTCCTATTTTTCATTCATGCTTCCTCCACTCATTCACGTAGCACTGCCCTTTACACATTTTCACATGAATTTATTTTCACTATTTATTCATTTTTTCTTTTTCTTTTTTTCTTTTTCTCTTCTCTTCTCTGCTCATCTTTCCTTTTTCCACTTAGCTACACTACATCCTTTCGTCACACTTTTCCACACACACACGCTTCTCCTTTTCATGTTTTTCTCTCATCTTTATAGGTCTCCTTTGCATACTATTCTACACACAGTTTCATGCTTTATTGAACCGTATTGGTTCCTTCAAAATGTATCCTTTATGTTTTTACATATTGAATATTCTATATGATACATTATTTTACACTTTACACATATATTACATATATGTAATTTTCACTAATTCATGTATCATTATTCTTGATTTTGCTTTATATTTCACAGGTGTGTTCTTCTTCTCCCCATGTATGTGTTTCTGACCTCATTGGATCCAATCATGGTTTCATTATATGGTAAAAGCCACACCTGCCTTATACCCTCCCAGTGGCAGGTGGTTTGGCCCATTTTTGCATATAAATATGTTTGTTTCCTTTGTATTCTTTAGCTATGAGTAAGCATCTTATGATGTGAAACGCGTTAGCCTATCCCTGTGTTCACTTTTTGGTGTTTTTGCTGTATTTGTGGATTTTATGAAATAAACCAGCATCCTTTTGCAGAGTGCGGCCGTCCAGGAATTTTTTCTTTATCACAAATTTTCAGTCACTCAGAGACAAGAAGCAGTCCTTGAAGCTTTGTTTTTGTTTATTATTAGGGGAAATGCACTTGGATGGGGAAGGGTGCATATGGGATGCCCATCTGATCAATGAAACTCTGTAGGGACTTGAACTATATACACCCCAGTATGTAAATTCTCTCACCTTCTACCTCCAGTACCCCCTGGTGTAGCAAAAATGGAAGTCTTTGGTGCTAGCTGTCCTATCTGTGGCTACTGCTCCCAGTACCACCTCTTCAGGCACTGCCAGCCCTCCTGGCTGCAGCTGCCCCTTTCTCTGCCTGTGCCAGCACAGTCCTCCTGACTGGCTCTGCACCCATCCCAGTCCTCTCGGGCATGCCTCTCAATCTTCCTGACTGTGCGTCACTCACCAGCCCACTTGGATGTTCATGTTCCTCCTAGAGACTAGCCTAGCAGTGTTTTCCCACTGCCCTCTCTGTCCTCCCATACCTCCTGGCCAGAACACCTCCGTGTGTCTTTTCCCCACCCGAGCCCAGGTCCAATGTCACACCACCCCCCCCAGGCTTTGGTCAGGGCCCTCAGAATACTCCAGGCAGCTCCACCTTACTTCTTTTCCCATTTTTCTAGAAGGTTCCAGTACATTCTAGAAATAGGGGGAGGTCTCAGTGATGCTCCATGTGAGTCACCCAGTTCTCCCTGCATCTCTGCCTATCCCAGGAAAAACACAGACAGGCTTTGCTGTCAGCCAAACCTGCACAAATTTACTTATGCTAGAAAAAAAAACTATTTACACTTCTAGCACACTATAGGGTGGTACACATGTACAAAATATGATAAAAAAAACAATTCAAACCCTCTCAAAAAGGTGGGATTGTTGCACCAATGAAAAAAAAAGGAAGAAAGAAACCACCAATGTGACACCATCATACAAACACCCCACACAGTTCCCTACTTCACATACATATACAGTGCCTTGAATTTTTTTTCCACCCCTTGAAATGTTCCACAAATTTTCCTCTATTTGGCTCTATCCATCTTCCCATCAACTCTGACCAGCTTCCTTGTCCCTGCTGAAGGAAAACATCCCCACAACATGATGCTACCACCACCATGTTTCACGGTGGGGATGGTGTGCTCAGTGTGATGTGCAGTGTTAGTTTACTGTCACATATAGTTTTGCTTTTAGGTCAAAAAGTTCATTTTTGGTCTCATCTAACCGGAGTACCTTCTTTCACATGTTTGCTGCGTCCCCCACATGGCTTCTTGCAAACTGCAAATGGGACTTCTTATGGTTTTCTTTCAACAATGGCTTTCTTCTTGCCACTCTTTCATAAAGGCCAGATTTGTGCAGTGCACAACATATAGTTTTCCTGTGGACAAATTCTTCCACTTAAACAGTGGATCTCTGCAGCTCCTCCAGCCTTACCATAGGCATCTTGGCTGCTTTTCGGATGAATGCTCTGCTTGCACAGCCTGCCAGTTTAGGTGGACGGCCATGTCATTGTAGGTTTGCAGATTAGGAGCATTTGGGCGTTTTTTGTTCAGCTGCCCCTGAACTCTTGTCTATGTTATCTTTTTTTATATAAATTTCCAATAGAAAAATATTTACAACATATACCGTATTTATCGGCGTATAACACGCACTTTTTTCCCCTGAAAATCAGGGGAAAATCGTGGGTGCGTGTTATACGCCGATATCCACATCCCTGAGCTGTCTCCGCTGACTGGGAGCGGAGCGGAGCGAGATACACATAGCCGAATGTACTCGGCTATACTCGGCTTTTCTCGGCTCCGCTCACAGTCACGCCCAGTCCCGCCATTGGACCTGTGTTATGTCCATCATAGGGCGGGACTCGGCGTGACTGTGAGCGGAGCCGAGAAAAGCCGAGTATAGCCGAGTACACTCGGCTATGTGTATCTCGGGGGCAGCTCCGCCCAGTCCCTGCGTCCCTGCATCCCCGGCGTTCTCGGCGGCGTCCGCACAGTCTCGGCGCCAATTTTGAAATGCTGCACGGCGACTCTGGGGCAAGGCTGCACGGCGACTCTGGGGCAAGGCTGCAATGGACACTGACAAGGCTGCACTGTGACCGGGCTGCACTGTGACAAGGCTGCAATGGACACTGACAAGGCTGCACTGTGACAAGGCTGCAATGGACACTGACAAGGCTGCACTGTGACAAGGCTGCAATGGACACTGACAAGGCTGCACTGTGACAAGGCTGCAATGGACACTGACAAGGCTGCATTTAAATGTAAGTTATTTTTCCTTAAACTTCCCTGCTAAAAGTTTTTTTCCCTAAAATTTCCTCCTAAACTTGGGGTACGTGTTATACGCCGGTGCGTGTTATACGCCGATAAATACGGTACTTTATCTTCAACTTATCCACTCTCGCAGGATGGTGGTTTGTTTCGCCTTTCCTATCAGATGTCTCACTACTTTTCTTCTTACTATTCCAGCTGTTTACCCTTAAGGTTTGTCCAGAGGCCGTTCTGGGTTCTGCTATCCAACTTGCCCATACTTTCTCATATTTTTCACCACATCCTCTGTTTTTTTCCCTATATAACAGCAAATTATCGTTCACTAGATACTTCCAAAAGGCTAATGACGGAGCTTCTGCTTCTTTCCAACTCAGTACTATTGCCTTCCTCGCATAACAAAGCAACAGACTTACTTTAGTTCTCTTTACTACAGATATATTATTCCCCACCAGTCCCAGAAGACAGATTTCTACGTCTTGTTCCAGAAAAATGTATGTAACTGTCGCAATTACCCCTACATCCTCCCTCCAAAATACCACTATCGCAGGGCAGGACTAAAATATGAATGAAATCTCCTGGAACACACTCACACCTCCAACAGTTCTAGGGGTTCAATATGGACATTCTATGTAGTCTATGGGGTGTGTAATAGATTCTGTGTTATCTTAAATTGTATAGGTTTATCTCGGAGTGACACTAGTATCTGAAATGGAAATCCCAATATCTCCTCCCAATTCTCCTCTCATCCAACATGCTCGTAACTTACTTCAGCCTGGTAATGCAGTTTTCACTAGGTAAGTATATAAAGTTGAAATTGGTTTCCTATCTGCAGTCCAAATATTGTGAGAGTGGTAAGTACTTTTGTATATCTGTTTATAAATGTTGTTGCTGTGGTGCAGATGGGACAAAGGGGTTTTAGCTATGCTATACAAGCCAAGGTTTTAAGAAGGGAAAGTTGTTGTTAGTATAGGAAATTCTCTTCCATCTGCTCAGAGAACTGCTTACATTTTATGTGTTTGTTTTTTGTTGTCTTGGAATTCCAATTTAGAGTATAAGTTGTTTTTTCTTCTGAATGCAAACGGATTGTTGAATAATTCATATATGTCCTTTGATCCTGCCAAGTAGGAGAGCGTTGCTAAAGTGGGCAGGTGAGCGGGACAGAGTAGGGTACTCATCTGTGTGTGGTGCTTTATTTGAATGATTCCTCCTATCTAAAGAATTGTTTAGCACAGTACACAGAGGTACATACCTGCTTGCATAAATCTGCTATTTCGCTTCAAGTGAAAGAGGGGATCAAACCACCGACCATACCTTCGCCACCACTTTTGCGCAAAGCATACTGTTATATATGCATTCCATATTCAGCGAGTCCGAGAGACTTGCTGAAGTGGAGAGTGAATATTAAAGAAGGATTTAATTCAGAAAAGTTATCTATATAGATTAAAAATACATGTTTATTGTTAATGTTGCAACTATTGTCAGTCTATTCATGAAATGTGTTGGGCACATATTAAGCCCATGCCCAATACATAGTTAATTGGAAACGTTAAAAGGGGAATGCAACGTCACTGATAAATTACATGTATGCGCTGGTACCAAATGTTTTTTTTGAGGAATCTGATCAGATACAAATTTTTTAGAGTAGCATTTCAATTTATTCATGGGGTATTTTGATTATTTCAGTTAGGCTCTGTTTCCATTATTGCAACCCCAGAGTTGCGCGATTTACAATGCGACTTTGCAATGCGATTTTGATGTGATGTCATGCAACCAGTGAAAACCATGTGAGAACAAGTCGCACCGAAGTAGGAACAAAGTAGTGCAAGAACCTTTTTTGGAGTCGCTGTGACTTGAGTCGCACCAATTAAAACGGGGACCATTAAAATACATCGGGTTTGACTTGTCATGCGACTTCACATGTGTCAAGTCGCACAGCAACTCACAGTAGTGGAGGCAGAGCCTTAGAGCCTGAAGCCCCATACACACTATCAGTTTTCTTGCAGGTTTTTCTCTTCAGGTTTACCAAAACCATCTAATATGAGGTCAAACCTTAAGAGTTTCAATTCGTATGCAATCAGGCAGGCCCTTGCACTACATGGTTTTGGTAAACCTGAAGAGAAAAACCTGCAAGAAAACTGATAGTGTGTATGGGGCTTTAGAGTCTGACTTTGGGGACTTTTAATTGTGTAATTGCCTATCCTTATGTTATTGAAGTTAAAAGGTGTTGTTTTCTTTTCAGTATCAACAAATGTGCTATCGTCGGATTGATATAATTGCCCTGGGCTCCGCAGTGTTCAGTAAATGGCATTATAGTTTTGTTGATGTTGAGAAAGAAAAAAGGGAATTTTTGCATTGTATAAGGACATTGCCTGTTTCAAGACAAGGGAATGGTTATTTGTGCAAATGGTTTTATTGTGTTTAGGCTGTATTAACAATAATTGGGGATTTTAAAATGTTTGATTTTATTTTAATTTTTTTTGGGGTTAAATACAGGTTTTGGGCTGGGTTCACACATATGCGAATTTGAGCTCTGTTTTCACAGCTAATTGACAAAGTAGTTGTTCAGCGTTTCATGTTAGTTTTTGATCAGGATAAGGTCAGGATTGCATCAGTATCAGGTCAGGATTTTATACTGTTCACAACTGAATGATATGTGCAATTCAGAAGCGTTCCCATAGAAGTCAATGACCCTGTATTCGCACATAAGCCAGACCGAACTGCCTAGAAAACGCACACTTTCTTGGGCAGTGCCGAGTGCGAATGCACCGCAGGTGTGTGAACCAGCCTCATTCAAGAAAGTTATGTATTCAAGGCATTACGCCAAAGGAATTGTGGTTGGTAAAAGAAGAAAAAAAAAGGAAGTAACTTAAGGTTTGTGTAATCCTATGCACTAGGAAAAATGTAAAAAAAAAAATGGTAAAGGTGTTTAAAGGTGTTCAAAGGGCAAAATATGGAAAACATTTCTAAATGAAGAATGAATGGAGTGACCAAATGGATGTGAATAAAAGGAGAAAGTGGTTGTATTGTGTTTAATGAATGCACAAGGTATTATTTGATTAGTAAAGTGCAGTGGCAGCTGGTGTTCAAAATTTTTTGGGGGGCGCAAACAAACTGAAAAAAAAAAACATCAATTGCCGCCACTGTGCCCATTAAATGCAGCCACTGTGCCCAAACGCCACCAGTTTTCCCCCTCAAATGCAGCCAGTTTCCCCCCAAATGCAGCCAGTTTCCCCCCAAATACAGCCAGTGTCCCCCCAAATGCAGCCAGTGTCCCCCCAAATGCAGCCAGTGTGTCCCCATATACAGCCAGTTTGTCCCCAAATGCAGCCAGTGTGTCCCCATATACAGCCAGTTTGTCCCCAAATACAGCCAGTGTCCCTCCAAATACAGCCAGTGTGTCCCCATATACAGCCAGTGTGTCCCCCATATACAGCCAGTGTGTCCCCCATATACAGCCAGTGTGTCCCCCATATACAGCCAGTGTGTCCCCATATACAGCCAGTGTGTCCCCAAATGCAGCCAGTGTGTCCCCATATACAGCCAGTTTGTCCTCAAATGCAGCCAGTGTGTCCCCCATATACAGCCAGCCCCCCCCAGCCCTACACTTACCTTCCTCAGGTCAGCACCATCCTTCCTGTCTTCTCCCGCCCTCGATGTCGCTTCAGCCAATAAGGTTACCGGTAACCAGATCCGGTGAACCTGATTGGCTGAAATGCCAGTCAGTGTTCACCAAGGAACGCACCCCCCGTGCGTCCCTCGGTGAACTATTTGGAAGCCGAATACAGCCTGAGGGTACCCTAAAGAGTTGAAGCTGATATAGTTGCAAGGGGTGGTCCAATTCAATATTGAACCCTACGGATAAGACTGGGATGCCATTAAAGTTCATGTGCATGTAAAGATAAGCAACCCAATACTTCTGGTAATATAGTGTATATAATTTTCCAGAATTATGTAAGCACACTAACTTGGGGGTATATGTCCACAAAAAGAGGTTGGGCACTGTTATGCCCTGTACACACGATTGGTTTTACCGATGAAAACAGTCCGATGGACTTTTCATCGGACAAACCGATTGTGTATGGGCCCCATCGGTCTTTTTTCCATCGGTGAGAAAAAATAGAACATGTTTTAAATGTATCCGATACGATAGCAAATTCCGATCGTCTGTGTGGAACTCCATCGGAGAAAAAACCCACGCATGCTCAGAATCAAGTCGACGCATGCTCAGAAGCATTGAACTTTATTTTTCTCGGCTCGTCGGAGTGTTTTACGTGACGGCGTTTGGGACGGTCGGATTTTTGACTGATGGTGTGTAGGCAAGAGTGATGGAAGTCAGCTTCATCGGAATTCCGATGGAAAAATCCATCGGATTTGAATCCATAGGAAATCCGATCGTGTGTACAGGGCTTTAGGCTCTCAAGGTATCACATAGAACGTTGAACACATTGACCAAATATATCCAGATAATGTAATGTTCACACTGTCATCCAGGGATGCATATTTAAAGTCCCATATAATGTATGTGGTGGTTCTGTCAAAACTAGACATGTGCAAAAGGAAAAAATTGGTTTAGTTTTTTTTTTAAATTTGTTAATTAATTAATTTTGTTTAGTTGGATTCGTTAAATTAGTTTAAATTCGTTTTCGGAATTCGAAAATTCGGTTGCATTCGAAAATATTTCAACCAAATTCAAAGATATTTCTACCGGATTCGATAATATTTCAACCAAATTCGATAATATTTCAACCTGATTCGAAATTATTTCAAATTATTTAAACCGAATAGAAAAGATTATAATAAAATAGAAAAACAGAGCATAGACTAGAAAAACAATAGAACAGAATATATTCTATTTTATTCTATTCTGTTCTATTAACCACTTAACGACCGCCCACCGCCGATTTACGTCGGCAGAATGGCACGGACAGGCAGAATCACGTAGATCTACGTGATCGCCTTTGTGCAGTTGGGGGGTCCATCCGGACCCCCCTTCACTGCAGTGAGCGGCCGTTAAGTGTTCGGGAGCGATCAGGCATGAGGGGGCGGCCGCTCGATTCCGCCCCCCCCCTCGCGATCGCTCCCGGCCAATGAAATTGCTTCCTCCGCCATGTGATGTAAACACAGGCTGGAGGAAGTGATGTCATCTCCCTCGCCGCGGTCTTTTCGTTCCCGGCGCCGAGGAGTGAAGACAGAGGTTAGTGCTCCAACAGTCCACTGACACGTAGGTACACATAGGCACACAAATCACCCCCCAGTCACCCCCAGATCACCCCCCAGGTCACCCCAAAGCCCCCAATCACAGTGTCACTGATTGCAGTGATCATTTATTTTACTGATCACTGCATTTAGTGTCATCTGTGATTGTAAAAAGTTGCAAGGCAGTTAGGATTAGGCCCCTTTAGGTCCAGGGTAGCCCCTAACCCCCCTAATAAAGGTTTAACCCCTTGATCACCCCCCAGGTAACCCTTTCACCCCCTAACTTCAGCGTCACTAAGCAATTGTTTTTCCGATCGCTGTATTCGTGTCGCTGGTGTTTTAGATAGGCAGTTATTTTTTTTTAGGTTCGCCGCAGGTTTTTATTGGTGTCAGGTACCCCCATATTTAACCTAATAAAGGTTTTAACCCCCTGATTGCCCCTAGTTAACCCTTTCACCAGTGATCACCATATAAAGGTTACGGGTGACGCTGGTTGATTAGTTTGCTTTTTATAGCATCAGGGCACCCGCCGTATATAACCCAATAAAGGTTTAACCCCCCTGATCGCCCGGCGGGTGAGATCAATTAGGTTTTAGCGCCAGAGAGGGTCTGCGTCGCCCCAGGCAGTGTTAGGTTAGTGCCAGTAACGCTAACACCCACGCGCAAAGCATACACCCCCCTTAGTGGTATAGTATCTGATCAGATCTATACTAGCATCCCCAGCGGTTTAGGGTTCCCAAAAACGCAGTGTTAGAGGGATCAGCCCAGATACCTGCTAGTACCTGCGTTTAGCCCCTCCGCCCAGCCCAGCCCAGCCCACCCAATTGCAGTATCGATCGATCACTGTCACTTACCAAACACAACACACATAACTGCAGCGTTCGCAGAGACAGGCCTGATCCCTGCGATCGCTAACAGTTTTTTTGTAGCGTTTGATATATTTGCTGACGACAGTCAGGTGCTTTTTTTCCTGTGAATCTTACTAGTGTACCCCTAAATTTAGAGCCCAAAATGGCAAGACGAAGGTACACTAGTAGAGGCCTACGAGATTCTGAGCATGACAGATAGTGAAGAGGAGGTCACGTATCTGTCAGATTCAGGCTCAGAATATCTTCCCGTAGAAGACAGTGACGTCAGCGGCCCCACGTCAGATAGCTCTGACGACGAAGTTGAGGTCCATGCTAAGGTCAGGCGTACCCGATCCCGATCTTCTGAGGTTGTTGAGGAGCAAGAACCGCAGGTCTCTCGTATCATGGAGCAGAGTAGTACTAGCGACGCTATTCCTTCTGGTGAACTGGCAAGCACCAGCGGCCTAGTACAGCCTGGACGTACATCCAGCACTGCAGTAACACTTGGTGACGTGGCGAGTCCCATAAGTGCAGTTCAAGCTGGCGAGGTGGCAAGCACAAGTAGTGTCCCGCTGCCACCAAGAAGACAAAGGCAGGCCCGTCGTGCCCATACTGCCCTTCCTGCAGAATTCGCCTATCCTGATTGGGTCCCCACCACTTCTGCAGAACCCGTACTTCCCCCATTCACTGCCCAACCCGGTATTCAGGTGGAAACAGCTGATTTTATGCCAATCGATTTTTATTCGCTGTTTTTCACGGAAGATCTCTATAGATCTATTGTGGACCAGAGTAATTTATATGCTGGTCAATTTATCGCCGCTAACCCCCAGTTGCCTAAAATTGCCAGAAATTGGAAACCAATTACGGTTTCCGAATTTAAGACCTTTCTGGGCCTATCCCTCAACATGGGCACACATAAATTTCCGTCATTGCGTGCTTATTGGTCCACGCACCCAATTGACCACATGCCCGTGTTCTCTGCCTCCATGTCCAGGGCATGATACGAGCAGATTTTGCGGTTCATGCACTTCAACGACAATGAACTTTGTCGTCCACGTGGGGACCCTGAATACGACCGGCTCTATAAAATTCGGCCCCTCATAAACCACTTCAACGAACGTTTTGCAGCCTTGTTTACTCCCGATCAAGTTGTCTGCGTTGATGAGTCCCTGATTAAATTTTCTGGCCGCTTGTCTTTCAAGCAGTACCTTCCCAGCAAGCGTGCCAGATACGGGGTCAAGCTCTACAAGTTCTGTGACAGGGCAACAGGCTATGTAGTGAACTTTACGGTTTATGAGGGAAAAGACAGTCAGATTGAGTCGGTCAACTGCCCGGATTACATAGGGAGCGCTGGCAAGATAGTGTGGAACTTGGTGTCACCCTTATTCGGAAAGGGGTACCACTTGTATGTGGACAATTATTACACGAGCGTGCCACTGTTTAGTCACTTGTTTGATCATAAGATTGGAGCATGTGGCACCGTGCGACCTAATCGCCGGGGCTTTCCCCAGCGGCTTGTAGATGCCCGTCTTAGGCTGGGGGAGAGAGCCTGCTTGAAGTGTAATAACTTGCTCGCTATGAAGTGGAGGGACAATAAGAATGTTTTCCTTCTTACCTCCCTTCATGCAGACACGACAGTCCAAATTCGTACGGCGACTGGTGTTGTGGAGAAACCCCTCTGTGTCCACGAATATAACCAAAATATGGGAGGGGTGGACCTCAACGACCAGTTGATGGCGCCGTATCTAATTGACCGTAAGGCGAGACGCTGGTACAAAAAAGTGTCTCTATCATTATTCCAATTGGCTTTGCTGAACGCTCATGTGCTATACAGAGCTTCAGGCGGGACGTTATCTCTTCTAAAATTCCAGAATGAGATAGTCACAGAACTCCTGTATCCAGGCGGTTCTGCACCTCACCATCCCCAACCAAATGCAGTAAGCCGGCTGCATGAGAGGCATTATTCGTATGTCCTCCCGAGTACCCCTACCCAAAGCCACCCCCAAAAAAGATGTCGTGTCTGTAGCAAGCGCGGATTTAGGCGTGACACCCGTAGTTTTTGTCCACTCTGTCCTGACAAGCCTGGTCTTTGCCAAGGTGAATGTTTTGAACGCTACCACTCAAAAGTGAAGTTTTAGCGTAGGGTACAGCATTTCACAGACTAGGACACACTTACACAGGGTCTCCCAAGATGCCATTACATTTTGAGAGACCCGAACCATTACAGTTGTAAAGTTACAAAAAAAAGTGTAAAAAAGAAAAAAAAAAACGTAAAAAACAAAACACAAAAAAAATATAAAATAAAAAAAACAAAAATAGTTGTCATTTTATTGTTCTCTCTCTCTCTATTTTCTCTCTATTGTTCTGCTCTTTTTTACTATATTCTATTCTGCAATGTTTTATCATGCTTGCTTTTCAGGTATGTAATTTTTTGTTTTCAGGTGCGCCATTCAACTGCAGCGCGGAATTATTTATCTTGACAGCAACAGCGTTTGCTCCCACGATACATAAAGCCGTGACTCCAATGCTGTAGGAGGTGATTTCACCACCACAGTTAAAAAAAAGAGCATATATGCCGAAGCATGGGGGCAGCAGGGGCGGAGGAGCGATTTTGCTCCTAATGCCGCGTACATACGGTCGAAATTCCGACCGTGTGTACGCGGCATAACTTTTTTGCGGGAGGATGCCCCCATGCTTCGGCATATATATATTTTAGGCACAGGTTGCGTTAAAACATTTTTTTATTTTTTACTAGGTTTTGTTTTGGTATTTGCTTTGCAGGTATGGCATGGTAAGGTCTTACTGTTGTACTGTAATGTTACTTTGTTTTAATGTTAACCACCATTTGCTTAGCAGGTACGCCATTCAGTTGCAGCGCGGATCTATTTATCTTGACAGCAACAGCGTTTGCTCCCACGATACATAAAGCCGTGACTCCAACGCTGTAGGAGGTGATTTCACCACCACAGTTAAAAAAAAGAGCATATATGCCGAAGCATGGGGGCAGCAGGGGCGGAGGAGCGATTTTGCTCCTAATGCCGCGTACATACGGTCGAAATTCCGACCGTGTGTACGCGGCATAACTTTTTTGCGGGAGGATGCCCCCATGCTTCGGCATATATATATTTTAGGCACAGGTTGCGTTAAAACATTTTTTTATTTTTTACTAGGTTTTGTTTTGGTATTTGCTTTGCAGGTATGGCATGGTAAGGTCTTACTGTTGTACTGTAATGTTACTTTGTTTTAATGTTAACCACCATTTGCTTAGCAGGTACGCCATTCAGTTGCAGCGCGGATCTATTTATCTTGACAGCAACAGCGTTTGCTCCCACGATACATAAAGCCGTGACTCCAACGCTGTAGGAGGTGATTTCACCACCACAGTTAAAAAAAAGAGCATATATGCCGAAGCATGGGGGCAGCAGGGGCGGAGGAGCGATTTTGCTCCTAATGCCGCGTATATACGGTCGAAATTCCAACGGAGGCTTATCCGTGGAAAAGTCCGACCGTGTGTACGCGGCATAACCTTTTATGCCGCGTACATACGGTCGAAATTCCGACGAAGGCTTGACCGTGTGTACGCGGCATAACTTTTTTGCGGGAGGATGCCCCCATGCTTCGGCATATATGCCCATCATTAGAAGTGGGTGGATGAAGGGAGGTATTCTAATGGTGGGCATACCCACCAATCAATCTCTTTTTTTCGTTCAGCCAATAGGCTGTATGAAAAAAAAGATTACAATACATGTCCAACAAGGACCAGCAACGTACTGGTATGTTGCTGGACTTTGAATGTTTATACCAGAATGATGCCTGCGGGTTTAGGTATCATCTTGGTATCATTCTTTTCAGCCAGCAGCCGGCTTTTATGTAAAAGCAATTCTAGCAGATAATTAGCCTCTAGACTGCTTTTACAAGCAGTGGGAGGGAATGTCCCCCCCCCCGGATATAAAAAGCGCCATTGGGAAATTGGGAAAGCATTTTATCACACCGATCTTGGTGTGGTCAGATGCTTTGAGGGCAGAGGAAAGATCTAGGGTCTAACCCCCCAATTTTTTTCAAAAAAAGAGTACCTGTCACTACCTATTGCTATCATAGGGGATATTTACATTCCCTGAGATAACGATAAAAATGGTAAAAAAATAAAATATGGAAGGCACAGTTTAAAAATAAAATAAAAAAGCCAAATAAATAATAAAAAAAAAAAATAAAAATAAAAAAAAAAAGCACCGCTGTCGGTCTAGCGTCATATGTAAACAGCAATTGCATCATGCATGTGAGGTATCACCGCGAAGGTCAGATCGAGGGCAGTCCTTTTAGCAGTAGACCTCCTCTGTAAATCTAACGTGGTAACCTGTAAAGGCTTTTAAATGCTTTTAAAAATGAATGTAGTTTTGTCGCCGCTGCGCGTTTGTGCGCAATTTTAAAGCATGTCGTGTTTGTTATCCATGTACTCGGCCTATGATCATCTTTTTTATTTCATCAAACATTTGGGCAATATAGTGTTTTTTAGTGCATTAAAAATAAAAAAAGTGTGTTTTTCCCCCAAAAAATGCGTTTGAAAAATCGCTGCGCAAATACTGTGTGGAAAAAAAATGCAACACCCACTATTTTAATCTGTAGGGCCTTTGCTTTAAAAAAATATATAATGTTTGGGGGTTCAACATAATTTTCTTGCAAAAAAAAAATTTCTTTCATGTAAACAAAACGTGTCAGAAAGGGCTTTGTCTTCAAGTGGTTAGAAGAGTGGATGATGTGTGACATAAGCTTCCTAATGTTGTGCATAAAATGCCAGGACAGTTCAAAACCCCCCCAAATGACCCCATTTTGTAAAGTAGACACCTCAAGCTATTTGCTGAGAGGCATGTTGAGCCCATTGAATATTTTTTTTTTTTGTCCCAAGTGATTGAATAATGACCAAAAAAAAAAAAAATGTACAAAAAGTTGTCACTAAATTATATATTGCTCAAACATGCCATGGGCATATGTGGAATTACACCCCAAAATACATTCTGTTGCTTCTCCTGAGTACGGGGATACCACATGTGTGGGACTTTTTGGGAGCCTAGTCGCGTACGGGACCCCAAAAACCAAGCACCGCCTTCAGGATTTCTATGGGTGTAAATTTTTGATTTCACTCCTCACTGCCTATCACAGTTTCGGAGGCCATGGAATGCCCAGATGGCACAAAACCCCCCCAAATGACCCCATTTTGGAAAGTAGACACCCCAAGCTATTTGCTGAGAGGTATGTTGAGTATTTTGCAGATCTCGCTTTTTGTCACAAAGTTTTGAAAATGTAAAAAAAGAAAAAAAAAAGAAAAAAAAATGTCTTTCTTAATTTTCAAAAACAAATGAGAGCTGTAAAATACTCACCATGCCTCTCAGCAAATAGCTTGGGGTGTCTACTTTCCAAAATGGGGTCATTTGTGGGGGTTTTGGGCTATTTTGACATTTTATGGCCTTCAAAACTGTGATAGGTAGTGAGGAGTGAAATCAAAAATTTATGCCCTTAGAAACCTTGAAGGCGGTGCTTGGTTTTTGGGGTCCCGTACGCGGCTAGGCTCCCAAAAAGTCCCACACATGTGGTATCCCCGTACTCAGGAGAAGCAGCAGAATGTATTTTGGGGTGTAATTTCACATATAACCATGGCATGTGTGAGCAATATATCATTTAGTGACAACTTTTTGTACATTTTTTTTTTCTTTTTGTCATTATTCAATCATTTGGGACAAAAAAAAATATTCAATGGGCTCAACATGCCTCTCAGCAAATAGCTTGGGGTGTCTACTTTCCAAAATGGGGTCATTTGGGGGGGTTTTGTGCCATCTTGGCATTTTATGGCCTTCAAAACTGTGATAGGTAGTGAGGAGCGAAATCAAAAATTTATGCCCTTAGAAACCTTGAAGGCGGTGCTTGGTTTTTGGGGTCCCGTACGCGGCTAGGCTCCCAAAAAGTCCCACACATGTGGTATCCCCGTACTCAGGAGAAGCAGCAGAATGTATTTTGGGGTGTAATTTCACATATGCCCATGGCATGTGTGAGCAATATATCATTTAGTGACAACTTTGTGCAAAAAAAAACAGTTTGTCATATTCCCGCAACCTGTGGCAAAATATAAAATATTCCATGGACTCAACATGCCTCTCAGCAAATAGCTTGGGGTGTCTACTTTCCAAAATGGGGTAATTTGGGGGGGTTTTGTGGTATTTTGGCATTTTATGGCCTTCGAAACTGTGATAGGTAGTGAGGAGTGAAATCAAAAATTTACGCCCTTAGAAATCCTGAAGGCGGTGCTTGGTTTTTGGGGCCCTGTACGCGGCTAGGCTCCCAAAAAGTCCCACACATGTGGTATCCCCGTACTCAGGAAAAGCAGCAGAATGTATTTTGGGGTGCAATCCCACATATAACCATGGCATGTGTGAGCAATATATCATTTAGTGACAACTTTTTGTACATTTTTTTTTTTTTTTGTCATTATTCAATCATTTGGGACAAAAAAAAAAATATTCAATGGGGTCAACATGCCTCTCAGCAAATAGCTTGGGGTGTCTACTTTCCAAAATGGGGTCATTTGGGGGGGTTTTGTGCCATCTTGGCATTTTATGGCCTTCAAAACTGTGATAGGTAGTGAGGAGTGAAATCAAAAATTTATGCCCTTAGAAACCTTGAAGGCGGTGCTTGGATTTTGGGGTCCCGTACGCGGCTAGGCTCCCAAAAAGTCCCACACATGTGGTATCCCCGTACTCAGGAGAAGCAGCAGAATGTATTTTGGGGTGTAATTTCACATATGCCCATGGCATGTGTGAGCAATATATCATTTAGTGACAACTTTGTGCAAAAAAAAAAAAAGTTTGTCATATTCCCGCAACTTGTGGCAAAATATAAAATATTCCATGGACTGAACATGCCTCTCAGTAAATAGCTTGGGGTGTCTACTTTCCAAAATGGGGTCATTTGGGGGGGTTTTGTGCTATTTTGGCATTTTATGGCCTTCGAAACTGTGATAGGTAGTGAGGAGTGAAATCAAAAATTTGCGCCCTTAGAAATCCTGAAGGCGGTGCTTGGTTTCCGGGGTCCCGTACGTGGCTAGGCTCCTAAAAAGTCCCACACATGTGGTATCCCCGTACTCAGGAGAAGCAGCAGAATGTATTTTGGGGTGCAATTCCACATATAACCATGGCATGTGTGAGCAATATATCATTTAGTGACAACTTTTTGTAATTTTTTTTTTTTTGTCATTATTCAATCACTTGGGACAAAAAAAAAAAATATTCAATGGGCTCAACATGCCTCTCAGCAATTAACTTGGGGTGTCTACTTTCCAAAATGGGGTCATTTGGGGGGGGTTTTGTACTGCCCTGCCATTTTAGCACCTCAAGAAATGAGATAGGCAGTCATAAATTTAAAGCTGTGTAAATTTCAGAAAATGTACCCTAGTTTGTAAACGCTATAACTTTTGCGCAAACCAATAAATATACGCTTATTGACATTTTTTTTACTAAAGACATGTGGCTGAATACATTTTGGCCTAAATGTATGACTAAAATTGAGTTTATTTGATTTTTCTTATAACAAAAAGTAGAAAATATCATTTTTTTTCAAAATTTTCGGTCTTTTTCTGTTTATATCGCAAAAAATAAAAATCGCAGAGGCAATCAAATACCATTAAAAGAAAGCTCTATTTGTGGGAAGAAAAGGACGCAAATTTCATTTGGGTACAACATTGCATGTCCGCACAATTTACAGTTAAAGCAGCGCAGTGCCGAATCCCAAAAACAGGCTTGGTCCTAATGGCCCGAAATGGTCCGGGGCTTAAGTGGTTAAAATCGAAATCATTATATACTAAATTCGAATTTCGGAAGATGGTTATAAATATATAGCGATACACTCAGCTTAAGAGGGCTGCTTGTTTGTTTTGGGCCTTGTAATGCACTGCTGTCAACCCCTGGCAATCAGCTCTAACCTCTCGTGGCACAGTTAGGAAAGGGGGAGGATGGTATAACTGTACTATATCTATACTGTTATATGGCACAACCCCTTTATCCCAGCACAGTAATTGACACTGACAACCAAATTACTTAACTATAACTTTTTACTATTGGTAAAAGTATAAAAGGTCATTTGTAAACAATATCTCATGCAGATCCCTGCAATATAGGTGTACACATTAAAAGGGTATAACATTCATTAATGCAATGACAATATAATAACCCTGCTGCAGCTATCCTCCCTTGTGAGCAAAAAAAATGGCGCCCAGCAATGTCCTATACCACCCAGTCAGGCCTGACTATAACTTGGGGTATAGTTTGTAAAAGAATCTTCGCTAGCAACTCTCGGTGGTGCACATAAAGAACAAACTGTAATCCAAAGGGGGGTAGCGAATGATCGCTAACTTGGCAAGGCGGGAGAGACTAATAGACTCAGTTCAGCAGACAGTCTCTCCGAAGTATAACTGTGATAAATGATGGGCCTAGGCAAAGTTAATAGGCAACAAAGTTACTTAGATGCGGTTCTGAGCTGGCGCTCTCTCACCCAGACCGGACCAACTTCTGTCCGGTTCCTCCGCTACTGTGAGTTGCTTCACAGTGCCCACGATGCGCCAGGTCTTCGGTCCTCCAGAAGATGGTGGAACCTCAGGTGGATCGGATGCTCTGCAGGCTCCTTGGTGGAGCGGAAGGCTCTCTGGAACAATGCAAGGTCCAGGCTTCAGGCCTTGCACGCACAGCAGGTAAGTGCAGGGATCCTCTTGCAGGGAGGGCGGCATCCAAAGAGAAAGAGAGAGGCCATTCCTCTCCCTTTTAAAGTCCACCCCAGCAGTTCTTGCGCAGGGAAATGCACCCTGGGTGCCTCAAAGCGTGCTGGGAACTGTAGTTTTGTGGGTGAAAACGATACCCCGCTAAAAATATATATATATTTTTTTTTTCCGACAATCGAATTTCGTATAGAATGAATTCGAATTTGAATAGCAAAGATTAGAATAGAAATAGAAAATAGACTAGAAAACAATAGCACAGAATAGAATATAGATACTATTTCATTTTTTTTTTGCAGATTACTATTTGTTTCCATAAGATCTCCTGCAGACTATTAGCATCTATTTATTTTTTTAGCAGATCTCTTGTAGACTATTAACAGCCATTTCACTTTTTTTTGCAGATCTCCTGCAGACTATTAGTATCTATTTCATTTTTTTTTTGCAGTTTACAATTTTTTTCCATCAGATCTCCTGCAGTATAGTAACATCTATTTCATTTTTTTGCAGATCTCCTCCAGACTATTAGCATCTATTTCATTTTTATTTTCTTTTGTTTTTTTGCACTAGAGCAGCCATTTCCTTTATTTCAGCAGATCTCCTGCAGACTATTAGCATCTATTTCATTTTTTTTTTACATTTTACTATTTATTTCCATCAGATCTCCTGCAGACTATTAGCATTTATATATATTTTTTGCAGATCTCCTGCAGACTATTAGTATCTATTTCATTTTTCTTTTCTTTTTTCTTTTTTTGCATTAGATCAGCCGTTTCCTTTATTTCAGCAGATCTCCTGCAGACTATTAGTATCTAATTCATTTTCTCATCAGATCTGCAGACTATAAGCATCTATTTCATATTTTTTTTGCAGGTCTCCTGCAAACTATTAGCAGCCATTTCCCTGTGTATAGAGATATAAGCGGTGATGATGTATCTCTTGTTGTCTCTTCCTCAAACCGTTCCTCCATTCATAAATGAAATAGATGCTAATAGTCTGCAGGAGATCTGCTGGAAATAAAGTGTGGGGGATGGATGGAGATGCTGAGCTCTGATTGGATGGTGTATGGAGGTGATTGTCTCTCTATAGAGGGAGGAGGGGGGGAGGTGATGAAATCACACAGTATTTATATATTTATAAAACCATCTCCCGAAATTCGAATTTTGTATGGAATGAATTCAAATTCGAATCGAAAAGATTAGAATAGAATTGAAAATATTGGAAAGAATCGAATAGAAAAACAATAGAACAGAATAGAATAAAATTCAATATATATATTACATTTTATTCTATTCTGTTCTATTGTTTTTCTAGTCTATTTTCTATTTCTATTCTAATCTTTTCTAATTGGAATTCATATTCATTTAATACGAAATTCGAATGTCGGAACATGGTTTGGTTATATATACATATATATATATATATATATATATATATATATATATATATATATATATATATATAATAGTCTATATATGTATAAATATTTTTTCAGATTTTTTCTATTGTTTTTTTTAATGATATTGTGTTCTATTAGTTTTTAATATTTTCTATTCAAATTTGATTCAATTCTATATGAAATTAGAATTTTGGAAAATGGTTATAGATATATATATATATATATATATATATTTATATATATTTATAAAACTATCTTCCGAAATTTGAATTTCGTATAGAATGAATTCAAATTCGAATTGAAAAGATTAGAATAGGATCGAAAATATTGGAAAGAATCTAATAAGATCTCCTGCAGACTATTAGCATCTATTTAATTTTTTTTGCAGATCTCCTGCAGACTATTAGTATCTATTTTGTTTTCTCACCAGATCTCCTGCAGACTATTAGCATCTATTTCTTGTTTTAGCATATCTCCTGTAGACTATTAACAGCCATTTCACGTCTTTTTTTGCAGATCTCCTGCAGACTATTAGCATCTATTTCTTATTTTTTTTCTTTGCAGATTACTATTTATTTCCATCAGATCTCCTGCAGTATATTATAATCTATTTCATTTTTTTGCAGATCTCCTGAAGACTATTAGCATCTATTTAATTTTTCTTTTCTTTTTCTTTTTTTTTTGCATTCGAGCAGCCATTTCCTTTATTTCAGCAGATCTCCTGATATATAATAGGGTTAGGGTTAGGTTAACCCTAACCCTAATATTTATTCGAATTTCATATAGAATGATTTTGAATTAGAATAGAAAAGATTAGAATAGAATAGAAAAGAATAGAATAGAAAAACAATAGAACAGAATAGAACAAAATATAATATATGTTTTTCTAGTTTATTATTTTCTATTATTTTCTGTTCTAATCTTTTCTATTCAAATTCGATTTCATTCTATACGAAATTCGAATTTCGGAAAATGGTTAGATATATATATATATAATAGGGTTAGGGTTAGGGTTAGAATGATTTTGAATTAGAATAGAAAAGATCAGAATAGAATAGAAAATAGAAAAGAATAGGATAGAATAGAAAAACAATTTTCTAGTTTATTATTTTCTATTCTAATCTTTTGTATTCAAATTCGAATTCATTCTATCCAAAATTCGAATTTCGGAAGATGGTATATACACACACATATATATTATATATTTTTTTCTGTTCAGCTTTGTTTTTTTCTGCTATTCTTTTCTATTCTATTCTAATCTTTTCTATTCAAATTCGAATTTCGGAAGGTGTTATTTATATATATATATATATATATATATATATATAGATTTCTATTCTGTTCTATTGTTTTCTATGCTATTATTTTCTAATATTTTTTATTCTAATCTTTTCTATTTGAACTATATGAAATTCAAATTTCGGAAGATGTTTTTTTTTTATATATTATATCTTTTTCTGTTCTGTTCTAGTGTTTTTCTAGTCTAGTTTTTTCTATTCAAATCTTTTCTATTCAAATTCATTCTATACAATTTGGAACTTCAGAAGCCATCTTCCGAAATTCGAATTTTGTATAGAATGAATTCGAATTTGAATAGAAAAGATTAGAATAGAATAGAAAAACAATAGAACAGAATAAAAAATATATATATATATATATATATATATATTATATTTTATTCTATTCTGTTCTATTGGTTTTTCTATTGTTTTTCTATTCTCTTCTATTTTAGTTTCCATTGTTTTGAATTATTTTCCAATCTATTCTTGAATTCAAATTTAAACTATTTGAATTTCGGAAGACAGTCATGTTCTATTTTATTACATTCTATTAAATTCTATTCTATTATTTTCTATTCTTTTTTTTATTCTATTGCTTTATTGTTTTATATTCTATTTTATTGTATTTTTTAGAAAATCGATTTCTATTTTTTCTAATTCGATTCAAATTTGTTTTCAAATTCGATTTGAATTTGTTTCTAATTCGATTCAAATTTGCTTCAAATTTGTTTCGGTTTTTTCGGATTTGTTTAAATTCGTTACATTTGTAATTCGGAAATTCGGATGCATCCAAATTTTTCGAATAATGAAAAATTTGTCAGAATTTCAATTTGGAACGAAACGAAATGCATGTGTCTAGTCAAAACTACTAACAGAAGTTCGCCTGAACCTTTGCCATTGGGCTTTCTGATGGACATTTACTAGTTTGGCGGAAGCTAAACATCATGTATAATAGGGGTATTAGTTGCGCTATTAAACATTATAGCTTCCCACTGTCAATGATTGGTTCACATGGGTGTAGGTGGTAGATTTTTCAAGGTGCTGGTCTGAAGAAAAGAAGAGATTGATGGGTTATGGACACAATTGATTATGTTCATATTTGATGTACTATGGACACAAATAGATCACAGATTTTATTTTTATTTTGTACACTTTGTTTTGGATTGTATGGACACAGTTCTTTTATTATCTGGTCCATATTGTTTTTCCATGACTAAGGACTCACTTTGATATGTATAACATATATGTTTGTGGTGTATATGTGTGTGTATATATATATATATATATATATATATATATATATACATATATATATATATATATATATATACACATATACATATATGAATTATTTATGATTTTATTATTTATTTGGTACATAATGAAATATGTACTAGATTTTAGGTTTATTTATTATTTATTACTTTGATACACTATATGAAATTTGCACTAGATTATTATTTGTTTGTAAACACATTTAATTGATTAGTAAGTATAATTGAAGGAACACTACACACTTTTTGGCTTTTAGTTTTTACACAGTTGTTTTTCTGTGTGAAGGGTATGAAAAATATTTGGTGTTGTTTACTGCTCAGTGAAATACTGTATATTTAAAAACAACATGAGGTCCATCCCTCAAATTCTATACAAAACCCTTATGTAGGTTTGGTATGTGTTTTATGAAAGAACCCAACACAAAAATATAAAAAAATGCCCCACAAAAATTCATACCAGATCCTTATCCGAGCATGCAACCTGGCAAGCTAGGGAATAGAGGTGGGGACAAGCATTTGCCCCCACCCCCCAAACCATAGCAAGGGTGTATCCCAGTGAGGTCATCAAGCATATATTGATGTGTCCATATTTGGTCAATGCATTGAGCCAGGAGACTCCACCCCTTTGTATATATCGGCTGTCATTCACTGGACCTGTCATCCAATGGGAGTGAAACAATGAGACCTAATATGTAGGTGAAAAGTATTTGTTCTTTTGGCAAGTCAGTATACTTTGGCCATCATATTTGACATGGATCTACATTACTAGACAATTTGATTGATGGTGGATGTACACCTTTTTTATTTTATTAAAGGACTTGTCAAAAACTATCTTTTTTTTTTATTATGTACATTTTTTGTCAAGTTAAAAACACTTCCGTGACATACGATATACGTAATATAGTACGATGGATGGTACTCAAAGAGGGTGAAGTCAAGCAGAATTTTAAAGGTGAAAGCTCCTAAATCATCTGAACTAAATAATTATTTGTTTTTTAGTGTTTGTTATAATTCAGCACTGTTAGGGTTTTTAGCATTGTTGGTAAAGTATGTGTCCACTCAAGGGGGCATGTTTTCTTGTATATAAAATAATTAGTATCCTCTCTTTACTGATCTCATCAACAGACACCTCATAGAACCCCCCAAACAAGCAACAAACAAGCAAACATCCAGACCACACACCATGCATGAATGTCACCTTGAAAGGCACAACAGGATGGAATAAATGGAACCCCACAATTCTTGTTTTTTTTAGGTACTTATATAGCGCCGGCAATTTACACAGGGCTTTACATACACATTGTACAATTACATCAGTCCCTGGCTTCAAGGAGCTTACAATCTAAGGTCCCTAACTTACATTCATACATACTAGGGCCAATTTATACAGGATCCAATGGACCAAGGAGCTACCATGTCTTTGGAGTGTGGGAGGAAACCGGAGTAACGGGAGGAAACCCACACAGGCACAGGCTGAACATCCACAGCTGTTTGCATACACATGTGACCCCTGCCACAAGAATCCACTGATTCTTGCTGCTGGACTTTCCTGAATGCACATATTTGCCCACGTTAGGGAGGCCTTTGTGTATTGAAAACATAATTTTCAATAATAAAAATAAGCAAAAAATGCATGATGATGATAATACTGTATCTGCTATGCTTCCATATATTGAGCCTTTGCTAAGACATGTTATAGTTTATATGTATGTAAATAAAGTTGTTTTTGTTGTTATATCTCAATGCAGCCCCTAGAACCAGAAATAATCTATCCCTCCAGGATAAGTATTGCCTCAGGCGAAGTACGCTTTATACCTTATAGTATATTCTTGCTTATATATGAAATGGTTGCTGCAGTAAACAACATTATTTCTACAGTAAATAACTTTATTGCAGTGATAAATCTAGGGAATGCATGTAGCTGGGATTATGAGATCATAAAAAATTATCTATTGTGTGATGTTTAATCTCACCTGTCCTTCTTCTGGTGATTCTATATTGCATTTGTTATAATCAGTGCTGTTAGAATGTGGGAAATGTTGAATTTGCAGGACTGCAAACCAATGCAAGGCATCTGTGGGTTCCATAATCACCACATGTTAAGAGTTTAGCTAAATGAAATATACTTAATGCATGTACATTGAAAAGGATTAACACACAGGCTTTGGTATATGGTTTACAGTCCTATAATAATATCAATGTGGTTTTAAAGATATGACAAATGAAATACTGAATCAAATTAAAGGGTTTTTACGGGTATTCTAAATAAAACATGGAATGGTTCCAATCCCTGTTATTATTTTTTTATTATTATTTGCAATCAGATTTTTCCAGTATCTTGTAAATTTACAGAAATACTTTTTATTGGTGAGATATGCTCAAAATCAATAGTTCTTCCATTCTTGTGTAAAAATCAAAGCTGTGATTACCAGTTATCATCTGGCCTATAGACAAATGACGGTTGGGCGGGACATTATTCATTCCGGGTAGACGTCATATGATGTCCTCCCGAAATGTGCCTTATGTGCCCCCCACAGGCTGTGCTGCAGCGCAATCTGTCAATGATAGATCATTGTACAAGGCTGCTGCTGGTATCATGTGATCACTGTGACCAACCACAGCAGATCACATGACAATTGTAAACAATGAATGGCTTCCATTCATGCCATTCAATGTGTACAATACATAATGTATACATTGTGTTGCTAGCTGTGATTGGTCACAGTGATCACATGCTACAGACAGGGCCAATAAGAGCCCATCTGTACCATGTGATTAGCTGTGGCCAATCACAGCTAATCACAACAATGCACACTGAATGAATCAATCAATCAATTTCATTCAGGAAAAATGGTTGCTTATAAAAGTGAAATTCACAGCAGTATGTGGTCCTCCAGCTGTTGCGGGACTACAAGTCCCATCATCCCTCTGCCTTTGGGAGTCATGCTTGTAAATGTCAGCCTTGCAATGCCTCATGGGAATTGTAGTTTTGCAACAGCTGGAGGTCCACAGGTTGAGCACCCATGGAATACAGAGTACAGCGAGAAGGCATACAAAGTACAGCAATATGTGATGTGTACTGAACAGTGTAGGGCAGCCTTTCACAACCTTTCCAACACAGAAGAACCCTTGAAATAACTTCTCGGTCTGGAACCCCTGCTTAGAATGACTATATCCACAACTCATGATACATTAGGTAATTAGTAGACTTGTGCACAAAGGGAAAAATGTGTTTAGTTTCGGTTTGTTTCTTGTGCACAACGGAAAAATTTGTTTAGTTTTGGTTCGTTTCTTTTCGGTCCTGTTGATTCGTAATAGTTCGTAATTTTGCTAGATGGGATTTTTCGTGTTCGGACTAATTCGTACTTTCGGTAGAGTACATTGTTTTTCGTTGATTCTGGACACAACTCCTACTTTCGTAACTTTTTTTGGGTTAGTTGATTCGTAATTTTCCGTGTCTCTCTCACAACGACGCTGCCTATTATGCCTAAAGTGCTTCGAATGGATTTGTACTTTTCTAAATACATAGCGGTTATTTGTAATGATTCGAAATCTCGTATTTTACTTTCGTTTTTTACATGCAGCTATAGCCTCTGCCCCTGTACACCATTTTGAGAGGGAGATCAGCATGGTGAGGGAGAAGCAGAGAGCAGAGCAGAGTGTTATTGTGCTTCGAATGCATTCGTACATTCGTAACTTTTTCCATAACGAATTATGCATTCGGGCATTCGCTATTTGCGATTATAATTTATTTCGGATTCGGTTTTAATCGTAATTGCTTTGTTCGGAAATTCGAATGCTTCCGAATGTCCGAAAGTTGCTAAATTCGGACCAATTTCTATTCGTTACGAAACGAATTGCACAAGCCTAGTAATTAGGTCATTAGGTCAGTGGCCATGGTCAGTGGGAAGAATGCTCCTTACACTTGTAGTCATTAGGAAGAATTATCCCCTTGCGAATAGCTAAAAAGATCAATGTGTCAGTGGCAACTTATCTGAAAGGCAGACATTGCTCATTGTTCATGGAACCCCTAGCAACCTTTGGAGGAACCCTAGTTTAGAAATCATGGGGTAGAGGATAGGTTACCTTTAACAATCGATTTGCCAATAAATTAACTGTAAGCTGGCTATCTCTTTTTTTTTAATCAAATATTCTTTATTTCTTTTTCCACATATTCAAAACATACTTACATCCATTTTCCCCATATACCACAATACACATGTAAATTTGTCAAGTATAAAAACCCACCTTGTCCCTTCTTCTCAACCGCGCAACCACACAACCTCCCCCCTCCCTGTCAGCTCATCCCCCACCCACCCCCAAACGTGTCTCCACTTCTATCCATTTTTTCCACATATTATTAAATTTGTTTTTGTTTCCTCTTTTTATATATACAAATTCTTCTTTTGCAACTGTGTCATCTATCACTCTCCTCCATTCTGTCACTGTAGGGGGATTTTCCGCTTGCCACTTCTGCGCAATAATTTTCCTTCCCTGAAATAGACATCTTGTTATTGCTATTCGTTCGTCTTCCAGCAGTCCCCTTTCCTCCAAGAGACCCAATACACATAGCCTGGCTTCTGGTTGTAGAGATGTCGCAAACACAACGTTTATTTTTTCGACTATTTGCTTCCAGTATTGATATAACTTGGGGCATCTCCAAACAATGTGTATTAGGTCTCCCCTTTTGTCCCCACATCTCTGACATCTCGCGTCCGGCCTCCTGCCAAACTGGAACATCCTTTGAGGCGTGTAGTACGCTCTGTATATCAAAAAAAGGTGGGACATTATTTGAGAAGATGACAATGACACTCTAGGTCCCATTGCCAATATTCGCTCCCATTGTTCCTGCGAAAATGGGCCCACATCTCTCTCCCATTTAACCTTATTTTTACTATTTCCTCCCCCTGGTCAGCTCTTTCTAGGGAATCATACATGTCTGAAATTGCCCCTTTAGACGCCTCTGAGTTTACTAGTTTGTGGAGAAGGGGCATGTCATTCCATTCCGGTGGGCTCTGTCCAAACTGCGCGTCCAACGCGTGCCTAACCTGCAAATATCTGTAAAAAGATCTGTTTCTTGAAATGGTTTTATTTTTCCTGCCTTAAAGAGTTGTGCCAGTAGATGTATCCCCAATATATCCCACTCCTCAACCTTCCCCGTAGCTTTAAGTTCCTGCAGGTTTTTATTGTCCCATATGGGAGAGAATTCAGAGAATCCCCTATATCCCAGGATCCTCTTGACCTCTTTCCAACATTTTACCATCAATTGAGCTGTAAGGCATTTAGAACAAAAAGAGTCAGCCTCCACTGCCTCTACTTCTGTATCATGGCATGTGTCATTCAAAATGAACCCCTTTGCTATTTCCCTTCCTGCCGTTCGGTTACTGCACCTCATATACTGCGCTTGGGCCGCTAAAAAATAGTGGTTCAGAAGGGCCAGTCCCCCCTTCTCTTTTGGTTGTTGTAGGGCTCGGAGGCTGATCCTTGCCGCTCCATTCCTCTAAATCAGTTTCCTGAACACCCCATCTATTTTCTTAAACCACTGTCTCGGTATCCATACTGGGGAGTTGTGAAGAACATATAAGATTTGCGGCATCCATACCATTTTTACCAGGTTGCTCCTTACAGCCACTGAAAGAGGAAGCTTATTCCAAACCCTGCATTTTTGTCTAAGCTTTGTCAACAGTCGTACTAAGTTTCAGGCTATGTACTGCCCTGGGTCCCTTGTTATGTTTATTCCTAAATATCTCATTTGGGCCACCACTTTCACTTGATCTATCTGCCCTATCAGTGGATCTATTGGCAAAAGGGCTGATTTATCCCAGTTAATTGTCAGCCCAGAGAATTTACCAAATTCCCCTATTATGTCTATTGCCATCTCCAATGAGGCTTGTGTGTCCCCTAGGAAAAGCAATACGTCATCCGCGTACATAGCCACCTTCTCCTCTCTCAGTCTCCTCTTGAAACCCTTTATTCCCGGGGATGCCCTTATAGCAATAGCCAGTGGTTCCATGTCAAGGGTGAAAAGAAGGGGTGACAACAGGCATCCCTGCCTTGTCCCTCTCGCCAATTGGAACCAGTCTGAACATTCACCATTTATCCTTACCTTTGCCCTGGGACTTTCATACAATATTTTAATCCATTGGATAAAATTGAGGCCAAACTGAAACTCTAACAGAACTTTCCAAAGGTAATGTCACTCAAGGCTGTCAAACGCCTTAGTAGCATCCAAGAATAAAATTGCTCTTGACCCTTCTACTTCTGTTGGCAACTGAGTATTTAGAAATGCTCTTCTTATATTAGAGCTGGTGGACCTGCCTGGGATAAATCCCGTCTGGTCCGGGTGTACCAGCTTTGAGACTATTTTATTTAACCTCATTGCCAATATTTTTGCCAGGAGTTTGACATCTGCACACAGAAGAGATATTGGTCTATATGAGGCCGCCTCCAGTTGATCTTTCCCTTCTTTAAACAATACTATAATTGTTGCTTCCGTCATAGATGTGGGTAACTTCCCTTCCTCGGCTGCCCAGTTAAATACCTCCAGGAGTCCTGGAAGCAGAGTCCCCATAGGTTTTATATATATATATATATTTTTTTTTTAAACTCAATTTTATTGAGGATTTTACATATGTAACAGGTAATAAAACAAACAGTGAATATTGTATAGTTATACAGGCAGCATTAAAGTCATTACATCAATGGAGGGTCCACCTAGTGTTGGGAGTCAGCTAGGTGAAAGGTCATTCATGGGGGTATGCAGTTGGGGTGTTTAATCCAAAGGTCCCAGTTCTTTTGGAATCTAGGGAGTTGTAAGTGTGCTTTGGCGTGCATAAATTCCATTAGGCAATGGTTGTTCAAGAGGGCAGTTATTTCCGTGGTAGAGGGGGGGTTGGGAGATTTCCAAGTCTTGGCAATAGCCAGGCATGTTGCAATGAGTACATGGGAGACAACCGTGCGTGAAGAGCGAGGCCAAAGTTCCATGTCTAGGCCTAATAGTACCATTTGCGGTGTAAGGGGCACAGGGTCCGGAAAAATGGAATGGAGGAGTTTGGAGAGCTTAGTCCACAATGTTGTGATGATTGGGCAGTCCCACCATATGTGAAGTGGGGTCCCTGGGAATCCACAGTTTCTCCAGCAGAGGTTGGTAGAGTTTGGGTAGATCCGGGCAAGTTTAGATGGTGTAAGGTACCAGTTGTGGAATCATTTTTGGACAGTTTCCCAGTGGAGGAGACATTTGGATATTTTTAGAGGTGCTTGTAACGAGCGATGCCATTGTTGGGGAGTGTAGGAACAGTGCAGCTTTTGCTCCCAGGTTTTATATATTTCTATTGGCAGGTCATCAGGCCCTGGGGCCTTTTGGTCTGCCATATCCGTTGTTGCCACTCGTAACTCCTCCAATGTAAGCGGTGCCTCCAGGCCCTCCCTGTCCCCTGATAACCGGGGGATCTGCAAACCTGTAAAAAAGGCTTCCATCTCTCTCTCTACGTTCCCAGATGACGTACTACTGTACAAGCTCTGATAGTATTTTTTAAAGACCTCTTTTATTGCTGGCGTGCCTCTCCTGATTTCCCCCTCCTCATCACAGACCACCGGAATGACAGATAGGGGTGTACCGGCCCTTACTATTAGGGCCAAAGTTCTCCCCACTCTCTCACCCTCCCCATAGAAATTCTGTTTCTGGAATAGTTGTTTATTTTCTGCCTTTCTTATTACAATTTTTTTATACTCTTCCTGTGTTTCTGACCATTCCTTATATTTCTCTGTGGTTGGATTTCCTATATAGTTAATTTATGTCCTTTTCACCTTTTCTCTTGCTAAATTTTCCTTGGCGTGTGTTTGTTTTTTAATAAGTGAAATTTTTTGAATTAATAATCCCCGTAAAAACGCCTTCAGGGTATCCCAAATCACTCCCATTGAGGCTGATCCGGTGTTTGCTATTATAAATTCCTTCAAACTAGCACATATTCCCCCCGGATCTTCAATGACTTTCAGCCTGAATGGGTTTATTTTCCAATCGCCTTTTCTATGCCCTCTGTTCGTCTTTATTTCAAAAATTACAGAGGAGTGGTCTGAAATACTTCTTGGTTCATATACCACCTCCCCCACCTCGCCCAATGCCTTCTCATTACAGAGTACGAGATCTATCCTGGACAGGGTCGCGTGCGCCCTCGAGTGGCAGGAAAACTGTTTTTCCCCCGGGTGTCTCCTCCTCCATACATCTATCAAACCCACCTCCCCACAAAATTGGAGGAGGGGGCTACCAACCGCCTGACCTGTGGAGGCACCCGCAGGGAATCTATCCATTTTATCCATAGTCATGTTAAAGTCCCCCGTCACTATTGCGGGTACACCCGGCCTGTCCACGATGAACTCTATGAACTCCCACAAGACTTCAGCATCAAACGGGGGGGGGGGGGATATATATATTTGCCACTAAATATTCCTTTGTTTCTATCCAGCAATGAAGAAACACATAGCGCCCCTTGGCATCTATCTTACTCTGTCTGCAGGAGAACACCACACCGGAATCGATCAGAACACTCACACCCCTTGAATAAGAGGTGTGAGTGGAATGATACTGTACTTAATACTTTCTGTGCTTTAAAATTGTAATGGTTTCCTTATCCAAATGCGTCTCCTGCAGACACAGCATTTTTATATTGCTCAGTTCAGCTGTTGAGAAAATCACCTGCCTTTCGGTTGAATCTTTTACCCCTCGAACATTCCATGAACACACCTTTAAGCTGTTGCCTTGATATGGGATTCTTTTCCCATCCTTTCTGTTATCCATCATCATCCCCTATTTTTATTTCCTCCCTTGTCAATGTACTTCCCACCTTACAAAAGTGTACCTTAATAGTGTCTGTTCCCAAAAACATGTTTTAAGTGGTTCTTCCTCTTCTAGTGCCCCTCTTACGCATACCTTCCCTCCCCCTCCTCCCCGCCCTCCCCTACTTCCCCCCCTTTCCCTTGCCCTTCTTGGGGCCCTTGTAGAGGGCTTCTAAAGTGACCGTATCCTATTTTTTAGGTGAAAGCTCCCCCTTTCAATCTTGTTAATTCATACATTCGTGTTTTAAGTGTTTTGAGTGTATCATTCCCTCGTACACATCTCTTCCATGTCCTTTGATATATGCTCTTGTTCCTCCACCTTTGTGCCACTCTCCACAAAAGATACAAAAAATGCATCTCTCTTGCCTTTTGAAGAATAGTTATTTTATCCATAAAATGTAGAAGTTTAAGGATGGGCCTCGGCTGACCTCTCGCGACTGGCGCCCTAGAAGGGACTCTATGGGCTTGTTCAATTGAGAAGGATTTTGATAAACAGTCCTTGCCAAACACTCCTATTAGCCAATTTTCCATAAATTCAGTGGGGCGACTGCCTTCATTTTTCTCGGGGAGACCCAGTACCCTTATGTTTTTTCTTCGTAACCTTTTTCCATGTCATCCATTTTATTGATGCACGTGTTCAACTGTTCTCTCATTATTTTCATCTCATTTATCATAGGGTTAACATCATCTTCAACCTGACTAAGTCTCTCCTCCAAAGCCGAGGTCCGCACCCCAATCCCCTGGACATCTTGTTTTAGCACTGACATGTCCTCTTTTATCCCCCCCAATTGATCAAATATTTCTGACAGTGAGGCTTTACAATTGTTAATTGCAGAAAAAATCTCTCTCATAGTAGGCTCGCCTTCTAGCATTACTCCTGTCGTTGTACCTGCCAGTTTTTCCTGTACCTTTTCCTCAGGTCCTTGTTCGCCTCCTGCCTTTCCCGATATCACTGTGGGTGGTGGCTGGCCCTGACTCCTCCGCTGAGGGTTTAGTTGTTGAGCCCCTTGCCCTTTTGTGGGTGTAAGGCCTGCTGTATTTACTGGGACGTGTGCATACTTTTCCAGTTTGGCTGCTGCCGCAGCCTGACTTGCTTTGGTTCCCCGTACAGACTGTGTCTGTTACTGAGACTGGGGCTGTGTCTGTACACCCGAACTTGAACCTTCTTTGGAGGCATTCCTGGTCATCACTGATAGTGTGCCCGGCATTTTTACCAGTGCTGTTATAGGGGTATCGTGTTATGTTATGGTATTTGTTATAACTCTTCCCCCCCCACCAGCTACTCCTGCTACTTTCCTCCAAGGATGATCCACCCCAGGCTCCGGCGGACAAATGGACCCCTATGGGGGTTCAACAGAGTCAACAAAGTCCACTCTCCCCAGCCTTCACCACCAGACAAAATAAAGCAGTTAATCAGCTCACCTCCGGCTCCAATAATACTGGTCCCAGCGTACCTTAGTGGCGTATCTCCAGCAGCTTTTTCTCCCAGCCTCTCGCCTCATGCGGCGTAAGAGAAAAGTGGCTGTATCAGGCTTGTCTCTGCTGTGATGGAGACCGTGGTGCTGGCGGGGGGGCGCTGGCAGAGTAGTACAATGTTTCTGGGTGACACCAATAGCAGCTAGAGTCCGTGTGACGAATGTTGATACTCGTGTCACGTGATACAGGCTATGGCGGTCAGCTGGTTGAGCGTGTGTGGCCGGGATCAGCGGGTTGCGCACCGGGACAGAACAGAAGTTGCGCACCGGGACAGAACAGAAGTCTCTTGCAGGGGACCGCTGCGCCAACCGAATGGCCGACCGAACAGCAGGGCACTTCCAAACTGCCTCGCTGTCAGTCAAGCCCGGCAGGCTGCACCTCAACCCAGGATCCTCACGGGGTAAGTCTCGGATAATCAACTAATCAGCCCCGCTCATGTCTCAGCCAGGCTGCTCCTTCAATCGGCATACACCATGGGAGCAAGGTACGAGGGGCGGGCTGCTACGGCCTCTCACCTCAACATCCGGTCACGCCCCCGGAGTCCCTTCTTACATCTCTCTTACATCTCAGTAGCTGTGCCACTACCTGGGTTTGTCATGGGTTCAGAATGGGAACAGGCTGCCCTCCATAGCTTCCAAAAGATGCACAGTACTCATAGAAGTAAAAAAAATCCTGCTGCTCCAGGTGAACCGACATTGATGGCGTCTGCAATCCAGCTATGCAGTACATGAACTTTCACTGAAGGTGGACTGTTTAATAAGTTTGTAGCATGGATCACTTTATTGCAATATCATGATCTGTATATTAATGACTTTCACTGAATGTGGACTGTTTAATGAGTTTGTATTGATTTCAGCATGTGTAAAGTGCTCCATGCATGCTGAAATCAATGCAAACTCATTAAAGAGGTTAAGGCTGCACTGATTGCCACTGATTTGGCGGCACTCTTAAGCTGCCCTGATAAGGCAGCACTGATATGCTACAGTGATGGGCACTGATGAGGCCGCACTGATGGCCACTGATAAGCTGTACTGATGATGCTGCATTGAAGGGTACTGAGGAGGCTGCATTGAAGGACACTGAGGAGGCTGCATTGACAGGCACTGATGAGGCTGCATTGACGGGCACTGGTGAAGCTGCATTGATGGGCACTGATGAAGCTGCACTGATGGGCACTGGTGAGCCTGCGCTGATGGGAACTGGTGAGGCTGCGCTGATGGGCACTGGTAAAGCTGTGCTGATGGGTACTGGCGAGACTGCATTGATTGCCACTGGTGAGGCTGCATTGATGGGCACTGCTGAAGCTGCATTGATGGCACTGCATTGATGGGCACTGGTGAGGCTGCGCTGATGGGCACTGGTGAGGCTGCGCTGATGGGCACTGTTGAGGCTAGTGCTGATGGGCACCAGTGAGACTGTATTGATGGGCACCGGTGAGACTGCATTGATGAGCACCAGTGATACTGCATTGATGGGCACTAGTGAGGCTAAATTGATGGGTACTGATGAGGGTGCATTGATGGGTACTGATGAGGCTGTATTGAAGGGCAGTGATAAGGCTACACTTGGTACCCACTTTTAATGTAGAGAGAGGAGGAGGTGGAGCTCTAAGATGAAAAGGTGGAGAGCGGGTCTTAAACTGAAAGGGGTGTGACCTTGACAAGAAGGGGTGGGTCATTTTTAAATTAGGGGTGCATGGGTTTAGTCAGGCCTAGGGCAGCACAAAACCTAAATACATCACTGCTTGTCCCCCTTTATCATTGTACACCCCTGTTGCTGGTCTGTTACTGCTAATTCCCTTCCACTGTACACTTCTGATCCTGTTCCACCCTACACAAACCTTTGCAGAGACATAATGAGAGCAAATCTGGAGTTGCAGGGCGGTCAGCCCACTTGGCATTTTGCTCTGTCCATTTGGTTGAGTCTACTTGATGGTGATCACCTTTTTTTTGCAAGCATCACTAGGTGATGCTCAAAGCTGGGTGTCTTAAGTATTCTGATGTTTCCTGGGTACGAAAGCAGCTACATCACTGGAAGCTTTGATCTCTATTAATTTTCTGATGATAACTCGTTTTTTCAGTCCCAACAAATAGAGAGTAAATCATCTTAAAGCGGATGTTCAGTAATTATTTCATCTTTCCATTCATTAAATCTTCTGCCCTTGTTGTTTTAACTTTGGATAGTAAAACATTATTTTTTGGCCAGTAAATACCTTATACAGCCCCCTTCCTGTTTCTTGTCTGGTCATTAGCCTAGGCTTATGAAATCATGCACAGCTCTCTCTCTCACTCTCGTGCGAGTTTGCCAGGAAGGGAGGGGGGATGAGTCATAAGAGAGCCAATGAGAGCTGCATGGCTGCAGAGCTGGAGGTGTGCCTCTGTGTGTCTGTGTAAATCCAGGAAAGTGAACAGGCAGCAGCTTCAGCTCCCCACAGTTAAAATGGATGCAGCCACTAAGGAGGAAGATTTTTGCAGCATATTTGGCAAGTACAGAATCACAGTATATATACAATAATATATAAAGTGGTTGGTGGTAAGCTTCAGAATGGCAAAGATGTTTTTTTTTTAAATTATGTGAGCAGACTGCAGTTCCTCTTTAACCACTTAAGGACCGGAAGGATTTGCCCCTTTAATGACCAGGCCATTTTTTTAAATACGGCACTGGGACGCTTTACCTGACAATTGCGCGGTCATGCGACGTTGTACACTAACAAAATGTATTTTTTTTCCCCCACAAATAGAGCTTTCTTTTGGTAGTATTTGAATGGGGTGTGGCGTTGCTCACTGATTCTAGTGGGACCAGTACTACAGTGTAGTGTGATGTGCCAAAAAGTTGTAAGTGGTCGTGCCACCCTATATAGTGATAGTGCCGCTGTATTCCTTATACCAAAAGGAATGGTACCAAGTACACAACACAAGTGATCATCAATGCTATATGGTAATAAACTGTGGTGACCAATGATGTCTCATCTATGGCACTGCATACTCAAACCAGCAAGTGCAACAGAATTAAAACAAATATGACAGTGCAACATGCTATGCCTCCAGGTAAAGTCACTAGTATGTGGCTACAGACTGCCTGACTGTGCCACTTGAATATGACGTGAGTCTATATGTGATTGAAACTTGATAATAAGATAACCAATCCTCTTCGTATAAATGGCAGGTATAGATTCTGATCTTCAATTGGGCATGCAGTTCATCCCCCACATGTGTCCCCACTCACCAGCTCCTTTCACCCCCACAGGGGTAGACAGCATGAAGAGATATCCAGATCACACGTGCAAGGAGAGATGTCAGCAGTATCCTCTGTTTAGACCTCACTTCAATACAGCTTCCCCAGGAATTTCAAATGCCGTGGACAAAAGGCTTCCAAATACCTCATTGGTGAAAGCACAAAAAGGCTCCCATAGTGCGGTAAAAACTTTGGGCTTTATTAAAAAAAAATTAAAACAGATCCAAATAAATCAATAAGGAACACAGTCCCTGTATTGCGTTGGGATACGCGATCGGTGCAAGCTGGTGTACGCGGCGTGCGTTCCGGCTGCCTTCCAGCTGCACTTTCGGATAGACTTAGCGTGGTGTGCGTATTGCGTAGCTCCGCCTTGCGCGTTTCGTCATAGGACTTCGTCTAGAGGCGGCACCGATCTGTTTTAATTTTTTTTAATAAAGCCCAAAGTTTTTACTGCACTATGGGAGCCTTTTTGTGCTCTTTTTGTGCTTTTTGTCCCACTAGGATCAGTGAGCAGCGCCACACCCCATTCATCATTTTTCATTTATACTGGTAGGACCCTCTTTGAGGGGCCCATTAGGGGGGCTGCAGCTCTTATATATAACGTTCCTCTGTGATTAGTCACATTTTTACACTATTTCCTAAGCGTGGGCACACGACACTATACTTTTTGGTAGTATTTGATCACCTCCTGCAGTTTTTATTTTTTGCGCTATAAACAAAAAAAAGAGCGACAATTTTGAAAAAATAAATAAAATGTTGTACTTTTTGCTGTAATAAATATCCAAAGAAAAAAAAAATCTTCACCAGTTTAAGCCAATATGTATTCTCCTGCATATTTAAGATTAGAAATTTTTAGCGAGCGGGGCTGTGACATTGCGTCGGACAGATCGGACACTTTTGACACTTTTTTTGGGACACAGATTACTGTATAAATGTCACTGGCAGGGAAGGGGTTAACACTAGGGGGCGATCAAGGGGTTAAGTATTCCCTAGAGAGTCGTTTCTAACTGTGGGGGGGGGAGTGTAATGACTGGAAGAGGAGAGAGATCGCTGTTCCTGATTGCTAGGAACAGCAGATCTCTCTCTACTCCCCCCGTCAGAATGGGGATCTCTCTGTTTACGCTGGCAGACATCGCGGCCACGCGCACATTGGCTCCGGTGTCACGCCGCACATATGCGCGCGCCCCCTAGAGCTCCTAAAGTGCCCGACGTACATCTACGTCGATTCGCGCAGCCGTGCCAAACTGTCGCAGTATAATGACAGCGGCTGGTCGGCAAGCGGTTAAGAGGAAGAAACAGTAAAAAAAAAGAGAATTTATAATTGTTCACCATTCTATTCAAAAACAAAAAATATTTGATTTACATTTTGATACACTTTAAATACCTGTCCTTGTAAATTTAAGAGTAAACAAAATGCTTAAACAGAGGCTGCCTTCGGTAAAAACAAGAAGGCAAAACAATATATTTGAAGGTACAGCCTCTTCTAAAACTATTTTCGATTTGTAAGAACGTGCTTGTTGACCAGTGAAGCCCTCTTATTGGATAGGAAGTACATATTGACTACCTCCATTTGGCAAACTTTATACTTTTTATGAGTTAAAGGGGTTGTAAAGGTTCATGTTTTTTCACCTTAATGCATCCTATGCATTAAGGTGAAAAAAAAATTGTCGAATACCGGCCCCCCAACCCCCCATTTTACTTACCCGAGCCCTGGAAAGTCCCGCGTCGCGAACACGCTCTTCCTTTGCCCGGGCTTCTTGGCTCTTCATTGTGTAGTTTAGGAGTGTAGCAGGGACTGACTTGATTAGTAGACAAAACACCCAATCCCTATTCAATATAGATTGTGTGTGTGTAGTCCTCTATGGGACTTTTTAGGGTGAAGTCTACAAGTTTCAAATTTTATCAAAAAATATATATTTATTGTTGTATTACAAAATATCAAAGAGATAAAAATACATACACAATTTGGATGTACTCAAACTATAGAACAACAAAGTAACAACGTCACAAAAGACCATAAACCACTGTGAGGGTCCTGATTCCTGTGGGAGGGCCCAGGGTGCCCAACGCGTTTCGAGGCTATGGGTTTATATAGCGCCTCTTCTTCAGGGGCTAGTGGTGATAGGTGTTGTGGTCTGTAGTATGTGGACATAGAACAAAGCAAGAGAGTTGAGTAAACAAGAGCATCGTCTATTTCATGTATATACAGTACAATTGAAAATTAATTCAATAGTTATAATAAAAGGCATCATTATTTGTACCGTAAATCATATATGCTAACCGTTGTTGCCTATGAAGTTTGGTGTGGATACATCCTTGTTTAAAATAACAGAGATTGACGCTCACTGCTCTGGATGAAGGGAGAACGCAGCGGGGTCAGAACACGGTGGACCGTGCATCGAACTATGCCCGGGGCAGGGCAACAAAGGGCACCTGTACTCAAAACAGCAGGTAATTTATGCTGCTGATCCCATCTATAAACAAGAAAGAGTAATAATAGTACAGCAGTATGAATAAAGGTGACATATATGTATTCATTGTGTAGCGGGGTGTTTCATTTAAGGGGAGTGTCTGAGTGGTAATTAGGCTCAGACACACTGATTGTTATGGTTATGGACAATTTCTGTTGATGGGAGATAGTCTTGGTGTACAGTTCCCTGTGGCCTACAGGTGGCTCTGTCGCCATGGGCCAGGGTTGAACCACCAATGCAGGGCTGCGCCTTTTGTGTCCCCTCTCGGCAGTAGTACGGCAGGGCGGGGAACCTGCTGTGCCTGTCAGGAGATGGTATAAAAGGGGCGGACATCTTCCATTCGGGGTCAACGCCCAGGCACCATCAGCCTGGGTGTCAGTGGTTCGTCCACGCCCGGGCACCTTCAGCCTGGGCATGAGGAGGGTCGTCTCCGGGTGCCTTAGGCCCGGAGGTGGAGTTCCTGTTCCATCCCAGACACCTTCAGTCTGGGGTGAGGTACTATTTTGAAGGCCCGGGACCCAGCAAACTTCAGCTGGGGTCCTCTAGGGATCGAGGAAATCACCGTATTTAGCGATTGGCTCAGCAATACGTGATGGCGGTAATACGTCATCACGTTGGACACGTGGTGTGGTGATCCCGGAAGCGGGATATGCAATGAGACACTGATGTCTATTGTTTTTCTAATTATTCTTCCTTCTATATAAGCGTGGAGGTGGTGTGTTAGCATGTACCCCAGTTGATGTCTTTTGCAGACGAAACGCGTCGGGTTCACACGCTAACTATAGCCACCCAGTCCACGCTTCTTTGATTTGCTGTTATATTTGGATCTCCTTGGGTTCTGTTGTTTGAACCTGTTTTTAAAAGTTTTACAAGCTTTTAAATAAATTCCAGTCATTTGGATTTCACACTATGCGGAGGATCTTTTTTTGTTTTTTCCTTTCTTCATATATGTTTGAAGAGAGAGTTATTTCTGCTTGCTGACTACTTGGACATCCTGTTCCGGTTGGAGCCCCTGATGGAGGAAGAAGGAGGTCGCATGCTGATTGCCACGATCTGAGTCCCTGAAGTGGACACAAGCTTGGTTGACCTACCACCGTACGGTGACTTGGGTCCAAAGATTGCGGTAAGAGTATCCAATTCTCTTTACTATTTTAGAGTGAAGACTATTCAGAATCTGTAAAACTCCTTATTTCATCAGGGAACGCTTTGAGGCACCTTTTTTCACCATAGGTTGCCTTTGGATGGACATTGTTAAGCCTAGTCAGCATTCATTTTGTGAACTTTGCATCTATTATGGTTTTTTACCTTTAGATGCATGTACTGTTTTACTTAATATAATCACTCCATTGTCATACATGTCGATGTTTGAGATTGTGGTATATAGTGCCCCTTGGAGAGATCAAGTATTTGTCTTGTGTATAGATATAATATAAGACACATGGTCATTTTGTGCTCACCTGCATAGATTATACATATATTTTTTTTTCTCAATACCACTGCACCATTTACAGTGGAGATACACGTCCTTATTTTGTGTTTGATCACTCAATATTTGATTCACGCACTGACACTAAAGCCTCGTACACACGGCCGAGTTTCTCGTCGAAAAAAACACGTAGTTTTTTCCGACGAGATCCTTGGACAAGAAACTTGTCCCGGCCGAGTGTACAGACGCTCGATTCAAAGAACCCGCGGTTCTTTGAATGGAGCGTACGCGGTGACGTCATCAACTACGACGAGCATGCGCTCGTCACATTCGATGCCGTCGCCGCCAACTTGGTATACCCTACCTATGCCTAGGAAGCTACCGCGCATGCGTCGAATTCATTTCGAACATGCGCGGGCTTCCCGGAGGACAGGTAAGTGTACACACACTCACTTTTCTCGTCGAGAAACAGGCTGACGAGAATCTTGACGAGAAAATAGAGAGCAGGTTCTCTATTTTCTCATCGAGATTACTTGTCGGTTTTCTTGACGAGAAACCATACACACGAACGAATTTCTCGGCAAGACATCTCTGCCAGCAAGTTTCTTGCTGGTTCTTGCCGAGAAACTCGGTCGTGTGTACGAGGCCTTATTCACATTAATTGTCATCTGTTCACTTTATCATGTAAACGGCATGTGTTTACATATCTCATATCACCGTATTATGTTTATGTTTCTTCACATTACGTTCACGCGTAAAATTTCTTGCATATTCACTTTTCAATCTCAGCACCCACATTTATAATTTTTTTAGCTTTCACAATTATAGTCAATTGTTATGTAGGCTACTTACAGTACATTTCACATTTTTGTTTGGTTGGCGCAGTATTATCCCACTATTTAACATAAATTTTTTGACATTTTATATTGCTGCATTCTGCACGTTGTACACCCATTCTTCATACAGTATGGATGTATTTGAATACCGTACCAATCGTACCTTCACCACAGAAGGATTATTTATTGCTACTAGTACAGACTCTGAGATTGGGGGCTTATTCACGAGGTTGAAAAATCTCATGACCACAGAGTTACATCTGGAGTGGGATAAATCCTTTTTAGATCAATATATAAAGGAACGGATGGTCCCTAGAGGACTAAGGTGGGACGTATGTCCCCAACAGGGAGATCTGGAACTTGGTTTATGGTTTCGCTACTTCAATGAAGCTGGAATTTATTTTATTTATTTTTTATTAGAGAAAAAAACAGCTCGTTTAGCATCCATTGATAGAGAATTTAAAGACATTATAGATAAACTTCTGCCACATAAATCTACATCTGAATATAATATGCTATCCACCAATTTAAAGAATCACTTAGAGAAGGAAGAAAAAGAACAGAAAACAAAAAAACAAAATAAATATACTGTACAAGAGACGTAAACGATTACAAAAGTAATTGTGTATTCAATTGGCAATCTAAAGATTGTGTATTGAGGGCGAGTGAAGGTAATTACAATGCTATGGATGTAACAGTTCCTTCTACCAATGAATCACGGCCACAACAATCCACATCAGTTCAGCCAACCAACCGCCCACAGGCTTCCAGGGATCCCAATCAGAGGTCACAGCCCAATACACGGACTCCTACTACACAACATCGTGGCCCATCTTTACAATCATGGGTTGTTCTCTGGCTAGTTTATACAACAATTGATACGTACCTTTTGATACATTTACCTTTGATTGTAGTCATTTGTGACCAACATTATTGCCATTTAGAAACATTACCATTCACGTCGTTTGATTCATATGATATATGGTTTTCTCGTCATTCCGGGAATCCCCCATTATGTCCATATATTTAGTTTCTAATTTTTATCTCCATTCTTTATTTTATCATTATAATTTTTAAACACAATTTTTTAATCAATTTCATCTGCATGCTCAACCAATTCGAAGTAGATACAAAGGCAGATGGTTATTACCATCTTACTGGGTAAACGTCGATCCAGGTTTCATAGCAATGTTTGCATACCATGGAACTACGTGTCCCAGGATGCCCTGTGTCTCACCTCCAGGTGACCATGGTGGACTCGCGCGGAGTGCGTGACATTACATCAACACGTTGGGTCGTGTCACCTTCCGGACCTTGAGAGAGGTCGGATTCTGGGACTACACTTCCCGGCTCACTCCGCGACTGTCTTCATACCTGGTCACGAGGTAAGCTTTACAGCTTACGATTGGTTCTGAGTTTATCACTACGATACCCAGTCCACCTTGCGCCCGGCTTCTTGCTTGGCCGGATGATACGGAGCGTGGGTTCGGATTGGCTTGTAGACATGCATGGGGATTCTGATTGGTTTATGGCATTAAGCCTTCACATATTGTATTTCCCGGTATGCATAGCATTCAAGTACCATTAATAGTCATGTGCCACATTCTGGGATCTGGATTGGATATTAACATTCCTAGCCAAATCACCGTATTTAGCGATTGGCTCAGCAATACGTGATGGCGGTAATACGTCATCACGTTGGACACGTGATGTGGTGATCCCGGAAGCGGGATATGCAATGAGAAACAGATGTCTATTGTTTTCCTAATTATTCTTCCTTCTATATAAGCGTGGAGGTGGTGTGTTAGCATGTACCCCAGTTGATGTCTTTTGCAGATGAAACACGTCGGGTTCACACGCTAACTATAGCCACCCAGTCTACGTTTCTGTGATTTGCTGTTATATTTGGATTACCTTGGGTTCTGTTGTTTGAACCTTTTTTTAAAGTTTTACAAGCTTTTTAAATAAATTCCAGTAATTTGGATTTCACACTATGCGGAGGATCTTTTTTTGTTTTTTTCCTTTCTTCATATATGTTTGGGGAGAGAGTTCTTTCTGCTTGCTGACTACTTGGACATCCTGTTCCGGTTGGAACCCCTGATCGAGGAAGAAGGAGGTTGCATGCTGATTGCCACGATCTGAGTCCCTGAAGTGGACACAAGCTTGGTTGACCCACCACCGTACGGTGACTTGGGTCCAAAGATTGTGGTAAGAGTATCCAATTCTCTTTACTATTTTAGAGTGAAGACTATTCAGAATCTGTGAAACTCCTTATTTCATCAGGGAACGCTTTGAGGCACCTTTTTTCACCATAGGTTGCCTTTGGATGGACATTGTTAAGCCTAGGCAGCATTCATTTTGTGAACTTTGCATCCATTATGGTTTTTTACCTTTAGATGCATGCATGTACTGTTTTACTTAATATAATCACTCTATTGTCATACATGTCGATATTTGAGATTGTGGTATATAGTGCCCCTTGGAGAGATCAAGTATTTGTCTTGTGTATAGATATAATATAAGACACATGACGGTGGTACAGGACCCCTGCCCTCCTGCACAAGCTATTTCCTCTGTTGGTGCTTCCAGTCGGAGACTGGCACCCTCCTGCATATATTTTGGTCATGCCCTCTGCTACGGAGTTTCTGGGGAGAGGTCCGTCGGATCACCCAGGAATTCTCGGATCGACTGGTTCCGGACGATCCGGCCTATTTTCTCCTCCACGCGACGGACACCCCGATGCGAACATACAGGAAATTGGTGGTTAGACACCTCTTGGACGCAGCCAAGGCCTGCATTCCACTATCCTGGAAATCCCCACACCCACCGACCATTGCTCAATGGTTACACAAAGTGGATGACATTGGCCGGATGGAAGACTTGATCCTCACCGACCAAAACCGGCAGGAAACATATACCAAGACATGGCGGCTGTGGGATATGTTTAAATACTCCGATGAGGGACAGCACCTCAGAGGATTGCCTGTACCGACCTGACGACTGCTCTCGCCCCGTTCCATTCCTTGTTGCTCTCCTGCCGCATCACACACCTACTGTAGATGAACGTCTGCACCTGTGCAGTCCGCGCCCCGGAATCCATGTTCGAGGACCCCTGTCCCTACCTTCTCTCTCACACTCCCTGTTACACTCTATGTTATACCAGTTTTCTCTCCCACTCTAATCTCTGGAACTACATTCTGGCTTTTTGTATTCTAAGTTTACTCTTATATTTCCGATCTTTCTTTTCTTTATTATGGAAAAATAGAAAATGTAGTGAGGCCATGCCCGATGGACACGGGGAAGGCACCTGCCTCCATCGGCTGGACACTCATGTCGACGTCCCACAGGAACGGTCTTACCGAGGTCTTCGGCGGGACAATCCCCTGCTGGATGTCCTGAGCCAGACCTACACATTTGAACTCTATGTTATGTATTTTTGTATGTGGGCAATCTGTACGAGCGACTGTGGTATGTCTTGCAAGTGTATTATCTTTGTATCTGTGGTCTGGGTGGACCGGCCTTCCTGATTTAAATAAAAAAAATAATAAAAAAAAAATAATATAAGACACATGGTCATTTTGTGCTCACCTGCATAGATTATACATATATATATATATATATATATTCTCAATACCACTGCACCATTTACAGTGGAGATATGCGTCCTTATTTTGTGTTTGATAACTCAATATTTAATTCACGCACTGACACTTATTCACATTAATTGTCATCTGTTCACTTTATCATGTAAACGGCATGTGTTTACATATCTCATATCACCGTATTGTGTTTATGTTTTTTTCACATTACGTTCACGTGTAAAATTTCTTGCATATTCACTTTTCAATCTTAGTGATGAGGAGAGCAGCACAATGGCAGAGCCAGTCAGCAGCGGCACTGAGGGAGTTAAACAGTCTGCCATAGCTTCTCTATTGCTGGCAGGATTGCTACCACAACAGCTGCCTAAGTACACAGGACCAGATCAGGAGATTGCGGGGCTTGATCTGGTCATATGGGGTCCCACCTGCACAGCAGGCAGACCTGGCCATTAATGCCCTTGAAGGGAAAGCAAGGAAGTTGATCCTACACCTTCCAACTGAGGACCAGGACTCCCTAGACAAGATAATCAGCCGCTTGGAAGCAGTGTACACCCAGACGGTTGCATTAGGGGATCTTAGAGCTCGCTTTATCAGTAGAAGGCAGAGAGTGGGAGAATCCATTCTGCAGTACGCCCTGGAACTGCAGGATATAGCAGCCGAGATCTGCCGCAAGGAGAGGAGGCGAGCAGGACGTGCTGGCTGGAGTGATACAGATGGGTGGCTGAAGGATCAGTTTGTGGATGGGCTTCTGTCTGACAAAGTCAGGGAAAAGTTACAAGAAAAGGACAGAAGTAACCCAAACTTAAAATTCCACGAAATTCTAGAAGCAGCTATCCTATATTCAGAACCCAGATGTGCCAGTACGGACGTTCTCATGGCCAGCACAGGTGATAAACCATGTAAACCGCCACAAACTGAACACACAGCTCCGTGGGAGGTGGCCATCCACAAGCTGACGGAAGGAATGGCCCAGCTCCAGACAGAACTTGCCACGCTGAGACGTGAGCGAGACAATCCAAGGGGGCCAAGAGAGCACACCCCTTCATGGAGAAACTGATCACCGCCCCGCAGACGACCAAGACGGGAGAGGTCACCTTCTCCATGTTGGGGCTGTCGACAAAAGGGACATCGCTTGAGGGATTGTCCTGATCGAATACAGAGGGAGCCGTTAAACTCAGAGCGCCCCGCCGCTAGGAGTGAAGCAGTGGGGCGGCCCAGCAAAACGACTCCCCCGTCACACACTGAGGACGTGGTGGTCGATTGCCCTGTGGTACATGGGTATTTTGATGGCCAAGAGGTTGAATGTCTCTTCAACACTGGGTCCCAAGTCACCATTTTACCAGAACCATTGTTCCAGCTTCCCAATGAAGAAAATGAGTCAGGATAACCCCTGGATCTCACTGACAGCTGCCAACGAACTTCCTATAGAAGTGGTTGGGATTACCTGGATGAAAGTAGAACTGCGGGGACAGGACCTTGGCCAAAAAGTTGTTGTGGTTACACGAGCATCCGGAAAAGCATGGCCGCAGGTGATATTGGGCATGAATATCATCCAGGGGCTGAGGCCTGAGCTGTTAAAACAATGTCCTACACACCTGGGACCACCGAAAGAAGTTAGAAAGCTGCTCCTTACCTTGGCAGCACTAAAGGACTCTGACGCAAGTATCGCAAACATTAATGAAAAGGCTGGTGTTGTGAGGGTTCCCTTTGGGACAGAGATTGTAATACCTCCCTGCAAAGAACTTGTACTTCCCATGAAAGTTGGATCATGCCATAGACTGCAGGGCGTCCCAGTGCTAGTGGAACCCTTACCCTCAGATATGGCCCTATTTGTTGCTAGAACTCTGACAGTAGTTCGTCAAGGCACTGTGCTAGTTAGGATGCGGAACAGCAAGACGATTCCACTTCACCTGCCTCCGGGGACACCAGTGGCGGAACTGGCCCTGATTACAGGTGTAATTTCTCCCAAAGTGGACCACATAGAGCTCCAGAAATTTCACGGACGACGTTATGTAGCTAAAGTGAATGTTGCTAAATGGTCAGCAGGAGCATGGGTAGGAGAACAGATACTTCCACTTCTACAGCTGTCCACTGAGGAACTCACACCCACTCAGTTAGAAGCAGTAAGGCAACTGGTGGATAAGTGGTCAGAGGCGTTTTCACAGGGGGATTTTGACCTGGGCTGTAGCAATGGAATTGAATTGAACATGAGATCTCAACAGGAGGAAATCCACCCATCCGGGGTCGCTACAGAAGCATACCCCCTCACCTTTATCAGGAAGTCAAGCAGATGTTGGAACAGATGATGCAGCAAGGCGTAATTGAAGACAGCAAGAGCCCATGGGCAGCTCCCGTTGTATTAGTGCGGAAAAAGGACGGCACCCTCCGCTTTTGTGTAGATTATAGACGATTGAATGCTGTCACTACAAGAGACGCCTATCCCCTGCCGCGGATTGAAGAGTCCCTAACTGCTCTAGGGAAAGCCAAGTTATTTTCCACACTTGATCTCGCCAGTGGGTATTGGCAGATCCCTGTGGCAAAATCAGATCGACCAAAAACTGCTTTCATTACCCCTATGGGACTATGGCAGTTCAAGAGAATGCCTTTCGGGCTGAACAATGCACCTGCTACCTTCCAAAGGACAATGTAGCATTGTCTTAGGGGTATGAACTTGGATAGCATCCTGATTTATCTTGATGATATAGTGGTGTTCTCTGCCACCTTTGAGGAACACCTCGCCCACCTCGATGCTGTTCTAGCCTGGCTACATCAGTATGGGCTGAAGCTTAAGCCCAAAAAATGCCACCTGTTCAAAAGTGAGATTGAATATTTGGGACATGTCATTTCAAAACAGGGTGTGCTCCCCAACCCAAAGAAAATCAAGGTAATACAATAATGGAAGGCACCATTGACCGTGACCGAGGTTAAAGCCTTCCTAGGGCTAGCGGGGCACTATCGCCGGTTCATAAAGCACTACGCCCATCATGCTGCTCCAATCCAAAAATTACTACATGGAGTAGACCATAAAGGAGGTCACAAGAGGGTGGAATGGAGACTGGAACAACAAGAGGCATTTGACTTCTTAAAGCAACGGTTGGTGTCAGCCCCTGTATTGGCCTTTGCTGATTTCTCCCTTCCCTTTCGGTTACAAACTAATGCCAGTAACCAGGGCCTGGGGGCCATGCTCTCACAAATGCAAGATGGTGAGGAACGGGTTATTGCTTATGCCAGCCACAGCCTTCATCCAACCGAGAGAAACCCTGCAAACTACAGCTCCTTCAAATTGGAACTGTTAGCACTGGTGTGGGCCGTCACAGAACGTTTCGCAGAGTATCTCACAGGGTCTAAGTTCGAAGTCTGGACGGACAATAACCCCTTAGTACATCTCCAGACATCCAAACTTGGCGCTCTGGAACAAAGATGGGGAGCACGTCTGGCAAAGTTTGACTTTTCCCTGTATTACCACCCGGGAAAGGGCAACCACATGGCTGATGCCCTATCACGGTACCCTTCAGCACAACCACAGCGAGATGTGGATGAAGAGACCGAAGAAGAAGAAATTCCACCCTTAATGGGGGGCTAGATCTAAGAGTTGACCACGGGTGGACCTCATCCAGGTATTGGAAGATTATAACTGGGCAGAAACGCAGAAGGATGACCCTGTGATTGCCCCAGTGATAGAGGCAATGCAGTTACGGCACTGGCCCAGTAGAAGTGAAAGATCACATCTTCTACCAGAAACAAAAAAACTGCTGAACGAATGGTCACGCCTCCTCTTGAGAAATGGCATATTGTATCACCGAATAATGTTCCCCCATGACTCTTCGGTAACCTGGCAGGTCATACTGAGCTCGACCAGTGGCAGAAAGGATCCATGTGGAAGGAGGACATTGGGGTGTCCACAAGACATTCACCTGGTTCAAAAGGCAAGCCATGTGTGTGGGGCTGTTCCAGTTGATTGATCAGATATGTCGGCACTGTGCAGTATGCTCCGTGACCAAGGGGGCTGAGGTCCAGGTGCCTCCCATGACTTGGAACACGTCTGCCCCATTGGAAGTATTGACAGTTGACTTCCTCACCCTCGACATGTCGGAAGATGGACATCGCCATGTCCTTGTTATGGTGGACCACTTTACCAAGTTTGCAGTAGCTGTACCAACTCGTGACCAGACTGCAAAGACTGCAGCTCAAGCAGTGTGGAAGCACTTCTGTCTCCCTTATGGTTGCCCTCAGAAGATACATTCAGATCAAGGGCCCTGCTTTGAAAGTGAGTTCTTCCAGGAGTGGTGTCGCTCCTTAGGTGTCAAGAAGACACATACGACCCCATATCACCCACAGGGTAACAGAGCCTGCGAGAGGTTTAATCGTACCCTGATACAACTATTGAGAGGGCTGGCCCGTGAGAAACGAACCAGATGGACCCATTACTTGGCTGAAGTGGTTTGGAAGTATAATCATACTGTGCACTCAGCGACAGCTCGCTCTCCTTACCACGTGATATTTGGTCATACTCTTGGGGGATCCACAGATCTATGGGGTGTTGTCCCTACTGAAGAACTGGAGTATACTCCAGAAACCTGGATTTTAGAGTGGAGGCGACGCCTCTCCGAAGTCCAACAGTTTGTAAAGGAGCGAACTTGGGTGGAACAAGAAGAGTCAGGAACGGAGGTCTATGACCTGAAACCTGGAGACAGGGTCTTGATGAGGCGCAAAGGTGCTCATCAGCAGGGCAAGCTACAAACTCCATGGGAGGAAGTGCCCAGAGTTGTGCTACAGCAACCAATTCCAGGAGTGCCAGTCTATGACGTCCATAAGTAAAGTACACAAGACAGACCGAGGCGGCTACACCGCAGGCTCCCCAAACCTATTCGAAATTACGAAGAGGTGCCTGAGAGCTTATCTAGAGAGCTGGAAAAACAGGTTTTCGAGCCACCCATAGCAGCCCCAGCAGAGAATCAGTGGTGGCTACTCCCCATTCCCTCACTGCTGCCTCCAAATCTCCCAGGAGAGATTACAGATACAGACAATGCCATGCAGTCCAATGATTGCCCAGCTCGGATTCCTACTCCTGCTATGCAGCCCTCTGACCCACTGTCCACTGAGATGCCTGAAAGTGAAGATGTACCTTTGTCTGCTTCTGAAGAAGAGCCTGAACCTCAACCCTTGAGATGCTCTCAGAGGCACAACTTTGGGAAACCACCTGAACGCTTTGCACAGGAGGACTTTGTATGGTCGGTAAACTTGCCTGGAATCACAAGTTCAAGTGGGGTGGAGTGTAGTGGGATGCCCATTTGTCCAGATTCCAGTGCAGGTCCCTTTAACTCAACTCCCCACAATCCTCTGAGCTCCTGGACACGCCCAGGGGATATAAATGTCAGCTCCACCCAGCTTCCTGTGCTCAGAGAGATCCTGCCTGATGGGACAGCAGTGACTGGGCAAGTGAGCTGTTCCCAGGTGCTGGGTCCTCCCCTGTTAAGTCTGGTGTGCGGGCCACCAGCAGTGAGCACAAGAGCACGCAGCATCTTTCCAAGCCCCAGTCACTGGAGAGGACTCTGTTACAGTCCATTTGCACAAGCTGTCCATGAAGTGGGTTGGCCCTATCTGCAGCCACCAGAACCTCCTGACCAAAGCAAGTAGAAAGCAGTGCCAGCGTGAAGTGGGTGCCAGCAGGAGGTCCACTCAGCTCACAGTCTGTTGAACGATCGATTACTATCTTGGACACGTGAGACTCCTTAGCTATCTATTCTATCTGTAGATTGAACTCAGAACACACTGCTGCCACCTAGTGGATATTAGTTGAACCGCAGTATAATTGTTATATCCTCTTTCTTTACAGTTTATATTAATGTTCTGTACTGTATACCCGTGTTCACACGATCTCCGGTACAATTTATGTTAAAGTTCATTGTTAAGTCAAGTAGAAATAGCACGTCACCACTGGTCTGATCATTTGGCTGAAACCGTTACACAACACATCTATCTAAGGTAGAGGTGAGATCATTCTTGGGAGGACTTTGACTCTGGCCGCAGACAAGGCCCAAAACTAACACCGCTCAACCTACTTACTCAGGAGGGTACAGGCTTGTGGTGCGGTGTGCCTCTCTCTGCCTGCGAGGAGTCTAATTTAATGCAGGTTGAGGAGAGGTGGGTGCGCTACAATTGGATAGATTGATAGCAGCGCAGCCATTGGCTCACACTGCTGTCAATCAAATACAATGACACGGGTGCTGGGGCGGGGCTGAGTCCTGTACTCGGCGGCTATGGACACTGAATACAGGACTCGGGAGCAGGCCCGCAAGGTAACCCCCTTGGGAGAGCGCTTCCCAGAGGGGGTTATCTGAGGCAGGGAGGAGCCAAGAGAGTCGCCGGGGGACCGCAGAAAATGGCGTTCGGGGTCACTCTGTGCAAAACGAGCTGCACAGTGGAGGTAAGTATGACATGTTTGTTATTTAAAAAAAAAAATGCGATCCTTTACAATCACTTTAAGACTGCCAACAGATTCACCGTAAATGTTCAAATTTTCATATTTGACTGAGAAGCAGAAGTAAAGTATAATCATTGTGTTTTTATATAGAAATAAAGCTTTTTTTGGGCTCAAAGGTGGCCCAAATAAAACGTTTTTTTTTTTTTCAAGAAAAAATTCAGTCTATTCTTTTTCAAAATTATGGTCATTCTATGTGTGAATTGCAGTGACACTGAGGATTATAAACAAAGATTTCTACTGATGTCTTAACAGAAGCATTTCATTCAGCAAGCTTTGAGCCAAGTCTTTAAAGTGTCCTTCAGCTCCTGTTAGAAAATATTGTACACAGATCTTAAAGCAGTATTAAACCCCAAAGCAAACATTTATTATATTACATTTTGCAATTTTAAATTAAATGTGATGGCTGTATTACTTTCCTTTTTTTAGGCTTTCTTTCTTCTATTTTCATCCGGTGATCCAGCCAGCAAGTCTGTTGTTTTTCACTGCACAAGCTCTCAAGCAGAATGTATCAGTTCACATGGATGAGACAAACCAGTTAAAGTGGAAGTAAACCCTCCTATCATTTTCAGGCAAGGAAGCTGCCATCTTGGCCTCTGTTTAATCTTCAACTGCCATGATGCTGCACATGTGATCAGTTATAACACCAGCCATTGGATGGTTTGACAGTTTGGTTGAGAGCACAACCAATGTGACAGTTGGCATTCCCGGCATGCCAGGAATGTAACTGCTTTTTGAAACTGTTAAATCGATGGGTTTACTTCCTCTTTAAGGCTTCATGTACACTAGCTTACACTGGCAGCTCCTAACTGTTTTTGCCAAAGCTCCTAAACTCAACTCCATGTGTGAATGTACAAATAGGGTTTTAGCAGAGTTTAGGAGCTGCCGCGTTTAGGTGAGCTTCAACTTCCCTCTCCTAAACACGGAAGAATCACGTTCAGGATATGAACGTTTTGACCACTGGCCGTGGGAAAACGCAAAACGTGGCAATGAAATTGTTATATTTTTTTTTCACACAAATAGAGCTTTCTTTTGGTGGTATTTGATCACCACTGTTTTTTTTTTTTATTATTTTACTTTTGCGATGTAAATGAAAAAAGATGGAAATTTTGAAAAAAAAAATATTTTCTACTTTCTGTTATAAAACATATCAAATAAAAATAAATCAAATTTCTTTATAAATGTAGGCCAAAATGCATTCTGCTACATGTACAAACTATGGTATATATACTGTAATGTACATAGCTGAAGATGCTATTCTGATCTGGTGGTGATCATGATCAGAGTGACAGTGATTTGGTTGGTGGGCAATGTGCCATGACAAAATTTACCTGACCTGTAGAGATCGGCGAGTGGCAAGCTCATGTCAGCAAAACTGGAGTTAAAACAGGCAGTGAGGAAGCATTGCATTGCTTCCTCACCGCCTGTCAGTAGCCTCTGGAGCTTGATTCAAAGGTGGATCGGGCTTCAGAGGAAAGGGAGATCTAGGCACAAAACTTGATGGAATGTAAAATCTTGCTGTTCACACTGCTCTTATAAAAGCTGAAGCCTGTGTGAAAGTATAAAGTCTGAATGCACAACTTCACAAGAAAAGTATACTAATGTAGCGGTACCCCCAGTTAAGAGGGCTGCTGGTATAATTTTTGGGCCCCTGTAATACACCCTGTCAACCCCCGGCAATTGGCTCTAACCTCCCTTGGCACAGCTGGTAGGGGATGATAGGATTGTGTAGCCTGCAACTCACGGAGACACAATCCTATAATAGAACACACACAGCAATAGAGTATAGCTATCCTTACCCGTCTCTTCTGCAAAGTAAATGACACAACACCAGTATACTTAACCTTTTCACTTTTACTCAGATTGTTGGGTAAGAATATAATCACAGTTTACATATCATGTGCAGAGCCCTGCAATAGAAGAGTATCTCAACAAACAGACAGATATACATTATGGTGGATAAATCTAACGGTCCCCGCTGCAGCTATTCTCCCTCGTGGGCAAAAAATGGCGCCCAGCAATGTCTACGCTAAGACTGTACTGTGTAGAAGTTCTGTAGGGGAAAATTTTCGCTAGCAAAACGGTTGTGCACTTGTTGAAGAAATACTGTAATCCACAGGGTAAAGGGGTTTTGATAACTTGGTGAATTAAGGCAATCTCTAAAGCTGCTCCGATACACTGTCTCTCCGGTGCACAGCGCAACACTAATGAAAGCTCAGGGTAACAGTTATGGGGGCCTAGAGATCCTATGTAGTTCGCTGAGCAGGTGCTCTCTCACCCAACCGGACCAGTCCGTGTCCGTATCTTCCGCTGCTGTGTCTTGGTACACAGGTCTCACGACATCTAAGTCTTCGGTCCTCCGGGTAACGATGCAGCAACAGTATGGAGAGACGTCCCTCAGGTTCCTCGGTGAGAGCGGAAGGCTCTTTGGAGAAAGGCCCAGGCTTCAGGCCTTGTATGAAAATTGGAAAAAAATATAGAAGAAACTGCGCTTAAAGTGTACGAATCAAGCTAATGGATTGCCTGAAAAAAGAAAATATTTTAGGAGAAGCAGCAACTAGTCTGAAAACAATCATCAGTGGGTACAAATAAGAAAAAAATATGTAGTCGCGCTAACTTATGAATTTGAACATAAGCCCATCACTGGGTAACTGAAAAAATCCAAATATCAACAATGATAAAATATAAAAAGCTAAGTGAAAAGCAATATATAATCTATGTTAACAGATAACAAACAGAAAATTAACTGTGAATAAAAAATTGGTTATTGTCCAAAAATACTGTAGAGCGGAAAAACCCCTCAAAGTTCATAATCAAAAATCCATAATGCAAAAAACCATAATGAAAAAAACACCCGTGAGGCGATATCCAAAATTAATAAAGAAATGAAGAAGGAGGGGAGTGCGCATGCGCGGGACTTCCGGGAAGACGCTCTGAACGGGAGCTCCGCGCTGCTCCGGCCTCTTGCAGCCCCCTGAGCCTACAGACCGAGCGGGAACCGGCCAGGACTGACCCCATCGCCTCCCGGGTGAACCAGGGACACTTTCATATGCCGGGCGGCTCACAAAAGAGGGAGGTGAGCCGCCAGCTCGACTTTACACTGGCAGCCCCTGCATCATCCAAGATGGCGGCCGCAGCTCAAGGCAGCATGGAAGGCCCGGACTCCATTGCGGATCCTCCTTCCCATTACCAGCACCAGATCGGTCTGCTGACAACTCCTGTGAGTACCTGCAACCCCCAAGGGATCTCCCCAGCATCCACTGAGTCCCTGATGAAACAGACTTTTGGAGATCTCCCCCTCTCTCCCATGCTGCGATCCCCCTTAAGCCTGGCAGGCCCCCACCTCTCCCCCCCTTGCAGCCAGTTCACTCCGCTGACATGCAACTTATGCTGCAGAACTTTTCTGAGCTGCTAGCCACAGGCTTAGCCCACAATGCCACTCAGATCACTGCTACCATTAAGGCTGATTTGCAGAGCCTGGGAGCCCGCATGGATGCAATTGAGCAGGCTGTGGATAACACTGCCGCCCGTACTAACCAAAATACCACATGCATCCAAACCTTACAGGATCAACTTGAGACAGCTCTCTCTAAAATCGATGATTTAGAGAACAGGAGTAGAAGGTATAATTTCCGTATACGTGGGATCCCTGAATCTGTTACTGATGTTCCCAGCACAGTTAAATTGTTCATTAAAGAACTCATGCCATACATTCAGGACCACAGATTGGAACTTGACAGGGCTCACAGAGTCCTCCAGCCCCCCCGCCAAGGTGGTCTCCCAAGGGACATTGTAGTCAAGCCCCATTACTATGGTGTGAAGGAGGATGTTATGAGGCAGACCCGCAACCTGGATAATCTCTGCTTCCAAGGGAATAAAATCCAAATCTTTGCTGACATCTCACCCACCACGGTCCAGAAACGGAGGTCCCTTAAACCCCTCCTGGAGGTCCTCAACCAGAACTCCATCAAGTACCGCTGGGCTTTTCCGTTCCGCCTACAATTTCATTTCAGGGACAAACCCTTTGGCTTTTCCACCTTTCAAGACGGCGAACATCTCCTTCTTCATCTTGGTCTTATCTCCCAAGAACTTGTTGCACAACAAGCGACAACCAAATCAGGCTCCTCAAAGCGTCCACCCCCCGGCAGTCCTCTGACCCCGTTATGGAATAAACAACAAACGAAGAGACAGAGAGAATCCCGACCCCCGAGATGAGGGACTTCTTTTGTTTTTCTCCCGGACGGGAGCTGGGTTGCTTTTGACTATCCCTAATATTTCAGAGAGCTAACTACTCTCCCCCCCTAGTATGGTGGTAGACAGACCCGCACGGCCCTGACTGGCTTCAGGCGGGCCAGGGTCTTGATCTGTTTGGTTTGGGCCCCACTTGCCCATCTTATGGCTAGTGGGGACTCCCAATATCCCCCATTCCTCCCACCTCGATGAGGAGGACGCTTTCATTGCCTTTCTGACTTGTTGCATATATGATGGGCCTCTCCTAGTTCCAACCTATGGTTAGGCCTAGTAGCTTATACCCTTCCTTACCCCTGTCCCCCCCCTTTTTTTTTTTTCCCTTTCCCCTCCCCCTTCCCCCCCTTCCTCTCTTGCCCTCCCTCCCCACCTTCCCTTCCTCTCCCTTGCAGGTTCCACTCCATGCACTGTTTATTTTCTGGTTATACAGTTTTACAGTTCGTTATATTTGTTTGTTTACAGTATTTTCTGCACTTTGGCCGTTCCAGTACTGTTTTACCCCCCATTGGGGGCTCTGACGGCCGGAGCGGCTCAACATGCCGCTCTCTCTGTTGTGACGCGGAGGGACTTTTAATCCCTCTGGTGACATCAGGTAGACAACCCCTACTGGGGTTGCACTCTCTCCAAGACCCCTCTTGCAGGAGTCCTTGGACTTGGACCCGGCTAGCCGGTCCTCTTGAATTTTATCTGAATTTTTGCATATGTTTGTTTTGTTCTCCTTTTGTGATTTAATTGACCAATATAATGACATCTCTGATCTTTCCTCCTCTTTTTCTTCCATTTCTTCTCCCTCCCCTTCTCCCCTCCCTACAGTGTTCTCCTCCTCCCTCCTCCAGGATTCCTCGCGGAGAACTCCCCCAGGCCTTGCTCCAGGGCGTTTGTTGATAGCCTACCTCGCGCTGGCTGTCCGGATTCTCTCTTCTCTCCAGGTAAGCTCCCCTTTTACATTCTCGCACCCCCCTCGGGCGCCCATGGCTGAGACTGACGCTCGCAAGCTGCCTTTGAAAGTAGCTTCCCACAATACACAGGGACTTAATTCCCCTTCTAAACGCCGGAAGGCCTTTCAGAGCTACCACGCCAGAAGCCTTGATGTTGTCCTTCTTCAGGAGACCCACTTCCCCGCTAGCTATACCCCCTCCTTCCTACACCGTAGCTTTCCCACCTTCTACCTTGCGAATGCTGACACCAAACAGAGAGGGGTGGCCATTCTCTTGGCTAAACGTATCCCACTTACCCACATTCACACAATTCGTGATGAAGATGGTAGGTACCTGCTGGTCAAAGGGCTCATAGAAGGGGTGACGTATTCTTTTGTTTCATACTATGCCCCCAATCGGGGCCAGGCAAATTTTTTCGCATCCATGTTCTCAACCCTCTCCTCTCATCTAGAAGGTAGAGTCTTAATAGGGGGTGACTCCAATATCACGTTTGACCACACACTTGACAAATCCCACGAGAACAGGCCACGCCTTAAGAGACCCTCCAAACAAAGCCTCAGAATCGCTCGACTCCTACACGACTTGGGCCTGATTGATTCTTGGAGGGAATTGAATCCCACGGCCAAAGACTTTACCCATTACTCTGCCCCACACAAAACATTTGCCAGGATTGACCACATCTTCGTACCCAATTCGGACATTCACACTGTCTCTCACTCCTCAATACAAGAAGTTCCGTGGTCGGACCACTCCTTAGTAACCCTTAGAATTTCTAGCTCCCTTTCGCCTTCAGGCCCCCCTCAGTGGCGCCTAAGTAAATCCCTCCTTGCCAACCTGGTCCACTGCACTATGCTGGAAAAGGACATCCAAGAATTTTTCCTTCTCAATGATACCGGGGAAACTTCCCCTAGCTCTCTCTGGGGAGCTCATAAAGCCGTCTTGAGGGGGAAGATGATTCAAATGGCTTCCAACCTGAAAAAAGGAAGGAAGGTGGATGTAGAAAACTTGGAAAGGGATTTTACACTACTTAGTAAAGCCCATAAGTCTAACCCCACTCCAGCCAGTCTGGCCAAGTTAGAATCCGCCCGCATTGCTTTAAATCTTGCCTTAACTTCTAATGCAGACAAACACTTGAGCTGGTTAAGTGGCAAATTCTACTTACAAGTTGATAAAATCGGCTCACGCTTGGCGGCCAAACTCTCTCCAAGGATCCAAAATTTCTCCTTACCCAAGATTAAATCGTTATCGGGTTCTCTCACCCAGAACCCCCATAAAATCCTAGAAACCTTCCAGGCTTTCTACTCCAAACTATATGCATCTCCCTCCTCTGCCGACCCTGTTTCCTTAGAATCATTTTTGGCGGACATTGATCTCCCCAAACTTTCAGAGTCCCATAGATCCATGATGGAATCACCTTTTAGCACTGAAGAGGTCCAGGAGGTCATCAAAAATCTCAAAACAGACTCGGCGCCAGGGCCGGACGGTTTCTCCGCCCTTTATTACAAAACTTTCTCTGGGGTCCTATCTCCTCGTCTGGCCAGTCTTTTTAACTCCCTACGAGAAGGCTCCATTCTCGAACCCGCTGCCAACCTCGCATATATCTCTGTGATCCCCAAACAGGGAAAAGATCCTAGTGATGTAGGCAACTATAGGCCGATTTCGTTGATCAATAATGATCTGAAAATCATGACCAAGATTTTGGCCAACAGAATAGCCTCCTTCATAGCTTCTTATGTTCATAAGGATCAGGTGGGTTTCATCCCCGGGAGACAGGGACCGGACCAGATCAGGAGAGCAGTAGATTTGATTTCCCTCATGCAATCCTCCTGGGATGGCGGGTCCCCCCAGAAGGGATATATTCTTTCCATAGACCTCCAAAAGGCCTTTGATACGGTCACCTGGCCATACCTTTTTACCATTCTACGCCATTGGGGCTTTGGCCCGGAATTCCTAAGAACCCTGGAGTCTCTATATTCCTCCCCGAAAGCCCAGATCAAACTACAGGGACGCCTCTCCGACCAATTCCCAATCTTCAACGGTACCAGACAGGGCTGCCCGCTCTCCCCTATTCTCTTCGCTATAGCGATAGAAACCCTAGCTCTAGCAATTAGACAACACCCGGACATTCACGGGGTTCAATGTGATCAACATACACACAAATGTGCCCTCTTTGCGGACGATGTCCTCCTTTTCGTCACCTCCCCTCTCAGGTCGACCCCCAATATTCTCCAACTCCTCACCACTTTTGGAAAGGTTTCAGGCCTTCAGGTCAACATGGCAAAGTCAATGGCCTTAAACGTCACTACACCCCAAGATATAGTCGATAGGCTCAAAACAAACTTCCCCTTCTCCTGGTGCGCCTCTTCTCTTCCCTATTTAGGTGTTTTCCTCACCCCAAAAGTAGAGCTCCTATTCCAACACAATTACCCTGCTATGTTCAAAAAACTCACAACTGAACTTACACAATGGTCTCTTTATAAATTGTCCTGGCTGGGTAGAGTCAATTCGGTCAAGATGACCCTCTTGCCCAGATTGCTTTATCTCTTCCGGTCCCTGCCTATCCCTGTCAAGAAGCGAGCACTGGATAGACTCCAATCAAAAATCATACAGTTCATATGGGGGGGCAAGGGACATCGTCTATCTAAAAAAGTTCTGTATAGGGCAAGGAAGAAAGGAGGCCTTGGCCTTCCCAATGTGTGGTGGTACTACCAAGCAGCCCAACTTTGTCAATTCTCAGTAATATATACTAAAGGACCTAAACCGGACTGGGTAGACATAGAAAGGCAGGCAACCCCTAACCACACATTGGACTATTTAGCCTGGAGACCACGTAAGGACCGTCCCTCGATCCTGTCACCCGCCCTCTCTCACTCAATGGCTCTCTGTGATATCCTTCATAAACATCCCGCGCTATCCTCTTCCTGGCATCCCCTCGCTCACATCTTTCACAATCCCCAATTCCCCCCGGGTCTAAACATCAAGGCTTTTGGATGGTGGCTTGACAAGGGTTTATACAGAATAGGACAATATTTTAACAATGAGGGCCCCATCTCGCTCAAATACTGCACTTCCAAACTGGACATGCCCTCATCCGAAACCTTCCGCTATTATCAGTTATTACATTTTCTGCGTGGGGTCTCGAAAAGTTCAGACAACCCACTCTCGGTTACCAAATATGAGCATTGGTGTTCCTCAGCCATGGGCGTCAGGGGGGGGGCATCTCCCTGATCTATTCAGCGCTAGCTGACCCTCAGGGCAAAGCGAGCTATATGTTGAAATGGGAGCGTGACCTCCAGTTTGAATGGGATCTAGACACTTGGCACACAAATTTCTCCCGCTCATTCAAGGGTATCTTAAACACCTCCCTGATGGAGGCGGACGTTAAGGTCATCTCCAGATGGTACCTGGTCCCTACGCGCCTTTCTAGGCTCTATCCGCAGTCTTCCCCCCTCTGCTTCAGAGGATGTGGCCTCGTAGGCTCTCTCCTCCACACCCTCTGGGAATGCCCTAAAATTAGGGGGTTCTGGAATAGAATTTTCAGCCTCATTCGCAAAGTCACTGGTTTCGAGGTGAAGCAGAACCCTACTATTGCCCTCCTTAATGATGCTCTCCCTAAGGTCCCTAAATTGTCCCGCTCTCTCATACACTTCATCCTTCTGGGGGCCAAGATTACCTTGGCCCACGCCTGGAAGTCGCCCTCGGCGTCATTTCGCCAAGCTAAACACAAGATTTCATGGATAATGACACAAGAAAGGGTTTCTAATACCTTACTAGACAATCCAGAAAAATTCCGTCTTATTTGGGAACCCTGGGCTATGCATGTAGGCATATCCCTTCTGCCCCAATAGGTGAGCACTGGACAGCCCCGATTCGGCACGTTGCTGACCATTTTTCCCCCTCTCCCCGAGGAATCCTGATTTCCCCCGCCCCCTTCCTTCCCTCTTATTCTCTGGTTCGCTCCCCCTTCTCTTCCCTATCCCTATTTCTTCCTTTCTTCTCTTCCTATTCTTAATCTCTTTCTTAGACTGTCACTGGCTACTCAGGTTTTACATCTGTGTAGTCTTTCTTGTTTTATGTTGATGGATACAGCTAGATGCTCCGCCTTACAGGCATTTGGAAGCCATTCCATTAGTTGGGTTTTTCAGCCCCTTCAGAATATTAACAGAGGTTCAAGGTCAGACTCCCCCTGGATGGTCCGCATCCTCAGGGGATTAGCAATCTGGACAGGTTTGCGGGTTGCCAAGCCCTTTGTTCATATCCCTCCCTGGGTGTTCTGTTCCCGATCGTTCTGTGCACAGCAGGATCCCAATTGGGGTGCGTGGACTGGTCGGGAGTAGACGTAGGGCAGTTGTCCCTCAGGGTCTGCCCTAAATTTGTTGGCGCCTACTTTTTTTTTCTCTTCTTTTTTTTGTATGCTGAGTCTGCTCTACCCTCTATAATAGGTACTGTGGTCTATGATATTGTGATGGAGCATAACTCCAAGTGACCTTCTTTTGTTTGTTTCTGATGATCATACTTTGTACCGACCTCGCTTGGGGTCTTTTGTTACCTTCTTTTATAATTGTACTGCATCTAATCACAATAAACCTTTTTTTGAAAATTTAAAAAAAAAAAAAAAAAAGAAATGAAGAAGGAAAGGATTCAGATCTTCTTAGACTTAAATTCGTGACTTTCACCACCACCAGTAGAAGTTACTGCTTACCGAACAGCGATGGTCCCCTATGACGGAGGACCTCAAACAGCCTTAAGTAATACTCAGTTAAGCCTCCAGAGTGTAGCCAGTGGTAAACCTCAGTTGTTTTAATAGCCCGACAGCTCATATAGCATCATACAGGTATTCAACGTGGACCATGAAAAAAAGGGGGGGACACTAGATAGTGTAAAATCTTTGGTGAACATTTATTAACCTCCCTAGCGGTAATCCCGAGCGTGACTCGGGGTTGTTTTTTTATGCTAGGATCGGTAACCCCGAGTCACGCTCGGGGTAGACATTGCAGAGCTCGCAGCAGAGTTTCCTTACCTTCTCCTGGCGATCCAGCGATGATGTCCTCTGCTGTGATCGCCAGCGAGATCTCCGGCGAGTGTCGGCACTTTCGACCCCATCTGACTTCCTAGTTCCGTTCCCTGCGAGCCGCAGCGGCGCAAGGGAGCGGAACTGGGTGGCAAATTCAAAAAGGTAAACACATAGTATACATACAGTATACTGTAATCTTACTGATTACAGTACTGTATGTAATAATTACACACACCCTTTGTCCCTAGTGGTCTGCCCAGTGTCCTGCATGCACTTTTATATAATAAAAATCGTTCTTTCTGCCTGTAAACTGGGGATTGTCCATAGCAACTAAAAAGTGTCCCTTTATGTCAAAAGTGGTTTTAGACCAACTAGAAAGCAGTGATAATAAATTAGAATCACTCGCAGAATTGAGCGATAGCGATTTGTGGGGAAATTCGTCATCAAACACTAAATCTAATGACAGCGACAATTCTGCAACTGAGCAAATTTCAGTGTTTTTGATTTGATTACATTATTGAATAATTTTTATTATAATTAGATTACTATTTTTTATAATTATTTATAGTTATTTATTATATTATAATTTATAATTTTGTGTTTCATATTTATCATACCCGGGATGTTTACTAGACTCTGGTTTGCTCAGGTTTAAGTAAGTAATTACTAAGAATCGCAGGCCTATAATACATAACACCAAATTTTCATGCAAAATAATTGTACCGCTTTTGGTACATAATTCCAGAAAGAATCATACCGCCAGGGAGGTTAAAATAATGAAAACATACTCACAAGAGCAGTTAAAAAGACAGCTTAAAAGTATCACAGCGCCGACCGGTCAATTGGCCCTGGCACACACACGTCCGTGGAAGTCGAGCAATGGAGGGTGACGTCAGCACAAGGCTCGTATCCTGCCCTGAAGGGCAGGATACGAGCCTTGTGCTGACGTCACCTTCCATTGCTTGTGCTGACGTCACCCTCCATTGCTCGACTTCCACGGACGTGTGTGTGCCAGCGCCAATTGACCGGTCGGCGCTGTGATACTTTTAAGCTGTCTTTTTAACTGCTCTTGTGAGTATGTTTTCATTATTTTAATAAATGTTCACCAAAGATTTTACACTATCTAGTGAAACAGGCCTTATCTTCCTCTCTCAGCACAACACTGAACATGAAAGGTCTCAGTACACAGTGCTTCTTCATTTACAAAGTTAAAGTGTTACTAAAACCAAAACAGTAAAATTAGTCTGTATATGCAGTAAAGCATGTGTGTTATACTCACTGTGGAACCTAAGGCGTTAATCCTTTTCATTGTGTATAAAGGATGTTTGATTCTGTCTCTCTGATCCTCCTTTTCTTCCACTGTCTCCAAAAAATACCCTGTTATTTACAGAGCCAGGGGACGGGTAGCACATGCTCAGTTTGGTGTGTATTGCTAGAGATTAATTTATTTTTTCTTCGCAGAGTGCATGTGATCAGCCAAGAAAGAGAGGAAAGGGGAGAATGAAAACTCCTCCTACAAGCTTTACTAGGAACTGATAGAAGTTGCTATATACTGCTGATAAGAAAATTTATTTATCAGTTTGTATTTACTAAAATAATTGCATTTCTATGTTCTGTGTACTGTGGAAAAACAGATACAGTGAATGCAGGTTCTGGGTTTAGTAACACTTTAAGAGATAGTAATCATGATATTCAGGAAGTGAAGGATCAGTAAATATCAGAGACATGCTGTATTTACCAATCCCCTACTCGCCACCCTAATGTGAACCTCCGTGTTGTGCACTGAAGTATGTTTCCCTCCTTGTCCCCTTCCACAACCTGCTGCCTCTGCCAGTACAGACGGGAGGGAACAGGGAGGGGAGCTGGTTGCCATCACATAGTAAGGTGGATAGTGAAAGGTAGGTCACAGTGGGGGTTATTTACTTAGGCTGGAGGGTGCCAAATCGGGTGCAGCTCTGCACAGAAACCAATCAGCTTCCAGGTTTTATTGTCAAAGTTACACACCGATTTGCCATCATGCACAGCTGCACCCGATTCTGAGCACTTCGGTTTTAGTAAATCACTAAATTACACAAAGCACGTGGAATTATAAACCACAAAGGAAATAAAACCTTTGAAAAGTTATGCCCACTCATCTATTCAGAATTTACCTGCGTGTTTTATCATTCAGTAGAACAATAATTCATATCTCTGTCCCATCATCTGCACATGATGGAGGTTATATAAAAATGCCCTGAAAGCCAGTGGCATTTCTGAGAAAAGCAAAGAATATGTGGATTGAAATCTTCTCTAAATATATTCAAAAATTGATAGCTAGAATGGCAAAGGTCTTCAAAACTGCATTTGCTACAAATAGAGGATTCTTTAGTAAATGTCAAGTTTGATGAACAGAACAATTTGCTGAAGTGAAAAGAATCTTAAAGCGGAGTTCCACTAACTTTTAGAACTCATCGTCAAAAGCATTCTTGCAGCATATAGATTGTGCAATAGATTTTTCTTTTTCTGACAGCTTACCTGGATAGTATAGTTTACAATCGAGTTTCTGGCCTCTGCCACCTGCGGATATGTCCGTCATATCCGGCGGCGCACTGTCTCCTGGGAACTATGTGTCATAATTCCCAGAAGTCAGTGTGGATGGCCGCCGCTCGTTATCGCGATATTCCGAAACTGAAAGTGATGTCATGATGCCAGTCACGTGTTGATTGTTGCCATCACAACGGTGCGGGGACTTTCCCTGCCGCCACCCGCTGTGAGGGCAACGTGATAAGTTTCCTGCGCTGCGAGCGTCTCACACTGCACATGCGCAAAAACAGGCGGTGCATGCTGGACATTTAGCTGCACCATATCCCAGAAATAAATGCTTGTGGGCTTCACATGCCCACAAACAATATGGGAACTCCATACACAGCAAAATATATGTTTTTTTATCAAATATGTGTATTAGAGCGGCAAATTTTCTTTAAAACATGAGTGGCATTAATGTATGTTAGGGTCCAAAGTTTGGCTTTAAAATGGTCCAGTGGCCACCTTTACTATGAGTAGATAGCCAAGATTACATACGTTTAATTATGTAAAATAAGATGTATTATTAATGATGCAGAAAATCCTAATTTCAGTCACACACAACCTGTCATAGATTGTTATGTGCAGTGGTTGGGCATAAAAGCTCACTTATTTTGATGCTGCATATATGCATTACGTGGTCTACAAGGGGTAAAAAAAAAAAAGGCCCACAATGTAAATTTGTCATCAGTCGGGCCACTAGGCCATCCAGAACTATGTAATTTATCATAAAAAGCACATGCTGAAAGAAAAAAATCCCACCGACTGACCTCTATAGTAATGTTCGTATTTGGTCAGTGATGTCACCTGGGAAACCTAGCCCTTTTATTTAAATTTAGCAACAGCTTCTTAACCCCTCCGCGTCCCGCCTCTTTAACCACTTCAGCCCCGGACCATTTTGCTGGCCAAAGATCAGGCCACATTTTGCGATTCGGCACTGCGTCATTTTAACTGACAATTGTGCGGTCGTGCAACGTGGCTCCCAAACAAAATTGACGTCCTTTTTTCCCCAGAAATAGAGCTTTCTTTTGGTGGTATTTTATCACCTCTGCGGTTTTTATTTTGAAAAAAATGCAATATTTTTAACTCTTTGCTATAATAAATATCCCCAAAAAATATATACAAAAACATTTTTTTTTCCTCAGTTTAGGCCGATACGTATTCTTCTACATATTTTTGGTAAAAAAAATCGCAATAAGCGTTTATTGATTGGTTTGCCCAAAAGTTATAGCGTCTACAAAATATTAATATTTTTTTTTTACTAGTAATGGCGGGGATCATCAATTTTTATCATGACTGCGACATTATGGCGGACACATCGGACACTTTTGACACCATTTTGGGACCATTGTAATTTTTACAGCGATCGGTGCTATAAAAATGCACTGAATACTGTAAAAATGACACTGGCAGCGAAGGGGTTAAGCTATAGGGGGCGCTGAAGGGGTTAAGTGTGACCTAGGGAGTGCTTCTAACTGTTAGGGGGCGTGGCTTGCCGTGACACGTCACTGATCGTTGTTCCCAATGACATGATTTACACTATCATCTCCCCATTCTTCAGCTCTGTGACCTGATCGCAGGACACCGGCGGACATCGAGTCCGCGGGTCCCGCGGGCACGGGCACGGTCACGGAGCTCGCGACAGGGTCACGAGTGTGCCGCCAGCAGGGCGCGAGCGACCACACGGCTTGCAAATTAAAGGGGACGTATATATACGCCCATTTGCACAGCCGTGCCATTCTGTCGACGAATAAGTTCATGCGGCGGTCGGGAAGCGGTTAAGAGGTTTTAAATGCTGGGAGGCAGAGACAGGCATGTGATTGTCTGTCACAGTGGTCACATGGTCAGAAAGCTCCAGATTGCATGTAGGCATTAGGAGCTTTCCAGTACCTGCTGGAAAAAGTGCTGGGAGCACCCAGGGCACGTGCTCTCAGTACAGAAATGCTTACATTTGGCCCGCATATATGCGGCCTCTCAACATTAAAGCCCACCCAGCGAGAGGCCACATATTTGCATATGGCTGGCAGGAAGAGGTTAAAAACAAGCCTGGCATAGGTGTGCACAGCCAAATGCATTAGGGTGTGCACCCTAAAGCTCAAACACACACTACAGATCACTCACGCTGTTGATTCAGATTGGGAGGGGGCCAGTAAATTACATATATATCAGCCCCTTCCCTCACTCACCCTGAAACATCCCTGCAGCAACAGCTGGCGGGAGAGGAGAGGAGGGAAGTCGGTGGTGCTGTAGGGGGAAGGGCTAGGACAGTAGGGGGAATCTGTGCTGCACAGGGTGATTAGGGTGTGCCTGGGCACACCTGGCACACCCTATGTGTACGCCTATGAAGCCTGGGTAGTAGTAGTGGTAGTAATGGGAGTGGTAGTACTGGTAGTACTGGTAGTGGAAGTAATACCACTGCTAAATGGATCACTTTGCCCTGTCATCAGAGGTTCAACCTGCCCCAAAATCAATTTAGTTTGACAACTTGCTAAAATTCTGGACCAGCAAAATTCAGTCCGAAATGGCAGCACACCCCCTACTAATAATATGTGACACAGAAGCAACCTAAGCTCAGAATTGTTTCCAAAATACTTTCCATGCTTTATAGTCCCCTACATCTACAATATCTAAACTGCTTTACCTGCCATCAATTCATGTTTTTCATATCCATTGGGGTTGATTTACTGAAGGCAAATGGACTGTGCACTTTGCAAGTGCAGTTTCACTAATTTTCTTTAGCAAATGTGAATGTGGTAAAGCTTCACTTTGTAAAGAATACCCAATCAGGTGCAAGGAAAAACATAAATAAAAATATTTTGCTTGACCATGAGTGAATGATGGAACTCGGCAGAGCTTTACAACATTTACTAAGTTCTAGGGAAAATGGGTGCAACTGCACTTATAGAGTGCACAGTCTATTTGCCTTTAGTAAATCAACCCAATTGTGTTGTAAATGGCAAGAAAACAAAACTCTTTATATATCAAAAACAGAGAGAAGTCAAACACATAAAAAAAAAAGATAAAATAATATTTTTTGGCAGATGACAACGTTTAGGATAATATAAATTACACACTTAGAATGACATATAATTATGCATTGTGGTTGAAGGAACAGCATTATAAAACACTGTCAGGAAAATCTTCTAAAGAATGATCTCTGCTAATGCTGATCCCTGGATAGGCCAGAAATATTTACATGGTAGATTGTTAAGAAGATTGTTAAAACATAAATAATAATAATATATAGATTCTCCGATATTCGGATATTTATACATCAGATCCTGTCCATCGCAAGGTACCGTATTTTTCGCTCCATAAGACGCACCTGACCATAAGACGCACCTAGGTTTTGGAGGAGGAAAGCCAGAAAAAAAATATTCTGAACTAAATGCTTTACTAAAATATTTTCCAGTGCCCATGAAATGCAGCCTGACCTGTGCCATTATTGCAGCCTGACCATTGCCATTAATGCAGCCTGAATATTGCCATTAATGCAGCCTGAATATTGCCATTAATGCAGCCTGACCTGTGCCATTATTGCAGCCTGACCATTGCCATTAATGCAGCCTGAACATTGTTATTAATGCAGCCTGACCATTGCCATTAATGAATAAAAATGTATTAAATTAAAAACACAGTCCACTTTGCTGCAAAGATTGTCACTGGCTGCTTGCAGGAAGAGAAATTATATATTATTAATCAGTGTACTCTGTACAGCTCTGCACAGCACAGGGAAATGCATTGTTTTAAATGATTTCAAGGTAAAACTGTGCTACTCCTCCTCAGTGATGAAGAGTGGAGGAAAAGGTTCGAAACATGCAAAAAGAAGGAAGGAGAGATTGTCCCTGAATATGTGCTCCTGGAAATGAGAGCCAACTTCGTTATCCCTGTAAAGGGTGATTTTCTAAAAGATGTTCTTTATGCTGAGCTGGGGTTAGGAAGAGAGAGAGGCTAGTGAGAAGTGCACACACTCACTTGGAATACTCCTGGGGGCTCCTCTCTGGCTCATTCAGTAGTAAATCAGTGTGTTTGTCGGCTGCTTCTTTTTAATCTTCCCGCCCACCTCTCCTTCACAGACAGAACACACAAGCAGGGAGGGAGGAGTGAGAGAAGAGATGTGTGAAGCTGCTCAGTCGGGACAGGCTGCAGGCATGCTGAAGGTGGAGTTGGATGGAGCAGTGTGAGGATTGGATCCTCTCCACGTAGGACAGCTACCCTTCCTGAGCCATCAGCTGCACTGTCTGCACAGTGCACACAGTGACAAAGAGCAGAGGACAGAGCGCCATCAGAGGAGGGAGGAGAGGAGCAGGTGGATGGGTTTTCCGTGGACAGGAACCAATTTCTGCACCCCTCACTTACTTCTCATGGCGGTGGCGGTGGGGGGCGGGGCCTAATGTATATTCGCTCCATAAGACGCAGAGACATTTTTCCCCATATTTTTTGTGGAAAAATATGCGTCATATGGTCCCAAAAATACGGTACTTATTTGTATGTCATGGTATCTAGTCGGATGCCCATAGAGCATTTTGAACACATGCTTTTAAGTTGTAAGAATGTAATGTATGTCTGTATTTTTATATCGTTTGGACTATAACTTAAACATATCTCATTTCAGATAGTGAGACTTGTTCTCTGTTCTTGCTATTTTTTGTTCGTCCTGAAGAAGCCTCATGGCGAAACGCGTAGACGCACAAGGGACCGAATCTATACTTCGTAACATCTTGTATGGTTTTAATTCTTGAACACTGTGGTAATCAATTTGTATCTCTCTTTAATAAATACATATTTTTTGTTATTTCTATTGTTTCCTTGCCTTTAAAGTCTGACCATTGGTTACCCTTTTTGAGTAATCATCCATGTTTTCCCCTTAAGATTGTTAAAACTTTCAGTGACCCATTGGGGACATGGAGAGATCTCACATGACTCTCTTTAATATGTGACATGCAGTTTTCTGTTTACAGGTACTCTGGGCAACCAGGAATCCTCTATACACTTCTATTAAAAATCTAGCAATGGGGTCAAAACATTGCACGAAATCCAAAACAAGTACCGTATGTTATGTCCACAGTCAATGCCAAGGTCTGGAGAATGTTAAGAGATCGGCAGCTGATTGGTAGCAAACACATTTTCTTACAAAGAATACATCTTTAATAGCTTCTATAATAGCTTACCTTGCATCTGCTACCGTCACCCGTACTACTGACCACATTATTACAAATATAGCTGGAAAACCTAAAGAGACAAAATAATTGCACTCATATTATTAATAATTAGTTACCTTTCAACATCAACTAGACAGTTTTTGTACTTCCATTGTAGCTTTCAGATATGTATATATAGTAAATGAGTTTAATAAAGTATCTTCAATACATTATTATATCTAACAGGCTTATTATTATAGGTAGGTAAATGACAAGTGTTGACTTTCATTTAAAGTGTATAGGCATGAATTCATTAAAGTGGTTGCATTCTCTGCTTCAAGATAAAAAACATTTCATGACCAGCTCCCCTGCTCCCCTAAATACTTACCTGAGGCCTATGTTGATCCAGCGATGTGCCAGAGAGCAGCAGCACTGCTCTCTCTCCTCATGGGATATGAAGCAGCAGTGGGAGCCATTAGCATCACTGCTGTTAATAAAATGCTACGAGGGGGGAGTAGGGGGTGGGGCAGAGCTGCACTGTATGTGTCAATAGACACACACAACACAGCTCGGAAACGAGCCCGCACGTTTGCCCCCATAGCAAGCGGCTTGCTATGGGGGGGGGGGGGAAACAAACAAGAGGAGCCAAGATTTCCAGCCGGGGACCCCAGAAGAGGTGGATCAGAGCTGCTCTGGTGCAGCTGTGCATGTTTGTTATTTAAAAAAAAAAAACTTGAACCTTTACAATCACTTTAACTTTTAAAACTGATGTGTACATGATGCAGCAATGGTCCGTTTTTTCGAACATACATTATAGATAGAAGCATGACAACAGTATCAAGATAGATGCAGGTATTATTGCTAGTTCCATTTAAAATAGAGTTCATTTGTTGTTTACAACTACAGAACTTGGCTGCACCGCCTGATCAGCTTTAGAGCTGGTTGCAGTATCACATGTTACAACTCATGCATCACTGCAATGTACAGTAACGCACCATACACGTGTTGGTGTGTTGCAATGCTCTGCGATTAAAAAAAATACAACTTTCATTTATTATGTTCTTTTTTTTTTAATTACATAGCAAAATTAATAAAGGATACATGTGTTTTAGCAGTAGTGGACCAATTTTGTAAGCTCAGTTTAACCACTTCAGATCCAGAAAGTTTACCCCCTTCATGACCAGGCCATTTTTTGCGTTACGGCATTGCATTATTTAACTGACAATTGCACGGTTGTGCAAAGCTGTACCCAAATAAAATTTATGTTCTTTTTTTTCTCACAAATAGAGCTTTCTTTTGGTGGTATTTGATCACCTTTGCAATATTTATTTTTTGTGCTAGAAACATAAAAAGACCGCCAATTTTGGAAAGAAAAAAACAATCTTTTTTACTTGCTGCTACAAAATGTGTCCAAAATAAATGTAAAAAATAAAATGTCTTCATCAGTTTAGCAGGACTGTAACATTGCGGCGGACAAATATGAAACTAAGTGACACTTTTTGGGGACCAGTGAGAGTAATATAGTGATCGGTGCTAAAAAATGCACTGTCACTGTACTAATGGCACTGGCAAGGAAGGGGTTAATACCAGGGGCGATCAAACAGTTAAATGTATTCCCTGGGGGTGCTTGCTAACTGTGTGGGGCTGCTTTGACTGGGGGAAGACTGAGATCCATGTTCCTGCTTAGTAGAAACACAAGATCTCCATTTTCCCCTCTGACAGAATGGCGATCTGCCTTGTTTACATTAGCAGACCGCCGTTCTGCCTCTCTCAGGAATGAGCCGACCCGCTGATTGGCTCCAATCACAGCGTGAGCAGTTCGCCAGTGGTGCACATGCACGCCCCAGACCTGGATATCGAAATGACGTACAGGTACGCGATTTGGCGATGAAGAGCCGTCGCAGTACATGTACGTGGGGCAGTACGGAAGCGGTTAAAGCTGAATTCCAGGAATTCAGACAGTCTGTAAAATGTGCTGGCATACTATGAGTAAGGTCCAACAAGGCGTATATCATCTCATGGAATTATTTATTTAATTTACATGTGACAGCTTCATGTATCTCTGAAAGTACAGCTATCTCTACACTCCCAGAGCTCTAACAAGGGAGACGCTCCTTTTTAACATAAATAGGCATTGATTTAGTGAAGACAAATAGACTGTGCACTTGCAAAGTGCAGTTGCCCCAGAGCTTAGTAAATTAGCAGAAGCTCTGCTGACTTCCATCATCCAATCATGTTCATGCAAAAATGTTTTTTTTCCTTGCACATGATTGGGTACTCTTTGCAAAGTGAAGCTTTACCTCATATACTAAACTAGTAAATCAACCCCCAAATCTCTTCCCGCCTCTCCCCTCTGCCGCCCATCCATAGGAGGTTTGTGAAAGAGTTCACATAACACACAGCATTCTGTGATTTGGCAGGAGGAGAGGAGGGTCAGGCACAGCGGCTCATTGATCTAAGACCAGAAGGTCCAGCTCCGGAGAACTGAAAGTATAGTGAGAGCTATGCTCCTGGCGCGCCGTAAAAAATAGGATTTTTTACTCACCGTAAAATCCTTTTCTCTGAGTCCATGGACCGACACAGCTTCTTTATTGACAAAGTGGGTATTATCCGTTAATTAGGAGTGACTAGGCAGAAAAACTTGTAAAAAGTGTTGCATCACACCTTCTACAGTACCGCCCAGGGGGCGGACCCTCTGGGTATACCCTCTCAGTCTGCACATCGCAGATCAGTTCGTCAAAAAGCAGTACAAACTTAAAAGGAGGGGTGGGTGCTGTGTCGGTCCATGGACTCAGAGAAAAGGATTTTACGGTGAGTAAAAAATCCTATTTACTCTTTCGTCCATGGACCGACACAGCTTCTTTATTGACAAAGTGGGACGTCCCAAAGCAGTGTCAGAGAAAAAACGAGGGGTGGTAACAGCATAAAAACAAACTTCACCCCAAAACACAAAACAGCACTCCTCCAACGGAGGAGTTGCAACTCTAAACAGCCGCCTGCAAAACCTTGCGGCCGAAAGAGGCATCCGAAGATGCACCTACATCAACTTTGTAGAATTTTGTGAAAGTGTGAGCGGACGACCAAGTCGCCGCTTTACATAGTTGGGAAACAGACGCTTGATGTCGGAAAGCCCAAGAGGCACCTATTGCCCTGGTCGAATGCGCCGTGACAGGAAAGGGGGGCGCCTGACCCTTTAAGGCGTAAGCCTGGATTACTATCTGTCGGATCCACCTAGAGATGGTGGCCGATGAGACTGCTTGGCCCTTCTTGGGACCAGCCACCGAAACAAACAGTGAGTCTGACTTCCGGAACAGGGAAGTAGCAGATATGTATACTCTCAAAGCTCGGACAACGTCCAAGGAATGCAACGCCGACTCCTTAGGATTCGACGGCTGAGGACACAAGGATGGAAGTACAATGTCTTCGTTGAGATGAAAAGCCGAAACGACCTTCGGAAGAAAGGAAGGCTGCGGCCGCAGCACCACCTTATCCTTGTGGAAAATCAAATAGGGAGCCTTGCAGGACAAGGCTGCCAGCTCAGAGACTCGTCTAACTGACGTAACAGCCACCAAAAAGACCACCTTCTGAGAAAGTGTCAACAGGGGAATATCTCTAATATTCTCAAACGGTGCCTTCTGAAGCACCGAGAGGACCAGGTTCAAGTCCCACGGAGGTAACGGGGGGCGGACCGGAGGGGCCACATGTCGAACCCCCTGCACAAATGTACTCACGAGAGAGTGAGTCGCCAGGGGTCGCTGAAAAAAGACAGCCAGGGCAGATATCTGTCCCTTAATCGTACTTAGGGCAAGCCTTTGGTCTACCCCATGCTGTAAAAACAGCAGGATTCTGGAAACCAAATAGGTACGCGGATGCCATTTCATTTCCTCACACATGGAGATGTAGGCCCTCCAAGTGCGGTGATAGACCTTCCTAGAGGACGGTTTCCGAGCACTTCTCATAGTAGAAATTACTGAGTCTGACAGGCCCCGGTCTCTCAGTACCTGGTTCTCAACAGCCATGCCGTTAAAGCCAATGACTGTAAAGCAGGATGGAATATGGGACCTTGCGACAGCAGGTCCTTCCGTAGTGGTAGGCGCCAGGGGACGTCTGCTACCAGACGTACTAGATCGGCGTACCAAGGACGCTGAGGCCAATCTGGAGCGATTAGGATCATTGGAATTCCCTCTGCCTCCACTCTGCGGAGCAGAAGAGGAAGAAGCCTTAAGGGAGGGAAGGCATAGATTAGCCGATACTGGCCCCACGATGCTACCAACGCGTCCGTTGCGTCTGCCCATGGGTCTCTTGACCGGGCCACAAACCTCAATACCTTCCGATTGAGTCGGGAAGCCAGAAGATCTACGTCTGGTGTGCCCCATCTTTGGCAGAGGAGTTGGAACACCTCCGGGTGTAAGGACCATTCTCCCTGGTCCAGCATCTGGCGGCTCAGGTAGTCCGCCTGCCAGTTTTCCACACCCGGAATGTACACGGCCGACAGTGCCGGTACGCTCCTCTCTGCCCACTTCAGGATGCGAGCGATCTCCGATGCTGCAGCTGAGCTTCTTGTTCCTCCTTGATGATTGACATATGCCACTGCTGTGGCGTTGTCTGACTGGATCCTGACTGGACGCCCTTGCAGTCTCTGAGACCATTTGAAGAGGCACAGCTTGATCGCCCGGATCTCCAGGACATTGATCGGCAGGAGGGCTTCCTCTGGGGTCCAGCGACCTTGCGCCGACTGGACACCCCAGACTCCCCCCCAACCTGTAAGGCTGGCGTCCGTCGTGATCACTATCCAGTAAACCGGAAGAAATGACTTCCCGGCCATTAGAGCCGGTGCTGTCAGCCACCATACCAGGGATCTCCTGACTAGGTGGCTCACTCGGATTTGATAATCCAGAGATGAAGGGCATCTGTTCCATCTGGACAGAACTTCCCTCTGTAACACTCGAGTGTGGTATTGAGCATATGGGACCGCCTCGAAGGAGGCTACCATGAGGCCCAACACTCGCATGCAAAAACGGAGTGACGACCAATTCCTGGAAGTCAGCTGCCGTACTGCAGCCCGGAGGGTCTGCAACTTCTCCACAGGGAGGAATACCTTTGCCTCTGAGGAATCCAGAATCAACCCCAGGTACACTAGGCGTTGAGTGGGCACCAATACTGACTTTTGCGTGTTTAGTATCCAACCACAGTCTCGAAGAGTCTGACAGGTAATGGACACGCTTACCTCTAATTCTGAGCTTGAAGGGCCCTTCAGCAGAAGGTCGTCCAAGTAACCTGTGATAGGGATACCCCGCTGTCTTAGAAGTGCCAGAATCGGAGCGAGCACCTTGGTGAACGTCCTGGGTGCTGAGGCAAGGCCAAACGGGAGGGCCACAAACTGGTAGTGGTTCTTCCCGATAGCAAATCGCAGAAACCTCTGGTGTCTGGAGTATATGGGGACATGCAGGTATGCGTCCTTGATGTCCAAGGAGGCCAGAAAGTCCCCCGGATGGAGAGCCGTGACTACGGATCGAACCGACTCCATCCGAAATCTTTGTACCTTCACAAAGCAATTGAGGGCTCAGATCCAAGATTGGACGAACCCCCTCCTTCTTTGGCACAATGAACAGATTTGAGTAAAAACCCTGACCCCGTTCCTGTTCTGGAACTGGAATAACTACCCCGCGTTCCAGTAGACCCTGGACCGCCCCATACAGGGCCTCCCGACGGGTCGGTAGTAGCTGGAGATTGGAGGTGATGAATCTGTCTGGTGGACAAGAGAGAAATTCTATCTTGTAGCCTGAGGAGATTACTTCGCAAACCCACCTGTCGGAGACTAGAGCAGTCCACTGAGTCGCGAATTTGCGAAGACGTCCCCCCACCCGAGAGCTGGGTGGGGGCGGACCTTCATGTGGACGCAGATTTGTCCACAGGCTTGTTGGGTCTGCGGGACCAAGGACGCTTTTGTCCTTGGGCAGGCGCTTTATCGGCCTGGGGTCTTTTCCCTGTCGCCTTAAGAGGGCGAAAAAACCGCTTACGTGCAGTAAAGGAGGGCCCTTGCCCTTGGCGTGGTCCCCTACCCTTGCTAGTTTGGGGAAGCAAAGTGCTTTTACCTCCTGTAGCATCCTTGATGATGTCATCCAGAGAAGCCCCAAAAAGTCTGTCGCCCTTAAAAGGCAGATCCAATAGGGCTTTCTTGGAAGTCTGGTCCGCAGACCAGCCCTTTAGCCAGATCAGGCGGCGTATTGCTACTGCATAAACCGAAGCTCTTGACAGCAGGGGAATAGTATCCATGTCTGACTCGCAGACAAACTTAAGGCCCTGGACCAACTGGTCGGCCAAAGTTATCTCATTAGGAGGAGCATCTCGCTCCTTTAACCCCTGGAGTAGCAATTTTGCCCATTCAGTAAGTGTCTGAGACACTAGGGCCCCCGCCAATGCCGGGCGTACTGCTGAGCCTACCACTGAGTATCGGTAGCGAGCGCTTCAGCCTTCTTATCCACAGGGTCCTTGAAAACAGGAGCCCCTTCTACTGGAATAGTGGTGGCTCTATTAAGTCTGGACACCGAAGGGTCCACTATAGAGGGAGAGGTCCATATCTTCAGAAAACTCTCCTCAAAGGGGTACCGTACTGCAAACCTCTTTGGGGCTGTAAAGACCCTCAGTGGGTTCTCCCATTCCTTGTATAAGAGTTTGTCAAAATAAGACACACAAGGGAACACCTTAGCAGTGCGGGCAGGTTTACAAAACCCAAAGGGGACTGGAGTATCTGCTACTTCTTCAGTCCTTTCCAACTTTAGCGTATCCCGCACTGCAGTAATAAGGTCAGATACCAAAGCCGTCTCGCGTACTGACCTGGACTTGGAGTCCTCCTCACTGTCCGATCGGTCACGGTCTGCAGTCTCTGATGCATCAGAATCTGGGCCATGAGCCGTAGCTGGACCTGGTTCTGCATCAGAAATATCCCCAGAAGATTGCAGGGGACGGGGGCGTTTATTACCCCCTGTATTCCCGTGTGCTGCTTCCACCCTGGCAGCAAACGCCTCTAGGATTGCCGACATAGCGTCCATAGACACCTCAGGGACACCAGCTGCTAAATCTGGTGTTTCAGGGGAGAAGACATCTGGCTCAGATGCCATGCTGACCACACGCTGACACTCACAGGGCTCCAGGCAAGATATCAATAGGCCACCCTCCTGCGCTGCAGAGATGCTGGGTTACCCAGAGGACTCACCACCCTGGATAGGTACTGCTATGCTGCGCCTATGATGCTGTCCCCTTGCTGCTGTGTCAGTCTGCTTCTTTTATCAGCACTTCCTGTGTGAATTTTCGCGCCAGTGTAATGCACCCTAGAGGCCGGAGGCTCTCGCAAAATGGTTGCCAAAACCGTCTGTATGGAAGATAATGTGGGCTCTAAGAAAATGGCCGCCGACAGAAGATAGAGGTCAGGCAGCCATAGCCCACAAAAAAGATGGCCGCCGAACGGCAATATCTGCATACAGGGTGGACAAACATGGCCGCCGATCACCTGATAGGGGCCAGTGGGTGTGGCCGAACTACAGGAAGATGGCCGCCAGGCAGTTACAAGAGGCCAAACTTGGCATGGACCACCTCAAAATGGCCGCCGACAGCATGGAGACACAGAAACACAGGTAAGCAAAAATGACATTTCTTTTAAATGTTAGTTACAGCCAGCCCCGCTCCAGTGGGACCCCCTAGGTGACCCCCAGCACCCAGCAACCTTTAGCTAGAAGCCCAGGGAGGAGGGAAAGGCAGGGAGAGAGGGAAGAAAGGGGCCACAACCACTTACTTGATCTCTCCAGGAATGTCCAGCTAAATCACCCAGCCGAGGCAGGGGAGTTTTACTTACCTATCCTGCATGTATTCTGCTGGAAGACATTCCAAACAGATCATCGTCCGCGCACGGAAGGTGACTGTTGGCCAGGCATGCTGTGATTGGACCCAGAAGGGACGATCATATGTATGCCCTGGAGCATGACGCTCACCGGACAGGCTGCTGCGACTCGGCCGTAAGGTCAGCCGAAGCTGAGCGGTCCGATGCAAGCCTTGGAGCGTAAGCTCACCGGCCAGGCTGCTGCGACTTGGCCGTAAGGTCAGCCGAAGCTGAGCGGTCCGATGCAGGCCCTGGAGCGTAGGCTCACCGGCCACCCGTGGAGCGACGGGCATGTCGTGGAAAACCCAGCGCGTAGCTAGGGTCGGCACACGCTCGATGGCCGAAACTGGGGAGACTACAAGGATCGAGGATCCAGCCTGTCACCCAGTCGGCAGTTGATCGAAGATCGCAGGAAACAACAAATGTAGCAAAAAAATAAAAAATATATATATCTTTTTTCCCCGGACCAATGAGCCCGAAGGGAGCCATGTCCTACTCCTTGCTAGACAGAAAAAAACTGATCTGCGATGTGCAGACTGAGAGGGTATACCCAGAGGGTCCGCCCCCTGGGCGGTACTGTAGAAGGTGTGATGCAACACTTTTTACAAGTTTTTCTGCCTAGTCACTCCTAATTAACGGATAATACCCACTTTGTCAATAAAGAAGCTGTGTCGGTCCATGGACGAAAGAGTAATGTAAATTGTGAAATAAAGAGATAAGTCCATGAGGTGGTATGCACCTTGTCAGACTCAAGATTGTTTTATGGATGTGGTAAGATCCAGCAAATACAACATGCAAATATCTGATTAGATTGTTGCATTTGGTGCTATGTATGGATCTAGAGGAGACTCACTAGGCACTGTAATGGCACACCTCTCTATAGACTGTGACATGCCATACATGGATGTTGTGCTACAATAATGAGTGGTTTATCTGGCCATACTCCTGCGCTTTTGCACATATTAAATAATGCCGTGAACTTGCTTTTCTATGCTTAATGAATCGTGCACTTTGTTTTCAGCTTATACTTCCCATGCTTTGCTGCATATGCTTACTAGCTACCTCTTTGGCTTTGAGGCTGAAATAATGATTTCTTACTGCATGGCAGAGCTACATGATTCTGGCCAAAATGAGAATCACAATTTTTTTTCTTAGAATAAAGATCACGATTCTCTCACGATTCTTGCGGCGTAACATCATCTTTTACATTATACAAAACAATTGGGCTAACGTTACTGTTTAGTTTTTTATGAATTCAATAAAGTGTATTTTTTCCCCAAACAATTGCATTTGAAAGACTGCTGCGCAAATACAGTATGATATTAAATATTGCAACGACTACCATTTTATTTTCTAAGGTCTTTCCTAAAATATATATATATATATATATATATATATATATATATATATATATATATATATATATATCTATATCTATATATATAGATATATATATAATGTTTGGGGGTTCCAAGTAACTTTATAGCAAAAATTACTGATTTTAAAGCCTCGTACACACGATCGGATATCCTATGGATTCTAATCCGATGGTTTTGTCCATCGGAAATCCGATGAAGCTGACTTCCATCAGTCTTGCCTACACACCATCAGTCAAAAAACCGACCGTTCCAAACGTGGTGACGTAAAACACTCCGATGAGCCGTGAAAAATGAAGTTCAATCCTTCTGAGCATGCGTCGACTTGATTCTGAACATGCGTGGGTTTTTTATCCGATGGACTTGCCCATAGACGATCAGAGTTTTTGATCGGTTTTTTATCCATCGGAAAAATTTAAAACATGTTCTATTTTTTAAGACCGATGGAAAAAAGAGCGATGGGTCCCATACATGATCGGTTTGTCCGATGAAAACAATCCATCGGACGGTTTTCATCGGTTAAACCGATTGTGTGTACAGGGCTTAACTTGTAAGCAACAAATGTCAGAAATAGGTTTATTCTTTAACCACTTGTCCAACGCCCACCGTCAATTGACGGCGGGCGGAAAACTCTATTGTTCTGACTGGACATCATATGACATTGCGCCTTTAACCTCCCTGGCGGTATGATTCTGTCTGGAATTATGTACCAAAAGCGGTACAATTATTTTGCATGTAAATTTGGTGTTATGTACAGTATTGTAGGCCTGCAATTCTTAGTAATTACTTACTTAAACCTGACCAAACAAGAGTCTAGTAGACATCCCGGGTATGATAAAGTTTGAAACACAAAATCATAAGTTATAATATAATAAATAACTATAAATAATTATAAAAAATAGTAATGTAATTATAATAAAAATTATTCACTAATGTAATCAAATCAAAAACACTGAAATTTGCTTAGTTGCAGAATTGTCGCTGTCATTAGATTTAGTGTTTGATGACGAATTTCCCCACAAATCGCTATCGCTCAATTCTGTGAGTGATTCTAATTTATTATCGCTGTTTTCTAGCTGGTCTAAAACCACTTTTGACATAAAGGGACACTTTTGGTTGCTATGGACAATCTCCAATTTCCAGGCAGAAAGAACAGTTTTTATAATATAAAACTGCATGCAGGGCACTGGACAGACCACTAGGGACAAAGGGGATGTGTAATCAGTAAGATTACAGTATACTGTATGTATACTATGTGTTTCACTTTTTTAATTTGGCGCCGAACTCCGTCCCCGTGCGCCGCAACGTCGCAGGGAACGGAGCTCGGCACTCGGCAGTGTGGATCGAGCGAGGAGACAGCTCGCACACACTGCGGGGAGTCATCGCAGGATCCAGAGAACAAGGTAAGTAACTTCCCAGTATCCTGCAATGCAATCCCGAGTCTGGCTCGGGGTTACCGCTCTTAGCATGAAAAACTCACCCCGAGCCAGACTCGGGATTACCGCCAAGGAGGTTAATAACCACTAGGGGGTGCGCGCGCCGCGTCACTGGGGACCCGATACGCGTGCCCCGCGGCCGCCGGGTACCCGCGATTGCCCAGTAACCGAGCAGGAACGTGGATCTGTGTGTGTAAACACACAGATCCACGTCCTGTCAGGAAGAGGAGACCGATGGTTTGTCCCTTGTACATAGGGACAACCATCGGTCACCTCCCCCAGTCAGTCCTCTCCCCCCCACAATAAGAATCACTTCCAGGGAATACATTTAACCCCTTCCTCGCCCCCTAGTGTTAATCCCTTCCCTGCCAGTCATGTTTATACAGTACTGTAATCAATGCATTTTTATAGCACTGATCGCTGTATAAATGTGAATGGTCCCAAAAATGTGTCAAAAGTGTCCTATGTGTCCGCCGCAATATCGCAGTCATGATAAAAATCCCTGATCGCCGCCATTACTAGTAAAAAAAAAAAAAAAAAATGCTATAAATCTATTCCCTATTTTGCATCTGCTATAACTTTTGCGCAAACAAATCAATATACGCTTATTGCGATTTTTTTTTACCAAAAATATGTAGAAGAATACATATCTGCCTAAACTGAGGAAAATTAAAAAAAAAACATGAAAAAAAGGGTATTTATTATAGAAAAAAGTAAAAAATATTGTGGTTTTTTTCAAACTTGACGCTCTTCTTTTGTTTATAGTGCAAAAAATAAAAACCGCAGAGGTGATCAAATACCAACAAAAGAAATCTCTATTTGTGGGAAAAAAAGGACGCAAATTTTGTTTGGGTACAGCGTCGCACGGCCGCATGCGCGAGTCGAGCTGCACTCCCGGAGTGGACAGGCGATCTCCTGGGACCTGTCACGTGTCCCAGGAGATCGCATAGTGGGAGGGGCCACCTAGGGGCAGAGGAGGAGTCGCCTAGGCGGCCCGTAGGTGGAAGTAGGAAGTGGGACAGGAAGTCCCACTCCTAACGAAACCCCCACTCCCCCCCCCCCAAAAAAATGACATGCCAAATGTGGCATGTAAGGGGGCGAGGAGTGCTTAAAGTGGAAGTTCCACTTTTGGGTGGAACTCCACTTTATATGGGTTAACCACTTAAGCCCCGGACCAATACGCAGCATAAAGACCAGAGGTGTTTTTAAAATTTGGCGCTGCTTTAACTGGTAATTGCGCGGTCATGCAATGTTGTACCCAAACTAAATTTGCGTCCTTTTCTTCCCACAAATAGAGCTTTCTTGTAATGGTATTTGATTGCCTCTGCTATTTTTATTTTTGGGATATAAACGGAAAAAGAGCGAAAAAAAAATTGAAATCATATTTTCTACTTTTTGTTATAAGAAAAATCGAATAAACTCAATTTTTGTCATACATTTAGGCCAAAATATATTTAGCCACATGTCTTTAGTAAAAAAAATTTCAATAAGCGTATATTTATTGGTTTGCGCAAAAGTTATAGCGTCTACAAACTAGGGTAAATTTTCTGGAATTTACACAGCTTTTAATTTATGACTGCCTATCTCATTTCTTGAGGTGCCAAAATGGCAGGGCAGTACAAAACCCCCCGAAATGACCCCATTTTGGAAAGTAGACACCCCAAGGAAATTGCTGAGAGGCATGTTGAGCCCATTGAATATTTTTTTTTGTCCCAAGTGATTGAATAATGACAAAAAAAAATACAAAAAGTTGTCACTAAATGATATATTGCTCACACATGGAATTACACTCCAAAATAGATTTTGCTGCTTCTCCTGAGTATGGGGATACCACATGTGTGGGACTTTTTGGGAGCCTAGCCACGTACGGGGCCCCAAAAACCAAGTACAACCTTCAGGATTTCTAAGGGCGCAAGTTTTTGATTTCACTCCTCACTACCCATCACAGTTTCAAAGGCCATAAAATGCCAAAATAGCACAAAACCCCCCCAAATGACCCTATTTTGGAAAGTAGACACCCCAAGCTATTTTCTGAGAGGCATGGTGAGTATTTTACAGCTCTCATTTGTTTTTGAAAATGAAGAAAGAAAAATGTTTTTTTCTTTTTTAAATTTTCAAAACTTTGTGACAAAAAGCGAGATCTGCAAAATACTCACCATACCTCTCAGCAAATAGCTTGGGGTGTCTACTTTCCAAAATTGGATCATTTGGTGGGGTTTGTGCCATATGGGCATTCCATGGCCTCCGAAACTGTGATAGGCAGTGAGGAGTGAAATCAAAAATTTACACCCTTAGAAAGCCTGAAGGCGGTGCTTAGTTTTTGGGGTCCCGTACAGATTACCACATTAGATTTACAGAGGAGGTCTACTGCTAAAATGACTGCCCTTGATCTGACCTTTGCGGTGATACCTCACATGGTGCAATTGCTGTTTACATATGACGCCAGACCGACGCTTGCTTTCGCCTTTGCGCAAGAGCAGGACGGGACAGGGGTGTTTTTTTTTAATTATTTATTTTGCTTTTTTATTTTATTTTTAAACTGTTCCTTCCATTTTTTTTGTTTTTATCATTTGTATTGTTATCTCAGAAAATGTAAATATCCCCTATGATAGCAATAGGTAGTGACAGGTACTCTTTTTTTGAAAAAATTGGGGTCTATTAGACCCTAGATCTTTCCTCTGCCCTCAAAGCATCTGACCACACCAAGATTGGTGTGATAAAATGCTTTCCCAATTTCCCAATGGCGCTTTTTATATTTGGGGGGGGACATTCCCTCCCACTGCTTGTAAAAGCAGTCCAGAGGCTAATTAGCCGCTAGGATTGCTTTTACATGAAAGCCGGCCGCTGGCTGAAAAGAATGATACCAAGATGATACCTAAACCCGCAGGCATCATTCTGGTATAACCATTCAAAGTCCAGCAACATACCAGTACATTGCTGGTCCTTGTTGGACATGTATTGTAATCTTTTTTTTCATGCAGCCTGTTGGCTGAACGAAAAAAGAGATTGTTCGGTGGGTATGCCCACCATTAGAATACCTCCCTTCATCCACCCACTTCTAATGATGGGCATACATGCACCATTTATATATGCCGAAGCATGGGGGCATCCTCCCGCAAAAGTTATGCCGCGTACACACGGTCTGACTTTTCCACGGGCAAGCCTCCGTCGGAATTTCGACCGTATGTAAGCGGCATTAGGAGCAAAATCGCTCCTACGCCCCTGCTGCCCCCATGCTTCGGCATATATGCTCTTTTTTTTAACTGTGGTGGTGAAATCACCTCCTACAGCACTGGAGTCGCAGGGATCAGGCCTGTCTCTGCAAACGCTGCAGTTATGTGTGTTGTGTTTTGTAAGTGACAATGATCGATCGATACTGCACTTGGGTGGGCTGGGCTGGACCAAGGGGCAAAACGCAGGTGCTAGCAGGTATCTGGGCTGATCCCGCTAACACTGCGTTTTTGGGAACCCTAAACTACTGGGGACGCTAGTATAGATCTGATCAGATCAGATATTGATCTGTTCAGATACTATACTATTAAGGGAGGTGTATGCTTTGCGCGTGGGTGTTAGCGTTACTGGCACTAACCTGATGCTGCCTGGGATGACGCAGACCCTATCTGACCCTAAAACCTAATTGATATCACCCGCCGGGCGATCAGGGGGTTAAACCTTTATTGGGTTATATACGGCGGGTGCCCTGATGCTATAAAAAGCAAACTAACTAACCAGCGTCACCCGTAACACTTATACAGTGATCACTGGTGAAAGGGTTAACTAGGGGCAATCAGGGGGTTAAAACCTTTATTAGGTAATATATGGGGGTACTTGACGCTATAAAAACCTGGCGGCGAACCTAAAAAAATAACTGGCTACCTAGCGGCACCAGCGACACTAATACATCGATCAGAAAAACGATTGCTTAGTGACAGTGGTGATAGGGGAAGGAAGGGTTACCTGGGGGGTGATCAAGGGGTTAAACCTTTATTAGATAATATATGGGGGTACCTGATGCTATAAAAACCTGGCGGCGAACCTATATGGGGGGGGGGTTAGGGAGCTACACTGGACCTAAAACTAACTGCCCTGACACTTTTACTATCACAAATGTCACTGATTGCAGTGATCAGTAAATAAATGATCACTGCAATCAGTGACACTGTAAATGGGGGCTGGGGGGTGATCTGGGGGTGACTGGGGGGTGGATTGTGTGCCTATGTGTCCTGGTGTCAGTGTACTGTTGGTGCACTAACCTGATGTCTTCTCTCTCCGACGCTCTGGACAAATAGAGCGCCGCATGGAGAGATGACATCACGTCCCCTGCCTGAGTTTACATTACAGGGGGGGGTAGCCAGAAACCAATGGCCGTCCCCTCATCACGGATCGCTCCTGAAACGATACCGACCGCCCCATGTACCGGGAGGGGGTCAGATCGGACCCCCCCACCCGCACGAAGACAGGCACATACAGGTACGTGATTGTGCCTGTCCGTGCCATTCTGCCGACGTATATGTACATGGGGCGGTCTTTAAGTGGTTAACCTGCCCTCATTACAGACCGAAGTTCATTCCTATGATCTAAAAGGACTAAAGCCTCATACACACGATCGGATATCCTATGGATTCTAATCCGATGGTTTTGTCCATCGGAAATCCGATGAAGCTGACTTCCATCAGTCTTGCCTACACACCATCAGTCAAAAAACCGACCGTTCCAAACGCGGTGACGTAAAACACTCCGATGAGCCGAGAAAAATGAAGTTCAATGCTTCTGAGCATGCGTCGACTTGATTCTGAGCATGCGTGGGTTTTTTATCCGATGGACTTGCCCATAGACGATCAGAGTTTTTGATCGGTTTTTTATCCATCGGAAAAATTTAAAACATGTTCTATTTTTTAAAACCGATGGAAAAAAGACGATGGGTCCCATACACGATCGGTTTGTCTGATGAAAACAATCCATCGGACGGTTTTCATCGGTAAAACCGATCGTGTGTACAGGGCTTAAGTGTTACAATGTTTCTCTTTATCGCCGTCTAAGCTTGGCAGGCTGCCTGTTTTTATTTTTGACAGCTGTCAGCTGTGATCAGAGAACTTTGCACTGAATCTGGAAAATGCTGTATTAAGATAGCGAGGGGGGGAGGGGATAGAACCGTGATCTGATTATTTAACAATTAATTGTGCAGCTCTACTGCATGGTATGCATTTCATGCAGCTTGCTTTGCTTTTCACAACAAGACTGCTGATACTGTCTGCATGCATCTACAGAGTGGATATTTTGTGTTAATTTACTAGATATAGCAACCAGTCCTTTAAATGCAATTTTGCATACCCATGTAAGAAATATTGATTTGAGGAGACTGATGCTATGTCATAAAGTTTTGTTCACTGGATGCATGATATATCATGTAGAGCCCTAGTATTATGGTTATTCTGGATTGCACTTCATCTACAAGTATACAGCTTTTTATTTATTTGATCAACACCGGTGGATTACATTTTAGCAATTTTACGCCTTGGTATTCAGCAATCCAAGGAAGACTATATTGAGGGCAATGGGAAGGTGATTGGTAACCTGTATGTACAAGCTTTTTTTCTATAGTGGCCATTGTCTTCTATAATACAGATTGCAAATACTTGAATATTTATAAGATTCACATTTGGCATTAACTCATTTCAGATCATTGTTTACTGTGGCAGAACGATACAATTTTTACAACAACATATTTAAGCTACAGGATCCTGTTGATATTTAAATTTAAATTGGGTTTTTCAATGTTTTTTTTTTTAAGTGGTTTTGGTATAACAATTTGTACTGTATATGTATTTTAGAATATGAATCATATGAATAAATCAAATATTTACATTTCACTTATATATTGTGATTATTGGTGCACCAGTCTTAACCCAAGTTCCGTAATAGTTTAATCCCCTTTGGTGTCTTTTTTTCAAATTAGGCAAAAATACAAACTTACATATTACTTACGTTTTAAACAAAAACAATATTTGTGCGCTTGCTAAAAACTGTTTAAATTACCATTAGTAATAGTGAATAAACTAAGTGCCAAAAAAATTATTAAAAAGGACTGCTGCATCTAAATCACCAATCTGGGCAGGATGTACTGCAAACTACAATAAAACAATATTCCAAAGTGCGTTGTCCTTATACAAATTATTATATCTCATAAGAAACACAGTAAAGTGTCTTAAACTTATAATAAACTCATCTTATATTAACAGATCCATACAAATCAAGTCCATATATAATGTACAAGAATAGTGCAAAATTGTGCAATAATTATAGTGCAAATGTATTATAAAGTGCATATAGTGCTCAGTTCCAAAACATCAGCATTACTTCTCTCTTGCCATGAAAAAATTATGATAATGTGCACCACCATGAAAAGTGATCCCGAAAGGAATCACCACAAATGGTCAAATAAGCTCCTTACCAGCTGATCTGGTCCCACAAGGAAATCACTGAACACCTTGCTGCATAGCAGCCATATACAACACGATTCGGAAAACAAAAGCTCCCTGAACTCTTAAAAGAGAAGTATGTTTTTTTTTTGCTTAGATCTATTCTATGTGAGCTGCTGATATCTATAAATCTTTCCAGACCTCTCAGAAGTGCCCCCATTCTGTTAAAATCAAGATAAATACCCGTGGGAGGTTCTACAGTCTTTCATACAGCATCATCCAGACAATGGAATATAGAGTCTGTATACACCCCCTGTCCTGTCATTTTGCTTGATTGATTTCGGCTCTCCTCCCTCTGCTTGTTTCTGAGACATCACAGAGCATAGCTGCTCCCCCTCCCTTTCGCTCCTCCCCCTCCCTATATATCAGCACAGCCACGTCTCTTAGGGGAGGGGGGACAGACGCAGGGGGTGTGTTGGTGTGTTGGTGAAGATGTTCACACCCTCTGAGAACTTTTCAAACTGAAAATGGACCGTTTTTGCCAGCAGAAGGAAAGTTCATGTGCACATGCTGTAAAAACTAAAAGAGGTAGGAAAAAAGATTAGCTGATATGTGACTAATGTGATATGTACTAGTTATTTAACCCATCCCATACTTCTCCTTTAAGCTGAAATAGACTCCATGGAGGAGATTAAAGTACAGAGGGAGACTTGCAAAGTGTAGTATTTCACCAATAGATTTTAATAAAGCATTACAATTACACTTACAGTCTCCAAGGAATAAAACAACAAGCATCGTCCTTAGACAACGCCTGTTACAGAGAAACGCGTTGGAAGGGGTCTCACACGTGACGTTGTTCCACAAGGTGGGCTGACCACTTGGACCTGCTGGCTGTTTGTAATCACAAAAGAAAAACTAGCAGGTGCGCTGATCAACAGTTTAGTATAGCCCTCCAGCTGGCTATTGGTGATAATTAGACAAGTCAAAGGGTGCTGCTGCTCTCTATGGATCATCTGTGTGGCAGGAACACATCCAGACAAAACACAAAAGAAGAGAGTGCCAAGCCACTCTACTGTAACTCAGCTTTAATATGGTAAAGTTAAAAACACTACAATGGTCAAACTCACAGTGTGGGAAGATAGATACAGCATAAGGATTCCACTGTGGCCCGCACTCCTAAAACCACCTCAAGATCCCGACAGGGGATGTGAGCTGCTCTGCGAGGACACACAAACCCACACAAGCAGGATAAAGGGGGGAAGAGAGTGAAGACGTCACACAGTTGCCATGACAATGCGTTTCAGAGGCATGGCCTCCCCTCTTCCCCCCTGTATCCTGCTCATGTGTTTGTTTGTTTTTTGTTCTCGGAGAGCAGCGCTGGCTGGACTGGGCGCATGCACATTAGGATCTTCACATCGAGTATGGTGGTGTATAGCCTTGGTTGTGCTTCCAGGATCCGGGCAGCTAGATTGAATGTCCACGGCTCCCCTGTCGGGATCTTGAGGTGGTTATAGGAATGCGGCCACAGTGGAACCCTTATGCTGTATCTATTTTCACACAATGTGAGTTTGACCATTGTAGTGTTTTTAACTTTACCATATTAAAGCCGAGGTACACTAGGGCGGCTTTGCGCTCTCTTCTTTTGTGTTTTTGTCAGGAATCAGATATGATCAGAACTCAGTGGCGTAGCGTGGGTTGTCAGCGCCCGGGGCAAGGCAAGAAATTTGCGCCCCCTAACTTGCGGACTTTTTTCACTCCCTGAGTCCCTTCCTACAGTAGTACTGACCAGCCTGATTCCTAAACTGACCACTACACTAACCTCTACACGGACCTACATGATTCCTAAACTGACCATTACACTTTCCTACTTGTCCACTGCACTGACCTACCCGATTCCTACACTGGCCACTACACTGACCACCAGGGCTGGTGCAAGGATTTTTGCTGCCCTCCCCCCGGCTGCGCCCTGACTCCACTTTACCCTGCAACACATGTGATCTTAGAAAAAAAGAAGCCCTAAGGCCAACGCTGCGCTAATTTAAGATGATAATAAAAAAAATTATGATAAAGTGTATAAGAAAGCAGCTTGCACTTAAGTTCAATACAAAAAAACTTAGGATAGATAGCAAAAAATGGAAAGAGTGCAGCTCTATGTGGTTAAAACCATGCGTGAAATTAATGTTAAACCTTGAAATGTAAACAAATGATATGTGAAAAATGTATTAAAAAGAAAACTAATGCAGAGTCCAAAAAGAACACAACATAGTCCGTGAAGAGTTCATTCCAAAAGCAAATCCATGAAGGGTTAATTCCCCCCAAAAAAAGACAAATTGCTTGCCAAGAAAGTGAAGTTCGGTGAATAATAAGTCCCAAAATAAACCAGGGTATTGCCAGAGAAGTAGTGAGTGATAGAAATCTTCCCAAGAGCAGCGTGATTTTTCAGGTGTGACACCCAAGTGATTAATATCTTGCTTACCAGATAGCCGTGACTGATGCACAATCTGGTAAGCAAGATATTAATCACTTGGGTGTCACACCTGAAAAATCACGCTGCTCTTGGGAAGATTTCTATCACTCACTACTTCTCTGGCAATACCCTGGTTTATTTTGGGACTTATTATTCACCGAACTTCACTTTCTTGGCAAGCAATTTGTCTTTTTTTGGGGGGAATTAACCCTTCACGGATTTGCTTTTGGAATGAACTCTTCACGGACTATGTTGTGTTCTTTTTGGACTCTGCATTAGTTTTCTTTTTAATACATTTTTCACAGATCATTTGTTTACATTTCAAGGTTTAACATTAATTTCACACATGGTTTTAACCACATAGAGCTGCACTCTTTCCATTTTATGAACACATGTGACCTATCTGACCCCTACACTGACCCCCTGACCCCTACACTGACCCCCTGACACATACACTGACCCCCTGACACACTTACCTGACACATACACTGACCCCCTGACACATACACGGACCCCCTGACACATACACTGACCCCCTGACACACTTACCTGACACATACACTGACCCCCTGACACACTTACCTGACACATACACTGACCCCCTGACCCCTACACTGACCCCCTGACACACTTACCTGACACATACACTGACCCCCTGACACATACACTGACCCCCTGACACATACACTGATCCCCTGACACATACACTGACCCCCTGACACATACACCGACCCCCTGACACATACACTGACCCCCTGACACATACACTGACCCCCTGACACATACACTGACCCCCTGACACATACACTGACCCCCTGACACACTTACCTGACACATACACTGATCCCCTGACACACCTACCTGACACATACACTGATCCCCTGACACACCTACCTGACACATACACTGACCCCCTGACACATACACTGACCCCCTGACACACTTACCTGACACATACACCGATCCCCTGACACACCTACCTGACACATACACTGACCCCCTGACACATACACTGACCCCCTGACACACTTACCTGACACATACACTGACCCCCTGACACATACACTGACCCCCTGACACATACACTGATCCCCTGACACACCTACCTGACACATACACTGACCCCCTGACACATACACTGACCCCCTGACACATACACTGACCCCCTGACACACTTACCTGACACATACACTGATCCCCTGACACACCTACCTGACACATACACTGACCCCCTGACACATACACTGACCCCCTGACACACTTACCTGACACATACACTGACCCCCTGACACACTTACCTGACACCTACACTGACCCCTGACCTTACACCTACACTGACCCCCTGACCTTACACCTACACTGACCCCCTGACCTTACACCTACACTGACCCCCTGACCTTACATCTACAGTAGGAGTCCTACTTCCTGCACTACTCACACCCCCCTCCCCCCTCCACACAGCAAATACATCCTCCTTACCTCTCTGCTCTTCGCCAGGACTCTCCTCATGACCTCAGCACTGGATCTGGACGGATGTGCAGGACTCCCCGCCAGCGCCATCCACCCGCACCTCCGCTCCATGTCAGACGCCGGCTGCACCTCCAGGTGTAGTGGAGGCCCCGCTCCTTGTCAGTGTAGTGGAGGCTCCGCTCCTCCTTGTCAGACGTCGGCTGCACCTCCGCTCCATGCTCCCATCTCCACCGTGCTCGCCCTCCACTCGACACACAGCGCCGTACCAGAGCAGAGGGACAGGCGGAGGGGAAGATAGCGGCCCCGGCAGCTCACACAGTGCACGTCTCCCGCTGCCATGTTCAGTGTTTCCCGGCGCACTGTGATTGGGCGTATGGCGGTCATGTGGCGGAGGCGGGACTTCTAGAGCGATCACAGACAGGCCAGCCACACGCCGCACATGACCCCCATATGCCCAATCACAGGGCACCGGACACTAAACATGGCAGCCAGAGATCGGGGACACCCGGACACAGAAAATTAAAATTAGGAGGACTCGGAGGCACGGAATGGCGCCCCCCTAAATGTTGCGCCCGGGGCCACGGCCCCCCCTGCCCCCCCCCACGCTACGCCTCTGTCAGAACTATATGGACTGCAACAGAGGAAACCGCAAACAGAAATAGGTGAAGTAAGTAGTTTATTAAAGATAAATAAATATAAATGTGAACACACCACCAGCAAAAAAGTGAACAACAAAACAACCAAACAGTGACAATAACCAACCAGCATAAGTAGTAAGAGGGAGAACCAGAATCGTAGTCAAGTCAGGCCAGAATCATTAACGGGAGATCAGCAGATGGGGGGCCAGGAGTGGACAGACAGGGACAAGCAGGGGGCAATCAGGCTGCAGAGCAAGGCTCCAGGGATCCAGGGATAAGGACAGACACAACAGGTTCAGGTTCAGGTTCAGAAGTCAGAGTTCAAGTAGACAGGCTGCAGGTCAGGGCACGATGATGATACCAGGGCAGTGTGTGTGTGCACTTGCCGGGTATTTATACCTGCTAACAGGCTCAGGTGACCCCTGATTGCAGGAAGTAACATCTGCACCACACTGCCAGGATCCATCCTCTGGTGGATGCCAGGATATCAAGGATGATATAACACCAGCAGAGAGAAGTTCCCCTGACAGTTCAGAACTCCCAGGAGACACCTGCTGGTGGACCTCAGTACTGCACGCCAGATGATAGATACTACCAGCGGATGGAACCTTTCCTTACAGTTTTGTCTGGCTGTTTGTAATACATGCTGTTATATACACACCGCCAGAATGTACATCAATAAATCTATTACAGTTCAGTTATTTGCCCCCCAGCCCCTCTCTCTACTTTGCCATTCACCCAGCACAGCCCTCTGAAAAGGGGGGGGAAGCAGAGACACAAAACTGTTATCTGTAAAAGACACTCTTCCAATGGGGCTTGGAGCTGGAAGTAAAGCTCCCGATGTAAATTTCGGAAGTTGTTCAAGGGGGTTTCAGACAACTATTATTGAAAAAACTATTAAAGAAATTTTTACTTCTATAAAAAAAAGCAACAAAAAAACAACAATAATAAAAACCATTGTGCATTAAGTCTGGATTTACCTAACTCGCCGTTAAGTTCAGCTTTACATAACTTGCCTTTATTGAGACAGTTTGTTGATGGCCTTGGTCACACCTTTTTTTAATTATCTGTCATTCTTCCATGCTTCCTTAACTCACCCCTCAAGGCTTCTGGGATGCCAGCAGTATGATCCCTCACCCTACTCCATGTGCTTCACTGCTGGATGTAAATACTACTAACCTATAGAAAGGTACAAGCATGAAACACACCTCCAATTTCTAAGTAGAGAGTTTGTGCTTGTAAATTATGCACAGACTCCGTTCTTGACCTGGCCACGAGAAAGCAACGGTCGGGTAAAATCCACTTGTTTGGATATTTATCACTGTAACAGACATTGGTGTTTATTATGTACCTTACTAGCTCAACAATTTGAATTATTAACCTCTGGAGGGCTTTATTTTCTCAGGTTTATCTACCAGATGGAATTGAGTTCCACAGTGGGGTCCTGTCACTGCAACTTATGGCACCATTAGATAGATAACTCTAATATAAAAACCACAGCATGCACAGTGATACTACTGTATATTTAATTAAAGTAGAGTTTATTACACTCTAGGTGAGTGCAGTTGTTTGTATAGCTTCTTTCTAGGTTTATACATGAAATGTTTATAGGATTGTTTGCATTTTACCTAAAATTTTACTTTTAAGTTCCATGTACATAATATTTCTAGAAACAAAATAATGTTTACACTGCATCTAAAGCCAAAGTTTAGCATTTTATGTTTTAGGTTATGTGGGCAATGAGTAGACCCAGTGTAAGGGTTTTATTGTTGACTGTGCCCTCACGGAAGAGATTTGTGCCTCTCTTTATTGGTCCTCATGACCAATGTCATTTGGATAGAAAGTGATGGCCACTAAAGGAAATATAACTATAACTAGATAAATAAAAGTTTAAATAATTTAGCATATCACTATATCAACTAGTCTTTCTAATTCAAGTAAATATCTAACCTATCATTTTAGCCCTATCATCAAAACCATATTTGCCACGAGGCATTGATGTCACAGGTTCTGATAGATGCCATTATGGGGTTTATTTACTAAAGCTGGAGAGTGCAAAATCTGGTGCAGCTGAGCATGGTAGCCAATCAGCTTCTAACTTCAACTTGTTCAATTAAGCTGGAAGCTAATTGGTTTCTATGCAGAGCTGCACCTGACTTTGCACTTTCCAATTTTAGTAAATAAACCCTTATGTTGGTCCAGGGACCCTACTCCCAGAGTCAAACTGAGCACCTTGAAAATCTATGTAGGCACACATAAAGCTCAATTTACAAAGCTAATTCATCAGCAAGGATGGGAGGTGTCATCATAATGGGGGATTTTAATTATCCAGACATGGACTGGGCAGATGGAACCGTGCATTCGTCTAAGGCTTGCCAGTTCCTAAATGTCTTGCAGGACAATTTCATGGGTCAGATGGTAGACGCACCAACTAGAAACAAAGAGTTACTAGACCTACTGATTATCAACAATACAGACCTGATCACGGAGAAGGAAATAAGAGGCAATTTAAAAACAGCGATCACAAGTCAATTAGCTTCAGTATAAATCACACAAATAGGAAACATAAGGGAAATACAAAGACACAATTTCAAAAGAGCCAACTTCCCTAAACAACGAACCTTGATAGAAGATATAAATTGGGATGGAATCTTAGGAACAAAGAACACGGAGGAGAGATGGGTTTGCTTTTAGAGCATATTAAATAAGGGCATGAACCAGTGCATCCCATTGGAAAATAAATTTAAAAGAGCGAACAAAAATCCTGGATGACTTAACTCCAATGTAAAAATGCATATAAAAGCAAAGGAGAAGGTCTTGGTCTTCAAAAAATGCAAGGCTGAGGAATCATCATCAACATTCAGACTTTACAAAAAATGCAACAAGAAATGTAAGGGTGCAATTAGAGTGGCTAAGATAGAACACGAAAGACACATAGTGGAGAAGAGCAAAAAAAATCCCCAGAAATTCTTCAAGTAGCTCAAATTAAATGGGAAAGAACAGCTGATATAGAGAACTTAGAAAGAAAGTATATTTCAGTTTGAACACAACACAAAAGAAACCCCTCAAACGCAACAATAACCCAACTTGATAAATTAAAGCTTGACCTCAACCTTGCTCTCACAACACAAGCGGAAAAATACTTACGATGGAATAAAAACAAATTCTACACACAGAAAGACAAGATCAGATCTATGCTTGCTTCTAAATTATCCCCCAGAATACGGCTTCACGTAATGCCACAGATCAGGATTCCCGGTTACGGTCTCTCAGCTAATCCCACGAAAATCCTGGAGGCCTTTCAGGGTTTCTATACAAAACTCTATAAGGCCACTGACAAAACAGCCATTACACAATTCTTGGATTCCTTACCGATCCCTGTCTTATCCTGTGAACACAAGCGTATTCTAGATGCTTCCCTTTCGGAGGAGGAGGTTCTAGGGGTCATCAAGGAACTTAAAAATGGATCTGCTCAAGGCCCTGATGGGCTATCCAACCCTTACTATAAAACATTCGCCAACATCTTAGCGGCGTTCCTAGCGAAAAATTTTAACGCCAAAACCCGGGGTGACCCGATAGACACACACATTAATGCAGCATACATAGCGGTGATCCCCAAGCCAGATAAAAATCCAGAGAATGTCAGCAACTACCGCCCAATTTCACGAATTAACAGCGATCTTAAAATACTGACAAAAATCCTCGCCAACCGGTTTTCAGCCTTTATTAGCAATTACATACACAAAGATCAAGTCGGTTTCATTCCTGGCGGACAGGGCCCTGACCAAATTAGGCGGGCAATCGACATAGTCTCTATTTTCCAATCTAACTGGGAAGGGGGCCCTAAACAAGCAGGCATGTTACTTTCTTTGGACCTAAAGAAAGCCTTTGACTCTGTCTCCTGGCCGTACATCTTCATTCTTTTGGAGCGGTGGGGCTTTGGAGACAGGTTCATGGGCTTAATTCGAACTCTCTACTCTTTCCCTCAGGCAAGAGTTCGCCTACAGGGATATTACTTGGACCCAATACACATTGAAATAGCCACCAGGCAAGGATGACCACTCTCGCCACTAATGTTTGCGGTAGCTATTGAAACCCTCGCTATAGCAATCCGGCAGAACCCAAATATAAAGGGAGTAGCGTGCAGTTCTCAAACTCACAAATGCGGGCTGTATGCGGACGATATCCTATTATTCCTCACCTCACCTATCACGTCCCTCCCAAACTTATGCCAGACACTAGAATAATTCTCAGTTATTTCAGGACTTCAAGTGAACTTCTCCAAGTCCCACGCGATGAATGTCTCCCTCCCACCGGACACGGTCTCCCTGCTCCAACACTCTTTTAAATTTGCATGGAATGAAACGTCCATTAAATATCTAGGAATTAACTTGACGCAAGGATGGAATCCCTCTATAATAGTAACTACCCCCCAATGTTCCTCAAACTGGAAACAGACCTCCAGACTTGGTCCAAACACAACTTTTCCAGGACAGGCCGGGTAAACTCAATAAAAATGACCCTACTCCCCAAACTTCTTTACCTTTTTCGCTCCCTGCCCATTCCAATCAAACAAGCTCACATTAAATCCTTTCAGAGTAAGATTCTGAAATTCATTTGGGATAAGGGAGGTTACAGAATTCCGCAAAGCACACTGTACTGTCATAGGAAAAGAGGGGGATTGGGTCTACCTAAGTTACTTCAGTATTACTTTGCAGCCAGGATAGCACAGATTTTGACAATATATTCCAGATATGAAAAACCAGACAGATCCAAATTGAAAGGCAAGCAGTCCCTTGTCACACTCTCGACTTCTTGATGTGGTGCCCACCAAAATCCCGTCCACCAATAATCGTGCCGACCCTGTCTCATTTACTAGCCCTATGGGACCGTTTACGCACAGCGACATCCCTGACCTCTGCGAACAAACTGCTGTCACATTTATTTAATAACCCTGACTTCCCCCCAGGTATGAACATAGTAGCTTTCAAATGGTGGCTGGACAAAGGACTGTACTGGATCGGACATTTTTTCACATCCTCTGGCCCTCTCACCCTCAATCACTGTGTCCATAAGCTGTAATTACCCCCCTCAGAGCGATTTAGATTCCAACAAATATCACATTACTTACGCTCAATCTGGTCGAAAAGACCAATGCCGCTTAGGTTTACTCCTTACAAACTATGGTGTGGTCAGGGATTGGAACAGAGGGGAGGGATCTCGATCATTTACCTGTCACTAGTGCTACCGCACGCAAAACTCCCCTATGTGACAGCATGGTAGTCGGATTTCCAATTCAGCTGGGACATGGAGGACTGGCAGTCGGCATGCTTTACATCATTCAAGGGCATTTTAAATACCTCCCTCGCAGAAGCCAGCCTGAAAGTGCTCTCTAGATGGTATTATACGCCATCTAGACTGGCCGCTATGTACGAATTGGCAAATCCTTTGTGTTTCAGAGGCTGCCAACTGTCAGGAACAATGGCCCACATATGGTGGGAGTGTCCCAGAATACGCCCATTCTGGAGGAAAATGTTCAACATAATTGATAAGCTCGCCAGCAGCCAGGTACCCAGGTCCGATGGTTGCTCTCCTCAATGGAGTGATCCCAAAAATCCCCAAACATACTCAAAGGCTAATACATTTCATTTTTGTGGGTGCCAAACTAACCATAGCGAAGGCCTGGAAACAACCAAAAATCTCGATCAAGGCAACCCTCAGGAAAATATCCTGGATAATGTCCCAAGAAAAGTTGTCCGATATACTACTGAACACGGTACGCAAATTTGAAGCCACATGGGAACCATGTAGGCAAATACCTCTCTCCTTGCACTAACCCTGAATGAGACTTCTGCAAAACCCATTGATAGACAATTTTAAGCTCCTAGTACATTCTCGTTCTCCTCCTTTCTCTCTCTTTACTCTTCTTTCTCTATCCTACTGCTCTCTCTCGATAACCCCCAAATATTTGGGATGTCAGAAGGTTAGAAGTTTTGTTCCTCAGTTGCGCATAAGGCCATCCACCATACTGGTTGCAACTAGTGTTGAGCGAACCCGAACTGTAAAGTTCGGGTCCGTACCGAACTTTAGCTTTTTCCCGAACCCGAACCCGAACCTGGACTTTGCGCAAAAGTCCGGGTTCGGTTTCGGCAATCTAATTACGCATTTAGAAATGCTTCAGGGGCCAGCCAATCACCTTTTGATTAGCTGGTGTGCCCTTAGAGACCATCATAGCCATACCTACTAATGGCATGGCTGTGATTGGTCAGTGCAACATGTGACCCAGCTTCTATATAAGCTAGAGGCACACAGAACACACGTCACTCTGCTTCAGAATAGATAGGGAGAGGATCTTGGCTGCTGCTGTTGCTAATAGGGAGAGATTGTAAAATACATGAGGTAGTCCTGATTCTGCAATCTGAGGGAAAAGATAGAGAGATAGTGTAGGGCCAGGTTCCTGTTGGTGCTTTCAGGGAGAGAGATATATTATATATATTATATAGGAGTCCAGATTCAGAGATTAAAATCAGCGATCTGCATAGGTTTACCTGTTTGTGTTGCAGTGCACAGTCTTTTTACACTGCCATGAGCCCAGTGTCAGAGAAAATCGAACTTTTATCTGCAAGCTCAGTGCACCAGCACTGCATATATTACGTTGAGAGATACACCGTTTCCATACTGTGGGTGTATTCTGCTCTTTGAAAAAGATCCATTTAGGGGGAAAAAAAAGACACTTTATTGTGCTCTTTTCCAAAAGACCCATAGGGCAAAAAAAAAAAAAAAAAATTGCATTTTATTTTGCTCGTGCAAAAAAAGACCCGTTTAGGGCAAAAAAAAAAATAAAAAAAATTGCACTTTAATGTACGCTTGCAAAAAGAGCCATTCAGGGCCACAAAAAATAGTTTGCAGTGTGTTATACATATTTGGAGGTGTGTGAAATAAACAATTTCTATATAGTTTTCTCCTACTGTGCTATACTAAAAAAACTAAATTTTTTTTGAATAGCATTTTCTGCAGTTCTGTAGCTGTGCGATTCAGCGGTTACGTACTGTGGGTGTGTTCTGCTCTTCCAAAAAACGCCGTTTAGGGGCACAAAAAATAGTTTGCAGTGTGTTATACATATTTGGAGGTGTGTGAAATAAACAATTTCTATATAGTTATCTCCTACTGTGCTATACTAAAAAAACAAATTTTTTTTTGAATAGCATTTTCTGCAGTTCTGTAGCTGTGCGATTCAGCGGTTACGTACTGTGGGTGTGTTCTGCTCTTCCAAAAAACGCCGTTTAGGGGCACAAAAAATAGTTTGCAGTGTGTTATACATATTTGGAGGTGTGTGAAATAAACAATTTCTAAATAGTTTTCTTCTACTGTGCTATACTAAAAAAACAACATTTTTTTTGAATAGCATTTTCTGCAGTTCTGTAGCTGTGTGATTCAGCGGTTACGTACTGTGGGTGTGTTCTGCTCTTCCAAAAAACGCCGTTTAGGGGCACAAAAAATAGTTTGCAGTGTGTTATACATATTTGGAGGTGTGTGAAATAAACAATTTCTAAATAGTTTTCTTCTACTGTGCTATACTAAAAAAACAACATTTTTTTTGAATAGCATTTTCTGCAGTTCTGTAGCTGTGTGATTCAGCGGTTACGTACTGTGGGTGTGTTCTGCTCTTCCAAAAAACGCCGTTTAGGGGCACAAAAAATAGTTTGCAGTGTGTTATACATATTTGGAGGTGTGTGAAATAAACAATTTCTAAATAGTTTTCTTCTACTGTGCTATACTAAAAAAACAACATTTTTTTTGAATAGCATTTTCTGCAGTTCTGTAGCTGTGTGATTCAGCGGTTACGTACTGTGGGTGTGTTCTGCTCTTCCAAAAAACGCCGTTTAGGGGCACAAAAAATAGTTTGCAGTGTGTTATACATATTTGGAGGTGTGTGAAATAAACAATTTCTATATAGTTTTCTCCTACTGTGCTATACTAAAAAAAAACATTTTTTTTGAATAGCATTTTCTGCAGTTCTGTAGCTGTGCGATTCAGCGGTTACATACTGTGGGTGTGTCCTGCTCTTCCAAAAAACGCCGTTTAGGGGCACAAAAAATAGTTTGCAGTGTGTTATACATATTTGGAGGTGTGTGAAATAAACAATTTCTTGTTTAATATTTTTATTAGATTTTACAAGTAAATAGCAAATATACTGAACATTACATTCTGATCAAGAATAGAATTGTAAATAAATACAGTAATCACTAAAAATACATATTGAAAGAAAGGCAGTAGAGGATAAACCTCAGTAACAATTATATCAATACAAATAGAGGTATAAAAGATTAGAGCAATGAAGATAAGCAATATTCAGGATAGAATATCACGTCTCCAGACCAACCACTCACCCCCGAAAGGGAGCAAGCTGTGAGCAGATGGGGGCTCGATTAAGTATGAGAGAATATGTTGGGCTATCCAGAAGGATACACCAGATGAACGTTGTCATACCTCAATTGTTTAGTGGAGACTTTCCTAACAAATCTTTAAGACACAAAGATATTAGTGATTGATAAAGTGAAACTTTAAAGTTATATATATAAGTCATGTAATGAACATCACATGTGTAAAAAATCTGTATTACACAAGTAACAAAACTAACCAGAACAGAAAGACAGAAGAAGTAAGAGAGAAGAAGAAGAAATATGGGAGAAAAGTAAAATTTATAGAAAAGAAGGTATGGGTATAGGAAAATAGAGAAAAAGGTGAAGGTTGTCTCCCCGGGTGGCGGTCCAGTCAGATCAAGGCCCCGTTTAAATATTATATTAATAGATAAACATTAAAGTATTTCAAAGAGGCATCAACAATAGTTGATCAAAATCTGGGGGTAAGAAGTGTTTAATCCATGGTTTCCATATTTTATTATATGTTGCAATGTTGTCATCTTCAATAGCAGACATTTTGGAAAAGATAAGGGCTCTGTTAATTCTATGTTTAGTTTCAGCCACAACCAAAGTTTGGGTTTTCCAGGCCTTGGCTATAGATTGTTTAGCTGCCGTGGTGAGATGTAGTAGTAATTTGAATTGTGACTTATTCAAATTAGGAGGTTTGAGGTTGAGGAGAGCCAGTGCCGGGTCTGGCGGGATTGGTATTTCCAAGGCCGTAGAGGCCATGTGAAATATTTTACTCCAGAAGGATTGAACGATTGGACATTGCCACCAAATATGGAACTGCGTGCCCGGTTCAGAACAGCCTCTGAAACATAGATTTGGGTACGAGGGGGCAAATTTGGCAATCCTGGCCGGAACCAGGTACCATCGAGAAAGGACCTTATAATTTGTTTCCAACGCAAAACAGTTTGGCGAGGAATGCTTAGTAGCTGACCATATAATATCCCAGTCACTTTTACTGAATGTTCTATCCATGTCGTGTGCCCATTTAGTCGTATAGAATGGTAAAGTATCGTCGGATGTGGAATTGATGCGTTTATACAAAAGTGATATTAATCCTCTAGTATGGGGATCACTGTTACAGATACGTTCAAATTGAGTCATTTGGGTGAGAGGGGATCCCGTATCAACGAGGGGTGTATAAAAGTTCTTAATTTGTAGATAGCGGAAGAGCTCCTTCATGGGGAGTTTGTATAAATCACATAATGTTGGGAACGTAAGAATATCATTGGAGGAAACTAGATTATGGAATTGAAGTAGGTTTCTTCTGGACCAAGCTGCAAATGATAGGGGAAATTTCCAGGCGGGGTAAAATGAGGGATTTCGAAGAAAAGAGTGTAGAGGGTTATGAGTGGATTGTAGGCTTTTTGTGGATCTATATTTGTCCCAGATAGCTATAGAATGTTTGGTTACAGGGTTAGATAAGTTTAGTCTATCTTTAGGAGCTAACCAGAGCAAATTATTCACAGAAATGGGGTCAATATCCACTGATTCAATCGCTACCCATAGAGGGGATTCTATTGTAGAATGGTATTTGGGGAGTTGTGCTAGCTGAGCAGCAAAGTAGTATGAGGAAAAGTTAGGAATTCCCAGACCACCTTTCAATTTATCAAGATAAAGAGTCGATCTAGGTATACGGGGCTTTGTAGAGCCCCATATAAAAGCCATCACTCTCTTTTGAGTGAGCCTCAAGAAGTAAGGAGGTATATGTATGGGGAGAACTCGGAATAGGTAAAGGAACTTTGGTAAGATTGACATCTTAGTAGCATTAATCCTCCCAATCCAAGATAAAGGAAGAGAAGACCATTGTTTCATCAGATTAGTAGTTGACTTCAATAAGGGTAAGTAGTTAGCTGAAAATAAGTCGGATATAGAAGAAGTGAGTTGGACTCCAAGATATGAAATATGATGCAATTCCCAATTGAAAGGTAAAGACGTTTGAGCTTGTTGTAACTCAGATGGCGAAAGGGAAATATTAAGGGCATTAGATTTGGCATGATTAACACACAAACCAGAAATCTTTGCAAACTTGTCTAAAGTATTTACTAGATTTGGGGCTGAGACGTGGGGATGGGATAAAAAAATCAGGATGTCATCTGCAAAAAGACTCAATTTGTGGTGATGTCCACCTAATTCTACACCTTTGATATTAGGATTATTTCTAATAATACGTGCTAAGGGTTCAATAAGTAGGGCAAAAAGCAAAGGGGATAGGGGGCAACCCTGTCTAGTACCTCTCCTAATATCTATCATAGCTGATTTGTAGCCCATATATTTAATATAAGCTTTCGGAGTGCTGTATAGTGAGGAGACCCAAGTTAAGAAATTTTCCCCAAAACCCCATTTTTGAAGAGTATATTGTAGATATGGCCAGCTGATTGAGTCGAACGCCTTCCTAATATCTAATGATATAAGGCAAGTTGGGATACGTCTTTTTTTGGCGGCATGAATTAATAAAAGTGCTCTTCTGACATTATCCCCTGCTTGACGCAAGGGCATGAAGCCAGTTTGGTCATGATGGATAAGTTTACCTATAATGCTATTCAATCTAGTTGCCAAGATCTTAGCTAGTAACTTAATGTCTAGATTTAAAAGAGATATGGGGCGGTAATTAGACCAAGAGGTAGTGTCAGATTTAGGTTTGGGAATCATTGCTATGATGGAAGTTAGTGTTTCAGTTTTCAACGAATGACCAGCTAACAAAGAATTGAAGGCTTTAGTCAATAGAGGCGTTAAAATCGAGTCAAATTGTTTGTAGTATAGTGCAGAAAACCCATCGGGGCCCGGTCTCTTGTGAGGCTTCAATTCTTTAATAGCAGCTTTAACTTCCAAGGCCGTTATGGGACTCTCCAAATATTCACACTGTTCCGGTGTCATTGTGGGAAGTGTAACATCTGAGAACAAAGTGTCTGCTTTGTTTTTATCAAAGATTAAGCCAGGGTCATAGAGCTTAGCTAATTTAGATTGAAAGATGTCCAAGATCTTTAATGGGTTACTAGTGTATGCATCTCTGGAGGTTCTAAGTCGGAATGCAGCTTGTGAACGATCAATAGACTTGAGGCTGCGGGCCATTGGGGTATCGGGCTTATTGGCTTTGCGGTATAGGGTATGTTGCCGCTTGCGTAAGAGTTTGTCTGCCGAATCTGTCAGAAAAAGATCCAACTCAAGCCGGGCCCTTTCCAATTTAGTGTTAGTGTTTGCATTCGGGGTAGCTTGATGAGCCAAATGACAAGCGTTAAAATTTGCTTCAAGTTTGGTGAACAGAATCTTGCGGACTCTTTTAATAGATCTCGCCTTTTGTATCAAGCTGCCCCGAATAACAGCTTTATGGGCTTCCCATAATGTAAGGGCAGAGACATCAGTAGTGTCATTAAATGAGATATAATCATTAAGAGCCAGTTCAATATCTGAACGGTGTGAGGGGTGAGTTAGGATGGAGTCGTTAATACACCAAGTGGTGTCATGTGACCTAGGTATAGGAGAGGTAATTGTAGCAGTGACCGCACAATGGTCAGTCCAAGGAAATGGGATTATATTAGAGGATATTACTTCAGGGAGCATACTAGAGGGGAGGAAAATATGGTCTATTCGTGAAAAGGATTTGTGTGGGTAAGAATAATGTGTAAAATTTCTGGAAGTTGGGTTAAGTTCCCGCCAGGTATCAACAAAATTAAAAGAAGTAAGTAGGGATTGGAAGGACCGTTTATGGGTAGGAGAGTTAGGAGATGACGGGGATTTATCCAAGAAAGGATAAATGGTAGTATTGGAGTCGCCACATAATATTATTGTTCCAAATTTATGTGATTCGATTAGTTGGAAAAGATGTGATAGAAAAGCTTCAGGACGTTTATTTGGGGCGTAATACGAAACTAATGTGACTTCAGTATCAGCAATAAAGCCTGTTAATAAAACATATCTACCCTCAGGGTCAGATATTTGTGTATTAAGGGTAAATGGTGTAGAACGGTGGAATCCAATCAAGGACCCACGTTGCTTAGTTGTAGCTGAAGCTGCGTAGAATTGAGGGTAGGAGGAGGAAAGAAATTTAGGGGAGGCGTTATTGATAAAGTGCATTTCTTGAAGGAAAATGATGTGAGCTTTTCTAGCTGAAAAGGAACGTAGAGCTTTAGTTCTTTTTTGTGGAACGTTGAAGCCTTGTACATTTAAGGACAAAATATTTATGGGGGCCATGACATAGTAAGGGTAAGTTTTATATAAGGGTTAATGAAACCCATATTATGAGTACGAACCGCCACCAAGGGAGACAGAAGAGGAGAAGAAAGGAAAGACAGAAAAGAAAGAATAAAGAAGAAACCAAATAAAAAAGAAGCCCTAATGACTGCAATTAGTGTCATAAAATAATGATGTACTAGTAGGGCGCAGGAACATCTCGGAGAGATAACAAAAAATCTCCGAGGGGTTCCATGGTCACCGACCGACTCCTGCATAATAGTAGCAGGAGTCAGGGGGTACGTAGGGGGCCACAAGAAGTTCCGGAGGGAAAAACAACGCCGGAGAACACTTAAGTATTATAATAGAAAACATAGAGAATTATTTATCAAGAAGACTGGAGATGCACTAAACAAAAAAAAGAAAGAGAAAGGAAGCATACCAACTTTGGGAAGTATGTTGAGTCAATTTCTAGATGAATGCGTCCATAAGGAGGCTGGAAAATATCAATCTTAACACTTGTGAAGCAAACCGTCAACGCAAGCGAAATAATTAATAAACAAGCTCACAAATATAGAGGAAAGGGAAGGGAGAGAGAAAGAGAAGGAAAAAAAAAAAAATGGAAATGTAATATAGACCTTCTGGCTGACTAAAACAATAAATAATTACCCAAATTTATATTTCATAGGTACAATATAATATGCATTTAAATTACTAAGTAGACCTATTTGTCAGAAAGGGGACAGACACACAAAAAAAAAAAAAAAAAATAGAAATGTAATATAGACCTTCTGGCTGACTAAAACAATAAATAAATGCCCAAATTCATATTTCAGAAGTATAATATAATATGCATATAAATTACTAAGTAGACATATTTGTCAGAAAGGGGACAAGACAAAAAAAAAAAAAAACACTTGTCTCAAAAATGTAAATGTAATATAGACCTTCTTGCTGACTGAAACAATAAATAATTACCCAAATATATATTTCATAGGTACAATATAATATGCTTTTAAGTTATTAAGTAGACATATTTGTCAGGAAGGGGACAAACACAAAAAAAAAAACCCTTAAAAACACTTGACTCAAAAATGTAAATGAAATATAAATCTTCTGGCTGATTAAAACCCTAAATAGAAACCTAGATTCATATTTCATAAGTACAAATTAATATGCATATATTATGTGCATATAGATGAAAGAAATAGACATATTTGTCAGAAACAAAACACCACAAAAAAAAAAAAAAAAAAAAATGGAGAACAGGATTCTAGTTCTTCAAGCATAGATAGTGCAATGCTTTTCAGAATAAAGCAATGGGGCTAATACCCTACAAAAGGGGAGAAACATGGATAAGATTAATGAGAAGTGAACAATCAGTCCATTGAGTCAACGTTTATCGGTGCCTGACTATCAAAACGTCCTCCTTTATGAAGATTCTGTCTAGTATAGCCAGAGGGGTTTGGGTCCAGGTCGGTTTCATTTGGAGGTGATCTAGAAGCCGCACGTCTACGAGGTTGCTCCTTAGAGTTGGCGTGATCCATCAGGCCTAGATCAATTAAGGCTGACCGAAGTTCATCGGACGTGCGACAGGTATATCTGGTTTCCAAGTATGTAAAGCGGAGAGAGAATGGAAACCCCCAGTGGTATATGATTTGGTGCTTTTGAAGTACTTGCAGCAGTGGTTTCATAGAACGCCTCTTAGTAACAGTTAGAGGGGAGAGGTCTGTAAAGAGCTGATAGATATTGCCCTGGAACTCAAGAGTGTTTTTACCTCTAGCAGCAGCAAGTATTTGCTCCTTTGTTTTATAGTAATGAAATTTAACTATAATATCTCTAGGGGGTCCATTGGGTTTGCGTTGAGTTAGGGCCCTGTGGACTCTGTCATTTCAAATCTCTCAGGTGAAATACCTGGTAACAGTTCCTGAAACAGTGCACATATAGTTCCCTGTAAGTCTAAGATTGATTCAGGGAGACCTCTGATTCTTAGGTTGGAGCGACGGTCCCTATTCTCCTGGTCTTCCAAACGGTTTTGTAATAAAGAGTTCTCATCCTTAAGCTGTTCAATAGTAGCATCATAATGCTGTGTGGTAGTTTCTATATCATCTACCCGCATTTCCAATTCAGCTGTTCTATGCCCCAGCTCCCTAATCTCCCTTGTCAGCTTCTCTGTTATCTGGTCAGAAGTTTGTTTCAAAGCTTTTTGAAGCATTTTCTCAAATTGTCTAAACATGCTAGACTGAATAACATTTTCAGGTGTTTCATAGTCAGAATCAATCTCACCAGCTGTGTCCAGAGTTTTGACATTGTGTGACAGGGATTTAGGAACCCGCTGTGTGCGAGTCTGTGAGGTACCAGGCGCCGCCATCTTGGATGTCTGCCGGGCCGGTGTATCCTTAGAGATACCAATCTTATACTTTGTTTTTGGCCCCCTCGTGACCATCCTCAATAAGCCAAAGTGTACCTGGTATGAATTTGCGGGAGCTGGTGCCGTTTGCGGTCAAAACAGCAGTCGGTTCTCCGGTTTGTTTAACCCGGAAGCGGAGCTCTAAGGGGATGCGACTTCTCCCTCAGGCATCCGCGCATGCGCCCGAAATAAACAATTTCTAAATAGTTTTCTTCTACTGTGCTATACTAAAAAAACAATTTTTTTTTTGAATAGCATTTTCTGCAGTTCTGTAGCTGTGCGATTCAGCGGTTACGTACTGTGGGTGTGTTCTGCTCTTCCAAAAAACGCCGTTTAGGGGCACAAAAAATAGTTTGCAGTGTGTTATACATATTTGGAGGTGTGTGAAATAAACAATTTCTAAATAGTTTTCTTCTACTGTGCTATTCTAAAAAAACAACATTTTTTTTGAATAGCATTTTCTGCAGTTCTGTAGCTGTGCGATTCAGCGGTTACGTACTGTGGGTGTGTTCTGCTCTTCCAAAAAACGCAGTTTAGGGGCACAAAAAATAGTTTGCAGTGTGTTATACATATTTGGAGGTGTGTGAAATAAACAATTTCTAAATAGTTTTCTTCTACTGTGCTATTCTAAAAAAACAACATTTTTTTTGAATAGCATTTTCTGCAGTTCTGTAGCTGTGCGATTCAGCGGTTACGTACTGTGGGTGTGTTCTGCTCTTCCAAAAAACGCAGTTTAGGGGCACAAAAAATAGTTTGCAGTGTGTTATACATATTTGGAGGTGTGTGAAATAAACAATTTCTAAATAGTTTTCTTCTACTGTGCTATACTAAAAAAACAAATTTTTTTTTGAATAGCATTTTCTGCAGTTCTGTAGCTGTGCGATTCAGCGGTTATGTACTGTGGGTGTGTTCTGCTCTTCCAAAAAATGCCGTTTAGGGGCACAAAAAATAGTTTGCAGTGTGTTATACATATTTGGAGGTGTGTGAAATAAACAATTTCTAAATAGTTTTCTTCTACTGTGCTATACTAAAAAAACAAATTTTTTTTTGAATAGCATTTTCTGCAGTTCTGTAGCTGTGCGATTCAGCGGTTACGTACTGTGGGTGTGTTCTGCTCTTCCAAAAAATGCCGTTTAGGGGCACAAAAAGGGATTTTTATAACAGCTTACCTGTAAAATCCTTTTCTTGGAGTACATCACGGGACACAGAGCGACTTAGTCATTACTAATGGGTTATATAGTTTACCTTCAGGTGCTGGCACTGGCAACTTCCAAACCGGAAGTACCCTCCCCTATATAAGCCCCTCCCATCCGGGAGCACCTCAGTTTTGTAGCAAAGCAATAAGTGTCCCAAAAAGAGGGGTGGGAGCTCTGTGTCCCGTGATGTACTCCAAGAAAAGGATTTTACAGGTAAGCTGTTATAAAAATCCCTTTTTCTTTTTCGTACATCACAGGACACAGAGCGACTTAGTCATTACTAATGGGACGTCCCAAAGCAATGCCAAATGAGGGGAGGGATACACTATACATAAGCTGGGCGCCATCAGGCATGAGGATCTTTTGTGGCCTGCAACACACTGCGCCCAAAGGCGACATCCTCCTGACTTCTAACGTCTACCTGGTAGAATCTAGTAAACGTGTGTACTGAAGACCATGTTGCGGCCTTACAGACTTGAGCCAGGGAGGCCTGGTGATGCACTGCCCATGAAGTTCCAACTGCTCTTGTGGAGTGCGCCCTAACTTTGAATGGAGGCGGTCTCTTTCTCAAGCCATAGGCTTGTATTATGACCTGTCGAATCCACTTGGCTAAAGTAGATTTTGATGCTGCCTGACCCTTTCTGGGGCCTTCCGGCAGAATAAACAAAGTATCCGTTCTGCGAATCTGAGCAGTGGCTTTTAGATAAGCCTTAACTGCTCTTACTACATCCAAAGAATGCAATAACTTTTCCTCTACCGAGCTAGGTTTGGGGAAAAAAGAAGGAAGAACCACATCTTGGTTCAAATGAAACCTCGATACCACCTTAGGAAGAAAGGCTGGATGAGGACGTAATACTACTCTCTCCTTATGGACAACCAGATATGGCTCCTTACAGGACAAGGCGGCTAATTCCGATACTCTTTTAGCCAAACAAATGGCTACTAAGAAAATCAATTTCCTGGTGAGAAGAACCAAGGAAATGTGTTGCAATGGTTCAAACGGTTGTTTCTGTAGAACCGACAGATCCAGGTTTAAGTCCCATGGACATATGGGAATACTAACCGGAGGGCTAATACGCATCACTCCTTGTATGAAAGCTTTGACTAGTGAATGCGAAGCCAAGGGCCTTTGAAAAAATATTGACAAGGCCGAAATCTGACCCTTGATAGTACTCAAGGCCAGCTTCCTATCTACAGCCCACTGTAGGAAGTCCAAAATCCTACCTATTACGTACTTACGTGGATGCCATTTCTTGGCCTCACACCATGTAATGTACGCCTTCCAGATCCTATAATAGATCTGCCTGGATACCGGCTTCCTGGCATTGATCATGGTAGATACCACAGGATTAGAGAGCCCTCTCTTTTTCAGAATGTGGGCTTCAATAGCCAGGCCGTCAAACCTAGGGCTGGTAAGGAAGGGTGGTATATCGGTCCTTGCGACAGCAGGTCCGGACGATGTGGGAGGGTCCAAGGACTCCTCACTGACATTTTTACAATCTCCGCGTACCATGCCCTTCGGGGCCACGCTGGAGCCACCAGAATCACTGGTTTCTTTTCTACCCTGATTCTGCGGATTAATCGCGGTAACAATTGTGGCGGTGGGAATGCATATATCAGCTTGAACTGATCCTAAGGGAACACTAGGGCATCCGAGCCGCAAGCTAGGGGATCCCTTGTCCGAGAGACAAACCTGTCCACCTTTGCGTTGAATCTGGATGCTAGCAGATCTACATCCGGTGTTCCCCACCGCTGGCATATTGCCTGGAAAACCTCAGGGTGAAGAGACCATTCCCCCGGGCATAATTGCTGGCGACTCCAATTTTCCACTCCTGGGATGAAAACCGCGGATATGGCTGGGACATATCTTTCTGCCCATTCCAGGATGCAATTCGCATCCCCCTCTGGGCTGCACGACTCCTGGTGCGACCCTGGTGATTGATATATGCCACTGCTGTGGCATTGTCTGATTGAATTCTGACAGGGGACCCTTGGAGTTTGGATGTCCATGCTACTAGGGCATACCGGGCTGCTCGTATCTCTAAGAGATTGATGGGCAGGGCCTTCTCTGCTTCTGACCACTTGCCCTGGAGAGACCATTGCTCCAGTACTGCCCCCCAGCCTATGAGGCTGGCATCTGTAGTGACCACCTTCCAAGAAACCGGACTGAAGGGTTTCCCTTTTTCCAGATTCTGGGGCACCAACCCCAATGGAGGCTCTTGCAAACGGAAGGGGACAGGGACATTGGTAAGTCTAAAGCCTGAACTTTTTTGTTCCAGGCTGACAGTATGGCCCTCTGCAAGTTCCTTGAATGGAATTGACCGTAGGGTACTGCTTCGAATGAAGCCACCATTTTTCCCAGCAGCCTCATGCACAGGCGTATGGATGGTTTTCTTTTTGTACCCACTAAGTGGGTCAAATCTTTTAAAGATGACACCTTTTCTGGAGGTAAGAAAATCTTTCTCTGATTTGAATCCAGCCTTAGCCCTAAGTATTCCAGACTTCTGACTGGTCTTAGAGCTGACTTGTCCCGGTTGATAATCCAACCGTGATATTCCAGATACTTGATTGTCTTGTGAATAGCTACTTCCAGCTTTTCCACTGAGTGGTCTATTAGTAGCAGGTCGTCTAGATATGCCATTATCGTTACACCTTGTGTTCTTAGATTGGCCAATAGTGGGGCCAGAATTTTTGTGAACACTCGTGGTGCTGTGGCCAGACCGAAAGGTAAGGCTCTGAACTGAAAATGGCGCCCTTCTACTGCAAAGCGTAGAAATTTCTGGTGGGCCGGAAAATGGGAATATGCAGATAAGCATCCCTTATGTCGATCGAGGCTAACCATTCCTGCCCTTGTAGGGCGGTGGCCACCGATCGGATCGACTCCATCCGAAAAGTCCTGATATTTAGGAACTTGTTTAGCCCTTTTAGATTTAATATGGGCCTCACGTCCCCATTTGGTTTGGGGACTGTGAAAAGGTTCGAGTAAAACCCGAACCCACTTTCTTCCAGGGGAACCTTCATGATTACACCTAGGAGCAATAGTTGTTCTAGTGCCAAAAGGAGGGATCCTCTCTTCTGGGGATTGCTTGGCACGTTTGACCTCATAAATTGGGCAGGAGGAGTGTCTTTTAACTCCAGCTTGTATCCCAGACTTACTGCGGAGAGCACCCATCTGTCTCTGATGGTGTCCCGCCAGGTCTCTGTGAACAACTGAAGTCTTCCCCCCACCCGATTGAGTGGGGGCAACCCTTCATGACTTGGGGGGAGGTTTTGTACCTCTCTTGACCCAGGGTTTCTTGTTACCCTGTGATTGTCCCTGATTTCTGCCCCCTGAATTTGACCACGGAGGCCGTCGGAACTGTTTCACAGCCGATGTGCCAGGGACTGGAGAAGTAGGCCTCTTAAAAGAAGGACTTCTACTCTTGTTCTTAACCGGTAAGAGTGAACTTTTACCGGCAGAGATTTTCTGGATATATTTGTCCAGATCTTCTCCAAATAAGCGTTCTCCATGAAATGGGAAGCTAACCAGCAATTTCTTACAGGGAGCTTCAGCAGACCAGTTTTTGAGCCATAGAAGCCTACGCATATGTACTACAGACAGCGTAAAGCGGGAGGCCTGTTGGATTGTATCCTTTATGGCGTCCACCGCAAAACACAAGGCTCTAGGTAGGTCAGCTAGGGCAAAAGCCTGCTGATCTGGTAAGTCCCTTAAGACTTGTTTCAACTGATCCTTCACTGCTTGGCAGACCCCAATCGCTGCTACTGCAGGTTGTGTCACCATGCTTGCTGTAGAGAAAGCAGATTTTAGTAAAGACTCCAATTTTTTATCTATTGGGTCTTTGAACATTGGAACATTATCTACTGGACATGTCAGTGATTTGTTCACAGAAGAGATGGCTGCGTCCACTGTAGGCACCCTCCATTTTTTTATGAACTTATCCTCCATGGGATAGATCACCGGAAATCTCTTGGGGGGAGTAAATATTTTATCAGGATGCTCCCAATCCTGGTAAATAAGCCCTTCCAATAAAGGGTGGATTGGGAAGGAACAGACAGCCTGGGGAGCTTTCAGCGACCCCAGCGAGGAAACCGTAGTGGTTGATGGTTCCGCCAGAGGCATTTTAAATGCTGATCGGACCATGTTAGTCAGAGACTGAACCCATAATCTTTCAGCCTGAGATGCTGAGAAAGGTTCTTCCACTGTTGATTCCTCCATAACTGAATCAACCTCATCCTGATCCCCTTCAGGTAGGTCGATCTCTGTGTGGGGCTGTTCCTCCACTAACAGGCACTCTGAAAGAGGAGACGGAGATCGGACGCGCTTTTCCTGTGACAGGGAAGCAGCGATCAATGCTGTTAATCTCTCTTCCAATCCTCCCAGCGTTGAGGATAAAACCTCCTCTGTTATATATACAGGAGCAGGTGGACTGGGGACAGCCGCAGCACCAGGCACTCCTGCTGGGTTCCTACGGCTACTGACCTCTGAATTCTCAGGGGAGATTGGTGCAGTACAAGCATGCCCAATATCCTCAGAGCCCGATGGAGACCCCTTTGGCTTCCTGGAAGACTTATTTCCGGAGCGTCTGGACGACATATCCTTTAAGCACAAAGCTGAGGTATTCCCGTCGTCATACACCAATTTTTGCTGGTAATAGTCTAACACAGTTGCTGCTATATACCAGCTGGTGTCCACTAAAGTGCCTTTCTATGGGGATGCCTGCATCAACCGCCTCTGTGTGCCACTGTTTGTTGCTAGCTCTGTTTGCATCCAGCTGACACTTGTACTGTGTCTTTTATACATGCTGGAACGCCTGCACATGCGCAGAAGCGCCGCGGCGCGCATCGAGCGTCATCCACCCGCCCCGCCCCTTTTTTTTCATAGGAGGCGCCATTGGCGCCCTTTTTGAAAACCAAGCAGGGACTAGGAGCCAGGGCCCTTTTTGCCGGAGGGCCTGTGCGGTGGATGAGCGCAGCAACAGGGCAGAGGAAGTGGATTCCCACAGAGAACTTACCAACTGCCTGGATCTTTTGACTTGAGAAAACCAAAGATCCACATGACAAGAAAAAATGGACCACAGCGGCCTCTAGTGGTTTAACACAGGTACCGCGGTCCTTTTTTTTTTTTTTTCTTGACTACTATTAAAATTTTACATTTTTCAGTAGTTACAGGCATACACAGATATTAGCGGGAATACCGTTAGGTAACAGACAGAAAGACAAATTAGGCTTGGGGGTCCCCCAATAGAACCAAGTTCCTGGGGGCCCCCACTTACCTGTTCCCCGCCGCAGGACTCTGTTTGGTCCACAGAAGCCCAAACTTCACCTATCATGGCAGGCATTGTAATTAAACCTTCAGGGACCGGGTTCCCAAGGATTCCACTCCCCTGGACCTGTATAGCACCCTGCACAGAAAACATCTTGGTCGTGGGTATGACCAGAGCTCTGGATCCCAGGGTCCAGTCCTCCTAAGAGAGGCATTACAGGCAAAACCTTGCTCTTCTGCTGCAAGGCCCGGGTACCGACCGTTTAGCTATGAAGCTTTTTTGGTGGGATCCGGAACAGCTTACTAAGGCCCGTAAAAGAACCTGTACGCAAGCCCAGTGAAAACACATGTTACTCTTTGGCCAACACCTTAGACACTGGCAAAAAACTGAGGTGCTCCTGGATGGGAGGGGCTTATATAGGGGAGGGTACTTCCGGTTTGGAAGTTGCCAGTGCCAGCACCTGAAGGTAAACTATATAACCCATTAGTAATGACTAAGTCGCTCTGTGTCCCGTGATGTACGAAAAAGAAAAATAGTTTGCAGTGTGTTATACATATTTGGAGGTGTGTGAAATAAACAATTTCTAAATAGTTTTCTTCTACTGTGCTATAATAAAAAAACAACATTTTTTTTGAATAGCATTTTCTGCAGTTCTGTAGCTGTGCGATTCAGCGGTTATGTACTGTGGGTGTGTTCTGCTCTTCCAAAAAACACCGTTTAGGGGCACAAAAAATAGTTTGCAGTGTGTTATACATATTTGGAGGTGTGTGAAATAAACAATTTCTAAATAGTTTTCTTCTACTGTGCTATACTAAAAAAACAACATTTTTTTTGAATAGCATTTTCTGCAGTTCTGTAGCTGTGCGATTCAGCGGTTATGTACTGTGGGTGTGTTCTGCTCTTCCAAAAAACGCCGTTTAGGGGCACAAAAAATAGTTTGCAGTGTGTTATACATATTTGGAGGTGTGTGAAATAAACAATTTCTAAATAGTTTTCTTCTACTGTGCTATACTAAAAAAAAAACATTTTTTTTGAATAGCATTTTCTGCAGTTCTGTAGCTGTGCGATTCAGCAGTTACGTACTGTAGGTGTGTTCTGCTCTTCCAAAAACACCCATTTAGGGCAACATCCTAAATTTGGAAAATATGAGGAGAAGGTCAAAGGGACGTGGTGGCCCCGCTCGTGGTGCTGCTGGTGGAGCTCCTGTTGCAGGGAGAGGACGTGGTGGATCTGTGCCAGATACACGCACAAGTGAAACACCTTCCTCATTTGCGAGTAGGCGACCGAGCCTGCGGCGGTATTTTGTCGCGCCTAATGAGGCTGTACGAATGTTTAGGCCAGGACAAGTACAGGCGATAGTAGATTGGGTTGCTGACAGTGCCTCGGGTTCCTTCACATTGTCTCCCACCCACTCTTCTGATGAAAGATCAGAGTTGGCACCTGAAACCCATGTCCATCAGTCTTTCACCTCACCCCCTTGCAAATCAGCCAAGCAGTCTGAGCCCCAAATCATGCAGCAGTCTCTTCTGCTTTTCGATGACTCTGTTAGCAGGGTTTCCCAGGGCCATCCACCTAGCCCTGCCCCAGAAGTGGAAGAGATTGAGTGCACCGATGCCCAACCACTTATGTTTCATGATGAGTACATGGGAGGACCATCGCAGTACGTCTCGGATGATGACGAAACACAGGTGCCAACTGCTGCTGCTTTCGCAATTGTGCAGACAGACAAGGAGGGCAGGGGTGAAGACTGGGTGGAAGATGATGTGGAGGACGATGAGGTCCTCGACCCCACATGGAATGAACGTTATGCAGGTGACCAGTGTAGTTTGGAGGAAGAGGCGGTGGTCGCACAGAGCCACCAGCACAGCAGAAGAGGGAGCAGGGTGCAAAAGCGGAGCGTCCGTCCCCTAGACAGTATGTCTGCTACTGCCCAACGCAGCAAGGGACCGAGCACACCAAAGCCAGGTCCAAGGAGTTCCCTAGCGTGGCAGTTCTTCACACATTGTGCTGATGACAAGACACGAGTGGTTTGCAGGCTGTGCAATCAGAGGCTGAAGCGAGGCATAAACGTTCTCAACCTGAGCACAACCTGCATGACCAGGCATCTAAGTGCAAAGCACGAGCTGCAGTGGAGTAGACACCTCAAAAACCAAGAAAGGTCTCTGGCTCCTCCTACTTCCTCTTCTGCTGCAGTCTCGGCCTCTTCATCCACCTCTGTAGTGACAGTGGCACCTGCCACCCCGCAAACAGAGGATCTGCCAGCAACACTACCACCTGGGTCACCAACCATCTCCACAATGTCCCATGGAAGCGTTCAGCTCTCTATCTCCCAAACATTGGAGCGGAAGAGGAAGTACCCCCCTAGCCACCCGCGATCCCTGGCCCTGAATGCCAGCATTTCAAAACTCCTGGCCTTTGAAATGCTGTCATTCCGTATGGTGGAGACACAGAGTTTTAAAAGCCTGATGGCATTGGCTGTCCCACAGTACGTCGTGCCCAGCCGCCACTATTTTTCCAGGCGAGCCATCCCTTCCCTGCACAACCAAGTGGGGGACAAAATCAGGTGTGCACTGCGCAACGCCATCTGTGGCAAGGTCCACCTAACTACGGATGCGTGGACCAGTAAGCACGGTCAGGGATGTTATATCTCCCTAACAGCACACTGGGTAAATGCAGTGGCGGCTGGGCCTGAGGCAGATAGCAGTTTGGCGCATGTCCTTCCACCACCGAGGATTGCAGGGCGCTTCAGTTTGCCTCCTGTTGCTAACTCCTCCTACTCCGCTTCCTCATCCTCTACCGCCTCCTCATCCGGTCAGCGTAACACCTTCACCACCAACTTCAGCACAGCCAGGGGTAAACGACAGCAGGCAGTTTTAAAACTTTCCTGTTTGGGGGAAAAACCCCACACCGCGCAGGAGTTGGGGAGGGACATGGAACAACAGACCAATGAGTGGTTGCTGTCAGTGAGCCTCAAGCCCGGCCTGGTGGTGTGCGATAATGGGCGAAATCTCGTAGCAGCTCTGGGCCTAGCTGGTTTGACGCACATCCCTTGCCTGGCGCATGTGCTGAACTTGGTGGTCCAGAGGTTCCTTAAACATTTCCCCAATATGCCAGAGCTGCTGCAGAAAGTGCGGGCTGTGTGTGCGCACTTTCGGCGTTCTCACCCTGCTGCTGCTCGCCTGTCAGCGCTGCAGCGTAACTTCGGCCTTCCCGCTCACCGCCTCATATGTGACGTGCCCACAAGGTGGAACTCCACCTTGCAAATGCTGGCCAGACTGTGCGAGCAGCAGCAGGCGATAGTGGAGTTTCAGCTGCAGCAATCACGCGTGAGTCGCTCTGCGGAACAGCACCACTTCACCACCAATAACTGGGCCTCCATGCGAGACCTGTGTGCCTTGTTGCGCTGTTTCGAGTACTCCACCAACATGTCCAGTGCCAATGACGCCGTTCTTAGCGTTACTATCCCAGTTCTATGCCTCCTTGAAAAAACGCTTCAGGCGATGATGGAAGAGGATGTGGCACAGGAGGATGAGGAGGAGGAGGAGGAAGCGGAATCATTTCAAAGGCTTTCAAGGCAGTCTTTCACAAGTGGCTACGAGGGTGGGTTCCTGCACCAACAAACGCCAGGTACACAATTGTCCGGCAGAAAGGGCACAGTTCTGGAGGATGAAGAGGTGGAGGAGGAGATGGAGGAGGAGGAGGAGGAGGAGCCATTTTCACAGCAGGGTGGCACCCAGACCAGCTCGTGGCCATCACTGGTGCGTGGCTTGGGGGATACAGAGGACACAGACGATACACCTCCCACAGAGGACAGCTTTTCTTTGCCTCTGGGCAGCCTGGCACACATGAGCGATTACATGCTGCAGTGTTTCCGCAATGACCGCCGAGTTGCCCACATTTTAACTGGTGCTGATTACTGGGTGGCCACCCTGCTGGATCCCCGTTACAAGGACAACGTACCATCCTTAATTCCCTCACTGGAGCGGGATCGTAAGATGCGCGAGTACAAGTGCACGCTGGTAGACGCGCTGCTGGTGGCATTCCCACCTGACAGCGGGCGTACGGTGGAAGCACAAGGCGAAGGCAGAGGAGGAGGAAGAGGTCGCCAACGCAGCCAGGGCACCGGCAGCGCCTCAGAAGGCAGGGTTAGCATGGCTGAAATGTGGAAAAGCTTTGTCAGCACGCCACAACAACCAGCACCACCAGCTGAGATGGAACGTCTTAGCAGGAGGCAGCATTTCACCAACATGGTTGAGCAGTATGTGTCCACAGGCCTACACGTACTGGATGACTGGTCTGCCCCCTTTAACTTCTGGGTCTCCAAATTGGGCACATGGCCTGAGCTTGCCCTTTATGCCTTGGAGGTGCTGGCCTGCCCTGCAGCCAGTGTATTATCTGAACGTGTATTTAGCACGGCAGGGGGCGTTATCACAGACCAGCGCAGCCGCCTGTCCAGAGCCAATGTGGACAAGCTCATGTTCATTAAAATGAACCAGGCATGGATCCCACAGGACTTGTCCGTACCTTGTGCAGAATAGACATGTATACCAGTGTTGTGACAAAAACTGTCCAGCCATCGGATTGTGTCCGGCCCATACTGCGAAGGCGCAGCGCTTGCGCAGTACAGAGGACAAGGAGATTCACAAAATCTCCGAAGATGAACGGCGCCTGCGCTGTGAGTGCAGGTTCAAGCCCCACCATCCAAGTGGACATACGGTAGCACATAGTAACAGGGCCCCTCACGGGCTCGGTTCGATCGCCACGCTTCGGGCACGGCCTCACTTGGCTCGGCTTGAACCACGGATGGTGTGGCCTTCACCTGAACTCACCACGCAGGCGCCGTTCGTCTTGGGAGATTTTCGAAATCCCCTTGTCCTACATACTGAGCAAGCGCAGTACAGGGTGGACACTATTTGACGTGGGACAGAATTCGACACATCACCGGCCTTACCCAGCCATTGTTGTATTTTTGAACCAGTGTTGGCTACCTCATCCTCCTCCACCGCCGCTTCCACCTACACAGCCACATCCACCGCCACCTCAACCTCCTACTCCATATGGACCTCGTCCTCCTAGGTCAAGATTATAATTTTTATTTTATTTTTTTGTAGCGCACAGATCCTTTCCCCCTTACCTGCCTTTATGTTGTTGGCTCCTCGCAGGAGGGAGAAAGGCACACCGCACTACCAGCCCGTACCCTCCTATATAAAGAGGTTGAGCGGTGTACTTGACGGGCAGTGTCCACAGCCGGAGTCAAAACTCCTCCAGAGGATGATTCTCACCTCTACTGTAGGTAGAGGCAAGTCCTTTAATTCCCAGTAAAGTCAATGTCCACACCAGCTGAAATTACAACTCTTATTCTCTCATGGCAAAATAAACTCTACTCGGATAGAAAAGGTTACAGCAAAGAAACAGGACAGCTTAAGGTGTGGAGGAGGTCCAGGCACAAACGTAGCACATTCACTTCACTGCTTAGGTTTCTCAAACAGTTTTAGGTGCACGGTCTCTGCCACAGACCTTGAGGTTGGTCTCTGCCACAGACCGGGTGTACAAGGCCCCTGCCACGGACCTGGAGAACTTTGGTCTCTGCCACAGACCAGGGTGTATAAGGCCCCTGCCTCGGGCCAGGTGAATAAGGCCTCTGATACAGTCAAGATGACCTTGAGCTTCTCCTTCTACGAACCTAGCCCATATCAAGGGGAAGACATCTCTCCAGGGAGTCAACAGACCCTTCCTTCACCGTGACTCCCGCATCGGTCCATCAGAATGATCCTCCCTTCCCTGGAACATGGTCCCCTACACGAGGCGGCACCCTAAGACTCCTCGACCCTTAGCGGACTCCAGACGAAGGCTCTGGACTCCAGGCTTTACTCCCGCACCTAGACCTCCATACCCAGGGCAGCAGGAACTCCAGGATAGTACCTCACCCCGGGCTAAAGGTACCCGAGATGGAACAGAAACACATGCACCCAGGCCGAAGGCACCTGGGCGTGGACCCCACTGGACATCAGCCCCCAGGCCAAAGGTCTGCCCCTTTTATATGCTCTCCCGGCATGCACAGCAGGTTCCCCGCCCCGCTGTACTACTGCCAAGAGGGGACACAAAAGGCACTGCACTGTATCGGCGGTTCAACCCTAGCCTACCATGGCAGCGCCACCTGTAGGCCACAGGGAACTGCACACCAATACTGTCCCCCGAGGACAAAATGGTCCATGAATCCTACTGAATTAGGGTGTTTGAGCCTATTTACCACTCAAACACTTCCCTTAAATTTAGCACCCCGCTACATTTTTATTTCAAAGTATTTTATTTTCCCACTAGCTTATCCATTAAATTGAATAATTTATTCCAGAAAGGGCGTATTCTGGGGCATTCCCACCATATGTGCTGAAAAGGGGGCCTCCAGCATATTTTTTAATTTTTTTATTTTTTTTATGTTATTTTAAGTTATTTCCCTATCCACATTTGTTTGCAGAGCACTTGCCATGCTCTTAACAACATTTTGCTGCCATTTGCAGCCCTCTAGCCCTTTCCATTACTTTTTTAGAGCCTTTTTAGTCCTTAGAAGTCCGGGTCCCCATTGACTTCAATGGGGTTCGGGTTCGGGTCCGGGTTCGGGTTAAAGTTCGGTCCCGAACCCGAACTTTTTTCCGAAGTTCGGCCGAACCCGTCGAACCCAAACATCCAGGTGTCCGCTCAACTCTAGTTGCAACTGCGGACACGTGGTGGGATGGGGGTTGGATTTGGGGGCTATGAACCCTGCCCGGCACAGCTTGATCCCCATGGGGGTGCCGGGTGTAAAGGGTTCTACCCTGGTCCGCCCTGATCTCTCTAAGTCTGATTTTGCCTCTACGGCTCCCAGAGACCCTACATACTCTCCTGAATTTATATGGGTCATGCTCTGGGTTCAAACACATGCCTTATGATTATTCAATTTGCCTATTGTTTCCCCGATATGTTTTTGTATTCAGCTTGCTGAGTTCTGATTCGCTTCTTCGGAGTTACTCTTATAGTGTAACACAAAACTCTGTTATCGGTATAATGATGTCCATTTTCTAAATGTATGTTATATCTTAACCTGAAAATAAAGATTTTGAGAAAAAAGAAAAATAAATTCTTCAAGTATATAAACAGTAAAAAAGGGAGGACAGACCATATTGGCCCCATAAAGAATGAGGAAGGAAATCTGATTACAAAGGATGGAAAGATGGCGAAGGTATTGAATTTATTCTTCTCCTCAGTCTTCACGAAGGAATCGGGGGGCTTCAGTAACCAAAACTGCAGTGTTTATCCTCATGACTCATCACAGGAAGCACCCTCATGGCTAACATAGGACAGAATTAGAGATAGACTTGGAAAACTTAACAATAATAAGTCACCGGGACCAGATGGCTTGCATCCGAGGGTCCTTAGGGAACTCAGTCAAGTAATTACCAGACCATTGTTCTTATTTTTTACTGACAGTCTACTAGCGGGAATGGTACTAGCTGATTGGAGAAAAGCCATTGTATCACCAATGTTTAAAAAAGGACCAAAATACATCCCTGGGAATTACAGACCAGTTAGCCTAACATCAATAGTATGCAAGCTCTTGGAGGGGATGATAATGGACTATATACAACATTTTAGTAATGAGAACAGCATCATTAGCAGTAATCAGCATGGATTCATGAATAATCGTTCTTGCAAAACCAATCTATTAACCTTCTATGAGGAGATGAGCTGCCATCTAGATAAAGACAAAGTAAGGTCCGTTGGCATGGACCATAGGGTGAGTACATGGATTGAAAACTGACTACAAGGGTGAGTTCAGAGGGTAGTGATAAATGGGCAGTACTCAGAATGGTCAGGGGTGGAAAGTGGGGTCCCCCAGGGTTCTGTGCTGGGACCAATCCTACATAATTTGTTCATAAATGACCTGGAGGATGGGATAAACAGTTCAATCTCTGTATTTGTGGGCGATACTAAGCTAAGAATCTGAACAATCTGAACAAATTAATGGGTGTGGGCAACTACATGTCAAATGAGGTTTAATGTGGAAACATTTAAAATAATGCATTTGGGTGGCAAAAATCTGAATGCAATCTACTCACTAGGGTGAGAACCTCTGAGGGAATCTAGGATGGAAAAGGACCTAGGGGTCCTAGTAGATGACAGGCTCAGCAATGGCATGCAATGCCAAGCTGCTGCTAACAAAGCAAGCAGAATATTGGCATGCATTAAAAAGGGGATTAACTCCAGAGATAAAACAATAATTCTCCCACTATACAAGACTCTGGTCTGGCCTCACCTGGAGTATTCTGTCCAGTTCTGGGCACCAGTCCTCAGGAAGGATGTACTGGAAATGGAGCGAGTACAGAGAAAGGTAACAAAGCTAATAAAGGGGCTATTCTCTCTGGAGAAGAGACGCTTGAGAAAGGATATGATTTAAAATGTACAAATACCACACTGGTGAGCCCACAATAGAGATAAAACTTGGAAGAGAGTTTATTAAGTCACATGGCCACTCATTTAAATTAGAAGAAATTAGATTCAACCTTAAACTGCGTAGAGGGTTCTTTACTGTAAGAGTGGCAAGGATGTGGAATTCCCTTCCTCAGGCAGTGGTTTCACGGGGAGCATCGATAGTTTCAAAAAACTATTAGATAAGCACCTGAACAACCACAACATACAGAGATATACAATGTAATACTGACATATAATCACACACATAGGTTGGACTTGATGGACCTGTGTCTTTTTTCAAACTCACCTACTATGTAACTATGTAAGAAAAAACTATCTTTATTTAAAAACAAAGTACAAATATTTGTATCTGAGCCCTATTATATTTAAATCTTACATGACTGATTCTTATCATTTTGTAAAACATTGAGCCTAAACATTAAACACTAAGAAAGTGTGAAACTAGTCAGCTCTAACCAGAATTTTGTGACTTGCAGTGCTGTATTTGGATTTTTGAAGATTTTACATAATAAAGGCTTTTTATTGGAGTGCTGCTGTCCAGAAGACTTGATCTTTTGTTTTGCCTGAAATTGCATTGCCTGCACCCTTGGCTGTTGGGAGGAGATAGTCACCTGGAGGACGTCCACACCTGAGCGGTTTCTGTTTTTGTTTGCCTAATGCGGCGTACACACGAACGTTTTTCATGCCATTTTTTTAACCAACGTTTTTTTTCATGTTTCCTCTCAAGCCTGTCTTGCATCCATACGATCATTATAAAAAACGCTCGAGCAAAGCGCAGTGACGTACAACACGTACAATGGCACTATAAAGGGGAAGTTCCATTCGAATGGCGCCACCCTTCATGTTAGTAAACTTTGTTGAGCATCGATTCGCGCTTTTCAGCCTCGTGCTTTTCAGTCCGTTACAGCGTGACGAATGTGCTATCTCCATTACGAACGCTAGTTTTACCAGAACGAGCTCTCCCGTCTCATACTTGATTCTGAGCATGCGCGTTTTTTTCCCCTCGTAAAAGCATACACACTATCGTTTTTCACGTCGTTAAAAAAAACAACATGAAAAACGACGTGAAAAAATAGAGCATGTTCGAAATTTTTAATGCCCGTTTTTCACGCCGTTAAAAATGCTCTGGAGCATACACACGATCGGTTTTAATGGCCATTTTAATAAATGGCATTTTTAACGGCATGAAAAACGATCATGTGTACGCCGCATTATAGTTATGTAAAACCTACTGGATAGACATACAAAGGTATTTAAAAAAAATAGGTCTGTCCTCTTATTTTTTCTATTCTTGCATCCCACATCATTTGGTATATCATGTAAAGACATAATATAATGAGAAAGGGGAGAAAGGACAGATTTGTCACCATTCCCTGGAATGGAATAACGTCTTCTCACTATAACACTAATGCCACGTACACACGGTCGGAATTTCCGACAACAAATGTTCGATGTGAGCTTGTTGTTGGGAATTCCGACCGTTTGTAGGCTCCATCGGACATTTGTTGTCGGAAATTCCGAGCATGTGTACACAATTCCGATGCAAAAAATTTCATGCATGCTCGGAATCAAGCAGAAGAGCCGCACTGGCTATTGAACTTAATTTTTCTTGGCTCGATGTACGTCCTGTACGTCACCGTGTTCTTGACGTTCGGAATTTCCAACAACATTTGTGTGACCGTGTGTATGCAAGACAAGTTTGAGCCAACATACTTCGGAAAAAAATCCAGCGTTTTGTTGTCGGAATGTCCGATCGTCTGTACGCGGCATTACACTTGCCCCATCCAACTAAATACAGGTTTAAGGTCTCAGATACTTTCATACGGCCCTTTTTATACCAGGAAAAAAAACATCTTTCTTTGTTGAAGATGCAAAAACGGCAACGGGAAACTTTAACCATCCCTGCTTGTCACTTTCGAATACCTTCCTGGCTGATTCCAGGGCTGTTGAGTAAATATAGGCAACTAAACTAGGCAACTGTAACTAAAGGCAAAACTTTTTGTTTTTTTTTGTTTTGGATAGAGTAGAGATGGATTAGTACATCTGCCTCTTTTTATTGCTGTCTGTGCTCCCATTAGGAAGATTCACCCTCTCCATTTGTCCTGTTTACCGTTAATATCGAAAGTGAAAGTAGAAGAAAATCCCAAAACTTGGATTGATACTAGAACAGTAATAGAGGGGAAATCTTCCAATGGGGACATTAGTTCTGGTGACCCTGGTGACACCTCAGAATTTCCTCACTTTGGAGGGATTTTCTCTCACTTCCTGTTATGCATAGCTCCCAACTGTCCCTGATTTCGAATGACTGTCCCTGATTTGGAGCAATGTCCCTCTGTCCCTCTTCCCCCCTCATTTGTCCCTCATTTTGGTCTGATCTATAGAGCTGTATATATAATGCACTTTTTATCTTTCAAAAAGTATTCCCCAGTGCTAAACCTTTCATCCAAATTCTAAATTGCTGCATTTGTAAATTTTAAAAATCAATATAAAGGATCAGTAATGGTAAAAAAAAAGCTCTTGTGACTTTAATCAACCTTTTTTAGGGGGGTTAATTCTCCTTTAAGGGGGTGTGGCAGGAGGCATGTCCTATGCCTACATACGTTTGCTAGTAGGTGTTCCTCATTCCCATCTTAAAATGTTGGGCGGTATGCTGTTATGGCTATGAACATAGGCGTGCGCACAGGGTGTGCCAGGTGTGCCCAGGCACACCCTAATCACCCTGTGCAGCACAGATTCCCCCTACTGCTCTGGCTCCCCCCTCATTCCCCCACATCGCTTCTGGCTTCCCTACTCTCATCTCCCTCAATCTGTTGCTGCAGGGATGTTTTAGGATGAATGGGGGAAGGAGCCGGTAAATATGTAACTTACCGGCCCCTTCCCTTTCATTGTGAATGATCAGTACTATGTGTTTGGTCTTTGGGGTGCACACGCTAATGCAATAGGCTGCGCACACCTATGGCTATGGAACACAGATGGTAAAACAAAAGATATGTTTAAGATTGAGAACTAGATTGAATGTTATGTGTAAGTAGGGTTAGGGGTTATGCATTAGTGGACAGGGACACTAATACATACTTTTTAAGCTTTTTTCAGCACTGAAAGCCCCGCACTAGGATACCATTGAAAACCAACATACCTTTGCATGCCATTGTCAATGTTTTAATCTAGTTAAAAAATCATTTTATCAGCCTCTGTATAAAATATAAATGTATTTACATTTTCCTTTGATCATTCTGTTATCAACACACATCTCTCCACTGTCTGTAGGGTAACTAATTAATGCAGCCTAAGGCTCCATGCACACAGGACGCTCAAAAAAGTCGTTCTGAACGCCGGATTGCTGTCAGGAAAACGCTGCTTTAAAAACGCGATTTTATCAGCGTTTTGCATTGCTGTCAATGCACGTTTAGCCTTGTAGCTTTTAGCCGCGTTTCTCTTCCTCTATTCAAAATCAATGGTTCCCTATGGGAGCCCATTGATTTGAATAGAAGGCGCACCAGAAGTCGGATCATCATGATCCAACTTGCGGTGCAACTTGTGTGCTGAGGATGAAGGGAAACCCCGCCTAAAATGGAAAAACAATTGGCATGGGGTTCCCCCCTCGGACAATACCAGTCCCCCCAAAATCCATACCAAACCCTTGACCGAGCACGCAGCCTGGCAGGTCAGGATAGGGGGGACGAGTGAGCCCCCCCTTCATGGACCATGCCAGGCCACATGACCTCAACATGGGGGGGTGGAGCAGGGATCTGGGGGCCCCCTTGTTAAAGGGAGCTTCCAGATTCTGATAAGCCCCCACCCGCAGACCCCGACAACCACCGGCCAGGGTTGTCGGGAGGAGGCCCTTGTCCTCATCAACATGGGGACAAGGTGCTTTGGGTGGGGGGCGCAGGGCCCCCCCTGCCCCAAAGCACCCACATCCTGACCTGCCGGGCTGCGTGCTTGGATAAGGGTTTGGTACGGATTTTGGGGGGACCGCACAACATTTTTTTTGGCGTGGGGTTCCCCTTAAAATCCATACCAGACCGAAAGGTCTGGTATCGTCCGAAGGGGTTCTTTTTGGCAGGGTTCTCCTTCATCCTCAGCACACAAGTCGCACCACAAGTCGGATCATGATGATCTGACTTCTGGTGTGACTTCTTTTCAAATCAATGGACTCCCATAGGGAACCATTGATTTTGAATAGAGGCAGAGAAATGCCTAACGAGGCTTAACAATCTTTTACAGCATTAACCCTTGTTTAGCACCTTTTACCGGCGTCTGGCGTTTCCAGGACTGCTCTTGAACGCAATTTTAGGACATTCAGACAACAGCCCATAAACGCTCCTGCTAATAAACGTCCAAAAACGTCCATGTGTGCACTACGACGAGCCGAGAAAAATTAAGTACAATGATTCCGAGCATGCGTCAAATTCATTCCGAGCATGCGCAGCACTTTTGTGCATTGGAAATGGTTACACACGGTCGGAATATCCGACAAGAACTTTTTCCATCTGAAAAATTGAGAACCTGCTCTCAATCATTTGTTGTCCGAAATTCCGAACAAAAGCTCACATCGAACATTTGTTGTCGGAAATTCCGATCGTGTGTACGCGGCATTTGTGTTCTTATTGGTCAGCAGTGGCTTTGGCCTTGGAACTCTCCCATGGATGCCATTTTTTCCCAGTCTCTTTCTTATTGTTGAATCATGAACACTGATCTTACCTGGGGCAAATGAGGCCTGCAGTTCTTTAGATGTTGTTCTGGGTTCTTTTATGACCTCCTGGATGAGTCGTCGTTATGCTCTTGGAGTAATTTTTGTAGGCCGGCCACTTCTGGGATGGTTCACGACTGTTCCAAGTTATATTTATTTGTGGATAATGTCTCTCCCCGTGGTTCATTGGAGTACCAAAGCCTTAGAAATGGCTTTGAAACCCTTCCTAGACTGATACATGTAAATTACTTTGTTTCTAATCTGTTCTTGAATTTTTTTAGATTGTGGCATGATGTGAGGCTTTTTGTGATCTGTTAGCATGCTTCACTTTGTCAGATAGCTTCTATTTATGTGAGAAATATGCAAAAAAATAAAAAATCAGGAAGGGGGCAAATACTTTTCCACACAACTGTAGTTGTTTGAAACTTTTAATTTTTTAATTTTTTTATTTACTTCCTGGTTTCCATGCCTCGGCACATCATGTTAAAAATCCCAGGAGTCTTCAGGAGAGGAGGAGGAGCTTTCCCAGCGAAGCACACCTTCCTGCCTCTATGCCTGAGCTAAGGGAAGATTGACTCCAGGAAGTAACTGCTACATGAATCATCTGCCCTTACTCAAAATGGCCATGGGGATACTAGGGGGTGTTTTCACAGTGATTTCTCAGGAAAAAAAAAGCATAGTGACATAGATGGATGGGGGAGTTTGCTTTGAATATCAAAAATAAATTAAATAGCGTTTTTGGTTTATAGCGTTTAGATGCAATGGAGTTCCGCTTTAACCTTCTACCTCTGATGTATATCACACATTGACAGCAGCGGGGGGTTGTACATACTAGTTACACACTGGCTGCTAGATCTGACAAGCCAACTGTCAGGTGGAAGTGATCAAGCAGTTGTACAGCCGCCCCATCGCTTCCAAACTGCCCGGCGACAGTTGGTACATCGCTTGCCCCTACCATTTTTCCCAGGCTCCACAGGCTTTCCCTGACCGGATTGGTAGTAGAATTTAATGGGGCATGATCTGAGCTCCATTGGTTTCAATAGAGGGCAGGTGAGACATCAGAGGTCTTTTAATACTGCATTTATTATTGCATTTTTAATTTACCTGTTCTTGATCTGCACCTTACTATATATATATATATATATATATATATATATATATATATATATATATATATAAACACCCCCATGCTGATGTATGAATGCAAACTCACACATAGGTCCTGCATGCATATGTAAACAGTGATTGCACCACACTTGTAAGGTATTGCCACAAGCATCAGAGTGAGTTCAATAATTCTAACATCAGAATTCTAAATTTAAAGTGTTACTAAACTCAGGACACTGAATTCATTATATCTGGTCTCTCACAGTACACAGAACATGAAAATGCAATTATTTTAGTAAATATAAACTGCTAAATACCTTTTCTCATCAGCAGTATATAGCAGTCTTATGACTTCTATTAGTTTCTGGTTAAAGCGTGTATGAGGAGTTTTCATTCTCCCCTGATTGTCCTTTGAGGCTGCAGGACCCCTGACCCTCTGTCTGGACAGTGCTGATTGGCCCTGTGCTCATCACATGCACTCTCCAAAGAAAAAAACAACTCTCTAGCAATACACACCAAACTGAGCATGTGCAGAGTGACTCCAAAGGCTCTGTACTATCAGCAGATACATTGGGGGCAGTAAAAGAAGGGGAGGATCAGTGAAGACAGGATCAAACAGCCATTTTTTTTACACAATTCCGAGGATTAACCCCTTATGTTCCACAGTGAGTATACCAAGCATGCTTTACTGCAGACTGATTTTACTTTTGTGGGTTTAGTAACACTTTAACTCTAAACTGGTAACCTGTAAATGCTTTTAAAGCATCACCTATGGATATGTTTATTTACTGTAGTTTGTCACCATTTTACAGGCTTGTGCAAATTTAAATATTGACGTGTTTGGTATCTATTTACTCAACACAGCATAATTTTTTATGTAGTAAGATCTCTGGCCTCCTTCAGTCTAATGAGAACCTCCAGAGCCAGAGATAGCTGACATCCTTCTGTATGTAGTGGGTTGTGAGGCATAGTGGGTGCAAGGTGGATAAAGTTATTGGGCACCCAACACTTCTTGAATGCAAAAGAGTTTATTTCTCTTACAAATTTTGGGGAAAAGAGGGCTAGGGCCAGGACACCCTTGAGTAGTTGCAAGTTCAATTAGCATACTCCGAGACTTCAATAATAGGATTTTTATAACAGCTTACCTGTAAAATCCTTTTCTTGGAGTACATCACGGGACACAGAGCGACATAGTCATTACTAATGGGTTATATAGATACCGTCAGGTGCTGGCACTGGCAACTTCCAAAACCGGAAGTACCCTCCCCTATATAAGCCCCTCCCATCCGGGAGCACCTCAGTTTTGTAGCAAAGCAATAAGTGTCCCCAAAGAGGGGTGGGAGCTCTGTGTCCCGTGATGTACTCCAAGAAAAGGATTTTACAGGTAAGCTGTTATAAAAATCCTATTTTCTTTTTCGTACATCACGGGACACAGAGCGACATAGTCATTACTAATGGGATGTCCTAAAGCAATGCCAAATGAGGCGGGGGATACACCATATATAAGCTGAGCGCTATCAGACATGAGGATCTTTTGCGGCCTGCAACACACTGCGCCCAAAGGCGACATCCTCCTGACTTCTAACGTCCACCTGGTAGAACCTAGTAAACGTGTGTACTGAAGACCATGTTGCGGCCTTACAGATTTGAGCCAGGGAGGCCTGGTGATGCACTGCCCATGAAGTTCCAACTGCTCTCGTGGAGTGCGCCCTAACTTTGAACGGAGGCGGTCTATTTCTCAAGCCATAGGCTTGTATTATGACCTGTCGAATCCACTTGGCTAAAGTAGATTTTGACGCTGCCTGACCCCTTCTGGGGCCTTCCGGCAGAATAAACAAAGTATCCGTTCTGCGAATCTGAGCAGTGGCTTTTAGATAAGCTTTAACTGCTCTTACTACATCCAAAGAATGCAATAACTTTTCCTCTACCGAAGTAGGTTTGGGGAAAAAAGAAGGAAGAACCACATCTTGGTTCAAATGAAACCTCGATACCACCTTAGGAAGAAAGGCTGGATGAGGACGTAACACTACTCTGTCCTTATGGATAAACAGATATGGCTCCTTACAGGACATAGCTGCTAATTCCGATACTCTTTTAGCCGAACAAATGGCTACTAGAAAAATCAATTTCCTGGTGAGAAGCACCAAGGAAATATGCTGTAATGGTTCAAATGGTTGTTTCTGTAGAACCGACAGAACCAAGTTTAGATCCCATGGACATATGGGAATATTAACCGGAGGACTAATACGCATCACTCCTTGTATAAAGGCTTTGACTAGTGAATGCGAAGCCAAGGGCCTTTGAAAAAATATTGACAAGGCCGAAATCTGACCCTTGATAGTACTCAAGGCAAGCTTCCTATCTACAGCCCATTGTAGGGAGTCCAGACTCCTACCTATTACGTACTTACGTGGATGCCATTTCTTGGCTTCACACCAGGCGATGTACGCCTTCCAGATTCTATAGTAGATCTGCCTGGATACCGGCTTCCTGGCATTGATCATGGTAGATACCACAGAATTAGAGAGCCCTCTCTTTTTTAGAATGTGGGCTTCAATAGCCAGGCCGTCAAACCTAGGGCTGGTAAGGAAGGGTGGTATATCGGTCCTTGCGAAAGCAGGTCCGGACGATGTGGGAGAGTCCAAGGACTCCCCACTGACATTTTACAATCTCCACGTACCACGCTCTTCGGGGCCACGCTGGAGCCACCAGAATCATTGGTTTCTTTTCTACCCTGATTCTGCGGAGTAATCGAGGTAACCATTGTGGCGGTGTGAATGCATATATCAGCTTGAACTGATCCCAAGGGAACACTAGGGCATCCGAGCCGCAAGCTAGGGGATCCCTTGTCCGAGAGACAAACCTGTCCCCCTTTGCGTTGAATCTGGATGCTAGAAGATCTACATCCGATGTTCCCCACCGCTGACATATTGTCCAGAAAACCTCGGGGTGAAGGGACCCTTCCTCTGGGCCTAATTGCTGGCGACTTAGAAAGTCCGCCTTCCACTTCTCCACTCCTGGAATGAATACCGCAGATATGGCTGGGACATATTTTTTCTGCCCATTTCAGGATGTAATTTACTTCCCTCTGGGCTGCACGACTCCTGGTGCCCCCCTGATGATTGATATATGCCACTGCTGTGGCATTGTCTGATTGAATTCTGACAGGGGACCCTTGGAGTTTGGATGTCCATGCTACTAGGGCATACCGGGCTGCTCGTATCTCTAAGAGATTGATGGGCAGGGCCTTTTCTGCATCCGACCATCTGCCCTGGAGAGACTATTGCTCCAGTACTGCTCCCCAGCCTATAAGGCTGGCATCTGTAGTGACCACCTCCCAAGAAATCGGACTGAAGGATTTCCTTTTTTCCAGATTCTGGGAAACCAACCACCAACGGAGGCTCTTGCGAACGGAAGGGGACAAGGACATTGTAAGTCTAGGCCTGAATTTTTTTTTTTTTCCAGGCTGACAGTATGGCCCCTTGCAAATTCCTTGAATGGAATTGACCGTAGGGTACTGCTTCGAATGATGCCACCATTTTTCCCAGCAGCCTCATATACAGGCGTATGGACGGCTGTCTTTTTTGTACCCACTAAGTGGATCAAATCTTTCAAAGACAACACCTTTCCTCGAGGCAAGAATATTTTTCTCTGGCCTGAATCCAACCTTAGCCCCAAGTATTCCAGACTTTTGAATTTTTAGGGCTGACTTGTCTCGGTTGATAATCCAACCGTGAGATTCCAGATACTTGATTGTCTTGTGAACGACCACGTCTAGTTTTTTCACTGAGTGGTCTATCAGCAACAAGTCATCCAGATATGCCATTATCATTACACCTTGTGTTCTTAGATTGGCCAATAAAGGGCCCGAATTTTTGTAAACACTCGTGGTGCTGTGGCCAAACCGAAGGGTAAGGCTCTGAACTGAAAATGGCGCCCTTCTACTGCAAAGCGTAGAAATTTTTGGTGGACTGGAAAGATGGGAATGTGCAAATAAGCATCTTTGATGTCGATCGTGGCTAACCAATCCTCCCCTTGTAGGGCAGTGGCCACCGATCGGATCGACTCCATCGGAAAGACCTGATATACAGGAATTTGTATGGCCCTTTTAGAATTAATATGGGCCTCCCGTCCGCGTTTGCTTCGGGACTGTAAAGAGGTTTGAGTGAAACCCGAACCCTCATTCTTCCAGGGGAACCTCCATAATTACTCCTTGGAGCAATAGTTGTTCTAGTGCCAACAGGAGGGACTCTCTCTTCCGGGGATCCCTTGGCACGTTTGACCTCAAAAATGGGAAGGAGGAGAGTCTTTTAACTCCAAACTGTATCCCAAACCTACTGCGGAGAGCACCTATCTGTCTTGATCGTGTCCCGCCAGGTCTCTTGCGAACAACTGGAGTCCTCCCCCCACCCGACTGAGTGGGGGCTTCAATGAATTTAACTTTGGGGGAGGTTTTGTACCTCCCCTGACCCAGGGTTTCTCATTACCCTGCTACTGTCCCTGTTTTTTACCCCCGGGATTTGACCGAGGAGGCCGTCGGAACTGTTACACAGCCGATGCCCCAGGGACTGGAGAAGCAGGCCTCTTAAAGAGGGACCTCTAACTCTGCTTTTAACCGGCAAGAGCGTATTTTTACCGCTGGAAATTTTCTGGATATATTTGTCCAGGTTTTCCCTGAATAAGCGTTCACCATGAAATGGGACGCTAACCAGCCATTCTTTACAGGGAGCTTCAGCAGACCAGTTTTTGAGCCATAGGAGCCTACGCGTATGTACTATAGACAGCGTAAGGCGGGAGGCCTGATGGACTGAATCCTCTATGGCGTCAACCGCAAAGCCTAAGGCTCTAGGTAGATCAGCTAGGGCAAAGCCTGCTGATCTGTCAAGTCCCTCAAGACCTGTTTCAACTGATCCTTCACTGCTTAGCAGACCCCAATAGCTGCTACTGCTGGTTGTATCACCAAGCAGATTTTCATAAGGACTCCAATCTTTTATTTATTGGGTTCTTGAACATTTGGACATTATCCACTGGACATGTCAGTGATTTATACATACAAGAGATGGCTGCGTCCACTGTAGGGACCTTCCATTTTTTTTTTTTTTTGATGAACTTATCCTCCATGGGATAGACCACCGGAAATCTCTTGGGGGAATAAATATTTTCTCAGGACATTCCCAATCCTGGTAAATGAGCCCTTTCAGTAAAGGGTGAAGTGGAAAAGAACAGACAGTCTGGGGGCTTCTAGCGACCCCAACGAGGATACAGTAGTGGTTGATGGTTCCGCAAGGTGCATTTTTAAATGCTGATCGGACCATGTTAGTCAGAGACTGAACCCATAATCTTTCAGCTTGAGATGCTGAGAAAAGGTTCCCCCACTGTTGATTCCTCTATAACAGAATCAACCTCATCCTGATCCCCTTCAGGCAGGTCGATCCCTGTATGGGACTGTTGCTCTGCTAACAGGCACTCTGAAGGAGGAGACGGAGATCGGGCGTGCTTTCCCTGACAGGGAGGCAGCGATAAATGTTGACAATCTCTCTCTAATCCTCCCAGAGCTGAGGAAAAAAACCTCCTCTGTTACATACACAGGAGCAGGTGACTGAGGACAGCCGCAGTACCAAGTACCCCTGCGGGGTCTCTACGGTCACTTACCTCTGAACTTCAGGGGAGACTGGTGCAGCAGAAGTATGCCCAAGATCCTCAGAGCCCGATGAGACCCCCTTCGCTTCCTGGAAGATTCAGTTCCGGAGCTTCTGGACGGCATATTCCTAAGCCTAAAGCTGAGGTATTCCAGCCGTAATACACCACTTTTACTGAGAATAGTCTAGCACAATTGCTGCTATATCACAGTTGGTGTCTACTAATGTGCCTTTCTAGGGGATGCCTGTATCAACCGCTTGCTGTATGCCTTTAAATGTTGCCAGCTCTGTCTCTGTACTTCATAGCCAGCTCACTACAATATTGTGGTTTTTTTAAAACTGCTGGGACACCCGCACATGCGCAGAAGCGCTGCGGCGCGCACAGAGCGTCATCCCCCAGGCTCCGCCCCCTTTCCCGGCTCACCTCTATATATAGAGGCGCGTGCACGCGCACGCGCGCGGGCACGTGCGCCTTCGGCGCTAATTTCAAATATGGTAACAAGGGACAGGAGCCAGGGCCCCTCTTTGCCGCAGGCCGGGGGATGGACAAACACTGCAACATGGCAGAGGAAGCAGTTTCCTATAAGAGAACTCACCATCTGCCTGGACTTTGCTCTGCTGAGAAGAAGCTAGTCCACATGACAAGAAAACATTCCACAGCGGCCTCTAGTGGACAAACACAGGTACCGCAGTCTAATATATTAAATATATATAAAAACATTTTTTTTTTTTTTTCTTGACCACCATTAAAAATTATTACATTTTTTTAGTAGTTACAGGCATGTACAGAATTTTGCGGGAATACCATTAGGTAACAGACAGAAAGACAAATTAGGCTTGGGGGTCCCCCAATAGAACCAAGTTCCTGGGGGCCCCCACTTACCTGTTCCCCGCCGCAGGACTTTGTTTGGTCCACAAAAGCCCAAACTTCACCTATCACGGCAGGCATTGTAATCAAACCTTCAGGGACCGGGTTCCCAAGGATTCCACTCCCCTGGACCTGTATAGCACCCTGCACAGAAAACATCTTGGTCGTGGGTATGACCAGAGCTCTGGATCCCAGGGTCCAGCTCTCCTAAGAGAAGCATTACAGGCAAAACCTTGCTCTTCTCTGCAAGGCCCGGGTACCGACCGTTTAGCTATGAAGCTTTTTTGGTCGGATCCGGAATAGCTTACTGAGGCCCAAAAGAACCTGTACGCAAGCTCAGTGAAAAACACATGTTTCTTCTTGGCCAACACCTTAGACACTGGCAAAAAACTGAGGTGCTCCCGGATGGGAGGGGCTTATATAGGGGAGGGTACTTCCGGTTTTGGAAGTTGCCAGTGCCAGCACCTGACGGTATCTATATAACCCATTAGTAATGACTATGTCGCTCTGTGTCCCGTGATGTACGAAAAAGAAAGGAGGACAGCTGTGCAGGGAAAGGCCTCCAGCAAGAAGCCACAACTGCACGTACAGGAGTGCTGTCTCATATGGCAACAGTCTTTAACAGTTCCTAACACAAAGCGAAACAGTTCTTTCACTTTCACTACAACTTCACCTTGTAGTTCTTCAGTACACTTATCTTTAGACCCACTGATTCACTGCCACTGAATCCCTTGAGCTCCTCCAATCTTCACGGTGGTATCTTCCTCAAGCGTCACCCCCGCCTCTCGGCTGGGTCCCTAGATTGGCACTCCAGATACTTCTCAAGCTTCACCCCACTGGCCTGCTCGGTCCCTGGCTTAACACACAAGGCTGCTCTGCAAGCGTCACCTTGGGTCCCTGACTTGATCACCTCCTGAAGTTTCCAGATTCTCCACCGTGCCCATTTGGTGAGAATACTGCTCTGGTACTTGCTTCAGTTACTCACTGTGGTCCCTGGTAATAAGGTGGTTGGTCCCTTATGCCTTGTACACACGGTCCGATTTTCCGTCGGGATAAACCGATTTTTCCGACAGAATTCCGTTCAAGCTGTCTTGCATACACACTGTCACACAAAATTCCGACCGTCAAGAACGCCGCAGTGACGTACAACACTATGATGAGCAGAGAAAAATTAAGTTCAATGATTCCGAGCATGCGTCGACTTGATTCTGAGCATGCGTGTTTTTTTCTCCGTCGGAGTTCCATACAGACGAACGTAATTTTCAATAGAAATTTTTTCCGTCGGAAAAAAAGAGAACATGTTCTCTTTCTAACTCCGTCAGAATTTCTGATGGGGCATACACACGGTCGGAATATACGATGAAAAAATTCCGTCGAACTTTTTTCCTCAGAAATTCCGACCGTGTGTACACAGCATTAGTGACGACAACTTCCACTCTTTTTTTTTTTTTTGTTTCACAAGAACTTCCACTCTACCTCTGACCACTGACAGGTTCTCCGGCCTGCAGAACCGTCACTTCTGGTTGGACTGCAAGCTGCAATCCCAACCCTGCGCTGCTCTCTTGCTTCTGGATAGGTCCTCAGACAGCCTAGCAGCCAGACGCCCCAAGAATAGGCCCAATCTCTGGCCTAGCATCCCAGGGCAACATGACACATGTCCACCCAGACAGCTGTCCAGGTGGCACAGAACCTAGATCACCTAACCCCACCCAAAAATATAGGCTCTCCCAGCAGGCCAAGGGATCCAAGAAAACCCCTGCCCATTGGCTGAAATACTCCATATACCCATAACATGGCCTTGGGTTGCCCTTCTCATATATAGTACCACCAAGTACCCGGCCACCTAGTGGTAGAAGAGAAAAGTGCAACAAGGCCAAACTTAGGGAAAAATCAATGGATCTTTACAATAAACCAGGATAACTACTCCTGTCAAGTAAATTTGTGAGGAGCATCCCTGCCTAAACACCAGGGTGCTACATTTATATTTTCCCCAAAAATTGTGTATTATTTTATATGTATATGTGCACTAAGATTCATTTAGGTGTATTTTTAAATTTAATAAAAAAAAAATATAAAATGTAATAATACATTTATAATAAACTATACAATTGTAAAAAAAAAGTAAAATACTGTGACCCCATGTACTGTACATGCACATGTTACTGCAAACACATGTCTTGGTTGTATATGCATAGGATAGCTTTGACTACGCCACACATATTAGGTATTGTCATGCATGCCAGAGTGAGAGTAATAATTACAGGGTAATCATTTACTGTTAACGCAGGACTGATGACTAGAGATGTCCCGAACTATTCGCCGGCGAATAGTTCCCGGCGAACATAGCTTGTTCGCGTTCGCCGCGGCGGGCGAACATATGCGATGTTCGGTCCGCCCCCTATTCGTCATCATTGAGCAAACTTTGACCCTGTACCTCACAGTCAGCTGACACATTCCAGCCAATCAGCAGCATACCCTCCCTCCCAGACCCTCCCACCTCCTGGACAGCATCCATTTTAGATTCATTCGGAAGTTGCAGTCTTAGTGAGAGGAGGGACAGTGCAGCTGCTTCTGATTTAATAGGGAAATCTATAGCTAGGCCAGTGTATTCAGTGTCCACTCCAGTCCTGAAAGACTCATCTGATCTCTGCTGTAAGGACAGCGTCCTGACAGCACCCCAAAAAGACCTTTTTAGGGTTAGTACATCAGTCTGCTTTTTTTTTTTTTTCCTCTGTAATCTAATTGCAGTTGCCTGCCAGCGTGTGTGTATTCAGTGTCCACTCCAGTCCTGAAAGACTCATCTGATCTCTGCTGTAAGGACAGCATCCTGACAGCACCCCAAAAAGCCCTTTTTAGGGCTAGTACATCAGTCTTCTTTTTTTTTTTCTCTGTAATCCAATTGCAGTTGCCTGCCAGCGTGTGCGTATTCAGTGTCCACTCCAGTCCTGAAAGACTCATCTGATCTCTGCTGTAAGGACAGCATCCTGACAGCACCCCAAAAAGCCCTTTTTAGGGCTAGTACATCAGTCTTCTTTTTTTTTTTCTCTGTAATCCAATTGCAGTTGCCTGCCAGCGTGTGCGTATTCAGTGTCCACTCCAGTCCTGAAAGACTCATCTGATCTCTGCTGTAAGGACAGCATCCTGACAGCACCCCAAAAAGCACTTTTTAGAGCTAGTACATCAGTCTGCTTTTTTTTTTCCTCTGTAATCTAATTGCAGTTGCCTGCCAGTGTGTGTGTATTCAGTGTCCACTCCAGTCCTGAAAGACTCATCTGATCTCTGCTGTAAGGACAGTGTCCTGACAGCACCCCAAAAAGCACTTTTTAGGGCTAGTACATCAGTCTGCTTTTTTTTTCCCTCTCTAATCTAATTGCAGTTGCCTGCCAGCGTGTGTGTTTTCAGTGTCCACTCCAGTCCTGAAAGACTCATCTGATCTCTGCTGTAAGGACAGAGTCCTGACAGCACCCCAAAAAGCATTTTTTAGGGCTAGTACATCAGTCTGCTTTTTTTCCCCTGTAATCTAATTGCAGTTGCCTGCCAGCGTGTGTGTATTCAGTGTCCACTCCAGTCCTGAAAGACTCATCTGATCTATGCTGTAAGGACAGCGTCCTGACAGCACCCCAAAAAGCCCTTTTTAGGGCTAGAACATCAGTCTGCTTTTTTTTTTTTCCTCTGTAATCTAATTGCAGTTGCCTGCCAGCGTGTGTGTATTCAGTGTCCACTCCAGTCCTGAAAGACTCATCTGATCTCTGCTGTAAGGACAGCGTCCTGACAGCACCCCAAAAAGCACTTTTTAGGGCTAGTACATCAGTCTGCTTTTTTTTTTCCTCTGTAATCTAATTGCAGTTGCCTGCCAGCGTGTGTGTGTGTCAGGCTCACAGCGTATGGTGTGCCCACTTGCCCAGTGCCACCACTTATATATCTTGTGTCACAGTAGATTACATTTAAAAAAATATATATATTTTGACTGCAATAGAATAGCAGTCAGTTGCCTGCCAGCGTGTGTGTCAGGCCTACAGCGTCTACTCTGCCAACTTCTGCCAGTGTACAGTGCCAATCATATCTGGTGTCACAGTAGCTTGCACGCATAGTACAACTAAACTAATCTAAAAAAATGACAGGCAGAGGCAGGCCACCCCGCAGGGGCCGTCGTGGTCGTGGTGCTGTGATTCCCTTTGGCCCTAGAATAATGCCCAGTGTTCAGGAGGCCACATACCCTGAACTCGAAAAGTTCTGAGGACATAGTTGACTGGCTAACACAGGACACCCAATCTTCTACAGCTTCTGCTCAGAACCTTGACGCACCATCCTCCTCCAGCTCAGCTTCGGGCACCTCTCAAGTTACCACTCGCCCGCCTGCCGCCACCACCAACACTAGCACCACAGCTGCTCACTTGATCTGTCACAGGAGTTATTTACACATGAGTTGGAAGAAATGACTGATGCGCAACCATTATTGCCAGAGGATGTAGATAAAAGGGATATGTCTCAGTCAAGCAGCATTACACACATGGACGTACGGTGTCATGATGATGATGTTGTACCCGCTGCTGCTTCCTTTGCTGAGTTGTCAGATACAAGTGAAGCGGTTCATGATGACGATGTGTCCGTGGATGTCACGTGGGTGCCCGCTCGAAGAGAAGAAGAACAGGGGGAAAGTTCAGATGGGGAGACAGAGAGGAGGAAGAGACGAGTTGGAAGCAGGGGTAGGTCATCGCAAGGAGCTAGTGGCACAGTCAGACAGGATGTATCGGCACCCAGGGTCAGCCAGACAGCACGTCAATCAACGCATGCTGTTGCCACCACCAGAATGCCGTCATTGCAAAGCTCAGCAGTGTGGCATTTTTTTTGTGTGTCTGCCTCTGATAACAATGATGCCATTTGCAACCTGTGCCAAAATAAACTGAGTCATGGGAAATCCAACACCCACCTAGGTACAACTGCTTTGCGAAGGCACATGATCGCACATCACAAACGCCTATGGGATAAACACATGATGACGAGTACAAGCAGCACACAAGCTCAAAGCCACCATCCTCCTCCTGGTCCAGCGTCTTCAACCACGTCAACCACTGCTGTCTTCCTTGCCCCCTCTCAACCATCCGCCACTCCGTCTCTCGCCTTGAGCAGTTCCTGCTCATCTGCCCACAGTCAGGTGTCTGTCAAGGACATGTTTGAGCGTAAGAAGCCAATGTCACAGAGTCACCCCCTTGCCCGGCATCTGACAGCTGGCTTGTCGGAACTCTTAGCCCGCCAGCTTTTACCATACAAGCTGGTGGAGTCTGAGGCCTTTAAAAAATGTGTAGCTATTGGGACACCACAGTGGAAGGTACCCGGACAAAATTTATTTTCACAAAAGGCAATCCCCAACCTGTACTCTATTGTGCAAAAGGAAGTCATGGCATGTCTGGAACACAGTGTTGGGGCAAGGGTCCATCTGACCACTGATACCTGGTCTGCAAAGCACAGTCAGGGCAGGTATATCACCTACACTGCGCACTGGGTGAACCTGCTGATGGCTGCCAAGCATGTAATGCGTGGCTCTGCAGAGGAGTTGGTGGTGACATCGCCACGACTTGCAGGCAGGCCTGCTGCCACCTCCTCTACTCCTCCTACTCCATCTTCTTCGATAACCTCCTTGGCTGAGTCCTCTTCTGCTGCTGCGTCTTGCTCCACATCAACTGCACCCCCCCAGCTCCCCAGGGGCTATTCCACATCCCGGATATGACAGTGTCACGCCGTCTTGGGGTTGACTTGCCTGAAAGCAGAGAGTCACACCGGACCAGCACTCCTGTCCGCCCTGAATGCACAGGTGGATCAGTGGCTGACTCCGCACCAATTGAAGATCGGCAAAGTGGTGTGTCACAACAGAAGCAATTTGTTGGCGGCATTGAATTTGGGCAAGTTGACACATGTGCCGTGCATGGCACATGTGTTGAATCTGATTGTACAACGCTTTGTGCATAAGTACCCAGACTTACAGGACATTCTCAAGCAGGCCAGGAAGGTGTGTGGCCATTTCAGGCATTCCTCCACGGCCATGGCGCACTTTTCAGATATCCAGCGGCGAAACAACATGCCAGTGAGGCGCTTAATTTGCGACAGCCCGACATGTTGGAATTCAACACTCCTAATGTTTGACCGCCTGTTTCAACAAGAAAAAGCCGTCAACAAGTATTTGTATGACCGGGGTGCTAGGACAGCCTCTGCGCAGCTGGGAATTTTTTTGCCACGTTACTGGACCCTCATGCGCAATGCCTGTAGGCTCATGCGTCCTTTTGAGGAGGTGACAAACCTAGTCAGTCGCACTGAAGGCACCATCAGCGACATCATCCCATTTGTTTTCTTCCTGGAACGTGCCCTGCGAAGAGTGCTGGATCAGGCCGTAGATGAGCGTGAAGAGGAAGAGGAAGAGTTGTGGTCACCATCACCACCAGAAACAGCCTTATCAGCATCGCTTGCTGGACCTGCGGCAACCCTGGAAGAGGAGTCTGAGGAAGAGGAGTCAGAGGAGGAATGTGGCTTTGAGGAGGAGGAGGAAGACCAAATACAGCAGGCATTCCAGGGTGCTCGTTGTCACCTATCTGGTACCCGTGGTGTTGTACGTGGCTGGGGGGAAGAACAGACCTTCAGTGAGATCAGTGAGGATGAGGAACGGGACATGAGTAGCTCGGCATCCAACCTTGTGCAAATGGGGTCTTTCATGCTGTCGTGCCTGTTGAGGGACCCTCGTATAAAAAGGCTGAAGGAGAACGACCTGTACTGGGTGGCCACGCTACTAGACCCCCGGTATAAGCAGAAAGTGCCTGAAATTTTACTGAATTACCGGAAGTCGGAAAGGATGCAGCAGTTCCAAAATAAATAAAAAAGTATGCTTTACACAGCGTATAAGGGTGATGTCACAGCACAACGGGAATCTAACAGGGGAAGAGGTGAAAGTAATCCTCCTCCTACCACGACCATGCCGGCAAGGACAGGACGCTTTACAGACGTGTTGTTGATGGAGGACATGCAGAGCTTTTTAAGTCCTACGCATTGCCACAGCCCTTCAGGGTCCACCCTCAGAGAACGACTCGACCGTCAGGTAGCAGACTACCTCGCCTTAACTGCAGATATCGACACTCTGAGGAGCGATGAACCCCTTGATTACTGGGTGTGCAGACTTGACCTGTGGCCTGAGCTATCCCAATTTGCGATAGAACTTCTGGCCTGCCCCGCTTCAAGTGTCCTTTCAGAAAGGACCTTCAGTGCAGCAGGAGGTATTGTCACTGAGAAGAGAAGTCGCCTAGGTCAAAAAAGTCTAGATTACCTCACCTTTATTAAGATGAATGAGGCATGGATCCCGAAGGGACTGACAGTGGGCGATACATTTGACTAAAAAAGGCCTGATGAGATGAGCTGCCTTGGGCTAAAAATGGTCCACACGCTGCTGTATTTTATCTCTGCATGCCGGATGACTTGCGTAACTTATCCGCCACCAACTAGGGTTCAAGCCTGTCAGGTCACCTGTGGCCAGATGACAGATGCACACCGTAGGAGGACAGGAGTGCACCACAAGATAGTGAACCCTATGGCTGACTGCTGCAGATAGGAAACTGGGTGGTTGTGGAAAGCGGGACCTGAGGAGCACAACCGAAATCCACAGGAAGCTAGAGCCGAGATTCTCCAGGGCGCGGAGTCTAAGACCCAGCAGGTCTTCACCAGAGCCTCTAGTGGTAAGGATGTTGCGCTGCAGCTAGGTCCAGCAGCAGCACAGGATACAAGAATAGCAAAAGACAAGCCGAAGGTCAAGGGTCACAAGCAGACAAGGAAAAACGAAGGACAAGCCAAAGGTCAAGGGTCACAAGCAGAAAGGGATAGTCAGGAACAAGCCAATATCGTAACAGAGAGACAGACGTAGCACACGGCAGGCAGGAACCCAAACACACAATGCTTAACAAACACATTGATCAGCAAAGCAGGCTTGCAGTGCACAGGTTTATATAGTGTTCTGTGATAGGGCCAGGGGTGGAGTCAGGCTGGGAGGAGATTATAAAGGAAGCCAGGTGAAGGGGTCTGGCCTCTAAGATGAACACATGAGGAGGAAAGGTAAGATGGCAGACAGACATTAGTGCATATCCATGACAAAGCCGCAATGTTTTAGGGCACTTTCTGCCTGGAAAACATAAATTTTTCTGGCCGCTGCTACAGCAGCGGCTGCAACAATACCTAGTTTTTCAGGCATGTGTACATGCCTAATTTTTCTGGCCTCTGGTGCTGCACTGTGGCTGCAAAAACAAAACAAAAAAAAAAAGCACATACATGTGTCAATTCCCCTTCGTGATCGTTACCTTGTTGTGGTGACTGGTGAAGGGGCTTGCGTATCACAATGCAGCGACCACCTCTATGAGTGTGTTGGCAATGGCAATGTTGGCACACCCCAGATGATAGGTCGTTGCTTCATTGTGAACAGACCAAAAGCGATCGGCTGGATAATTTTGCATAGAAAAAACATTAATTTTCTTTGTGATCATCTAAGGTGATCATTAAAGCCTTGCGGTTGTGCAAATGGACTGTTTGCAGTTGTTTAAGGTGCGTTAAACGGGGAGTTTGGTCTGTCACTGTGAAGCGGGTGTAACCCTTACACTACCTGATCGATACAACATCATACCTGATGTTTTAAAGCACGTTATTCCAAACAATTTAGGAATGTTAGGTGATTTATGCCCTTTATGGATTAAAACCCGACTCTGCGTCAGCTACGTAATTTTCCATGGGAGTTTTGCCATGGATCCCCCTCCGGCATGCCACAGTCCAGGTGTTAGTCCCCTTGAAACAACTTTTCCATCAATATTGTGGCCAGAAAGAGTCCCTGAGGGTTTTAAAATTCGCCTGCCTATTGAAGTCTATGGCGGTTCACCCGTTCGCGAACATTTGCGGAAATTCGCGTTCGCCGTTCGCGAACAGAAAATTTTATGTTCGCAACATCACTACTGATGACCTGTAAAGGCTTTTCATGTATCAACCTTTGGGTACCATAGTTTTCATAATTTCACAGGCACACACAATTTTGAAGTTTAACATATTTGGTATTTATTTTCATGATGCAAGCTCATCTTCTATATAAAAAAAAAAAATGTGTATTATTATGTGTTTGTGTGCACTAAAATTAAATTGAGCATATTTTTACTAAATAATATAGATATAATAAGCAAATACTGGATGTTGAATTTTGTATGACACAAAATTATCACCATTTATTTCTATAGGGTCTGTGCATTTAGTTAAAATGTAATGTTTTGAAGCACATTTTCATGTCAAAAATTTGTAGTTTTCTATGTGTGCAAAAAATGGAAAAAAAAATAGGGTTAGTGATAGGATTAAAAAATATAAACCTCTTGTTTATCATTCCAGCAAACAATGACTCAATCATGGTCAAGGCTACACTGCCATGTTATTATCTACAGCTTTGAAAAGAATTGAGAGATTCCTTGTCTCTAATAATGAATAAGAGTACAATAGCTTTGGATAACGACCAAAAATCTTCATTCTCTGATTTTTTTTTAACTAACACATGTAGGACAGATAAAGGAGCTAGGGAGTGGCAGTTTCTGAGACTATAACATGAATAAATGCTTTATTCGATATCAACACAACATTAACAACCTTTTTGCAACAGAACAATAAAAAAATATAGAAAAGATTAGCAAACATTTTTTTTCTTTGATAGACATAATATACAATGTAACTTGGCACACCTTTTGCACAGTGATTTGTTCTTGACACAGTAGTTCTATCAGACTAGATTCCGATGAGACATGATGGGAACAATATAAAAACATATATAGAATATCCTTGCCCTCAGAAGAACTGTTATGCCTTGTACACACGATCGGTTTTCCCAGGGGTAAAAAGTCCGCCGGGAAACCTGAGAACCTGCTCGGTAGCTTTTTCCCCCTACACACGGCCGGGTTTCCTGACAGGAAAACTGCCATGAGAGCTTTGGTCGGGAATCCCGGCTGTGTGTATGCTCCATCGCAGTGTTTCCCATAGGTAAACTGCTGGGTTAAAAACCGCTGGGAATCCCGGCTGGAAAAAAGAAAACATGCTCTCATTTTTCCCGCCGGGATTTCTGGTGGTTTTCCTGACAGGAAAACTGCGATGGAGCATACACATGGCCAGGATTCCCGGCCAAAAGCTCTCATGGCAGTTTTCCTGCCGGGAAAACCGGTCGTGTGTACGAGGCATTACAAACCACATTTCCTTTTCGCTTTGAACAAAGTCAACTACCATAGTTAGGAATTTATATCACACATGATACCATGTATAAAGCAAACTATCCTATGCCAATATCAAAGAGAAGAAAGGACGCCGCTCACCAACCCAGTGCATTAGTACGTAGATGAATGTGGCCTCAGCCAGTTTATGGAATCATGGAAAAAACATAGAATTCTGTGGTTGGGTCACAAAGCGGTTGCTAAAATGACTTGGCTAACAAAGCTGCTATCAATTGCTGCCTTCTCATTAAAATGTCCTCCCTTCTTATTCTTCAGAAGCAGCTTCTCTTTTTCATATGGGACAAAACAACACCTCAAATTAGGCATTGAATTTTATTTCAACCCAGACATAGGAGAGGACTCTCAGTACCACATATAGATAATTGTTACATTGCAGTACACATTGCTCACTTGACTGCCTTTCATCAGAGCTGGGACCTCCACTCTGGGTTTCCTTGGAATCCCTAGAGTTTGATCCCATTTCAGTTGGTACAGCTTTATGGATTCCCCTGGGGTTTGCAAACATATTATCAAACAAATTATTCACCATTCACTATAAGTTTGGGACAGCAACGCCAAGGCAGTCATTTGGTGGTTCATTTGGTGGTTCGCCCTACTGGACGGCGGAGCGATTTTTCTTTTTCGGCTCTGGCGGTGCAGCGATGGTTTTTACATCAGGGGCCATTGTTTTTTTATTTTTTAATAAAGGAATTCTCAAAAACTGTCTCTGTGTTTTTATTACTTTTTGACACTATTTTGGTGTGAACTGGGGGGGAGGGGAGGCACGTCATTTTTTAAACATTTTTCTATTGCCGGCAATGGTATTGTATTGCCGGAATTTTAATGTAATTTCATGCATTTTTTTTTCTTTAGAAAGCACATTTTTTCTGTAGCATATTATATACATGCTGCAGATGTGCCACTTTACAGACAGACTAAGGGGACCCCCAATGCACTACATTTAAAGGAATCTTTCATTCTTATTGTTGCATTTTAAGCACTGCTCCTGTAAAAACAATATTTTTTTATAAAACCTTTTTGCATTGATACATGTTCCCCCAGGGCAGTACCCAGGACCCAACACCATTTGTATGACCAATTGATTGCATTTAAGATTTCAAAATGGGGCGTTTTTTTATTTTTATTTTTCAAGTTTGGATCCTATAGACTTTAGTAGGGTTCGCCGTTCGGGTCAGAACTTTTTCTCTGTTTGGGAGTTCTGGTGCGAACCGAACAGGGGGTGTTGGCCCATATCTATTGCCAAAGATAAATGTCATCTCGCTCCTGTTGTATAGTCTGGTCACTAATCACACAGCAAGGTATATCAGGATGTGCTGATCATCTTTTTGAAATTGCCCAAATTGGTCTTAATTACTTTCTTGCTAAATTACTTTCAGTTAATTTATTTCTCATTATTTTAAGTACATACACAGCTAATGTATAAAAAAGCATATATACTGTAACAGTATCAAACAACACTTCTCCATATTAGATACTGGGACCATGCATTATGGCTAAAATAATCAAGATTTAATATTTTCCTCAGAAGTAGCATTATGGATATTATCAATGTTTGTTCATGTTCCTTAGTTTGCTGCTTTTCCTTGCTGACCGGGCCATAGATAAATGACTTTCTGGTCTGTAAGTGGAATACTGGGGTTATGGCTGCAGTATTATGCCATAACACTGGTATAATTTTTTCCAGCCGGTGATCCTCTACAAGATAAAAGTGGTCCAAGTGACAAAAATGCCACTGGATCACTGTGGCAGGAACAGTGCCCCCCCCCCCCTCTGCTTCCTGGTGGTTCCCAGGCTTACCTGATGATCGGTAAAGCCCAGGACCCATCCGGCGTTGGTGGCTTGCAAAAGAGATAAGTGAAGGCAAGAGATGGCCTCTGCTCATCTTTATGGCCTTGGAGTACCAGAGCAATGTCATGATGTCACTTCCTGTTCCTCCGACATGTAAACTATTTTTTTTTTGTTAAAACAAAAGAAGATAAAAAAAAAAGTCTTTGATCTTTTGCTTTTAGAGGTAGAGGAGAGATTTGGGGTCTTAACCACTTCAGCCCTGGACCATTTGGCTGCCAAATGACCGGGCCACTTTTTGCGATTCGGCACTGCGTCGCTTTAACTGACAATTGTGCGGTCGTGCAACGTGGCTCCCAAACAATTGACGTCCTTTTTTTCCCACAAATAGAGCTTTCTTTTGGTGGTATTTGATCACCTCTGCGGCTTTTATTTTTTGCGCTATAAGCAAAAATAGAGCGATAATTTTGAAAAAAAAGCAATATTTTTAAATTTTTGCTATAATAAATATCCCCAAAAAATATATAAAAAAACTTTTTTTTTTCTCAGTTTAGGCCGATACGTATTCTTCTACATATTTTTGGTAAAAAATTTGCAATAAGCGTTTATTGATTGCTTTGCACAAAAGGTATAGCGTCTACAAAATAGGGGATCGTTTTATGGCATTTTTATTAATATTTTTTTTTTACTAGTAATGGCGGCGATCAGCGATTTTTATCATGACTGCGACATTATGGTGGACACATCGGACACTTTTGACGCTATTTTGCGACCATTGTCATTTATACAGCGATCAGTGCTATAAAAATGCACTGACTACTGTGTAAATGACACTGTCAGTGAAGGGGTTAACGAGTAGGGGGCGCTGAAGGGGTTAAGTGTGTCCTAGGGAGTGATTCTAACTGTGCTGGGCTTACTGTGACACAACACTGATCACTGCTCCAGATGAGAGGGAGCAGACGATCAGTGTCCTGACACTAGGCAGAACGGGGAGATGCTGAGTTTACACTGGCCTCTCCCTGTTCTTCAGCTCCGTGACACGATCGCGGGCACCCGGTGGACATCGAGTCTGCGGGTCCCGCAGGCACGGTCACGGAGCTCGTGGCAGGCGCGCACCGCGTAAAATTCAAAGTTACGTATATATACGTTACTTTGTGCAGATGTGCCATTCTGCCGATGTATATGTACAGGTGGCGGTCGGCAAGCGGTTAAAGACCCCAGATCTCTCACCTGTCATGCTATTTTGCTAATGCAAGGCATGTTTACATTTCTTGTGATAGTAAAAAAAGTGATCAAAAATAAATAAATTAAAGGGACAGTGTAAAAATATATATTTTTTATTAAAATAAATAATAAAATAAAAATCGCCACGTCACGCCCACATATGTAAACGGTGTTAAAACCACACATGTGAGGTATCGTCGCAAACGTCAGAGTGAGAGCAATAATTCTTAGACATGTGCATTCGTTTTTATTTAATTTGTTTAGTTAAAAAATGCATTTGTCCGAAAAATCTAATGAATTAAGGTTGAATCTGTCAATTAAAGGCTTATGGTGTCTGTCGAAAGTTCTAAGAAGATTCGACGAAGCAGCTAAACTGTACGACACCGCAATCATACATTTCTGGTCGAATGCTCCGCCCACAAGCTATAGTAGAATTCTAATGTTGGTTAACTAGTAATAATAATTTATAAATATAATTATTACTATTCATACAACATTAGAATTATACTATAGCTTGTGGGCAGAGCATTCGACCAGAAATGTACGATTGCAGCGTCGTACAGTTTAGCTGCTTTCTCAAATCTTCTTAGAACATTCGACAGACACCATAAGCCTTCAATTGACAGATTCGACCTCAATTCATTAGATTTTTTGGACAAATGCATTTTTTAACTAAACAAATGAAATAAAAACGAATTTCGGGAGTAACAAAATAAATTTATTTTTCGGACAAAAACGAAATTCCGAAACAAAATATTTCAGTGTGCACATGTCTAATAATTCTTGTACTAGACCTCCTTTGTAACTCTAAACTAGTAACTTGTGGAAATTTTTAAAGTGTCACCTATGGAGATTTTTAAGTACCCTAGTTTGGCACCATTCCATGAGCGTGTACAATTTTAAAGCATGACATGTTGGGTATTTATTTACTCGGCGTAACATCCTCTTTTATATTTTACAAACAAATTTAGTTACATATTGTGTTTTTTTTAACTATATATATATATATATATATATATATATATATATATATATATCATTTATCATTTAACTATATAATTTAAGTGTATTTTTTCCCCAAAAAAATGCATTTGAAATATCGCTGCACAAAAACTGCGTGACATAAAAAATTGCAGCAACCGCTATTTTATTCTCTAAGGCCTCTGCTAAATGTATATATATATATATATATATATATATATATATATATATATACACTGAGCAAAATTATTAACGCAACACATTTGTGTTTGCCCCTATTTAACATAAGCTGAACTCAAAGATCTACGACTTTTTCTATGTACACAAAAGGTCTATTTCTCTCAAATATTGTTCACAAATCTGTCTAAATCTGTGTTAGTGAGCACTTTTCCTTTGCCAAGATAATCCATCCACCTCACAGGTGTGGCATATCAATATGCTGATTAGACAGCATGATTATTGCACAAGTATGCCTTAGGTTGGCCACAATAAAAGGCCACTCTAAAAACCAGTCAGTATCTGGCGTGACCACCATTTGCCTCACGCAGTGCAGCACATCTCCTTTACATAGAGTTGATCAGGTTGTTGATTGTGGCCTGTGGAATGTTGGTCCATTTCTCTTCAATGGCTGTGCGAAGTTGCTGGATATTGGCAGGAACATGAACACGCTGTCGTATACGCCGATCTAGAGCATCCCAAACATGCTCAATGGGTGACATGTCTGGTCAGTATGCTGGCCATGCAAGAACTGGAATGTTTTCAGCTTCCAGGAATTGTGTACAGATCCTTGCAACATGGGGCCGTGCATTATCATGCTGCAACATGAGGTGATGGTTGTGGATGACTGGCACAACAATGAGCCTTAGGATCTCATCACGGTATCTCTGTGCATTTAAAATGCCATCAATAAAATGCACCTGTGTTTGTTATCCATAGCATACACCTGCCAATACCATAACCCCACCGCCACCATGGGCCACTCGATCCACAACGTTGACATTAGCAAACCGCTCACCCACACAACGCCATACATGCTGTCTGCCATCTGCCCTGTACAGTGAAAACCGGGATTCATCCATGAAGAGAACACCTCTCCAAAGTGCCAGACGCCATTGAATGTGGGTATTGCCCACTGAAGTCAATTATGATGATGAACTCCAGTCAGGTCGAGACCCCAATGAGGATGAGCTTCCCTGAGATAGTTTCTGACAGTTTGTGCAAAAATTATTTGGTTATGCAAACCGATTGTTACAGCAGCTGTCTGGGTGGCTGGTCTCAGACGATATTGGAGGTGAAGATGCTGGATGTGGAGGTCCTGGGCTGATGTTGTTACACATGGTCTGCGGTTGTGAGGCCGGTTGGATGTACTGCCAAATTCTCTGAAACACCTTTGGAGATGGCTTATGGTAGAGAAATTAACATTCAATTCAAGGGCAACAGCTCTGGTGGACATCCCTGCAGTCAGCATGCCAATTGCACGCTCCCTCAAAACTTGCGACATCTGTGGCATTGTGCTGTGTGATAAAACTGCACATTTTAGAGTGGCCTTTTATTGTGGCCAGCCTAAGCAATAATCATGCTGTCTAATCAGCATCTTGATATTCCACACCTGTGAGGTGGATGGATTATCTTGGCAAAGGATAAGTGCTCACTAACACAGATTTAGACAGATTTGTGAACAATTTTTGAGAGAAATAGGCTTATTGTGTACATAGAAAAAGTCGTAGATCTTTGCTTTCAGCTCATGATAAATAGGGGCAAACACAAAAGTGTTGCGTTAATAATTTTGCTTAGTGAATATATATAAAATGTTTGGGAGTTCTACGTAATTTTCTAGAAAAAAAACATTTTTTTTTACATATATGAGAGAAGTATCAGAGTTGGCCCGGTAGAAGGCATCTTAGCCTTTACAATATTCTTTGTGGAAGAAAAAATAAATAACACGTTTTTAAGGGCATTAGGACCCTTTTATATGGTTGCCCTTCATTCCATTCCAGTAGAGGAACCTACCTTTATTTGTCTCCATTCGGATCTGACTCTGCAGAAAGCAGTCTAAGATGAGTGATCCCCTGCTGAGCCAAATCAGAATGGAGAGGGATGTCACATATGTGGCACAAATATGTGTCATTAAGAGGCAGAAACCAAACTTAAGGGGTTGGCAACTTGCCATAGCAAGCCCAATGAGCCAATTTATAACACTGTAAAAGAGAATAGTCATAATAAAATTGAGAGTTTAAATTTGAAAACATAAATAATGAATGTTTTGGGATATGAACATAAATCCTCTTCTAGGACAGGAAAGATAGACACCTAGAGGAGCAGGAGAGGGAAATGTGATACATAAGTGGAAGAGCCCTGAGATTGAAATAGGAACACAAACATGGAAAGAGGATGAATGACAAAGGAGGATGATCACTAAGATATAAGAATGGGTACTGACAAGGGAAGAGGACATCTGACATACGAGGATGGCTACTGACAAAGAACAATGAGTTCAATGAGTAAGGGAAGAAGCTTACTGACAAAAGTAAAACGAGTAGAGTACAGACAAGGAAGAATAAATATTTACATGGGAGGAATATAATTGACATGCAAGGATAACTACTGACATAGGAGAATGGGTACAAACTAGGAAGAATGAATATTGTCATAGGAGGATGTTTACTGACAAGAGAGGTTGAATACTAACATAGGAGGCTAAGTACTGACATGATAAGTTTACTACAAACATGGATAGTTTGGTCAAGAATGAGTACTGTCAGGAAAGAATGAATACTGACATAAGAGGGTTACTACTGTCATAGAAGGATAAGTACTGTCAGGAAATAATGCATAATGGCATTAGAAGATGACTACTGGCATAGAAGAATTAGTACTGACAAGGAAGGATGAATACTTGCAATGGAGGAGGAGTACTGACAATGCAAAAAGAGAACTGATATGCAAGAATGACTACTGACACAGAAGGAATGACTAACATTCACAGGAGATATGAATGAGATTTGAATAAGGAGAATAACCACAAGTGGGCCCCAATTAGTAATTATTGAATACCTAACTGAGGTTTTATGAAAGTTAGTCTTTAAAGTAGAAGCATGTTGCATTCCATGGTATGTCCTTTAGGGCTCATTCACACCTGGAGCTGCGCTGATCGCTGGTATGCGCTTGGAGGAAACAGTGCTGATGTGCTAATCCTGGTGCATCCCACGGTTTACTTTTTTTTCTTTTCTTTTTTGGAATTTTCAAACTTGTGAAATTTTATTAAGGTATATTTAGACAATGCTGTGGCATCGCAACAGCTCAGTCCCAGCACACCTGATGTAAATGAGCCCTAAATTACCACCGTGCAGTAGAGTTGCAACAGCTAACTTTTATAAGGATGTCACTGCACAGTTGAAAATGTGTATTGTTGTGGCAGAGAGTTTACAGATGTTGCAGCAGAGTCTTTGATGAAAAGTGAATATTCTTAATTTTTCATTTTTTTTTCTGTATATTCAATAATGTAGGGATGATGGGCCGGAGTTTTGTGGCTACACTGGTTGCTAGGATTATTTCATAATACAACCAAATTAAATTGAACTCACTAACTCCAATGAGAATCGGTGTTGGTGCACAGAACTACTACCTCCTTTCTTAAAGGAGAAGTACAGCCAAAGCTTGTTTGGCTCTACTTTTCCTGTGGATCACAGGGGTGCAGTTTTTTCTGCAGTTTTTTCTGCATTCCTGTGACCCGATTTCAGCAGACAGCAGGTGGAAGCCCGCTGCTGGTTGATGTCACAGAGCCAGTCCGGGCTCAAGAAAGATAGTGACAATAGATTCGGGATCCGTCCACATACCTGGACCAGCACTCGGCTCAGCCTCTCAGCATGCCCCTGATAGCCTGAGCCGGCCACTCATGCCCCCTACACAGCCCAGCGCTCCAGTAAGCGCGGGGAGAACGCAGAGAACTGCTGACTGACAGTCACCAGCTTTCTGCTCAGGGAGCTCTGAGACCTGAGCGATCGTTGGGGTTTAAACATTCTGTTTTCAGTCTTAGAGCCAGCAGGGGACAGATGCAGCATCAACCTAGGTAAGCATGATTCTGGAAAAATACAAATCCCATACTTTAAAAAAAAACTAATGTGAGAAACAGGGCAGGCATAAAGGGTATGTTTTCTATGTTTTGTTGTCCTATTAGTTCTACACTGTGTAATGTTTACTTTGTGTTAAATGTACCTGGCATAAAGTCTACTATAGTGAAAATTTTATCAACGGGCAATGTTATTGTTTTCAGTTCAGAAATGTGAAGTGTGTGTATAGACTAGACTTTTTTGTTTTAAATAGAGTAGAGAAGAATTAAAACCCCTGTCAATTTATTTTTTGCTGTACGTGACAATTTAGACTAATTTCTTTTTACATCCTGCCCTGAAGACACAAAAGGAAGTGAGAAGAAATTTCTACAAAGCAACAGGAATGCCTCTCTTTAAGAGGTTTCACCAATTCAGTGGAATCCACTGGAAGATTTAACGTTATAGCCTCATACACACTGCTGGGAGAGCTTTTTGCCGAGAAAACTGTTCGTGTGTATGGTTTCTCAGCAGGAAAACTGCCGGGAATCTCGACGAGAAATATAGAGAACCTGCTCTCTATTTTTCTCGTCGGAATTCTCGGCAGAATGTTTCCTGCTGAGAAACCCAGTTGTCTGTATGCTTACCTGTCCAGGGAAACCCGTGCATGCTCAATGAGACTTCGACGCATGCGCAGTAGCATACAAGGGTAGTGTAGGGTGTAGCATTGAATGTGACGAGTGTCAGCTCGTTGTAGTCGATGACGTCACCGCGTTCTTGCTATTCAAAAGAATGGCGGTTCTTTTGAATGGCGCGTGTGTACACAGGGCTTGGCAAGACAAGCTTGCCAGGAATCCCGTCGAGAAAACCGACGTTTTTTTTTTATGGGATTCCAGCCCGTGTGTACAGGGCTTTACTGTTGTTTCTGGTGGCAATGGTCATCGGGATAAGAAGAGAGGGTGAATCTACCAAGTGGCGACACTGACAACGATAAAAATTCATAGGAGTTCTAACCCTGCCCTACTCTTTCTAAAACTAAAAAAAACTGTAAATATATGCTTTAAATAAATCTTTCCTTTTGCTAAACACGTAAACATAGAGGTACCTTCATAATCTGTTTTATCAATGTTGCAAGGGCATTTCTTCTTTCCCTATAATATGCAGCCTAACCAGAATAAACAGTGGTGTTACTAGTGGCATGTCCTTCTTTTATATCTTAAACTGCTTCCTCAGATGGTGGTTTATGGCAAGAGCACTAACTGTCAGCTGAAAAGAAGGGGCGTCTTTGATATATCTGCTGCAATTGACAGCCTGTTTTCACCTTCCTTATGCTGTGCTGATTGCAGTTGCAATGTTCAGAAGGCTCCAATACAAATTTTTAATACATGCAGAATTTTAACAAAGTTAGTGCATTTATTACATTTTTGCTAAAGATTAGCTATGCCCTTTAAGGTTGTCAATCTATTCGAACCTCTTAAGATTTAGATGGTTCTTTAATTGATTCTTAGATGGTAGTTTAATTAGTAGCATATTAGCAAGGGAACCAAAACAAATGCTGGAGGCTTGAATGTATTCAGTCATGTATTTTCTTTTTCAAAACGGTGTTTATTGTGGAATGGTTCTGATGTATGTTTTTAAAATATGTAAAAATATGTCCAAATAAAAAGATGATTTTTGTTAATTGAATTTGCTTGTTTTCTTTACTTGTTTTCACAAACTTCTGTTTGCAGTAAAAATTATAAAAATTTAGGATTTGGCTATGATTTTGGTTCTTTATACCATGCCTTGATATTTCAGTGCTGTATCAGCTTTTGATTTTTTTTTAATAGGTTCTTTATACCATGGCTTGATATTTCAGTGCTGTATTAGCTTTTGATTTTGTTTTATGTTTTAATAGGTTCTTTATACCACGGCTTGATATTTCAGTGCTGCTTCAGCTTTTCTTTTTTTTTTTTTTTAATAGATTCTTTATACCATGGCTTGATATTTCAGTGCTGTATTAGCTTTTGATTTTGTTTTATGTTTTAATAGGTTCTTTATACCACGGCTTGATATTTCAGTGCTGTATCAGCTTTCTCATAATATGAAAAAAAGGCAAAAGAGCCGAGTAAACACCAGTTTGAGTGCAGCTTGGGCAATATTAGTCACTGACCATCACTTAAGGGGAAGATCACTTTGGAAGATTGCTTTGCTGCTAGCAATGACCTTCGAGGAAATCTGTAATAAGAGAAATATTAAGACTTTGCTGGCCTCTTTTATTCAGTGCTACCCACCATACCACACTACCGCAGTCATATAACTTGAAGCAGATCTGACATGAAAGAAATAAAGATGCTACTGTTGTTAAACTCCCTTTGAGAATGCAAGTTGCCAGGCTATCAGTCTTTTACGTTGAGCTCAATACTTTGAGTCACTGATCATGAAAAAATATGCAAAAGGACATTTTTATGTTCCTATTACTTTTATGATCCTCAAACTTGTTTCTCATCATTGACCAACCCCCCCCCCCCCCCCCCAAAGCATAGGTTTAGCATAACTACCAGGCAACTGGCATGCTTAGAAATAGAGTGAGTAATGGCTGCCCCATTTGTCTCTCATGACAGGTTCACTCCTCTGACTTTCCCCTTTAAAAGTATTCTTTTCAAAACCATTCATAAGCGAAAGTTGTCAGACACTGAAAAGGTAAATGCTATCAAGTCACCCATGTATGACATAAAGAGAAGCTTGCCTTCTAACCAAAGACCTGCATTTATGCTACAAAATGAAAGACCGTGGAATTGATTTACTAAATTAATATAGGCTATTCACTTAGTAAAGTGAATGCTCACATTGGACAATAATTTTAAAATTTCTTTGTTAATAAAGAAGCTCTGCTGGCTTTATTTATCTAATGGTGTGCAAGAAAAAATCCTGTTTTTAATTTTCTTATACATGATTGGGTATTCTTTCTGAAAGTGTTTGTAAACAAATTCACTAAACTAAAAATTTTAAAAATGTAAATAAAATTTCAAAGTGAACATTTTATTGCAAAGGTAACACTTTGCTTCTTTAGTAAACTCCTTTGTTTATATAGTGGTCCCTTCGGTGAAGAGTGCTAGTGCGCATTTGATTCATTAATCATCTACCTGAGGAAATGCTAGATTCATTTTTGGTAGAAAGATACTGTTATGCGAAGAGCAATCTGTCTAGAGGATATTATAATAATTGGCACAACGATATCACTAAATCCAGATTCTTTTGCACAAATGCAATAAAAAAGGGGCTTAGTTCTAAGAAGTCAAAAAGCACTTGCAGAACCTGAAAGTGTCATATGCTATATTTAATCCCCTACATGGCTTTCGATTTTTGCCAGGGAAGTAACCATTTTTTTTTTTACAGTATATACCAGCTAAAACAACTGTATACATCAATCAGAATGAGAAACACTTATAAAAAAATGGCTGGAATAATATTGCAATTGATGTCTCTTGAGGATATGTTTTCCTTTTGTTCTTTTGGAACTTGGGAGTACAATATGTGTAAAAAAGAGATAGGCTGCATCTTAGACTCGGTTCACACTAGCTGACTCCAAAGTTGAGTGTTTTTCAGTGCAACTTTGGAGTCTGACTTTGATACGACTTTGAAGTGACTTTGATAAGACTTCTACACTCTCTGGCATTGAAGCCGTGTCAGAGTCGGATCAAAGTGGATCAGGAACCTTTTCTGAAGTCGCAGCCACTTCAGTAGTGTCAATTGGAACAGCTCTCATAGGGATACATATCATTTCACATGTTCTGCGACTTTGGGTCTCACAAGTCGGATCCTAAGCCACAGGAGCGTGAACTGAGCCTCAGAGAGAATCCAGGGATTCTTTTTTACTCCCTATGTTTTAGAGCTCCTTTTAAAGTGTTAGTAAACTCCGCTTTTTATCTTGTATCTGCCTATAATAAGGCTTCCCTGTAGGTACAATAAATATCTCCTAATTGTGCATGTTAAGAAGATAAGCCGGTGTCAAGTCTCTGATGTGAGGTCGAGTAGCAGAGAGGGCGCCCCTTGCGGCCGAGTGCAGCACAGCTCTGAAGATGACACAGGGGATGTGGTGCCCACAGAAGCACGGGTTGCCTGGTAGGTAGTGCTGGTTGCCAGGAACTTGGTAGGACAGGCAGACTGCAGGACAGCAGGCGTGCTTAGGAGGTCCAAAGGGTAAGGACCAATGGAATGTTCCGATAACAGGGTCAAAGCCAGGCCAGAGGGTCAAACACAGCAAGACAGTCAGAGAACACAGCAGAGCTGAGTCTTAGCACAGAAGACAAGGTAAGCGGAGTCCGTTAGCCAGGCCGGGGTCAGGTATACGCTAGGAAGTCAACAGGAGCAGGTCAGGCAAGCCGGGTTTGGTACACAGGAGATCAGACAGGCAGGAGATGCAAGACACAGGAACACAGGAGAAGCTGACGATAATCCAGCAAATGCAGACACTAGCAGACTTCCTTATATAGGCCCATGTGACCTGCTTGTAGAGATACTGGGTCCTAGAGCCCTTCTCCTGCCAGAGATGCTGGGTCCTAAAGTCCTTCGCCTGCTGTTGGTTCCCTGACAGTGCCCCCCCCAAGGGGCAGCCTCCGGATGCCCACCCGGGCCCATCTTTCAGGGTATCTGGCACGGAATCTCTGGAGAAGTCTAGGAGCATGTATGTTGCCTGCAGGTTCCCAAGAATTCTCTTCTGCTGGATAACCCTTCCATTTAATAAGAAATTGAATAGTCCTACCTCTTTTGCGACAGTCCAGGATGGATTCAACCTCGAATTCGGCTTCATCTCCCACTGAGACTGGAGGCGGAGGGTCTTCTTCTCTTCCTGGAAAAGGACTAGAGACAACAGATTTAAGAAGAGAAACGTGAAACAGAGGATGCACTTTATACGAACTTGGTAGTAACAGTTCAAAAGCTACTGGGTTAATTTTTCGTTTAATTTCGAATGGACCGATAAATCTTGGACCCAATTTCTGGGAGGGGCAAGGGAGCCTGAGATTTGCTGAAGAGAGCCAGACCTTATCTCCAACCTCAAAGCTAGGACTCTCTCCTCTCCTCTTGTCATATTGTTTCTTGTAGTCCTCTTGCGCTTTCTGCATGGTTAGCCGGAGGGTTTGATAATTAGCCTGAATGGAGCTTATCCTGTCTTGAACTGCTGGAACTGAGGCTTCCGGAATGACATTAGGTAGAAATGAAGGATGGAAACCGTAGTTGGCCCAAAACGGAGATTGATTGGTGGTTGAGTGTACTGCATTGTTGTAAGCAAACTCCGCACAAGGGAGTAGAGAGATCCAGTCGTCCTGGGAGAAGGAGCAGAAGCAATGCAAATATTGTTCTAAGGTCTGGTTGGTCCTTTCAGTTTGACCGTTGCTTTGGGGGTGATAGGCTGAGGACAGGCACACCTTGATTGATAGTGCTTTGCAGAGCTCTCTCCAGAACCGGGAGGTGAATTGTACCCCTCTATCAGACACAATGCTGTCAGGAAGGCCATGGAGCCTGACTATCTCCCTTATGAAAATTTTTGCTGTTTCTGCAGCAGAAGGAGTTCCTGCCATGGGCAAGAAGTGCGCCATTTTGGATAGACGGTCCACAACTACCAGGATTGTTGTAGATTCTTCGGATGGGGGCAACTCTACTATAAAGTCCATAGATATATTTCTCCATGGTAGTTCTGGCACTGGCAGAGGACGTAACAGACCCCACGACTTGACATTGGACCCTTTATTTCGCTGGCAGGTAGTGCAGGAGCTAACAAACTCCCTGCAATCAGATTTCAAGGTAGGCCACCAGAAGGATCGTTGGATAAGATCCGTAGTTTTCCGCACTCCGAAGTGGCCAGCGAGTTGGTGGTCATGCAAGGTCTTCAGTACCTGTATTCGGGTTTGTTGCGGAACGAAGATCTTGTCCTGATGCCAGAGGTACCCTTCCTGGTTTCTTAGAGAGGATTCTTCTGGTTCCTGGCATTGGAGGGAAGCCTGTTCAAGAGAAGATCTTAGATCGGGTTGGATCAGAAGAAAGTTCTGAGGTGACAGGATTGTACTAGATATTGTCTCCTCCGGAGTATCGGGAAACATTCGGGATAAAGCATCGGCCTTTCCGTTCTTGGAGCCGGGACGGTAGGTGATGTGGAAGTTGAACCTTGAAAAGAACAGAGCCCAGCGGGCTTGACGGGGTCTCAGACGTTTGGCAGTACGGAGGTATTCGAGGTTCCGATGATCTGTAAATATCATTATGGGGTGAGCAGACCCCTCAAGAAGGTATCTCCACTCCTCTAAGGCTGTTTTAATGGCCAAGAGCTCGCGGTCTCCTACATCATAGTTCCTCTCGGGCTGGCTCATTTTCCGCGAGGAGAAGGCCACGGGGTGAAGCAAGGACTTGGGTCCCTGGCGTTGTGAAAGGACTGCCCCTGTAGCTACTTCTGAGGCATCGACCTCCAAGATGTATGGCAGGGCAGGCTCAGGGTGTTAAAGGATTGGTGCAGAGGTAAACAATAACTTTAGTCTCTCGAAAGCAGTTTGGGCTTCGGAGGACCACTGGAAACGGGTATGTAAGCGGGTCAACTGGGTAATGGGTGAGATGATGGAGGAGAAGTTTCTTATAAACCTCCTATAGAAGTTCGCAAAGCCCACAAACCTTTGCACCCCTTTCTTATCTGATGGAGTTGGCCAATCCAGGATTGCCTGCACTTTCTGTGGATCCATAGCTACACCGCCCGTGGAGATGATCAGTCCTAGGAATTGTATTGATTTCTTCTCGAAGTCACACTTTTCCGCTTTCACATAAAGTCCATGTTTTCTTAGTGTGAGCAGCACTGTCTTTACATGGGTCCGGTGGAGCTCCAGAGTAGCCGAAAATATGAGAATGTCATCCAGATAGATGATGACGAAGTAGTCAAGATATTCCCGGAAAATATCGTTGACGAAGTGCTGAAACGTCGCCGGGGCATTACAGAGCCCAAAGGGCATTACAAGATACTCGAAGTGTCCGAACCTCGTTCTGAATGCTGTCTTCCATTCATCGCCCTCACGGATCCGAACAAGGTTATAGGCACCCCGGAGGTCGAGCTTGGTAAATACTTGGGCCGTACGGAATCTCTGGAAAAGTTCAGGAACTAATGGCAGTGGGTAGCGGTTCTTTATTGTGATTTTATTGAGCTCCCTATAATCCACGCATGGTCTTAAAGACTTGTCTTTCTTCTCGACAAAAAAGATTCCGGCACCGGCAGGAGAGGAGGAAGCTCGGATGAAGCCCTTAGCCAAATTTTCATCGATATATTGTCGCAGAGTTCCCAATTCCATTTCAGAGAGAGGGAATATTCGTCCAAATGGAATCTCGGCCCCTGGAAGTAATTCTATTGGACAGTCATATGGCCGATGTGGTGGTAGAACGTCAGCTTTTTTCTTATCAAAGACATCCAGGAATTCTTGGTATGCCTGGGGTATATTCTGGTTAGTGGTAGATACAGGGTGGACTGTCAAGCAACTGGTAATGTCTCTGGGTTCAGGAATAAAGCAATGCTGCTGGCAATAGGGAGAGGTGAACAGGACCTCCTTCTTGATCCAATTGATCTGAGGGTTGTGGGCTTGGAGCCATGGAATTCCTAGGATAACTGGAGACATAGGCGAGCTTAGAGCGTCAAAGCGTATGAATTCCTGATGGCCATCAGGAGTGGTGATAAGCAGAGGGACAGTCTCCTGGGTAACAGGGCCAGAACTAGGCAATGTGCCATCGGCCAGGCGGACTTCAAGTCCCTGTTTCTTTTGGAGGAGGGGCAGCTTCAGGTTTCTCACCAGGTTCAAGTCCACAAAGCAGCTGCATGCTCCAGAATCAATAATGGCCTGCAGCCGGATCTCTTCTTTTCCAAATTGCAGCGTAATGGGTAGCACTAGGTGTGAAGGAGAAGCTCCGGAAACCTGGAAATACACCGGAGGGTAGGAAGGTGGCTTCTTGGGCCTTCTGGGGCAGTTATACAAGAAATGTCCGCTTCCTCCACAATAGAGGCAGAGCCTTGATTGCATACGATGACGCCTTTCATCAGGGGATAATGCGGAACGTAGCAGGCCGATTTGTCTAGGAACTGGGATAGAAGTACCAGTGGGAGCAGGCACTAATGAAGTGGAAACCTTAGGCGGCATCATGGCGGGCCTGGAGGACTGAGCTCGTTCGGACTGTCTCTCACGTAAACGTCGATCCAGCTGGATGGATGACTGGATGAGATCCTCAAGTGTAGTGGGGACCCCAATCCTGGCCAGCTCATCTTTGAGAGACTCAGAAAGTCCTAAGCGGAACTGGTGCTTGAGGGCAGCCTCGTTCCAGCCTGTGTCTGCAGACCACCGACGGAAGTCCACGGTATAGTCCTCCACTGGTCGACTACCCTGCTCTAGTGAATGCAGAGCGGCTTCGGCGGTGGCTGTACGCTGGGGGTCCTCGTAGAGTTGTGACATGGCTGCCAGGAATGTGTCCACTGTGTTAATGACTGGGCTTCTTTGTTCCCATAAACTGTGGGCCCAGGTCTGGGGTTCATTACATAGCAGGGAGATGAGGAACTCGACCTTAACAGTTTCTAAAGCAAAAGTCCGGGGCTGCAAGGATAGGTACAATAGGCAGGCATTCCTGAAGGATCTAAACTTTCTTCGATCCCCGGAAAACCGTTCAGGGACAGGAACACGGGGTTCTGGAGGAGGGAACACCATCGTAGAAGCCACAGAGGAACGTACGTGGGTGGAACTGGGAGAAGCTGGGACCGGGTCCGCAGAAGCAGATGACTCTGACAGGTGTTGCAATCTCTCCTCTAGCTGGAGGTATCCTTCTTGCAGTGTCTGGATTGCTTGGGTCAGAGTAGCGGCCTGTTGACATAATGCCTCTAACGGGGACGCACCTCTGCCGGCCTCAGACAGGCTGGATTATACTGTCAAGTCTCTGATGTGAGGTCGAGTAGCAGAGAGGGCGCCCCTTGCGGCCGAGTGCAGCACAGCTCTGAAGATGACACAGGGGATGTGGTGCCCACAGAAGCACGGGTTGCCTGGTAGGTAGTGCTGGTTGCCAGGAACTTGGTAGGACAGGCAGACTGCAGGACAGCAGGCGTGCTTAGGAGGTCCAAAGGGTAAGGACCAATGGAATGTTCCGATAACAAGGTCAAAGCCAGGCCAGAGGGTCAAACACAGCAAGACAGTCAGAGAACACAGCAGAGCTGAGTCTTAGCACAGAAGACAAGGTAAGCGGAGTCCGTTAGCCAGGCCGGGGTCAGGTATACGCTAGGAAGTCAACAGGAGCAGGTCCGGCAAGCCGGGTTTGGTACACAGGAGATCAGACAGGCAGGAGATGCAAGACACAGGAACACAGGAGAAGCTGACGATAATCCAGCAAATGCAGACACTAGCAGACTTCCTTATATAGGCCCATGTGACCTGCTTGTAGAGATACTGGGTCCTAGAGCCCTTCTCCTGCCAGAGATGCTGGGTCCTAAAGTCCTTTGCCTACTGTTGGTTCCCTGACAGCCGGTGACGTCACCAGCGCATGTGCACTGTGATCTGCGAGAGCTGTGCCACGGCCATGACTCCCACGCACATATGTAATCTGTAATATGTAATCACATATGTGATGTAATCGCAGCTCAGCCAAACGGCTGTATCCTGTAAACCTGGAAGGAAAACTGGGTGAAGATGGAATCCCTGTCAGCAGGGCCAGCGCACTGCTGGAGGGATCCATTTTTTAGGTAAGTCTGTCATAATGTGCTAGTATGCAGTGCACATTATGACATGACCCTGCAGGAGGACCATTTTGTTTTGTTTTTTATTGCTTTAATACTGAGCTAGAGCATCTAATATTGTAACTGGGAAATTATGCCAATTTCACATTATAAATTATTTAAATTGTGTAATATGAACATGGAAAACATATTTTTGTTTGTCTTTCACTTTAAAATGTATACATTATATAATTTTAATTATGCAGGTTTTTTTTTATATAAAGAGTATGAAGAGATTTCTGGATGTTGTGTCTTGGAAGGTTCGAGGGATGGGAGATGTCACAAATCAAAACTCTATTTTTCACTTTAAAACTATACAAGCCTTCTATAATTTGTTTGCAAGAGACACAAGTTACGTCAGATACAGTGAAATATTTACAAAGGTTTAACCACTTGATCCCTGGTAGGTTTTACCCCCCTTTAAGACCAGATATAATTAGCACTGTGCAAATTTAACTGGCAAATGCACAGTCATGCAACACTGTACACAAATTACGTTTTTATCAATTTTTTTTACACTAATAGAGCTTTCCTTTGGTGGTATTTGATCACCACTAGGTTTTTTTGCTTAACAATGTGTAATGTGTGCTGCTTTTACTTTTCTATCTAACTGTTTTTTTTTCTTCCTTTAGTAGACACAAAACTCATACCTCCCAACTTTCAGAAATAGGAATGAGGGACACCTATTAGCAAAAGTATGCAGACATAGGACACACCCCCTGTCACACCCCCCTTAAAGGAGAATTGTATAAAAAAAATGATTGGTTAAACCCACAAGTGCTTTTTACCACTACTATTGCTTTATATTGGCTTTTGGTATTTACAAATGCAGCAATTTAGAAATTGTATGAAAGGTTTAGCACTGGCAAACAAAGGATAAATAGTGCATTTTATATACAATATATAGATCAGACCAAAATGAGGGACAAATGAGGAGGAAATAGGGACAGAGGGACATTGTTCCAAATCAGGGACAAGCCCTGTGGCCTGCCAGCTTGCCACTGATAAACACAGAAGCTCTACTCACTTCCTCTGCTGATTTCTTTGTTTTACCAGTGACAGCACAACCCTTCGAGTAGCTCAGGGGGGGACTAGGCACTTGGGGGGAAGAAGGGTGGGGGTTTGAATTGCTGGATTAGTAGATATATGGCTTGTAATGCATACTACAAAGAAATATATTCTTGTTTCTCTAGAATACATACAACTTTGTCTTTGTATATATACAGCACCGCACAAAAAATTTAGCCAGGTGTAAAAACATGCTATAAAGTAAGAATGCTTTCAGAAGAGTTAATAGTTTGTTTTTAATAATTAACAAAGTGAAAAGTAAGTGAACGGAAGAAAAAAATCAAATCAATATTTGGTGTGACAACCCTTCAAAACAGCATCTTCTAGGTACACTTTCACCAAGTTTTTGAAGGAACTTGCCAGGTAGGTTGTTCCAAACATCTTGGAGAACTAACCACATATTTTCTGTTAATGTAGGCTGCCTCAAATCATTTTGTCTCTTCATTTAATCCTTGACAGACTCGATGATGTTGAAATCAGGGCTCTTTTTACACTGCTATAGTATTAAAATGCTATGACAGCAAGCAATATATGTCATACCGCCCTCTAGAGGACAGAACCTATAATTACACCCTCTAGAGGACAGAACACACAACTAAACATCTAGAGCATGGATATGCAATTAGCGGACCTCCAGCTGTTGCAAAACTACAAGTCCCATCATGCCTCTGCCTCTGGGTGTCATGCTTGCTGCTGTCAGAGTCTTGCTATGCCTCATGGGACTTGTAGTTTGCCAACAGCTGGAGGTCCGCTAATTGCATATCCCTGATCTAGAGGGTATAATTATAGGTTCTGTCTTCTAGAGGGCGGTATTGCATATATTGCTTGCCGTCATAGTTTTTTAATTTTAATTAAGATAGAATCAATTATGATGCTTTATGAATATGATAAATATTACTCTCTTATATCATGTTTCTTGCATCGGAAGATTGCCTGATTAATATGCTGATTATAACTGATATGTAGGATATGTCGTTGTACATAATTGGATGAAATTATGGTTTTATTATTAAAAAGTATTTTGTATTTGTTGATATTGTTTTATGTAAAGATAGCGTTTAAAGGGTAAGCAGAAGCCTCTTTTTATTTGGCAATTTTCTGAAATCCCAACCTTGTTTGCGAATTTGGGATATTGAAAACCATCTGGGTTGATTCTGACCAATGGCGCTTGATTTGCTAGTATTTAGACTCTGATAAAATGGCGTCAGACCCACTTCCTGATGACGCGCGCTTGAGCGTGAAATGCATTGAAGCAGAGGCCTGACAGGCACACAAACAGGAGCTCTCCACTTCCGCTCGGGTAGCTGAGACGCACGCCGCACGCTGTGAGTCACATAGCGGTGATGGATCGGCTTCTGCTTTCCTTTGAGCTGTTTTATACCTGCTGTACCTTGCAATGGACTATGTAAGTGCTAAACTTTTAAGAAATAAAAAAAGCAATATTATACTATTGCTGCCTCTTGTGGCTCTTTGTGGCGGAGCCAATTTCACAGAATCCTATGATGGGAGCTGGATATATCCAGTAGAGGATACATAAGTCAGAAGAAATTCACGTTTATATACCATTGCATATTGGATTGGAATCCGCCTTCTTCCACATTTGGTTGATTGATGGTGATGAGATTCCTGAAGGGGTGAAATTAATGAAACAAGGAGTTTCCTATAATACACGCTTAATGGTCACCTGGTGGCCGAGGCTATCTGGTGAATGCATTATATTATCACTTCAGGTGAAGCATCACTTTATTTGAGATTTTGAAGCGCATTGCACTTTAGAAGCACGGTGTTGGAGCATATACAGAGGAATTGACCATAGCGCTTGTTATGGACTTTTTTGATTTATTGTGCACTTTATTAATTGAATGACACTGTATATTTTATTAATTAATTAATTTGTCTAATTGCGCCCTTTATAATTATTATTTTAAGAGTTATTAGTTGTTACTAATTTTAGGTGCAACATTAGAACATTTAGATACTTGTATTTGGTGCCGTTATCCCATCATCCCCCCTTTTTTTCACAGTATAAGAATTTATGCTGGTTTGAAGCCAAAAGATAATCAGACCAAATAGTGATTTAAGTTCTTTCTTCTATTTGTGCATTTTTTAAAATGCCGAAAAATAAACAATTAAAATATATTTTTGAAATTATTTCTAATGTACAGTATTTCTTCACCTGCCTAAAACCTTTGCCTAGTATTGCATTCACAGTAATAACAGGAACAAAAGACACATTAAGCTGGTCTGTATAAGAATGTATAAAATGTATTTTAGTATTCCAGATACCAAACTCCCAAAGGAAAAGTGTGAAATGTTTTGCTTAAACTGCAGTTACTTAAATTAAATCCTTCCTAGCATTGTGTCACTATAATCACTTTGATATGTGATATATTACTTTAATTAAATGGTGGGTGGTAGAAGGGTTCTCTTGCAGGTACCCTTGTAATTTTTATACTAATAGTGTAGATAGTTCCTCACCATTAAAAACTAACTACAGAGATATTAGAACAACAAACAAGCAACATACTGTACTTCTAATAAAAAAGGTAAATAATTTTTCATAACATACTAACAATAACATCTAACAATACTAGATCTATGAACTATGATGTCATAATATGCTGGTCCTTGTACCATTATCTATATTTCTAAAGATCCCTAATATATTTGTGTAAACATTAGAAATAAGCAAACCAACCAAACTTTACTTCACTTGCAATTCATGTAAATCTCCAAATTCACTTTGGGAACAAATATCATTATCGTAAACTACTAGAGTTAGGCTGGATTCACACTTATGCAAATTAGATGTGGGTTTCCCTGCATCCAATTCGCATGACAGGAGACTGTCAACGGCTCTCAATGGAGCCGGTTCACACATCTCCAGAGCAGTCACGGTCCACATTGGAAAATGATCCTTTGCGTCTTTGGCTCAGTTTTAGGTGCGAATTCAGGTAAAATTTCGGACCTGATTCACACCTGAATCGGTGTACAGGGACACACCAGACCCCCAGCTCGGACCCGCGGCCGCATCAGTGTGAACCCAGCCTTATGCCCCATACACACAATCCTTTTTAATGTCATTTTTAAAACTGACGTTTTTCTTGTCATTTTTTTTCTTGTTTCCTCTCAAGCCTGTCTTGCGTACACACCATCATTTTAAAAAATGTTCAAGAAAAGCGCAGTGACGTACACCACGTACGACGGCACTATAAAGGGGAAGTTCCGTTCGAATGGCGCCACCCTTCATGTTAGTAAAGTTTGTTGAGAGACGATTCGCTCTTTTCAGTCTAGTGCTTTTCAGTCCGTTACAGCATGACGAATGTGCTATCTCCATTACGAACGCTAATTTTACCAGAACGAGCGCTCCCGTCTCATACTTGATTCTGAGCATGCGCATTTTTTTTCACGTCGTTAAAGCATACACACTATCGTTTTTCACGTCGTTAAAAAAAACGACATGAAAAACGACGTGAAAAAAGAGAGCATGTTCAAAATTTTTAATGCCCGTTTTTCACGTCGTTAAAAATGCTCTGGAGCATACACACGATCATTTTTAATGGCCATTTTTTTTAATGGCATTTTTAACGGCATGAAAAATGATCGTGTGTATGGGGCATAAGAGTTCTGTGGCATTGTAAGGTGTGTCTTGTGTGTGGTAGGAGGGGTCCTTGCTGAGACTAGATGGTTAGAGTATCTGAAAGGCAAAATAGAGTAGTTAAGTCAATGTGTATTTGTGAAAGTGCGTTACAGTATAGGAAATATAATGCTTTAACCCCTTCAGCCCCGGAAGATTTTACCCCCTTCCTGACCAGAGCACTTTTCACAATTTGTCACTGCATCGCTTTAACTGACAATTGCGCGGTCGTACGATGCTGTACCCAAACAAAATTTGCGTCCTTTTTTCCCCACAAATAGTGCTTTTTATTTTTTGCGCTATAAACAAGAGAAAAGCAAAAATTAAAAAAAAAACACAATATCTTTTACTTTTTGCTACAATAAATATCCCACATTTAAAAAATAAATGAAACATTTTCCTCAGTTTAGGCCGATATGTATTCTTCTACATATTTTTGGTAAAAACAAATTCAATAAACGTATATTGATTGGTTTGCACAAAAGTTGTAGCGTCTACAAAATAGGGGGTAGTTTATGGCATTTTTGTTATTATTATTTTTTTTACTAGTAATTACAGCGATCTGCGATTTTTATCAGGATTGCGATATTGCAGCTTACAAATTGGACACTTTTGGTACATTTTTGGGACCATTCACATTTATACAGCGATCAGTGCTATAAAAATACACTGATTACTGTGTAAATATCACTGGCAGGGTAGGGGTTAACACTAGGGGGCGATCAAGGGGTTAACTGTGTATTCTCACTGTGTTCTAACTGTAGGGGGGATGGGACTTACTAGAGGAAGAGAGAGATCGGTGTTCATACTTTGTATAATCACACGATCAGTCTCTTCTCCCCTAAGAGAACAGGCATCTGTGTGTTTACACACACAGATCCCAGTTCTCGCTCTGTCACGAGCAATCGCTGGGGTGCCCGAAAGTAATCATATGCCCTAAAAAAATCAAATGGTACAATGACTAGAGGTTACCATCACCAATCTCTATATGCAATAAAAAAAAAAATGGACCAAAACATTCAGTCACTAAAGGTTTCCACCACCAATATCAATATGCAATAAAAAGTATAAAGAAAGGCCAATGGTGAACTGGGTGAAAACTTCAATCATCCGTGATTCTTCCAAATCATAAGAATTTTGAAATTTGTGCCCTTTTACAGCTTGTATGTCTCCCAGTAGGCCTGTGCTCCCATAGACTTGCCCTTTAAAAACTTCTTAATCTTCCTCCAGCTCCACATACAACCTCAGGTGGACATCAGCATAATAAGGAGAAACTCACGTAGTGTCAAATATCCCATTCAATTTATTCAACACTAGGGATGAGCCGAACACCCCCGGGTTCGGTTCGCACCAGAACCTTCGAACGGACCGAAAGTTCGCGCAAATTTTCGAACCCTATTCGTTATAATGGACGCGAACGTTCGAAATCAAAATTGCTAATTACAACGGCCAATATGCATGTTAATGTTATAAAACAGGTTTGGGGACCCGGGTCCTGCCCCAGGGGACATATATCAATGCAAAAAGAAATTTTAAAAACTAAAGTTTTTTCGGGAGCAGTCATTTTAATGATGCATAAAGTGAAAAAAAAAAAAGTGAAATTTTCCTTTAAATACGGTACCTGGGGGGTGTCTAAAGTATGCCTGTGAAGTGGCATGTGTTTCCCGTGTTTAGAACTGTCCTTGCACAAAATGACATTTGTAAAGGAAAAAAAGAAGCCATTTAAAACCACTTGCGGCTTTAATGTCATGTCTTGTCCTGGCCGCCATATGGCTGAAAATCCTTGAGAAAAATGGCATGGCTACCCCATCACCCCCCCCCCCCCCACCCCAGCCCCTTTGGGTCTTGTATGGATACTAAGGGGGACCCCGCACCCAAAATAAAACCCTATACCTACAACCCTATATACTCTGAACAGCAGTATATAGGTGGTGCAAACAAGACATGGACTGTAGGTTTGTTCTTAAGTAGAATCTGAACAGGTACATTATGAAGTGTAGCTACATCCCAAAAAAATCAATTTTTAAGCTTTTTGGAGAACATAGGGAGCGGTTATCACCCCTGTAACATTTGCTGTCTTTGCACATCTGTTCAGAACATGTCACCTCACTTTCCGTCCCAATGACAAATGTTTTTGGAAAAGTGGGGTTTTAATTGAAACAAGGATTGGTGATAAAGCATCAGTAGAGAGGAGATACCTTTTTCCCAAATTAAATCTAACAGGATAGAATTTTCCTTCCTAGGGGTAGATTTCCTCTCACTTCCTGTTTTCTCTTGCCGTTTGCAAGTAGGAGTCGTTTGTAAGTTGGATGTTTGAAAGTAGGGGCCTGCCGTATATACTCTGCAGAAATTTGCCCTATTAGATGTTGGTGTAGCCACAAGACTGGTGGGCACAGGAATGGGCCCTGCTGTGAGTTAATAGATCAAGATTTGTACTTGCATGCACCTGTTGAACCGGGCAGAAAAATTGGGCCTTTGGTGGTGGTGGTGGTGGTGGTGGACGGTGTTGCCACAAGACTGTAAGCCCTCACAGTTACTCTTGGTGGGTGCAGGAATGGGCCCTGCTGTGAGTTATTAGATCAAGATTTGTAATTGCATGCACCTGTTGAACAGGGCAGAAAAATTGGGCCTTTGGTGGTGGTGGTGGTGGTGGACGGTGTTGCCACAAGACTGTAGGCCCTCATAGTTACTCTTGGTGGGCGCAGGAATGGGCCCTGCTGTGAACTATTAGATCAAGATTTGTAATTACACGCCCCTGTTAAACAGGGGCTGAAAAATTGTGCCTTAGGCATTGGTGCTGGTGCCACAACACTGCAACCCCTCACAGATACTGTACTTGGAGCACAGCAGTCACACCTGTTGCGAAGCATCTTTTTAAAAAATTGTAATTACACGCCCCTGTTATACAGGGGCTGAAAAATTGTGCCTTAGGCACTGGTGCTGGTGCCACAACACTGCAACCCCTCACAGATACTGTACTCTGAGCACAGCAATGAGACCTGTTGCAAAGCATTGCCTAAAAATTGTAATTACACGCCCCAACAGGGGCTGAAAAATTGTGCCTTAGGCACTGGTGCTGGTGCCACAACACTGCAACCCCTCACAGATACTGTACTCTGAGCACAGCAGTCACACCTGTTGCGAAGCATCTTTTTAAAAAATTGTAATTACACGCCCCTGTTATACAGGGGCTGAAAAATTGTGCCTTAGGCACTGGTGCTGGTGCCACAACACTGCAACCCCTCACAGATACTGTACTCTGAGCACAGCAATGAGACCTGTTGCAAAGCATTGCCTAAAAATTGTAATTACACGCCCCAACAGGGGCTGAAAAATTGTGCCTTAGGCACTGGTGCTGGTGCCACAACACTGCAACCCCTCACAGATACTGTACTCTGAGCACAGCAGTCACACCTGTTGCGAAGCATCTTTTTAAAAAATTGTAATTACACGCCCCTGTTATACAGGGGCTGAAAAATTGTGCCTTAGGCACTGGTGCTGGTGCCACAACACTGCAACCCCTCACAGATACTGTACTCTGAGCACAGCAATGAGACCTGTTGCAAAGCATTGCCTAAAAATTGTAATTACACGCCCCAACAGGGGCTGAAAAATTGTGCCTTAGGCACTGGTGCTGGTGCCACAACACTGCAACCCCTCACAGATACTGTACTCTGAGCACAGCAGTCACACCTGTTGCGAAGCATCTTTTTAAAAAATTGTAATTACACGCCCCTGTTATACAGGGGCTGAAAAATTGTGCCTTAGGCACTGGTGTGGTGGCATGGATCATTGAGGAGGAGGAAGAGGATAGTCAGTGAACATAACAGGACAGTCACTCAGCATCAGCATAGGCAGTCTTGAAGGGATGTGACATTATAAATTATTCCGTTATATCCGCTTCAGGTGTCTGGTAGCTGGTGGTGATCCAAGACTGATTCATTTTTATGAAGGTCAGTCGATCAACCGAGTCGGTGGACAGGCGCACCCTATGACCGGTGACAAATCCTCCAGCAGCACTGAATGTGTGTTCGGAAAGAACGCTGGATGCAGGACAGGCCAGTAGCTCAATTGCATACTGTGCAAGCTCTGGCCACTGATCCATCCTCAGGACCCAGTAAGCCAGAGGATTTTCGGTGGGAAAGGTGTCCAAGTCTGACCTTGCCCCTAGGTATTCCTGCACCATGTATATCAGACGCTGGCGATGGCTGCTGGAACCGATCATACCTTGGGGCTGCGGACTAAAAAATTGTCTGAACGCATCGGTCAGACGTCCACCTTCCCCACCGCTCCTTCTGCTACTGACCGAAGCCTCAGCAACTCGTCGTCCAGGACCAGGAGTTTGTAACCTCCCAGTTTCTGGGAACGCGTTGCACAGACCTTTCTGCAAGGCCTCCCTGAGATGTCTCATCCTCTGCTCCCTCTGCGACGGCAAGATAAGGTCCGCAACCTTACCCTTGTACCGTGGATCAAGGAGAGTGGCCAGCCAGTAATGGTCACTCTCCTTGATCCAAAGAACACGAGGATCCTTCCGCAGGCTTTGCAGGATCAGGGAGGCCATGCAGCGTAGGTTAGCTGAGGCATTCGGTCCGGAGTCTTCTGGGTCACTGAGGATGACATGATCGCCAGCCACCTCCTCCCAGCCACGTACAAGTCCACTGGTTTGTTGGGACTGTACATCATCCCTAAAAGACTGCTGCTGCTGATGCTGAGTGCCAGGCTCCACCTCCATGCTCACACAATCCTCCTCCTCCTCCTCCTCCTCCTCCTCTTCCTGTGTGATGGGTGGGACAGAAGGAACATTGTCTGGATAAAGGGGGCCTTGAGAGACAAGGAAGTCCTCCTCTTCCTGCCTCTGTTCTGCCTCAAGTGCCCTGTCCATTATCCCACGCAGCGTATGCTCCAACAGGTGGACAAGAGGTACAGTGTCACTGATGCATGCACTGTCACTGCTCACCATCCTCGTGGCCTCCTCAAATGGTGAGAGGACAGTGCATGCATCCCTGATCATGCTCCACTGGCGTGGGGAAAAAAAGCCAAGCTCCCCTGACCCTGTCCTGGTGCCGTAGTCGCAAAGGTACTCATTGATGGCCCTCTGCTGCGTGTGCAGTCGCTGCAGCATGGCCAACGTTGAGTTCCACCTGGTGGGCATGTCACATATTAGGCGGTTCTTGGGCAGGTTCAGCTCCTTTTGCAGCTCAGTCAGCCGAGCACTGGCATTATAAGATCGGCGGAAATGCACACAGACTTTCCTGGCCTGCCTCAGGACATCCTGTAAGCCTGGGAACCTGCCCAAGAACCGCTGCACCACCAGGTTGAGGACGTGAGCCATACAGGGCACATGGGTGAGCTGCCCCTGTCGCAGGGCGGAGAGGAGGTTGGTGCCATTATCAGAAACGACCATTCCTGGCTTAAGCTGGCGTGGCGTCAACCACCTCTCGGCCTGCCCCTGCAGAGCTGCCAGAACCTCTGGCCCAGTGTGGCTCCTGTCCCCCAAACACACCAGCGCAAGCACGGCATGGCATCTTTTTGCCTGCGTACTCGCGTAGCCCCTTGTACGCCTACGGAGCACCGCTGGTTCCGAGGACAGAGCACTCGAAGAGGACATGGAGGAAGAAGAAGAGGAGGGGGTGGAGGAGAGAGGTGTGTCACAACCAGTAGTAGCATTTTGGAGGCGTGGTGGCGGAACAACCTCCAACACTACTGCACCTTGTCCTGCATCCCTCCCAGCTACCAATAGAGTGACCCAATGGGCCGTGAAAGAAAGATAACGTCCCTGTCCATGCCTGCTGGACCATGAGTCAGCGGTAATATGCACCTTACCGCTGACCGCCCTGTCCAGCGAGGCATGGACATTGCCTTCCACATGCCAGTAGAGAGACGGAATTGCCTTCCGTGAGAAAAAGTGGCGTTTGGGAACCTGCCACTGAGGAACCGCACATTGAACAAACTCACGGAAGGGGGCCGAGTCTATCAACTGAAAAGGCAGCAGTTGAAGTGCTAGCAATTTAGCCAAGCTAGCATTCAACCGCTGGGCATGTGGATGGCTGGGAGTATACTTCTTTCGACGGTCCAGCAGCTGGGGCAGGGAAATTTGCCTGCTACAATCGGACGTCGGTGTACTGCAAGTACTTGGTTGTGACACACCTAATTCTACACCTTCAGTCCTCTCAGAGCAGCTTTCAGAGAGGACTGAAGATATAGTGGGGATGGAGATCCCAGCTGATGAGGAGCAAGGAGAGGTCCGCTTTGTTCTTTGGTGTGGGTCTTTTATGTGTGCTTGCCAACGAGCTGCATGGCAGGTCGACATATGTCTGCTCATGCTTGTGGTGCCCAAGCGGCTGATGTTTTGGCCACGCGAGATACGCTTGAGACAAATATTGCAAATAGCAGTGGTGCGATCTGATGCACTCGTCTCAAAAAAGGCCCACACCAAAGAACTTTTGTGATAACGTGCAGAGGCAGCGCCCTGCACAGGCGGAGCTCTGCGGTGTGGTACAGTTGCTGTGCTGGCCTCTAGCTGGCCTCCAGGGGGCATCCTGCCTCGTTGGACATGTGACGCTGCATCCTCCTCCTCCTCCTCCTCTCTCCCTTCAGGCACCCACGTGGAGTCAGTGACCTCATCATCCCCTCCCTCTTCACCACTAGAGCAAACCTGGCAGTAAGCTGCAGCTGGTGGAACACTACTGCCAGATTGCTGTCCTTCAGCATCCCCTTTCTCTGCGCGCACACTACTGACTTCCTCAAGCTGGGTATCATCATCCGAGCCTTCGAATCGTTGGGCATCCTCCTGGAGCATGTACCCAACACTGTGCTCAAACAGTTCGGGGGACTCCTCAGGAGGACATGGTGGGTCTAGGGAAGGGGTGGCTGATGATGCCATTGAGTACGCGTTGGCAGCTGCTCTGCCAGTACCCTGAGCCTGGGTGAGAGAGGATGAGGAGGATGAGGAGGGCTTGGTCATCCATTCTACCAAGCCTTCGGCATGATGCGGCTCCACATGTCCAGCTGCCGAAAACAAAGACAAGCGTGTCCCATGGCCACGTGCTGATGACGATGCACGACCACGTCCACGGCCAGCACTGTTGTCTCTAGAAACAGAGCCTGCCTGCCCTGTGTTCTTGCCTCGGCACGCTCTGCCTCTCCTTGGCGGTCTTCCAGCCATTGTAGTCGGTAGTGTATATAGTATAAAAAATAGAACTCCTATGTGTGCTCACAACACACTGTAGGTCCTATGGGTGCTGACACTAACACACTATAGGTACTATGTGTGCTGCTGACAAGAAAATATAGGAGCTCTGTTTGCTGCCACGAACACACTAGAAGTCCTATGGGTGCTGCTGAGAAGAAAATATAGGAGCTCTGTTTGCTGCCACTAACACACTAGAAGTCCTATGGGTGCTGCTGAGAAGAAAATATAGGAGCTCTGTGTGATGCCACTAACACACTAGAAGTCCTATGGGTGCTGCTGAGAAGAAAATATAGGAGCTCTGTGTGATGCCACTAACACACTAGAAGTCCTATGGGTGCTGCTGAGAAGAAAATATAGGAGCTCTGTTTGCTGCCACTAACACACTAGAAGTCCTATGGGTGCTGCTGAGAAGAAAATATAGGAGCTCTGTGTGATGCCACTAACACACTAGAAGTTCTATGGGTGCAGAGGCGTTGCTAGGGGGGTGCGGGGGGTGCGGTCCGCCCCGGGTGACACCCGCTAGAGGGGTGACACCCTCCCCTTTTTTATTTTTTTTTATTTTACAGCTGACCCATTCATTGATTAATTTCACCCCGCTGGGCTGGAAGCCTGGAACAACACCTCCAGCGCCGCGGCCGCGCCTGGTGTGTGTCCTCCGGCTCCTTATTCTTCCTATTCCTAAATTCCAATCCTCCTCCCTACCCTACAGAGCCAGCGAGCGACTCAGCCTGTCACATCATCACACTGCACTGTGATGATGTGACGACACGCACTAGCGTTGCTAGCCAGGTGCGGGGGGGGCGGGCCGCACCCAGGTGACACCCACCAGAGGGGTGACACCCGTGGGTAGCGCAGCGGCACCACACTGACATTGCCCGCTGCCCTGTGCCTTAGGCTCACGCTGCGGCTGTGTCCCTCAGCGGAGCGGAAGGAAGCCGCCGCCCCCTCTGCCTCCTCTCTGTTTACATCCACAGAGGAGGAGGAGGAGCCCGCGCTCGAGAGACACACCGCTGTGTGTATCTGCCGCTCTGTTCTGAGGTCTGTAAGGTAAGGGGGGCATCTTTACTGATGGGGGGAGGGGGTGTCTGTACAGCTGGGGTCTGCACTAGGGGGAGTTTGCACCAGGGGGGCTGTAACTGAGGGGGTGTCTGTACTGAGGGGGGTCTGGTACCAAGGGGGTGTCTGTAACTGAGCAGGGTGTCTGTAACTGAGGAGGTCTGCACTGAGGTGGGGGTGTCTGTACTGATGGAGCGGTCTGTACTGAGGTGGGGGTGTCTGTACTGAGAGGGGTGTCTGTACTGAGGGGGGTGTATGTACTGAGGGGGGTGTATGTACTGAGGGGGGTGTCTGTACTGAGGGGGGTGTCTGTACTGAGGGGGGTGTCTGTACTGAGGGGGGTGTCTGTACTGAGGGGGGTGTCTGTACTGAGGGGGGTGTCTGTACTGAGGGGGGTGTCTGTACTGAGGGGGGTGTCTGTAACTGAAGGGGTGTCTGTAACTGAGGGGGTGTCTGTACGAGGGGGTGTCTGTACGAGGGGGTGTCTGTACGAGGGGGTGTCTGTTACTAAGGGGGGTGTCTGTACTGAGGGGGGTGTCTGTACTGAGGGGGGTGTCTGTACTGAGGGGGGTGTCTGTACTGAGGGGGGGTGTCTGTACGAGGGGTGTCTGTAACTGAGGGGGGGTGTCTGTAACTGAGGGGGTCTGCACTGAGGTGGGGGTGTCTGTACTAATGGAGCGGTCTGCACTGAGGTGGGGGTTCATACTGAGGGAGGCGGGTCTATATTGATGGCGGAGAGTCTGTACTTAGTGGAGCGGGTTTGTACTGAGGGAAGGGATCTATACTGTGGGAGTGGGGTCTGTAGTTAGTGGAGGGGGGTCTGTACTGAGGGGGGACTATAGTTGTTGGGGGGGTGACACCATTTTTTTTCGCACCGGGTGACACCAACCCTAGTGACGCCACTGTATGGGTGCTGCTGAGAAGAAAATATAGGAGCTCTGTTTGCTGCCACTAACACACTAGAAGTCCTATGGGTGCTGCTGAGAAGAAAATATAGGAGCTCTGTTTGCTGCCACTAACACACTAGAAGTCCTATGGGTGCTGCTGAGAAGAAAATATAGGAGCTCTGTTTGCTGCCACTAACACACTAGAAGTCCTATGGGTGCTGCTGAGAAGAAAATATAGGAGCTCTGTGTGATGCCACTAACACACTAGAAGTCCTATGGGTGCTGCTGAGAAGAAAATATAGGAGCTCTGTTTGCTGCCACTAACACACTAGAAGTCCTATGGGTGCTGCTGAGAAGAAAATATAGGAGCTCTGTTTGCTGCCACTAACACACTAGAAGTCCTATGGGTGCTGCTGAGAAGAAAATATAGGAGCTCTGTTTGCTGCCACTAACACACTAGAAGTCCTATGGGTGCTGCTGAGAAGAAAATATAGGAGCTCTGTGTGATGCCACTAACACACTAGAAGTCCTGTGGGTGCTGCTGAGAAGAAAATATAGGAGCTCTGTTTGCTGCCACTAACACACTAGAAGTCCTATGGGTGCTGCTGAGAAGAAAATATAGGAGCTCTGTTTGCTGCCACTAACACACTAGAAGTCCTATGGGTGCTGCTGAGAAGAAAATATAGGAGCTCTGTGTGATGCCACTAACACACTAGAAGTCCTATGGGTGCTGCTGAGAAGAAAATATAGGAGCTCTGTTTGCTGCCACTAACACACTAGAAGTCCTATGGGTGCTGCTGAGAAGAAAATATAGGAGCTCTGTGTGATGCCACTAACACACTAGAAGTCCTATGGGTGCTGCTGAGCAGAAAATATAGGAGCTTTGTTTGCTGCCACTAACACACTAGAAGTCCTATGGGTGCTGCTGAGAAGAAAATATAGGAGCTCTGTGTGATGCCACTAACACACTAGAAGTCCTATGGGTGCTGCTGAGAAGAAAATATAGGAGCTCTGTTTGCTGCCACTAACACACTAGAAGTCCTATGGGTGCTGCTGAGAAGAAAATATAGGAGCTCTGTTTGCTGCCACTAACACACTAGAAGTCCTATGGGTGCTGCTGAGAAGAAAATATAGGAGCTCTGTTTGCTGCCACTAACACACTAGAAGTCCTATGGGTGCTGCTGAGAAGAAAATATAGGAGCTCTGTGTGATGCCACTAACACACTAGAAGTCCTATGGGTGCTGCTGAGAAGAAAATATAGGAGCTCTGTTTGCTGCCACTAACACACTAGAAGTCCTATGGGTGCTGCTGAGAAGAAAATATAGGAGCTCTGTTTGCTGCCACTAACACACTAGAAGTCCTATGGGTGCTGCTGAGAAGAAAATATAGGAGCTCTGTGTGATGCCACTAACACACTAGAAGTCCTATGGGTGCTGCTGAGAAGAAAATATAGGAGCTCTGTTTGCTGCCACTAACACACTAGAAGTCCTATGGGTGCTGCTGAGAAGAAAATATAGGAGCTCTGTGTGATGCCACTAACACACTAGAAGTCCTATGGGTGCTGCTGAGCAGAAAATATAGGAGCTCTGTTTGCTGCCACTAACACACTAGAAGTCCTATGGGTGCTGCTGAGAAGAAAATATAGGAGCTCTGTGTGATGCCACTAACACACTAGAAGTCCTATGGGTGCTGCTGAGAAGAAAATATAGGAGCTCTGTTTGCTGCCACTAACACACTAGAAGTCCTATGGGTGCTGCTGAGAAGAAAATATAGGAGCTCTGTTTGCTGCCACTAACACACTAGAAGTCCTATGGGTGCTGCTGAGAAGAAAATATAGGAGCTCTGTTTGCTGCCACTAACACACTAGAAGTCCTATGGGTGCTGCTGAGAAGAAAATATAGGAGCTCTGTGTGATGCCACTAACACACTAGAAGTCCTATGGGTGCTGCTGAGAAGAAAATATAGGAGCTCTGTTTGCTGCCACTAACACACTAGAAGTCCTATGGGTGCTGCTGAGAAGAAAATATAGGAGCTCTGTTTGCTGCCACTAACACACTAGAAGTCCTATGGGTGCTGCTGAGAAGAAAATATAGGAGCTCTGTTTGCTGCCACTAACACACTAGAAGTCCTATGGGTGCTGCTGAGAAGAAAATATAGGAGCTCTGTGTGATGCCACTAACACACTAGAAGTCCTATGGGTGCTGCTGAGAAGAAAATATAGGAGCTCTGTTTGCTGCCACTAACACACTAGAAGTCCTATGGGTGCTGCTGAGAAGAAAATATAGGAGCTCTGTTTGCTGCCACTAACACACTAGAAGTCCTATGGGTGCTGCTGAGAAGAAAATATAGGAGCTCTGTGTGATGCCACTAACACACTAGAAGTCCTATGGGTGCTGCTGAGAAGAAAATATAGGAGCTCTGTTTGCTGCCACTAACACACTAGAAGTCCTATGGGTGCTGCTGAGAAGAAAATATAGGAGCTCTGTGTGATGCCACTAACACACTAGAAGTCCTATGGGTGCTGCTGAGCAGAAAATATAGGAGCTCTGTTTGCTGCCACTAACACACTAGAAGTCCTATGGGTGCTGCTGAGAAGAAAATATAGGAGCTCTGTGTGATGCCACTAACACACTAGAAGTCCTATGGGTGCTGCTGAGAAGAAAATATAGGAGCTCTGTTTGCTGCCACTAACACACTAGAAGTCCTATGGGTGCTGCTGAGAAGAAAATATAGGAGCTCTGTTTGCTGCCACTAACACACTAGAAGTCCTATGGGTGCTGCTGAGAAGAAAATATAGGAGCTCTGTGTGATGCCACTAACACACTAGAAGTCCTATGGGTGCTGCTGAGAAGAAAATATAGGAGCTCTGTTTGCTGCCACTAACACACTAGAAGTCCTATGGGTGCTGCTGAGAAGAAAATATAGGAGCTCTGTGTGATGCCACTAACACACTAGAAGTCCTATGGGTGCTGCTGAGCAGAAAATATAGGAGCTCTGTTTGCTGCCACTAACACACTAGAAGTCCTATGGGTGCTGCTGAGAAGAAAATATAGGAGCTCTGTGTGATGCCACTAACACACTAGAAGTCCTATGGGTGCTCCTGAGAAGAAAATATAGGAGCTCTGTTTGCTGCCACTAACACACTAGAAGTCCTATGGGTGCTGCTGAGAAGAAAATATAGGAGCTCTGTTTGCTGCCACTAACACACTAGAAGTCCTATGGGTGCTGCTGAGAAGAAAATATAGGAGCTCTGTTTGCTGCCACTAACACACTAGAAGTCCTATGGGTGCTGCTGAGAAGAAAATATAGGAGCTCTGTGTGATGCCACTAACACACTAGAAGTCCTATGGGTGCTGCTGAGAAGAAAATATAGGAGCTCTGTTTGCTGCCACTAACACACTAGAAGTCCTATGGGTGCTGCTGAGAAGAAAATATAGGAGCTCTGTTTGCTGCCACTAACACACTAGAAGTCCTATGGGTGCTGCTGAGAAGAAAATATAGGAGCTCTGTGTGATGCCACTAACACACTAGAAGTCCTATGGGTGCTGCTGAGAAGAAAATATAGGAGCTCTGTTTGCTGCCACTAACACACTAGAAGTCCTATGGGTGCTGCTGAGAAGAAAATATAGGAGCTCTGTGTGATGCCACTAACACACTAGAAGTCCTATGGGTGCTGCTGAGCAGAAAATATAGGAGCTCTGTTTGCTGCCACTAACACACTAGAAGTCCTATGGGTGCTGCTGGGAAGAAAATATAGGAGCTCTGTGTGATGCCACTAACACACTAGAAGTCCTATGGGTGCTGCTGAGAAGAAAATATAGGAGCTCTGTTTGCTGCCACTAACACACTAGAAGTCCTATGGGTGCTGCTGAGAAGAAAATATAGGAGCTCTGTTTGCTGCCACTAACACACTAGAAGTCCTATGGGTGCTGCTGAGAAGAAAATATAGGAGCTCTGTTTGCTGCCACTAACACACTAGAAGTCCTATGGGTGCTGCTGAGAAGAAAATATAGGAGCTCTGTTTGCTGCCACTAACACACTAGAAGTCCTATGGGTGGTGCTGAGAAGAAAATATAGGAGCTCTGTTTGCTGCCACTAACACACTAGAAGTCCTATGGGTGCTGCTGAGAAGAAAATATAGGAGCTCTGTTTGCTGCCACTAACACACTAGAAGTCCTATGGGTGCTGTTGGGGTGCAATGCTGTGCTAACAGCACTGCGGTTGGTACTACTGCAATACTGTACTAACAGTAAGCACGCACCAGACTAATCCCCAGCAGCAGCTAATAACACACTAACTGTGCAATCAGCAGCAATGAACGATCAATGACTTAGGTAGCAATGGTTTAGCAAAGAAATAGCCAATGGTTTAGCAAAGAAGAGCAAATCTTTCAGTATCAAGCAAATACAGAATCAGCAGACTAATCTCTCCTAAAGCCGGAACTCATGTGACCGGGGCCGATGGCGTGGCGGCCTTTTAAATGGTGGGGCGTGTACTAAAGCCCCTGAGCTGTAATTGGCTACAGGCGTCCTGCCTGTAGCCAATTATTGCTCTCCGAGTTTCGGGCGCTGTGATTGGCCAAGCATGCGGGGTCACAGTGCATGCTTGGCCAATCATCAGCCAGCAATGCACTGCGCCGGCCGCGCCGGCCGCAATGCATTGCGGGGCCGCTCGCATCACACGAATGTGATGCGAACGGCCCAAATAGTTCTGGGCTCGACGAGCGAGCGAACGCCCGATGCTCGATTCGAACATGGGTTCGAATCGAGCACCGGGCCCATCCCTATTCAACACCATCAAATTTACTCACATAAGAGTGAAGTAAACAGATAGGATCAACATATGGGAGAAAGTGTACTGCCGGCACAGCTCTCCTGGCTCAATTCACAGCCCAGAAACATCCAAGAAGGCTCCCAGTGTTAGGCTCTACCCATACATACGTTTTGTGCATACCACTTTTTCAAGGGGATGTTTCGATTTTGTTATTTATTGTACTTGATATATGTTATATCACATTTATAAGTATTTGTGTAATAGATGTGTCTAAGGTGTTGTAGCAAAATGCCTATTTTCAAAGTGTAATATATATGTTATCACTAGGGATGAGCTTCGTGTTCGAGTCGAACATACGTTCGACTCGAACATCGGCTGTTCGATCGTTCGACGAAGATCGAACGATTTGGGCCGTTCGCGCCAAATTCGAGTGACGCGAACGGCCCACAATGCACTACGCCATCGCAGTGTCATCCAGGCGCTGTGATTGGCCAAGCATGCACTGTGACCCCGCATGCTTGGCCAATCACAGCGCCGGCAGCGAGGAGAGCAATGATTGGCCACAGGCAGGATGCCTGTGGCCAATTATTGCTGAGGGTGTTTAGTACACGCCCCACACTATAAAAGGCCGCCAGCACGGCGGCCTAGTGTAGTGTGTTCCGGAGCAGGGAAAGACAAGCATAGGCAGGGACAGTGACATTTATTTCTTTCTTGCTTAACCTGGATTCCTTTAGTTTAGGGAAAGAGAAGGATAGGTAGGGAGAGTGTCAGTGTGTTTTACTGTGCGAATCCTTGTTTCTAGGGACAAAGAAGGAAAGTGAGGGGAATTCTCCTTGTGCTATAGTGTGCTTTAAAAAAACATTTTTTCTAGGGACAGAAAACTCTAGGTAGGGAGAGTGTCAGTTTCTTTCACTGTGCGAGTCCTTGTTTCTAGGGACAAAGAAGGAAAGTGAGGGGAATTCTCCTTGTGCTATAGTGTGCTTTAAAAAAAACATTTTTTCTAGGGACAGAAAACTCTAGGTAGGGAGAGTGTCAGTTTCTTTCACTGTGCGAGTCCTTGTTTTTAGGGACAAAGAAGGAAAGTGAGGGGAATTCTCCTTGTGCTATAGTGTGCTTTAAAAAAACATTTTTTCTAGGGACAGAAAACTCTAGGTAGGGAGAGTGTCAGTTTCTTTCACTGTGCGAGTCCTTGTTTCTAGGGACAAAGAAGGAAAGTGAGGGGAATTCTCCTTGTGCTATAGTGTGCTTTAAAAAAACATTTTTTCTAGGGACAGAAAACTCTAGGTAGGGAGAGTGTCAGTTTCTTTCACTGTGCGAGTCCTTGTTTCTAGGGACAAAGAAGGAAAGTGAGGGGAATTCTCCTTGTGCTATAGTGTGCTTTAAAAAAACATTTTTTCTAGGGACAGAAAACTCTAGGTAGGGAGAGTGTCAGTTTCTTTCACTGTGCGAGTCCTTGTTTCTAGGGACAAAGAAGGAATGTGAGGGGAATTCTCCTTGCGCTATAGTGTGCTTTAAAAAAACATTTTTTCTAGGGACAGAAAACTCTAGGTAGGGAGAGTGTCAGTTTCTTTCACTGTGCGAGTCCTTGTTTCTAGGGACAAAGAAGGAAAGTGAGGGGAATTCTCCTTGTGCTATAGTGTGCTTTAAAAAAACATTTTTTCTAGGGACAGAAAACTCTAGGTAGGGAGAGTGTCAGTTTCTTTCACTGTGCGAGTCCTTGTTTCTAGGGACAAAGAAGGAAAGTGAGGGGAATTCTCCTTGTGCTATAGTGTGCTTTAAAAAAACATTTTTTCTAGGGACAGAAAACTCTAGGTAGGGAGAGTGTCAGTTTCTTTCACTGTGCGAGTCCTTGTTTCTAGGGACAAAGAAGGAAAGTAAAGGGGAATTCTCCTTGTGCTATAGTGTGCTTTAAAAAAACATTTTTTCTAGGGACAGAAAACTCTAGGTAGGGAGAGTGTCAGTTTCTTTCACTGTGCGAGTCCTTGTTTCTAGGGACAAAGAAGGAAAGTGCGGGGAATTCTCCTTGTGCTATAGTGTGCTTTAAAAAAACATTTTTTCTAGGGACAGAAAACTCTAGGTAGGGAGAGTGTCAGTTTCTTTCACTGTGCGAGTCCTTGTTTCTAGGGACAAAGAAGGAAAGTGAGGGGAATTCTCCTTGTGCTATAGTGTGCTTTAAAAAAACATTTTTTCTAGGGACAGAAAACTCTAGGTAGGGAGAGTGTCAGTTTCTTTCACTGTGCGAGTCCTTGTTTCTAGGGACAAAGAAGGAAAGTGAGGGGAATTCTCCTTGTGCTATAGTGTGCTTTAAAAAAACATTTTTTCTAGGGACAGAAAACTCTAGGTAGGGAGAGTGTCAGTTTCTTTCACTGTGCGAGTCCTTGTTTCTAGGGACAAAGAAGGAAAGTGAGGGGAATTCTCCTTGTGCTATAGTGTGCTTTAAAAAAACATTTTTTCTAGGGACAGAAAACTCTAGGTAGGGAGAGTGTCAGTTTCTTTCACTGTGCGAGTCCTTGTTTCTAGGGACAAAGAAGGAAAGTGAGGGGAATTCTCCTTGTGCTATAGTGTGCTTTAAAAAAACATTTTTTCTAGGGACAGAAAACTCTAGGTAGGGAGAGTGTCAGTTTCTTTCACTGTGCGAGTCCTTGTTTCTAGGGACAAAGAAGGAAAGTGAGGGGAATTCTCCTTGTGCTATAGTGTGCTTTAAAAAAACATTTTTTCTAGGGACAGAAAACTCTAGGTAGGGAGAGTGTCAGTTTCTTTCACTGTGCGAGTCCTTGTTTCTAGGGACAAAGAAGGAAAGTGAGGGGAATTCTCCTTGTGCTATAGTGTGTTTTTAAAAAACATTTTTTCTAGGGACAGAAAACTCTAGGTAGGGAGAGTGTCAGTTTCTTTCACTGTGCGAGTCCTTGTTTCTAGGGACAAAGAAGGAAAGTGAGGGGAATTCTCCTTGTGCTATAGTGTGTTTTTAAAAAACATTTTTTCTAGGGACAGAAAACTCTAGGTAGGGAGAGTGTCAGTTTCTTTCACTGTGCGAGTCCTTGTTTCTAGGGACAAAGAAGGAAAGTGAGGGGAATTCTCCTTGTGCTATAGTGTGCTTTAAAAAAACATTTTTTCTAGGGACAGAAAACTCTAGGTAGGGAGAGTGTCAGTTTCTTTCACTGTGCGAGTCCTTGTTTCTAGGGACAAAGAAGGAAAGTGAGGGGAATTCTCCTTGTGCTATAGTGTGCTTTAAAAAAACATTTTTTCTAGGGACAGAAAACTCTAGGTAGGGAGAGTGTCAGTTTCTTTCACTGTGCGAGTCCTTGTTTCTAGGGACAAAGAAGGAAAGTGAGGGGAATTCTCCTTGTGCTATAGTGTGCTTTAAAAAAACATTTTTTCTAGGGACAGAAAACTCTAGGTAGGGAGAGTGTCAGTTTCTTTCACTGTGCGAGTCCTTGTTTCTAGGGACAAAGAAGGAAAGTGAGGGGAATTCTCCTTGTGCTATAGTGTGCTTTAAAAAAACATTTTTTCTAGGGACAGAAAACTCTAGGTAGGGAGAGTGTCAGTTTCTTTCACTGTGCGAGTCCTTGTTTCTAGGGACAAAGAAGGAAAGTGAGGGGAATTCTCCTTGTGCTATAGTGTGCTAAAGCATTCCTCATCAACCATCTTTGAAATCCTTGTTTTTTGGACAGTCAGGGAAATTGTCGTTGTGCTATTCTGTGCAAAAGCAATCATCCTCAACCATATTTAGAAATCCTTAAGTAAAGGGACAGAGAAGGACACCTGAAGGTAGCCCTTATTGCTTTTTTCCCATCTCCCACCAGGCCATCTATTAGAATGTAGTGATGAGCCGAACACCCCCGGGTTCGGTTCGCACCAGAACCCGCGAACGGACCGAAAGTTCGAACGAACATTAGAACCCTATTAAATACAATGGATGCGAACGTTCGAATTCTAAAGTGCTAATTATAACAACTATTATGCATGTTATTGTCCTAAAAAGGGTTTGGGAACCCGGGTTCTGCACCAGGGGACATGTATCAATGCAAAAAGAAGTTTTAAAAACGGTCGTTTTTCGGGAGCAGTCATTTTAATGATGCATAAAGTGAAAAAAAAAAAGTCAAATATTCCTTTAAATATCGTACCTGGGGGGTGTCTAAAGTATGCCTGTGAAGTGCCACGTGTTTCCCGTGTTTAGAACTGTCCCTGCACAAAATGACACTTCTAAAGGAAAAAAAAGCCATTTAAAACTGCTTGCGGCTTTAATGTAATGTCTGGTCCCGGTAATATGGATGAAATTCTTTAAGAAAAATGGCATAGCTACCCCATGACCCCCCCCCCCTACCCCAGCCCATTACCAGCCCCTTTGGGTCTTGTATGGATATTAAGGGGAACCCCGCACATAAAATAAAAAAGGCCCTATATACTCTGAACAGCCCTATACAGGCGGTGCATACAAGACAGGGACTGTAGGTTTGTTCTTATGTAGAATCTGTTTGTAATTTTGAACAGGTACATTGTTGAAGTGTAGCTCCAGACCAAAAATCTATTTTTAAACTTTTTAGAAAACATAGGTAAGGGTTATCACCCCTGTAACATTTGTTTTGCTGTCTGTGCCCCTGTTCAGAACATTTCACCTCACTTTCCGTCCCAATGACAACTGTTTTTGAAATGTGGTGTTTTTCTTGAAACAAGGATTGCTGATAAAGCATCAGTACAGAGGAGACACCTTTCTCCCATATTTATTCTTACAGGAGAGAATTTTCCTTCCTAGTGGTAGATTTCCTCTCACTTCCTGTTGTCTTCTTGCGTTTGCAAGTAGGAGTCGTTTGTAAGTTGGATGTTTGAAAGTAGGGACCTGCCGTATATACTCTGCAGAAATAGGCCCCTTAGTTGTTGGTGTTGGCACAACACTGTAAGCACTCACAGTTACTCTTGGTTGGTGCTGGAACGCCCTGCTGTCAACTATTATATCAGGAATTTTAATTACATATAATTGTTGAACAGTGGTAGTAAAAATTGGGCCTTTGATGGTGGTGCTGGTGCCACAACACTGTAAGCCCTGACAGTTACTCTTGGTGGGAGCAGCAATGGGCCCTGCTGTGAATTATTAGATCAAGAATTGTAATTACATGCCCCTGTTGAACAGGGGCTGAAAAATTGGGCCTTAGGCACTGGTGGCACAACACTGCAACCCCTCACAGATACTGTACTTGGAGCACAGCAATGAGCCCTGTTGCAAAGTATTGCTTCAAAAATTGTAATGACACGCCCCTGTTAAACAGGGGCTGAAAAATTGGGCCTTAGGCACTGGTGGCACAACACTGCAACTCCTCACAGATACTGTACTTGGAGCACAGCAATGAGCCCTGTTGCAAAGTATTGCTTCAAAAATTGTAATGACACGCCCCTGTTAAACAGGGGCTGAAAAATTGGGCCTTAGGCACTGGTGGCACAACACTGCAACTCCTCACAGATACTGTACTTGGAGCACAGCAATGAGCCCTGTTGCAAAGTATTGCTTCAAAAATTGTAATTACACGCCCCTGTTAAACAGGGGCTGAAAAATTGGGCGTTAGGCACTGGTGGCGGCACCCATAAACAAAAATGATCTTACAAGCTATCATCATCAATCGTATCATTGAGGACTCGGAGGAGGAGGATAGCCAGTCAACATAACAGCACAGGCACTCAGCATCAGCATCAGTCTTGAAGGGATGTGACATGTTAAAATCAATTAGTCTGTTATATCAGCATCAGGTGTGTGGTAGCTGGTGGTGATCCAAGACTGGTTCATCTTGATGAAAGTCAGTCGATCAACCGAGTCGGTGGACAGGCGCACCCTGTGATCCGTGACAAATCCTCCAGCAGCACTGAATGTGCGTTCCGAAAGAACGCTGGATGCAGGACAGGCCAGTAGCTCAATTGCATACTGTGCAAGCTCTGGCCAGTGATCCATCCTCAAGACCCAGTAAGCCAGAGGATTTTCGGTGGGGAAGGTGTCCAAGTCTGACCTTGCCCCTAGATATTCCTGCACCATGTTTATCAGACGCTGGCGATGGTTGCTGGAACCGATCATACTTTGGGGCTGCGGACTAAAGAATTGTCTGAACGCATCGGTCAGACGGCCACCTTCCCCACCGCTCCTTCTTTGACTGGCCGAAGCCTCAGCAACTCGTTGTCCAGGACCAGGAGTTTGCAACCTCCCAGTCTCTGGGAACGCGTTGCACAGACCTTTCTGCAAGGCCTCCCGGAGTTGTCTCATCCTCTGCTCCCTCTGCGACGGTAACATAAGGTCCGCAACCTTACCCTTGTACCGTGGATCAAGGAGAGTGGCCAGCCAGTAATGGTCCCTCTCCTTGATCCGAAGAATACGAGGATCCTTCCGCAGACTTTGCAGGATCAGGGAGGCCATGCAGCGTAGGTTTGCTGAGGCATTCGCTCCGGAGTCCTCTGGGTCACTAAGGACGACATGATCCGCAGCCACCTCCTCCCAGCCACGTACAAGTCCACTGGTTTCTTGGGACTGTAAATCATCCCTAAAAGACTGCTGCTGATGATGCTGAGTGCCAGCCTCCACCTCCATGCTGACACAATCCTCCTCCTCCTCCTCCTCCTCCTCTTCCTGTGCGATGGGTGGGACAGAAGGAACACTGTCTGGGTAAAGGGGGCCTTGAGAGGCAAGGAAGTCCTCCTCTTCCTGCCTCTGTTCTGCCTCAAGTGCCCTGTCCATTATTCCACGCAGCGTGTGCTCCAACAGGTGGACAAGAGGTACAGTGTCACTGATGCATGCACTGTCACTGCTCACCATCCTCGTGGCCTCCTCAAATGGTGCCAGGACAGTGCATGCATCCCTGATCATGCCCCACTGGCGTGGAGAAAAAAAACCAAGCTCCCCTGACCCTGTCCTGGTGCCGTAGTCGCACAGGTACTCATTGATGGCCCTCTGCTGCGTGTGCAGCCGCTGCAGCATGGCCAACGTTGAGTTCCACCTGGTGGGCATGTCACATATAAGGCGGTTCTTGGGCAGGTTCAACTCCTTTTGCAGCTCAGCCAGGCGAGCACTGGCATTATAAGATCTGCGGAAATGCACACAGACTTTCCTGGCCTGCCTCAGGACATCCTGTAAGCCCGGGTACCTGCCCAAGAAGCGCTGCACCACCAGGTTAAGGACGTGAGCCACACAGGGCACATGGGTCAGTTGTCCCTGTCGGAGGGCGGAGAGGAGGTTGGTGCCATTGTCGCAAACCACCATTCCTGGCTTAAGCTGGCGTGGCGTCAACCACCTCTCGGCCTGGCCCTGCAGAGCAGACAGGACCTCTGCCCCAGTGTGGCTTCTGTCCCCCAAACACACCAGCGCAAGCACGGCATGGCATCTTTTTGCCTGCGTACTTGCGTAGCCCCGTGAACGGCTACGGAGCACCGCTGGTTCATAGGACAAACCACAGGAAGAGGCCATGGAGGAAGAAGAAGAGGAGGGGGTGGAGGAGAGAGGTGTGTCACAACCAGTAGTAGCATTTTGGAGGCGTGGCGGTGGGACAACCTCCAACACTACTGCACCTTGTCCTGAATCCTTCCCAGCTGCCAAAAGAGTGACCCAATGGGCCGTGAAAGAAAGGTAACGTCCCTGTCCATGCCTGCTGGACCATGAGTCAGCGGTAATATGCACCTTACCGCTGACCGCCCTGTCCAGCGAGGCCAAGACATTGCCTTCCACATGCCGGTAGAGAGCCGGAATAGCCTTCCGTGAGAAAAAGTGGCGTTTGGGAACCTGCCACTGAGGAACCGCACATTGCACAAACTCACGGAAGGGGGCCGAGTCTACCAACTGAAAAGGCAGCAGTTGAAGCGCTAGCAATTTAGCCAAGCTAGCATTCAACCGCTGGGCATGTGGATGGCTGGGAGTGAACTTCTTTCGACGGTCCAGCAGCTGGGGCAGGGAAATTTGCCTGCTAGAATCGGACGTCGGTGTACTGCTAGCAGAGTGGGCGCAAGTACTTGGCTGTGACACACCTAATTCTACACCTTCATTCCTCTCAGTGCATGTTTCAGAGAGGACTGAAGTTATAGTGGGGTTGGAGATCCCAGCTGATGCGGTGCAAGGAGAGGTCCGCTTTGTTCTTTGGTGTGGGTCTTTGAGGTAGGCTTGCCAACGAGCTGCATGGCAGGTCAACATATGTCTGGTCAGGCATGTGGTACCCAAGCGGCTGATGTTTTGGCCACGCGATATACGCTTGAGACATATGTTGCAAACAGCAGCTGTGCGATCTGATGCACTAGCCTCAAAAAAGGCCCACACCAAAGAACTTTTTGAATGACGGGCAGAGGCAGCGCCCTGCACAGGCGGAGCTCTGCGGTGTGATTCCGTCGGTGTACTGCCCTTACGCTGGCCACCAAAGGGCATCCTGCCTCGTTGGAGATGTGCCTCCTCCTCATCCTCCTCCTCCTCCTCTCTCCTATTAGGCACCCACGTGGAGTCAGTGACCTCATCATCCCCTCCCTCCTCATCACTGGAGCCAATCTGGCAGTATGCTGCAGCTGCTGGAACATGACTGCCAGATTGGTGTCCTTCTTGAGCATCCCCTCTGTCTGCTCTCACGCTACTGCCTTCCTCTAGCTGGGTTTCATCATCAGACCCTTCGAAACGCTGGGCATCCTCCTGGAGCATGTACCCAACACTGTGCTGAAACAGTTCGGGGGACTCCTCAGGAGGAGGACATGGTGGGTCTAGGGAAGGAGTGACTGATGATTTGTCTGACATTGATACCAGGGAAGACGACGCTTTGGCAGCTGCTTTTCCAGTACCCTGAGCCTGGGTGAGAGAGGATGAGGAGGAGGAGGAGGGCTTGGTCATCCACTCTACCAAGTCTTCGGCATGATGTGGCTCAACATGTCCAGCTGCCGAAAAGAAGGACAAGCGTGTCCCATGGCCATGTGCTGATGACAATGCACCGCGTCCACGACCAGCACTGTTGCCCCCAGACACAGAGCCTGCTTGCCCTCTTTTATTGCCTCCTGACTGTCTGCCTCTCCTTGTTTGCCTTCCAGACATTCTAATAGATGGCCTGCAGGGAGATGGGAAAAAAGCAATAAGGGCTACCTTCAGGTGTCCTTCTCTGTCCCTTGAAACAAGGACTTTCACAGTGAAAGAAACTGACACTCTCCCTACCTACAGTTTTCTGTCCCTAGAAAAAATATTTTTTTTAAGCACAATATAGCACAAGGACAATTCACTCACTGTCCTTACAGGTCCCTGGAAACAAGGACTTGCAGAGTGAAAGAAAAAAAACACTCTCCCTACCACAGTTTTCTGTCCCTAGAAAAAATGTTTTTTTTAATCACAATATAGCACAAGAACAATTCACTCACTGTCCTTACAGGTCCCTGGAAACAAGGACTTGCAGAGTGAAAGAAAAAAAACACTCTCCCTACCTACAGTTTTCTGTCCCTAGAAAAAATGTTTTTTTTTAATCACAATATAGCACAAGGACAATTCACTCACTGTCCTTCCAGGTCCCTGGAAACAAGGACTTGCAGAGTGAAATAAACTGACACTCTCCCTACCTAGAGTTTTCTGTCCCTAGAATAAATGTTTTTTTTAAGCACAATATAGCACAAGGACAATTCACTCACTGTCCTTACAGGTCCCTGGAAACAAGGACTTGCAGAGTGAAAGAAAAAAAACACTCTCCCTACCTACAGTTTTCTGTCCCTAGAAAAAATGTTTTTTTTAATCACAATATAGCACAAGGACAATTCACTCACTGTCCTTACAGGTCCCTGGAAACAAGGACTTGCAGAGTGAAAGAAAAAAAACACTCTCCCTACCTACAGTTTTCTGTCCCTAGAAAAAATGTTTTTTTTAATCACAATATAGCACAAGGACAATTCACTCACTGTCCTTCCAGGTCCCTGGAAACAAGGACTTGCAGAGTGAAATAAACTGACACTCTCCCTACCTAGAGTTTTCTGTCCCTAGAATAAATGTTTTTTTTAAGCACAATATAGCACAAGGACAATTCACTCACTGTCCTTAGAGGTCCCTGGAAACAAGGACTTGCAGAGTGAAAGAAAATAAACACTCTCCCTACCTACAGTTTTCTGTCCCTAGAAAAAATGTTTTTTTTTAAGCACAATATAGCACAAGGACAATTCACTCACTGTCCTTCCAGGTCCCTGGAAACAAGGACTTGCAGAGTGAAAGAAAAAAAACACTCTCCCTACCTACAGTTTTCTGTCCCTAGAATAAATGTTTTTTTTAAGCACAATATAGCACAAGGACAATTCACTCACTGTCCTTAGAGGTCCCTGGAAACAAGGACTTGCAGAGTGAAAGAAAATAAACACTCTCCCTACCTACAGTTTTCTGTCCCTAGAAAAAATGTTTTTTTTTAAGCACAATATAGCACAAGGACAATTCACTCACTGTCCTTCCAGGTCCCTGGAAACAAGGACTTGCAGAGTGAAAGAAAAAAAACACTCTCCCTACCTACAGTTTTCTGTCCCTAGAATAAATGTTTTTTTTAAGCACAATATAGCACAAGGACAATTCACTCACTGTCCTTACAGGTCCCTGGAAACAAGGACTTGCAGAGTGAAAGAAAAAAAACACTCTCCCTACCTACAGTTTTCTGTCCCTAGAAAAAATGTTTTTTTTAATCACAATATAGCACAAGGACAATTCACTCACTGTCCTTACAGGTCCCTGGAAACAAGGACTTGCAGAGTGAAAGAAAAAAAACACTCTCCCTACCTACAGTTTTCTGTCCCTAGAAAAAATGTTTTTTTTTAATCACAATATAGCACAAGGACAATTCACTCACTGTCCTTACAGGTCCCTGGAAACAAGGACTTGCAGAGTGAAATAAACTGACACTCTCCCTACCTACAGTTTTCTGTCCCTAGAATAAATGTTTTTTTTAAGCACAATATAGCACAAGGAGAATTCACTCACTGTCCTTCCAGGTCCCTGGAAACAAGGACTTGCAGAGTGAAAGAAAAAAAACACTCTCCCTACCTACAGTTTTCTGTCCCTAGAAAAAATGTTTTTTTTAATCACAATATAGCACAAGGACAATTCACTCACTGTCCTTCCAGGTCCCTGGAAACAAGGACTTGCAGAGTGAAATAAACTGACACACTCCCTACCTACAGTTTTCTGTCCCTAGAATAAATGTTTTTTTTAAGCACAATATAGCACAAGGACAATTCACTCACTGTCCTTACAGGTCCCTGGAAACAAGGACTTGCAGAGTGAAAGAAAAAAAACACTCTCCCTACCTACAGTTTTCTGTCCCTAGAAAAAATGTTTTTTTTAATCACAATATAGCACAAGGACAATTCACTCACTGTCCTTACAGGTCCCTGGAAACAAGGACTTGCAGAGTGAAAGAAAAAAAACACTCTCCCTACCTACAGTTTTCTGTCCCTAGAAAAAATGTTTTTTTTAATCACAATATAGCACAAGGACAATTCACTCACTGTCCTTACAGGTCCCTGGAAACAAGGACTTGCAGAGTGAAATAAACTGACACTCTCCCTACCTACAGTTTTCTGTCCCTAGAATAAATGTTTTTTTTAAGCACAATATAGCACAAGGACAATTCACTCACTGTCCTTACAGGTCCCTGGAAACAAGGACTTGCAGAGTGAAAGAAAAAAAACACTCTCCCTACCTACAGTTTTCTGTCCCTAGAAAAAATGTTTTTTTTAATCACAATATAGCACAAGGACAATTCACTCACTGTCCTTACAGGTCCCTGGAAACAAGGACTTGCAGAGTGAAATAAACTGACACTCTCCCTACCTACAGTTTTCTGTCCCTAGAATAAATGTTTTTTTTAAGCACAATATAGCACAAGGAGAATTCACTCACTGTCCTTCCAGGTCCCTGGAAACAAGGACTTGCAGAGTGAAAGAAAAAAAACACTCTCCCTACCTACAGTTTTCTGTCCCTAGAAAAAATGTTTTTTTAATCACAATATAGCACAAGGACAATTCACTCACTGTCCTTCCAGGTCCCTGGAAACAAGGACTTGCAGAGTGAAATAAACTGACACTCTCCCTACCTACAGTTTTCTGTCCCTAGAATAAATGTTTTTTTTAAGCACAATATAGCACAAGGACAATTCACTCACTGTCCTTACAGGTCCCTGGAAACAAGGACTTGCAGAGTGAAAGAAAAAAAACACTCTCCCTACCTACAGTTTTCTGTCCCTAGAAAAAATGGTTTTTTTAATCACAATATAGCACAAGGACAATTCACTCACTGTCCTTACAGGTCCCTGGAAACAAGGACTTGCAGAGTGAAAGAAAAAAAACACTCTCCCTACCTACAGTTTTCTGTCCCTAGAAAAAATGTTTTTTTTAATCACAATATAGCACAAGGACAATTCACTCACTGTCCTTACAGGTCCCTGGAAACAAGGACTTGCAGAGTGAAATAAACTGACACTCTCCCTACCTACAGTTTTCTGTCCCTAGAATAAATGTTTTTTTTAAGCACAATATAGCACAAGGACAATTCACTCACTGTCCTTACAGGTCCCTGGAAACAAGGACTTGCAGAGTGAAAGAAAAAAAAACACTCTCCCTACCTACAGTTTTCTGTCCCTAGAAAAAATGTTTTTTTTAATCACAATATAGCACAAGGACAATTCACTCACTGTCCTTCCAGGTCCCTGGAAACAAGGACTTGCAGAGTGAAATAAACTGACACTCTCCCTACCTACAGTTTTCTGTCCCTAGAATAAATGTTTTTTTTAAGCACAATATAGCACAAGGACAATTCACTCACTGTCCTTACAGGTCCCTGGAAACAAGGACTTGCAGAGTGAAAGAAAAAAAACACTCTCCCTACCTACAGTTTTCTGTCCCTAGAAAAAATGTTTTTTTTAATCACAATATAGCACAAGGACAATTCACTCACTGTCCTTACAGGTCCCTGGAAACAAGGACTTGCAGAGTGAAAGAAAAAAAACACTCTCCCTACCTACAGTTTTCTGTCCCTAGAAAAAATGTTTTTTTTAATCACAATATAGCACAAGGACAATTCACTCACTGTCCTTCCAGGTCCCTGGAAACAAGGACTTGCAGAGTGAAATAAACTGACACTCTCCCTACCTACAGTTTTCTGTCCCTAGAATAAATGTTTTTTTTAAGCACAATATAGCACAAGGACAATTCACTCACTGTCCTTAGAGGTCCCTGGAAACAAGGACTTGCAGAGTGAAAGAAAATAAACACTCTCCCTACCTACAGTTTTCTGTCCCTAGAAAAAATGTTTTTTTTTAAGCACAATATAGCACAAGGACAATTCACTCACTGTCCTTCCAGGTCCCTGGAAACAAGGACTTGCAGAGTGAAAGAAAAAAAACACTCTCCCTACCTACAGTTTTCTGTCCCTAGAAAAAAATGTTTTTTTTAATCACAATATAGCACAAGGACAATTCACTCACTGTCCTTACAGGTCCCTGGAAACAAGGACTTGCAGAGTGAAAGAAACTGACACTGTCCCTACCTACAGTTTTCTGTCCCTAGAATAAATGTTTTTTTTAAGCACACTATAGCACAAGCACAAAACACACTGACACTCTCCCTACCTATCCTTCTCTTTCCCTAAACTAAAGGAATCCAGGTTAAGCAAGAAAGAAATAACAGTCACTGTCCCTGCCTATGCTGCTCTATCCCTGCTCCGGAACACACTACACTAGGCCGCCGTGCTGGCGGCCTTTTATAGTGTGGGGCGTGTACTAAACACCCTCAGCAATAATTGGCCACAGGCATCCTGCCTGTGGCCAATCATTGCTCTCCTCGCTGCCGGCGCTGTGATTGGCCAAGCATGCGGGGTCACAGTGCACAAGGAGAATTCCCCTCACTTTCCTTCTTTGTCCCTAGAAACAAGGACTCGCACAGTGAAAGAAACTGACACTCTCCCTACCTATAGTTTTCTGTCCCTAGAAAAAATGTTTTTTTAAAGCACACTATAGCACAAGGAGAATTCCCCTCACTTTCCTTCTTTGTCCCTAGAAACAAGGACTCGCACAGTGAAAGAAACTGACACTCTCCCTACCTAGAGTTTTCTGTCCCTAGAAAAAAATGTTTTTTTAAAGCACACTATAGCGCAAGGAGAATTCCCCTCACATTCCTTCTTTGTCCCTAGAAACAAGGACTCGCACAGTGAAAGAAACTGACACTCTCCCTACCTAGAGTTTTCTGTCCCTAGAAAAAATGTTTTTTTAAAGCACACTATAGCACAAGGAGAATTCCCCTCACTTTCCTTCTTTGTCCCTAGAAACAAGGACTCGCACAGTGAAAGAAACTGACACTCTCCCTACCTAGAGTTTTCTGTCCCTAGAAAAAATGTTTTTTTAAAGCACACTATAGCACAAGGAGAATTCCCCTCACTTTCCTTCTTTGTCCCTAGAAACAAGGACTCGCACAGTGAAAGAAACTGACACTCTCCCTACCTAGAGTTTTCTGTCCCTAGAAAAAATGTTTTTTTAAAGCACACTATAGCACAAGGAGAATTCCCCTCACTTTCCTTCTTTGTCCCTAAAAACAAGGACTCGCACAGTGAAAGAAACTGACACTCTCCCTACCTAGAGTTTTCTGTCCCTAGAAAAAATGTTTTTTTTAAAGCACACTATAGCACAAGGAGAATTCCCCTCACTTTCCTTCTTTGTCCCTAGAAACAAGGACTCGCACAGTGAAAGAAACTGACACTCTCCCTACCTAGAGTTTTCTGTCCCTAGAAAAAATGTTTTTTTAAAGCACACTATAGCACAAGGAGAATTCCCCTCACTTTCCTTCTTTGTCCCTAGAAACAAGGACTCGCACAGTGAAAGAAACTGACACTCTCCCTACCTAGAGTTTTCTGTCCCTAGAAAAAATGTTTTTTTAAAGCACACTATAGCACAAGGAGAATTCCCCTCACTTTCCTTCTTTGTCCCTAGAAACAAGGATTCGCACAGTAAAACACACTGACACTCTCCCTACCTATCCTTCTCTTTCCCTAAACTAAAGGAATCCAGGTTAAGCAAGAAAGAAATAAATGTCACTGTCCCTGCCTATGCTTGTCTTTCCCTGCTCCGGAACACACTACACTAGGCCGCCGTGCTGGCGGCCTTTTATAGTGTGGGGCGTGTACTAAACACCCTCAGCAATAATTGGCCACAGGCATCCTGCCTGTGGCCAATCATTGCTCTCCTCGCTGCCGGCGCTGTGATTGGCCAAGCATGCGGGGTCACAGTGCATGCTTGGCCAATCACAGCGCCTGGATGACACTGCGATGGCGTAGTGCATTGTGGGCCGTTCGCGTCACTCGAATTTGGCGCGAACGGCCCAAATCGTTCGATCTTCGTCGAACGATCGAACAGCCGATGTTCGAGTCGAACGTATGTTCGACTCGAACACGAAGCTCATCCCTATTAGAATGTCTGGAAGGCAAACAAGGAGAGGCAGACAGTCAGGAGGCAATAAAAGAGGGCAAGCAGGCTCTGTGTCTGGGGGCAACAGTGCTGGTCGTGGACGCGGTGCATTGTCATCAGCACATGGCCATGGGACACGCTTGTCCTTCTTTTCGGCAGCTGGACATGTTGAGCCACATCATGCCGAAGACTTGGTAGAGTGGATGACCAAGCCCTCCTCCTCCTCCTCATCCTCTCTCACCCAGGCTCAGGGTACTGGCAAAGCAGCTGCCAAAGCGTCCTCTTCCCTGGTATCAATGTCAGACTCATCATCAGTCACTCCTTCCCTAGACCCACCATGTCCTCCTCCTGAGGAGTCCCCCGAACTGTTTGAGCACAGTGTTGGGTACATGCTCCAGGAGGATGCCCAGCGTTTCGAAGGGTCTGATGATGAAACCCAGCTACAGGAAGGCAGTAGCGTGAGAGCAGACAGAGGGGATGCTCAAGAAGGACACCAATCTGGCAGTCATGTTCCAGCAGCTGCAGCATACTGCCAGATTGGCTCCAGTGATGAGAAGGGAGGGGATGATGAGGTCACTGACTCCACGTGGGTGCCTAATAGGAGAGAGGAGGAGGAGGAGGATGAGGAGGAGGCACATCTCCAACGAGGCAGGATGCCCTTTGGTGGCCAGCGTAAGGGCAGTACACCGACGGAATCACACCGCAGAGCTCCGCCTGTGCAGGGCGCTGCCTCTGACCGTCATTCAAAAAGTTCCTTGGTGTGGGCCTTTTTTGAGGCTAGTGCATCAGATCGCACAGCTGCTGTTTGCAACATATGTCTCAAGCGTATATCGCGTGGCCAAAACATCAGCCGCTTGGGTACCACATGCCTGACCAGACATATGTTGACCTGCCATGCAGCTCGTTGGCAAGCCTACCTCAAAGACCCACACCAAAGAACAAAGCGGACCTCTCCTTGCACCGCATCAGCTGGGATCTCCAACCCCACTATAACTTCAGTCCTCTCTGAAACATGCACTGAGAGGAATGAAGGTGTAGAATTAGGTGTGTCACAGCCAAGTACTTGCGGCCACTCTGCTAGCAGTACACCGACGTCCGATTCTAGCAGGCAAATTTCCCTGCCCCAGCTGCTGGACCGTCGAAAGAAGTTCACTCCCAGCCATCCACATGCCCAGCGGTTGAATGCTAGCTTGGCTAAATTGCTAGCGCTTCAACTGCTGCCTTTTCAGTTGGTAGACTCGGCCCCCTTCCGTGAGTTTGTGCAATGTGCGGTTCCTCAGTGGCAGGTTCCCAAACGCCACTTTTTCTCATTGAAGGCTATTCCGGCTCTCTACCGGCATGTGGAAGGCAATGTCTTGGCCTCGCTGGACAGGGCGGTCAGCGGTAAGGTGCATATTACCGCTGACTCATGGTCCAGCAGGCATGGACAGGGACGTTACCTTTCTTTCACGGCCCATTGGGTCACTCTTTTGGCAGCTGGGAAGGATGCAGGACAAGGTGCAGTAGTGTTGGAGGTTGTTCCACCGCCACGCCTCCAAAATGCTACTACTGGTTGTGACACACCTCTCTCCTCCACCCCCTCCTCTTCTTCTTCCTCCATGGCCTCTTCCTGTGGTTTGTCCTATGAACCAGCGGTGCTCCGTAGCCGTTCACGGGGCTACGCAAGTACACAGGCAAAAAGATGCCATGCCGTGCTTGCGCTGGTGTGTTTGGGGGACAGAAGCCACACTGGGGCAGAGGTCCTGTCTGCTCTGCAGGGCCAGGCCGAGAGGTGGTTGACGCCACGCCAGCTTAAGCCAGGAATGGTGGTTTGCGACAATGGCACCAACCTCCTCTCCGCCCTCCGACAGGGACAACTGACCCATGTGCCCTGTGTGGCTCACGTCCTTAACCTGGTGGTGCAGCGGTTCTTGGGCAGGTACCCGGGCTTACAGGATGTCCTGAGGCAGGCCAGTAAAGTCTGTGTGCATTTCCGCAGATCTTATAATGCCAGTGCTCGCCTGGCTGAGCTGCAAAAGGAGTTGAACCTGCCCAAGAACCGCCTTATATGTGACATGCCCACCAGGTGGAACTCAACGTTGGCCATGCTGCAGCGGCTGCACACGCAGCAGAGGGCCATCAATGAGTACCTGTGCGACTACGGCACCAGGACAGGGTCAGGGGAGCTTGGTTTTTTTTCTCCACGCCAGTGGGGCATGATCAGGGATGCATGCACTGTCCTGGCACCATTTGAGGAGGCCACGAGGATGGTGAGCAGTGACAGTGCATGCATCAGTGACACTGTACCTCTTGTCCACCTGTTGGAGCACACGCTGCGTGGAATAATGGACAGGGCACTTGAGGCAGAACAGAGGCAGGAAGAGGAGGACTTCCTTGCCTCTCAAGGCCCCCTTTACCCTGACAGTGTTCCTTCTGTCCCACCCATCGCACAGGAAGAGGAGGAGGAGGAGGAGGAGGAGGATTGTGTCAGCATGGAGGTGGAGGCTGGCACTCAGCATCATCAGCAGCAGTCTTTTAGGGATGATTTACAGTCCCAAGAAACCAGTGGACTTGTACGTGGCTGGGAGGAGGTGGCTGCGGATCATGTCGTCCTTAGTGACCCAGAGGACTCCGGAGCGAATGCCTCAGCAAACCTACGCTGCATGGCCTCCCTGATCCTGCAAAGTCTGCGGAAGGATCCTCGTATTCTTCCGATCAAGGAGAGGGACCATTACTGGCTGGCCACTCTCCTTGATCCACGGTACAAGGGTAAGGTTGCGGACCTTATGTTACCTTCGCAGAGGGAGCAGAGGATGAGACAACTCCGGGAGGCCTTGCAGAAAGGTCTGTGCAACGCGTTCCCAGAGACTGGGAGGTTACAAACTCCTGGTCCTGGACAACGAGTTGCTGAGGCTTCGGCCAGTCAAAGAAGGAGCAGTGGGGAAGGTGGCCATCTGACCGATGCGTTCAGACAATTCTTTAGTCCGCAGCCCCAAAGTATGATCGGTTCCAGCAACCATCGCCAGCGTCTGATAAACATGGTGCAGGAATATCTAGGGGCAAGGTCAGACTTGGACACCTTCCCCACCGAAAATCCTCTGGCTTACTGGGTCTTGAGGATGGATCACTGGCCAGAGCTTGCACAGTATGCAATTGAGCTACTGGCCTGTCCTGCATCCAGCGTTCTTTCGGAACGCACATTCAGTGCTGCTGGAGGATTTGTCACGGATCACAGGGTGCGCCTGTCCACCGACTCGGTTGATCGACTGACTTTCATCAAGATGAACCAGTCTTGGATCACCACCAGCTACCACACACCTGATGCTGATATAACAGACTAATTGATTTTAACATGTCACATCCCTTCAAGACTGATGCTGATGCTGAGTGCCTGTGCTGTTATGTTGACTGGCTATCCTCCTCCTCCGAGTCCTCAATGATACGATTGATGATGATAGCTTGGAAGATCATTTTTGTTTATGGGTGCCGCCACCAGTGGCTAAGGCCCAATTTTTCAGCCCCTGTTTTACAGGGGCGTGTAATTACAATTTTTTTAGCAATAATTTGCCATAGGGCTCATTGCTGTGCTCCAAGTACAGTATCTGTGAGGGGTTGGAGTGTTGTGGCACCAGTGCCTAAGGCCCAATTTTTCAGCCCCTGTTTAACAGGGGCGTGTCATTACAATTTTTGAAGCAATACTTTGCAACAGGGCTCATTGCTGTGCTCCAAGTACAGTATCTGTGAGGGGTTGTAGTGTTGTGCCACCAGTGCCTAAGGCCCAATTTTTCAGCCCCTGTTTAACAGGGGCGTGTCATTACAATTTTTGAAGCAATACTTTGCAACAGGGCTCATTGCTGTGCTCCAAGTACAGTATCTGTGAGGGGTTGTAGTGTTGTGCCACCAGTGCCTAAGGCCCAATTTTTCAGCCCCTGTTCAACAGGGGCATGCAATTACAATTCTTGATCTAATAATTCACAGCAGGGCCCATTGCTGCACCCACCAAGAGTAACTCTGAGGGCTTACAGTGTTGTGGCAACGCCACCACCACCACCACCACGAAAGGCCCAATTTTTCAGCCCCTGTTCAAAAGGGGCATGTAATTACAATTCTTGATCTAATAATTCACAGCAGGGCCCATTCCTGCACCCACCAAGAGTAACTCTGAGGGCTTACAGTGTTGTGGCAACACCACCACCACCACCACCACCACGAAAGGCCCAATTTTTCAGCCCCTGTTCAACAGGGGCATGCAATTACAATTCTTGATCTAATAATTCACAGCAGGGCCCATTGCTGCACCCACCAAGAGTAACTGTCAGGGCTTACAGTGTTGTGGCACCAGCACCACCATCAAAGGCCCAATTTTTACTACCACTGTTCAACAATTATATGTAATTAAAATTCCTGATATAATAGTTGACAGCAGGGCGTTCCAGCACCAACCAAGAGTAACTGTGAGTGCTTACAGTGTTGTGCCAACACCAACAACTAAGGGGCCTATTTCTGCAGAGTATATACGGCAGGTCCCTACTTTCAAACATCCAACTTACAAACGACTCCTACTTGCAAACGCAAGAAGACAACAGGAAGTGAGAGGAAATCTACCACTAGGAAGGAAAATTCTCTCCTGTAAGAATAAATATGGGAGAAAGGTGTCTCCTCTGTACTGATGCTTTATCAGCAATCCTTGTTTCAAGAAAAACACCACATTTCAAAAACAGTTGTCATTGGGACGGAAAGTGAGGTGAAATGTTCTGAACAGGGGCACAGACAGCAAAACAAATGTTACAGGGGTGATAACCCTTACCTATGTTTTCCAAAAAGTTTAAAAATAGATTTTTGGGCTGGAGCTACACTTCAACAATGTACCTGTTCAAAATTACAAACACATTCTACATAAGAACAAACCTACAGTCCCTGTCTTATATGCACCGCCTGTATACGGCTGTTCAGAGTATATAGGGCCTTTTTTATTTTATGTGCGGGGTTCCCCTTAATATCCATACAAGACCCAAAGGGGCTGGTAATGGGCTGGGGTAGGGGGGGGGGGTCATGGGGTAGCTATGCCATTTTTCTTAAAGATTTTCATCCATATTACCGGGACCAGACATTACATTAAAGCCGCAAGCAGTTTTAAATGGCTTTTTTTTCCTTTAGAAGTGTCATTTTGTGCAGGGACAGTTCTAAACACGGGAAACACGTGGCACTTCACAGGCATACTTTAGACACCCCCCAGGTACGATATTTAAAGGAATATTTGACTTTTTTTTTTCACTTTATGCATCATTAAAATGACTGCTCCCGAAAAACGACCGTTTTTAAAACTTCTTTTTGCATTGATACATGTCCCCTGGTGCAGAACCCGGGTTCCCAAACCCTTTTTAGGACAATAACATGCATAATAGTTGTTATAATTAGCACTTTAGAATTCGAACGTTCGCATCCATTGTATTTAATAGGGTTCTAATGTTCGTACGAACTTTCGGTCCGTTCGCGGGTTCTGGTGCGAACCGAACCCGGGGGTGTTCGGCTCATCACTAGTTATCACCCTTTGCTTAAATTGCTTAGCTTATTGAGCCTTAACTTTAGATCATAGGATGGATGCTGGCTGGTCACCTACCCCTCCCTTATTGCAAAACTGGACTGCAAAGAGTTAACAAGACTCCTATGAGATGACGACTGTCAAGAAGACATAACATCAAAGTAAGAAGATTACCATTACCATATATATACCATATATAGTTATCCAACTTGCTACCCCAATTCATTTTCCCATATATGGGCAAAAAGTCACCCGAAAGCCTATGTGTGTCGCCCCGTTGTCATAATTGTCATAATTGTCATATTTGTCATAGCATTATATTTTACATACTTTTGATGACACAAATTTGGTAGACTGCTTATAAAATTAAGAAAGAGGAACAATAAATCAGAAGGGAGAATTCTGAGACTTTGTGTGTGTCAGTTTATCCACTCCAAGCGTGCACACTTTAATCTTAACATTCAATTTGAACCAGGGGCAAATATAATAGTTAGGACGTTTATGATCCGATCCAAAACATTTGGTGCAGAAACCCGGGACTCTGGGTTCTGATCCAAAGGATAGCTGATCAAGAGGAGACCAAGGCGAGCCCAGCACGACCAGGACAGGGATTGATCACCTCTGGAAAACAGTAAGATATCTTTTAATATCTTGTCTTCTGTTTATCCTGTGCTGTGCTCTGTTGATCTTTGTGTCTCCGTGTCGGCTTCCTGCGGGCAGCAAAAGCAGGTAATTACAGTATATCTTGCCCAGAGTCTATTGGTATAATAAGAACCTGCATTAATTATATATGCCACCTGTATTTGTATGTTCTTGGTGTCAGTCAATTCTGTTTCTGTTGTTCGTGATGACTGGTGAGAAACGGATTGGTTTATGAAAACTCCCGGCCGGGAATAGAATTATTGACGTGGTTAAACTCCTACTGGGGGGAATATATGTATATAATTGTGCGGTAAAGCACGGGTACCCAGGAGGGGGCGTCAGACACGCATTGCGTGGGAGATCCTGTGAGGATCTGGAAAAATCAATTTCACGGTCATCACCTTGTTATATGTACTGCTGACTCGTGACGGAGTGGTGAGATAAGAAGGGGTATTTGTCGCAGACGGTATAATTGACTGACGTGGTTAAAACTCCTCTTGGAAGAACTGACAGTGCGGTATTGCACGGGTGTGGTAACTGAGAGGAGGCGTCAGGGGAAACGCACTGGAAGCGGGGGATCCTGTGACAGATACTCTGAATCCCACTCACCTTTTGTCACATTATCAAATGAGTCAGTGATGTCCTAAGTGTGTTTTTTTTCTTGTCAAATATAATTTATTGAGTACAAGTTGTGATACAAATTTTAGATGATACATTAAATACATCAAAAATAGAGAAGCTCAAATATTCTTATTTCAATAAGTAAACATATTAGTAGATACTTGTGGACAAAGTGTGGTATATTAATTAGTTTCCAGTGGTAATTATATTATTAAGTTTTAGAGGTTTTATGCAATTATTAGTAACTACCAATATATATTTATTATCTTCTGTGGAGCAAAGAGTTATTAACAATATTAAGGGAGCTTCAACATCATAGTAATAAAATAGCAAAAAACAAAAACAAAGGGAAAGGAAAAAAAAAGAGATAAGTGAAAATAAGAATAAGAAAATAAAATGGAGAAAAAAGAGAGTACTGGAATATAAGGGGGGTCCGCGTGGTCGAGCCGAGAGTCACCTTTCAAATCCAAGAGAAGTTGAACAAAGGTATATATAACACACTGATTCAGCTACCATGGCATTAATACCCTATTGTCCAAAGTTGGCGTATTATATATAATCCAGGGATGCCACATCTTTTCAAATCTGGGGATCATGTCCATTGCAATAGCGGCCATCTTGGCTTGGGTCATGGTATAATTCATTTTAGCTATAGCTTCCTGTAAGACCAATTTAGGTGATTTCCAAGATTTTGCTAGTGTCTGTTTGGCAGCTGTGAAGAGTTGCACCAGCAATTTGAATTGAGTATGTGGAATAGAGTCTGGTTTTAGGTTAAGTAGGGCCATTGCAGGATCAGGAAGGATTGTTTTCCCTAGTAATTTAGTTGCAATTTTAAATATACCTTTCCAGAATGTTTGTGCTTTAGGACATGACCACCAAATATGAAAATACGTGCCCAAATCCATACAACCTCTAAAACATTGTAGTGAATAGTTCTGCACATATTTGGCTACCCTGGCTGGTACCAGGTACCACCTTGTCAGGACCTTGTAATTGGCTTCACTAGCTATTATGTTGGGAGAAGCTGTTTTAGTTGTTGACCATATTTGGTTCCATTCTGAAATCTCTAATGTTCGTTCCAAATCCTCCTCCCACTTCCCAACATAAGACGGTTTATCACCACAAGAATGTATCAGCATATGCAAGTATATAGTGGATATTGCACCTCTGGCATGGGGATTCTTTTGACAAATATCTTCTAAACTGGACAGTTGTGACAATGAAGTTGTAGTGTTCAAGAGTGGTGTAAAAAAGTTTTTAATTTGTAAATATCTAAACAACTCAGATTGCGGAAGACCATATTTTTCACGTAATGATGGGAATGTGATAAATGACAAAAATTTGTGCATATATAAGACATCCCTGGACACCCATTCTTTAAAGGATTTAGGATATATCCATGCAGGATAGAATGCTGGGTTTTTAAAGAATGACAGTAGAGGATTGTGCAGGGATTGAAGAGAAGTATTAGTTTTGAATCTGTCCCAAAGGGAAATTAAATGTTTCATTATAGGGTTTTTTCGTTTTTTACGGTCTCTTGGCGACATCCATAATAAGTTGGATATTGGGAGAGGGTCACACTCAATGGCTTCTATGGACACCCATAATGGGGTTTCGTGGCATGCCTGGTATTTAGTAAGACTTGCTATGTGTGCTGCTCTGTAGTAATAGGCAAAATTAGGGCATCCTAATCCTCCGCTAATTTTGGGAAGATAGAGTGTATGTGTTTGTATTCGTGGCTTGGAAGATCCCCATATAAATGACAGTGATTTCCTTTGTAATATTCCCAGATGATAAGCTGGGATAGAAATTGGCAAGACTCGAAATAAATATAAAAGTTTCGGTAATAATGTCATTTTGACAGCATTTAATCTTCCAAACCACGATAACAGGAGATGTGACCATGATTTCATCAGATTTGTTAACTGTTTTATAATTGAGGGATAATTAAGTGAGAATAAGTTAGATAAGGATGGTGTGAGATGTATCCCTAAATATGGAATCGATTTGCTATTCCATGTGTAAGGGAGGCCAATTTTAGCAGATCTCAGTTCCAATTCCGAAAGGGATATGTTTAACGCTAAACATTTTTTAGGATTTATGAATAGACCAGTAACTTCTGCAAATTTATTGAGTATGGGAACGAGATTCGGGCCAAAAACTTGGGGTGATGAGAGAAATAAGAGGATATCATCCGCAAATAGACAAAGTTTGTGCTGATATCCACCAAGTTCAATACCAGTTATAGTGGGGTCAGATCTGATCTTTTGTTTCAATGGTTCAATGAGTAAGGCAAATAATAAGGGGGATAAAGGGAATCCTTGCCGCGTGTCTCTCTCTATGATAAAAGGGTCTGAACTATAGCCTGCATATTTGACGTGTGCTTTAGGTTTGTTGTATAAAGCTATAACCCAGTTGGTGAAGTTAGGGCCGAATCCCCATTTCTGCAGGGTATAATTCAGGTAGGGCCATGACACAAAGTCAAAAGCTTTGTTAATGTCCAAAGAGAGGAAGCAGGTTGGAATTCTGCGCGTCTTAGCAATGTGAGCCAAAAGGACTGCTCTGCGTACGTTATCTCCCGCTTGGTGTGAGGGCATGAAGCCTACCTGGTCCCTATGTATAAGAGTGCCGATAATTTTGTTAAGACGGGCCGCTAATATTTTGTCCAATACCTTAATATCTGTATTTAGCATGGAGATGGGACGATAATTTGTGCTTAGAGTGTCATCAGATAATGGCTTAGGAATCATACAAATTGTAGCAAATAGTGATTCTTGTCTAAAAGATTTATTTTGTAATAGGTCATTAAAAGCTTTTGCTAATAGGGGGGAGATAGTGTCGGTGAAGGTTCGATAGTACAGAGCTGAGAACCCGTCTGGACCAGGCCTTTTATTTATTTTTAACGTTTTGATTGCTGCTATCATTAGTAATGGGTTCTTCTAGTAACTTTTTTTGAGATTCAGACATCTGGGGAAGATTAATATTTGAAAAGAAGGAGTCAGCCATATTTCTATTAAATGTATTTGTCTCTGTATATAATGCTTTAAGGTGAGTACTGATTTTTTTACAATTTTGAGGGGGTTACTGGTATATGCATTGTTGGCCAATTTGAGTCTTATGCCGCGTACACATGATCGATTTTTTTCGACGGTGAAAACACCGTTGAGAAAATCGACGTGAAAAATGAGGAACAGCTTGGTCCCCCCACACACGGCCGTTTTAAATGACATTTTTTTTTGGTCGAAAAAAACGACCGTGTGTGGGCTCCCCGGCAGTGTTTCCCTATGGGAAAACTGCAGCGGAAAAAAATGACGGGAATCACGACGAGAAAAATTAGAGCATGTTCTAATTTTTCTCGTCATGATTACTGCCATTTTTCCCGTCGAGAAAAACGACAAAAAGCCCACAGACTATCGTTTTTCTCGTCCAAAGGAAAAAATTTCATTTTTCTAGACGGGAAAAATGATCGTGTGTACGTGGCATTATAGGTTTGAAAGATTTATTAATAGACTTCAACGCTCTTGCTAAAAAAGTGCCTGTTTTATTGGATTTCATGTAAAATGCATGTTTGGTATTATATATTGATTTATTTGCAGATTCTGAGAGGAATAGGTCATATTCAAGTCGAGCTTTTTCAAAGCATCCTTTTGTTTTGGGAGTGGGGTTATTTTGAAATTCTGTGTAAGATGCATTGAACTTAGTTTCTAAGTGTCTTGCAAGTGCTATGCGTTCTCTTTTAAGTACCCCTAGTCGTTGTTGAAGTATTCCTCTCATAACCGGCTTGTGAGCTTCCCAAAGAGTGAGAGAAGAGATATCAGTATTTGTATTATGATCTAGATATTCTGTTAAGGCCTTCTCAATCGACAAGCGGTATGAGGGATGTTTAAGTAAAACATCTGGCAGGTACCAGGTGCGGTCATGTGCTCTAGGTAGAATAGATGCTATTGAGGTAAAGACTGCGTTGTGATCTGACCAAGGAATAGGGATAATATTGGATGCTATCAATTCAGGTACCATTCCTATCGTTACAAATATGTGGTCTATGCGGCTGAATGTTTGGTGTGGGTTTGAAAAATATATATAATCTCTTTTCGTTGGGTTGGATTTTCTCCAGGAGTCGATTAGTTTATACTTATTGAGAAGTTGAGCGAGGGATCTACTGGCTTGATAACGTGGGGGGGAATATGGTGTTTTGTCCAGAAATGGTAGGAGGACATGATTGGAGTTTCCACATACAAATAGTGAACCCATTTTATGTGAATTAATAACTTGGAAAAGATGTGAAAGAAAGGGTAAAGATTGGTGGTTAGGAGCATAGTATGAAACCACAGTTATTGGAATGTCCATAATATACCCTGTTAAAATTAGGTAGCGACCCTCTGGGTCTTTGATTTCAGAATGCAAAGTAAATTGTGTACTACGGTGAAATGCAATGAGTGTGCCACGTTGTTTAGTGGAAGCGGAAGCTGTGTATTCTTGTGGGTATGAGGTACTATAAAATTTGGGAGTGGAAGCTGGAGTAAAGTTAGTTTCTTGCAAACACACAATATGTGCCTTTTTGGCTTGGAAAGAAGGAAAGGCTTTCGTCCTTTTTTGCGGCACATTGAAACCTTGGACATTAGGGATAGAATATTTATGGGAGCCATGGTAACCGGTACAGCAAACCGCACTTACCAAATGTTCCAGGGTAGTGGCTACTCGGCTCGATCCACGCGGAGTTAGTTGAAGTAGTTAGGAATGAAAATCCAGTACAATCTGTCAAAAAAAGGAAATAAAAAACAAAAGAAAGAATAAAATGCATTAGGTTAATACAGGCATATGAAGATTTAGAAGTTTCCCTTGCCTGGGGTAAAAATTTCCAGACAAGGGGTAGGGGGCCCTCGTCTGATCCTCGCATATTTCCGCGAGGACCAGAGGAAAGCAGGTGGAGGCACATGTAACATCCGTGCACAGGGAGTCCGCTTTTAAAAAAAATAGAAAAAATCTATAGCCCAAATGTATGAATTATATATCCTGAATAAGTATATTTAGTAGGATCTTGAATTATGCGTATTGGACGTTTCTCTGTGTAAGTGGAGATAATTGAGTATAGTATGTGGGGGGATCTGGAATGTACTAAATGGGATGATACTAACGAAACTTGATATTACAGTAAAGTACCATAACCAAGATATGTTTTAACCTATGGGAGTGTAGTCTGTCAATTATTGTATGTTTTAGATAAGCTGATCAGAATACACTTAAACTTGTATTTGTATGAACTATTTTCAACGCTGGCAATTTAATAAAAATTCCTAATAGAGAAGTATTGCTTAACAATTGAACTGCAACAGGAGCCATATGGCCAAAAAGGATAAAAAAAAAATAAAAAAAAGAGATTGCAAACTTATTTTAGCAATAGCATAAGTTTGCATCAATATTGTATGTGAAAATGAGGCAAAATTGATAAATGAGGGTAAAAAATAAATAAAGATAAAAATATTTGTTGAACAAATTAATGGATCCATTATTGAGAGCCCATTCACACAGGGGCGGCACGACTCGTGCCGCGACTGTGCTGGGCGATCTGCAGACGACTTCAAAGGAGACTTCCAAAATGACTTCTGTATTGAAGTCAATGGAAGTCGCCTTGAAAGTGGTTGTAAACCCAATAATGGGTTTTTTGTCCCCACAATGTCCTGTAAGAGAAAGGCATAATGAGCTATTATGACTAGCATAATAGCTCATTATGCATCACTTACCTTAGATCGGGGCCCCCGAAGCCGACCTCGTCTCCCTCTTCCGCCGCATCCATCGCTGCGGCGATAGCCGGAAGGTTACTTCCGGCTATCGCCGCTGCAGCGAATCACAGCGCCGCCCCGGCGCTGTGATTGTCCGGAGCGGCGGAGACGTCACTCTGCGCATGCGCGCGGGAGGCGTCCCACTCTGCTACGCCCAGCGATTGCTGGGAAGTAGCCGAGTATGTGAATGGGATTAACCCCATGAATGCGCCGTTGTCTACGGCGCGCATGCGCCGTAGACAGCAGCGCCAGTCATTTTACTAAATATCTCCTAAACCGTATAGGTTTAGGAGATATTTCTTGCACCTACAGGTAAGCCTTAATCTAGGCTTACCTGTAGGTGCAAGTTGAAAAAGTGGGTTTACAACCACTTGAAGTCGTCTTGAAGTAGTACAGGAACCTTTTTCTAAGTCGGAGCGACTTTAGTCACTCCGCTTAGAACGGTTCCATTGTACAGAATGGGACGCGACTCGTCAAGCGGCTGAGACGCCTGACGAGTCACCCCTGTGTGAATGGGGTCTTAGGCAAGATCCATTAATGTTTTGTAGTAGATGAGGACCAGAATTGCCTCTAAAGTTAGAAAGCTTATTACTAGGTCAGATAAAAATTTTGAAAACATGTAGAGGAGATTTTGTTCAGCAATTGACTGCATTGCTGTTCTCCCATAAAATGTTGATTAAGCGAAAAAGAAAACGTTTTGCTAGCCAATTTCCATAGATTTTATCATTAGCATATTTCAATCTTATGCAAGATTGAAGCAAAATTATTAAGATAAAAATGAATGAAAAATAAATAAATAAATACATTTATTGCAGGACGGAAAGTTTGTTCCATAAGTCTATTTTCCGTTAGGGGTTAATAAATGTATCAGGGTTAGGAATGTCCCCAAGGTTTGGGACATTTACTGTTATGTCAGAAAGAATGTCAAGGTTTGAGTGAAGGAGGTTGTTTCATCAGTTGTTGTCTTGCTGTTTTTGTACAGGATGCTGCAGCAGCCGTAGCAGTTAGTGGGGTGTCATCATAAAGTTCTGTCAGTCCATGGAGTTATCTTGAGCTTGGGGTGAAGCTGCAAATCGTCCTCTTTTGTGGGTATGCTGATTGCCATTATTCATCTCAGGTTGGGATGAATTGTGAAGAGATGAGGAAGAAGCTGTTCTTCTTCGTGATGATGATGCTGCTGAGGAGTTTTCTGTTAGGTTAAGATCCTGGAGTGCTTGCAGCAGCTCTTCTGGAGTTTTGCAGGAGATTCTGGAACCTTTGTGAGTAAACCGCAGGGAGAAAGAGAATCCCCACTGATACTTAATACCATGGCGTTGTAAGTCCATTAAGTGGTGTTTCATTGCACGTCTCTTTGAAATTGTCAGTTGGGATAGGTCCGCAAAGATTTGGTAATTATGGCCCTGAAAAGTTAAGTTATTATTTTCTCTGGCTGCGTCCAGGAGTTGTTCTTTTGTTTTATAAAAATTTAATTTTGCAATGATGTCCCGAGGGGGACCATCAGTTTTTTGGGCCATAAGAGCCCTATGGACTCTGTTCATCTCCAGCCGTTCCACAGGAATACCTGGATATAGGTCTTGGCATAACGCTGTTATGGTTGATTGTAAGTCTAGTACTGTCTCAGGTATCCCTCTGAAGCGCAGGTTTGACTTTCTAGCGCGGTTCTCATAGTCTTCGAGTTTATTTTGTAAGGTAATATTTTCCTCTTTAAGGGTATCTAGTTCATATAGAAAGTCCTGAGTAGAATTTTCAATGTCTTCTATTTTCATCTCCAGAGCTTCAGTGCGGTGCCCCAATTCTCTGATTTCCTTAGTTAGGTTATTGGTGATTTGTTCTGACGTTTGTTTTAAAGCTTTATGTAGCATTTTCTCAAATTGTTTCAATATGCTTGAGGGAATTGTAGCATCTTGTTGTCATTCACCTGACATGTTTAGGTTTGTATCAGATTCAGAGACTTCTGGGGAGAATAGTTTAGGCAGCTTACACTTATTCCTCTTCTCTGAGGTGAGTGTCTCTGAGGTGATTGGCACCTTATTAGTATGCTTAGTATTTGCTTTCACTGAGGTCCCGCTGTGAGGGTTGGTTTTGGACTTATTACGGGCACCTCCAAGAACCATTTTAGCATATAAATGTTCCCCTCACCTCTCTGGTTTGAAGTGTCTTGTTTGCGGGGGTTTTAATGTCCGCGGGCTTCCTTTGCTAGCGGTATTCTCCCCCTCACGGAGCGGAGCTCTAGCCCAACATTACCGCCGTTCTAGCCTCCGCACATGCGCCTCCCCCAAGTGTGTTTTTTAAATGCTTTCTGCGTTTTGTGTCTTTTACACAAAGAGAGCTGGGGGTTAATTGAGGTGGTAGCGGGGGGAATATAAGAAGGAAACTCTTGGTTACAAACTCTTGCTACCAGAGACCTCAGATGTGTTGGTATTTGGACTAAATGTACATTATCCAGTGAAACTTGCTGTTGGGAAATCATTGTGAGTTGTAGAAGCTGAAGCTAGGATAAGGGGATACGCAGCTGAAAGGTGCCCATTGCAACCGGAACAGCCGGAAGAGTGTGAAGAAAGAGAAAAAGGGAACGTTTAGCATTTGAAGTAGTGCATTGAATTTCATTTTATCTTAGCTGTTATGTCTTGTTGAGAGTAATAAGTGGTCACGTATTACTCGCCTCGATCCTACCCTGCGCACACAGGGAGTCCAGTCCTGAGTGGCAGTCGAGCAAAGGAGACATTCCTCACTCCGTCTCCTTTTCTCTCTCTCTCGCTCTCTCTCATTCTCTTTCTCTCATTTTCTAATTTTTCTCTTTCTCTCTCTCTCTCTTCTCTCTCTCTCTTTCCCTCTCTCCCTCTTGCATACTAGTAACACTGTCACACCTCTTTCTCTCTTTCTTTCTCGGTTTCCTTTAAGGTTGTTTAACCTTCCTAGCGGTATTCCCGAGTCTGGCTCGGGGTTAAATTTCAGCACCAAAAGCGGTAACCCCGAGCCAGACTCGGGCTGCGTCACAGTGATCCAGGCAGGAGTTACTTACCTTGACCCCTGGATCCTGCGATGCCTCTCCGCTGTGTGATCGAGCCGTCATCTCGCTCGATTTACACACTGCCGAATGCCGCCGAGCTCCGTTCCCTGCGACGTTACGACGCACGGGGACGGAGATCGGCGCCAAATTCAAAAAAGTTAAAACACAGTATACATACAGTATACTGTAATCTTACAGATTACAGTACTGTATGTAATAATTACACATCCCCTTCTTCCCTAGTGGTCTGCCCAGTGTCCTGCATGCACTTTTATATAATAAAAACTTTTTTTTCTGCCTGGAAACTGGAGATTGTCCATAGCAACCAAAAAGTGTCCCTTTATGTCAAAAGTGGTTTTAGACCAGCTAAAAAACAGCGATAATAAATTAGAATCACTCGCAGAATTAAGCGATAGCGATTTGTGGGGAAATTCGTCATCAAACACTGAAAAACACTTTTATTATTATTATATTATTATTTGTTATAATTATTTTATAGTTATTTATTTTATTATAATGTATAATTTTGTTTTTTGAACTTTATCATACCCAGGATGTCTACTAGACTCTGGTTTGGACAGATTTAAGTGAGTTATTCCTAAGAATTACAGGCCTGCAATATAAAACGCCAAATTTCCATGCAGAATAATGGTACCGCTTTCAGCACCTAAAATCTGACAGAATCATACCGCCAGGGAGGTTAAAATCTTATCTCAAGCAGTTGCGCAACTGTCACTTGATACTTCCTCTTTCTTTAAAAGCACAATTTTTTCCTTTGTGTCATTTCTGTCTACAAACCCGCTCATTCTCTCTCTCTCCCTCTTTTCTTTCTTTCTTTCTTTCTTTATCTCTCTCTCTCTCTCACCACCTCACTACTCTGTCCTTATAATTCCTAAGCAGCGTTATATGTTGGAGTGAGTGTGGTCCAAAGAAGGACAGGTGATGGTTAGAAGTATTGTCGGTCCCCCTGAGACCAAGACAGCCTCGTAAAGCCGTTATATAAATCCTGAGCTCGGACACACACCACACCCCTCCAACAGCTAGTGATGGGGCAGAAGTTACAGAAGTCAAAAGAGGGCAGGCTCACTCATAATTTAGTGTTGGAACAAGAGGGAAGAAGTTAGCTTAAGTATGTGAGATTACTGTGCATAACAAATTCTTGGTTCAATGTTGCAAAAGCTGTTCATGAAGAGGGGTGGACAGAACAAGAGATTAGCCAAGATGGTTGTATTGTATATGTGTATAAAAAAAAAATGAAAAAGCAGAAAAAGGGTTAAAATTTGCACTAGCCAGTCAGCCACCACCCTATAATGGCGGTGCTGGGTCTTCAGGAAGTAGACACCGCCCTTCGTCTACTGCCCTTTTGCTACAGTTGGCACCTCCCCCACCACCTCCCCATGAGGTGCCTCCCTTAGTGACACCTCCCATTGTGACACCGCCCATGGTGACACCTCTCCCAGTGACACCTCCGGTGGTACCCCGCCCTATGGCACCTCCCCCTGTGGTGCCTCCCCCTATGGTACCTCGTCCTCCAACCCCTGAACTGCCCACTCCTGAACCTACCCACATACCCCCGGTGATAGACCTATCTTCCGGAGCATATTACCAAGCCCAACCCACTACACTGATGGCACTCTTCTACACAGAAGATGAGATCAAAATAAAATTAAAAGACACTGATCGTAACCTCCAGACAGGCCATGGGGTTGACAGTGGGAATGTGGCACAATCTGTTGCAGACAGCCCCGACCAAAGTAACGCCCCCTTGACATCCAGAGGTGTATCCAACATACAGACTGAGACTATGGCCCTGCAAACCAGACCCACCGCTAACAAGCGCTATAGGCCCGGCCCTGCCCAGGACCACTTAGATATAGTCCGCTAGCGTTTCCTGCAAGCCTGTGTCTCTTTCTAGCCCGATGGTGGTGTTCTAGTCTCTTCACCATTAACCATCAATGACGCTTCAGCGCTATGCTCCATCCACCTTCTGTTATCCTTGGATGCACAAGAAGAAGCTGGTATTCCGAAGGAAGTCCCTTCATGCTTGTGGCCCACAGGGCCTGAAGATATAAGACACTTGAAGGTGCCACCAGCTCTGATACCATACCCTGCACATCCCCATGTAACATGCTACTGTTTCCAGTAAAGAAACAAACCCGCTACCAATTCCTATTTTCTTTCACCCACGAAAAGCGGGGCCATACCTGAACTGTTTGCTACAAAGGGCCCAGAACTCTCCATCCCAATTTGCCAAGACAAAGACATTCATTCTAGACATATGGATCAAGCTTCACCCAGAGATTGTGCTGCTCCAGTATGTGAATGATCTTCTACTCTGTGCAAATCAAATACTCAAGAAGATGCCCCGGTCCTCTCTGAGAGCCTCCTGTACTACCTAGCCGAAAAAGGCTGCAAGGCCAAAAGCCCCTGCATGCCTTTCTAGTATTGATCTCCTACTGTCGCTCCTGGACCCCAGCAGTCTCCGCCGCCGTGATACAACCCCTCTATGATGCTCTGAAGTCTGACCCCTTCTTGTTGCCCCCTGAAGACTAGACCAATTTTGAAATTCTGAAGGAGATCCACAGCTTCTGCTCTCTGCCTCCCAAACTGAGAAAATACTTTAGAACTGTTTGTCCCTGAGAGACAAGGACATGCCATGGAAGTTTTGGCCCAGGCCCACGGCCACAGACTCGGACCCATCGCCAGTGGCCAAGGGGGGACCCTCTTGCCTCTAAGCCGTTTTGCAGCCCAAGCTCTTCTGGACAAGAACGTTGTGCTCCTTGCCCCTCATGACATAACTGTCACACTGAACCAGGTGCAGCCAAAACACCTGTCCTTAGCAAGACATTTAAGACTTCAATGTGCCTTACTCCTCCTGGACAATATTACCTTTCTCAGGTGCAAAATCCTCAATCCATCCACTCTGTTCCCACTTCTCGAGGGGGGAAATTATCCTCATGACATCCCCCGTGACTGCTTTGAAGTGATGAAGATGGAAACTACACATCTGCCCACAGTCAGCAAGGTGCTTTTGAACAATCCTGATTTAACTGTCTAACTGTGAAGACCACACTGTCTATGTTGATGGATTGAAGACCACACTGGATATGCCGTTACTACTGAGAATACGGTCCTCCACGCCTCGGCATTGCCCCCTCTTTAAGTCTGCGCAGGAAGCGGAACTTCGAGCCTTGACTATGGCATGTAAGTTGGCAGATATCACTAAAGCAGTGGTTCTCAACTACAGTCCTCAGGGCCCACCAACAGGCCAGGTTTGCAAGATAACTGAAATGCATCACAGGTGATATAATTTGCTGCTCAGGGATTGCAGTATTCTAGTCTGCATCTCCCCCAAGGTAATACTTAAAATCTGGCCTGTTAGTGGGTCCTGAGGACAGGAGTTGAGAACCACTGCACTAAAGTGAAGGCGCACTGCAAGATGAATTCCCAAGAAGCAGGAGGCAATCACCTGGCAGATACTGCTGCTGGAACGTGAGAAGTGGTCATTAGAGTGAATACACCCATTCTGATGAACCAGCGGATTCCTCTGAGGAAATAGTACAAACCACCATGAAGCCCTACAAAGCCCTACAAAGCCCTACAAAACCCTCCTGTGAACAGGTAGACCTATCTCAATGAGGAACAAGGAAAAGAAAGACGAGTGGATCAGGAAGGGAGCCACAGAAGGAATCATGGAATTAAACAAAAGGCCGTGTCTGTCTTGATCCATGTACCCAGCAGGCAGTGGTACAGTGGGCCCACGGTGCCTCCCACCTGTCAAAGACTTTAATGAACTCTCTGATCGACAAATACTACTCGGCTTAGCAACAACTTCTGCAAGTCATGCACCATCTGTGCCAAATGCAAGCCAGGAAGAACGAAAATGGACCTTTGAAGCATCTGGCAAAGTCCCAATATCCCTTCCCCCATCCAGAGAATACAGATTGACCACTTCCAGATGCCAAAGAGTGGCCTGAAGCCTACCCCGTCACCAAAATGACAGCAAAGACCACAGCTAAGAGACTTCTGACAGAGATAGTGTCCCAGAGGTTATAGAGACTGACCGGGGCCGGCTTTCACGGCCTCGGTGACAAAAGAAACATGGACAGCTTTAGGGGGGTCACACTAGCTTTCCACACCCTGTACCCCATCCTCAGAGCAGTGGAAAGGTAGAAAGATTAAATGGCACAATAAAGTCTAGTTATGTAGTCTATAATGCTGAAAATGTCTCAAGAGAAAGGAATGAGTTAAAAGTAAGCATATACATGCATTACATTTTAGACATATAGTTTAAACTAGCAACATTCTGTCACATTCTGTCACAGGATGTTGGTGGTCAGCCTGTCTGGAGACATAGTCTCACATTTAGTTATTAATGGAACTCGTCTAGCCTGCGGTTATGTTATGTGTGAAAAGTACAGCAGAAGGACACTCACTTTGTTTCTCAAGAATTTGATGCACATCTATAAATCCCATACTGATTAACTGATATGTTATGTGATTACTGCTTAATCAAGAGAATTAACCAATGTCCATTCTCCAGTGTTTTCCTCCATTCCAGATCCTGAATGAGATACAGGAACACACAAGCTGGTCCCTGGTGATTGGGTCCTGATAAAGAAGTTTGTGAGAAAACATTTGCTTGAACCAAGATATGATGGTCCTTTCCAGGTTCTCCTAACAACCGCTACATCAGTAAAGGTAGCCGGAAAGAACTCCTGGTTACACACCTCCCACTGCAAGAAGGTCTCTGTACCCGAGGAGACCGAGGGGACCAAACCATGATTTTTTCATTGTCATTGTTTTCATTGTCATTGTTTTTCAATTGTCATTGTCATTGTTCAAGCGCAGAAAGTAGCAATTAGACAGACAAATGGTATAACACACATTATATCTCCTCCAACACACATGCAGCTATCTTCAGATTTTAGTACCTCATGGACTCAATATACACAGCAATGTATTTCAGATCCTGGTTACTTAATTTCAGGAACTCTTCAAATATTTTTCCCAAATTTCACCCTTATGTTACCAAAATCCCTTTAGCAACTTTTAATTTAAACCCAAACTTTTAGGGAAAACATAACATGGGCCTGAATACAAAATGAGACAACCCGTTGTGTACATTCTAAACACACATTTAAAATACTATACCATGCTGTGCTATAGTCTCCTGCCCTCCAACAACTGTGACTACTGGGGATCCGTGGGGTGGAATACAGGGGATGACTGGAGGTACAGGCCACAGAGTGCTCTGGCCCGACTTAACCTATTAAAGACAGGTACATGTTCAAATGGTGGAAGAACAGGACATAACATGAAATTCACACCGACCGTAGAAAACCCCAGCCCTACAGATGCTGGTACATATGTCCCGGGGACATGGGTGGCAGGACCCACTGGGAGATTCCAACTTAAAGACATGTATAATTCACCGGACCGGCAGGCCCCTCAACCCATAGCTAACTCCCTGAGACCCCATATACGGAAATAAGGGGACATGAAAATTAGAACTAGACTGACAGGTCAGTGGACGGGGGAGTGTACACTGGCTAAGGCCATAATGCCTCTGCACATACATCTTCTCTGGAAACAACTTAGAGCCAGAAGTATCTAACACATCCAGACCCAACAGGAAACGCAGGAGTGCCCCAGCAGGAAGCTTTTGACCCCCATGTATATATAGATGCCATAGGAGTCCCAAGGGGGGTCCCAGATTAGTTTAAAGCAAGAGATCAGGTTGCTGCAGGATTTGAGTCTCTAATCCTCATTATCACAGTAAGCAAAAATGTAGATTGGATAAATTATATCTACTATGACCAATAGAGGTTTGTTAACTACACCAGAGATGCCCTTCAAGGTTTAGCTGAGCAACTATAGAGGCCAATTCACAAAGGACCTCCCAAAACCGTATGGCCTTAGACATGGTTTTAGCTGAGAAGGGGGGTGTGTGTGCAGAATGATACCCAAAACTAGTACATGTTGTACCTATATCCCAGATAGCACTGGCCCGAATGGTAAGGTGACTCTGGCCATCAGGAAACTTGAGGACGTGTCCCAGGAATTAAAGAAAAACTCAGGACTCTCCAACCCCTGGGACCAGTACTTCACTTGGATGAAGGGGTGGCAGGGAATATTGGTACAAATAGGGATAGCCATCCTAGCCACTTTAATAATTTTGACTGTAATAATCTGTTGTGTTCTCCCCTGCCTCAGAAAGTGTGTAGAAAAAGCTGTCGACCAATCCACTCCCACATTTGTGAACCAGGAAATACCAGACAATGATTACGAAGGGCCTTGCACTCCGTTACAGTCCCTCCTTCAAGATCCTATAGGGATATAGGGATAGGATAGGGAACGCCTGAACGCCCTTCTCCGCTGTGTCGAGGGGGGTAGTAAACTAGTTGCTGCCCTTCTCTATGCACAGCCAAAAAAGGTCCAGAGGAGAATGGGCCAGGTGGGCAGGACTTTAAGTGCAAGGGACAGAAGAAAATAGCAATTTTAGGGGGGACTGTAATGGATGTTTCTAAGGTGTTGTAGCAAAATGCCTATTTTTAAAGTGTAATATATATGTTATCACTGTTTGCTTGAATTGCTTAGCTTATTGAGCCTTAACCTTAGATCATAAGATAGATGCTGGCTGGTCACCTACCCCTCTCTTATTGTGAAACTGGACTGCAAAGAGTTAACAAGACTGTGCCTCCTATGAGATGACGACTGTCAAGAAGACATAACATCAAAGGAAGAAGATTACCATTACCATATATATACCATATATAGTTATACAACTTGCTGCCCCCAATTCCTATCCCTATGTACGGGCAAAAAGTCACCAGAAAGCCTATGTGTGTCGCCCCGTTGTCATAATTGTCATATTTGTCATAGCATTATATTTTACATACGACTGCCTTTTGATGACACAAACCCGCTAGACTGCTTATAAAATTAAGAAAGAGGAACAATAAATCAGAAGGGAGAATTCTGAGACTTTGTGTGTGTCAGTTTATCCACTCCAAGCGTGCACGCTTTAACCACTTAACGACCGCTCACTGTATATATACGTCGGCACAATGGCACCGACAGGCACAATCACGTAGAGTGTACGTGATTGCCTTTGTACAGTTGGGGGGTCCAATCGGACCCCCCTTCTGTACAGTGAGCGGTCGGAATTCGTTGGGGAGCGATCCGACATGAGGGGACGGCCGTTCGATTCCGGCCACCCCCCCGCGATCGCTCCCGGTGAATGGAAATGCCCCCTCTGTCTGTCGAATGTACACACAGGCAGAGGAAGCAGGAGGAAGTGATGTCATCTCTTGTGCGGCGCTCATATATACCGAGCGCTGTACAAGAGAAGACATCAAGGTTAGTGCACAAACACTACACTAACACCAGCACACATAGGCACATAAATCACCCCCCCAGGCCCCCCCAGATCACCCCCTAGCCCCCAGTCACAGTGTCACTGATTGCAGTGACCATTTATTTACTGATCACTGCAATCAGTGACATTTGTGACTGTAAAAGTGTCACTACATTTAGTTTTAGGTCCAGTGTAGCCCCCAACCCCCCTAATAAAGGTTTAACCCCTTGATCACCCCCCAGATAACCCTTTCACCCCCTAGCACCGCCATCGCTAAGCAATCATTTTTCTGATCGCTGTCTTAGCGTCGGTGATGCCGATCGGTAGCCAGTAATTTTTTTTAGGTTCGCCGCAGGTTTTTATGGCGTCCGGTACCCCCATAAATTATCTAATAAAGGTTTAACCCCCTTGATCGCCCCCCAGGTAACCCTTTCACCCCCTATCACCACTGTCGCTAAGCGATAATTTTTCTGATCGATGTCTTAGCGTCGGTGATGCAGATCGGTAGCCAGTATATTTTTTTTAGGTTCGCCGCAGGTTTTTATAGCGTCAGGTACCCCCATAAATGATCTAATAAAGGTTTAACCCCCTTGATCGCCCCCCAGGTAACCCTTTTACCCCCTATCACCACTGTTGCTAAGCGATCAATTTCTGATCGATGTCTTAGCGTCGGTGATGCAGATCGGTAGCCAGTATTTTTTTTTAGGTTCGCCGCAGGTTTTTATAGCGTCAGGTACCCCCATAAATTATCTAATAAAGGTTTAACCCCCTTGATCGCCCCCCAGGTAACCCTTTCACCCCCTATCACCACTGTCGCTAAGCGATCATTTTTCTGATCGCTGTCTTAGCGTCGGTGATGCAGATCGGTAGCCAGTAAAATTTTTTAGGTTTGCCGCAGGTTTTTATAGCGTCAGGTACCCCCATAAATTATCTAATAAAGGTTTAACCCCCTTGATCGCCCCCCAGGTAACCCTTTCACCCCCTATCACCACTGTCGCTAAGCGATAATTTTTCTGATCGATGTCTTAGCGTCGGTGATGCAGATCGGTAGCCAGTATTTTTTTTTTAGGGTCGCCGCAGGTTTTTATAGTGTCAGGTACCCCCATAAATTATCTAATAAAAGCTTAACCCCCTTGATCGCCCCCAGGTAACCCTTTCACCCCCTATCACCACTGTCGCTAAGCGATCATTTTTCTGATCGCTGTCTTAGCGTCGGTGATGCAGATCGTAGCCAGTAATTTTTTTTAGGTTCGCCACAGGTTTTTATAGCGTCAGGTACCCCCATAAATTATCTAATAAAGGTTTAACCCTCTTGATCGCCCCCCAGGTAACCCTTTCACCCCCTATCACCACTGTCGCTAAGCGATCATTTTTCTGATTGCTGTCTTAGCGTCGGTGATGCAGATCGGTAGCCAGTAATTTTTTTTAGGTTTGCCGCAGGTTTTTATAGCGTCAGGTACCCCCATAAATTATCTAATAAAGGTTTAACCCCCTTGATCGCCCCTCAGGTAACCCTTTCACCCCCTATCACCACTGTCGCTAAGCGATCATTTTTCTGATCGCTGTCTTAGCGTCGGTGATGCAGTTCGGTAGCCAGTAATTTTTTTTAGGTTCGCCGCAGGTTTTTATAGCGTCAGGTACCCCCATATATTATCTAATAAAGGTTTTAACCCCCTAATTGCCCCTAGTTAACCCTTTCACCAGTGATCATCATATAAGTGTTACGGGTGACGCTGGTTAGTTAGTTTGCTTTTTATAGTGTCAGGGCACCCGCCGTATATAACCCAATAAAGGTTTAACCCCCTGATCGCCCGGCGGGTGATATCAATTAGGTTTTAGTGTCAGAGAGGGTCTGCGTCACACCCCAGGCAGCGTCAGGTTAGTGCCAGTAACGCTAACACCCACGCGTGAAGCATACACCTCCCTTAGTGGTATAGTATCTGAACAGATCAATATCTGATCTGATCAGATCTATACTAGCGTCCCCAGCAGTTTAGGGTTCCCAAAAACGCAGTGTTAGCGGGATCAGCCCAGATACCTGCTAGCACCTGCGTATTGCCCCTCCGTCCAGCCCAGGCCACCCAAGTGCAGTATCGATCGATCACTGTCACTTACAAAACACAACACACATAACTGCAGCGTTCGCAGAGACAGGCCCGATCCCTGCGACTCCAGTCCTGTAGGAGGTGATTTCACCACCACAGTTAAAAAAAAAAAGCAAATATGCCGAAGCATTGGGGCAGCAGGGGCGGAGGAGTGATTTTGCTCCTAATGCCGCGTACATACGGTCGAATTTCCGATGGAGGCTTGCCCGTGGAAAAGTCCGACCATGTGTGTGCGGCATAACTTTTTTGCGGGAGGATGCCCCCATGCTTCGGCATATATAAATGGTGCATGTATGCCCATCATTAGAAGTGGGTGGATGAAGGGCGGTATTCTAATGGTGGGCATACCCACCGATCAATCTCTTTTTTCGTTCAGCCACCTGGCTGCATGAAAAAAAAAGATTACAATACATGTCCAACAAGGACCAGCAACGTACTGGTATGTTGCTGGACTTTGAATGGTTATACCAGATTGATGCCTGCGGGTTTAGGTATCATCTTGGTATCATTCTTTTCAGCCAGCGGCCGGCTTTCATGTAAAAGCAATCCTAGTGGCTAATTAGCCTCTGGACTGCTTTTACAAGCAGTGGGAGGGAATGTCCCCCCCCCGGATATAAAAAGCGCCATTGGGAAATTGGGAAAGCATTTTATCACACCGATCTTGGTGTGGTCAGATGCTTTGAGGGCAGAGGAAAGATCTAGGGTCTAGACCCCAGTTTTTTCAAAAAAAGAGTATCTGTCACTACCTATTGCTATCAGGGGATATTTACATTCCCTGAGATAACAATAAAAATGAAAAAAAAAAAAATATGGAAGGAACAATTTAAAAAAAAAAAAAAAAAAAAGCAAAATTAATAATAAAAAAAAAAAAAAAAAAAAAAGCACCCCTGTCCTGCCCTGCTCTTGCCCAATGGCGAACACAAGCGTCGGTCTGGCGTCATATGTAAACAGCAATTGCACCATGCATGTGAGGTATCACCGCGAAGGTCAGATCGAGGGCAGTAATTTTAGCAGTAGACCTCCTCTGTAAATCTAACGGGGTAACCTGTAAAGGCTTTTAAAGGCTTTTAAAAATGTATGTAGTTTGTCGCCAATGCGCGTTTGTGCGAAATTTTAAAGCATGTTGTGTTTGGTATCTATGTACTCGGCCTAAGATCATCTTTTTTATTTCATCAAACATTTGGGCAATATAGTGTGTTTTAGTGCATTAAAATTTAAAAAAGTGTATTTTTTCCCCAAAAAATGCGTTTGAAAAATCGCTACGCAAATACTGTGTAGAAAAAAAAAATGCAACACCCACCATTTTATTCTGTAGGGCCTTTGCTTAAAAAATATATATAATGTTTGGGGGTTCAACATAATTTTCTTGCAAAAAAAAATATGTTTTCATGTAAACAAAAAGTGTCAAAAAGGGCTTTGTCTTCAAGTGGTAAGAGCCCATTCACACAGGGGCAACACGACTTCCAGCACGATTTTATGAGGCAACTCCGACACGACTTGAGAATGAATCACAGCGCGACCTGGAGCTACTTACAAGGCAACTCCAAGTTGCCTCCAGGACAGGAGACATTCCAGTGGCCAATCAAACAAGAATCAGCTCTGTGGGAGGGAGGGGGGAGGGAGAGGTTTGCAGGAGATATGTATGTTTTCTTCCTGGAGAGTTGCTCCTATTAAGACAGTGAGAGGCGACTCCCATTGAAATGAATGGTTACAGGTCGCCTAGGAGTCGGATTGAAGTAGTACAGGGACCTTTTTTGAAGTCGGAGCGACTGCAGTAGTGTGCATAAGGACGGCTCCATTAACTTACATTGATTTCTTCAGCCAGCGCGACCTGAGGCGACTAGGGGCGACCTGGGGTGATTTGGAGTCGGATCCAAAGACGCCCCTGTGTGAATGGGCTCTTAGAAGAGTGGATGTAAGCTTCCTAATGTTGTGTATGAAATACCAGAACAGTTCAAAACCCCCCCAAATGACCCCATTTTGGAAAGTAGACACCCCAAGCTATATACTGAGAGGCATGTCGAGTCCATGGAATATTTTATATGTTGTGGAAAAAAGACAATTTTTTATTTTTTTATTTTATTTTTGCACAAAGTTGTCACTAAATGATATATTGCTCAAACATGCCATGGGCATATGTGGAATTACACCCCAAAATACATTCTGTTGCTTTTCCTGAGTACGGGGCTACCACATGTGTGAGACTTTTTGGGAGCCTAGCCGCGTACGGGACCCCAAAAACCAATCTCCGCCTTCAGGCTTTCTAAGGGTGTAAATTTTTGATTTCACTTCTCACTGCCTATCACAGTTTCGGAGGCCATGGAATGCCCAGATGGCACAAAACCCCCCCAAATGACCCCATTTTGGAAAGTAGACACCGCAAGCTATTTGCTGAGAGGTATTGTGAGTATTTTGCAGATCTCGCTTTTTGTCACAAAGTTTTGAAAATTGAAAAAAAAAAGAAAATTTTTTTTTTTCTTTCTTCATTTTCAAAAACAAATGAGAGCTGTAAAATACTCACCATGCCTCTCAGCAAACAGCTTGGGGTGTCTACTTTCCAAAATGGGGTCATTTGGGGGGGGTTTGTGCTATTTTGGCATTTTATGGCCTTCGAAACTGTGATAGGTAGTGAGGAGTCAACTCAAAAATTTGTGCCTAGAAATCCTGAAGGCGGTGATTGGTTTTCGGGGTCCCGTACGCGGCTAGGGTCCTAAAAAGTCCCACACATGTGGTATCCCCGTACTCAGGAGAAGCAGCAAAATTTATTTTGGGGTGCAATTCCACATATAACCATGGCATGTGTGAGCAATATATCATTTAGTGACAACTTTTTGTAATTTTTTTTGTCATTATTCAATCACTTGGGACAAAAAAAAAATATTCAATGGGCTCAACAGGCCTCTCAGCAATTTCCTTGGGGTGTCTACTTTCTAAAATGGGGTCATTTGGGGGGGTTTTGTGCTATTTTGGCATTTTATGGCCTTCAAAACTGTGATAGGTAGTGAGGAGTGAAATCAAAAATTTGCGCCCTTAGAAATCCTGAAGGCGGTGCTTGGTTTCCGGGGTCCCGTACGTGGCTAGGCTCCTAAAAAGTCCCACACATGTGGTATCCCCGTACTCAGGAGAAGCAGCAGAATGTATTTTGGGGTGCAATTCCACATATAACCATGGCATGTGTGAGCAATATATCATTTAGTGACAACTTTTTGTAATTTTTTTTTTTTTGTCATTATTCAATCACTTGGGACAAAAAAAAAATATTCAATGGGCTCAACATGCCTCTCAGAAATTTCCTTGGGGTGTCTACTTTCTAAAATGGGGTCATTTGGGGGGGTTTTGTACTGCCCTGCCATTTTAGCACCTCAAGAAATGAGATAGGCAGTCATAAATTTAAAGCTGTGTAAATTCCAGAAAATGTACCCTAGTTTGTAAACGCTATAACTTTTGCGCAAACCAATAAATATACACTTATTGACATTTTTTTACTAAAGACATGTGGCTGAATACATTTTGGCCTAAATGTATGACTAAAATTGAGTTTATTCGATTTCTCTTATAACAAAAAGTAGAAAATATCATTTTTTTCAAAATTTTCGGTCTTTTTCCGTTTATATCGCAAAAAATAAAAATCGCAGAGGCAATCAAATACCATTAAAAGAAAGCTCTATTTGTGGGAAGAAAAGGACGCAAATTCCGTTTGGGTACAACATTGCATGTCCGCACAATTTACAGTTAAAGCAGCGCAGTGCAAAATTCTGAATTCACCTCTGGTCCTTTAGCTACCAAATGGTCCGGGGCTTAAGTGGTTAATCTTTACATTCAATTTGAACCAGGGGCAAATATAATATTTCGGACGTTTCTGATCCAATCCAAAACATTTGAGGCATGTATTATATGCTTTCAGCGCTGTATAATTTTATACATGCTGTGTATTGGAGAAGTAGTCTATAATGGATTAAAGAAGGCAACATTACGATCTATTTGCACCCCGTTTCACATGGTCATTTGATCCCATCCTGTCATATGGTGAAGAAATAAGGAAAGATTGGGATACCCCCGGCTACTACGATTTCATAAATGTACCAGAACCATGATCATGCTAAACCCCAACTTCTTGCTGCTAAGTCTTGCTTTCTTGCAGTTGGTCCAGCAAAAATGTGTGAGAAGGGTACTGTATACACCCATCCTTCCAGGAGAAATAGTTGATGCATCAGCCCCGGAAGGTTTCACCCCCTTCCCGACCAGAGCATTTTTTGCAATATGGCACTGCGCTACTTTAACTGGTAATTGCGTTCATGCACGGTACCCAAACAAAATTTATGTTCTTTTTTTCCCAAAAATAGATCTTTCTTTTGGTGGTATTTGATCACCTCTGTGTTTTTTATTTTTGCGCTATAAACAAAAAATTTTTTTTTTTTTAAAAAAAAACAATATTTTTTACTTTCTGCTATAAAACATATCCAATAAAAAAATCTAATTTCTTTATCAATTTAAGCCAATATGTACTCTGCTACATGTTTTTGGTAAAAAAATAAAATCCCAGTAAGCCTATATTGATTGGTTTGCATTTTTATTTTTACTAGTAATGGTGGCGATCAGTGATTTTTAGCGGGACTGCGACATTGTGGCGGACAAATCTGACACTAAGTGACACTTTTTGGGGACCAGTGACACCAATACAGTACTAATGACACTAGCAGGAAAGGGGTTAACATCAGGGACGATCAAAGGGTTAAATGTGCTCCTAGGGAGTGCTTGCTAACTGTGCAGGGGATGCTTTGACTGGGGGAAGAGAGAGATCTGTGTTCCTGCTTAGCAGAAACACAAGATCTCCATAGCCACTAGTGCCAGTGAGGGTGTCACCATCACGCGGAGGATCCGGAGTTTGGTGTCAGGTTTCCTTGGGGTTCTTCGCCCTCTCAGCTCCTGGGAGGGATACTTGACGAGTGCCACTGGTACGGCGCCGCCAGCACACTTTGTGTTGCAATGTGTAATTGGAGGGTGATTTTTTCCTCCCCTCTTCTGTTTCAACCCCTTGTTTTTCTTATTCTCTCTAACCTACTTGAATTTTTTAAGATTCATTACACTGGCTCTCATATTGATATTCAATGTTCTCCTGATGAGGCGATACACTCGCCGAAACGCGTCGAGCCAAACTAGCCTTCCAGTATCTATAGGCTACCCTAGATGTACTACGTTACCATAACATGTTGTGATTTAGCCAATTTTAATATTTGTTGTTAACTCATGTCTTCATATGGAGCCTGCTGGCCAAGACTTTTGTATAACTTGTGTAACTTTATTAAACTTGCTTATTTCTAAACGCATCCATTGTTCCACTTATGTGCCTCATTCAAAGTCCCGAACTTCCTCCTTTAACAAGATCTCCATCTTCCCCTCTGACAGAACACCATTCTGTCTCTCTTGGGAGAGATCCCCGGTTGCTGGCGAACATTGTGTCTGCCCGTGCCCCAGACCTGGAAGAATCTGCAACGTACAGGTACGTTGTTTCACACAGATAGGGCGCCCTACCTCAGTGGGCGGTTCGGAACTGGTTGAAGCGTAACTCCACTTTTATTGAGAAAAAAACACTCCCCTCTGGGTGATCTATGTAACAGCCTTTGTTTGCAGATTCATACCTTTTGTTATTCTGAAGAAATCCCTCTGTGTTTCTCTGTGCCCATGTTGGAAAGTGACTCTAATGGGAGTGGTTTCAGAATTATCAATCAGCTGTGGCACCTGCAGAGCACTAATGAGGAAATCTGCTGGGCCTGCATCCCTTTAGATGTGTTGCTATTTGGAGTATCTCACCATAAATGACATTTTTGTTGCAGGGGATGCCTGAAATCTGACTTGTATCTTAGTTCAGACTTCTGGGAAAATCGGTGAGCCAATCACACAAGCAGGAAATTACATGTCTGGGGGGTTGTCAGTACACATTCTGTGTACAGAATAACTCCAGGTAGCCATATTGCATTGAATTTTTTGAAAATTACAGCAGCTCAAGATTGAAAAGGAAAGGGAATTTTTAATAACATCCAATTACAATATGAATTGTGTCACAATTGTATACGCTATATTATTTTTTCTTTATTTGATATTTTTTTCCCCACGAAAGTGGAGTTACCCTTTTGCTTTTATGCTTTAGGGAATACAGATTGTTAAAGAGAAATAAAGTTTGACCATCCATTTTTGTCTGCTATTGTTACCTGTTGTGGTCTGTTACACTTAAAGAGTAACTCTGGGTGATCTATGTACATTGCAAGGATTTTTAACAAACTTGGTTTCAGAGTCCCACATTTTGTTATTCTGAAGATATAGTTGTTTGTTTTTCTGTGTTCATGTTCAGAGTGAAGGAGAATGGGAGTGGTTTTATAATTATCAATCAGCTGCTGCACTAGTGGGGCTCTGATGAGGAAATTGGCAAGGCCTGCATCGCTTTACACAAGATTTTCCTTTAGGAGCATCTCACCAAAAATGAAATTTTTATTGCAGGGGTGCCAAAAATCTGACTTGTATCTTAGTCCAGACTTCTGGGAAAATCAGTCAACCCATCATTTAAGCAGGAAATTACATTTTCAGGGGGTGTTCTGTACACCGTGTACAGAAAGACTCCAGGTAGCCATATTGCATTGCATTTTACAGAAAATGACAGCGCTTCAGATTGAAAAGGAAATATCTGTTATAATTATGATGAAGAAATAATAAATTTTATAATCTCCTGGTGGAGATGTTAAATTCAGTTAGGCCTCAAGACAGATGAAATAAAGGTCTTTGTGACTTCATATGTTTTCCAAGTTTCAATGGATCAACCATTCTAAAATGATACAAGCCTTGTGTTGAAACAGAGTCGCCTGAACAGTGATGCCTTGTACACACGGCCGGGATTTCCGACAGGAAAAAGTCAGTCGGGAATCACGACAGGAAAAAAGAGAGCTGGTTCTCTTTTTTTTGCAGGTGGTTTTTGGCAGTTTTCCCGTTGTAAAAACTGCGAGGGAGCATACACACGGCCGGGATTCCCGGCCGAAAGCTTTCATCGCAGTTTTCCCATCAGAAAAACCCGGCCGTGTGTAAGAGGCATAAGGCCCCTTTTTATGAAACCAAATATATTTACTTGTCCTTGTTGGTTAGATTAAAGGATAGGCCCAACATAAAGGTTACACAGGTACGTAACTAGACTGTTATCACATAGAAATCACCCTTGTCTAACGAAACCCATTGTGTTAGGTTCTAGGAACTGTATATACTGCTAAACCATCTCTAAATATATATCAGTGATATTTTAAAATATATTTGATTATAAATTACTCAAATGATATATTATATTTCAGGTCACAGATACAATTATGATTTTAGTATCTACTGGCCCAATGATAATTCTGTCGTAAGGTAAAAATATAAGATTTTCATTTAGAACAAATTAGAATTAAGAATTATTTTAAGATGCCAATCAGTGTTATGAAAGACATATGAATCGTGACTATAACTGTATAATAAAATATACATATAGCATGTGTCTTTCTTAGATAAACAAATATTCATCGAATATACCAATGAAAATTATACTGAGAGTATTGTATATTATGCCGGTTGCCAGAATCCCAGAATAATATAAATAATATATATTCTTCAGCACCAATATACAAACTGATACACATTATAGTGTAACAGATAGTTCAGCACACATTTTTCTGCTCTAATGCCGCGTACACACGATCAGAATATCCGACAACAAATGTTCGCTGTGAGCTTTTGGTCGGATATTCCGACTGTGTGTAGGCTCCATCGGACATTTGCTGTCGGAATTTCCGACAATAAATGTTTGAGAGCAGGTTCTCAATTTTTCTGACAAGAAAAGTTCTTGTAGGAAATTCCGACCGTGTGTAGCCATTTCTGACACACAAGTGCTGCGCATGCTCGGAATCAATTTGAAGCATGCTCAGAATCATTGTACTTAATTTTTCTCGGCTTGTCGTAGTGTTGTACGTTTCTGCGTTCTTGACCATCGGAATTTCCGAGCAGCATTTGTGCGACCGTGGGTATCCAAAACAAGTTTAAGAGAAAATCAGTCGGAAAAAAAGCCCAACAATTTTGTTGTTGGAAATTCCGATCATGTGTATGCGGCATCAGACATGCCTAGTGGTTGCAGATGATATTACCTGAAATTCACCAAAGTAAATCATTAGATTTTTCTTAACCAATGGAAAAGAAGCCATACCTTTTGGGTTGAGCCTATTATAATTTTTATGATCTTATTGTCTGAGATGGTATTTAGAAGCAAGAGAGATGCCATGAAGGGACACTCAAGAACACTCAAAACACCTGATTACCATCAATCATACACGCAGACACATACACCATTCATCAACTCACACCTTTACATTCATGTCGATTCCTGAACACCTTATGCTTTGGAACTCGGAGGTCGCAAGAAGTGATTCCTCTTTAAGAGTATCCACCTTGAAAGCCACGGCAGCCATTCTAAAAACTCTGGTAAACAGCAATTCAGACCAGTAGCCGTTTTGGAACGGGTTATTATGTTGTGTTGATTTGTATCTTATATTAATTGGTGTTCTCTTAAGTATTGATTCATTGAGTATTATACAATTGATAATTATTCTCCCGAATCAATAACCGCCTTGTAGACTTTTCTCTAAAGATTCAATTTTCAATATATTTTTCATTTTGCATAGTCTCTATTATATGACATAACAAACGTCTAATTTTATTTCACGTTGTTAACCACTTACTTACCTGCAGTATAGTAACGGTTGAATTTGTGAAATACAGGCGTTCTGTCTAATTGTCATTTTACAAGGTTATTGATTCTACAGGGAAATGTATCATTGCTGTGTCATGGCAAAGGTACTACACTCCTATTTAGCAGGTATTTCAATTGATATTCAAGATTTTATGTAACGCAATCGGTATTTAAATTTCTTGCAACATTTGTTTTTGTCAACCAATATATATATAACTATTTTGTATGATTACATGTCTGGTGAATAAATTTCATATTTTTAGACTGTGGTCATAATAGATTGAATCTGTATCTTAAAAATATCATCGTTAAAAATTACTTAAATCATTAATACTGTGCAGGAAAACTTTCCTTAATAAGCACAACAGATCATTTTTAATAACATTCAATTACTATATGATTTGAGTCACAATTGTATACACTATATTATTCTTTTTTTTATGTGCTAATTTTTTTCCCCATGAAAGTGGGGTTTAAAAATGGCTTTATTAGAAATTATACTTAGAACTCAAAAAAAGAACTAATGAAAATGGGTTTACTGAATTGCGAGGATGATTTTTATTAATAATTTAAGAGAAGGCTAAATATAAGTATAGACTCTGAATAATGATAACTGGGCAGAATAAGTTTTTAGAAAATGCTAAAGAGCTCTGTTAAGTGGAATAAAATAGGCTAATGGATAAGAGAAAACTAACATCCAGAAAAAGTCAATTCATTCTGAGAGTGATAACAAGAAAGCCTTTTTTATCTCCGTGTGAAAGAATAGAGACAAGAGAAATCTGATATTTACAGACCTAAATTGCTACTCTGGTAAGAAGTTTAATGGAATAGGGTGTATTGTACATTGTACAGCTCATCTGAGACAGCGAAAGAACCCCACTGTACTATACTACAATGTGCTAGTGATAGCAGGCTATGAAGGAGCTGCATGAATTAAAAACGACATGGTGTCAAGATAGAAAAAGAAAACACTGAGGAAATAGCAATGTGCATGGAGTAAGGTGTGCTGCATGTGCTGTGGGAATAGCAAATACTGCTGGAAGTAATGAAGCGATGCAAAAGTAAAAGAGCAAATCCAGATAGTCTGCAGGCAGTAGTGGTGCTAAAAAATCCTAAAACTCAGAGACAATACCAATCTGAAATAGAGAAACAGTATGTAATCCAATAAGAATGATGGGTGCGGGAAAAATACAGTGTTCCAATCTGTCTCTAAAACATAGTCTAAATAATTTCTGCACTCCACTTTTATATATATATATATATATATATATATATATATAGCAGGGCGACATTGGAACCCTCCATACATTCAACGAGATATTGAATTCTTTCCATTCTGATATAAAATACAATAATTGCATAAATTTTTTTTTTCTGGATACCATGATTTATAATGAGAATGGAAAGATTGAATCTAATCTTTATTTTAAACCAACTGATCTGAATCAGCTCTTACTCATTGACAGTTATCACCCTCCACATGTTTTCTGATTGATTGTTATAAGCCAACTTTGCAGAGTTAAACGAATCAAGAGAGACAATTGGTTGAATTGTGTCAAAAAAATTGAGAGTGTGGGTACTCAGAAAATATCATACTACAGGAGTTGAGAAAAATAATACAACAAGAGGATCAAGTAATTCCCTGCAGGAACAGGCAAAAAAATTGCTTACTGTTTGCTATGCAATACCATAGCTACTGTGAGGTTATCTTTAAAATTATTTAAAAAAAACCCTGGTCGTTTTTACAGCAGTCATATCCGGAAAACTGAATCTCTTCAACTGGTGCCCTTAAAAGCATATCGTAGGAATCACACTTTGCAGGACTTCGTACATTCAGATTTTAGGAAACCAAAGAATGAAATAAAGAGAACCTTCCTTGGCAGCAAATAAAAAAAGATGTTTTCCATGTCTCAGCTGCTCACAACGTAATTTCATGAAAAAAGGTGAGTTTTTTTTTATACATGCTAGTAATGGTCGGAAGTATAAAAAATGGGACTATCACACCTGTCAGTCATCTTATGTAATTTATTCATTAAATGAGAAGTCCAGCCTGACCTTTTTCGGCTGGGCTTCTTCTCTGGGTCACAGGAGTGCAATTCATTTTGCACTCCTGTGACCCGTTTTCAGCAGAGAGCGGTCTGAAGTCCGCTCTCCGCTGACGTCACTGCCATCAGTCGGGGCAGCACGCCATCACAACTTCCCAAGTCGGGATCCGCCAGCTGCCCTGATTGATGGCAGTCTCAGCGTCTCAGCGAGCCGCTGAGACAGCCTCTCCCCACCCCTCCACTGCTCAGTGCTCCAATGAGCGTGGAGAAGCAGAGAGGAAAGAGGCTGACTGACAGTCAGCCTCTTTCCTCTCGGATCTGTGAGAACCGAGCCAGCGGTGATGTTCGGTGGCTCGGTTCTCAGTGCACAGATGACGGGGGACAGATGGAGCATCGGTCTGATGCTCCATCCACTGAGGTAAGTATAAATATGGGAAAAACTCGAAACCCATACTTCTCCTTTAATTTACCTATGTAATCTACTATACGTAGGGGAAATAACACAAAAAAGTAAGGACTGTCTGTCTCAACATCATTGCAATATTCGGGGGAAACAGCCAGGTTTGCCTGTGTTTAAACACTTAATGGAATGTGATCATAAGTGATCATAAGGACAGGAATTTGGGATTTATAGTACTGGAAGAAATACCAAAGAATAGGAGGGGAGATGAAAGAATCCTTAACAGAGAGAAGTGTGGTGGATCAATCAACATACATTGTATCTGTATGGTCTGAATAATGATTATGACTTGTGTGTGTTCTTATGATGAATTTGCAGAATAGTGATATATTTATCCGTTTACACACGATCGTTTTTAATGCCCAATTTAAAAAGTGGAATTTTAACGACGTGAAAAACGATCGTGTGTACGCGGCATTAGTCTCTTTTTCTCAAGGTTTTTATTAAAGAACTCCAGACAGAGGGATGGAGGGTTGGGGGAGATTCAGGTACCTTACTTGTGCGGATCACGGGTACTTTCTTTAATCCAGAGGACAAAACAGCTTCCACACTGGATCTAGCAACCACCGGATAGGCCTCTCTCACTGACCTAGCAGCCAGTGTGAGCTCGTTCAAAAGTCTCTGCCACAGACTTGGGTAATCACACGCTTGATAAAGTTCTGAAAACATAACACACAGTACCAGGATCTTTCAGCCAGCCGGCAGCACTGTGAGGTAGATTTTTATCCGGATGCGTCCTCCAATTGAGTCCTCAATTGTTTGGTCCCTTTCAGCAGGCAAGGCGACACAGGACCAATCCTGGATCAGCAGGCCCCAGAAACTACCGAGCCTACTCTCAGTGACGGTGCCTGGATCTGCAGGCCCCGAGGCAGATAAAGAACTGCTAACACATCCCTGAGGCCAGGAGGGCCGTCGGGTCAGGATCGGAAGACCCTGGAAAAACAGTGTCTGCTCCTTAAGTACCCTCTCACAGAATGCACAGCGGGTGACCACTCCCACTGCACTGTTTCTGGGAAAGGAATACCCAATGCACCCAGCCTACTGCATTTCCAACCTTGACCTGTGGTGACAACGACACCTACAGTCAGGTGGAAAATGTGCAACTCAGCTGAACTGGAACAGAGACCAATAATTTGGTACAATTATTCTGAGCTACACTACAGCTCAGACAACTAAATTTACCACTAGCACTTACCAAATAGGAGCAGGGCACTACATATATATAGACAGGATTTTTCAATAGATTTTTTCAGCAGGAATATATACCTGTGTTTTGATGTGTATATAGATTTCTCTTTCATGTTTTATATAATTTCTATTACTATTTGAATGACTAGATTAGACCTAATAGTGTTATATCAATGATCTAATTTGTGAATGGAACACACCAGTGTAGCTATACTTTGTACGTACTGTATATATACAAATGTTTGAGATTGGTAGAAAGTCACACATAGCTTAATGAAGAGCATTGTAATGCTTAAAAATTTACAGTTGTTCGTTTGACGTATTTGGATTTTGTGTGAAGATGGACTTTTGAAGTAAAAATGCACGATACAAAGATCTCATCCATGATATATATATATATATATATATAAAATATATATATATATATACATATACATATTAGGGCTGTGGAAATTAACTATTAATTCCTCGATTAATCGATTAAGTTTTTTGATCGATCAAAATTCCGGGTCTTCAGGGAGTTCCGTCGGAGATCCGGTGATGCCACAGACACCAGCGGGGCTTGCCATCTCCATCTGAAGGGCTCCTTTGCTGTGCCTTCATATCTGCATGCTGGCGGGACCTTACTATCTGCCACACGCAAGGGCTGTTACACTTCCCTCTATCACTTCCCTCTATCAACCTGGGATTCTACAGCCATCCACTGGGAGTTGTGATAGTTCCCTTCACGGGACATCTACTTGCCGACGGACTGATGTTAACCACTCCTCATCTGGATTCAGCAGTGGTATCGTTGTACACATTTTTATACCAGTATCATACTTAGCTACATGTTTTTATGACTGCTTTTGCTACCGTTTGGTATTCCTCGCACCATTTTTACAGTTTATGTAGGTACATCGATTTTATCTCCAGTGCAATATTTATTTTGTTACCTACTTGAAGACTATAAAAGTTTTAATGCTATTCCCATCGAGCACTGCCTTTGTGTGTTTTTTGTATCCTGCTAATCATTTTTCCATTGGTTGGTAGCTGCACTGGGAATCAGCCTGCAAGGAGATCAGCTAAAAGTAGTTGGATCTGTATATGCGTTTTAATTAATCGAAATTAGTCAATTAATCGATTAAAAAAATAATGGATTAATCGAACACGAAAATTTTAATCAGTAACAGCCCTAATACATATATATATGCATTTCTGTCTATCTGGCATTGAGATTTACAAAGCAAATCAATGTTCAAATTTTGCTGTGGGTTTTAAGGGGTTGATTTTCTAAAGGAAAATAGACTGTTCACTTAGTGAATGAGGTGAAGCTCTGCTGACTTCTATTATCCAATCATGTGCAAGCAAACATGCTGTTTTTACAATATTCCTTGCACATGATTTCACTGCATTCAGTAACCTCGGAGGGGGGGGGGGGGGTTCTTGTATAGTGCAACTTCCCTTGCAAAGTGAACAGCCTTTTTGCTTTTAATAAATTAACCTCTAATAATAAGAAAAGTTGGATCTGTTTGATTAGCTGTAAAAAGATTGTGGAACTTGTCATATACAAACAATTGTTGTTTCTGGGGTTTTGGCACCCTTACTAAAACCAATTATTCAGGTGTCAATGGGGAAAATGTCCCTTACTTTGGTGGTTAGTAGGAAGAATGCAACCATTAAATTGGTGATCAGACAACCAACTTTTCAAACAGCTAAAAATAACATTGAGTTGTGCTGCTGGTTTTGACAAGTATTGTTGGAACTGGAACTATGCAGGCACCATCTGATAGGAGGTCAATCGGCCATAGCTCAGGGAACCCCTATCAACCTTTGACAGAACCCTAGGTTCCACGGAACCCTATTTGAGAATAGCTGGTCTAAAGTGTAGTAAAATAAACAATTTTGCCTAAATAATACTAAAACAAATGTTTGGCAATTGTACTGCTTATTTAGAGATAATTACAAATGTTACAGTTTATTTACAACCATATTTTTATGGCAACATTGGATCTTAGATTAGCTTATTCGTGCCCTGTTCTTTCACATAAAAAATATTGTATCCCATAATAGTAAGGACTTATTTGACCTTTTTTTCTGCCTTTCTAATATTTTGCATTGCTGCATCCCCTTGTTCCTGTATGCTTTTGTCAGTTGATTTGTAACCACATACACAGCAGAACCACATGGCTGCTAGACTCACCTTACGTTAACTGTAACTACCAATAATGTACAGCAACGTTCACAGTAGGCTCAGAAGGGAAGTGCCATGTGCATAAGGAGTTTGACAGCATTTAATTTCTGTAATATAAAATAAATCTGTAAATGTAGCTGCTGCTAAGCAGTAAAAGTCTCAAGCCTGTGAGTCTATGCCTTGCGCTGTTTATATTTTCCATCAATAGCACTGCCACATATGATAGTCGACAATGCTGTTAATAGAAAGATTCAACAGTGCCTCAGCTGACTTTAATGCACAGCTCCAGCATCAACATGTATTGTATCTGTAAAACTGAAACACCTGGACTGCCTAGTCCCAGTATTTAAATAATATTATCCCTGTTTTCCAAAGAATTAATACACAGGAGCAAGAGGTAGCAGTGGGGCAACAGTAATCAGGTAAACAATCACTTATACCTGCCATTGGGGCTCACCTCCTATCCACGTTACCCCACTTCGCCCTGTACCTATACCTATACTGCCTTTCAGTTACAAGTGGCATCCTGGCTGATGTTTCCAATAAAACCCAGACTGACCCCCTACAGCACGGCCCTGCTTCTGCTTGTGACTTTGTCTGTTGCAGCCTGAAGGTTCTACACATCCTAGCACACAGCTCCAATCCAGCTTAGCATCACTGACATTTCCACCTAAAAGTGAGTCCTTTTATTTCTTGTCTCCTTCATGCAGTATCTGTTTATTTTTTTAATCTAAAGGTGTTTCCTCAAGCAGCAGGTATTAACTTATAATTCTTTGTACCTTTTACTTATGGACTTGGTCCCAGTCTGTCAATCTTACCTAGACAGCTGGGTAAATTAAAGAAGTTGTAAAGTCAGAAGGTTTTTTATCTCTGTCCAGCGATATCCACGAGTGTCTCGGCCGTCCGAGACTCTCCCTCCTGATTGGTTGAGACACAGCAGTGGTCCCATTGGCTCCTGCTGCTGTCAATCAAAGTCAGTTAGCCAATCAGGAAAGAGAGGGGCGGGGTTGAGCTGCAGCTCCATATCTGAATGGACACAGGGAGCTGTGACTCCCATAGCAAGCTGCTTGCTGTGGGGGCACTTAATAGGAGGGAGAGGCCAGGCACACAGAAGTGAAACCCAAGAAGAGGAGGATCCGGGGAGCTCTGTGCAAATCCACTGCAACAGAGCAGGTAAGTATAACATGTTTGTTATTTTTATGAAAAAAAAACAAGACTTTACAATCACTTTAACCCTATTAGCTTCTCCACATTTTTTCTTCCACCTATGTCTTTTTAATGTTGAGGAACTCCTTGGATCAAGTGCCAATATTTCCTATACTTATATCCCTAGTGCTGTCCACTGCCCATGACATAAAATGTGTGTAAATGCATTTAGTAATACAAATAAGTCCCATTTATAAAACAGCATAAATGATTTTTTAACATTAAAAAGGATTTTTTGTATCATAAATAACAGCGCAAATATAATACTGCTTCTCTTTAGCAGAGTTCTAAGCCCAACAGAGTTCACCAGCCAGAAAAGGGGTACAAACCACATATAGACGAAAAATCTCCTGCGCTCTCGGTGTATCGTCAAAACACGGGTAGTGTAATTCCGTCTAAAGGCAAAGTCTAAAGTCTTGCAGCCCTCCTCAGAACAATGGGTGTTCATATGGCTAGAAAAAACAAAGGAGAAAGGAGGGCGCACCAACCTAGTGCATTACCACTTAAACGTTTTATTTAAATTATAAAAAAGCAGTAATCCTACTCACAAACAAAGCTAAAATGAAAGCTTATCGGACAAATCAGCTGGAATTTCTTGGCACCTGCCGACTGGACTCAATGACAGAGAGGGTCGGACAATACCTCAAACATCTGATCATGGACCATCTAGGCTCTGAGGAAAGGGGTGCACCCCAGAAACGCGTCAGCTATCCAGATGTTTGAGGTATTGTCCGACCCTCTCTGTCATTGAGTCTAGTCGGCAGGTGCCAAGAAATTCCAGCTGATTTGTCCGATAAGCTTTCATTTTAGCTTTGTTTGTGAGTAGGATTACTGCTTTTTTATAATTTAAATAAAACGTTTAAGTGGTAATGCACTAGGTTGGTGCGCCCTCCTTTCTCCTTTGTTTTTACAAACCACATATGGCACTCTATTTTTCAAAGCTAAACACAGCTTTTAATGTTGGCCCAACATAGACTGGCTGGGTCACCCACCCACAGAGCATCCACTTCAGTCACTGCCGCAGCAGCACTGGTTCAACATACTGTAGATGCATTAACCAGCTCTAGACTCTCTTCAATGCAGAGCAGACCTACTTGTTCTGGTTACCTGTTCTCCTAGAAACTAATTTCCTTACCAGCACTGACTCTCCCATTGTCTTTTACTACACTTGCACTTGTATATGCACTTGTATATGCACTTGTATATATGTATACACACACATTATTCATTAACAATGCATATCACCCGCCTATTATGCAAAGTTACAGTGCTAAGTAAGTAGCACAGTCAACTGGAAGATTGATGCAGGACTGTCAAAAGTCAACCTTGACTGCATTTTTCAGTTGTAAAACTATGGCAGCTGTCAGGTGGTAGATCAATTTGTTGTTCAACCGTGATTTTCCTCCATTTCTTTGAGCAGGCACATTTTTGCTAGTATTTATCTTTTCCACATATAATGTGCTTTGATGTGTAGTACATAGTGTATTGCATTCATTGTTTTTGTATGTGTTATATTTGTAATTCACTTTACTGTATTGTATATCTGTATACGTTTAGTCTTGTATGAATACATGCATATAAAATGAACACATTAGCAAAAGAGTGAAAAAGAGCAAAAGAGTGAAAAAGACATGAAGACTACAGACTTTCAAGGAGTATGTAATTAAATATGTGGGATCTGAGATATGAACTGACTGTCATATTTGGAGCCAGGAAGGAAATATTTTCCCATATGAATCAAAAGTAGTCAGAAATGTCTCTGGGGTTTTTCTTTATCTGGATTTACATAGAAGAGATTACTAAAACAGACCTTGTGGAAACTTACATATGGGTGAAATCTAAATTACTGCATCTGTAGCAGACATAATTGGTTATAAATGTCTTTGGGGCTCTTCTTAATCTTTCTCTGGATCTATAGAGCAGTGATTACTAAAAAAGACTTTGTGGAACCTAACATATGAGTACATTCTAAATTACTGCATCATATCTAGGAGATTGCCCAGTAGCTAAACTGGGAGACATTGTGACTTATTCATTATGCTTTATAAATGATTGAAACTGCTGTTTTGCTTGCTAAAAAGGATATTGGAATGTTCTTTAAAATTTGTCCTATTTCTATATTTCCTTGGTTTGAGCAGCAACATTGGAACATATACACTTGCATTTTGCATCATAGTTTTTTTCATAACCATTCTAACTAAATGTTTAGATAGCCCTAGCTAGAAGCCCCTATAAGCCCCACAGCAGCGTGCTTCCTTCTTGGCTGAAGCTCATTGCTTCCTTCCTGCTCAAAACTGAAAGAGCAAGGAGAGGAGAGCAAGAGGAGTCCAATTGGCCGTAGCCTTAACCTGCGACTAGAACCCACCCCTAGGAAGATAGTATTCTCATTGGTTGCCATAGGCAAAACTTGGCCCCGCCCACAGCTGTGATATTTGACAAAGTAATTAATATATTATTGGACATGTCTGTTTTGTCTTGCTAGAGCAGTGATTCTCAACCAGGGTTCCGTGGAACCCTAGGGTTCCTCCAGAATTTGCTAGGGGTTCCTTCAGCATTGGGCAATTTCTGCCTCTCAGATAATTTCCTACTGACACCATTGATCTTTTTAGCTATCTGTAAGGAGGTAATTCTTCCCAATGACCACAAGTGTAAGGATCTTCCTTCCCACTGACCATCACACTAAGGTTTCATGAATTGTAGATCTGTAATTTTTAGCAGGGGTTCCCCGAGACTGGAGAACTATTTCAAGGGTTCCTCTGTGTTAAATAGGTTGAGAAAGGCTGTGCTAGAGAATAGCCATTGTCATTCCCTGATGTTCTTAAAAGCCTCACTCTGGTATCCATATGCCAAACCTTCAAACTGATGATGCCACTTTCCTAACAGCTCACGTTGCACACCTTTGTAAGAATACTTGTCTATTCCTAATCCACTACCATCTGTTCCAGTGATGTACACTTTATCAGACAAATTCAGCCATATGTAGAATAAACAGCATTACAAACAAATTTTATGTGCAAAGGATCCATAATGCTACCTATAGGCTTCTTGACTATGCGTTGTGGACACTTCTCTGCAATGGCTGACACGGGAAAAGGCTCACCTCACAGGACTAGAGTGGCTTTTCTATGAGGTATTTATTCTTACACAGAATAGTTAGCATAGAAAAGGGGGTTATGAGCTTGTTATACAATTTATAATTACATGCCATATTAAATTTAAAAAATGGGACCCCCGGTTTGAACATGGTAGTGTTTTTTCGACTGACAACCTTGGATTTTTTATTTATTTTTGCCTTTTATGTATAGCTTTTTTTCATATCTTATATTTTATACCTGATTGATTATGTTTCTATTACATGGCATGTCAAGATACTCATTGTTTGGGCAACACTAGTTTAGTGTTACTTATACACAGCTATTTTTGCTATTTTCAATTCCCTTTGTCTCGCTCTGATTGATTATTTTTAATTTCTTTGTATTGTATATTGGATTCATGGATGTCTGTAAACAAAAAAGAAAAGGGGGTTATGGGTATGTTTAGTTTGATGGTTATTGTGATAAATACCAGTTTTAAAGCTCAGTTCACACTGGTGCGATGCAGGAACCACAGTGATTCCTGTTCCTGCATCGCATCTGACTCAGGCAGTTTACACTGCTCTCTGCGAATCGCTGCAGGTGTCAATATAAAGTTAATGACACCCCCAAATTGGTTTGCAGAACACAGTGGGAACTGTGAAATCGAATGGAATTGGATTGCATGGGTCTGAACACCCATGCGATCTGATTCCAGTGCAGACAAAAATAGGGTCCTGCACCATATTGGTCCGAATATAATGTGATTTCAGACATACAGACTGTATGGCTGAATTTGCACTGCACAGACATCGCGTGTGATGTGCACAGGAATGCAATGCGAATCACATGCAATGTCTGGGATCGCACCAGTGTGAACCCAGCCTAAGACTACACCAACCAAAACATTTTCTTTGTTGACAATGATGATACATCCTTCAGATATTTCCAAGATATTAGGATAAGGAAATTATTAGGGGTATGTGTCAAACTGTGATGTGATGCCTAAGTGACTTTTGCATATGCCTCAAGATGCCTCAAGACCTGGAAATTCAGTTGCTTTGCGCATTTCAAATCTAACACTGCTTGGCCTACTAATATGGCTAGATAACATTGGCGATCAAGTAAAAAAATCACATTTAACATGCGTTACCTGTCACTCTCTTCCTAGTGTGTACATTTTTACCTTTGTGCTTTTATGGTCTGTTTTTGAACATATACGATAACAATTTGCTTAAACTGGAGAGTGCAAAATCTTGTGCAGCTCTGCATAGAAACCAATCAGCTTCCAGGTAGTTTTGTCAAAGGTTAATTGAACAAGCTGAAGTTAGAAGCTGATTAGCTACCATGCACAGCTGCACCAAATTTTGTACTCTCTAGTTTTAGTAAATCAACCCAAAGTGTTGCTCTGAAGAATAAGGCCCCTTTCACATTGGGGCGGTGGGTGCGTTAGCGGTAAAGTGCCGCTATTTATATCGCCGCTTTACCATAGTTTTTGCGGCACTATTCGGCCGCAAGCGGGGCGGTTTTAACCCCCGCTAGTGGCCGAGAAGGGGTTAAAAAACACTGCAAAGCGCCTCTGCAGAGGCGCTCTGCCGGCGGTATAGCTGCACTGACCCATTGATTTCAATAGGCAACAGCGGTAAAGGAGCGGTATACACACTACTCCTTCACCACCTCAAAGATGCGGCTAGCGGGACTTTTTTTACCGTCCTGCCAGCGCATCGCCTCAGTGTGAAAGCACTCTGGCTTTCACATTGAGACTGCAGGGCAGGAGTTTTTCAGGCATTATTTAGGCGCTCTTTTTAGCGCAAAACGCATGAAAAACTCCTCAGTGTGAAAGGGGTCTTAGGAAGTGCAGCTATCGAGATTTTTTACTTGTGCATGTACAGTGGTGAGCTGGGCTAGCACCCCTCCTGTTTGGAATGATGTTAATTGTCAGGTAGCCTTGAGTAGTGGTAGAAGGCATTAGACTATTGTAATACACTGTATGCATGTACCTTGTATTATGTTTGGAGTGACTGGGAGATTTATGCAGCAAATGATGTATATGCTTGTATATATAAAAAAAGTCTCTAAAAATCTCAAACTGATCCAAAACGTAAACATTCCTTAACCGCTAGCCGACCAGACACCGGAGTTATACTGTGGCAGGTTGGAACTGCTGCATAAATCGCCATAGCTGTATGGCGCTCCTTTGAAACGTCACAGCAGGCGTGCGCGTGCTGCCGGAGGTGCACGCACGCACGCGCCCGCCGCATATCCCCAGAGCCGATGTGCAAGCCTGGCGAGCGCAATGACCACTGGGTACCCAAGATCGCTCCTGACAGAGCGAGAACCGGGATCTGTGTGTGTAAACACAAAAATCCCGGTTCTCTCAGAGGAGAGGAGACTGATTGAGTGTTCATACTAAGTATGAACACCGATTGGTCTCCTCCCCTAGTCAGTCCCATCCCCCCTACAGTTAGAACACACCTAGGGAACACAGTTAACCCATTGATCTCAACCTAGTGCTAACCCCCTCCCTGCCAGTGACATTTATACAGTAATCAGTGGCTATTTTTAGCTCTGATCGCTGTATAAATGTCAATGGTCCCAAAACAGTGTCAAAAGTGTCTGATCTATCCGCCCGCAATGTTGCAGTCCTGATAAAAAATCGCAGATCGCTGCCATTGCTAGTAAAAAAAAATATATATATATATATATATATATATATATATATATATAGAAAGAAGACATAAATCTATCCCCTATTTTGTAGAAACTATAACTTTTGCGCAAACCAATCAATATACGCATATTGCGATTTTTTTAACCAAAAATATGTAGAAAAATATATATCGACCTAAACTGATGAAGAAATTCGTTTTTCTTTGGTTGTTTTTTTTGGATATTTATTATTAGGGATGAGCCGAACAGGCAAAAAATTTGTTCGAACACGCAAACACCGTTAAAGTCTATGGGACACGAATGTGAAAAATCAAAAAATCAAAGGTTAATATGCAAGTTATTGTCATAAAAAGTGTTTGGGTACCTGGGTCCTGCCCCAGGGGACATGTATCAATGCAAAAAAAGTTTTAAAAACTGCATTTTTTTCGAGAGCAGTGATTTTAATAATGCTTAAAGTGAAACAAAAAAATTGAAATATTCCTTTAAATTTCGTACCTGGGGGGTGTCTATAGTATGCCTGCAAAGTGGCACATTTTTTCTGTGTTTAGAACAGTCCCTGCACGAAATGACATTTCTAAAGGAAAAAAAGTCATTTAAAACTACTCGCGGCTATAATGAATTGTCGGGTCCCGGCAATACAAATAAAAGTAATTGAAAAAAAAAATGGCATGGGTCCCCCCTGTCCATTACCAGGCCCTTTGGGTCTGGTATAAATATTAAGGGGAACCCCGAACCAAAATAAAAAAAAATTGCATGGGGGTCCCCCCAAATTCCATACCAGGCCCTTCATGTCTGGTATGGATTTTAAGGGGAACCCCGCACCAAAACTAAAAAATAATTGGCGTGGGGGTCCCCCCAAAAATCCATACCAGACCTATCCGAGCACGCAACCTGGCAGGCCGCAGGAAAAGAGGGGGGACGAGAGAGTGCACCCCCTCCTGAATCGTACCAGGCCACATGCCCTCAACATGGGAAGGATGTCCCCATGTTGATGGGGACAAGGGCCTCATCCCCACAACCCTTGCCCGGTGGTTGTGGGGGTCTGCAGGCGGGTGACTGATCAGAATCTGAAAGCCCCCTTTAACAAAGGGGCCCCCAGATCCCGGCCCCTCCTATGTGAATTGGTAACGGGGTACATTGTATCCCTAACATTTCACAAAAAAGTGTCAAATATTGTAAGAAACACAATACACAGCTTGGGACAAGTCCTTTATTAAAAAAAGAAAAAAAAATTCCAGCGATGTACATCCATTCTCGGCCCGGGATACGGAAAAACACGCTGCCATGATCCGATTCCGCCTCCATGGGACGCTACAGCCGCCGTGACAGCTCCTAAATAGCTGAGGGCAGGGCCACCTGTGATGTGCACTGGTGACCCCGCCCCCCTCTGGCGCAATGGGGAAACGGCGCGGGGTTACCCAGTGACATGTACGGGTGACCCTGCCCCCTCTGACGCAACAGGGGTTTCCGGTGGTTTCCACGTGGCTTCATGGGTGACCCCGCCCCCCTCTGACGCCACAGGAAAGCCCAGTGGCGTCAGAGGGGGGCGGGGTCACCCGTACATGTCACTGGGTAACCCCGTGGCATTTCCCCGTTGCGTCAGAGGGGGGCGAGGTCACCCGCGCACGTCACAGGTGGCCCCGCCCTCAGCTATTTAAGAGCTGCCACGGCGGGTGTAGCGCCATTCGGTGGGTGGATCGTGGCGGCGTGTTTTTCTGTATCCCGGGTCGAGAATGGATGTACTTGGCTGGAATGTTTTTTTTTCTTTTTTAATAAAGGACTTGTCCCAAGCTGTGTCTGTGTGTTTTTACCATTTTTGACACTTTTTTGTGAAATGGTAGGGGTACAATGTACCCTGTTACCAATTCACATAGGGGGCGGGATCTGGGGGTCCCCTTTGTTAAAGAGGGCTTCCAGATTCCGATAAGCCCCCCACAGATGCCCACAACCAAGGGTTGTGGGGAAGAGGCCCTTGTCCCCATCAACATGGGGACATTCTCCCCATGTTAAGGGCATGTGGCCTGGTACGGTTCAGGAGAGGGGGCACTCTCTCGTCCCCCCTTTTTTCCTGTGGCCTGCCAGGTTGCGTGTTTGGATAAGGGTCTGGTATGGATTTTGAGGGGGACCCCTACACCATTTTTTTTTAATTGGCGCAGGGTTCCGCTTAATATCCATACCAGACCTGAAGGGCCTGGTATGGAATTTGGGGGGACCCCTACGCAATATTTTTTCTAATTTTGGTTCAGGGTTCCCCTTAACCACTTAAGCCCCGGATCATTTTGTTGCTAAAGGACCAGGCCCCTTTTTGCGATTCGGCACTGCGTCGCTTTAACTGACAATTGCGCGGTCGTGCGACGTGGCTTCCAAACAAAATTTATGTCCTTTTTTCCCACAAATAGAGCTTTCTTTTGGTGGTATTTGATCACCTCTGCGGTTTTTATTTTTTGCGCTATAAACAAAAATTGAGCGACAATTTTGAAAAAACTGCAATATTTTTTACTATTTGCTATAATAAATATCCCCCAAAAATATATAAAAAAACTTTTTTTTTCCTCAGTTTAGGCCGATACGCATTCTTCTACATATTTTTGGTAAAAAAAATCGCAATAAGCGTTTATTGATTGGTTTGAGCAAAAGTTATAGCGTCTACGAAATAGGGGATAGTTTTATGGCATTTTTATATATATTTTTTTTTACTAGTAATGGCGGCGATCAGAGATTTTTATCCTGACTGCGACATTATGGCGGACACATCGGACACTTTTGACACCATTTTGGGACCATTGTCATTTTTATAGCGATCAGTGCTATAAAAATGCACTGATTACTGTGAAAATGACACTGGCAGTGAAGGGGTTAACCTGTGGGGGGGCGCTGAAGGGGTTAAGTGTGACCTAATGAGTGATTCTTACTGTGTGGGGGCGTGGCTTGACGTGTGACATCACTGATCTTCGTTCCCTCTGACAGGGAACAGACGATCAGTGACACTCTCACTAGGAAGAACGGGGAAAGGTTTGTTTACACTTACCTCTTCCCGTTCGCTCTTCAGCTCTGCGACCTGATCGCGGGACACCGGCGGCGATCGGGTCCGCGGGTCCCACGGGCGCAGTCACGGCGCTCACGACCGGGTCTGGAGCGCACCGCCGGCGGTGCGTGCGCGACCCACGGCTGGGCATCTTAAAGGGGGCGTACCTGTACATGCTTATGCCCACCCGTGCCATTTTGCCGACGTATATCGGCGTTAGGCGGTCCTTAAGCGGTTAATATTCATACAAGACCCAAAGGGCCTGGTATTGGACTGGGGGGGAACCAATGCTGTTTTTTTTAATGACTTTTATCTGTATTGCCGGGACCCGACAATTCATTATAGCTGCGTTTTAAATGACTTTTTTTCTGTAGAAATTTCATTTTGTGCAGGGACTGTTCTAAACACGGGAAATATGTGCCACTTTACAGGCATACTATAGACACCCCCCTGGTACGAAATTTAAAGGAATATATCACTTTAATTGTTTCACTTTAAGCATTATTAAAATGACTGCTCCCAAAAAAACTTCAGTTTTTAAAACTTTTTTTTGCATTGATACATGTCCCCTGGGGCAGGACCCAGGTTCCCAAACACTTTTTTATGACAATAACTTGCATATTAACCTTTAAAATTAGCACTTTTGATTTCTCCCATAGATTTTTTAAGCGTGTTCCGCGGTTTTCGAATTTGCCACGAATACCCCAAATTGTTCGCTATTCGGCAAACAGGCGAACACCCGATGTTCGAGACGAACTTGCGTTCGACTCGAACATCATGCTCATCCCTATTTATTATAGCAAAAAGTACAAAATATTGTGTTTTTTTCAAAATTGTCGAAATTTTTTTGTTTATAGTGCAAAAAATAAAAATTACAGAGGTGATCAAATACCACCAAAAGAATGCTCTATTTGTGGGCAAAAAAGGACATGCATTTTGTTTGGGCCCAATTTCGCTCGACCGAGCAAATGTCAGTTAAAGCAATGCAGTGCCGTATAGCAAAAAATGGCCTGGTCAGGAAGGGGGCAAATCCTTCCGGGGCTGAAGTGGTTAAATATTTCATGCCTGGACCACTACTTATTAACCACATGCATTTATTTATTGCCTTTAGTGAATTGACTATAATGCTGTTTTAGGCAGTATTAATTAAGCATTTTTGCTTTTTGAGATAAAAACAGCATAAAGGGATAGTGAATTGACATTTTTGGCATCGCATTGAATATTTGGGAAAAATGTGTCATGTGACCAAAATACCATATGCAATAGCCTTTCATGAATTTAGCCCACTGTCTGTTTTTCATATGTTTAACCAAACTTACTGTACAAGGCTTATTTATTTTAATACAGCTCATTTCACTGCTACTGTTTTTTTGGTGATTGTTGGGTCCAAGTAAAGAGCGGGTTAGTTCTGGGAGCAGCAGAAGGACCCTTCTATACATTGGCTCCTTAGGGGGTAGAGCTACGTTTACAAAACATAGAAAATTCTATAAATGCTGTTATTTCAGTTAGAGCCCATTCACACTGGGGCAACACGACTTCCAGCACGATTTTATGAGGCAACTTGGACACGACTTGAGAATGAATCACAGAGCGACCTGGAGCTATTTACAAGGCAACTCCAAGTTGCCTGCAGGAGAGGAGACATTCCAGTGGCCAATCAAACAAGAATCAGCTCTGTGGGAGGGAGGGGGGAGGGAGAGTTTTGCAGGAGAAATGTATGTTTTCTTCCTGGAGAGTTGCTCCTATTAAGACAGTGAGAGGCGACTCCCATTGAAATGAATGATTACAGGTCGCCTAGGAGTTGGATTGAAGTAGTACAGGGACCTTTTTTGAAGTCGGAGCGACTGCAGTAGTGTGCATAAGGACGGCTCCATTAACTTACATTGATTTCTTCAGCCAGCGCAACCTGAGGCGACTAGGGGCGATTTGGAGTCGGATCCAAAGACGCCCCTGTGTGAATGGGCTCTTAGGATAATATTTAAGTCAAAACCTTTCAGAATGACATTTGCCTTCACAACTATGATCAAATGAGAGCCTTACAGTGCCAACAATATTACATAGTCTTGAAAAAATTATTTCCGAGTCTAAGCTATCCAATTAAGAAAAAAAAAATAAGGAATGTATAAAAAGATTTATTCCATTTTATTTCAATGAACTAGTTTAACATTCAATTAATAAATGTCAGAGAACTGTTGTAATCGATGTCTGAGAAGGAGTAGCTATTGATTTCAAATATTGATCATGTTTCTGTACTGGTAAAAAGAGTGGGTGTATTTGCAATAAATATACCATTAAGTTATAAGTATTTTTTTCTTTTTTAATTCAATCAATACTATTCAAAAAATGTTGTTATATAATAATATGCATTCATCTAAGAACAATACAAATGTAAAGTTTTCACTGCTGGGACCTATTACATCATCCCCTAATGTTTCTGGGGAGCCAGTTACATTAGCCATACTGTAAATCACTGCTGTCTCTCTTGGATATTGTATTTTGAAGTTCAATTACAAGTTTTAAATTCAAGAAAACCATTTCACTCTCAATTCCAGGAAGCTGAAAACCCGATTCTTGGTCTCACCCTTTATTGATTCAATATATTGATAAACACTTTGGTTTTTATACCTTTTCATAGCAGCAACAGCAGAAATCTGGATGATTATAATGAGACCACATGCTCAAATAATCAGTACATTCAGAGATACAGGCAGCTAAAATGATACAGAAACCACAATTTTTTCTCTAAAGTAACAATCCTTCCTGTCCTCCAAGCTTTGTGGCAACCTAGTAATGGGCAGATGGGAGGGGCCTAACCAGGCTTACATTCTGCGAAAAAAGCAAATACATCTTCAGTTCTCAATGTAGTTTGGATTTACTGATTGTTTTGACAGTTGGTTTTCCTTAAAGCTAATCTCTGCTTATGCATTTTTTTATTGCATGCTTAATGTCAGTTTTCTGTTTGGGGTGAGTTTACTGTAAGCACCCATTCATGCTGTTGCTGAACATTATGCCACATGTTAATGTATGCTGTGTTAAAGCAGCTCATTCATTTCAATGTGCTGCCTTATGCACTAGAACACACATGTACTATTTTTGGTAGCCCACTACACTGCAATGCACATTAGTGCACTGCTCCACACTGCACTGCATCGCATACTCATCAGCAAGGTGCATTGCAATGCCACTAAAAATGAGTGATACTGTCATGACACAGTAATTTGGATTGGCCCTGAATTTTGTCCAGCAGGGTGAAATGATCACCAACTACAGCCACAAAAGTACAGCACTGGCAGGCGCATCATTGTATTTAAGTGGCAGTCATCTCTAAGGCTGCATTCACGCCTGAGTGGTTTCAGCTCATAAAACGCTTGTAAAAAGCCCAAAAGAACGCCCAACAAGCAAAATCCCATTAATTTCAATGGCACCTGTTCACATCTGAGCATTTTGTCACCTGAAGCAAAACGCCTGAAAAACGCCCAAGCTCAAAGAAGAACATGAGCTTCTTTGGGGCAGATTACAGGCGTTTTTCTGCCTTTTACATAAGTGACCTGATCAAAATTGCGGCAAAAACACGGCAAAATCGCACGACTTTGAAACGCTCAGGTGTGAATGCAGCCTTAAGCCCCGTACACACGATCGGTTTGACTGATGAAAACCGTCCGATGTATGGTTTTCATCAGACCAACCAATCGTGTATGGTACCCATCGGTCTTTTTTCCATCGGTTGTAAAAAATAGAACTTGTTTTAAAATTTTCCGATGGATAAAAAACCGATGGGAATTTCCGATCGTCTATGGGCAAGTCCATCGGTTAAAAAACCCACGCATGCTTAGAATCAAGTCGACGCATGCTCAGAAGCATTAAACTTCATTTTTCTCGGCTCATCGGAGTGTTTTACGTCACAGCGTTTGGAACGGTCGGTTTTTTGACTGATGGTGTGTGGCCAAGACTGATGAAAAACAGTTTCATCGGATTTCCGATGGACAAATCCATCGGACGAAAATCCATAGGTTATCCGATCGTGTGTACGGGGCTTTACAGTTGCAGGATGTATAGAAGCAAGGACTATATTGGACCACACAGTGGGGTTGATTTACTAAAACTAGAGAGTGAAAAATCTGGTGCAGTTCTGCATGGTAGCCAATCTGCTTCTAACTTTAGCAGTAGTTGTAAAGGCTCCAGGTTTTTAACCTTCATGCATTCTATGCAAAAAACTTCTCTGTGCAACAGCAACAGCACCCCCAGCCCCCCTAATACTTTATAAAGAAAAGTAACAAAGGGCGCACCAGCCTAGCACATTACCTTTGCAACAATTTACTGTTAAAAAAAGTATATAAAAGTATACTCACAAACGAATGCATGGATCAAGCAAAATACACTCCACCTAGTGCTGAACCCAGCGTGGTCTGCTGACAAGTGCCAATATTGAGATGAAAAGTCCAAAAAAGCTGATGCTGAGTCAGCTCTGAGGAAGAGGGTTCACCCCTCGACACGCATGTTTTTTTTTACTTTTCATCTCACTGTTGGCACGTGTCAGCAGACCACGCTGGGTTGAGCTCTAGGTGGACTGTATTTTGCTTGATATAGGCATTAATTTGTGAGTATAATTTGATATACTTTTTTAACAATAAATTGTCGCAAAGGTAATGAGCTAGACTGGTACGCCCTGTGTTCCTTTCTTTATACAGGGTTTCCCTGACCTGTTGTGAGTGGCAATACAGTCAATGTGAAGGTTGAACCATGACCACATTCAACTGCATATTTTTCATAAGCGCAGGAGATTTGGGTCTCCTAATACTTACCTAACCCCATCGTAATCCATCGATGTGCGCGAGAGACTCGGCTCTCAGTGGACTCTTCCTTCTTATTGGCTGTAAATCACAGCCAGTAAGCCAATGAGAAGAGAGAGAGAGGGCAGACTGTGTATGACACGCAGAGCAGCGGCTCGGGGGTGACCCAGTTTGGGTGCACCCATTGCAAGCTGCTTGCTCTGGGGGCACTCAGCAGGAAGGAGAAGCCAGGGGAGCCAGCAGAGGGACCTGAGAAGAGGAGGATTGGGGCTGCTCAGTGAAAAACTGCTGCACACAGCAGGTAAGTGTAACATGTTTGTTATTCTTTTTTTTTTTAATTACTTTACTATCACGTTTACCTTTGACAAAAAAAAAAAATGGAAATTGCATTGGTTTCTATGCAGAGCTACACCAGATTTTGCACTCTCCAGTTTTAGTAAATCAACCCCAATATCTCATCAACTGCAAACTTTTGTGAGTCACTAGACATGTTTAAAAGCTAACATGCACACACACACATCAAATGAATGTTTGTTAATTCAACTTCCATACTTTATTTCTATGCAATAGACGTATTACACCGTTGTCTTGCTCCATCATGTACAATAATAATTTTTGCTACTAAGCTTAATATTGTTTTACCACTTGCTTAACCTCTAACTGTGATTGACACAGAGTGAGGTATATCACTAGGGACAGGGTTGCTAATGAGACTGCCCAATTAAGCTATGGAATCCTAATTAAAGCTATGGAATCACCCCCCCCCCCGTAGCCAGATGTGGTGTGATGCTGCTCTGTTGTTGGCCTGGATGCTGCTGAATCTTGATCTCTAAGCAATGGAAGCAACAACTCACTGCCTCAGCTTCAGAGGGAGCAATTCCAAAGGTATAAACATGCAGCCCCTCAACGGCTCCCTCTCAGCAAATCACCAGTGGCAGGATTGCACTGTCACCTGTCTGATATTATCCTTACAGTCAGAAGGACAGGGACATTTTCCTGACAAAACAGTGTTGTTCCTACACTGCTACAGTAAATGATTGTTGTTAAATGACAATGAACTTCATTGTGTATATTGCAGTATAAGCTCCTATAGATGTGTGGGCACATGTGAAGTATGAACATGTTTGCACTTAAGTCCACATAGTACAAATGGTTAAAACTAGCAAGCGCAGATCTACACTCAGTGTGAATAGCCACTCCACTCCACTTGCTCTAGACATGCTGAGTACCCCCAAAATCCTTCTCTCAACTAGTTAACCAAGATCTCTCCTTTTGCTCACCATGTCACCAACAGAATCATAAAGATCAAAAGAAAGCTTTAATAGTGTAGTATGTTTTAAAAAAAGGAACCAGCATAAAACTTTACAAGCGTTTTCACTCACATCTACATGTGTCCAAACATGGCACCGAAACAACCATGTGTATATATTCATTGGATGCATCACCGCTCCACCCTCACCTAGAGCTGGCATGCGCTCCAATTACTGGAAAATTGCTGCCCGGAACTGACTTCACCGGAACCAGGAGTGACAACAGAAGTCCCACTTCTACGCATTTTGCCTATATGGCATGCTCAGAAAGCTTCTGAAACAATGTAAGAATAAAGTAAAGTATGTGATCACTAATTCCAGATGACTAACAAGTAAAATAGGAGAGTTGGAAGCTTGGGTGCATGAAGAGAACTATGATTTAATTGGTATTGCTGAATCTTGGCTTCATTCTTCACATGACTGGGCTATTACCGTATATACTCGAGTATAACCTGACCCGAGTATAAGCCGAGGTACCTAATATTACCCCAATAAACTGGGAAAACGTATTGACTCAAGTATAAGCCTAGGGGGGAAATGCAGCAGCTACTGTAAGCGGAAAAGAGGGTCAACAATGCCCATTTGCAGCTTCACTGTGCCCAACATCACTGTGTCCATTGCAACCTCACTGTGCTCATAGCCAGCTTACTGTGCCCATTGCAACCTCACTGTGCCCAACCTCACTGTGCCCATTGCCACCTCACTGTGCCCAACCTTACTGTGCCCACTGCCAGCTTACTGTGCCCATTGCCACCTCACTGTGCCCATCCTTACTAAGCCCATTGCCACCTCACTGTTTTGCTGGAAACACCTATCACGGAAGGGACCAGGAGGAAGCCGCAATATTTAAACAATGGACGGCTGAAAATACACCCCTCGGCTTATACTCGAGTCAGTACCTGAAAATCCGCCCGCAGTCTAAGAAGATTTTCAGGTACTGACTCAAGTATAAGCTGAGGAGTGTATTTTCAGCCCTAAAAAAAGGGCTGAAAAACTTGGCTTATACTCGAGTATATACGGTAATATTCCTGGCTATGCTCTCTTTCGGGTAAAACAAAAAAGTGGTGGTATCTGTCTCTATTTGAGAAGGGACCTCAAACTGAGTATGAAAGAGGACCTAATTGATGGAGAGTGTGATAATGCTGAGGCATTATGGGCGGAACAGCATATAGGTGAGCGTACTTCAAAGTTAAATATTGGTGTTTGTTACAGGCCACCCAGTGTTAATGCGGAGGTGGAGACTATGTGGAGGCACGGTGCACAGAAAGAAAGCGGTGCAAGGGCTGGGGCAGTGATAAGAATGGGGGTTTTAACTACCCTGAAGTTTACTGGAGTAATGGCACTGCTGGAACAGTAAAAGGGTGGAAATTTGTAAACTTATTACAAGCCGGTTTTATGGTACGGTTCATAGAGGTCAAAACTAGAAGTGATGCTCTGCTGGACCTGTTAATCTCAAATCATGCAGGGCTTATTACTAGGGATGAGCTTCGAGTTCGAGTCAAACTCATGTTCGACTCGAACATTGCCCGTTCGCCGAACAACGAACAATTTGTGGTGTTCGCGGCAAATTCGAAAAGTCTATGGGAGAAATCTAAACTGCTAATTATAAAGGCTTATATGCAAGTTATTGTCCTAAAAAGTGTTTGGGGACCTGGGTCCTGCCCCAGGGGACATGTATCAATGCAAAAAAAAGTTTTAAAAACGGCCGTTTTTTTAGGAGCAGTGATTTTAATAATGCTTAAAGTGAAACAATAAAAGTGAAATATTCCTTTAAATTTCGTACCTGGGGGGTGTGTATGATATGCATGTAAAGTCGCGCATGTTTCCCGTGCACAAAGTGTCATTTTTGAAGGAAAAAAAGTCATTAAAACTCACTCGAGGCTATTAATGAATTGTCGGCTTTTATCAATACATAGAAAAGTCATTGATAAAAATAAAAAAAAAGCGTGGGGGTTCCCCCAAATTCAATTACCAGGCCCTTCAGGTCTGGAATGGATATTAAGGGGAACCCCGCCGCAAATTAAAAAAAAAAATGGCGTGCGGTTCCCCCTAAATATCCATACCAGGCCCTTCAGATCTGGCATGGATTTTAAGGGGAACTCCACCCCAAATTAAAAAAAAAATGGCGTGGAGTCCCCCCAAAAATCCATACCAGACCCTTATCCGAGCACGCAACCTGGCCAGCCGCAGGGGAAGAGGGGGAGATGAGAGAGCGCCCCCACTCCCTCCTGAACCGTACCAGGCCACATGCCCTCAACATGGGGAGGATGTCCCCATGTTGATGGGGACAAGGGCCTCATCCCCACAACCCTTGCCCGGTGGTTGTGGGGGTCTGCGGGCAGGGGGCTTATCGGAATCTGGAAGAGCCCTTTAACAAAGGGGACCCCCAGATCCCGGCCCCCCTATGTGAATTGGTAAGGGGTACATTGTACCCCTACCATTTCACGAAGAAAGTGTAAAAAATTTTAAATAAAAACACACAAACACCTTGGAAAAGTCCTTTATTAAAAAATAAAAAATAAATAAGCTAAGCGGACCAGATGCGGAACATGAGAAGGGGCGGGTCTATTCACGTATTACACAGTGAAGGAAGTTCCCATCAGATCCGCCCCCTCGTAGAGCGGACCTGATGTGGAACTTCCTTCACTGTGTAATACATGAATAGACCCGCCCCTTCTCGCGTTCCGCATCTGGTCCGCTGAGCGGACCTGATGGGGAACTTTAGAAGGGGCGGGTCTATACATTTAAAACACTGCGGAGGAAGTTCCCCATCAGGTCCGCACAGGCACAACCAATGACAGACAGCGCTGGACATCGGGATCGCCGCGGGACACTGGATTTCATCGCTGGAATGTTTTTTTTTTTTTTTTAATAAAGGACTTTTCCAAGGTGTTTGTGTGTTTTTATTTACATTTTTTTACACTTTCTTCGTGAAATGGTAGGGGTACAATTTACCATGTTGAGGGCATGTGGCCTGGTACGATTCAGGAGGGAGGGGGGCGCTCTCTCGTTCCCCCCTCTTCCCCTGCGGCCGGCCAGGTTGTGTGCTCGGATAAGGGTCTGGTATGGATTTTTGGGGGGAATCCATGCCATTTTTTTTTAAATTTGGGGTGGAGTTCCCCTTAAAATCCATGCCAGATCTGAAGGGCCTGGTATGGATATTTAGGGGGAACCACACGCCTTTTTTTTTTTTTAATTTGCGGCGGGGTTCCCCTTATAATCCATTCCAGACCGGAAGGGCCTGGTAATTGAATTTGGGGGAACACCCACGCTTTTTTTTTTTTTTTTTATCAATGACTTTTCTATGTATTGATAAAAGCCGACAATTCATTAATAGCCGCAAGTGAGTTTTAAATGATTTTATTTCCTTCAAAAATGACACTTTGTGCAGGGACAGTTCTAAGCACGGGAAACATGCGCCACTTTACATGCATATCATACACACACCCTAGGTACGAACTTTAAAGGAATATTTCACTTTTATTTTTTCATTTTAAGCATTATTAAAATCACCACTCCCGTAAAAACGTCTATTTTTTAAACTTTTTTTTGCATTGATACATGTCCCCTGGGGCAGGACCCGGGTCCCCAAACACTTTTTAGGACAATAAATTGCATATTAGCCTTTATAATTAGCACTTTAGATTTCGAACGTTCGAGTCCATTGTATTTAATAGGGTTCTAAAGTTCACGCGAACATTCTGTCTGTTCACAGGTTCTGGTGCGAACCGAACAGGGGGTTGTTCGGCTCATCCCTGGCTATTACTAATGTTCATATAATAGAACATACCCCTACACATTTAATTCTAAAGTTCACTCTATGTTGAAGTGTCTTCACCCATTTTGCAATGTTATCTTGTGGCTGTATACTACCACTTTTTATTACTGTTGTTCAAGATATATGTAACTGCATGTTGTTTTATTTTCAACAATAAAATATTTGAGACAAAAAAAAAATAATAGAACATATGGGTAGCAGTGACCATAACATGATTTCATGTAATGTAAACTGTAAATAACAAGCAAATACTGGAAAGATAAAATCACTTAACTTTAAGAGATCAACATTTCCAAGCCTGAGGGCTGCTCTCCAAGATGTAAACTTGGAGGTAATGTTGTCATTAAAGAATACAGAACATGCTTCAAATCAACTGTATGCAAACACACTACAAAATATATTCTCATGGGCAAACGTTTAAAAGACTAAAAATAAAACTTACATGGCTCATGTCCAAGGTTAAAATAGCTATAAATAATAGGAAAAGAGAATTAAAAAAATATAAAAATGAAGGAACACTCATCATTTAAAAGTTACAAAGTAGGAAAAATGCCCCAAAAAATCTTTAACTATATTAACAGTAAAATGGTCAGGTCTGAGCATGTACTGTAGGTCCTTTACTAGATAGCTTTGAGTTACTGCGGACATAGAGAAGGCAAATTTATTAACCACCTGAGCTCTGGAAAGGTTCATGAGCAGAATTTTTTTTGCTATTCAGCACTGCACTACTTTAACTGCCAATTGCGTGGTCATGCAGCACAAATGAAATTTTTATGATTTTTCCACACAAATAGAGTTTTCTTATGGTTGTATTTGATCACCACTGGGTATTTTATTTTTTGTGATATAAATTAAAAAATGGGTGAAATAAAAACAAAAAAAACACAACACAAACATATTTTCTAATTCTGTTATAAAACATATCCAATAATAAAATAAATAAATAAAATAGAATGTCTTCATGAAGTTAGGCCATAAAGAACTTCTGGAAACTGCTGGGAAATGTCGTTCTACCTCAAATGAAACAACTTTGATGAACTGTTTAAAACGTCAAAGGACATAGTTCGGTAGAATGAGCCGTGGCAAAGGGGCTAATTCTCACCTTACAATTCAGTGAAGGACTGATTAATGTACCAGGACTGTTCTTATGCTGGTCATCAGGAGGCGTGAGGGGTGCTGACCTGAGTAAACCTTTATTCATGTTATAAGTAATTGATAGAATAGGCTAAAGGAAAGTTTCTGTAGTCTAGTTGTGGAAGGAAGTGGCATCTTCGGACTAGGATGAGACCCACTTTCATTTATATGCATATAGTTTAGACATATTATAGGGTGTATTTACACTGCTTTGCTGTTCTCGGCTGAGGACGATTAACAAGTAATAAGTTCACTTATGTCCATATTACACTGTTTTATCATAAGATGCATTTGCATTGCTGTTTATTTCTCTTTCAGGTGTTCCTGCACCATCGCATCTTTCTTGGAGAAGAGACAGTGACCCGACATGGATAATAATGCTAAAATATTCATGCCCTTTATTACTGCATATATTAGATACTGTATTTATTGGCATATAACACTCACTTTTTTACCCTGAAATAGAGGGTAAACTGTGCCTGCGTGTTATACGCAGGGGGCTGTGGAAGTTTTTTTCCTGAAACTTCCCTCTTAAAGTTAGGGTGCGTGTTATGCACCTGTGCGTGTTATACGCCGATAAATACAGTAGATAGTTAGGATATAAGACTAATGTTGATATGTTTCTCTTAACTAGTTGGGTGGTACACCGCACGGTAAACTGTATTAATAATGCCTGTTATTTATCTACCTCGTGTGAACTATCATTCGCTCATGTATGTGTTACACGTGTTTATTTTATGTGATATGCCATTTGCATTACATGTTGTTATTATTCCTTTCTTGTTTCCCCACCCATCCCAGTTTTTGCCAGGACATTCGCTCTCAGGTTTGAGAGCTCAAATAATTTTTCTGCAAACTCCAAGACTTAGTTTTGTAGGCAGGGGGAGGATGTAGCACCCTGATATTTAGGCAGGGTTGCTAGTAAATTTACATGCCAGGTATAGTTGCCTCGGCCAATTGATAGGAGATTAATTGATTACACTCTTATTCTGGAGTTGCTGCACTTCTCTCTTCTGTCACTAGATGGCTGGGCATCTGGTGGCATTAGATAAGACAAGATGTTATTTGGGTGAGGTCAGGTGATCAGGGGTTCTGTGCCACCTGGACGGCTGTCCGGGGGGACATCTGTTGTGCTGCCCTGGGCTGCTAGGTCAGAGCCTGAGGCTTATCTCAGGGACATCTGGGTGCTAGGCTATCTGAGAGCCTATCCAGAAGCAAGAGAGCAGCGTAGGGTTGGGACTGCGGCTTGCAGTCCAACCAGAAGTGACGGTTCTGCCGGCCAGAGAACCTGTCGTGGTCGGAGGTAGAGAGGAAGCTGTTGCCACTAAGGGAACATCCACCTTATTACCGGGGACCACCGTGAGTAGCTGAAGCAAGAACCAGAGCAGAATTCTCACCAACCGGGGACGGTGAAGAACTGGGAAACTTCAGCAGGTGTCAAGTCAGGGACACAGCCAGCAGAGGTGACGCTTGCAGAGCAGCCTTGTGTGCCAAGCCAGGGACGAGCAGACCAGTGGGGTGATGCTTGAGGAGTATCTTGGATGCCAAGCTAGGGACCCAGCAGGGACGCAGGGGTGACGCTTGAGAAAGATACTGAGAGAGAAGGTTGGAAGAGCTCAGGAGATCCAGTGGCAGTTGATTAGCAAGTCTAGTGAGAGAGACTGGGAATTCAGTTGAGTGAAGATCTACAATAGGAGACTGTAGCAGAAGTGAAAGAGTTCATTGTAACCATTGTTAGGAACTGTTCAAGATTGTTGCCATTGGAGGCAGCGTGTCTACACATGCAGATGTGGTGTCCGTCTGGGTGCCTTTCCCTGCATGACTGTCTATCTATAAAAGTCTCGGAGTCTGCCAATTAACATTGAAACTACTAAAAGGTGTCATGGCCATAAACCCTCTCTCCCACAGTTCTGTTAAGAGAAAATAAATCTCTTTGCATTCAAGAAGTGTCTGGCGCCCATGAATCTACCTTGCATTACACCCACCATGCCTCGTAACCCACTCTACATAGAAGGATGTCAGCTAACCCTAACTCTGGAGGTCCTCTTTAGACCAAAGGGGACATGGGACTTGGCTACAATAGCTTACAAGTCCCTAAATCGGATAGCTGCATTTGTTTTCATTGTTAGGTTAAATAGGAACTGCAGTCTGCTCACATAATTTGTAATAGAAACGTCTTTGCCATTCTCAAGCTTCCCTCTAACCACTTTGCATATTATTTTGTATATACTGTGATTCTGTACTTGCCAAATATGCTGCAGAAATCTCCCTCCACTAAATCTGGCTGCAGCCATTTTAACTGTGGGCAGCTGAAGCTGCTGCCTGTTCACTTCCTGGATTTACACAGACACACAGAGGAATACCTCCAGCTCTGCAGCCCTGGAGCTTTCATTGGCCCTCTTATAACTCATCCCCCTCCCTTCCTAGTAGGGATGGGCCCGGTGCTCGATTCGAACCCATGTTCGAATCGAGCATCGGGCGTTCGCTCGCTCGTCGAGCCCAGAACTATTTGGGCCGTTCGCATCACATTCGTGTGATGCGAGCGGCCCCGCAATGCATTGCGGCCGGCGCGGCCGGCGCAGTGCATTGCTGGCTGATGATTGGCCAAGCATGCACTGTGACCCCGCATGCTTGGCCAATCACAGCGCCCGAAACTCGGAGAGCAATAATTGGCTACAGGCAGGACGGCTGTAGCCAATTACAGCTCAGGGGCTTTAGTACACGCCCCACCATTTAAAAGGCCGCCACGCCATCGGCCCCGGTCACATGAGTTCCGGCTTTAGGAGAGATTAGTCTGCTGATTCTGTCTTTGCTTGATACTGAAAGATTTGCTCTTCTTTGCTAAACCATTGGCTATTTCTTTGCTAAACCATTGCTACCTAAGTCATTGATCGTTCATTGCTGCTGATTGCACAGTTAGTGTGTTATTAGCTGCTGCTGGGGATTAGTCTGGTGCGTGCTTACTGTTAGTACAGTATTGCAGTAGTACCAACCGCAGTGCTGTTAGCACAGCATTGCACCCCAACAGCACCCATAGGACTTCTAGTGTGTTAGTGGCAGCAAACAGAGCTCCTATATTTTCTTCTCAGCAGCACCCATAGGACTTCTAGTGTGTTAGTGGCATCACACAGAGCTCCTATATTTTCTTCTCAGCAGCACCCATAGGACTTCTAGTGTGTTAGTGGCAGCAAACAGAGCTCCTATATTTTCTTCTCAGCAGCACCCATAGGACTTCTAGTGTGTTAGTGGCAGCAAACAGAGCTCCTATATTTTCTTCTCAGCAGCACCCATAGGACTTCTAGTGTGTTAGTGGCAGCAAACAGAGCTCCTATATTTTCTTCTCAGCAGCACCCATAGGACTTCTAGTGTGTTAGTGGCAGCAAACAGAGCTCCTATATTTTCTTCTCAGCAGCACCCATAGGACTTCTAGTGTGTTAGTGGCATCACACAGAGCTCCTATATTTTCTTCTCAGCAGCACCCATAGGACTTCTAGTGTGTTAGTGGCAGCAAACAGAGCTCCTATATTTTCTTCTCAGCAGCACCCATAGGACTTCTAGTGTGTTAGTGGCAGCAAACAGAGCTCCTATATTTTCTTCTCAGCAGCACCCATAGGACTTCTAGTGTGTTAGTGGCATCACACAGAGCTCCTATATTTTCTTCTCAGCAGCACCCATAGGACTTCTAGTGTGTTAGTGGCAGCAAACAGAGCTCCTATATTTTCTTCTCAGCAGCACCCATAGGACTTCTAGTGTGTTAGTGGCAGCAAACAGAGCTCCTATATTTTCTTCTCAGCAGCACCCATAGGACTTCTAGTGTGTTAGTGGCAGCAAACAGAGCTCCTATATTTTCTTCTCAGCAGCACCCATAGGACTTCTAGTGTGTTAGTGGCAGCAAACAGAGCTCCTATATTTTCTTCTCAGCAGCACCCATAGGACTTCTAGTGTGTTAGTGGCATCACACAGAGCTCCTATATTTTCTTCTCAGCAGCACCCATAGGACTTCTAGTGTGTTAGTGGCAGCAAACAGAGCTCCTATATTTTCTTCTCAGCAGCACCCATAGGACTTCTAGTGTGTTAGTGGCAGCAAACAGAGCTCCTATATTTTCTTCTCAGCAGCACCCATAGGACTTCTAGTGTGTTAGTGGCAGCAAACAGAGCTCCTATATTTTCTTCTCAGCAGCACCCATAGGACTTCTAGTGTGTTAGTGGCATCACACAGAGCTCCTATATTTTCTTCTCAGCAGCACCCATAGGACTTCTAGTGTGTTAGTGGCAGCAAACAGAGCTCCTATATTTTCTTCTCAGCAGCACCCATAGGACTTCTAGTGTGTTAGTGGCAGCAAACAGAGCTCCTATATTTTCTTCTCAGCAGCACCCATAGGACTTCTAGTGTGTTAGTGGCAGCAAACAGAGCTCCTATATTTTCTTGTCAGCAGCACACATAGTACCTATAGTGTGTTAGTGTCAGCACCCATAGGACCTACAGTGTATTGTGAGCACACATAGGAGTTCTATTTTTTATACTATATACACTACCGACTACAATGGCTGGAAGACCGCCAAGGAGAGGCAGAGCGTGCCGAGGCAAGAACACAGGGCAGGCAGGCTCTGTTTCTAGAGACAACAGTGCTGGCCGTGGACGTGGTCGTGCATCGTCATCAGCACGTGGCCATGGGACACGCTTGTCTTTGTTTTCGGCAGCTGGACATGTGGAGCCGCATCATGCCGAAGGCTTGGTAGAATGGATGACCAAGCCCTCCTCATCCTCCTCATCCTCTCTCACCCAGGCTCAGGGTACTGGCAGAGCAGCTGGCAACGCGTACTCAATGGCATCATCAGCCACCCCTTCCCTAGACCCACCATGTCCTCCTGAGGATTCCCCCGAACTGTTTGAGCACAGTGTTGGGTACATGCTCCAGGAGGATGCCCAACGATTCGAAGGCTCGGATGATGATACCCAGCTTGAGGAAGTCAGTAGTGTGCGCGCAGAGAGAGGGGATGCTGAAGGACAGCAATCTGGCAGTAGTGTTCCACCAGCTGCAGCTTACTGCCAGGTTTGCTCTAGTGGTGAAGAGGGAGGGGATGATGAGGTCACTGACTCCACGTGGGTGCCTGAAGGGAGAGAGGAGGAGGAGGAGGAGGATGCAGCGTCACATGTCCAACGAGGCAGGATGCCCCCTGGAGGCCAGCTAGAGGCCAGCACAGCAACTGTACCACACCGCAGAGCTCCGCCTGTGCAGGGCGCTGCCTCTGCACATTATCACAAAAGTTCTTTGGTGTGGGCCTTTTTTGAGACGAGTGCATCAGATCGCACCACTGCTATTTGCAATATTTGTCTCAAGCGTATCTCGCGTGGCCAAAACATCAGCCGCTTGGGCACCACAAGCATGAGCAGACATATGTCGACCTGCCATGCAGCTCGTTGGCAAGCACACATAAAAGACCCACACCAAAGAACAAAGCGGACCTCTCCTTGCTCCTCATCAGCTGGGATCTCCATCCCCACTATATCTTCAGTCCTCTCTGAAAGCTGCTCTGAGAGGACTGAAGGTGTAGAATTAGGTGTGTCACAACCAAGTACTTGCAGTACACCGACGTCCGATTGTAGCAGGCAAATTTCCCTGCCCCAGCTGCTGGACCGTCGAAAGAAGTATACTCCCAGCCATCCACATGCCCAGAGGTTGAATGCTAGCTTGGCTAAATTGCTAGCACTTCAACTGCTGCCTTTTCAGTTGATAGACTCGGCCCCCTTCCGTGAGTTTGTTCAATGTGCGGTTCCTCAGTGGCAGGTTCCCAAACGCCACTTTTTCTCACGGAAGGCGATTCCGTCTCTCTACTGGCATGTGGAAGGCAATGTCCATGCCTCGCTGGACAGGGCGGTCAGCGGTAAGGTGCATATTACCGCTGACTCATGGTCCAGCAGGCATGGACAGGGAAGTTATCTTTCTTTCACGGCCCATTGGGTCACTCTATTGGCAGCTGGGAGGGATGCAGGACAAGGTGCAGTAGTGTTGGAGGTTGTTCCGCCACCACGCCTCCAAAATGCTACTACTGGTTGTGACACACCTCTCTCCTCCACCCCCTCCTCTTCTTCTTCCTCCATGTCCTCTTCGAGTGCTCTGTCCTCGGAACCAGCGGTGCTCCGTAGGCGTACAAGGGGCTACGCGAGTACGCAGGCAAAAAGATGCCATGCCGTGCTTGCGCTGGTGTGTTTGGGGGACAGGAGCCACACTGGGCCAGAGGTTCTGGCAGCTCTGCAGGGGCAGGCCGAGAGGTGGTTGACGCCACGCCAGCTTAAGCCAGGAATGGTCGTTTCTGATAATGGCACCAACCTCCTCTCCGCCCTGCGACAGGGGCAGCTCACCCATGTGCCCTGTATGGCTCACGTCCTCAACCTGGTGGTGCAGCGGTTCTTGGGCAGGTTCCCAGGCTTACAGGATGTCCTGAGGCAGGCCAGGAAAGTCTGTGTGCATTTCCGCCGATCTTATAATGCCAGTGCTCGGCTGACTGAGCTGCAAAAGGAGCTGAACCTGCCCAAGAACCGCCTAATATGTGACATGCCCACCAGGTGGAACTCAACGTTGGCCATGCTGCAGCGACTGCACACGCAGCAGAGGGCCATCAATGAGTACCTTTGCGACTACGGCACCAGGACAGGGTCAGGGGAGCTTGGCTTTTTTTCCCCACGCCAGTGGAGCATGATCAGGGATGCATGCACTGTCCTCTCACCATTTGAGGAGGCCACGAGGATGGTGAGCAGTGACAGTGCATGCATCAGTGACACTGTACCTCTTGTCCACCTGTTGGAGCATACGCTGCGTGGGATAATGGACAGGGCACTTGAGGCAGAACAGAGGCAGGAAGAGGAGGACTTCCTTGTCTCTCAAGGCCCCCTTTATCCAGACAATGTTCCTTCTGTCCCACCCATCACACAGGAAGAGGAGGAGGAGGAGGAGGAGGAGGATTGTGTGAGCATGGAGGTGGAGCCTGGCACTCAGCATCAGCAGCAGCAGTCTTTTAGGGATGATGTACAGTCCCAACAAACCAGTGGACTTGTACGTGGCTGGGAGGAGGTGGCTGGCGATCATGTCATCCTCAGTGACCCAGAAGACTCCGGACCGAATGCCTCAGCTAACCTACGCTGCATGGCCTCCCTGATCCTGCAAAGCCTGCGGAAGGATCCTCGTGTTCTTCGGATCAAGGAGAGTGACCATTACTGGCTGGCCACTCTCCTTGATCCACGGTACAAGGGTAAGGTTGCGGACCTTATCTTGCCGTCGCAGAGGGAGCAGAGGATGAGACATCTCAGGGAGGCCTTGCAGAAAGGTCTGTGCAACGCGTTCCCAGAAACTGGGAGGTTACAAACTCCTGGTCCTGGACGACAAGTTGCTGAGGCTTCGGTCAGTAGCAGAAGGAGCGGTGGGGAAGGTGGACGTCTGACCGATGCGTTCAGACAATTTTTTAGTCCGCAGCCCCAAGGTATGATCGGTTCCAGCAACCATCGCCAGCGTCTGATATACATGGTGCAGGAATACCTAGGGGCAAGGTCAGACTTGGACACCTTTCCCACCGAAAATCCTCTGGCTTACTGGGTCCTGAGGATGGATCACTGGCCAGAGCTTGCACAGTATGCAATTGAGCTACTGGCCTGTCCTGCATCCAGCGTTCTTTCCGAACGCACATTCAGTGCTGCTGGAGGATTTGTCACCGATCATAGGGTGCGCCTGTCCACCGACTCGGTTGATCGACTGACCTTCATAAAAATGAATCAGTCTTGGATCACCACCAGCTACCAGACACCTGAAGCGGATATAACGGAATAATTTATAATGTCACATCCCTTCAAGACTGCCTATGCTGATGCTGAGTGACTGTCCTGTTATGTTCACTGACTATCCTCTTCCTCCTCCTCAATGATCCATGCCACTACACCAGTGCCTAAGGCACAATTTTTCAGCCCCTGTATAACAGGGGCGTGTAATTACAATTTTTTAAAAAGATGCTTCGCAACAGGTGTGACTGCTGTGCTCAGAGTACAGTATCTGTGAGGGGTTGCAGTGTTGTGGCACCAGCACCAATGCCTAAGGCACAATTTTTCAGCCCCTGTTTAACAGGGGCGTGTAATTACAAATCTTGATCTAATAGTTCACAGCAGGGCCCATTCCTGCGCCCACCAAGAGTAACTATGAGGGCCTACAGTCTTGTGGCAACACCGTCCACCACCACCACCACCACCAAAGGCCCAATTTTTCTGCCCTGTTCAACAGGTGCATGCAATTACAAATCTTGATCTAATAACTCACAGCAGGGCCCATTCCTGCACCCACCAAGAGTAACTGTGAGGGCTTACAGTCTTGTGGCAACACCGTCCACCACCACCACCACCACCACCAAAGGCCCAATTTTTCTGCCCGGTTCAACAGGTGCATGCAAGTACAAATCTTGATCTATTAACTCACAGCAGGGCCCATTCCTGTGCCCACCAGTCTTGTGGCTACACCAACATCTAATAGGGCAAATTTCTGCAGAGTATATACGGCAGGCCCCTACTTTCAAACATCCAACTTACAAACGACTCCTACTTGCAAACGGCAAGAGAAAACAGGAAGTGAGAGGAAATCTACCCCTAGGAAGGAAAATTCTATCCTGTTAGATTTAATTTGGGAAAAAGGTATCTCCTCTCTACTGATGCTTTATCACCAATCCTTGTTTCAATTAAAACCCCACTTTTCCAAAAACATTTGTCATTGGGACGGAAAGTGAGGTGACATGTTCTGAACAGATGTGCAAAGACAGCAAATGTTACAGGGGTGATAACCCCTCCCTATGTTCTCCAAAAAGCTTAAAAATTGATTTTTTTGGGATGTAGCTACACTTCATAATGTACCTGTTCAGATTCTACTTAAGAACAAACCTACAGTCCATGTCTTGTTTGCACCACCTATATACTGCTGTTCAGAGTATATAGGGTTGTAGGTATAGGGTTTTATTTTGGGTGCGGGGTCCCCCTTAGTATCCATACAAGACCCAAAGGGGCTGGGGTGGGGGGGGGGGTGATGGGGTAGCCATGCCATTTTTCTCAAGGATTTTCAGCCATATGGCGGCCAGGACAAGACATGACATTAAAGCCGCAAGTGGTTTTAAATGGCTTCTTTTTTTCCTTTACAAATGTCATTTTGTGCAAGGACAGTTCTAAACACGGGAAACACATGCCACTTCACAGGCATACTTTAGACACCCCCCAGGTACCATATTTAAAGGAAAATTTCACTTTTTTTTTTCACTTTATGCATCATTAAAATGACTGCTCCCGAAAAAACTTTAGTTTTTAAAATTTCTTTTTGCATTGATATATGTCCCCTGGGGCAGGACCCGGGTCCCCAAACCTGTTTTATAACATTAACATGCATATTGGCCGTTGTAATTAGCAATTTTGATTTCGAACGTTCGCGTCCATTATAACGAATAGGGTTCGAAAATTCGCGCGAACTTTCGGTCCGTTCGAAGGTTCTGGTGCGAACCGAACCCGGGGGTGTTCGGCTCATCCCTACTTCCTAGCAAACTCTCACAAGAGTGGGAGAGAGAGCTGTGCATAATGTCATAAGCCTAGGCTAGTGATCAGACAAGAAACAGGAAGTGGGCTGTAAAGGTATTTACTGGAAGAAAAAAATAATGATTTACTATCCAAAGTTAAAACAACAAGGGCAGAAGATTTAATAGATGGAAAGTTGAAAAAATTACTGAAGGTCCGCTTTAAGAACATTTTCAGCAAGTACAGAAAATACCTGTTGATCTTGTCAGAAATACAGTTCTATCACCACTTCACGAGAGCTGAACAAAAAGCACAATTTTATCTTTCTTTCAAGCAACCTCCTATAAACTACAAATTTCCCTATCCTACGTAATGGAAATGAGAAAAACCTCAAAGAACTAATATGCTGCAATATTAAAACATTGTTTTTACGTTTAGATAAAATATAAAAAAATAAAAAGCTTTAAAGAGTAGTTATTTTCTTTGCCAGTATACACGTACAGTAGTTATTGACTACTTATGAATATACTGTAATTGAGTTACATGCTCGAAAAATGGTAACCAAATTACAATTCTGAATGTCTTTTTTGAAATGAGCCCTTATTTTGATTCAATTTTGGTTAGATATTACACAAATTAGATAAGCTTACTGCAAATATGTTATTGATTGTAATTATACCTGTATTTCCTTCTTTGAGAGCAGCATAGCACTTGTGCTTAACTGTTGTTTCTCAGTGGAAAGCTATCAGATTTACTGAAAGCAATACAATGTTAGAGTAGACCACTTTTTTTCCATTTTCTTTCTAAATTATATCTCCTGCAATGTCTGACATACATAACTATCTGTGTAACTGAGCATCAGAATATATGGCACCTGAGAGCACCTGAGAAAATATAGCACAATAGTCACATTACCAAAAACTGGACGTTCATCCAAACATGATTTTTATTTATTTTTTAAAAGAAGAAAACTGGTCTGGGAGACTGCCAAGAGACCTACAGCAAAATTAAAGGAGCTGCAGGAATTTCTGGCATGTACCGGTTGTGTACTACATGTGACAACAATCTCCTGTGAGTTTCATATGTCTGCTCCATGGGGCAGGGTGGCAAGACAGAAGCCTTTTCTTACTAAGAAAGCATCCAAGCCCCTTACAAGTGTAGCGGGTCCTAAATTTAGGGGTAGTGTTTGAGTGGTAGTTATGCTCAAACACCTTAATTGCTAGGATCTTATCAACCATTTTTGTCTGCAGGTGGAGTGTCAGTGTGTAGTTCCCTGTGGCCTGTGAGTGGCGCTGCCATGGTGGGCCAGGGTTGAACCGCTGGTACAGTGCTGTGCCTTTTGTGTCCCCTCTCGGCAGCCTACAGTGGGCGTGGTCGGCCTGCTGTGCAAGCCGGGAGAGGATATAAAAGGGGCAGATGCTGCCTGTTTGGGGTTTTCGGTGTGGGGTCTTGCCCGTGTTGTATCCAGGGGGTGTCTTACCCCCTGGGATCAGGGATGCTGACTGGTGAATCAGTCCCAGGCACCTTTAGCCCTGGGGCTGCGGCTGGGGGCCTTGGGCCCAGCACCTTTGGCTGGGGCCCACAAAGGATCAAGGAATCTCAGGGTGCCGCCTTGTGAGGGGAACAGTATCTTAGATGAGGAGGCTGGGGGAGGACCGTTCCGAGGGACTGGTGAGAAGTCACAGTGAAGGAAGGGGCCCGGTAACTCTCTGGAGGGATGTCATCTCCTTAAAAGAGGCCAAGCTTTGAAACCAAGTTCACCAGGTCTGTGGCATAGACCAAGTTCACCAGTTTGTGCAGAGATTTTGTATCTAGTTAGAGTGCCATTCTGGCTGCTAGTCCCCTCTTTAGGGAGACTATCCAAATGGGCTAAGTCTGCTTGAAAAGCTAAGCAGTGAAGTGTATTTCGTTTGTGCCTGGACCTCTCCCACACCTTATGCTGTCCTGTTTTCCCTCCAACCTTTTCTGTTTAGAGACTGTGCCTTAAGAGAAATAAACTCTACGTTGGAGTTACAGCTGGTGTGGACCTTGGAGTTATTGGGGGAAATGGAGACTTGTCTTTATTGAACATATAGATGAGAACCATTCTCTGGAGAACCTCGCTGTGGAGACCCATTCATAACACCGCTCAACCTCTTCACACAGGAGGGTACGGGCATGTAGCATGGTGTGCTCTCTTTTTCCTGCGAGGAGCCAAAGGCAGGTAAAGGGGGGGTTTGTGTGCGCTATGCAAGCATCTGGAAACATGTGTTATATTTTGGTGAGACCAATATTTAACTTTTTGGCAATAATTCTAAAAACTATGTTTGTTACAAAACCAAAACTGCGCATCACCAAAAAATACTATACTGACAGTGAAGCATGATGGTGTCAGAGCTATGGTTTAGGGCTATTTTTCTTCAGCTGGATCTGGGGCTTTTGTCAAGAGGGAGGGACTTATGAACAGTTCCAAATATTAGTCAATTTTGGCACTAAACCTTCAGGCCTCTGCCTTTGCAATGGCCCAGCCATATACCAGACCTGAATCCAATTGAAAAGCTATAGGGAGACCTCATGAGGGATGTGCATAGGAGATTCTTTTACAATCTGATAGATCTGGAGCACTTTTGCAAGAAAGAGTGGGTAAAGATTACAAAAGGCAAAATGTGCCATGCTGACAGACTCCTAACCCCATAAGATTGGATGCTGCCATAAAATCAAAAGGTGCTTCAATAAACTATTAGTTTAAGGGTTTGCATATTTGTGCAACCATATTATTGTAAGTTTTTATTGTAATTTTAATTGTATTTATTATTTGATTTTTATTCTATTTACATTTTTTATGTTTCCTAATTTTTAAGAATTCAGAAGTGATTTATGTTGGTCTGATTTTTTACATCTAAATAAAGCCTTGCTCCTTTACATGGTTGTGTAGACCTATTTTCAAGAACGCAGTCACGTACAACAATACGACAAGCCGAGAAAAATGAAGTTCAATGCTTCCGAGCATGTGTCGACTTGATTCTGAGCATGCGGAAATTCCGACCGTGTGTACGCGGCATTACACTCGTTTTTCAATTCTCATTTTGCAGCATCAGAAAAGCAAAGCCAAATAATTTTGTACCTATCCTAAATGTACTTATTTAAAGAATTATAAAAAAAAATTAATAGGGCCAGGGGAATAACTAAGGGAGAGCAATAGAACATGCTAAACATTTCTTAGATTGTTTTTATTTTTTTACATTTGAAATACATTAGTACTAAGACACAACATTAAAACCAAGATCAAAATTATTTATTAAATTATCTGGTCAAGCAGAAAATTCCTTTCCGTGTCAGGGAATAAAGCCTCGTACACACGACTGGTTTTCTCGGCAAGAAACAGCAAGAAAACTGCTGGGAGAGCTTTTTGCCGAGAAAACCGTTCGTGTGTATGGTTTCTCATCGAGAAAACTGCCGGGAATCTCGACGAAAAAAATAGAGAACCTGCTCTCTATTTTCTCGTTGGGATTCTCGTTGGCCTGTTTCCCGACGAGAAAACCGTGTGTGTGTACGATGCTACAAGCTTACCTGTCTTCCGGTAAGGCCGCTCATGCTCGATGAGACTTTGACGCATGGCGGCGATGGCATCGAATGTGACGAGCGCATGCACGTCGTAGTCGATGATGTCACCGCGTTCTTGCTATTCAAAAGAACGGCGGTTCTTTTGAATGTGTGTGTGTACACAGGGCTTGGCAAGAAAATCTTGCCAGGAATCCCGTCGAGAAAACCACAGTTTTTTTTTGGACGGGATTCTCGCCCGTGTGTACAGGGCTTTACATGCTGTACATTTTTTCCTCCAGGTTGCTGGTGTTTGTCTGCATTGGGGGTCAGCAATCTAGAGTGGTGTCAGGTGTTGAATGGTTGGCTGTGGATTTTTTCTTGGAGGCTCATCCTGCTGATGCTTCCCCTTCTGCCCTGCTACTCCAGAATCCTCTAGTTCTTTTTCTGGATCTTACTGTTCTTTGGCTTCCCCTGCTGCATTAGTGAATGTTCTGGTCTGGATTACATTTAAAGGTATTGATGCTTGACTATGATTACATCTAGAAATGACCCTTGGCCTCGAATTAAGCCTGGATATCTGCTCTAGACTACCTAGCTTCCGATAGCGAGGCTATCCAATAGGCCAAAATTGGGCTATGCGTTGATTTTTTTTTTTTTTTTTATGGAATTTTAAAAGCCTATACCTAGCTGTATATTTATCTCTGCTTTTGTTATCAATTATTAAAATGCAGCAATAACTGTGATCTTGTACAGTATGTTTTCCAATGTTTCTTTTCTAGATTCACAGTAAATGAGTGGGCACATGTTTGCTCTTTGGAGCAATTTATACCTATCAATTGTTCACTACCAGAATGTAGAAAAACATACAATGTAAGCTAATTAAACAGTAGAAAGAATATCAGGAGTAACAATGCTAAACCGAATAATGCAAACAATATATAAAAAACATAAAATGAATGCTGTAGACTGATAATTGATGTGTAGGGAAACAAAGGGTAATATTATAATTAAAGTGGTTCTAAAGGGAAATATTTTTTACCTTAATGCATTCCTTGTGTTTAGCAAAAAAAAATGTTTCTGTATTTGTATCGCCCCACACCCTGTAAATGCCTACCTATTAAAATCCAGCTCAGTGCCCATCTGCAGTGGCTCTCTCCTCTCCCCCCTCTCTCACAGGCCAGAGAGGCAGCAATGGGAGCCACTGGCTCCTTTTGCTGTCAATCAAACCCTGTGAGAAGATAGTGTTGGGGTGGGACCAAGCACCTCTATGGACCCACAAAGCCTGGCTCAAGAGTGAGCCCATATGTGCACCCCTATAGGAAGCTGCTTTCTATGGTGGCGCATGAAAAAGAGGAGTAGCCAAGAGTGCTGGTGGGGGACCGCAGAAGGGGAGGATTGGGGCCACTCTGTGTAATACCATTGCAGAGCAGATAAGTATAGACCTGTTTTATTATAAAAAAATATATAAAAGAAAACACACCTTTACAACCCCTTTAAGGCCCCTTTCACAGCGGCGCTTTACCGTCGTATTTGCGCGGGTATTCGGCTGCTAGTGGGGCGATTTTAACCCCCCGCTAGGGGCCGAGAAAGGGTTAAAACCACCGCAAAATGATGCTGCAGCAGCGATTTGCCAGCGGTATAGCCGCGGTGCCCATTGATTTCAATGGGCAGGAGCTGTGGAAGAGCGGTATACCGCTCCTTCACCACTCCAAAGATGGTGCTAGCAGGACTTTTTTTACCATCCTGCTAGCGCACCGCTCCAGTGTGAAAGCCCTCGGGGCTTTCATACTGGAGAGACAGCAGCGGCTGTTTCAGGGTGCTTTGCAGGCTCTATTTTTTGCGTTATAGCGCCTGCAAAGCGCCTCAGTGTGAAAGGGGTCTAAGCGGATGAAAAGTCAAGCATATGCTGTAAATCAATATAGTAAAGGATTTAGTAGTTTTGAAAGCAGGGAATTTGCAAACAAGTTCTCTTTTTATGTATCTTTGTATTTTTAATAATCCAGGGCACTGTACATATTGGACTTTATACGATTGGTCATCCTATATAATATATTCTCTGTGAATGTGGCTTTCAGTACAAAAGGTATGTGATAAAACCTGTGGCTCAGTAAATTAATTACAAGTTAACCGTTTTAGAATTAATGGTTGATCCAAGGTTATTGAAACAGTACAATTTAAAGGCTAATTTCACCTTTTGGAGTATGTTTGACATTACACTGACATGTAGTGTGTAACATCTAACATGCTTCAGCAGTACCCCCACATCCCCCCATGACAGCGGGCAGGGGTTCCCTTCCCTGTACCCACTGTCACTTTTCAAAACAGTGTGGCTTTGCGGTCACAGCCACATCATTTATTCACAGTGATCTGTGAATGAATGAACTAGAAGCCCAATTTCCCACTGTGGTACTGTTTTCCCACTTGTGTTAACGCACGTGGCCGGCGGCAATCGCGACCGCGGCCCTCTGGCTGCTCTTAACTACCTCCCACCCGGCCACTGCACATATACGGCTGGGTGGGCGCTTCCTCCTTCTGAGTGGACGTTCAGTAGCGTCCCTCAGAAGGAGGGGGATTGCGTGTGCGTGCCCGTGTGTGTGCCTGCGCAGCGGCGTGATCCTGATGCGCTCATGTCCCCCTTACACGGCGCATCTCTGATTGGCAGGAGGGCTCTTTGATTGGCCCTCTTGATCACATGATGGCTGTGTCCAATCACAGCCATAATGTGACGTAAATAGAGAGCTGGTTGCTAGGCGATCGTCTCTCCTCTCCTCACACAGAAGTGGTCAGTTAGGAGAGGAGAGCGGATCGCTGTAGCCAGTCGGTGATCAATGAGTATGAGCTGTTTTTTACAGATTTTTACACACTATTCACCCGTCCAGTGTCCCTACACATGTCCCCACACAATGTCCCCAAAATAGTGTCCCCAAAACAGTGTCACCACACACATGTCCCCACACACATATCCCCAAACCATAAAAACACCTGTCCCCCACATATGTAACAGTAAAATCATATGTCCCAAAGATCATCTGCACATATATGTCCGTGATCATCTGGGCACATCTGTACATGATCATCTGCGTACATATGTCCGTGATCACACAAGTCAATTATTATTAGGGATGGGCCGAACACCCCCCTGTTCGGTTTGCAGAACATGCGAACAGGCAAAAAATTTGTTCGAACACGCAAACACCGTTAAAGTCTATGGGACACGAACATGAAAAATCAAAAGTGCTCATTTTAAACGTTAATATGCAAGTTATTGTCATAAAAAGTGTTTGGGGACCTGGGTCCTGCCCCAGGGGACATGTATTAATGCAAAAAAAGTTTTAAAAACTGCAGTTTTTTCGGGAGCCATGATTTTAATAATGCGTTATAAACACGGGACACATGCGCTACTTTACAGGCATACTATAGACACCCCCCAGGTACGAAATTTAAAGGAATATTTCACTTTTATTGTTTCACTTTAAGCATTATTAAAATCACTGCTCCCGAAAAAAACGGCCGTTTTTAAAACTTTTTTTTTGCATTGATACATGTCCCCTGGGGCAGGACCCTGGTCCCCAAACACTTTTTATGACAATAACTTGCATATTAACCTTTAAAATTAGCACTTTAGATTTTTCCCATAGACTTTTAAAGGGTGTTCCACGGATTTTCGAATTTGCCGCAAACACCCCAAATTGTTCGCTGTTCGGCAAACAGCCAATGTTCGACTCGAACAGATAGCCCATCCCTAATTATTATACACTTAACAAGATTTTTTTTTTACAAAAGACATGTAGCAGAATACATTTTGGCCTAAATTTATGACAAAATTTGATTTTATTGGATTTTTTTTAACCACTTGCTTACTGGGCACTTAACCTCCCTGGCGGTATTCCCGAGTGGGGCTCGGGGTGAGATTTCAGTACCTAAAGCGGTAACCCCGAGCCACACTCGGGATTGCCTCACTGGATCCTGGAAGAGGTGACTTACCTTGTCTCTGGGATCCCGCGATGTATTCCCGCAGTGTACGGCGGCCGGATCTTCCGCCCGATGCACTGTGTGCCCTGGATTCCCTTCCCTGCGAGCGTCGCGACGCAGGGGGCGGAACCGGCGGCAAATTCAAATGTATAAAGCACAAAACACACTGATACAATGTAATCCTATTGGATTACAATAAAAAATAAACTAAATTGACCTTAGATTGACCCCCAGTGCTTTCTCCAGTGCCCTTGTCTGCAGTTTTACTGTACTTAGTATCTGGAAACTGCACAGCGACCATGGCATCCAAAAAACGTGCCTCCACCTCAAAGTCACTATATGACCTGCTGGAAGTCAGCGACAGCGACTCAGAATGGGTTGCAGAGGAGTTGAGTGACAGCGATTCATGGGGAAGCTCTTCATCGGATGCAGAAAGTGATTTTAGCGCCGATCCTGCGACTGTGCCCAGCGATGTGCGGACTTGGTGCTCAATTGATTGCGGTACGGAGCATGCAGCGCCCCCAAGATTTCCATTTACAGGAGCACCTGGGATCAAAGTGGAAGTTGAGGACAATAACCCCTTGGCATACCTCGAGCTCTTTCTGACGGATGAAGTTATTGCCAAAATTGTTTTGGAGACGAATCGCTATCAGGAGCAACAAGCTGCTACCCATCATCGCTTTTCAAGGAGCAGAAAATGGGAGCCAGTAACCCGAGAGGACATATGGAACTTTTTGGGCCTTATAATTCTACAGGGAGTGGTGGGGAAACCCCTGCAGAAATGGTACTGGACAACCAACAAATTGCTGGCCACTCTTTTTTTTGGCACTGTTATGTCCGAATAGAAATTTTCGCTTATCATGAAATATTTGCATTTTGCAAATAACGAAGACTTTGATGAGAGTTCTCATCCAGCTCCTAAGCTGAAAAAAAATTGGGAGATTTACCAACTTATTCTTACGAATTTCCAGCAGACCTATGTGCCGGACAGAGATATAAGTATCGACGAAAGTCTTATGGCCTACAAAGGTCGACTTAGCTGGATACAGTTCATCGCATCAAAGCGAGCTCGTTTTGGCATGAAGTCATTTATGCTGTGTGAATCCAGTTCTGGGTACATCTGGAATTCGGTCCTGTACACCGGGAAAGGGACCAAATTCAGCAATCGATTCAGAAGTTTTGGAATGGCAACCGCTTCAGTTCTCTCTTTGATTGAGCCATTGCTGAATCAGGGCTACTGTGTCACCACAGACAATTTTTACACGTCCCCAGAACTCTTTGAGTTCCTTATCCTGAACAAAACGGATGCCTATGGGACCGTTAGGCCTAACCGGCGTGACATGCCACCAACCTTTGCCCAAAAAAAGCTTGGGGCAGGAGAAATAGTTGCCTGGCAGAAAGGCAAAATGATGGCACTGAAATGGCAGGACAAAAAAAACGTGTGCCTTCTGAGTACCATCCACAACACCTCTACTCTAATGGTACATACCAAAGGTGGAAAAGATGTCATGAAGCCACAGGTCGTGTTGGATTACAACAACACCATGGGAGGTGTGGACAGGGCTGACCAGGCCATGACCTTTTATCCTGCGATGAGAAAGCAACAGAAGAAATATTATAAAAAAATATTCAGGCATCTTCTGGAACAGTGCCTGTGGAATGCTTTCATTCTTCTGAAAAAAAATAGTGACAGGCCTATGATCCATGCGGACTTTGTGTGGAAGGTTGCCAAATTAATTTTTCTAAAGCACCAGACGCCAACGACTGTAAGCAGATCTGGACGTCGGGCTGCTGGCGTTGTGAACCCGCAATGCCTGACTGGTCGTCACTTTATGGACCACATTCCACCTACTGAAAGGAAGTCAGCACCCACAAGGATGTGTGTTGTTTGCTGCTCCAAGCGTGACGACACAGGAAGGAAAATCCGTAAAGAAACGCGGTTATATTGTCCCGATTGCGACGTAGGACTTTGTGCTGTACCTTGTTTTAAAATTTTCCATACCCGAGATGTTTACTGAAGCAATATGACTTCTAATATTGCACCCTTGTTTGAGCAAAAAAAAAATCAGTGTTTTTGATTATATTATTTACTAAAATGTATTGAATAAAAAGTATTATTATTATTAAATTATTATATTATAATTTATGATTTTGTGTTTCAAACTTTATCATACCCGAGATGTCTACTAGACTCTGGTTTGGACAGATTTAGGTGAATTATTACTAAGAATTACAGGCCTACAATGTAAAACGCCAAATTTCCATGCAAAATAATGGTACCACTTTCAGCACCTAAAATCTTCCAGAATCATACCGCCAGGGAGGTTAAACCCCCCTCCTACCCAGACCAATTTTCAGCTTTCTGCGCTCTCACTCTTTGAATGACAATTGCGCGGTCATACAACACTGTCCCACAAATAGAGCTTTCTTTTGGTGGTATTTGATCACCTCTGCGGTTTTTATTTTTTGTTAAAAAAAAAATTAAAAAGACCGAATAAAAAAAAAATATACAAAACCGTTTTATATTTTGCAAACGGGTAATTTTCCTCCTTCATTGATGTACGCTGATGAGGCTGCACTGATGGGCACCGATATGCGGCACTGATGGGCTGCACTGATGGGCACCAATGGGCTGCACTGGTGGGCATGAATAGGCGGCACTGGTGGGCATGGATAGGCGGCACTGGTGGGCACGGATAGGCGGTACTGGTGGGCACTGATAGGCGGCACTGGTGGGCACTGAGAAGTGGCATTGGTGGGCACTGAGAGGTGACACTGAGAGGTGGCACTGATGGGTGGCACTGAAGGGCAATGATAGGTGGCACTGGTTTGCACTGAGAATTGGCACTAATAGGTGGCATTTATAGGTGGCACTGATAGGTGGCAGTGATGGGCACTGATAGGTAGCAGTGATGGGCACTGATGGGTGGCAATGATGGGCACCGATCAGCACTGGCAGGTGACATTGATAGGCAGCACTGCTAGGTGGCACTGATGAGGCACTGACTGGCACCACTGGTGGGCATTGCTAGGTGGCAGTGATGGACATTAATAGGTGGTACTGATTGGCACTGACAGGTGGCACTGGTGGTCACTGTGGGCACTGGCAGGTGGTACTGGCAGGGGGCACTTGATTCCACTAATGAGGCAGAATTGCCTCTTCCACTGGGGACCGATGTACCTCACTCAGCAGCCGGTGATCGGCTTTTTTTTCTCCTCACGCTGTCAGCGCGAGGAGAAAAAAAAAACGATTACCGAGTTTTGTTTTGATCACGTGATCAGCTGTCATTGGCTGACAGCTGATCACGTGGTAAGGGGCCGGGACCGGCCCCTTACTCGGATCCGTGATCACCCGAGTCTCAGTGACTCAGTGATCACAGCGCGCGCCGCACGCGCCCTGCAGGGGTGCGTGGGGAGCGCGCAAAGGGGAGGCCGTCTATTGACGGCCTCCCGGATTTTCAGGTCCGCGCTGAAGCCATCATTTGGCTATAGCGCGGGCCTCAAGTAGTTAAATAGAAAGTAGAAAATATTTTTTTTTTCAAAATTTCCGCTCTTTTTTTCGCTTATTCCATCAAAAAATTTAAACTGAGTCGTGAATACCGTATATACTCGAGTATAAGCTGACCCGAATATAAGCTGAGGCACCTAATTTTACCACAAAAAACTGGGAAAACGTATTGACTCGAGTATAAGACTAGGGTGAGAAATGCAGCAGCTACTGTAAGTGGAAAAGAGGGTCAACAGTGCCCATCTGCAGCCTCACTGTATCCATCTGCATGCCTCACTGTGCCTCACTGTGTCCATCTGCATGCCTCACTGTGCCTCACTGTGTCCATCTGCATGCCTCACTGTGCCAATCTCCCTACCTGATCTGTGCCTCATGTACCGCTGTGTCCCTCTGCAGCCTTATGATCTCTGGCCCTGTGATATGCAGTCTAGTTGGAGGCTGTGTAGTGTAACAAAGCCCCGAATCCTCCTCGTCCCAGAAGTGAGTCAGTGTTCTGCCTATCACGGACGAGGAGGAGGCGGGGCTTTGTTACAGTGCACGGCCGCCGATTAGACTGACGTCACAGCGCCGGGAGATCAGGCGCACGAGGCTGCAGATGGACACAGACTCGAGTATAAGCCGAGGGGGCATTTTCAGCACAAAAGAATGTGCTGAAAAACTCGGCTTATACTCGAGTATATACAGTAAGCTCTATTTGTGTGAACAAAATGATAAAAATTGCTGAAAATTGGCCTGAAAAGTGACAAACTTGCCTTAAGATAATATTTCAAATCTGGGGTAAATATGTTCCTACATATAGCTTGCTTTAACTACTTGAGCTCCAGAAGATTTTACCCCCTTCATAACAGGCCATTTTTTTGCTATTCAGCACTGCGCTATTTTAACTGACAATTGCTCAGTCATGCAATGCTGTAACCAGATAAAATGTATACAATTTATTTCACACAAATAAAGATTTCTTTTGGTGGTATTTGGGATCACCACTTTTTATTTTGATGATATAAATGAAAAAAGACTGAAAACATTGAAATAAAAAACATTTTTTTTTACTTTATGCTATAAAATATTGTCAGAACGTTTATGAAAAAAATAGCTATATTTTATTATTTTTAGCTTTTGACTGTACAAGACAGATTTTGAACAAGTCACAGATAAATGTCTTCTTTTTAGTTTGAATTCCCAAGAGGCAGAAACTGAATTAATTTAGTCTGTACACACTCTTGCATACAGAATAAAGTCTCAAACAATGGAGATTTTAATATTCACACAGCTTCAACCAGAGAGAAACTAACCAATGTTAACCTCCCTGGCGGTATGATTCTGTCAGATTTTAGGTGCTGAAAGCGGTACCATTATTCTGCATGGAAATTTGGCGTTTTATATTGTAGGCCTGTAATTCTTAGGAATAACTCACTTAAATATGTCCAAACAAGAGTCTAGTAGACATCCCGGGTATGATAAAGTTCAAAAAACAAAATTATACATTATAATAAAATAAATAACTATAAAATAATTATAACAAATAATATAATAATAATAATAAAAGTGTTTTTCAGTGTTTGATGACGAATTTCCCCACAAATCGCTATCGCTTAATTCTGCGAGTGATTCTAATTTATTATTGCTGTTTTTTAGCTGGTCTAAAACCACTTTTGACATAAAGGGACACTTTTTGGTTGCTATGGACAATCTCCAGTTTCTAGGCAGAAAGAAAAGTTTTTATTATATAAAAGTGCATGCAGGACACTGGGCAGACCACTAGGGACAATGGGGGTGTGTAATTATTACATACAGTACTGTAATCTGTAAGATTACAGTGTACTGTATGTGTACTGTGTTTTAACTTTTTTGAATTTGGCGCCGATCTCCATCCCCGTGCGTCGTAACGTCGCAGGGAACGGAGCTCGGCAGCACTCGGAAGTGTGTGAATCGAGCGAGGAGACAGCTCGATCACACAGCGGAGAGGCATCACAGGATCCAGGGGACAAGGTAAGTAACTCTGCCTGGATCACTGCGATGTAGCCCGAGTCAGGCTCGGGGTTACCGCTTTTGGTGCTGAAATTTAACCCCGAGCCAGACTCGGGAATACCGCTAGGAAGGTTAACAAGGACTTTCAGGTCTTATAAATTTGCATATACTGTATGTTCATTGTGTACAATGCTCTGTGTTGAATGTCAACACAGAGCTCTGGGCTGTGAATGTACACAGCCAATCAGCATGTCCCAGTTGTGAATCATTGGCTGGGACTTGCTGCGTACAATCCTGCGCAGACCCTAAACCTGGAGCAGCCATGTACGGGTACGTTGCTTTGCCTACAGCGGCCGCTTGTCCACAGTACATTACAGGTGGGCGATCACTAAGTGGGTAATGTATTATTACATTTATACCCTTAATGACTGCTCACGGCATATATACGTTGGCACAATGGCCCATACAGGCACAATCACGTACCTGTACGTGGCCCTTTAACTGCCTGTCGTGTGGTCGCGAGCGTACCCTGCAGTCATCCCCGTGAGTCGGACCGCGGGTCCCGCGGACTCGATCGCCGCACGGAGGGATGGAGCGGGGAGATGTTAGTGTAAACACAACATCTCCCCGCTCGCCTACTGACACTGTCAACGATCTCCGCTCTGTGTAATCAGAGCGTAGATCGGTGACGTGTCACTCGTAGCCATGCCCCCTAACAGTGGGAATCACTCCCTTAGGCATACTTAACCCCTTCAGCGCCCCTAGTGGTTAACCCTTTCACTGCCAGTGTCATTTTTACAGTAACCAGTGCATTTTTATTGCACTGATCGCTGTAAAAATGACAATGGTCCCAAAAATGTGTCAAAAGTGTCCAATGTGTCTGCCATAATGTCGCAGTCATGAAAAAAATCACTGATCGCCGCCATTACTAGTAAAAAAAAAAAATAATAAAAATGCCATAAAACTACCCCCTATTTTGTAAACGCTATAACTTTTGCGCAAACCAATCAATAAACGCCAATTGCGTTTTTTTTTACCAAAAATATGTAGAAGAAAACGTATCGGCCTAAACTGAGGAAAAAAATAAAATTTTATATATATTTTTTGGGGATATTTATTATAGCAAAAAGTAAAAAAATATTGCATTTTTTTCAAAATTGTCGCTCTATTTTTGTTTATAGCGCAAAAAAAATAAGAAGCGCAGAGGTGATCAAATACCACCAAAAGAAAGCTCTATTTGTGGGAAAAAAAGGACGTCAATTTTGTTTGGGAGCCACGTCGCACGACCGCGCAATTGTCAGTTAAAGCGACGCAGTGCAGAATCGCAAAAAGGGACCTGGTCTTTATGCTGCATATTGGTCCGGGGCTTAAGTGGTTAAACAACATTTTACCACCTTTCTAATCTAGAATTACTAAAAGCAAACATCAATCGACTATACTCAGAATATTAAAAATTAAATCTCAAGTTGCCACAAAAGGAGATGACCGATGTGCTCAAACCTTACCAACAGTACTAGTGTTGTTGTGATTTCCCCCTCACAAGAAATCTAGACACTTTTAGTTCAGTTAACGGTTTGAAAAAACTTTATTAAGAGATATACAAAATCTGCTCATCTACTGAAAATGATAGCTGCATTCCTGTCATACGTATCCAATGGCTTCAAGATGTTCATTAACACAGAACAAGCATGTTGTTTTAAAAAGTCAGAGTAAAGTCAGCACTTCTAATGTGTATACTTGTTCTGAGTCAGCGACCAATAATACTAAGAATTCTGATTCAGTACTACAGCCAGGAATAGGGATGAGCCGAACACCCCCCCCCCCCCCCCCCCCCCCGTTCGGTTCGCACCAGAACCTTCGAACGGACCGAAAGTTCGCACAAACTTTAGAACCCTATTAAATTCAATGGACGCGAACGTTCGAAATCTAAAGTGCTAATTATAATGCCTAATATGCATGTTATTGTCCTAAAAAGGGTTTGGGGACCCGGGTCCTGCCCGAGGGGACATGTATCAATGTAAAAATAATCTTTTAAAACTGTCGTTTTTTCGGGAGCAGTGATTTTACTGATGCATAAAGTGAAAAAAAAAGTAAAATATTCCTTTAAATATTGTACCTGGGGGTGTCTAAAGTATACCTGTGAAGTGGCACGTGTTTCCCTTGTTTAGAACTGTCCCTGCACAAAATGACATTTCTAAAGGAAAAAAAGCCATTTAAAACTGCTTGCGGCTTTAATGTAATGTCTGGTCCCGGCAATATGGATGAAAATCATTGAGAAAAATGGCATGCACTGCAGTCTAACACAGAAAAACACACAAGGGAATAAGAAACAAGCTCATTGGGGGAAGGGACAACCTCTTCAGGGGAAGGGACAAGCTTATTGGCCAATGTCCAGAAATATTTCAGAACTAACGAATTCGTTGTTTTGATTTCCGTTTTCCGAATATTCGTAATTTCGTTTTTTTTTTTTTTCGTTCATTTTGATTTTCGTTATTTTGAATCTTTGTTCGGTATTTTCGTTGTTTTGATTTCCGTTTTCCGAATATTCGTAATTTCGAGTTTTCGTTCATTTTGATTTTCATTATTTTTAATCTTTGTTCGGTATTTTCGTTGTTTCTATGTTTTCGTTTTTTTCACTCTTTCGTATTTTCGCTGTTTCTAATTGAATAATTTAGTATTTTCATTGTTTTCCATATTTGTTCTTTTCGATAATTCGTTTTCCGTTGGTAATTTTAGTAAACCGTTCGTTCATTCCTATGTTTACGAATTAACGAATATAACGAATTTTGACGAATAACGAATTCGTAACTAAACAAATTGCACATGTCTACTCTCCATTCTTAGTAAATCAACCCCAAATTTCTAAACACAAAATACATCTGGGTTGGTGACTGTGTGGGGTGGATTTACTAAATGGTGCAATTTGTAAATACAGTTGCACCTTGTAAGGGCATTTGCTCCAGAGCTTAGTAAATGAGGTAAAGCTTCACTTTACAAATAATACCCAATAACATGCAAGGAAAAAAAAAAAAAAACAATGCATTTTTGCTCACACATGATTGGATGATGGAAGAGCTTTCCTTCATTTACTAAGCTCTGGAGCAAATGCCCTTGTAAAATGCAACTGCATTGCAAACTGAAAAGCTTATTTGTTTTTCATAAATCAACCCCAATATATTAAAGCAAGAAAGTGAGCACTTAAGCAAAAAAGCTAGTCATTTTAGCAAAATAGGTCAACAATGGCTACACCATTTTTCTTTCATAATGTGCTCTTTTATATGTAAATTTGCTGAGAGAAGCATTTCCTATCTCCAGTCTAGAATCCCCTTGCTATTCGAGTAGCAACATAAAAAATTACATGACAGCACCAGAACATCCCTGAAATTGCCAGAAAAGAAAGGACTTCCCTATACAGATCTGCCAGTAATGGCCATGAGAAAGGGTGATATTTATGCCGCGTACACACGATCGTTTTTCATGCCGTTAAAAATGCCATTTTTAAAAATGGCCATTAAAACCGATCGTGTGTATGCTCCAGAGCATTTTTAACGGCGTGAAAAACGGCCATTAAAATTTTCGAACATGATCTATTTTTTCACGATGTTTTTCATGTCGTTTTTTTTAACGAAGTGAAAAACGATAGTGAGTATGCTTTTACGAGGTGAAAAAAACGCGCATGCTCAGAATCAAGTATGAGACGGGAGCGCTCGTTCTGGTAAAACTAGCGTTTGTAATGGAGATAGCACATTCGTTACGCTGTAAGGGACTGAAAAGTACAAGGCTGAAAAGTGCGAATCGTCGCTCAACAAACTTTACTAACATGAAGGGTGGCGCCATCCGAACGGAACTTCCCCTTTATAGTGCCGTTGTATGTGTTATACGTCACTGCACTTTGCTCGAGCGTTTTTTTTTAATGATCGTGTGGATGCAAGACAGGCTTGAGAGGAAACAAGAAAAAAAAACGACGAGAAAAACGTTGGTTTAAAAAATGGCATGAAAAACGATCGTGTGTACGCCGCATTAGTCTAAGGAGGTATGCCTCAGCGTGATTAGGTTTGGGTCTGGGGAGAACTGACTGGAAAGGAAATAGATCAGTCTCTGTCTTGTACTTCAGGCAGCTACTTGAAGCAAAGTCATAGGTGTGCTTCTATTTGCATCAGTGAATCATATCATCTAAAACAGCTCAGTTCCCTTTATTCTACTGGGTAAGACACTAGCTAAAAAAGGTAAATATTGTTCTGTTTAAATGCTAAGTTCACATTTTTCCAGGAAAACAGCCTATGCAGTCAAGGGTAGATCTTAAAAAACTGTACAGCTTCATAAAATGTTCATTAGTTTTATTGTCATATCTGTAGGCAATTTTGGTTCCCCAGGAAGTCTTGCTGAATAATTACCTATGTTCTAGCTTGTAGTTAGGATGTGAAAACCATAGCATTTCACTCCTGCAGTACTGGGAGTGAACATCCACAGGTTTTCGTGTTCTAGCAACAAGCAAGAATATGGGGGTTGCGAATTGTGCTTCTTGGGGGGTGGGGTAAATGGTTTGACAATAAAACTAATGAACATTTTACAAAGCTGCACAGTTATTTTAGAATCTACTGGGGCCTCTGACTGCATAGGCAATTTTCTTGAATAGGTGAACTTAGGCTTTAATAAGAATACTTCCTGCCATCACAGGAAACACAATTTTCCTAATCCGTATTGAGCCCTGGTTCACATTGATGCGATTTGGCATATGATTTGACAAATCGGCGGCAATGGCAGCATCCAAACCAGTGTGACACCACATTTGCGGCGCTGCACCTATTCCCAAAAGTAGTTTCTGTACTACCTTTGGGGATTTGGGGGTGCGATTTCCATTGACATCTGTGCAGAAACCCGCACAGATGTCTCTGAAATCGCCCCTCCCCCCGTAAGCCGGGACTGACATGCAGGAATGAAATCGTGCAAGTTCAGCTGAACTCGCACAATTTCATTCCCGCAGTCAGTGTGAACCTGGGCTTAAAGTAGAACTATAGGCTAAACTTTTTTTTTCATTTTGGAGAAGGGAGGGTTATAACCCCTGTCAGATTTGTTTTCGCCATCTTTGTCACATTTCGGAGATTACCTTCTTGTCCTGTCCCATAGCCAAACAGGAACAGGATGTAATAGGAAATCTCAGAAAATTAAGAAAACACCTTGGGGACCCCAGGTCATCGGAAATAGTGTCCCCATTGGAAGATTTCCCCTCTATTGCTTTTCTAGAGACAACACAAAATTTGAGATCTTCTTTTACTTTCACTTTCAATGATAATGGTAAGCAGGAAAAATACAGTGCCTTGCAAAAGTATTCAGCCCCCCCCCCCCCCTTGGATTTTTACCTATTTTGTTACATTACAGCCTTTAGTTCATTGTTTTTTTAATCTGAATTATATGTGATAGAACAGAACACAATAGTCTAAGTTGGTGAAGTAAAATTAGAAAAATATATACATAAAACAATTTTTCAGAAATAAAAAAATGATAATTGGCATGTGCGTATGTTTTCACCCCCTTTGTTATGAAGCCCATAACAAGCTTTGGTGCAACCAATTACCTTCAGAAGTCACATAATTAGTGAAATTATGTCCACCTGTGTGCAATCTAAGTGTCACATGATCTGTCATTTACATATACACACCTTTTTAAAAGGCCCCAGAGGCTGCAACACCTAAGCAAGAGGCACCACTAACCAAACACTGCCATGAATACCAAGGAACTCTCCAAACAAGTAAGGGACAATGTTGTTGAGAAGTATAAATCAGGGTTAGGTTATAAAAAAATATCCAAATCTTTGATGATCCCTAGGAGCACCATCAAATCTATCATAACCAAATGGAAAGAACATGGCACAACAGAAAACCTGCCAAGAGACGGTTGCACACCAAAACTCATGGACCGGGCAAGGAGGGCATTAATCAGAGAGGCAGCACAGAGACCTAAGGTAACCCTGGAGGAGCTGCAGTGTTCCACAGCAGAGACTGGAGTGTCTGTACATAGGATGACAATAAGCCTTACGCTCCATAGAGTTGGACTTTATGGCAGAAGGGCCAAAAGAAAGCCATTACTTTCAGCAAAAAACAAATCGGCACGTTTTGAGTTTGCGAAAAGACATGTGGGAGACTCCCAAAATGTATGGAGGAAGGTGCTCTGGTCTGATGAGACTCAAATTTTACTTTTTGACTATCAAAGAAAACGCTGTCTGGCGCAAAACCAACACATTACATCACCCAAAGAACACCAATGTTTTTCAGCAGCCGGGACTGGAAAACTGGTCAGAGTTGAGGGAAAGATGGATGATGCTAAATACAGGGATATTTTTGAGCAAAACCTGTACCACTCTGTGTGTGATTTGAGACTAGGACGGAGGTTTGCCTTCCAGCAGGACAATGACCCCAAACACACTGCTAAAGCAACATTTGAGTGATTTAACCACTTCTCTACTGTGCACGAAAACCCCCTTCCTGCCCAAGCCATTTTTCAGCTTTCAGCGCTGTCACACTTTGAATGACAATTGCGCGGTCGTGCAAAGTGGCTCCCAAACGAAATTTGCGTCCTTTTTTTCCCACAAAGCTTTCTTTTGGTGGTATTTGATCACCTCTGCAGTTTTTATTTTTTGCGCTATAAACAAAAGAAGAGCGTCCAGTTTGGAAAAAAACACTATTTTTTAATTTTTGCTATAATAAATACCCATTTTTTTTTTTTAAATAAAATTTTCCTCAGTTTAGGCCGATACGTATTCTTCTACATATTTTTGGTAAAAAAAAAAATCGCAATAAGCACGTATTGATTGGTTTGCGCAAAAGTTATAGCGTGTACAAAATAGGGGATAGATTTATAGCATTTTTTTTTTTTTTTTATTAGTAATGGCGGCGATCTGCGATTTTTTATTGTGACTGCGATATTGCGGCGGACACATCGGACACTTTTGACACATTTTTGGGACCATTCACGTTTATACAGCGATCCCTGCTATAAAAATGCACTGATTACTGTATAAATGTGATTGGCAGGGAAGGGGTTAACCACTAGGCGGCGGGAAGGGGTTAAATATGTTCCCTCAATGTGTTCTTACTGTGGGGGGAGGGGACTGACTGGGGGAGGTGACCGATGGTTGTCCTTATGTACAAGGGACACACCATCAGTCTCCTCTCCCTCACAGGACGTGGATCTCTGTGTTTACACACAGAGATCCACTTTCCTGCTCGTTTCCCGGGCAATCGCGGGCACGCGCACCGGGGCCTTGTGAACGCGGCGGGCGCGCGCGCGCCGCTGGCGGCAAGCGCGCGCCTCCTAGCTCGTTTTAAAGGGAGGACGTCATATGACATCCTCCCAGAACGAGAGTATCCTCCGCCCGCCGTCAATTGACAGTGGGCGGGGGACAAGTGGTTAAGGGGAAACATGTAAATATGTTGGAATGGCCTAGTCAAAGCCCAGACCTCAATCCAATAGAAAATCTGTGGTCAGACTTAAAGATTGCTGTTCACAAGCACAAACCATCCAACTTGAAGGAGCTGGAGCAGTTTTGCAAGGAGGAATGGGCAAACATCCCAGTGGTAAGATGTGGCAAGCTCATAGAGACTTATCCAAAGTGACTTGGAGCTGTGATAGCCACAAAAGGTGGCTCCACAAAGTATTGACTTTAGGGGGGTGAATAGTTATGCACATTGACTTTTTCTGTTATTTTGTCCTATTTGTTAAAAAAAAAAAAATCTTCAAAGTTTTGGGCATGTTCTGTAAATTAAATGATGCAAATCCTCAAACAATCCATGGTAATTCCAGGTTGTGAGTAGGGATGAGCTTCGTGTTCGAGTCGAACATACGTTCGACTCGAACATCGGCTGTTCGATCGTTCGACGAAGATCGAACGATTTGGGCCGTTCGCGCCAAATTCGAGTGACGCGAACGGCCCACAATGCACTACGCCATCGCAGTGTCATCCAGGCGCTGTGATTGGCCAAGCATGCACTGTGACCCCGCATGCTTGGCCAATCACAGCGCCGGCAGCGAGGAGAGCAATGATTGGCCACAGGCAGGATGCCTGTGGCCAATTATTGCTGAGGGTGTTTAGTACACGCCCCACACTATAAAAGGCCGCCAGCACGGCGGCCTAGTGTAGTGTGTTCCGGAGCAGGGATAGAGCAGCATAGGCAGGGACAGTGACTGTTATTTCTTTCTTGCTTAACCTGGATTCCTTTAGTTTAGGGAAAGAGAAGGATAGGTAGGGAGAGTGTCAGTGTGTTTTGTGCTTGTGCTATAGTGTGCTTAAAAAAAACATTTATTCTAGGGACAGAAAACTGTAGGTAGGGACAGTGTCAGTTTCTTTCACTCTGCAAGTCCTTGTTTCCAGGGACCTGGAAGGACAGTGAGTGAATTGTCCTTGTGCTATATTGTGCTTAAAAAAACATTTATTCTAGGGACAGAAAACTGTAGGTAGGGAGAGTGTCAGTTTCTTTCACTCTGCAAGTCCTTGTTTCCAGGGACCTGTAAGGACAGTGAGTGAATTGTCCTTGTGCTATATTGTGCTTAAAAAAAACATTTATTCTAGGGACAGAAAACTGTAGGTAGGGAGAGTGTCAGTTTATTTCACTCTGCAAGTCCTTGTTTCCAGGGACCTGGAAGGACAGTGAGTGAATTCTCCTTGTGCTATATTGTGCTTAAAAAAAACATTTATTCTAGGGACAGAAAACTGTAGGTAGGGACAGTGTCAGTTTCTTTCACTCTGCAAGTCCTTGTTTCCAGGGACCTGTAAGGACAGTGAGTGAATTGTCCTTGTGCTATATTGTGATTAAAAAAAACATTTTTTCTAGGGACAGAAAACTGTAGGTAGGGAGAGTGTTTTTTTTCTTTCACTCTGCAAGTCCTTGTTTCCAGGGACCTGTAAGGACAGTGAGTGAATTGTCCTTGTGCTATATTGTGCTTAAAAAAAACATTTTTTCTAGGGACAGAAAACTGTAGGTAGGGAGAGTGTTTTTTTTCTTTCACTCTGCAAGTCCTTGTTTCCAGGGACCTGTAAGGACAGTGAGTGAATTGTCCTTGTGCTATATTGTGCTTAAAAAAACATTTATTCTAGGGACAGAAAACTGTAGGTAGGGAGAGTGTCAGTTTATTTCACTCTGCAAGTCCTTGTTTCCAGGGACCTGGAAGGACAGTGAGTGAATTGTCCTTGTGCTATATTGTGCTTAAAAAAACATTTATTCTAGGGACAGAAAACTGTAGGTAGGGAGAGTGTCAGTTTATTTCACTCTGCAAGTCCTTGTTTCCAGGGACCTGTAAGGACAGTGAGTGAATTGTCCTTGTGCTATATTGTGCTTAAAAAAAACATTTATTCTAGGGACAGAAAACTGTAGGTAGGGAGAGTGTCAGTTTATTTCACTCTGCAAGTCCTTGTTTCCAGGGACCTGGAAGGACAGTGAGTGAATTGTCCTTGTGCTATATTGTGATTAAAAAAAACATTTTTTCTAGGGACAGAAAACTGTAGGTAGGGAGAGTGTTTTTTTTCTTTCACTCTGCAAGTCCTTGTTTCCAGGGACCTGTAAGGACAGTGAGTGAATTGTCCTTGTGCTATATTGTGCTTAAAAAAAACATTTATTCTAGGGACAGAAAACTGTAGGTAGGGAGAGTGTCAGTTTATTTCACTCTGCAAGTCCTTGTTTCCAGGGACCTGGAAGGACAGTGAGTGAATTGTCCTTGTGCTATATTGTGATTAAAAAAAACATTTTTTCTAGGGACAGAAAACTGTAGGTAGGGAGAGTGTTTTTTTTCTTTCACTCTGCAAGTCCTTGTTTCCAGGGACCTGGAAGGACAGTGAGTGAATTCTCCTTGTGCTATATTGTGCTTAAAAAAAAACATTTATTCTAGGGACAGAAAACTGTAGGTAGGGAGAGTGTCAGTTTATTTCACTCTGCAAGTCCTTGTTTCCAGGGACCTGGAAGGACAGTGAGTGAATTCTCCTTGTGCTATATTGTGCTTAAAAAAAACATTTATTCTAGGGACAGAAAACTGTAGGTAGGGAGAGTGTCAGTTTATTTCACTCTGCAAGTCCTTGTTTCCAGGGACCTGTAAGGACAGTGAGTGAATTGTCCTTGTGCTATATTGTGATTAAAAAAAACATTTTTTCTAGGGACAGAAAACTGTAGGTAGGGAGAGTGTTTTTTTTCTTTCACTCTGCAAGTCCTTGTTTCCAGGGACCTGTAAGGACAGTGAGTGAATTGTCCTTGTGCTATATTGTGATTAAAAAAAACATTTTTTCTAGGGACAGAAAACTGTAGGTAGGGAGAGTGTTTTTTTTCTTTCACTCTGCAAGTCCTTGTTTCCAGGGACCTGTAAGGACAGTGAGTGAATTGTCCTTGTGCTATATTGTGCTTAAAAAAAACATTTTTTCTAGGGACAGAAAACTGTAGGTAGGGAGAGTGTTTTTTTTCTTTCACTCTGCAAGTCCTTGTTTCCAGGGACCTGTAAGGACAGTGAGTGAATTGTCCTTGTGCTATATTGTGCTTAAAAAAAACATTTATTCTAGGGACAGAAAACTGTAGGTAGGGAGAGTGTCAGTTTATTTCACTCTGCAAGTCCTTGTTTCCAGGGACCTGTAAGGACAGTGAGTGAATTGTCCTTGTGCTATATTGTGCTTAAAAAAAACATTTATTCTAGGGACAGAAAACTGTAGGTAGGGAGAGTGTCAGTTTATTTCACTCTGCAAGTCCTTGTTTCCAGGGACCTGGAAGGACAGTGAGTGAATTGTCCTTGTGCTATATTGTGATTAAAAAAAACATTTTTTCTAGGGACAGAAAACTGTAGGTAGGGAGAGTGTTTTTTTTCTTCCACTCTGCAAGTCCTTGTTTCCAGGGACCTGTAAGGACAGTGAGTGAATTGTCCTTGTGCTATATTGTGCTTAAAAAAAACATTTATTCTAGGGACAGAAAACTGTAGGTAGGGAGAGTGTCAGTTTATTTCACTCTGCAAGTCCTTGTTTCCAGGGACCTGGAAGGACAGTGAGTGAATTGTCCTTGTGCTATATTGTGATTAAAAAAAACATTTTTTCTAGGGACAGAAAACTGTAGGTAGGGAGAGTGTTTTTTTTCTTTCACTCTGCAAGTCCTTGTTTCCAGGGACCTGTAAGGACAGTGAGTGAATTGTCCTTGTGCTATATTGTGCTTAAAAAAAACATTTATTCTAGGGACAGAAAACTGTAGGTAGGGAGAGTGTCAGTTTATTTCACTCTGCAAGTCCTTGTTTCCAGGGACCTGGAAGGACAGTGAGTGAATTGTCCTTGTGCTATATTGTGATTAAAAAAAACATTTTTTCTAGGGACAGAAAACTGTAGGTAGGGAGAGTGTTTTTTTTCTTTCACTCTGCAAGTCCTTGTTTCCAGGGACCTGGAAGGACAGTGAGTGAATTGTCCTTGTGCTATATTGTGCTTAAAAAAAACATTTATTCTAGGGACAGAAAACTGTAGGTAGGGAGAGTGTCAGTTTATTTCACTCTGCAAGTCCTTGTTTCCAGGGACCTGGAAGGACAGTGAGTGAATTGTCCTTGTGCTATATTGTGATTAAAAAAAACATTTTTTCTAGGGACAGAAAACTGTAGGTAGGGAGAGTGTTTTTTTTCTTTCACTCTGCAAGTCCTTGTTTCCAGGGACCTGGAAGGACAGTGAGTGAATTCTCCTTGTGCTATATTGTGCTTAAAAAAAACATTTATTCTAGGGACAGAAAACTGTAGGTAGGGAGAGTGTCAGTTTATTTCACTCTGCAAGTCCTTGTTTCCAGGGACCTGGAAGGACAGTGAGTGAATTCTCCTTGTGCTATATTGTGCTTAAAAAAAACATTTATTCTAGGGACAGAAAACTGTAGGTAGGGAGAGTGTCAGTTTATTTCACTCTGCAAGTCCTTGTTTCCAGGGACCTGTAAGGACAGTGAGTGAATTGTCCCTTGTGCTATATTGTGATTAAAAAAAACATTTTTTCTAGGGACAGAAAACTGTAGGTAGGGAGAGTGTTTTTTTTCTTTCACTCTGCAAGTCCTTGTTTCCAGGGACCTGTAAGGACAGTGAGTGAATTGTCCTTGTGCTATATTGTGCTTAAAAAAAACATTTATTCTAGGGACAGAAAACTGTAGGTAGGGAGAGTGTCAGTTTATTTCACTCTGCAAGTCCTTGTTTCCAGGGACCTGGAAGGACAGTGAGTGAATTGTCCTTGTGCTATATTGTGATTAAAAAAAACTTTTTTTCTAGGGACAGAAAACTGTAGGTAGGGAGAGTGTTTTTTTTCTTTCACTCTGCAAGTCCTTGTTTCCAGGGACCTGTAAGGACAGTGAGTGAATTGTCCTTGTGCTATATTGTGCTTAAAAAAAACATTTATTCTAGGGACAGAAAACTGTAGGTAGGGAGAGTGTCAGTTTATTTCACTCTGCAAGTCCTTGTTTCCAGGGACCTGGAAGGACAGTGAGTGAATTGTCCTTGTGCTATATTGTGATTAAAAAAAACATTTTTTCTAGGGACAGAAAACTGTAGGTAGGGAGAGTGTCAGTTTATTTCACTCTGCAAGTCCTTGTTTCCAGGGACCTGGAAGGACAGTGAGTGAATTCTCCTTGTGCTATATTGTGCTTAAAAAAAACATTTATTCTAGGGACAGAAAACTGTAGGTAGGGAGAGTGTCAGTTTATTTCACTCTGCAAGTCCTTGTTTCCAGGGACCTGTAAGGACAGTGAGTGAATTGTCCTTGTGCTATATTGTGATTAAAAAAAACATTTTTTCTAGGGACAGAAAACTGTAGGTAGGGAGAGTGTCAGTTTCTTTCACTGTGAAAGTCCTTGTTTCAAGGGACAGAGAAGGACACCTGAAGGTAGCCCTTATTGCTTTTTTCCCATCTCCCTGCAGGCCATCTATTAGAATGTCTGGAAGGCAAACAAGGAGAGGCAGACAGTCAGGAGGCAATAAAAGAGGGCAAGCAGGCTCTGTGTCTGGGGGCAACAGTGCTGGTCGTGGACGCGGTGCATTGTCATCAGCACATGGCCATGGGACACGCTTGTCCTTCTTTTCGGCAGCTGGACATGTTGAGCCACATCATGCCGAAGACTTGGTAGAGTGGATGACCAAGCCCTCCTCCTCCTCCTCATCCTCTCTCACCCAGGCTCAGGGTACTGGAAAAGCAGCTGCCAAAGCGTCGTCTTCCCTGGTATCAATGTCAGACAAATCATCAGTCACTCCTTCCCTAGACCCACCATGTCCTCCTCCTGAGGAGTCCCCCGAACTGTTTCAGCACAGTGTTGGGTACATGCTCCAGGAGGATGCCCAGCGTTTCGAAGGGTCTGATGATGAAACCCAGCTAGAGGAAGGCAGTAGCGTGAGAGCAGACAGAGGGGATGCTCAAGAAGGACACCAATCTGGCAGTCATGTTCCAGCAGCTGCAGCATACTGCCAGATTGGCTCCAGTGATGAGGAGGGAGGGGATGATGAGGTCACTGACTCCACGTGGGTGCCTAATAGGAGAGAGGAGGAGGAGGAGGATGAGGAGGAGGCACATCTCCAACGAGGCAGGATGCCCTTTGGTGGCCAGCGTAAGGGCAGTACACCGACGGAATCACACCGCAGAGCTCCGCCTGTGCAGGGCGCTGCCTCTGCCCGTCATTCAAAAAGTTCTTTGGTGTGGGCCTTTTTTGAGGCTAGTGCATCAGATCGCACAGCTGCTGTTTGCAACATATGTCTCAAGCGTATATCGCGTGGCCAAAACATCAGCCGCTTGGGTACCACATGCCTGACCAGACATATGTTGACCTGCCATGCAGCTCGTTGGCAAGCCTACCTCAAAGACCCACACCAAAGAACAAAGCGGACCTCTCCTTGCACCGCATCAGCTGGGATCTCCAACCCCACTATAACTTCAGTCCTCTCTGAAACATGCACTGAGAGGAATGAAGGTGTAGAATTAGGTGTGTCACAGCCAAGTACTTGCGCCCACTCTGCTAGCAGTACACCGACGTCCGATTCTAGCAGGCAAATTTCCCTGCCCCAGCTGCTGGACCGTCGAAAGAAGTTCACTCCCAGCCATCCACATGCCCAGCGGTTGAATGCTAGCTTGGCTAAATTGCTAGCGCTTCAACTGCTGCCTTTTCAGTTGGTAGACTCGGCCCCCTTCCGTGAGTTTGTGCAATGTGCGGTTCCTCAGTGGCAGGTTCCCAAACGCCACTTTTTCTCACGGAAGGCTATTCCGGCTCTCTACCGGCATGTGGAAGGCAATGTCTTGGCCTCGCTGGACAGGGCGGTCAGCGGTAAGGTGCATATTACCGCTGACTCATGGTCCAGCAGGCATGGACAGGGACGTTACCTTTCTTTCACGGCCCATTGGGTCACTCTTTTGGCAGCTGGGAAGGATTCAGGACAAGGTGCAGTAGTGTTGGAGGTTGTCCCACCGCCACGCCTCCAAAATGCTACTACTGGTTGTGACACACCTCTCTCCTCCACCCCCTCCTCTTCTTCTTCCTCCATGGCCTCTTCCTGTGGTTTGTCCTATGAACCAGCGGTGCTCCGTAGCCGTTCACGGGGCTACGCAAGTACGCAGGCAAAAAGATGCCATGCCGTGCTTGCGCTGGTGTGTTTGGGGGACAGAAGCCACACTGGGGCAGAGGTCCTGTCTGCTCTGCAGGGCCAGGCCGAGAGGTGGTTGACGCCACGCCAGCTTAAGCCAGGAATGGTGGTTTGCGACAATGGCACCAACCTCCTCTCCGCCCTCCGACAGGGACAACTGACCCATGTGCCCTGTGTGGCTCACGTCCTTAACCTGGTGGTGCAGCGCTTCTTGGGCAGGTACCCGGGCTTACAGGATGTCCTGAGGCAGGCCAGGAAAGTCTGTGTGCATTTCCGCAGATCTTATAATGCCAGTGCTCGCCTGGCTGAGCTGCAAAAGGAGTTGAACCTGCCCAAGAACCGCCTTATATGTGACATGCCCACCAGGTGGAACTCAACGTTGGCCATGCTGCAGCGGCTGCACACGCAGCAGAGGGCCATCAATGAGTACCTGTGCGACTACGGCACCAGGACAGGGTCAGGGGAGCTTGGTTTTTTTTCTCCACGCCAGTGGGGCATGATCAGGGATGCATGCACTGTCCTGGCACCATTTGAGGAGGCCACGAGGATGGTGAGCAGTGACAGTGCATGCATCAGTGACACTGTACCTCTTGTCCACCTGTTGGAGCACACGCTGCGTGGAATAATGGACAGGGCACTTGAGGCAGAACAGAGGCAGGAAGAGGAGGACTTCCTTGCCTCTCAAGGCCCCCTTTACCCAGACAGTGTTCCTTCTGTCCCACCCATCGCACAGGAAGAGGAGGAGGAGGAGGAGGAGGATTGTGTCAGCATGGAGGTGGAGGCTGGCACTCAGCATCATCAGCAGCAGTCTTTTAGGGATGATTTACAGTCCCAAGAAACCAGTGGACTTGTACGTGGCTGGGAGGAGGTGGCTGCGGATCATGTCGTCCTTAGTGACCCAGAGGACTCCGGAGCGAATGCCTCAGCAAAACTACGCTGCATGGCCTCCCTGATCCTGCAAAGTCTGCGGAAGGATCCTCGTATTCTTCGGATCAAGGAGAGGGACCATTACTGGCTGGCCACTCTCCTTGATCCACGGTACAAGGGTAAGGTTGCGGACCTTATGTTACCGTCGCAGAGGGAGCAGAGGATGAGACAACTCCGGGAGGCCTTGCAGAAAGGTCTGTGCAACGCGTTCCCAGAGACTGGGAGGTTGCAAACTCCTGGTCCTGGACAACGAGTTGCTGAGGCTTCGGCCAGTCAAAGAAGGAGCGGTGGGGAAGGTGGCCGTCTGACCGATGCGTTCAGACAATTCTTTAGTCCGCAGCCCCAAAGTATGATCGGTTCCAGCAACCATCGCCAGCGTCTGATAAACATGGTGCAGGAATATCTAGGGGCAAGGTCAGACTTGGACACCTTCCCCACCGAAAATCCTCTGGCTTACTGGGTCTTGAGGATGGATCACTGGCCAGAGCTTGCACAGTATGCAATTGAGCTACTGGCCTGTCCTGCATCCAGCGTTCTTTCGGAACGCACATTCAGTGCTGCTGGAGGATTTGTCACGGATCACAGGGTGCGCCTGTCCACCGACTCGGTTGATCGACTGACTTTCATCAAGATGAACCAGTCTTGGATCACCACCAGCTACCACACACCTGATGCTGATATAACAGACTAATTGATTTTAACATGTCACATCCCTTCAAGACTGATGCTGATGCTGAGTGCCTGTGCTGTTATGTTGACTGGCTATCCTCCTCCTCCGAGTCCTCAATGATACGATTGATGATGATAGCTTGTAAGATCATTTTTGTTTATGGGTGCCGCCACCAGTGCCTAACGCCCAATTTTTCAGCCCCTGTTTAACAGGGGCGTGTAATTACAATTTTTGAAGCAATACTTTGCAACAGGGCTCATTGCTGTGCTCCAAGTACAGTATCTGTGAGGAGTTGCAGTGTTGTGCCACCAGTGCCTAAGGCCCAATTTTTCAGCCCCTGTTTAACAGGGGCGTGTCATTACAATTTTTGAAGCAATACTTTGCAACAGGGCTCATTGGTGTGCTCCAAGTACAGTATCTGTGAGGAGTTGCAGTGTTGTGCCACCAGTGCCTAAGGCCCAATTTTTCAGCCCCTGTTTAACAGGGGCGTGTCATTACAATTTTTGAAGCAATACTTTGCAACAGGGCTCATTGCTGTGCTCCAAGTACAGTATCTGTGAGGAGTTGCAGTGTTGTGCCACCAGTGCCTAAGGCCCAATTTTTCAGCCCCTGTTTAACAGGGGCGTGTCATTACAATTTTTGAAGCAATACTTTGCAACAGGGCTCATTGGTGTGCTCCAAGTACAGTATCTGTGAGGAGTTGCAGTGTTGTGCCACCAGTGCCTAAGGCCCAATTTTTCAGCCCCTGTTTAACAGGGGCGTGTCATTACAATTTTTGAAGCAATATTTTGCAACAGGGCTCATTGCTGTGCTCCAAGTACAGTATCTGTGAGGAGTTGCAGTGTTGTGCCACCAGTGCCTAAGGCCCAATTTTTCAGCCCCTGTTTAACAGGGGCGTGTCATTACAATTTTTGAAGCAATACTTTGCAACAGGGCTCATTGGTGTGCTCCAAGTACAGTATCTGTGAGGAGTTGCAGTGTTGTGCCACCAGTGCCTAAGGCCCAATTTTTCAGCCCCTGTTTAACAGGGGCGTGTCATTACAATTTTTGAAGCAATACTTTGCAACAGGGCTCATGCCTGTGCTCCAAGTACAGTATCTGTGAGGGGTTGCAGTGTTGTGCCACCAGTGCCTAAGGCACAATTTTTCAGCCCCTGTTCAACAGGGGCATGTAATTACAATTCTTGATCTAATAATTCACAGCAGGGCCCATTGCTGCACCCACCAAGAGTAACTGTCAGGGCTTACAGTGTTGTGGCACCAGCACCACCATCAAAGGCCCAATTTTTACTACCACTGTTCAACAATTATATGTAATTAAAATTCCTGATATAATAGTTGACAGCAGGGCGTTCCAGCACCAACCAAGAGTAACTGTGAGTGCTTACAGTGTTGTGCCAACACCAACAACTAAGGGGCCTATTTCTGCAGAGTATATACGGCAGGTCCCTACTTTCAAACATCCAACTTACAAACGACTCCTACTTGCAAACGCAAGAAGACAACAGGAAGTGAGAGGAAATCTACCACTAGGAAGGAAAATTCTCTCCTGTAAGAATAAATATGGGAGAAAGGTGTCTCCTCTGTACTGATGCTTTATCAGCAATCCTTGTTTCAAGAAAAACACCACATTTCAAAAACAGTTGTCATTGGGACGGAAAGTGAGGTGAAATGTTCTGAACAGGGGCACAGACAGCAAAACAAATGTTACAGGGGTGATAACCCTTACCTATGTTTTCCAAAAAGTTTAAAAATAGATTTTTGGTCTGGAGCTACACTTCAACAATGTACCTGTTCAAAATTACAAACAGACTCTACATAAGAACAAACCTACAGTCCCTGTCTTGTATGCACCGCCTGTATAGGGCTGTTCAGAGTATATAGGGCCTTTTTTATTTTATGTGCGGGGTTCCCCTTAATATCCATACAAGACCCAAAGGGGCTGGTAATGGGCTGGGGTAGGGGGGGGGGGGGTCATGGGGTAGCTATGCCATTTTTCTTAAAGAATTTCATCCATATTACCGGGACCAGACATTACATTAAAGCCGCAAGCAGTTTTAAATGGCTTTTTTTTCCTTTAGAAGTGTAATTTTGTGCAGGGACAGTTCTAAACACGGGAAACACGTGGCACTTCACAGGCATACTTTAGACACCCCCCCGGTACGATATTTAAAGGAATATTTGACTTTTTTTTTTTCACTTTATGCATCATTAAAATGACTGCTCCCGAAAAACGACCGTTTTTAAAACTTCTTTTTGCATTGATACATGTCCCCTGGTGCAGAACCCGGGTTCCCAAACCCTTTTTAGGACAATAACATGCATAATAGTTGTTATAATTAGCACTTTAGAATTCGAACGTTCGCATCCATTGTATTTAATAGGGTTCTAATGTTCGTTCGAACTTTCGGTCCGTTCGCGGGTTCTGGTGCGAACCGAACCCGGGGGTGTTCGGCTCATCACTAGTTGTGAGGCAACAAAACACAAAAAATGCCAAGGGGGGTGAACAGGGCTGCTGTTAGAAATCACGGGGCCCCGTACAGCCTACCTGACAGGCCCCCCCCCAAAAAATATCCAAACAATATTTTTGCTAACAATACACCACAAAAATCATTATTAGCATACACAAACACAACAAAAAACTTATAAACTTACAGGGGAACAGGAGGGTACAGTGTGGGAGGAGGGGGCAGAATGGCACAGTACAGGGGGGGCAGGAGGGTACAGTACAGGGGGGCAGGAGGGCACAGTACAGCAGTTAGGAGGGTACAGTACAGGGGGCACAGTAGGAGAGGGACAGGAAAGTACAGTGCGAGGGCAGGAGGGCACAGTATGGGGGGGTGGGGCGGATACAGTACAGGGGGAGCAGGAGGGTACAGAACAGGGGGAGGGTAAGTGGACATAGTACAGTGGGTAAGAGGGTACAGTATAGAACAGTAATGTAGAATACAGATATGGTCTCCTGAAGCAATAAGTATAAGAAATAAGAAATAGCCATAGTATAAGAAAAGTAAATGGGCTGTCTGGCAGGGAGGGGAGAGGGAGTGATCTCCAGTGCCTAGTAAAGAGACAGTGTTGGGGGTGTGCAGGGTGGGGGATTCCTGCCATTTGTAGATCCTGGGACACACATGTGTGAAGTTGATGTGTCTGCAGAGGAAAATACAGGGAAGGGAGGGGGGAGTGACCGAGTGAGAGATAACAACCATCTGAGAGGAGCAGTGTGACAGGCAAAGATGAATGGATCTGTGTGAGGAGGATGACAGGGAGGAGCAGGACGGCCCGGATAGTGGCTGAGGCGGGGAGGGAGATGCCAGGGAGGGAGAGAGAGCATTGCAGACATCGGAGAGACAGATAACAAAACTGACCTGTACTACTAGCAAAAGAGACAGCCAAAGTGAGGAGAACTGTTACCACTGTCCGAAACTGTAGGGAGGAAACTTCAAAGGCCCCCACATGCACCTAGGACCCCTGGGCAGTTCGCAGAAGTGCCTGTGCATTAAGACAGGCAAGCCCTCCCCCGCTCTCAGTGTCCTGACGAATCCCCCTGCTTTCAGGGAGAGGAAAACAGGCAGCGCTGGGGGAAGACCAGGCACCTATGGGAGGATCATATGTGGCCCAAACAGGGAGGCAGATCGGTGCGCTGTGACAGTTACACAAATGATGCCGTGTATTTCTCCCTCCAGCAGCTGAAAGCCGACAGGAGGGAGAGAGACACACACAGCATTGCTTGTGTAACTGTCACAGCACACCGATCTGCCTCCCTGTCCGGGCCCCCATGTGTGCTTGGGCCCCCTACTGGAGGGCTGGTGGTCCCCCCCTATCAGCGGCCCTGGGGGTGAATACTTTTGAAAGGCACTGTAGAGAGGATGAATCTCCTTAACAGGGGCGCAGACAGCAATAAAAACTGACAGGTGTTCTAATCCCTCTCCACTCTACCCAAAATTAGAAAAAGTTTTGCCTTCAGTTATACTTTAATATTCCCTCGTTGTATTAAAGCAGCTGGTTACACAATTGGCTGCACTTCTAAAAAAAAATACGCACTGTACTCCTTTATATTGCTTGTTTTAAGATTGTGAGTTACTTCTACAAAAATGTCTAAAATCTCTTTCCAAAGTTCCTATCATGAGAATTATCTCTCTCATTTGTTCTTATAAAGAAAAATGTAGCAAGTGACAGGGAAAGGGAAATAATATATGTTTCTATGGATTCCAGAAAACTCACAATAAAATACAATGATTCCCAACATGATGCACCCAGCATGGGATTTTAAAAATATCAACTTCAAATATAAAATGTGACAAGACACATAGGCATAGAAAATATAGGCAGGAACAAAGGCAGGAATATTACTCTTCACCCAATATACACAGCAAGGTAACGTTTAGAATGTAATTCAACAGCCTACAACTCCTTTGGACCACATCATCAAAAACAATTAATTTGCAGTTTCATAGTAGTTCAGATAGTAATATGAGAATTTCAAACAGAGGCATTGATACACAAACTATAGATACAAAGAGACTTCATTCCATAACTGCAGCCAGCAGCATCAGAAGCATGCACAATTGGCAATAGTTTGGGTCAGAATTAAAATAAAGACACCTTGTATCTTGCAGCTCTTGTCAGTGAGAACTGAAGTTATGTTGGCTGCATAATGGTTCAATTACTGTTATCCTCTACACTGAACTGTATTGATTTTGTCATATGAATAAAAAAAAAGTTGACTTACCCCATCCTATGAGCGTGAAGCCCCATAAGTATTTAGTGTCTGAAAAGAATGCTACAAATATCAAGCTGTGCAGATAAAGTCCTTCAACGAGTATCCAGTAGTAATTGGTTGCCAAGAAATAAATGAACAGTACAACAGCAATTTTACATCCAACCTACAAAGAAATCCAGAGATAGTTTTTATTTTTGACTGTACTAGATGGGAAAAAAAATTAAAAGCATATAAAAAGATAAATATAATGATAGATAAATAATATAATATACTATCAGTTACCTGATTCTTTTTTTAAATGCCTTTTGAGGCTCGGTTCACACTTATGCGAATTGGTTGCGGCTTACACCGCATCCAATTTGCATAACATTTTAAAATACATTTATTTTAATGAGGCTGGTTCACATATGTGTGATGCATTCGCCCTGCGCATTGCCCAAAAAACGTGTGCGTTTTCTAGGCATTGCGGTGCGAATTGTCTGCACATTATCTTCTATGGGAACTCATCTGATTCGCAGATGTGTTCCGTTCTGAACAGGAATTCTCTCCCTGCTCACTACACTTCCCCCCCTCCCCCTCCCCTCTCCCAGGTCAGCTAATCCGCAGCTACGCAAAAAATCTGAGGAAAACGCTTGGACAGCTGCACTCCAAAAAAGGTTCTTTTATTTAAAACAAAAGCACAAATAACATGCCACAGCAAAAAAACAGCAAGTATGAGCTGACGTTTCGCACTGCGATTCAGTGCTTAATCAAAGCTACTAATCCGCAGCTACAACGCAGACGAACCGCTGAACAGCTCTGTTTTCTCTTCGAAGAGAAAACAGAGCTGGAATTCGCACCACACAAGTGTGAACCCAACCTAAAGCTTATGCTATCCTATAGTAATGTAATAGCCAAGTGTCACATCCAACCACAAAATGTTACTCACAAAGCAAAATGTTCAGCCAAAAAGTATGATTGCTCATGATGCCCATTGTTCTCACGGCAAGCTTATTATATAGCAAGTGGATCAGCCCCAAAGGGTGTTTTTTTAATGCTGGGACTGTGCACTTCTACCATGCCCACACAAAATATAAACAAATACACATATCCCACACTATCTATGCACAATGAACATGTTGTTCACCCCAATGCATACAACATGATGAAGAAATGTACATTAACCACTTAAGGACCGCCGCACGATGATGTACGTTGACAGAATGGCACGGACAGGCACAAGGGCGTACAGGTACGTCCCCTTTAAGAACCTGACCCGGTCTGAAGCTCTGTGACCGCGCCTGCGGGACCCGCGGACCCAATCGCCGCCGATGTCCCGCGATCGGGTCACAGAGCTGAAGAACGGGGAGAGGTAAGTGTAAACAAACCTTTCCCCGTTCTTCCTAGTGGCAGCGTCACTAATCGTCTGTTCCCTGTCATAGGGAACGATGATCAGTGATGTCACACACCAAGCCACGCCCCCCTTTAGTTAGAATCACTCATTAGGTCACACTTAACCCTATAGCGCCACCTAGAGGTTAAACCCTTCACTGCAAGTGTCATTTTCACAGTAATCAGTGCATATTTATAGCAATGATTGCTGTAAAAATGACAATGGTCCCAAAAATGTGTCAAAAGTGTCCGATGTGTCCGCCATAATGTCGTAGTCATGATAAAAATTGCTGATCGCCGCCATTACTAGTAAAAAAAAAAATATTAATAAAAATGCCATAAAACTACCCCCTATTTTGTAGATACTATAACTTTTGCGCAAACCAATCAATAAACGCTTATTGTGATTTTTTTTTACCAAAAATATGTAGGAGAATACGTATCGGCCTAAACTGAGGAAAAAATAGGATTTTTTGTACTCACCGTAAAATCCTTTCCTCTGACATCCATGGACTGACACGGTGTCTCTTTACACTTTACACGTGGGTTATGTCCCTGCTTGCAGGAGAAGACCTAGGCAGAATGTGAGATGTTATACATACATTCTAAAAGCCAGAGCTGAACAGCCCCACCCAGGGGGCGGTCCCTCCGGACATAACCCTCCCACTACAGTCAGCAGACTTCAGTTCGTAACAAAGCAGTACAAACTTAAAAAGGAAGGGTGGGTGCCGTGTCAGTCCATGGATGTCAGAGAAAAGGATTTTACGGTGAGTACAAAAAATCCTATTTTCTCTTACCATCCATGGACTGACACGGTGTCTCTTTACACTTTACACGTGGGATGTCCCAAAGCAGTGTCAAGAGGGATGGGAGCAGTATAAATGGAAAAACCAAAAACTTCACTCCAAGAAGGCAGAGCTCCTCAATGGAGGAGTCACAACTTTAAACAGCGGCCTGCAGCACCCTGCGGCCGAAGGAAGCATCCGGAGATGCAGCCACATTAACCTTATAAAACTTAAAAGGCATGAACAGACGACCAGGTCGCCGCCTTGCACACTTGTGCAACCGACGCTTGATGTCGGAAAACCCAGGAAGCACCAATTGCCCTGGTGGAATGCGCCGTAACCGGAAAGGGAGGCGCCCGCCCTTTGAGAGCATAGGCTTGAATGACGGTTTGTCTGATTCCCCTAGAAATGATGGCAGACGAAACCGCTTGGCCCTGTTATGGACCAGAGACAGTCACAAACAGTGAGTCGGACTTTCGAATAGAAGCAGTAGCAGACAGGTACACCCGTAAGGCTTGTACCACATCCAATATGTGCAGCGCAAACTCTCTGGGATGCGATGGGTGAGGACACAAGGACGGGAGGACAATGTCCTCATGTAGGTGAAAGGTCGACACCACCTTTGGCAAAAAGGAAGGTCACGGATGCAACACCGCCTTATCCTTATGGATGACTAAATATGGCGACTTGCAGGACAAAGCCGCCAACTCAGACACCCGTCAAACAGAAGTGATTGCCACTAAAAGGCCACCTTCTGAGACAAGACAAGAGGGGAATATCCCGGATATTCCCAAAAGGAGGTTCCTGGAGGACCGAGAGCACCAAATTCAGATCCCACGGTGGGAGAGGAGGCTTGACAGGAGGGAGCACATGGCGAACCCCCAACACAAGGTGCTAACCAAGAAATGACCCGCTAGAGGTCGCTGAAAGAAGACGGCCAAGGCCGAAATCTGATCCTTGATGGTACTCAAAGCAAGCTTTTGGGTCACTCCACACTGCAGAGGACGCAGGATTCTGGGGACGGAATACGTCCGAGGACGCCAGTCCAGCGCTTCGCATATGGCGATATAAGCTTTCCAGGCACGGTGATAGATCTGCTTGGAGGAAGACTTCCGTGGCCTTAACATGGTCAAAATGACCGAATCCGAGAGACCTTCGGACCCTCAACACCTGGCTTTCAACAGCCCTGCCGTTAAAGCCAGAGACTGTAAGCCGGATGAAACATAGGACCTTGAGACTGAAGGTCCTCCCTCATCGGCAACCGCCAGGGAACGTCCGCGACGAGACGTACCAGATCAGCGTACCAGTGATGCTGAGGCCAATCAGGAACAATTAGGATCACCAGAGTTTATATCAGGCGATAAGGACCCTATGGGGCCACCAACGCATCCGAGGCATCGCCCAAGGATCCCTGGCTCTGGCCACAACCTCGACCCTTGCGATTGAGTCGAGAGGCCATCAGGTCCACATCCGGCGTGCCCCACCATCGGCAAAGGAGTTGAAATATGCAAGGGCCACTCTTCTTGGTCCGGCGATTGGCAACTCAGATAGTCCGCCTGCCCATTGTCTATGCCCAGAATGTAAATGGCCTACAGAGCCGGCACGTTTCTTCCGGCCCACTTCAGGATACGGACTACCTCGGAAGCCGCAGCTGAGCTCCGAGTCCCCCCTTGATGGTTTACATACGCCACCGCCGTGGCGTTGTCCGACTGGCTCCTGATGGAGCGACCCCGTACTCTCTCCGACCTGAGGAGAGACACAGTCCGATGGCCCGTATTTCCAGAACAGTGATTGGTAAACGGGCTCGTCCGGAGTCCAAGGCCTTGAGCCGACAGGACTCCCCAGACTCCACCCCAGCCCGTCAGGCTGGTGTCCGTCGTGAGTACTGTCCAGTGGATGGGAGGGGAACGACTTTCCGGACCGAAGAGCCGAGGATCTCAACCACCATGTCAGGGGCGCCCTGACCAGGTGAATCACCTGGATCTGAAGATCCAAGGACAACGGGGATTTGTCCCAGGTGGACAAGATCTCCTTCTGCAATGCCCTGGTGTGTGATTGGGCATACGGAACGGCCACAAAGGAGGCCACCACGAGTCCCGGGACTCTCATGCAAAAAAAAAAAAAAACGGATTGACAACCATTTTCGGGATGTCAGCACCCGCACTGCAGACTGAAGTGTCAGCAACTTCTCCAGAGGTAGGATACCTTTGCCTCCAAGGAGTCTAGAATCAGAACTAGATACTCCAGACACTGAGTCTGGACCAGGACTGACTCCTGAATGTTCAGGAACCACCCGAAGTCCCTGAGGGTCTAATTGACGATAGTCACCTTTCCTCTAAGTCTGAGCCACTTTCTGCTCTTAGCAGAAGATCGTCCAGATAGCCCACGACAGCAATACCTCACTGTAACAGAAGGCTAGAACCGGAACAAGCACCTTGGTGAACACCCTTGGTGCCAAGGCTAGGCCGAAAGGAAGAGCCACAATCGATAGTGGACTTCGCTGATCGCAAGCGCAGAAACTTCTGGTGACTTGCGCAGATCGGAACATGCAAGTAGGCGTCCTTGAAGTCCAAGGACGCCAGAAGAAAATCCCTTTGGTGGAGTGTAGCGATCACCGTGCGAATGGATTCCATGCGGAATTTCTGCACCTTCTCGAAGGCATTCAGGGCCTTGAGGTCCAGGATAGGTCGAACCACGTCCTATTTTTGGGACGACAAACAGATTCGAGTATAATCCCTGAAAACTCTCCTGTGACGGAACCGGCACAATCACTCCGGACCTGATCAAATCCTGTACAGCCCCCAAGAGGGCTGCCCGACAGGTAGGAAGGAGAGGAAGATTCGAGGGAAAGAATCTGTCTGGGGGCCAGGATCGGAATACTATCCTGTATCCTGAGGTGACCACCTCGCACACCCACCAGTCGGAGATTCGGGAGGACCACCGATTCGTGACCTGCGAAGTCGTCCCCCCACCCCAGAGTCGGGCGGAGGCAAGACTTCACACGGAGGCGGGCTTGGGAGCCGCTTGTTCGGCTTACGCACCCAGGGGCACTTGTGCCCACCAGCCGCCCTGCCGTCAGTCTGAGAGGACCTACCCGTGGACTCTGACTGACGAAAAAACCCTGTTTTGCTGGAAAGGAAGGCCCCTGTTTTCGGCGGGCCTCCTCACTCTTGCTAGTCTAAGGAAGAAGAGTGCTTTTACCTCCCATGACATCCATGACGATGTCATCCAGAGCAGCACCGAAAGGTCTACCACCTTTAAATGGTAGATCTGTCAGGAGCTTCCTAAGGCTAGGTCAGCAGACCAGCACTTCAACCAGATAAGACGACGCAATACCACCACCGAGACAGAGGCCCTGGATATTAAAGGGGCCGCGTCCAACGTGGCGTCGCACATATAAACCAGGCCCTGAACCAGTTGGTGTGCCAGAGCAACTGTGTCTGGAGGAAGATTATGCTCCTGTACAGCTAGGTGCAACATTTTTGCCCAACCTGTAAGTGTTTAAGACACAAGGGTCGCCGCTACCACAGGCCGTAGGGCAGATCCCAACAAGGCAAACATGGCTCTGCTCACCACTTCTGACCTCCTGTCAGTGGGGTCCTCAAATGCAGGAGTCCCCTCCATCGGGAGAGTGATGGCCTTGTTCAACCGGGCGACTGGAGGGTCGACCATGGGGGAGAAGCCCACTTTTTAAGTAGGGCATCTTCAAGGGGTATCTGATAGACAAACGCCGCGGGACCATAAAAAAATTCTTCTGCGGCTTTTCCCAGACCTTATCAATGAGCTGGTCAAAGAAAGTACATATGGAAAAACCTCTTTAGAAGGCCTGGCCTTAAAAGAACCAAAGGAGACTGTATCTGCCTGAGGTTCTGCATCCGCAGCATTTTAGCTTGAGAGTGTCCCTCACCGCAGTCATGAGTACACTAACAAGCGTCCTGTCATTTACTGACTCAGAACTGGAGTTTTCCTCATAAGGAATGTCCTGTTCAAAACCATCCAATACATTCAGAACTAGGGTCCTGAGCGGTAGTGGCTAGGCCCATATCCGAATCAGCGCACTGCCCTCATGAAGTAAAGTGGGGGGAGGGCGCTTTTTTGCTCCCTTGCGCTTGCACACAGCTCCCATCCTGGTCAGAAATGATTCCAGGACTGCCCACAACTGGTCCCTAGGGACCGCAGGTGCTGAAGCACTGCCTGTTGTCCACTGACATTTAGGGGAAGCTGGTGACAGAGACTCCATATTGCCCCCCTCTGAGACTCCTCAGATAAAAAGTCCACCCACAGGCTGTGCTGACTGAGGAGGGGGCGCCCAGGGGACTCACCAAACCGGACCAGGGACCGCTCAGTTCCGCTGTCTGTACCGCGCTGTGTCAGCGCTGGTGAGCTGTGAGGAGATTGTGAGGAGATTCGCGCTGTTACAGCAGCGCTAGAGGCCAAAACTAGTGCCGAAGAGCGCGCAGGCTACAAGAAAATGGCCGCCGCACTTCACTGAGGCGATCCACGGCAAGATGGCCGCCATGACTCAGCAAAAGTGAAAAAAACAGCACACACACAGCGCCACTCGGCGCTCAGGCCCCAAAACACACAAAAAAAGGCCCCAAGCATATCTGCAGACCAGCATTAGCCCCTCCAAGAACAGTGTGACCCCCAGGCACCCCACACAGCACAGCGCCAGCAATGGTGACAGAGAGCGACAATGAAATACAGGGGGAGACAGGGAAAATCCCCCACAAAGAAACACACAGCTTTTTGTACTCACCTGCAGGCAGGAGAGACTACTTACCCGTCCCCCTGAGGGACCCACTGGTGTGTTTCTGACAGGACTATCACAGTGAAGTACTGAGTAGCTGTCGGCCCGGTCCACCGCAAAAGATATAGTCAGTCAGGAACTGTTCAGTCTTGAGAGGACCGTGGGAGCATGAAAGCAAACCCGGCCACCCCTGGAGTCATGGGGCCTGTCGTGAACTGAGTCTCACGCACACAAGGCGAGGATCAGCACGCTCGATGGTCGGACAGGGAAGACTACGAGGATATCTTGTACCCAACCTGTTGCCCAGCCGACAGTTGATAGAAGATTCTCAAAAATAAAATAAAAAAGAATTCCAGAAAAGGAATAAAAATAGGTCAGGAGACTGGCTCCTGAGAGAGCCACGTCTTCTCTAGTGATGAGCCGAACACCCCCGGGTTCGGTTCGCACCAGAACCCGCGAACGGACCGAAAGTTCGAACGAACATTAGAACCCTATTAAATACAATGGATGCGAACGTTCGAATTCTAAAGTGCTAATTATAACAACTATTATGCATGTTATTGTCCTAAAAAGGGTTTGGGAACCCGGGTTCTGCACCAGGGGACATGTATCAATGCAAAAATAAGTTTTAAAAACGGTCGTTTTCCGGGAGCAGTCATTTTAATGATGCATAAAGTGAAAAAAAAAAAGTCAAATATTCCTTTAAATATCGTACCTGGGGGGTGTCTAAAGTATGCCTGTGAAGTGCCACGTGTTTCCCGTGTTTAGAACTGTCCCTGCACAAAATGACACTTCTAAAGGAAAAAAAAGCCATTTAAAACTGCTTGCGGCTTTAATGTAATGTCTGGTCCCGGTAATATGGATGAAAATCTTTAAGAAAAATGGCATAGCTACCCCATGACCCCCCCCCCTACCCCAGCCCATTACCAGCCCCTTTGGGTCTTGTATGGATATTAAGGGGAACCCCGCACATAAAATAAAAAAGGCCCTATATACTCTGAACAGCCGTATACAGGCGGTGCATACAAGACAGGGACTGTAGGTTTGTTCTTATGTAGAATCTGTTTGTAATTTTGAACAGGTACATTGTTGAAGTGTAGCTCCAGACCAAAAATCTATTTTTAAACTTTTTGGAAAACATAGGTAAGGGTTATCACCCCTGTAACATTTGTTTTGCTGTCTGTGCCCCTGTTCAGAACATTTCACCTCACTTTCCGTCCTAATGACAACTGTTTTTGAAATGTGGTGTTTTTCTTGAAACAAGGATTGCTGATAAAGCATCAGTACAGAGGAGACACCTTTCTCCCATATTTATTCTTACAGGAGAGAATTTTCCTTCCTAGTGGTAGATTTCCTCTCACTTCCTGTTGTCTTCTTGCGTTTGCAAGTAGGAGTCGTTTGTAAGTTGGATGTTTGAAAGTAGGGACCTGCCGTATATACTCTGCAGAAATAGGCCCCTTAGTTGTTGGTGTTGGCACAACACTGTAAGCACTCACAGTTACTCTTGGTTGGTGCTGGAACGCCCTGCTGTCAACTATTATATCAGGAATTTTAATTACATATAATTGTTGAACAGTGGTAGTAAAAATTGGGCCTTTGATGGTGGTGCTGGTGCCACAACACTGTAAGCCCTGACAGTTACTCTTGGTGGGTGCAGCAATGGGCCCTGCTGTGAATTATTAGATCAAGAATTGTAATTACATGCCCCTGTTGAACAGGGGCTGAAAAATTGGGCCTTAGGCACTGGTGGCACAACACTGCAACCCTTCACAGATACTGTACTTGGAGCACAGCAATGAGCCCTGTTGCAAAGTATTGCTTCAAAAATTGTAATGACACGCCCCTGTTAAACAGGGGCTGAAAAATTGGGCCTTAGGCACTGGTGGCACAACACTGCAACTCCTCACAGATACTGTACTTGGAGCACAGCAATGAGCCCTGTTGCAAAGTATTGCTTCAAAAATTGTAATTACACGCCACTGTTAAACAGGGGCTGAAAAATTGGGCGTTAGGCACTGGTGGCGGCACCCATAAACAAAAATGATCTTCCAAGCTATCATCATCAATCGTATCATTGAGGACTCGGAGGAGGAGGATAGCCAGTCAACATAACAGCACAGGCACTCAGCATCAGCATCAGTCTTGAAGGGATGTGACATTTTAAAATCAATTAGTCTGTTATATCAGCATCAGGTGTGTGGTAGCTGGTGGTGATCCAAGACTGGTTCATCTTGATGAAAGTCAGTCGATCAACCGAGTCGGTGGACAGGCGCACCCTGTGATCCGTGACAAATCCTCCAGCAGCACTGAATGTGCGTTCCGAAAGAACGCTGGATGCAGGACAGGCCAGTAGCTCAATTGCATACTGTGCAAGCTCTGGCCAGTGATCCATCCTCAAGACCCAGTAAGCCAGAGGATTTTCGGTGGGGAAGGTGTCCAAGTCTGACCTTGCCCCTAGATATTCCTGCACCATGTTTATCAGACGCTGGCGATGGTTGCTGGAACCGATCATACTTTGGGGCTGCGGACTAAAGAATTGTCTGAACGCATCGGTCAGACGGCCACCTTCCCCACCGCTCCTTCTTTGACTGGCCGAAGCCTCAGCAACTCGTTGTCCAGGACCAGGAGTTTGCAACCTCCCAGTCTCTGGGAACGCGTTGCACAGACCTTTCTGCAAGGCCTCCCGGAGTTGTCTCATCCTCTGCTCCCTCTGCGACGGTAACATAAGGTCCGCAACCTTACCCTTGTACCGTGGATCAAGGAGAGTGGCCAGCCAGTAATGGTCCCTCTCCTTGATCCGAAGAATACGAGGATCCTTCCGCAGACTTTGCAGGATCAGGGAGGCCATGCAGCGTAGGTTTGCTGAGGCATTCGCTCCGGAGTCCTCTGGGTCACTAAGGACGACATGATCCGCAGCCACCTCCTCCCAGCCACGTACAAGTCCACTGGTTTCTTGGGACTGTAAATCATCCCTAAAAGACTGCTGCTGATGATGCTGAGTGCCAGCCTCCACCTCCATGCTGACACAATCCTCCTCCTCCTCCTCCTCCTCCTCCTCCTCCTCTTCCTGTGCGATGGGTGGGACAGAAGGAACACTGTCTGGGTAAAGGGGGCCTTGAGAGGCAAGGAAGTCCTCCTCTTCCTGCCTCTGTTCTGCCTCAAGTGCCCTGTCCATTATTCCACGCAGCGTGTGCTCCAACAGGTGGACAAGAGGTACAGTGTCACTGATGCATGCACTGTCACTGCTCACCATCCTCGTGGCCTCCTCAAATGGTGCCAGGACAGTGCATGCATCCCTGATCATGCCCCACTGGCGTGGAGAAAAAAAACCAAGCTCCCCTGACCCTGTCCTGGTGCCGTAGTCGCACAGGTACTCATTGATGGCCCTCTGCTGCGTGTGCAGCCGCTGCAGCATGGCCAACGTTGAGTTCCACCTGGTGGGCATGTCACATATAAGGCGGTTCTTGGGCAGGTTCAACTCCTTTTGCAGCTCAGCCAGGCGAGCACTGGCATTATAAGATCTGCGGAAATGCACACAGACTTTCCTGGCCTGCCTCAGGACATCCTGTAAGCCCGGGTACCTGCCCAAGAACCGCTGCACCACCAGGTTAAGGACGTGAGCCACACAGGGCACATGGGTCAGTTGTCCCTGTCGGAGGGCGGAGAGGAGGTTGGTGCCATTGTCGCAAACCACCATTCCTGGCTTAAGCTGGCGTGGCGTCAACCACCTCTCGGCCTGGCCCTGCAGAGCAGACAGGACCTCTGCCCCAGTGTGGCTTCTGTCCCCCAAACACACCAGCGCAAGCACGGCATGGCATCTTTTTGCCTGCGTACTTGCGTAGCCCCGTGAACGGCTACGGAGCACCGCTGGTTCATAGGACAAACCACAGGAAGAGGCCATGGAGGAAGAAGAAGAGGAGGGGGTGGAGGAGAGAGGTGTGTCACAACCAGTAGTAGCATTTTGGAGGCGTGGCGGTGGGACAACCTCCAACACTACTGCACCTTGTCCTGAATCCTTCCCAGCTGCCAAAAGAGTGACCCAATGGGCCGTGAAAGAAAGGTAACGTCCCTGTCCATGCCTGCTGGACCATGAGTCAGCGGTAATATGCACCTTACCGCTGACCGCCCTGTCCAGCGAGGCCAAGACATTGCCTTCCACATGCCGGTAGAGAGCCGGAATAGCCTTCCGTGAGAAAAAGTGGCGTTTGGGAACCTGCCACTGAGGAACCGCACATTGCACAAACTCACGGAAGGGGGCCGAGTCTACCAACTGAAAAGGCAGCAGTTGAAGCGCTAGCAATTTAGCCAAGCTAGCATTCAACCGCTGGGCATGTGGATGGCTGGGAGTGAACTTCTTTCGACGGTCCAGCAGCTGGGGCAGGGAAATTTGCCTGCTAGAATCGGACGTCGGTGTACTGCTAGCAGAGTGGGCGCAAGTACTTGGCTGTGACACACCTAATTCTACACCTTCATTCCTCTCAGTGCATGTTTCAGAGAGGACTGAAGTTATAGTGGGGTTGGAGATCCCAGCTGATGCGGTGCAAGGAGAGGTCCGCTTTGTTCTTTGGTGTGGGTCTTTGAGGTAGGCTTGCCAACGAGCTGCATGGCAGGTCAACATATGTCTGGTCAGGCATGTGGTACCCAAGCGGCTGATGTTTTGGCCACGCGATATACGCTTGAGACATATGTTGCAAACAGCAGCTGTGCGATCTGATGCACTAGCCTCAAAAAAGGCCCACACCAAAGAACTTTTTGAATGACGGGCAGAGGCAGCGCCCTGCACAGGCGGAGCTCTGCGGTGTGATTCCGTCGGTGTACTGCCCTTACGCTGGCCACCAAAGGGCATCCTGCCTCGTTGGAGATGTGCCTCCTCCTCATCCTCCTCCTCCTCCTCTCTCCTATTAGGCACCCACGTGGAGTCATTGACCTCATCATCCCCTCCCTCCTCATCACTGGAGCCAATCTGGCAGTATGCTGCAGCTGCTGGAACATGACTGCCAGATTGGTGTCCTTCTTGAGCATCCCCTCTGTCTGCTCTCACGCTACTGCCTTCCTCTAGCTGGGTTTCATCATCAGACCCTTCGAAACGCTGGGCATCCTCCTGGAGCATGTACCCAACACTGTGCTGAAACAGTTCGGGGGACTCCTCAGGAGGAGGACATGGTGGGTCTAGGGAAGGAGTGACTGATGATTTGTCTGACATTGATACCAGGGAAGACGACGCTTTGGCAGCTGCTTTTCCAGTACCCTGAGCCTGGGTGAGAGAGGATGAGGAGGAGGAGGAGGGCTTGGTCATCCACTCTACCAAGTCTTCGGCATGATGTGGCTCAACATGTCCAGCTGCCGAAAAGAAGGACAAGCGTGTCCCATGGCCATGTGCTGATGACAATGCACCGCGTCCACGACCAGCACTGTTGCCCCCAGACACAGAGCCTGCTTGCCCTCTTTTATTGCCTCCTGACTGTCTGCCTCTCCTTGTTTGCCTTCCAGACATTCTAATAGATGGCCTGCAGGGAGATGGGAAAAAAGCAATAAGGGCTACCTTCAGGTGTCCTTCTCTGTCCCTTGAAACAAGGACTTTCACAGTGAAAGAAACTGACACTGTCCCTACCTAGAGTTTTCTATCCCTAGAATAAATGTTTTTTTTAATCACAATATAGCACAAGGACAATTCACTCAATGTCTCTCCAGGTCCCTGGAAACAAGGACTTGCAGAGTGAAAGAAACTGACACTGTCCCTACCTAGAGTTTTCTGTCCCTAGAATAAATGTTTTTTTTAAGCACAATATAGCACAAGGAAAATTAACTCACTGTCCTTACAGGTCCCTGGAAACAAGGACTTGCAGAGTGAAAGAAACTGACACTGTCCCTACCTAGAGTTTTCTGTCCCTAGAATAAATGTTTTTTTTAAGCACAATATAGCACAAGGACAATTAACTCACTGTCCTTACAGGTCCCTGGAAACAAGGACTTGCAGAGTGAAAAAAAAAAAACACTCTCCCTACCTAGAGTTTTCTGTCCCTAGAAAAAATGTTTTTTTTAAGCACAATATAGCACAAGGACAATTAACTCACTGTCCTTACAGGTCCCTGGAAACAAGGACTTGCAGAGTGAAAGAAAAAAAACACTCTCCCTACCTACAGTTTTCTGTCCCTAGAAAAAATGTTTTTTTTAATCACAATATAGCACAAGGAAAATTAACTCACTGTCCTTACAGGTCCCTGGAAACAAGGACTTGCAGAGTGAAAGAAAAAAAACACTCTCCCTACCTACAGTTTTCTGTCCCTAGAAAAAATGTTTTTTTTAATCACAATATAGCACAAGGAAAATTAACTCACTGTCCTTACAGGTCCCTGGAAACAAGGACTTGCAGAGTGAAAGAAACTGACACTGTCCCTACCTAGAGTTTTCTGTCCCTAGAATAAATGTTTTTTTTAATCACAATATAGCACAAGGACAATTCACTCAATGTCTCTCCAGGTCCCTGGAAACAAGGACTTGCAGAGTGAAAGAAAAAAAACACTCTCCCTACCTACAGTTTTCTGTCCCTAGAAAAAATGTTTTTTTTAATCACAATATAGCACAAGGAAAATTAACTCACTGTCCTTACAGGTCCCTGGAAACAAGGACTTGCAGAGTGAAAGAAACTGACACTGTCCCTACCTAGAGTTTTCTGTCCCTAGAATAAATGTTTTTTTTAATCACAATATAGCACAAGGACAATTCACTCAATGTCTCTCCAGGTCCCTGGAAACAAGGACTTGCAGAGTGAAAGAAACTGACACTGTCCCTACCTAGAGTTTTCTGTCCCTAGAATAAATGTTTTTTTTAAGCACAATATAGCACAAGGACAATTAACTCACTGTCCTTACAGGTCCCTGGAAACAAGGACTTGCAGAGTGAAAAAAAAAAAAAACTCTCCCTACCTAGAGTTTTCTGTCCCTAGAAAAAATGTTTTTTTTAATCACAATATAGCACAAGGACAATTAACTCACTGTCCTTACAGGTCCCTGGAAACAAGGACTTGCAGAGTGAAAGAAAAAAAACACTCTCCCTACCTACAGTTTTCTGTCCCTAGAAAAAATGTTTTTTTTAATCACAATATAGCACAAGGAAAATTAACTCACTGTCCTTACAGGTCCCTGGAAACAAGGACTTGCAGAGTGAAAGAAACTGACACTGTCCCTACCTAGAGTTTTCTGTCCCTAGAATAAATGTTTTTTTTAATCACAATATAGCACAAGGAAAATTAACTCACTGTCCTTACAGGTCCCTGGAAACAAGGACTTGCAGAGTGAAAGAAAAAAAACACTCTCCCTACCTACAGTTTTCTGTCCCTAGAAAAAATGTTTTTTTTAATCACAATATAGCACAAGGAAAATTAACTCACTGTCCTTACAGGTCCCTGGAAACAAGGACTTGCAGAGTGAAAGAAACTGACACTGTCCCTACCTAGAGTTTTCTGTCCCTAGAATAAATGTTTTTTTTAATCACAATATAGCACAAGGACAATTCACTCAATGTCTCTCCAGGTCCCTGGAAACAAGGACTTGCAGAGTGAAAGAAACTGACACTGTCCCTACCTAGAGTTTTCTGTCCCTAGAATAAATGTTTTTTTTAAGCACAATATAGCACAAGGACAATTAACTCACTGTCCTTACAGGTCCCTGGAAACAAGGACTTGCAGAGTGAAAGAAAAAAAACACTCTCCCTACCTACAGTTTTCTGTCCCTAGAAAAAATGTTTTTTTTAATCACAATATAGCACAAGGAAAATTAACTCACTGTCCTTACAGGTCCCTGGAAACAAGGACTTGCAGAGTGAAAGAAAAAAAACACTCTCCCTACCTACAGTTTTCTGTCCCTAGAAAAAATGTTTTTTTTAATCACAATATAGCACAAGGAAAATTAACTCACTGTCCTTACAGGTCCCTGGAAACAAGGACTTGCAGAGTGAAAGAAACTGACACTGTCCCTACCTAGAGTTTTCTGTCCCTAGAATAAATGTTTTTTTTAATCACAATATAGCACAAGGAAAATTAACTCACTGTCCTTACAGGTCCCTGGAAACAAGGACTTGCAGAGTGAAAGAAACTGACACTGTCCCTACCTAGAGTTTTCTGTCCCTAGAATAAATGTTTTTTTTAAGCACAATATAGCACAAGGACAATTAACTCACTGTCCTTACAGGTCCCTGGAAACAAGGACTTGCAGAGTGAAAGAAAAAAAACACTCTCCCTACCTACAGTTTTCTGTCCCTAGAAAAAATGTTTTTTTTAATCACAATATAGCACAAGGAAAATTAACTCACTGTCCTTACAGGTCCCTGGAAACAAGGACTTGCAGAGTGAAAGAAACTGACACTGTCCCTACCTAGAGTTTTCTGTCCCTAGAATAAATGTTTTTTTTAATCACAATATAGCACAAGGAAAATTAACTCACTGTCCTTACAGGTCCCTGGAAACAAGGACTTGCAGAGTGAAAGAAACTGACACTGTCCCTACCTAGAGTTTTCTGTCCCTAGAATAAATGTTTTTTTTAAGCACAATATAGCACAAGGACAATTAACTCACTGTCCTTACAGGTCCCTGGAAACAAGGACTTGCAGAGTGAAAGAAACTGACACTGTCCCTACCTAGAGTTTTCTGTCCCTAGAATAAATGTTTTTTTTAATCACAATATAGCACAAGGAAAATTAACTCACTGTCCTTACAGGTCCCTGGAAACAAGGACTTGCAGAGTGAAAGAAACTGACACTGTCCCTACCTAGAGTTTTCTGTCCCTAGAATAAATGTTTTTTTTAATCACAATATAGCACAAGGACAATTAACTCACTGTCCTTACAGGTCCCTGGAAACAAGGACTTGCAGAGTGAAAGAAACTGACACTGTCCCTACCTAGAGTTTTCTGTCCCTAGAATAAATGTTTTTTTTAAGCACAATATAGCACAAGGACAATTAACTCACTGTCCTTACAGGTCCCTGGAAACAAGGACTTGCAGAGTGAAAGAAACTGACACTGTCCCTACCTAGAGTTTTCTGTCCCTAGAATAAATGTTTTTTTTAATCACAATATAGCACAAGGAAAATTAACTCACTGTCCTTACAGGTCCCTGGAAACAAGGACTTGCAGAGTGAAAGAAACTGACACTGTCCCTACCTAGAGTTTTCTGTCCCTAGAATAAATGTTTTTTTTAATCACAATATAGCACAAGGACAATTAACTCACTGTCCTTACAGGTCCCTGGAAACAAGGACTTGCAGAGTGAAAGAAACTGACACTGTCCCTACCTAGAGTTTTCTGTCCCTAGAATAAATGTTTTTTTTAAGCACAATATAGCACAAGGACAATTAACTCACTGTCCTTACAGGTCCCTGGAAACAAGGACTTGCAGAGTGAAAGAAACTGACACTGTCCCTACCTAGAGTTTTCTGTCCCTAGAATAAATGTTTTTTTTAAGCACACTATAGCAGAAGCACAAAACACACTGACACTCTCCCTACCTATCCTTCTCTTTCCCTAAACTAAAGGAATCCAGGTTAAGCAAGAAAGAAATAACAGTCACTGTCCCTGCCTATGCTACTCTATCCCTGCTCCGGAACACACTACACTAGGCCGCCGTGCTGGCGGCCTTTTATAGTGTGGGGCGTGTACTAAACACCCTCAGCAATAATTGGCCACAGGCATCCTGCCTGTGGCCAATCATTGCTCTCCTCGCTGCCGGCGCTGTGATTGGCCAAGCATGCGGGGTCACAGTGCATGCTTGGCCAATCACAGCGCCTGGATGACACTGCGATGGCGTAGTGCATTGTGGGCCGTTCGCGTCACTCGAATTTGGCGCGAACGGCCCAAATCGTTCGATCTTCGTCGAACGATCGAACAGCCAATGTTCGAGTCGAACGTATGTTCGACTCGAACACGAAGCTCATCCCTAGTCTTCTCCTTCTGCTAGGCAGAAAAAAACTGAAGTCTGCTGACTGTAGTGGGAGGGTTATGTCCGGAGGGACCGCCCCCTGGGTGGGGCTGTTCAGCTCTGGCTTTTAGAATGTATGTATAACATCTCACATTCTGCCTAGGTCTTCTCCTGCAAGCAGGGACATAACCCACGTGTAAAGTGTAAAGAGACACCGTGTCAGTCCATGGATGGTAAGAGAAAAGTGTTTTTTATATATTTTTTGGGGATACAGTAGGTGCCGCCGATATTGTGTTTCTATCGCGCTCCCATCGCCGAGATTCTCGGCGACAGGAGTGCCGAGATGTCGGCAGCAGGGTGGCGACACGTGTCGCGTTCGCTGCAATGGCGAGGAGACGTGACACTGTATTGAGCGGGGATCCGATGCGGATTCCCGCCAATACCAGGCACTGCATTTGGTATGAATCCTGAGCAGGAACTCCACGCCAATTCTTAAAGAAAAAAACGGCGTGGGTTCCCCCTCCAGGGGCATACCAGGCCCTTGGGTCTGGTCTGGATTTGAAGGGGAACCCTACGTCGAAAAAACGGCGTGGGGGTCCCCCTCAAGATCCAAACCAGACCCTTATCCGAGCACGCAACCTGGCAGGCCGCAGGGGAAGAGGGGGGGACGATAGTGGCCCCCCTCCCTCCTGAACCGTAAGCCGCATGCCCTCAACATGGGGGGTTTGGTGCTCTGGGGCAGGGGGGCGACATGCGGCCCCCCCACCCCAGAGCACCCTGCCCCCATGTTGATGAGTACAGGGCCTCTTCCCGACAACCCTGGCCGTTGGTTGTCGGGGTCTGCGGGCGGGGGGCTTATCGGAATCCGGGAGCCCCCTTTAATAAGGGGGCCCCCAGATACCGGCCCCCCCACCCTATGTGAATGAGTATGGGGTACATCGTACCCCTACCCATTCACCTGGTGGAAAATAAATGGAAATAAAAACACAGCACAGTTTTTAAAAGTATTTTATTGCACCGCTCTGGAGGTCTTCTTCCGACTTCGGGGGTCTCCGGTGTCGTCGCCGCGTTCTCCCCCCTCTTCCCCTGCGGCCTGCCAGGTTGCGTGCTCGGATAAGGGTCTGGTTTGGATCTTAAGGGGGGACCCCCACGCCGTTTTTTCGGCGTAGGGTTCCCCTTCAAATCCAGACCAAACCCAAGGGCCTGGTATGCCCCTTGAGGGGGAACCCATGCCGGTTTTTTCTTTAAAAATTGGCGTGGAGTTCCTGCTCAGGATTCATACCAAACGCAGTGCCTGGTATTGGCGGGAATCAGCGTTGGATCCCCGCCTATCGGCAATGCGTGTCGCTCATCGTGAAAGGAACATTTTTTCCTTTCCCGATGACGAGACAGCTCGGCGCTGGCTCTCGCGACGGAGCTCATAGGGTGTCAATATTGACGGCACCTACTGTATTTATTATAGCAAAAAGTAAAAAATATGTACCGTAATTCTTTCAAAATTGTCGCTCTATTTTTGTCTATAGCGCAAAAAATTAAAACCGCAGAGGTGATCAAATACCACTAAAAGAAAGTTCTATTTGTGGGAAAAAAAGGACGTCAATTTTGTTTGGGAGCCACGTCGCACGACTGCGCAATTGTCAGTTAAAGTGATGCAGTGTCGAATCGCAAAAAGGGGCCTGGTTTTTAACCAGCCAAAATGGTCCGGAGCTTAAGTGGATAAACACATACCATATTTTTCGGACTATAAGACACACTTTTTTCCCCCAGAAATATAGGGGAAAATGTCCCTGCATTTATAGTGCGAATATATGACAGGCCCCGCCCCCCGCCGCCGCTGGAACCGCCCCCCGCTGCCGCTGGCAACCCCCCACCACCCCTGCCACCACTCCATGCCGCCGCTGGAACAGCCCCCCGTTACCACTGGAACCGCCCCCCGCCGCCCCTGCCACCGTTCGCATCGCCCATCGCCGCCGCTGGAACCGCCCCCCGCTGTCGCTGGTGGAGCCCCCTGCCACCGCTCCATGACGCCGCTGGAACCGCCCCCCGCCGCCGCTGCCACCGTTCCCCGCCGCCCCTGCCACCGTTCGCATCCCCCCCACCGCCACCACCGGAAGAGAGGCAGGAGAGCGGAAGACAGACTTCCAAACCCCCCCCGTGGGCGCCGAGTGATCCTCCGGCTGGTTCCTCACAGAGCATTCGGCCGCTCGGGCTGCTCTGTCTTCTGTTAGGTGGAAGAGGTAAGGCTGCATTTGTGGCAATGTTCACTGCATTTCTATGGCATGGTCACTCATGGTCACTTTGCATGTCTATGGCATGGTCACTCATGGTCGCTTTGCATTTACTATGGCATGGTCACTCATGGTCACTCGGCATTTCTATGGCATGGTCACTCATGGTCAGTCTGCATTTACTATGGCATGGTCACTCATGGTCACTCTGCATTTCTATGGCATGGTCACTCTGCATTTCTATGGCATGGTCACTCATGGTCACTCTGCATTTCTATGGCATGGTCATTCTGCATTTCTATGGCATGGTCACTCATGGTCACTCTGCATTTCTATGGCATGGTCACTGTGTTTACTATGGCATGGTCACTCTGCGTTTACTATGGCATGGTCACTCTGCGTTAACTATGGCAATGGTCACTCTGCATTTACTATGGCATGGTCACTCTGCGTTTACTATGGCAATGGTCACTCTGCATTTACTATGGCAATGGTCACTCTGCATTTACTATGGCAATGGTCACTCTGCATTTACTATGGCAATGGTCACTCTGCATTTACTATGGCAATGGTCACTCTGCATTTACTATGGCAATGGTCACTCTGCATTTACTATGGCATGGTCACTCTGCATTTACTATGGCAATGGTCAGGCTGCATTTAATGGGCACTGGAAAATATTTTAGTACACCATTTGGTTCAGAATATTATTTTCTCTTATCGTCCATGGACTGACACAGCTGGATATTGTAAACGTGTGGGTATATGTCCCTGCTTGCAGGAGAAGATCTAGGCAGAATGTTAGATGTTAGAAACATTCTAGAACAAACCAGAGCTGAACAGCCCCACCCAGGGGGGCGGTCCTTCCGGACATTACCCTCCCACCTGCAGCCAGCAGCCTCAGTTTTTTAAGTCTCCTGGAAGATTTTACTTTTAAAATGTATTCCTTTGGGAATTTTATTATTTTATTTTTGAGACCTTCAATCAACTGTCGGCTGGGCAACAGGTTGGGTACACTGGTATCCTCGTAGTCTTCCCTGTCCGACCATCGAGCGTGCTGATTCTCGCCTTGTGTGCGTGAGACTCAGTTCACGACATGCCCCATGACTCCAGGGATGGCCGGGTTGCTTCTATGCTCCCGCGGTCCTCTCGAGATTGAACAGTACCTGACTGACTGTATCTTTCGCGGTGGACCGGGCCGACAGCTACGCAGTACTGCTCTGTGATAGGTCTGTCTGAAACAAGCCAGTTGGTCCCTCTGGGACAGGTAAGTAGTCTCTCCTGCTGCAGGTGAGTACATGCTGGCTGTGTTTCTTTATATGGGGGGGTTTCTCCCTGTCTCCCCCCTGTTATGCTGCTCTCTGCACCCTGTACTTGTGCTGTGCTGTGGGGGTGCTTGGGGGTCACTCTGGCCTGGCTGGGGGCGCTCATGTCTGTTAGTGGACTCTGGGAAGAGGAGCAGTGTTCTGGTGTGTGAGGTGGGGACTTATTGCGTGCGCCATTAGCGCGTGCATTAGCGCTGGATGCTTTTTTGAATAATGCGCCCAGCGGCCATCTTGCTGTGGTTCAATGGTGCAGTTATATCTGCGGCCGGCGGCCATTTTCTTGAAGCCGATGCGCTTTTACTTTTGGTTTTGGCCTCTAGCGGCGGCGCGGCGGCGCAAATCTCCTCACAATCTCCTTACAGATTCTTCACTCTCCTCAGGCTTCACAGCGCGGTTTCTTCAGCAGAACTGAGCGGTCCTTAAGGGTTGGCGAGTCCTCCGGGTATCCCCTCCTCAGCCTCAGCGTAGCCAGTGGGTGGACAGTATATTCACTGTAGTAGTGTATAAGGTCTGGGGTGGCGAGGGTGGCGATATGGAGTCTGGTACACCTGCTTCTCCACACTTGCCTGAGGCAACTGACAGTGCTCCTGCACCTGCGGTCCCTATGGACCAGTCGTCGGCAGTCCTGGAATCATTCCTTGTCAGAATGGAAGCGGTGTGTGAGTGCAAGGGAGCTGTAAAGCGCCCCCTCCCCACACATTCTCCTGTAGGGCAGTGCTCTGTCTCAGATATGGGCCTAGCTACTGCCGCTCAGGACCCTAGCTCTGAGAATTTTGATGTTTTTGGACAGGACATTCCTTGTGAGGAAGACTTCAGTTCTGAACCAGTAACTGACAGGGTGCTTGTAAGTGAACTCATTGATGCTGTGAGGGACACTCTAAAGCTGAATGTTGAGACTGAGGAACCCCAAGAGGATACTGTCTCCTTTGGTTCCTTTAAAGCCGTCTCTTCAAAAAAGTATGTGCTTTTTTTAATACATTCATTGACCAAGTCTGGGATAAGACTTTGACGGTCCCGCAGCGCCTAGCCATAAGGTACCCCTTTGGGGAGGACCTGGTTAAGAAGTGGGCTCACCCCCCACTGGTCGACCCCCCAGTCGCCCGTTTGAATAAGGCTACCACGCTCCCAATGGAAGGGACTCCTGCATTTAAGGATCCCACTGACAGGAGGTCTGAGGTGGTGAGTAGAACTATGTTTGCCTTATTGGGGTCTGCCTTACGCCCTATAGTGGCGGCGACACTTGTGTCTCAGACACTCACAGGATGGGCAAAGATTTTGCACCAGATGGTACAGGAGTATAATCTCCCTCCTGAGACCATTGCCCTGGCTCATGTTGTGGAGATTTTTATGGAAATGTATTAATGTATGTTGTCAGATGTCCCCCCAGTGTCAGTTTTGCTGTAATGCACTCATCTGAGCGTATTTGCACATACAGACGTTGGTGGAAGATCGGTGGCGGGAAAATCTTCCTATGGAAACAGCGATGTTTGCTCCATTTAGAGATGTTGTTTTGCGCCCCGTTGGGGGAACTGGCCAGCCCCTGGCGGGGGGGGGCCTTGAATGACTCCGAGCGCACATATCTGTGTCCACAGGAACAGAAGCATAACTATAAAATAATTGTGGTCCATTTGAGGCATAATTGTTATGTAGTTTCCGTCATTTGGTAACAGTGTATGTCACTGCTAGTCAATTTGAATGAACATTGTATCTGTTTGAAAGGATGTCCTTGTATGGTCATTCTCCTGTGCGGAAGGGACACCCTGTGATGTCCCCGCCCATGGGGGGAGGTGACTGGTTGCTGCAACCAATCACCTCCTGTCTTGAGATCTTTTGAGTTTAATAAAAGCCTATGATTAGGCGTCGGCTGGAGAGTCTATGCTGGGATGGCCTGACGATAAGATCTATGTGTGAGCCTTGCTTCTTGGATGGATGATGGGATGAACGGTGAGTGGATTTTAGCAAACTTAACCACTTAAGCCCCGGACCATTTGGTAGCTAGAGGACCAGAGGTGAATTCAGAATTTTGCACTGCGCTGCTTTAACTGTAAATTGTGCGGACATGCAATGTTGTACCCAAACAAAATTTGCGTCCTTTTCTTCCCACAAATAGAGCTTTCTTTTAATGGTATTTGATTGCCTCTGCGATTTTTATTTTTTGCGATATAAACGGAAAAAGACCGAACATTTTGAAAAAAAATGATATTTTCTAATTTTTGTTATAAGAAAAATCGAATAAACTCAATTTTAGTCATACATTTAGGCCAAAATGTATTCAGCCACATGTCTTCAGTAAAAGAAACGTCAATAAGTGTATATTTATCGGTTTGCGCAAAAGTTATAGCGTTTACAAACTAGGGTACATTTTCTGGAATTTACACAGCTTTAAATTTATGTCTGCCTATCTCATTTCTTGAGGTGCTAAAATGGCAGGGCAGTACAAAACCCCCCCAAATGACCCCATTTTGGAAAGTAGACACCCCAAGGAAATTGCTGAGAGGCATGTTGAGCCCATTGAATATTTTTTTTTTGTCCCAAGTGATTGAATAATGACAAAAAAAAACAAAAAAAATTACAAAAAGTTGTCACTAAATGATATATTGCTCACACATGCCATGGGTATATGTGGAATTGCACCCCAAAATACATTCTGCTGCTTCTCCTGAGTACGGGAATACCACATGTGTGGGACTTTTTAGGAGCCTAGCCACGTACGGGACCCCGGAAACCAAGTACCGCCTTCAGGATTTCTAAGGGCGCAAATTTTTGATTTCACTCCTCACTACCTATCACAGTTTCGAAGGCCATAAAATGCCAAAATAGCACAAAACCCCCCCAAATGACCCCATTTTGGAAAGTAGACACCCCAAGCTGTTTGCTGAGAGGCATGGTGAGTATTTTACAGCTCTCATTTGTTTTTGAAAATGAAGAAAGGATTTTTTTTTTCTTACTTTTTTTTTTTTCAATTTTCAAAACTTTGTGACAAAAAGCGAGATCTGCAAAAAACTCACAATACCTCTCAGCAAATAGCTTGGGGTGTCTACTTTCCAAAATGGGGTCATTTGGGGGGGTTTTGTGCCATCTGGGCATTCCATGGCCTCCGAAACTGTGATAGGCAGTGAGAAGTGAAATCAAAAATTTACACCCTTAGAAAGCCTGAAGGCGGTGATTGGTTTTTGGGGTCCCGTACGCGGCTAGGCTCCCAAAAAGTCTCACACATGTGGTATCCCCGTACTCAGGAGAAGCAACAGAATGTATTTTGGGGTGTAATTCCACATATGCCCATGGCATGTTTGAGCAATATATCATTTAGTGACAACTTTGTGCAAAAAAAAAAAAAAATTGTCTTTTTTCCGCAACTTGTGTCAACATATAAAATATTCCATGGACTCGACATGCCTCTCAGTATATAGCTTGGGGTGTCTACTTTCCAAAATGGGGTCATTTGGGGGGGTTTTGAACTGTTCTGCCATTTTATACACAACATTAGGAAGCTTACATCCACTCTTCTAACCACTTGAAGACAAAGCCCTTTCTGACACTTTTTGTTTACATGAAAACATATTTTTTTTTGCAGGAAAATTATGTTGAACCCCCAAACATTATATAAATTTTTAAAGCAAAGGCCCTACAGAATAAAATGGTGGGTGTTGCATTTTTTTTTTCTACACAGTATTTGCGCAGCGATTTTTCAAACGCATTTTTTTGAGAACAAATACACTTTTTTTTATTTTAATGCACTAAAACACACTATATTGCCCAAATGTTTGATGAAATAAAAAAGATGATCTTAGGCCGAGTACATAGATACCAAACACGACATGCTTTAAAATTTCGCACAAACGCGCATTGGCGACAAACTACATACATTTTTAAAAGCCTTTAAAAGCCTTTACAGGTTACCCCGTTAGATTTACAGAGGAGGTCTACTGCTAAAATTACTGCCCTCGATCTGACCTTCGCGGTGATACCTCACATGCATGGTGCAATTGCTGTTTACATATGACGCCAGACCGACGCTTGCGTTCGCCATTGGGCAAGAGCAGGGCAGGACAGGGGTGCTTTTTTTTTTTTTTTTTTTATTATTAATTTTGCTTTTTTATTTTATTTTTAAATTGTTCCTTCCATGTTTTTTTTTTTTTTATTGTTATCTCAGGGAATGTAAATATCCCCTATGATAGTAATAGGTAGTGACAGGTACTCTTTTTTTGAAAAAACTGGGGTCTAGACCCTATATCTTTCCTCTGCCCTCAAAGCATCTGACCACACCAAGATCGGTGTGATAAAATGCTTTCCCAATTTCCCAATGGCGCTTTTTATATCCGGGGGGGGGGACATTCCCTCCCACTGCTTGTAAAAGCAGTCCAGAGGCTAATTAGCCACTAGGGTTGCTTTTACATTAAAGCCGGCCGCTGGCTGAAAAGAATGATACCAAGATGATACCTAAACCCGCAGGCATCAATCTGGTATAACCATTCAAAGTCCAGCAACATACCAGTACGATGCTGGTCCTTGTTGGACATGTATTGTAATCTTTTTTTTTCATGCAGCCAGGTGGCTGAACGAAAAAAGAGATTGATCGGTGGGTATGCCCACCATTAGAATACCGCCCTTCATCCACCCACTTCTAATGATGGGCATACATGCACCATTTATATATGCCGAAGCATGGGGGCATCCTCCCGCAAAAAAGTTATGCCGCACACACATGGTCGGACTTTTCCACGGGCAAGCCTCCGTCGGAATTTCGACCGTATGTACGCGGCATTAGGAGCAAAATCGCTCCTCCGCCCCTGCTGCCCCAATGCTTCGGCATATTTGCTTCTTTTTTTTTTTAACTGTGGTGGTGAAATCACCTCCTACAGCACTGGAGTCGCAGGGATCAGGCCTGTCTCTGCGAACGCTGCAGTTATGTGTGTTGTGTTTTGTAAGTGACAGTGATCGATCGATACTGCACTTCGGTGGCCTGGGCTGGACGGAGGGGCAAAACGCAGGTGCTAGCAGGTATCTGGGCTGATCCCGCTAACACTGCGTTTTTGGGAACCCTAAACTGCTGGGGACGCTAGTATAGATCTGATCAGATCAGATATTGATCTGTTCAGATACTATACCACTAAGGGAGGTGTATGCTTCACGCATGGGTGTTAGCGTTACTGGCACTAACCTGACGCTGCCTGGGGTGTGACGCAGACCCTCTCTGACGCTAAAACCTAATTGATATCACCCGCTGGGCGATCAGGGGGTTAAACCTATATTGGGTTATATACGGCGGGTGCCCTGACACTATAAAAAGCAAACTAACTAACCAGCGTCACCCGTAACACTTATATGATGATTACTGGTGAAAGGGTTAACTAGGGGCAATTAGGGGGTTAAAACCTTTATTAGATAATATATGGGGGTACCTGACGCTATAAAAACCTGCGGCGAACCTAAAAAAAATTACTGGCTACCGATCTGCATCACCGACGCTAAGACATCGATCAGAAAAATGATCGCTTAGCGACAGTGGTGATAGGGGGTGAAAGGGTTACCTGGGGGGCGATCAAGGGGGTTAAACCTTTATTAGATAATTTATGGGGGGTACCCGACGCTATAAAAACCTGCGGCGAACCTAAAAAAATTACTGGGTACCGATCTGCATCACCGACGCCAAGACAGCGATCAGAAAAACAATTGCTTAGTGACAGTGGTGATAGGGGGTGAAAGGGTTACCTGGGGGGCGATCAAGGGGGTTAAACCTTTATTAGATAATTTATGGGGGTACCCGACGCTATAAAAACCTGCGGCGAACCTAAAAAAAAAATACTGGCTACCGATCAGCATCACCAACGCTAAGACATCGATCAGAAAAACGATCGCTTAGTGACAGTGGTGATAGGGGGTGAAAGGGTTACCTGGGGGGCGATCAAGGGGGTTAAACCTTTATTAGATAATTTATGGGGGTACCCGACGCTATAAAAACCTGCGGCGAACCTAAAAAAATTACTGGGTACCGATCTGCATCACCGACGCCAAGACAGCGATCAGAAAAAACAATTGCTTAGTGACAGTGGTGATAGGGGGTGAAAGGGTTACCTGGGGGCGATCAAGGGGGTTAAACCTTTATTAGATAATTTATGGGGGTACCCGACGCTATAAAAACCTGCGGCGAACCTAAAAAAAAATACTGGCTACCGATCTGCATCACCGACGCCAAGACAGCGATCAGAAAAATGATCGCCAAGCGACGGCGGTGCTAGGGGGTGAAAGGGTTATCTGGGGGGTGATCAAGGGGTTAAACCTTTATTAGGGGGGGGTTAGGGGGCTACACTGGACCTAAAACTAAATGTAGTGACACTTTTACAGTCACAAATGTCACTGATTGCAGTGATCAGTAAATAAATGGTCACTGCAATCAGTGACACTGTGACTGGGGGGTGATCTGGGGGGGCCTGGGGGGGCGATTTATGTGCCTATGTGTGCTGGTGTTAGTGTAGTGTTAGTGCACTGACCTGTGTGTCTTCTCTTGTACGACGCTCGGTATATGTGAGCGCCGCACAGGAGATGACATCACTTCCTCCTGCTTTCTCTATCTTTGTAAACAGTAAACAGACAGAGGGGGCATTTCTATTCGCCGGGAGCGATCGCGGGGTGGTGGTCGGAATCGAACGGCCGCCCCCCCATCTCGGAACGCTCCCAGACGAATTCCGACCGCTCACTGTACAGAAGGGGGGTCCGATCGGACCCCCCAACTGTACAAAGGCAATCACGTACACTCTACGTGATTGTGCCTGTCGGTGCCATTGTGCCGACGTATATATACAGTGAGCGGTCGTTAAGTGGTTAAAGATAGCATTATTGCAAAAAGATGAATCTAAAGTGTGTGCTTATAGAGCACAGGAAATATGTGCTCTGCAAACAACCCATATTTCTACAACAGAATGGCGACTCACGGTTGGGACCAATTGCGGCCTTTTTGAGCATCAGATCAGCAGAGGAGGAGAGTGGACCTGCGATGTGATTGATGCGTGAAGAGGCTGTACTTTGAAACGAAAAAAAAAAAAAAATTGTCTTTTTGAAATAATGCTTTAAGTTTGCAGTGTGTGTGTATGCCTGTGAATCCAATCGTATGCTTGTGAATTTGATTGTGTATGCCTGTGTGGGTATGCCTGTGTGTGCCTGTGTGTGATTAGATTGTTTGTGTGAGAGAAGCTGAAAATGGCTGCCCCCATGAGGTTTAGCGAGGGAGGGGCAGGCAACATGGCTATCACTGCCAACATGTTTGAAAGTTGTGTATCTATTGACTTTCCAATTTTCATTACAAAGTTGTGTGCAGTGTTTGTGCCTGTGTGAATGCTGATGGAAACTGTATATTGTGTATGAAATTAAGGTATAGATGTGGGATTATTCAGTCTGCAATGTGTGTGTTTGGGTGAGCTTTTTGTATTTCTCAGAGGTTTGTTTGTGAGCTATGTGCTTGAATGGGGGAAGGGCTTGCCCACTGTTTTGTGTTGCAGGGGCTTTGCCCTGAGGGAAAGACACTCTAAGCAGACATACAAGCAACATTGTACTGTATGTGTGTAGTGTTTGTGATTTCTATGAAAAATAGAAATGGCTAAATTGTGATTTTTGCCTTTATAGGGGACAAAGACACATGTCCCCATAAGTGTAAAAATATTTTAACAAAAGTGTTTGGTTTTTGAGTTGAAAGTTCCCGCCGCATATCCAAGTGGCCAGGCATTGCTAGAAGGCAGACATAGTATGTCTCTGCAATGGCTTGTTATGGAAGCTGAGGCCACTGTGTGTGTGAACTTTAGGTAGAGAAAAGTGGTGAATATCTCAGAGTATATGAACTTAGAGAAATGAATATGTTTTTAACCACTTCGCGCCCGGGCTATAAGCAAAATACGTCCGCAAAGCGGTCGTCAATTGCTGATAGGACGTCCATGGACGTCCTCTTGTTTACTTCCGCGATGCGCGCCCCTGCGGGCGCGCGTCGGGGAAAAACTGTGCCCGCCGTGTCAGGCGAGTGCCGATGCGCGTGCCTGGCGGCCGCGATGTCCGCCAGGTACGAGCGATCGGCTGTCACAGAGCCAGGGACGTGGATCTCTGTGTGTAAACACAGAGATCCACGTCCTGTCGGGGAGAGGAGACGGATGGTGTGTCCCTTGTACATAGGGACAACCATCAGTCACCTCCCCCAGTCAGTCCCCTCCCCCCCACAGTAAGAACATCTAGCAGGGAACATATTAACCCCTTGATCGCCCCCTAGTGGTTAACCCCTTCCCTGCCAGTCACATTTATACAGTAATCAGTGCATATTTTTAGCACTGTTCGCTGTATAAATGTGAATGGTCCAAAAAATGTGTCAAAAGTGTCCGATGTGTCCGCCGTAATGTCACAGTCACAAAAAAAAAATCGCAGATCGACGCCATTACTAGTAAAAAAATAAATAAAAAAATAATAAAAAAAAAACATAATTCTATTCCCTATTTTGTAGGCGTTAAAACTTTTGCGCAAACCAATCACTATACGCCTATTGCGATTTTTTTTTTACCTAAAATATGTAGAATACGTATCGGCCTAAACTGAGGGAAAAAATAGTTTTTTAAAAAAAAAAATGGGATATTAATTATAGCAAAAATTAAAAAATATTGTGTTTTTTTCAAAATTGTCGCTCTATTTTTGTTTATAGCGCAAAAAATAAAAACCGCAGAAATGATCAAAGACCACCAAAAGAAAGCTCTATTTGTGGGAAAAAAAGTACATCAATTTTGTTTGGGAGCCACGTCGCACGACCGCGCAATTGTCATTCAAAGCGTGACGGCGCTGAAACCTGAAATTTCGCCTGGGCAGGAAGGGGGTTATGTGCCCAGTTGTCAAGTGGTTAATTAATATTGTTCATGTAACTAACATTTATTGAATGTGCTGTTTAGTTGGCAAAAGGGAGGCTAAGTTTGTAAGTGTACATGTGGTCCTTGTAGAGTGTAGCTGACACCTTTTTCAGTGGATTTTGATGATAATTTAGAAAAGTTTCAATGGTGTAGTCAGTCTTTGTGGAGAAAAGCATTTTTGGTTCTCTAGTGAAGAGATCCTGGTTTTGGCGGGAAAAAGTAATGGCGCCATTCTTGGTTTTTGTTAGCCTTGCAGGTTTGTCTGCCATTTTGAGGCACAGTTTTTCCTTAGCCTGTGGGTATCCTATAAGGGAAGGTGCAGCCACCTTTCCTTTGGGTATGATATCATGTGACCATGCTGTGGCATTCGTCAGCTATGTTGCTGGTGGAATTTCTCAGCCTTTGGGGCAGATTTTGATGTTTGGTGCAAATATAGTGCGATCTTTTCTGCGTTGGAACCTGGTGGAGGCAATTTGTGTTTTTCTTTGTGTAGGGGAACCAATGTGGTGTTCATTGTGACGTTCCATGCTGGTTTTGGCGGGAAAAATTGCATGCGTTAATGGCGCCATTGTTGTCCATGAGGTGTGCGGTTTTCATCCACCATTTTGCTGTCCTGGCTTGTCGGCCATTTTGAGAGACGTTTACAGTTTGAGATAGGAAGTTCCAGTTTAGCAAACACGGCTCCTGAATATGCTGTATTGGCATTTGTTGATCGGCGCAGTTTTCTTATGTTTTATGCGTTTACAGTTTGACCTGTGCACTGCTGGGAAGAGTAGTGAGACACCAGGGTGACATACTGAGAGACTGGTTTTTGTTTAATGAATTCGCTGGTTTAAATTGTTTTTCTAAGCATCGCCTTTTGAGTTGAGTAGAGTGGTATCTTGAAATAGCGCGGTCTTACCCCGAGGGGCCACAACGCGCTTGCGGACACACGCACATGCTGGGGCCTATTTATGGATGGGATCTGGCTGACCTACCAGCAGTTGGAGTGTGGGAGGAGGCCAACGCAGAGACAGGGACAACATGCAAACTCCATGCAGATGGTGTTAGGAGAAAGGTTTCTCTGTTTTCATTTAAGTGAATGTAAGCTATTGCAGGGTCAGCTGACTTTGCAGTATATGCGCAGCGGTTTTTTTTTGCACTGGATTTTGGTTTTAAGAAAAACTTCACTTTACACTGAATTTTGATAGATTGTAAGACTAACAGAGTTTTTGTACAATGATGTGTTTTTATGTTTGGATATTTGGGAGTTTTCCAGAGAGCAATTCATTTTTTGGAACTTGTACTGTATAGCCATCTCTTGGCAGGAGTTTGTATTTTGAGTCCCAACTTATGGTTTGACTTCCAGGGAATGTGGGTCAGGGGGGATTCCCTCCCATTTGCAAAGGGGGGTTTACTCCATCATTTCCTTGACAAGGTTTTAAATGGTTGAAATATATATAATGTGTAGCCATGAATTTTTTGGAGTCTTAATAGACAAGGCGATTAAGGCTAAGGCCTCCCCTCCCCCTCCCTCTTCCTGAACAATTGATATGTAAATAAACCAGTTTGGTTTTTTTAAGTAGCTGAGCATAACCAGGAGTTTCTTTTCAGCATTTATATATCAGCAGAAAGTTGGTGGGAGGAGCTTGGGGTTGTCTGAATGAGATTTGTGATTGTAAGGAAAATGGAAAGCATTTTGGCGTTTAAAAGTCTTTTATAATTTGTTCCAGTTTTGTGAAGTTTTGTACTGTAATACAGTTTTGGGTAGAGAGCAAACGGGGGCATCACCATTGTTTTATCATCTAGATACAGAGAGAAGCCACATTGTTCTGCAGGTGGTAAACTGGCGTAATTGTTCTGTGTGGTTTAGTCTGACAACGCAGTGTATGGGTGTATAGCGGAAAACGCTTGTGTATGCATGCACTGTGAGGGGTAGAGGCCTAATTCGGGGGTTGATCTGTGGTTGTTCTGTAGTTCCAAAAGTGTTGGGACAACAAGCCATAAAGTTGACGCCTCGGTTAGGGTTTCTAGTTGCAGGACTTGACCATATAGTGGTTGTAGTTCTGCAATTCACCGTATAAGAAGACACCGGGCGGTGATCTCCGAAATGGGTGCAACGGTTTAACCTGGATGCAGGTTTAAGACGATAAGCCGATTCGAATCGCCATGGACACAAGGAGGTCTGTGCAAAGGGAAGGAATGGAGGCTTCCCATAGTCAGACGGTCACACAGTGCACGAAGCCTAGTTTTGGGGCAAAGGCCTTTGAACCCCAAAAAGATTAACATAGGTGGTCCAAGGATACTATTTTGGGTATCCCTCTGGAATGGATGTAGTTGAGCTGCGGCTTCAGAAATCTGTAATGATGAGGAACGGTGGCTCATGCCCGTTTGTTTGAACTTTGTATGGCTGGTCCATGAAGGTTCTCAAGCTGCTCTCATATTCCCATTGTATTTTTTCCTATTGCTGAAAGAGTGAAGGTAGAATTCTGGCTGTTTTTGTTTTTTTCATTTGTGGTTTTGGAAACTGGGAAGTATTTCCCCCACGTTTGTATCGGAATGTTTGTATGTAGTAACGTGAATATGTTCGAACTTACCGCGGCAATCCTCCGATGCGTCGCGGCTGTTGTATTTTTTTTAGGAACGGGAAAAGTAAGGGTTACAGAGGGTTTTGTTTGAATCAGTTTTGAAAGAATGTCATTGACAATTTACCAATGTACAGGAATGTCATTATTGTTTTCCATTCTTTGCAGGTTAAATATGAAGGATAGAGTAATGATTTTGCTTATAAGTATTTTTCAGGTCCAAGGAGTTTGTACACAGAGAACAGGTGTATGTAGACAGCGGTACATATGGATAAATACATGAGTCTAAGGGAGGTAAAAGTATCATAGGCTATTTCATTGTTTCTTTTTTCCTGCACCACACATTTCTTCCTTCAGTCTGTAATGAGGAAGAAAAGGGGGGAGAATGATAAATGTAAGAGTGACAGTTTTTTTTTCAAACTAATAATAACCTCTGTAATTCTAACCAAGTTTGTGCCAAGACTGTCTTTCTTTGATAGAATTTGAATCGGCAAGCAGCAGTCTGGTGAAGTAGGTTCCCATCCCAGAGGCTAAGAACCTTGTCAATGGCTCCAGGTATTGTAAGCCACGCACAGGTTATGCAGTGACCACAGTCCCGATGTCTGGGTTATTGTCATATGAGGGTTGTTTGGAGGTCAATCAAAACCATAGTCGTACTCTCCTCATTAGCTGTCACTTATATTCTCGGCTGATGGGGGAGGTGCGATCGTTGTGACATGAACTTCAAAATGTCCACCAAAAGGTTTTCACGAGTCCCTCCTGGACCCTGACTTAATCAGTTTACATTCTTTCCAACCAGGTGACTGGGTCATTGTAAAGAAGCTTGAGGGATGAGACCACGCCAGCCACTGCAAGAAGCGGCTCAACCACACCAAAGAATGAGGAGTATCTTTGTTTATTTATATTTTTGTTGTTTAGTAAATTTTAACGAGGGTAACGGTGAAAAGCATCCCAAGTTATTATTTAAAGTGTATGTCCTGACTAGCTCAGAAAGCGAACAGGACCGATGGTCTGTTCTGAGTCTTCACCGAGTTTTAGTCCCCAGCGATGACAGCGGTACATGCCATTTATGATGTTATTATGGGTATGAGGAGTTTTAGTCCCCAGCGATGACAGAGGTACATGCCATTTATGATGTTATTATGGGTATGAGGAGTTTTGACAAACTAGTGAAGACTCCAGACAGACACTTGTCAATGGAATCTAACGATGCATTTTTAGAGGGTAAAATTGGTTTTAGTTTTAATGGCTCTGTCTCTTGTCGGTATGGGTATCTAGGCAGCCCACAAGTGTGTTTGAACTTTAGTTTGGTGTTTATGCGGATCTGCAGCTTATAAAGGTAATTCCCCCACAGCAAGAGGTTCATGCGTGATGGTGAAGCTGTCCCAACATTTTAGGTCGCGGCCGATCGCGAGGATCTGATGGCGCAGGAAATTAAGAATGGCAGGGACAGCTAGAAGGGATTTGTTCACCAACCCCGACCAGGTCTGGGCATGGTGTCCTGCATGTACAAGGTGGGGGGGGCTCGGGCTTGGGATACGATAGAACAATTCTCATCTGTTAAGGATAGGGTTCTTCATGTAATTGTTGAAGCCAGAGCTGTAGCTAAGTGAAGGTTGGGAGTCTATTTTAAGGGTCTGGGAATCTTTGGGGATCTAATTTTTATTTTACAGCGGATCGTGGTTAAAGGAAGGGGGATATATATATACTCATGTCGTTTTTATTTCTATTCTTTCTATGTCGTGACAAGAGGCTCCTGTTGCCTGATTTGACGCGTGACCAGAGTTTCCTTGATGAGACGCCCCGAAAACGGACCCACATACAAGACACAGAGGATCACAGATGGATCAGCGATTACTACAGCTCACCATGTCGTGTCCTCCTTTATAAGTCATGCCCCTGAAGAGTAGAGTCTACATGTCAAGCCGTGTTTTCCTTTTTATGGACTAAGGACTGATTCATTTCCAGGCGTAAGAAGCATATCAACTTTCATCGATGGACACATAGGGTGCATATGACAAAAAAGGGAGGACTGTTGTGGAGATTTTTATGGAAATGTATTAATGTATGTTGTCAGATGTCCCCCCAGTGTCAGTTTTGCTGTAATGCGCTCATCTGAGCGTATTTGCACATACAGACGTTGGTGGAAGATCGTGGCGGGAAAATCTTCCTATGGAAACAGCGATGTTTGCTCCATTTAGAGATGTTGTTTTGCGCCCCGTTGGGGGAACTGGCCAGCCCCTGGCGGGGGGCGTTGAATGACTCCGAGCGCACATATCTGTGTCCACAGGAACAGTAGCATAACTATAAAATAATTGTGGTCCATTTGAGGCATAATTGTTATGTAGTTTCCGTCATTTGGTAACAGTGTATGTCACTGCTAGTCAATTTGAATGAACATTGTATCTGTTTGAAAGGATGTCCTTGTATGGTCATTCTCCTGTGCGGAAGGGACACCCTGTGATGTCCCCGCCCATGGGGGGAGGTGACTGGTTGCTGCAACCAATCACCTCATGTCTTGAGATCTTTTGAGTTTAATAAAAGCCTATGATTAGGCGTCGGCTGGAGAGTCTATGCTGGGATGGCCTGACGATAAGATCTGTGTGAGCCTTGCTTCTTGGATGGATGATGGGATGAACGGTGAGTGGATTTTAGCAAACTTAAAGATAGCATTATTGCAAAAAGATGAATCTAAAGTGTGTGCTTATAGAGCACAGGAAATATGGGCTGTGTGCTCTGCAAATAACCCATATTTCTACAACACTCATCAACTTGTGCAGGGTCTGGTCTATGTGTGCGATGCCACTTTGGATGTGGCCCCTTTAATATCTGGGGCCTCTATCTCTGCTGTGGTGCTGCGTTGCCATATCTGGCTAAAATGCTGGTCGGCCGACCTAGCTTCCAAAAAGCTCCTGGCTGACTTGCCCTTTAAGGGCAGTAGACTGTTTGGGGCTGCCCTGGATGACATTATTAAGGATGTCACAGGGGGTAAGAGCACCTTCCTCCCTCAGTCTGTTAAGGGAAAGAAGCCCCTGCGCAGGTCGGTCCCTTCCTTTCCGGTGAAAAATAATGTTTTTCGGCAGTCAGAATCCACGGGTAAGCCCACCCAGACTGAAAAAAGTGCGGCGGGGGGACACAAGCATCCCTGGGTGCCTAAGCCTACCAAGCAAGCTCCCAAGCCCGCCACCGCATGAAGTCTTGCCCCTGCCCGACTCTGTGGTGGGGGGACGTCTTTGCAGGTTCACGGTTCAGTGGACCTCCCGGATCTCCGACCGGTGGGTGTGGAAGGTGGTCACCTCCGGATACAGGATAGAGTTCTGCTCATGGCCCCCAAACAGGAGGTTCTTCCCCTCAATCCTCCCTCTCCTTCCTGCCCGCTGGGCGGCCCTCTTGGAGGCCGTACAGTATTTGCTCGGGTGCGGAGTGATTGTGCCGGTTCCGTCACAGGAGAGGTTTCAGGGGTTTTACTCGAACCTGTTTGTTGTCCCGAAGAGGGACGGGGTATGGCCAATCCTGGACCTCAAGGCTTTGAATGCCTATGTGAAGGTTCAAAAATTCCGGATGGAATCCATTCGCACGGTGATTGCGACCCTCCACCACGGGGATTTCCTGGCGTCCTTGGATATCAAGGACGCTTACTTGCACGTCCCAATCTGCGCAAGTCACCAGAGGTTTTTGCGCTTTGCCATAGGCAAAGTCCACTATTAAATTGTGGCTCTTCCCTTCGGCCTAGCATTGGCACCACGGATTTTCACCAAAGTGCTTGCCCCGGTTCTAGCTTTGCTGAGACAGCGAGGAATTGTTATCGTGGGCTATCTGGATGACCTCCTTCTAAGAGCAGAAACTGGCTCAGAATTGGAGGAAAATGTGTCAATAGTCAGCCAGACCCTCCGGGACTTCGGGTGGCTTCTGAACATGCAGAAGTCGGTGCTAGTCCCGGCTCAACGTTTGGAGTATCTGGGTCTGATCCTGGACACTTCTGCAACAAAGGTGTTTCTACCCGCGGAGAAGTTACTGACACTTCAGTCGGCAGTGCGGGTCCTGACGACCCGAAAATGGTCGTCAATCTGTTTCTGCATGAGGGTCCTGGGACTAATGGTGGCCTCCTTCGAGGCGGTCCCGTATGCCCAATCACACACTCGGGCACTGCAGAAGGGAATTCTGTCTGTTTGGGACACGTCCCCATTGTCATTGGATCTTCAGATCCAGATAAGTCACTCTGTCAAGGCGTCCCTGACGTGGTGGCTGAAATCCCCGGCTCTTCGGGCCGGGAAGTCGTTCCTCCCTATCCAGTGGACGGTGGTCACAACGGATGCCAGCCTGACGGGCTGGGGAGGAGTTTGGGGAGTCCTGTCAGCACAAGGCCTCTGGACTCCAGACGAATCTCGTTTCCCAATCAATTCTGGAATTGCGAGCAATCAGACTGTGTCTCTCCGCGTAGTCGAAGAGACTACAGGACCGCTCGATCAGAATTCAGTCAGACAACGCCAAGGCCATCAGGGGGGCACTCGGCGCTCGGCTGCGGCATCCGAGGTTGCCCACATCCTAAAGTGGGCGGAAAGAAGTGTGCCGGTGCTGTCGGCCGTCTACATTCTGGGCGTAGAAAATTGGCAGGCAGACTATCTGAGTCGCCAGTCCTTGGATCAGGGGGAGTGGTCCTTGCATCCGGAGGTGTTTCAACTCCTTTGTCGGCGGTGGGGCACACTGGATGTGGACCTGATGGCATCTCGACTCAATCGCAAGGTGTCGAGGTTTGTGGCCAGGTCCAGGGACCCCTGGGCGGATGCCTCGGACGCGTTGGTGGCCCCGTGGGGTCAGTATCGCTTGATATACGCTTACCCTCCACTGCAGTTGATTCCTCATCTGCTGCGCAGGTTAGCGGCCGAGGGCATTCCGGTGATCCTCATGGCCTCGGGGTCGTTGGTACGCCGATCTGGTACGTCTCATCGCGGACGTCCCTTGGCGACTACCCATGAGGGAGGACCTTCTGTCTCAAGGTCCTATCTTTCATCCTGCTTTACAGTCTCTGGTTTTAACGGCATGGCTATTGAGAGCCAGGTGCTGAAGGACCGAGGCCTGTCGGATTTGGTGATTTCAACCATGCTTAGGGCACGGAAGTCTTCTTTTAGAAAGATCTATCACCGTACCTGGAGAGCTTACATCGCTATGTGCGAAGAGCTAGACTGGCGTCCATGGACGTACTCTGTCCCCAGAATCCTGCGGTTCTTGCAGCGTGGTGTAGCCCAGAGGCTGGCTTGAGCACTATTAAGGGTCAGATTTCAGCCTTGGCCGATTTCTTTCAACGACCCCTAGCAGGTCATTCTTTAGTTAGCACATTTGTGCAGGGGGTTCGCCATGTGGTTCCCCCTGCCAAGCCTCCGCTCCCTCCTTGGGATCTGAACTTGGTGCTCTCGGTTCTTTAGGAACCTTCTTTTTGAAAATATCAGAGATATTCCTCTTTTAACTCTGTCTCAGAAGGTGACTTTCTTAGTAGCCATCGCATCTGTTAGACGGGTGTCTGAGTTGGCGGCTCTGTCATGCAAGTCGCCTTACCTGGTCCTCCATAAGGATACGGCGGTGGTGCGCCCGCGACCGTCTTTCCTTCTAAAGGTGGTTTCGGCCTTTCACCTTATTGAGGACATTGTCCTTCCGTCCTTGTGTCCTCATCCATCGCATCCTAGAGAGTTTGCGCTTCACAATTTGGATGTGGTATGAGCCTTATGGGTGTACCTGTCTGCTACTGCTTCCATTCGGAAGTCTGACTCACTGTTTGTGTCTGTCTCTGGTACACCAACATAAGTGTAATAACAACTATGAGTGCACTGTATTGTGTACTGTGTACACCACCAGAAAAGTAGTAGCAACTGAAACATGGGTGCAGGGTACTGTGTACACCACCAGAAGTCTAATAGCAACTATGGGTGCACTGTATTTTGTACTGTGTACACCACCAGAAAAGTAGTTGCAACTGCACTATGGGTGCACGGTACTGTGTAAACCAACAGAAGTGTAATAACAACTATGGGTGCACTGTATTGTCTATTGTGTACACCACCAGAAAAGTAGTAGCAACTGCACTAGGTGTGCATGGTGTTGTGTACACCACCAGAAGTCTAATAGCAACTATGGGTGCACGGTATTGTGTACTGTGTATGTGATGTTTGTGCTGGATCACTGTGTGACCCTTCACCCTTTTCTCCTGAGAGACCCCTTGTCTAAGGGACATAACAGTGTACACCACCAGAAAAGTAGTAGCAACTGCACTATGGGTGCACGGTACTGTGTACACCCCCAGAAGTCTAATAGCAACTATGGGTGCACTGTATTGTGTACTGTGTACACCACCAGAAAAGTAGTAGCAGCTGCACTATGGGTGCACAATACTGTGTACTGTGTACACCGCCTGAAGTATATAATATATATATATACATATTAAATACACTACAGCTAACTGAATAACCTGCCTGCCTGAAGTAAATTAGAAAAAGTACACCAGGAATGGCCTGCAGTCAGATCTAGCAACACTGGATGCAGAGTATATATATATATATATATATATATATATATATATATATATATATATATATATATATATACACACACACAAGACTGACTGTATATATACATATTAAATACACTGCAGCTAACTGAATAACCTGCCTGCCTGCTCAATCTAAATCACACTCTCTCTCCATCCACGCCAACAACACACTACACATGGCCGACGTGCAGGCAGCCTTATATAGTGTGTGGTGTGGACTTAGACCCCCTGAGCCATGATTGTATAAAGGCACCCTGCCTTTTGCCAATTATGGCTCTCTTAGCTGAGGGTGCTGGGATTGGCCAAAGCATGCAGGTCATGGTGCATGCTTTGGCCAATCATCATACAGCAATGCACTGCGATCTCGCAGTCCATTATGGGGTGATACACGGCATTTGAATTTGCCGCGAACGCCCCATAATGTTCGTTTTTCGACGAACGGGCGAACAGCCAATGTTCGAGTCAAACTCATGTTCAACCCGAACATAAAGCTCATCCCTACACACTATATACTGAGTGCCATACTCTGTATGCTGTGTTATATGTTACTTACCCCTTAATGTTGAATGTTACATATTAACTTATGCTGGAATAACTTCCTGAATGCTGCACAATGTGAGATGTAAATTACATATTCCTGAACCTTGCACTCCATTCTGGGCTGCACATTGCATAGTACTGGCCACTGCACTCTGTATGTTGGGCTCATGATGCTTTTAAGACCACCCTGGCTCCGTGTGTAGGTGAGAAAATGGTAAAGATCTCCCACTGATGGGGCTCTGCTTATAAAAGAAGTGTGGATGCATATACAGTACATATGTATATATACAGTATCTCACAAAAGTGAGTAGATGCCTCACATTTTTGTAAATATTTTATTATATCTTTTCATGTAACAACACTGAAGAAATTACATTTTGCTACAATGTAAAGTAGTGAGTTTACAGCTTGTATAATGCCACGTACACACGATCGGAAAATACGACAACAAAACTGTGGATTTTTTTTCGACGGAATGTTGGCTCAAACTTGTGTTGCATACACACAGTCACACAAATGCTGTCTGAAATTCCGAAAGTCAAGAACACAGTGATGTACAACACGTACGACGAGCCGAGATCAATGAAGTTCAATAGGCAGTTCGGCTCTTCTGCTTGATTCTGAGCATGCGGAATTTCCGACAAGAACTTTTCTTGTCGGAAAATTTGAGAACCAGCTCTCAATTTTTTGTGGTTGGAAATTCCGACAGCAAATGTCCGATGGAGGCTACACACGGTTGGAATTTCCGACAAAAAGCTCACATTGAACAATTGTTGTCGGAATTTCCAATCGTGTGTACGCGGCATAACAGTGAAAATTTGCTGTCCCCTCAAAATAACTCAACACACATTAATTAATTTCGAAACCGCTAGCAACAAAAGTGAGGCAATATTTTGTGTGGCCACTATTATTTTCCAGCACTGCTATAAACCTCTTGGGCATGGAGTTCACCAGAGCTTTACAGGTTGCCACTGGAGTCCTCTTCCATTCCTCCATGACGACATCACAGAGCTGGTGGATGTTAGAGACCTTGTGTTCCACCACCCTTCATTTGAGGATGCCTCACAGATGCTCAATAGGGTTTAGGTCTGGAGACATACTTGCAGTCCATCACCTTTACCCTCAACTTCTTTAGCAAGGCAGTGGTAGTCTTAGAGGTGTGTTTGGGGTCGTTATTGTGTTGGAAGGAGGGGGATCATGCTCTGCTTCAGTATGTCACAGTACATGTTGGCATTCATGGTTCCCTCAATGAACTGTAGCTCCTCAGTGCTGGCAGCACTCATGCAGCCCCAGACCATGACACTCCCACCACCATGCTTGACTGTAGGCAAGACACACTTGTCTTTGTACACCTTACCTGGTTGCTGCCACGCTTGACACAATCTGAATCAAATAAGTTTATATTGGTCTCACCAGACCACAGGACATGGTTCCAGTCATAGGTGTGCGCAGCCTATTGCATTAGAGTGTGCACTCTAAAGCTCAAAGTGCTAATTTTAAAGGCTAATATGCGAGCTATTGTCATAAAAAGTGTTTGGGGACCTGGGTCCTGCCCCAGGGGACATGTATCAATGCAAAAAAAAGTTTTAAAAATAACCGTTTTTTTGGGAGCAGTGATTTTAATAATGCTTAAAGTGAAACAATAAAAGTGAAATATTCGTACCTGGGGGGTGTCTAAAGTATGCCTGTAAAGTCGCGTATGTTTCCCGTGTTTAGAATTGTCCCTGCACAAAATCTCATTTCTGAAGGAAAAAAAGTCACTTAAAACCACTCGCGGCTATAATGAATTGTCGGCTCCCCGGCAATACAGACCAAAGTCATTGAAAAAAACTGCAAAAAAAAAAAAAAACTTCAGGTCTGGTATGGATTTTGAGGGGAACCCCGCACAAAACAAAAAAAAAATGATGTAAAAATCCATACAAGACCCTTATCCGAGCACGCAACCTGGCAGGCCACAGGAAAAGAGGGGGGGACGAGAGAGCGCCCCCTCCTGAACCGTACCAGGCCACATTCCCTCAACATGGGGAGGCTGTCCCCATGTTGATGAGGACAAGGGCCTCATCCCCACAACCCTTTCCCGGTGGTTGTGGGGGTCTGCGGGTGGGGGGCTTATCGAAATCTGGAATAAATAAATAAATAAATTCCAGCGATGTAATCCCATCGATGTCCAACGATGATCCATTCTCCAGCGACGCTGCAGTCTCCCCTCTCCAGCAGGAACGAAACCCTCATGACGCTTAAGAGGGGGCGTAAGAGGGGGCGGGGTCACCCCCGGCGTTCCCTATGATATGGACAGATGACCCCGCCCCGTGACGTCACGGGCGGGGTCATCCGTCCTTATCATAGGGAACCCCTGGGGGTTCCCTATGATAAGGACGGGTGACCGCGCCCCCTCTTACATGTCATGGGGGTTTTGTTCCTGCTGGAGAGAGGAGACTGCAGCGTCGGAGAATGGATCATCGTTGGACATCGACGGGATTACATTGCTGGAATTTTTTTTTTTTTTTAAATAAAGGACTTGACCAACTGTGTCTGTGTGTTTTTTACAATGTATCCGTTACCAATTCACATAGGGGGGGGGGCAGGATCTGGAGGTCTCCTTTGTTAAAGGGGGCTTCCAGATTTCGATAAGCCCCCCGCCCGAAGACCCCCACAACCACCGGGCAAGGGTTGTGGGGATGAGGCCCTTGTCCTCATCAACATGGGGACAGCCTCCCCATGTTGAGGGCATGTGGCCTGGTATGGTTCAGGAGGGGGGGCGCTCTCTCGGCCCCCCCTCTTTTTCTGTGGCCTTTCAGGTTGCGTGTTTGGATAAGGGTCTGGTATGGATTTTTTGGGGGACCCCACGCCATTTTTTTTTTAATTTTGGTGCGGGTTCCCCTTCATATCCATACCAAACCTGAAGGGCCTGATATGGAATTTGGGGGGACCCCCACATTTTTTTTGGTTCGGGGTTCCCCTTAATATTCATACCAGACCCAAAGGGCCTGGTAATGGACTGTGGGGGGAACCAACCCCTGGCGTTTTTTTTTAAATGACTTTGATCTGTAATGCTGGGGAGTCGACAATTCATTATAGCCGCGAGTGGTTTTAAATGACTTTTTTTTCTTCAGAAATGACATTTTGTGCAGGGACAATTCTAAACACGGGATACATGCGCAAATTTACAGGCATACTATACACACCCCCCAGGTACGAAATTTAAAGGAATATTTCACTTTTATTGTTTCACTTTAAGGTTTATGAAAATCACTGCTCCCGAAAAAACTGCAATTTTTAAAACATTTTTTGCATTGATACATGTCCCCTGGGGCAGGACCCAGGTCCCCAAACACTTTTTATGACAATAACTTGCATATTAACCTTTAAAATTAGCACTTTTGATTTTTCCCATAGACTTTTAATGGTGTTCCGCGGCTTTTCGAATTTGCCACAAACACCCCAAATTGTTCGCTGTTCGCCGAATGGGCGAACAGCCAATGTTCGAGTCGAACTCATGTTCGACTCAAACATAAAGCTCATCCCTAGTCTTGGCCTCCGTGTTTCAGTTCAGTTTCAGGGTCTTGGCAATCTTCTTTTTTTGTATATTTTCTCTTTATTTATTTATCAGTTTTTTTTTTACAAGTTTACAGCATGTCAAATCGGTGTCTCCACCTTACGCTTCTATTTTATATCGATCAAACATATCAAACATAAACATTCCCTCCCCCCTCCACCTCCCCTAAGAAAAAAAAAAAAAACCTACCCCGTCTCTCTCTCTCTCTCCCCACCCCCCCCCCAGTTGCCTCCGACAGCAATCAGTTCCCCTCATATCACGTCCCCTTTTTCCCTCCTCGGGACCCTACCCTCCCTTATTTCCCCCACTTCTCTTAGCACTCCAACAGCGTTGTATGTACTCCCGCCTTTTTAAACTCTATCCACTTCCCCCATACTTTATTATATGTTTCTATAGAGTCTTCCCTTCTATGTATTGTTTCCTCTATTGATCTCAACCAATCTATTTTAACTACCCACTCTTTCATTGAGGGGGCTTCAGGGTTTTTCCATTGTCTTAGGATCAGACTTTTAGCTGCATTCAGAAGGTGTGGTACCAGGGAATTTTTATATTGTGCTGTCTTTTTGTCTGTGTCATGAAATAAAAATTTCCACGGGTCTTTCTGAATCTGTTCCCCTGTTATTTGATATATGTTCTCTATTATTCTCTCCCAGTAAAACTGAATCTTCCCGCACTCCCACCATAAATGTGCGAAAGTCCCCAGCGCCCCACAGCCCCTCCAACACGTTGGTGAAATCTCTGCCCTCACCCTATTTGCTCTCTGCGGAGTCACATACCACCTCGCTATTAATTTGTAACACATCTCTATCGTCTTGACATCACTAGAAGTAAAGCAGGCAATCTTCAGGATCTTATTCCTATGTTTTTCCCCCTGTAAGGCACCTATTTCCTCCTTCCATTTTCCCAAATAGGAGGGATGTTTAGGTCCTATTTCTTCCATCAATATTTTATAAATTTTGTATACACTCTGCCTCAGGCACCGGGGGGAGGAGAGGAGTCTCTCAATTGAGTTCATCTCCTGCTTTCCCCGCAGTGGCCGGAGGAGTGTTTGTGCAAAGTGCTGTATTTGTGCATATATCCACCTATCCAGTGTTCTGCCCCCCCATTTTTGTGTTAGCTCTGTGAAGGTGCATAACCTATTTCCCATCATCACATCTTGTAGTAATATTTCATCTTTCTTTGACCATCTGGTAAAATATATGTGCTCATCTTTCCCCGGTTTGAAATAGCTTGTGTCTAATAGTGATGAGCCGAACACCCCCGGGTTCGGTTCGCACCAGAACCCGCGAACGGACCGAAAGTTCGAACGAACATTAGAACCCTATTAAATACAATGGATGCGAACGTTCGAATTCTAAAGTGCTAATTATAACAACTATTATGCATGTTATTGTCCTAAAAAGGGTTTGGGAACCCGGGTTCTGCACCAGGGGACATGTATCAATGCAAAAAGAAGTTTTAAAAACGGTCGTTTTTCGGGAGCAGTCATTTTAATGATGCATAAAGTGAAAAAAAAAAAGTCAAATATTCCTTTAAATATCGTACCTGGGGGGTGTCTAAAGTATGCCTGTGAAGTGCCACGTGTTTCCCGTGTTTAGAACTGTCCCTGCACAAAATGACACTTCTAAAGGAAAAAAAAGCCATTTAAAACTGCTTGCGGCTTTAATGTAATGTCTGGTCCCGGTAATATGGATGAAATTCTTTAAGAAAAATGGCATAGCTACCCCATGACCCCCCCCCTACCCCAGCCCATTACCAGCCCCTTTGGGTCTTGTATGGATATTAAGGGGAACCCCGCACATAAAATAAAAAAGGCCCTATATACTCTGAACAGCCCTATACAGGCGGTGCATACAAGACAGGGACTGTAGGTTTGTTCTTATGTAGAATCTGTTTGTAATTTTGAACAGGTACATTGTTGAAGTGTAGCTCCAGACCAAAAATCTATTTTTAAACTTTTTGGAAAACATAGGTAAGGGTTATCACCCCTGTAACATTTGTTTTGCTGTCTGTGCCCCTGTTCAGAACATTTCACCTCACTTTCCGTCCCAATGACAACTGTTTTTGAAATGTGGTGTTTTTCTTGAAACAAGGATTGCTGATAAAGCATCAGTACAGAGGAGACACCTTTCTCCCATATTTATTCTTACAGGAGAGAATTTTCCTTCCTAGTGGTAGATTTCCTCTCACTTCCTGTTGTCTTCTTGCGTTTGCAAGTAGGAGTCGTTTGTAAGTTGGATGTTTGAAAGTAGGGACCTGCCGTATATACTCTGCAGAAATAGGCCCCTTAGTTGTTGGTGTTGGCACAACACTGTAAGCACTCACAGTTACTCTTGGTTGGTGCTGGAACGCCCTGCTGTCAACTATTATATCAGGAATTTTAATTACATATAATTGTTGAACAGTGGTAGTAAAAATTGGGCCTTTGATGGTGGTGCTGGTGCCACAACACTGTAAGCCCTGACAGTTACTCTTGGTGGGTGCAGCAATGGGCCCTGCTGTGAATTATTAGATCAAGAATTGTAATTACATGCCCCTGTTGAACAGGGGCTGAAAAATTGGGCCTTAGGCACTGGTGGCACAACACTGCAACCCCTCACAGATACTGTACTTGGAGCACAGCAATGAGCCCTGTTGCAAAGTATTGCTTCAAAAATTGTAATGACACGCCCCTGTTAAACAGGGGCTGAAAAATTGGGCCTTAGGCACTGGTGGCACAACACTGCAACTCCTCACAGATACTGTACTTGGAGCACAGCAATGAGCCCTGTTGCAAAGTATTGCTTCAAAAATTGTAATTACACGCCCCTGTTAAACAGGGGCTGAAAAATTGGGCGTTAGGCACTGGTGGCGGCACCCATAAACAAAAATGATCTTACAAGCTATCATCATCAATCGTATCATTGAGGACTCGGAGGAGGAGGATAGCCAGTCAACATAACAGCACAGGCACTCAGCATCAGCATCAGTCTTGAAGGGATGTGACATGTTAAAATCAATTAGTCTGTTATATCAGCATCAGGTGTGTGGTAGCTGGTGGTGATCCAAGACTGGTTCATCTTGATGAAAGTCAGTCGATCAACAGAGTCGGCGGACAGGCGCACCCTGTGATCCGTGACAAATCCTCCAGCAGCACTGAATGTGCGTTCCGAAAGAACGCTGGATGCAGGACAGGCCAGTAGCTCAATTGCATACTGTGCAAGCTCTGGCCAGTGATCCATCCTCAAGACCCAGTAAGCCAGAGGATTTTCGGTGGGGAAGGTGTCCAAGTCTGACCTTGCCCCTAGATATTCCTGCACCATGTTTATCAGACGCTGGCGATGGTTGCTGGAACCGATCATACTTTGGGGCTGCGGACTAAAGAATTGTCTGAACGCATCGGTCAGACGGCCACCTTCCCCACCGCTCCTTCTTTGACTGGCCGAAGCCTCAGCAACTCGTTGTCCAGGACCAGGAGTTTGCAACCTCCCAGTCTCTGGGAACGCGTTGCACAGACCTTTCTGCAAGGCCTCCCGGAGTTGTCTCATCCTCTGCTCCCTCTGCGACGGTAACATAAGGTCCGCAACCTTACCCTTGTACCGTGGATCAAGGAGAGTGGCCAGCCAGTAATGGTCCCTCTCCTTGATCCGAAGAATACGAGGATCCTTCCGCAGACTTTGCAGGATCAGGGAGGCCATGCAGCGTAGGTTTGCTGAGGCATTCGCTCCGGAGTCCTCTGGGTCACTAAGGACGACATGATCCGCAGCCACCTCCTCCCAGCCACGTACAAGTCCACTGGTTTCTTGGGACTGTAAATCATCCCTAAAAGACTGCTGCTGATGATGCTGAGTGCCAGCCTCCACCTCCATGCTGACACAATCCTCCTCCTCCTCCTCCTCCTCCTCCTCCTCCTCTTCCTGTGCGATGGGTGGGACAGAAGGAACACTGTCTGGGTAAAGGGGGCCTTGAGAGGCAAGGAAGTCCTCCTCTTCCTGCCTCTGTTCTGCCTCAAGTGCCCTGTCCATTATTCCACGCAGCGTGTGCTCCAACAGGTGGACAAGAGGTACAGTGTCACTGATGCATGCACTGTCACTGCTCACCATCCTCGTGGCCTCCTCAAATGGTGCCAGGACAGTGCATGCATCCCTGATCATGCCCCACTGGCGTGGAGAAAAAAAACCAAGCTCCCCTGACCCTGTCCTGGTGCCGTAGTCGCACAGGTACTCATTGATGGCCCTCTGCTGCGTGTGCAGCCGCTGCAGCATGGCCAACGTTGAGTTCCACCTGGTGGGCATGTCACATATAAGGCGGTTCTTGGGCAGGTTCAACTCCTTTTGCAGCTCAGCCAGGCGAGCACTGGCATTATAAGATCTGCGGAAATGCACACAGACTTTCCTGGCCTGCCTCAGGACATCCTGTAAGCCCGGGTACCTGCCCAAGAAGCGCTGCACCACCAGGTTAAGGACGTGAGCCACACAGGGCACATGGGTCAGTTGTCCCTGTCGGAGGGCGGAGAGGAGGTTGGTGCCATTGTCGCAAACCACCATTCCTGGCTTAAGCTGGCGTGGCGTCAACCACCTCTCGGCCTGGCCCTGCAGAGCAGACAGGACCTCTGCCCCAGTGTGGCTTCTGTCCCCCAAACACACCAGCGCAAGCACGGCATGGCATCTTTTTGCCTGCGTACTTGCGTAGCCCCGTGAACGGCTACGGAGCACCGCTGGTTCATAGGACAAACCACAGGAAGAGGCCATGGAGGAAGAAGAAGAGGAGGGGGTGGAGGAGAGAGGTGTGTCACAACCAGTAGTAGCATTTTGGAGGCGTGGCGGTGGGACAACCTCCAACACTACTGCACCTTGTCCTGAATCCTTCCCAGCTGCCAAAAGAGTGACCCAATGGGCCGTGAAAGAAAGGTAACGTCCCTGTCCATGCCTGCTGGACCATGAGTCAGCGGTAATATGCACCTTACCGCTGACCGCCCTGTCCAGCGAGGCCAAGACATTGCCTTCCACATGCCGGTAGAGAGCCGGAATAGCCTTCCGTGAGAAAAAGTGGCGTTTGGGAACCTGCCACTGAGGAACCGCACATTGCACAAACTCACGGAAGGGGGCCGAGTCTACCAACTGAAAAGGCAGCAGTTGAAGCGCTAGCAATTTAGCCAAGCTAGCATTCAACCGCTGGGCATGTGGATGGCTGGGAGTGAACTTCTTTCGACGGTCCAGCAGCTGGGGCAGGGAAATTTGCCTGCTAGAATCGGACGTCGGTGTACTGCTAGCAGAGTGGGCGCAAGTACTTGGCTGTGACACACCTAATTCTACACCTTCATTCCTCTCAGTGCATGTTTCAGAGAGGACTGAAGTTATAGTGGGGTTGGAGATCCCAGCTGATGCGGTGCAAGGAGAGGTCCGCTTTGTTCTTTGGTGTGGGTCTTTGAGGTAGGCTTGCCAACGAGCTGCATGGCAGGTCAACATATGTCTGGTCAGGCATGTGGTACCCAAGCGGCTGATGTTTTGGCCACGCGATATACGCTTGAGACATATGTTGCAAACAGCAGCTGTGCGATCTGATGCACTAGCCTCAAAAAAGGCCCACACCAAAGAACTTTTTGAATGACGGGCAGAGGCAGCGCCCTGCACAGGCGGAGCTCTGCGGTGTGATTCCGTCGGTGTACTGCCCTTACGCTGGCCACCAAAGGGCATCCTGCCTCGTTGGAGATGTGCCTCCTCCTCATCCTCCTCCTCCTCCTCTCTCCTATTAGGCACCCACGTGGAGTCAGTGACCTCATCATCCCCTCCCTCCTCATCACTGGAGCCAATCTGGCAGTATGCTGCAGCTGCTGGAACATGACTGCCAGATTGGTGTCCTTCTTGAGCATCCCCTCTGTCTGCTCTCACGCTACTGCCTTCCTCTAGCTGGGTTTCATCATCAGACCCTTCGAAACGCTGGGCATCCTCCTGGAGCATGTACCCAACACTGTGCTGAAACAGTTCGGGGGACTCCTCAGGAGGAGGACATGGTGGGTCTAGGGAAGGAGTGACTGATGATTTGTCTGACATTGATACCAGGGAAGACGACGCTTTGGCAGCTGCTTTTCCAGTACCCTGAGCCTGGGTGAGAGAGGATGAGGAGGAGGAGGAGGGCTTGGTCATCCACTCTACCAAGTCTTCGGCATGATGTGGCTCAACATGTCCAGCTGCCGAAAAGAAGGACAAGCGTGTCCCATGGCCATGTGCTGATGACAATGCACCGCGTCCACGACCAGCACTGTTGCCCCCAGACACAGAGCCTGCTTGCCCTCTTTTATTGCCTCCTGACTGTCTGCCTCTCCTTGTTTGCCTTCCAGACATTCTAATAGATGGCCTGCAGGGAGATGGGAAAAAAGCAATAAGGGCTACCTTCAGGTGTCCTTCTCTGTCCCTTGAAACAAGGACTTTCACAGTGAAAGAAACTGACACTCTCCCTACCTACAGTTTTCTGTCCCTAGAAAAAATATTTTTTTTAAGCACAATATAGCACAAGGACAATTCACTCACTGTCCTTACAGGTCCCTGGAAACAAGGACTTGCAGAGTGAAAGAAAAAAAACACTCTCCCTACCTACAGTTTTCTGTCCCTAGAAAAAATGTTTTTTTTAATCACAATATAGCACAAGAACAATTCACTCACTGTCCTTACAGGTCCCTGGAAACAAGGACTTGCAGAGTGAAAGAAAAAAAACACTCTCCCTACCTACAGTTTTCTGTCCCTAGAAAAAATGTTTTTTTTAATCACAATATAGCACAAGAACAATTCACTCACTGTCCTTACAGGTCCCTGGAAACAAGGACTTGCAGAGTGAAAGAAAAAAAACACTCTCCCTACCTACAGTTTTCTGTCCCTAGAAAAAATGTTTTTTTTAATCACAATATAGCACAAGGACAATTCACTCACTGTCCTTACAGGTCCCTGGAAACAAGGACTTGCAGAGTGAAATAAACTGACACTCTCCCTACCTACAGTTTTCTGTCCCTAGAATAAATGTTTTTTTAATCACAATATAGCACAAGGACAATTCACTCACTGTCCTTCCAGGTCCCTGGAAACAAGGACTTGCAGAGTGAAATAAACTGACACTCTCCCTACCTACAGTTTTCTGTCCCTAGAATAAATGTTTTTTTTAAGCACAATATAGCACAAGGACAATTCACTCACTGTCCTTACAGGTCCCTGGAAACAAGGACTTGCAGAGTGAAAGAAAAAAAACACTCTCCCTACCTACAGTTTTCTGTCCCTAGAAAAAATGTTTTTTTTAATCACAATATAGCACAAGGACAATTCACTCACTGTCCTTACAGGTCCCTGGAAACAAGGACTTGCAGAGTGAAAGAAAAAAAACACTCTCCCTACCTACAGTTTTCTGTCCCTAGAAAAAATGTTTTTTTTAATCACAATATAGCACAAGGACAATTCACTCACTGTCCTTCCAGGTCCCTGGAAACAAGGACTTGCAGAGTGAAATAAACTGACACTCTCCCTACCTACAGTTTTCTGTCCCTAGAATAAATGTTTTTTTTAAGCACAATATAGCACAAGGACAATTCACTCACTGTCCTTAGAGGTCCCTGGAAACAAGGACTTGCAGAGTGAAAGAAACTGACACTGTCCCTACCTACAGTTTTCTGTCCCTAGAATAAATGTTTTTTTTAAGCACACTATAGCACAAGCACAAAACACACTGACACTCTCCCTACCTATCCTTCTCTTTCCCTAAACTAAAGGAATCCAGGTTAAGCAAGAAAGAAATAACAGTCACTGTCCCTGCCTATGCTGCTCTATCCCTGCTCCGGAACACACTACACTAGGCCGCCGTGCTGGCGGCCTTTTATAGTGTGGGGCGTGTACTAAACACCCTCAGCAATAATTGGCCACAGGCATCCTGCCTGTGGCCAATCATTGCTCTCCTCGCTGCCGGCGCTGTGATTGGCCAAGCATGCGGGGTCACAGTGCATGCTTGGCCAATCACAGCGCCTGGATGACACTGCGATGGCGTAGTGCATTGTGGGCCGTTCGCGTCACTCGAATTTGGCGCGAACGGCCCAAATCGTTCGATCTTCGTCGAACGATCGAACAGCCGATGTTCGAGTCGAACGTATGTTCGACTCGAACACGAAGCTCATCCCTAGTGTCTAATAAAGAAATTAGAGGTGAATTGTATTGCCAGTGATATAATCTACTCAATTCGTCCCATGTCCTAAGAGTGTGTTTAGTTAATGGATTTGTTTTTTTTGCCAGTTCCCGATACTGTCGTGGGATCCACACCCCCTTCCCCAAGTCTACTTTACTTACTTTCATTTCCACCCAACCCTTTCCCTCCTTGTTATGTATCCAACCTGTTATCAGTGAAATGACAATTGCCTGATAATACTTCCTGAAGTCTGGAGCTGCTAACCCCCCTAGCTTTTTCCCTTTTACCAATGTTGCATAAGAAATTCTAGGGTGCTTGTGTTTCCAAATGTATCTCAACGCTAAGGTGTTTAATTTCGCAAAAAATTCCTGAGGGACTCTTATTGGGATCATTTGAAATATGTCTGGTAATTTGGGCAGGATAATAATTGTTAAGGCATTTATCCTCCCTAACCAGGACAGGGGTTTATATCTTAAATAATTAAGTTGATCTTTTACCTTATTTAATATGGGAATGTAGTTTGGCGCAAACAAGGACTCCCATGACGCTGTTAGCTTTACCCCCAAATATCCCAGTTCCTCCTTACACCAGGCAAAGGGGAAAGAGGGCTGGATTGCCCTCTGCTCCTTTTTTGCCAAGGTTATGTTTAAGATCTCGGATTTTGATATATTGATCTTAAAGTTTGACATTTTCCCATATCTACTTAATTCCTTCAGTATGATAGGTATAGTTGTCTTAGGATTGGAGATAAAAAAATAACACGTCGTCAGCGTATGCGGCAACCTTATACTCCCTATCCCCAATTCTCACTCCTTTTATGTCCTTATTTTCCCGGATTGCAGCCAATAATGGTTCCAGTGCTAATACGAACAGCATTGGTGACAAGGGACAGCCCTGCCTTGTGCTGTTCTTGGCAATCTTCTTATAGCCTAGGCCATCTTTATGTGAAGCAACAATTTTTTTTTTCAGACCCTCACAGAGTTTTTTGCCATGAGGTGCCATTTGAACTTCCAGTGACCAGTATGAGAGAGTGACAGCGACAACACTAAATTTAACACACCTGCTCCCTATTCACACCTGAGACCTTGTAACACTAACGAGTCACATGACTCGGGGGAGGGAAAATGGCTAATTGGGCCCAATTTGGACATTTTCACTTAGGGGTGTATTCACTCTTCTTGCCAGTGGTTTCAACATTGATGACTGCGTGTTATTTTGAGAGGACAGAAAATTTACACTGTTATTCAAGCTGTACACTCACTACTTTACATTGTTCACATATATATATGCATGCATGTGTGTTTGAGCTTTGGGGTGCACACCCTAATGCTATAGGCTGTGCACACCTATGGACATGAGTATGTAACATACAGTCTAGTGCAGGCATGTCCAAAGTCTGGCCTGCGGGCCAATCGAGGCCCGCGGCCCGGTTTTGAACGGCCCCACCTGGTTATCTAAACATATATATCTTTTGTGGCCCCCGACAATCTCCCAGCGCCGGGGCCACAAAAGATATACCGTATTTACCAGCATATAACACACACTTTTTTCCCCTTAAAATCAGGCGAAAATCGTAGGTGCGTGTTATACGCCGATCCCTGCTGTGTGTCTGTGAGGAGAGCGAGCGCCGCCAAAATAGCCTGAGCCGAGTGTACTGTGCTCCGCTCGCAGTCACGCCCAGTCCTGCTATTGGACCTGTGTTATGTCCATAGGAGCCGGGCCAAGGGGCGGGACTGTGAGAGAAGCCGAGTACACAGAACATCCGGCTCTAAGTATCTCGGCGGGCGGCAACATTTAAAAACGATAAAGCTTAATTTTTCGGCACAGCTGCAGATGGACACTTGGGACAGGCTGCAATGGTGAGTGCATTCCTGGCAATGGTGGGGCTGCATTACTGGCAATTCGAGTTCATTCCTGTCAATGGTGGGGCTGCATTCCTGGCAATTAGCATTCATTCCTGGCAATGGTGGGGCTGCATTCCTGGCATAGGTGGGGCTGCATTCCTGGCAATGGTGGGGCTGCATTCCTGGCAATGGTGGGGCTGCATTCCTGGCAATGGTGAGTGCATTCCTGGCAATGGTGGGTGCTGCATTCCTGGCAATGATGGGTGAGTGCATTCCTGGCAATGATGGGTGAGTGCATTCCTGGCAATGATGGGTAAGTGCATTCCTGGCAATGTTGGGTGCTGAATTCCTGGCAATAGTGGGTGCTGCATTCCTGGCAATGGTGGGTGCTGCATTCCTGGCAATGATGGGTGATTGCATTCCTGGCAATAGTGGGTGCGGCATTGCTGGCAATGGTGGGTGATGCATTCCTGGCAATTGGGGGTCTGCAGATGGGCACTGACCCTTATTTTGCTTCACAGTTCTTTATTTAAATTTTTATTTATTTTTTCTGAAACTTCCCTCTTAAAGTAAAGGTGCGTGTTATACGCCAATAAATGCGGTATATACAAATAATACGACTGAGCTCATCTCTTTACTTACACAGCCACAAAGGCAAGAGAATTCTTGTTGGGCAGTGTATTAGTGCGAACAAACACACTTAGACCGTGTTTTAATGGTTCAAAGGATGTCAGGCAAAATGGTCGGCCCTTGCGCATGTTCAATTCATCAAATCTGGCCCTCTTTGAAAAAAGTTTGGACACCCCTGGTCTAGTGTAAAGGGAAAAGGGCTCAGGATTATGTAATATATAGTGCAGTATACAGGGGGTAGAGGTCAGGAGCATGCAACATGTGACACTGCATACAGTTTGCAGTAGTCAGAATTATTTAACATATTACAAACTTCTGACTTAATACATTCAAGGCTGTCCCCACAGACAGCTTTTTATGCTCAGAATGGCTACATTACTCACCCTCTACTAACTGCACTAAATGCCACTTGCTGTGAGCATTCACTTTTATTTTTTTAGGATTGTCCTGCTGTGAATACATTTTGGGTTCAGCTTAATAAATGAATTTTTAATTGATGGCATTTCCAGTCCCACTCACCTCCAAGGTGTGCGTTCTGAGCATATCGCCAAATCTAGCAAATCTTATGTAGCGGGGTCTCCGTTTAGGCCCCATGGACTACGTTACCCAGAACCCCGTTTGGCACCCAGGGTGCATTGGGCTGCCGCAGAGACTCATGGGTGGGGTATAAAAGGGGAGGGCGAGGTTTAGCCCGGCCTCTTTGGACACAGCGCGGCTGGCAAGAGGACTTCCTGTGCGGACCTGCTGCGAGTGCAAGGCCTGAGGCCTGGGCCTTGCGCACTTCCAGAGAGCCTTCCACCTCGCTGCGGAGCCTGTGCGGCGACAGACATCTACCTGCTTGAGGGACGTCAGTGAACCGGAGATCAGGCGGTGGCAGATCCTGTGTGTGTGAACACAGTGGTGGGAGTCCTGGACTGGGATCGAGTCCGGAGGGGTGAGAGAGCACCTGCTCACAACCATACTCAAGTACTTTACTAGGCCTATAGACTGCCTTGGCCCATCGGGTGATATTTCCTTTCTCCTGTCAGGAGACTAGTTGGAGGACTGAGTCACATTAGTCTCCGGGGAGTTGTTCCATTACCTTAGACCTTGTTGGATTACAAATATTGTTCCTGTATGTGCACCACCGATCATCTGGCATGCTAGGATTCCTTCTCTAAAAACTGAGTTTTAATTAAGTCAGGCCTGACTGGGAGTTGATAGTACTGTTGGGCGCCATATTGCTAACGGGGACCCAAGCTATATGTTGGTGTGTGTTAGAACTAATTGCGCATTATCATTACCTACTGTTAGTATTACTGCAGGGCTCTGCATGCATGTGTTATATGTAATATTAATTGTTAATCCCTTTTATCTACAAGTAAACCTTATACATTTTCTCAAATCTGGTGTTGGGAGTCACTATATATATATATATATATTTCACTAGAAGGAAGGTATTGTGGGATTATGTGTAGACTGTTATAGAGCTATATAGAAACATCACCCCTAGACTAGCTGTGCCAGAGAAGGGCTGAGCAGATTGCCGGGGGTTGGCTGTGCTGTGTACAGGGCCCAAAAGCAAAACAGCGGCTCCCTTAGTTTGGGGGTATCGCTACACTTATATTTCTCCATGAGCTTCTCTTTCACGCCTGTCGAGTGGTAATCCTTCACTGGATGTTCTCTACCTGCCCTACGCTATCCCAATGGAGGAAGCACCTAAATAATGCCTTACTTTTTAATATACTGGTTTATGCATACAGGGGATGCCCTGCAAGATTTGACAACATTTCAAGTTAACGAGTGCATGAAATATTTTGATGCATTTAACTGGGGACCTTTCTCACCTTTCTAAATTTTCATTTTCCCATGGCATGTTTTCTGGGGCCATGGCTATTGCCTCAGCTTTGTCCTCCCACCTTCTTCTCTTCTGGCTTGTGTGGGTATAGTGGATAAAGGCAGACATTATTTCTTTGCTTGTTGGGATATATGTTTGTTTCTACTGTTTGTGGAGTTTTGCTATGGCTGAGTGGACATTTCCGAAAAGATGTATATTCAGCTGTGATACTGTGGTGATTACATCACTATCTTGTAGTAGACTGGTTGTTGTCCCGTTTATCACTGCTCTGTAATCACTTATACTTAATAAATTCTATGGTCACAGCATGCAATTCAATTTTATAAGATCAGCATTGTAATAGCAATACAAACAAGAGTTACTATTGACAATCCAATATACGCTTATGTGAAAAATCCCTTTTCATGTGGTGAGAGCTACCTATCTGCTGGCCTTCCCTTTCAACACCTTTCTGGATTTCCTGTATGCTATGCAGATTCTTCTTTGATGTTCACTTTTGTTTTTTAAGGAATACATATCCCATGGTACTTTTCTGCCTGCAAGCAGTGATTCCTGTACTGACTCCCATCTTAAAACAACTCTTGATAGCACCTCTATAGTTCAGACAGTGGGATTTGTGAATTTTGTGACACAGCAGTGCATACAAACAGGACATAGTGAATACTTGTCACAGAAATCAAAGAAAGTAAATGTATGGGATTCCTCACTTTTAAAGACTTCAGGATCATGTAGATTAAAAGGAGTAGGCTAAAAATAATTAGCATTATAATTGAATATATTGATTTGAAATGTTACACTTTATTATTGTGTATTACTCTATACTGTATTCTGTTTACTTTACCCAATAAACTATTATTCGAGACAAAAAAAATTATATAAATAGATTTTCTGGCCGCCAGACTTGCCCAATTAGCACAATGCTTCGCGCCCAATCAAAATATCCCATGGAAAAAATTTGAGGAGTCCTCAATTTCCCCTTTGTATTTACAGGGGATCCTTTGGTCCAAAACAACCTCATACAGCAAACTCTCAAAATACAACATAATTGTGGCACACTTCTACCAATTGTGGCTCAAAGCACAACACACTTTTGAATTGTCTTCACTCACTCCTCCCCTTGCTTCCTTTCTAGGCGACCTGAGATTTACCCGTACTCACGGAGATCACCACTCCTTCACCTATTGGACCCATAATAAGCTCACTTCACTTAAATCCTTACAAATAAATGGGGAGTTCTCCTCATTCACCTCTCTACAAGATAAATATAGTATCCCCACATCCGAACTTCAACACTATAACCAAATCAAAGCCTTTTACGCAGAACATTACTCTCTCACCACCAAGCCCCCTGTTACTGTATTTGAACGGATTTGCATCTCTTCTTCTAGAGATAAAGGTATCATATCCCATCTATATAGCTATCTAAACACTTTTCATTCACTCGACAAGTCCGGTCAGATGCTCCATTGGGAAACCGACCTAAATAACACCTTCACAGTAGATGAATGGCATGGAATGTCGGATAATCTCCGGAGGAGTAACATAGCTATCTCTTCCAGAGAAACTCCCATTAAAATATACTCTAGATGGTATCTCACCCCGTCCAAGCTCAACACATTTTATCCTTCTATTTCTCCATACTGTTTCAGGGGCTGTTCAGAACCAGGCACTATCCTACATACATTCTGGAGCTGCAAACACCTGCATCATACATGGCGCAATGCTGCAGAAATTTTTGAAAATACCTTGAAACAGAAAATCCCAATCTCCCCACAGATCTGCCTTCTATATGCGGATATACCCAATGTTCCCATCCCTTGCAAAAGACTTTTCCATACTTTATGTAGCTCCATCCGATGGATGATTGCCTCCAATTGGAGATCAAACAATCTGCCTTGGGCGCAGGTGCTAGCTCGGATGGAGACGATAAAACTTTCAGAAAGAATCTTTCACACACTTCACAATACCTTCCAGGTTTTTGTAAGAAAATGGTCATATTGGCCTACAACATAACTCATTAACTTAGAACCTGAATTTCCACCCACACACTCTAGCAAATTCATGCAATCTTGACCTATAATGCCTACCCTTTATATATGTAACATACGCTCATGTAAGAATTCTTTGTACCAGAAAACTTTTTATATATTCACTATCTTCCTGTATCTGCTAGATTATCTCCTCTTCTTTTGATCTTTTTACTATTGATTACCTTTATAAACACACTCTATGTAACTGTACATTTGAACTTCCTAATAAAAAATTTTGTAAACAAAAAAAAAAATTATATAAATAGATTGGAGTTGTTTCACCATTTTGCATTGGGAGACTGGAGGCCTTCAACTGCCACTGAGCTGTGCTGAGTTTCCAGTGTGCCCTTGCCCACCAGAGGAAGAGAGGCAGTCTGGCTTCCACATATATTTGCAAATGTGTGCAGCCTAAATCTCTGTTTTAATGCAAATTGGTGGCTAGTGTAGTTTTTTTTTGCTGGCTAGCTGGTAAGTGTAGCTTCTCATTCTACTAAACATGTGTTCCCTTTCTGTCCTGACATGTAGACCTTCTCTGCTCTATCCAAAACAAATGGAATGTTTTGACTGGAGTTAGGCTTTACATATAAGTGTGAAAATATAGAAACTGTTAAAAAAAATTATTGACTTACATATTGTGATTTATCCAGAACAGGAGCAACCATAATGCTTCTAAGGTCACCCATGAGCATTGCGTCTAATTCCTTCACTCCTATATGAGTATGAACCACTTTGTCCTTAATGAAGATACTGGCAGCTCTCATCATGAAGGAAACAAACAGATGCATGTGGATGTAGTTTCTGGTACAGTGCAATCTCCTGTGAAAATATATATTTACATTATTGTAAAGTCAAGTACATTTGTAAAAAAAGATAAAAAAATCACAATATAACCTTATAATAATGCCGCGTACACACAACCGTTTTTCCTGTCATGCAAAAAACCGACGTTTTTCTCTATGTGATTCGTCATGATTCCTCCCAAGCTTGCCTTGCATACACACGTTCATGAAAAAAAACACTCGAGCAAAGCGCGGTGATGTACAACACGTATGACAACACGTACGACGGCACTATAAAGGGGAAGTTCGGGCGCCACCCTTTGGGCTGCTTTTGCTGATCTCTTGTTAGTAAAGTTTGGTGAGAGACAATTCGTGCTTTTCTGCCTCGTGCTTTTCAGTCCGTTACAGCGTGACGAATGTGCTATCTCCATTACAAACGCTAGTTTTACCCAGAGGCGTACTAAGTGGGGAGTGGGGGGGCGGTCCGCACTGGGGTGCCACACACTTGGGGGGGTGTCAGGCCGGCGCTCCCCCCCGTGACTGAAGCACACAGACAGCATCAGCGCCGCGGGACTTAGGCAGCGGCAGTCGGCGGCGATACAGGGGGGGAGGGGTGCGGGGTGACACCGCTGCACCATTCATCCCCTCCTTTCACAGCCGCGGGCTGTGAGCAGTTTTCGGCACAGTGGCACTTGCTTCACCTGTGACTAACTTCACAGAAGCACAGCCGAATGAAGCCACCTCCCCCTCCTCTCTGTTTATGTGTATGGAGGGGGAGGGGACCCGACCTTCTGTCCATGTGCCGCCGCTGTGCTGATCTGAGGTACTGAATGGGGAGGGGGAGTTGCACTGAGGGGGGTCTTGCACTGGGTGGTGTTTGCACTGAGGGGTGTTTGCACTGGGGGGTCTTGCACTGGGGGGTGTTTGCACTTTGGGGTCTTGCACTGGGGGGTCTTGCACTGGGGGGTCTTGCACTGGGGGGTGTTTGCACTGGGGGGTGTTTGCACTGGGGGGGGTCTTGCACTGGGGAGTGTTTGCACTGAGGGGTGTTTGCACTTTGGGGTCTTGCACTGGGGGGTGTTTGCACTAAGGGGTGTTTGCACTGAGGGGGGTCTTGCACTGAGGGGGGTCTTGCACTGAGGGGTGTTTGCACTTTGGGGTCTTGCACTTTGGGGTCTTGCACTTTGGGGTGTTTGCACTTTGGGGTCTTGCACTGAGGGGTGTTTGCACTGGGGGGTCTTGCACTGGGGGGGGTTTGCGCTGAGGGGTGTTTGCATTTTGGGGTCTTGCACTGGGGGGTCTTGCACTGGGGGGTGTTTGCACTGGGGGGTCTTGCACTGAGGGGTGTTTGCACTTTGGGGTCTTGCACTGGGGGGTGTTTGCACTGAGGGGGGTCTTGCACTGGGGGGTGTTTGCACTGAGGGGTGTTTGCACTTTGGGGTCTTGCACTGGGGGTGTTTGCACTAAGGGGTGTTTGCACTCGGGGGTCTTGCACTGAGGGGGGTCTTGCACTGGGGGGTGTTTGCACTGAGGGGTGTTGCACTGAGGGGTGTTTGCAATAAGGGGTGTTTGCACTGGGGGGTCTTGCACTGAGGGGGGTCTTGCACTGAGGGGGTCTTGCACTGGGGGGTGTTTGCGCTGAGGGGTGTTTGCACTTTGGGGTCTTGCACTGGGGGGTGTTTGCACTGGGGGGTGTTTGCACTGAGGGGTGTTTGCACTTTGGGGTCTTGCACTGGGGGGTGTTTGCACTGAGGGGTGTTTGCACTTTGGGGTCTTGCACTGGGGGTGTCTGCACTGTAGGGGGTGTTTGCACTGGGGGTCTTGCACTGGGGGGGGTTTTGCACTGGGGGGGTTGCACTGGGGGGCGGGGGGGGCGGGCCGCACCGGGGTGCCACACACTGGGGGGGTGTCAGGCCGGCGCTCCCCCCGTGACTGAAGCGCACAGACAGCATCAGCGCCGCGGGACTTAGGCAGCGGCAGTCGGTGGCGATACGGCGATACAGGGGGGGAGGGGTGCGGGGTGACACCGCTGCACCATTCATCCCCTCCTTTCACGGCCGCGGGCTGTGAGCGGTTTTCGGCACAGTTGGGGTCTTGCACTGGGGGGTCTTGCACTGGGGGTGTCTGCACTGTAGGGGGTGTTTGCACTGGGGGTCTTGCACTGGGGGGGGTTTGCACTGGGGGGGTTGCACTGGGGGTCTTGCACTGGGGGGGGTTTGCACTGGGGGGTTTTTGCACTGGGGGGGGTTTGCACTGGGGGGTCTTGCACTGAAGGGGGTGTCTGCACTGAAGGGGGATGTGAACTGAAGGGGGTCTGTGTAACATGCAGGGGGTCCAGAGTTCTGGGGGCTGTATAATGTAAAGGGGTCCAGAGGTGCAGGGGCTGTGTAATGTAAAGGGGTCCAGTGATGCAGGGTGCTGTGTAATGTAAAGGGGTCCAGAGGTGGTGAAGGGGGCTGTGTAATGTAAAGGGGTGCAGGGGGGCTGTGTAATGTAAAGGGGTCCAGTGGTGCAGGGTGCTGTGTAATGTAAAGGGGTCCAGTGATGCAGGGTGCTGTGTAATGTAAAGGGGTCCAGAGGTGGTGAAGGGGGCTGTGTAATATAAAGGGGTGCAGGGGGGCTGTGTAATGTAAAGGGGTCCAGTGGTGCAGGGTGCTGTGTAATGTAAAGGGGTCCAGTGATGCAGGGTGCTGTGTAATGTAAAGGGGTCCAGAGATTCGGGGTGATGTGTATTGTAAAGGGGTGCAGGGTGTTGTGTAATATAAAGGGGCCCAGAGGTGCAGGGTGCTGTGTAATGTAAAGGGGTCCAGTGATGCAAGGTGATGTGTAATGTAAAGGGGTCCAGAGGTGGTGAAGGGGGCTGTGTAATGTAAAGGGGTGCAGGGGGGCTGTGTAATGTAAAGGGGTCCAGTGGTGCAGGGTGCTGTGTAATGTAAAGGGGTCCAGTGATGCAGGGTGCTGTGTAATGTAAAGGGGTCCAGAGGTGGTGACGGGGGCTGTGTAATATAAAGGGGTGCAGGGGGGCTGTGTAATGTAAAGGGGTCCAGTGGTGCAGGGTGCTGTGTAATGTAAAGGGGTCCAGTGATGCAGGGTGCTGTGTAATGTAAAGGGGTCCAGAGATTCAGGGTGATGTGTATTGTAAAGGGGTGCAGGGTGTTGTGTAATGTAAAGGGGCCCAGAGGTGCAGGGTGCTGTGTAATGTAAAGGGGTCCAGTGATGCAAGGTGATGTGTAATGTAAAGGGGTGCAGGGTGCTGTGTAATGTAAAGGGGTGCAGGGTGCTGTGTAATGTGAAGGGGTCCAGAGGTGCAGGGTGTTGTGTATTGTAAAGGGGCCCAGAGATGCGGGGTGCTGTGTAATGTAAAGGGGTCCAGTGATGCAGGGTGCTGTGTAATGTAAAGGGGTCCAGAGGTGCAGTTGTGGAGAGGGGGTACACAGTAGTGACAAAGAGATATTTGTTGATGCAGAGGTATGCCGGGGGCACAGTGGGGTGTTTTTACATTTTAATGTGGGGGGGGTGCCAGATATAGGATCCGCCCCGGGTGCCAAATGCTCTAGGTACGCCCCTGGTTTTACCAGAACGAGCGCTCCCGTCTCATACTTGATTCTGAACATGCGCTTTTTTTTTCCCCTTGGAAAAGCATACACACGAGCGGTTTTCGCAATGAGAAAAAGAACGATGGAAAAAACGACGAGAAAAAATAGAGCAGGTTCTAATTTTTTGCGGGCAGTTTTCTCGTCAAGAAAACTGCTATGGAGCATACACACGACCGGTTCTCACGACCAATCTAAAAAATTGCAGTTTTCTTGTCATGAAAAATGGTCGTGTGTACGCGGCATAAGTCATAGTGGAAACTGTTCTGGAATGGACTCGCTTTCACTAATGTTGAAGCTGAAGTACATTCTCTGCTGTGACATTCAGTTAAAAGCCTACACACCGAGGCGCATGCGCGGATGCCTGAGGGAGAAGTCGCATCCCCTTAGAGCTCCGCTCCCGGGTTAAACAACCGGAGAACCGACCGCTGCTTTTTACCGCAAACGGCACCAGCTCCCGCGAATCCACACCAGGTACACTTCGGCGTATTGAGGATGGTCACGAGGGGCCCAAAAACGAAGTATAAGATTGGTACCTCTAAAGATACACTGGCCCGGCAGACATCCAAGATGGCGGCGCCTGGTACCTCACAGACTCGCACACAGCGGGTTCCTAAATCCCTGTCACACAGTGTCAAAACTCTGGACACAGCTGGTGAGATTGATTCTGACTATGAAACACCTGAAAATGTTATTCAGTCTAACATGTTTAGACAATTTGAGAAAATGCTTCAGAAAGCTTTGAAACAAACTTCAGACCAGATAACTGAGAAGCTGACAAGGGAGATTAGGGAGCTGGGGCATAGAACAGCTGAACTGGAAATGCGGGTAGATGATATAGAAACCACCACACAGCATTATGATGCTACTATTGAACAGCTTAAGGATGAGAACTCTTTATTACAAAACCGTTTGGAAGACCAGGAGAATAGGGACCGTCGCTCCAACCTAAGAATCAGAGGTCTCCCTGAATCAATCATAGACTTACAGGGAACTATATGTGCACTGTTTAGGAACTGTTACCAGGTATTTCACCTGAGAGATTGGAAATGGACAGAGTCCACAGGGCCCTAACTCAACGCAAACCCAATGGACCCCCTAGGGATATTATAGTTAAATTTCATTACTATAAAACAAAGGAGCAAATACTTGCTGCTGCTAGAGGTAAAAACACTCTTGAGTTCCAGGGCAATATCTATCAGCTCTTTACAGACCTCTCCCCTCTAACTGTGACTAAGAGGCGTTCTATGAAACCACTGCTGCAAGTACTTCAAAAGCACCAAATCATATACCACTGGGGGTTTCCATTCTCTCTCCGCTTTACAAACTTGGAAACTAGATATACCTGTCGCACGTCCGATGAACTACGGTCAGCCTTGAATGATCTAGGCCTGATGGATCACACCAATTCTAAGGAGCAACCTCGTAGACGAGCGGCTTCTAGATCACCTCCAAATGAAACCGACTTGGACCCAAACCCCTCTGGTTATACCAGACAGAATCTTCATAAAAGAGGACGTTTCGATAGTCAGGCACCGATAAATGTCGACTCAATGGATTGATTGTTCAACTTTCATTAATCTTATCCATGTTTCTCCCTTTTTATAGGGTACTAGCCCCATTGCTTTATTCTGAAAAGCATTGCACTATCTATGATTGAAGAGTTAGAATCCTGTTCTCCATTTTTTTTTTTTTTTTTGGTGGTGTCTCGTTACTGACAAATATGTCTATTTCTTTAATTTATATGCACATTATATATGCATATTAAATTGTACTTATGAAATATAAATTTAGGTATTTATTTAGGGTTTTAGTCAGCCAGAAGGTTTATATTTCATTTACATTTTTGAGACAAGTGTTTCTAGTTTTTTTTTTTTTTTTGCTCGTCTCCTTACTGACAAATATGTCTATTTAGTAATTTATATGCATATTATATTGTACTTATGAAATATAAATTTAGGTATTTATTTATTGTTTTAGTCAGCCAGAAGGTCTATATTACATTTACATTTTTGAGACAAGTGGTTTTTTTTTTTTTTTCTATCCTATTTATGTAATATAAATTTATGTATTTAACCACTTAACGACCGCCCACCGCCGATTTACGTCGGCAGAATGGCACCGACAGGCAGAATCACGTAGATCTACGTGATCGCCTTTGTGCAGTTGGGGGGTCCATCCGGACCCCCCTTCACTGCAGTGAGCGGCCGTTAAGTGTTCGGGAGCGATCAGGCATGAGGGGGCGGCCGCTCGATTCCGCCCCCCCCTCGCGATCGCTCCCGGCGAATGAAATTGCTTCCTCCTGCCTGAAATGTAAACACAGGCTGGAGGAAGTGATGTCATCTCCCTCGCCGCGGTCTTTTCGTTCCCGGCGCCGAGGAGAGAAGAAGCAGGTTAGTGCACCAACAGTCCACTGACACGTAGGTACACATAGGCACACAAATCACCCCCCAGTCACCCCCAGATCACCCCCCAGGTCACCCCAAAGCCCCCAATCACAGTGTCACTGATTTCAGTGATCATTTATTTTACTGATCACTGCATTTAGTGTCATCTGTGATTGTAAAAAGTTGCAGGGCAGTTAGGATTAGGCCCCTTTAGGTCCAGGGTAGCCCCCTAACCCCCCCTAATAAAGGTTTAACCCCTTGATCACCCCCCAGGTAACCCTTTCACCCCCTAACTTCAGCGTCACTAAGCGATTGTTTTTCCGATCGCTGTATTCGTGTCGCTGGTGTTTTAGATAGGCAGTTATTTTTTTTTAGGTTCGCCGCAGGTTTTTATTAGTGTCAGGTACCCCCATATATTATTTTAACCCCCTGATTGCCCCTAGAGTTAACCCTTTCACCAGTGATCGCCGTATAAGCGTCACTGGTGTCACTGGTTAGCCAGTAAGTTATTTAGTTATTTAGGTTACCCGTCAGGTTTTTATATAGTGTCAGGTACCCCCATATTTAACCTAATAAAGGTTTTAACCCCCTGATTGCCCCTAGTTAACCCTTTCACCAGTGATCACCATATAAAGGTTACGGGTGACGCTGGTTGATTAGTTTGCTTTTTATAGCATCAGGGCACCCGCCGTATATAACCCAATAAAGGTTTAACCCCCCTGATCGCCCGGCGGGTGAGATCAATTAGGTTTTAGCGCCAGAGAGGGTCTGCATCGCCCCAGGCAGTGTTAGGTTAGTGCCAGTAACGCTAACACCCACGCGCAAAGCATACACCCCCCTTAGTGGTATAGTATCTGATCAGATCTATACTAGCATCCCCAGCGGTTTAGGGTTTCCAAAAACGCAGTGTTAGCGGGATCAGCCCAGATACCTGCTAGCGCCTGCGTTTAGCCCCTCCGCCCAGCCCAGCCCAGCCCAGCCCACCCAAGTGCAGTATCGATCGATCACTGTCACTTACCAAACACAACACACATAACTGCAGCGTTCGCAGAGACAGGCCTGATCCCTGCGATCGCTAACAGTTTTTTTGTAGCGTTTGATATATTTGCTGACGACAGTCAGGTGCTTTTTTTCCTGTGAATCTTACTAGTGTACCCCTAAATTTAGAGCCCAAAATGGCAAGACGAAGGTACACTAGTAAAGAGGCCTACGAGATTCTGAGCATGACAGATAGTGAAGAGGAGGTCACGTATCTGTCAGATTCAGGCTCAGAATATCTTCCCGTAGAAGACAGTGACGTCAGCGGCCCCACGTCAGATAGTTCTGACGACGAAGTTGAGGTCCCTGCTAAGGTCAGGTGTACCCGATCCTGATCTTCTGAGGTTGTTGAGGAGCAAGAACCGCAGGTCTCTCGTATCATGGAGCAGAGTAGTACTAGTGCCGCTATTCCTTCTGGTGAACTGGCAAGCACCAGCGGCCTAGTACAGCCTGGACGTACATCCAGCACTGCAGTAACACTTGGTGACATGGCGAGTCCCATAAGTGCAGTTCAAGCTGGCGAGGTGGCAAGCACAAGTAGTGTCCCACTGCCACCAAGAAGACAAAGGCAGGCCCGTCGTGCCCATACTGCCCTTCCTGCAGAATTCGCCTATCCTGATTGGGTCCCCACCACTTCTGCAGAACCTGTACTTCCCCCATTCACTGCCCAACCCGGTATTCAGGTGGAAACAGCTGATTTTATTCCAATTGATTTTTATTCGCTGTTTTTCACGGAAGATCTCTATAGATCTATTGTGGACCAGAGTAATTTATATGCTGGTCAATTTATCGCCGCTAACCCCCAGTTGCCTAAAATTGCCAGAAATTGGAAACCAATTACGGTTTCCGAATTTAAGACCTTTCTGGGCCTTTCCCTCAACATGGGCACACATAAATTTCCGTCATTGCGTGCTTATTGGTCCACGCACCCAATTGACCACATGCCCGTGTTCTCTGCCTCCATGTCCAGGGCACAATACGAGCAGATTTTGCGGTTCATGCACTTCAACGACAATGAACTTTGTCGTCCACGTGGGGACCCTGAATACGACCGGCTCTATAAAATTCGGCCCCTCATAAACCACTTCAACGAACGTTTTGCAGCCTTGTTTACTCCCGATCAAGTTGTCTGCGTTGATAAGTCCCTGATTAAATTTTCTGGCCGCTTGTCTTTCAAGCAGTACCTTCCCAGCAAGCGTGCCAGATACGGGGTCAAGCTCTACAATTTCTGTGACAGGGCAACAGGCTATGTAGTGAACTTTACGGTTTATGAGGGAAAAGATAGTCAGATTGAGTCGGTTAACTGCCCGGATTACATAGGGAGCGCTGGCAAGATAGTGTGGAACTTGGTGTCACCCTTATTCGGAAAGGGGTACCACTTGTATGTGGACAATTATTACACGAGCGTGCCACTGTTTAGTCACTTGTTTGATCATCAGATTGGAGCATGTGGCACCGTGCGACCTAATCGCCGGGGCTTTCCCCAGCGGCTTGTAGATGCCCGTCTTAGGCTGGGGGAGAGAGCCTGCTTGAAGTGTAATAACTTGCTCGCTATGAAGTGGAGGGACAATAAGAATGTTTTCCTTCTTACCTCCCTTCATGCAGACACGACAGTCCAAATTCGTACGGCGACTGGTGTTGTGGAGAAACCCCTCCGTGTCCACGAATATAACCAAAATATGGGAGGGGTGGACCTCAACGACCAGTTGATGGCGCCGTATCTAATTGACCGTAAGGCGAGACGCTGGTACAAAAAAGTGTCTCTATCATTATTCCAATTGGCTTTGCTGAACGCTCATGTGCTATACAGAGCTTCAGGCGGGACGTTATCTCTTCTAAAATTCCAGAATGAGATAGTCACAGAACTCCTGTATCCAGGCGGTTCTGCACCTCACCATCCCCTACCAAATGCAGTAAGCCGGCTGCATGAGAGGCATTATTTGTATGTCCTCCCGAGTACCCCTACCCAAAGCCACCCCCAAAAAAGATGTCGTGTCTGTAGCAAGCGCGGATTTAGGCGTGACACCCGTAGTTTTTGTCCACTCTGTCCTGACAAGCCTGGTCTTTGCCAAGGTGAATGTTTTGAACGCTACCACTCAAAAGTGAAGTTTTAGCGTAGGGTACAGCATTTCACAGACAAGGACACACTTACACAGGGTCTCCCAAGATGCCATTACATTTTGAGAGACCCGAACCATTACAGTTGTAAAGTTACAAAAAAAAGTGTAAAAAAGAAAAAAAAAACGTAAAAAACAAAACACAAAAAAATATAAAATAAAAAAACCAAAAATAGTTGTCGTTTTATTGTTCTCTCTCTCTCTATTTTCTCTCTATTGTTCTGCTCTTTTTTACTGTATTCTATTCTGCAATGTTTTATCATGCTTGCTTTTCAGGTATGTAATTTTTTGTTTTCAGGTGCGCCATTCAACTGCAGGGCGGAATTATTTATCTTGACAGCAACAGCGTTTGCTCCCACGATACATAAAGCCGTGACTCCAGTGCTGTAGGAGGTGATTTCACCACCACAGTTAAAAAAAAGAGCATATATGCCGAAGCATGGGGGCAGCAGGGGCGGAGGAGCGATTTTGCTCCTAATGCCGCGTACATACCGTCGAAATTCCGACGGAGGCCTGCCCGTGGAAAATTCCGACCGTGTGTACGCGGCATAACTTTTTTGCGGGAGGATGCCCCAATGCTTCGGCATATATATATTTTAGGCACAGGTTGCGTTAAAACATATTTTTATTTTTTACTAGGTTTTGTTTTGGTATTTGCTTTGCAGGTATGGCATGGTAAGGTCTTACTGTTGTACTGTAATGTTACTTTGTTTTAATGTTAACCACCATTTGCTTAGCAGGTACGCCATTCAGTTGCAGCGCGGATCTATTTATCTTGACAGCAACAGCGTTTGCTCCCACGATACATAAAGCTGTGACTCCAACACTGTAGGAGGTGATTTCACCACCACAGTTAAAAAAAAGATCATATATGCCGAAGCATGGGGGCAGCAGGGGCGGAGGAGCGATTTTGCTCCTAATGCCGCGTATATACGGTCGAAATTCCAATGGAGGCTTGCCCGTGGAAAAGTCCGACCGTGTGTACGCGGCATAACCTTTTATGCCGCGTACATACGGTCGAAATTCCGACGAAGGCTTGACCGTGTGTACGCGGCATAACTTTTTTGCGGGAGGATGCCCCCATGCTTCGGCATATATGCCCATCATTAGAAGTGGGTGGATGAAGGGAGGTATTCTAATGGTGGGCATACCCACCAATCAATCTCTTTTTTTCGTTCAGCCAATAGGCTGTATGAAAAAAAAGATTACAATACATGTCCAACAAGGACCAGCAACGTACTGGTATGTTGCTGGACTTTGAATGTTTATACCAGAATGATGCCTGCGGGTTTAGGTATCATCTTGGTATCATTCTTTTCAGCCAGCAGCTGGCTTTCATGTAAAAGCAATTCTAGCAGATAATTAGCCTCTAGACTGCTTTTACAAGCAGTGGGAGGGAATGTCCCCCCCCCGGATATAAAAAGCGCCATTGGGAAATTGGGAAAGCATTTTATCACACCGATCTTGGTGTGGTCAGATGCTTTGAGGGCAGAGGAAAGATCTAGGGTCTAACCCCCCAATTTTTTTCAAAAAAAGAGTACCTGTCACTACTTATTGCTATCATAGGGGATATTTACATTCCCTGAGATAACGATAAAAATGGTAAAAAAATAAAATATGGAAGGCACAGTTTAAAAATAAAATAAAAAAGCCAAATAAATAATAAAAAAAAAAAAAAAAGCACCGCTGTCCCCCCCTGCTCTTGCGCAAAGGCGAACGCAAGCGTCGGTCTAGCGTCATATGTAAACAGCAATTGCATCATGCATGTGAGGTATCACCGCGAAGGTCAGATCGAGGGCAGTCATTTTAGCAGTAGACCTCCTCTGTAAATCTAACGTGGTAACCTGTAAAGGCTTTTAAATGCTTTTAAAAATGAATGTAGTTTGTCGCCGCTGCGCGTTTGTGCGCAATTTTAAAGCATGTCGTGTTTGGTATCCATGTACTCGGCCTATGATCATCTTTTTTATTTCATCAAACATTTGGGCAATATAGTGTTTTTTAGTGCATTAAAAATAAAAAAAGTGTGTTTTTCCCCCAAAAAATGTGTTTGAAAAATCGCTGCGCAAATACTGTGTGGAAAAAAAAAATGCAACACCCACTATTTTAATCTGTAGGGCCTTTGCTTTAAAAAAATATATAATGTTTGGGGGTTCAACATAATTTTCTTGCAAAAAAATTTTTTTTTTCATGTAAACAAAAAGTGTCAGAAAGGGCTTTGTCTTCAAGTGGTTAGAAGAGTGGATGATGTGTGACATAAGCTTCCTAATGTTGTGCATAAAATGCCAGGACAGTTCAAAACCCCCCCAAATGACCCCATTTTGTAAAGTAGACACCTCAAGCTATTTTCTGAGAGGCATGTTGAGCCCATTGAATATTTTTTTTTTTTGTCCCAAGTGATTGAATAATGACCAAAAAAAAAAAAAAATGTACAAAAAGTTGTCACTAAATTATATATTGCTCAAACATGCCATGGGCATATGTGGAATTACACCCCAAAATACATTCTGTTGCTTCTCCTGAGTACGGGGATACCACATGTGTGGGACTTTTTGGGAGCCTAGTCGCGTACGGGACCCCAAAAACCAAGCACCCGCCTTCAGGATTTCTATGGGTGTAAATTTTTGATTTCACTCCTCACTGCCTATCACAGTTTCGGAGGCCATGGAATGCCCAGATGGCACAAAACCCCCCCAAATGACCCCATTTTGGAAAGTAGACACCCCAAGCTATTTGCTGAGAGGTATGTTGAGTATTTTGCAGATCTCGCTTTTTGTCACAAAGTTTTGAAAATGTAAAAAAAGAAAAAAAAAAGAAAAAAAAATGTCTTTCTTAATTTTCAAAAACAAATGAGAGCTGTAAAATACTCACCATGCCTCTCAGCAAATAGCTTGGGGTGTCTACTTTCCAAAATGGGGTCATTTGTGGGGGTTTTGGGCTATTTTGACATTTTATGGCCTTCAAAACTGTGATAGGTATTGAGGAGTGAAATCAAAAATTTATGCCCTTAGAAACCTTGAAGGCGGTGCTTGGTTTTTGGGGTCCCGTACGCGGCTAGGCTCCCAAAAAGTCCCACACATGTGGTATCCCCGTACTCAGGAGAAGCAGCAGAATGTATTTTGGGGTGTAATTTCACATATAACCATGGCATGTGTGAGCAATATATCATTTAGTGACAACTTTTTGTACATTTTTTTTCTTTTTGTCATTATTCAATCATTTGGGACAAAAAAAAAATATTCAATGGGCTCAACATGCCTCTCAGCAAATAGCTTGGGGTGTCTACTTTCCAAAATGGGGTCATTTGGGGGGGTTTTGTGCCATCTTGGCATTTTATGGCCTTCAAAACTGTGATAGGTAGTGAGGAGCGAAATCAAAAATGTATGCCCTTAGAAACCTTGAAGGCGGTGCTTGGTTTTTGGGGTCCCGTACGCAGCTAGGCTCCCAAAAAGTCCCACACATGTGGTATCCCGTACTCAGGAGAAGCAGCAGAATGTATTTTGGGGTGTAATTTCACATATGCCCATGGCATGTGTGAGCAATATATCATTTAGTGACAACTTTGTGCAAAAAAAAAAAAGTTTGTCATATTCCCGCAACCTGTGGCAAAATATAAAATATTCCATGGACTCAACATGCCTCTCAGCAAATAGCTTGGGGTGTCTACTTTCCAAAATGGGGTAATTTGGGGGGGTTTTGTGCTATTTTGGCATTTTATGGCCTTCGAAACTGTGATAGGTAGTGAGGAGTGAAATCAAAAATTTACGCCCTTAGAAATCCTGAAGGCGGTGCTTGGTTTTTGGGGCCCTGTACGCGGCTAGGCTCCCAAAAAGTCCCACACATGTGGTATCCCCGTACTCAGGAAAAGCAGCAGAATGTATTTTGGGGTGCAATTCCACATATAACCATGGCATGTGTGAGCAATATATCATTTAGTGACAACTTTTTGTACATTTTTTTTTTCTTTTTGTCATTATTCAATCATTTGGGACAAAAAAAAAATATTCAATGGGGTCAACATGACTCTCAGCAAATAGCTTGGGGTGTCTACTTTCCAAAACGGGGTCATTTGGGGGGGTTTTGTGCCATCTTGGCATTTTATGGCCTTCAAAACTGTGATAGGTAGTGAGGAGTGAAATCAAAAATTTATGCCCTTAGAAACCTTGAAGGCGGTGCTTGGTTTTTGGGGTCCCGTACGCGGCTAGGCTCCCAAAAAGTCCCACACATGTGGTATCCCCGTACTCAGGAGAAGCAGCAGAATGTATTTTGGGGTGTAATTTCACATATGCCCATGGCATGTGTGAGCAATATATCATTTAGTGACAACTTTGTGCAAAAAAAAAAAAGTTTGTCATATTCCCGCAACTTGTGGCAAAATATAAAATATTCCATGGACTGAACATGCCTCTCAGTAAATAGCTTGGGGTGTCTACTTTCCAAAATGGGGTCATTTGGGGGGGGTTTGTGCTATTTTGGTATTTTATGGCCTTCGAAACTGTGATAGGTAGTGAGGAGTGAAATCAAAAATTTGCGCCCTTAGAAATCCTGAAGGCGGTGCTTGGTTTCCGGGGTCCCGTACGTGGCTAGGCTCCTAAAAAGTCCCACACATGTGGTATCCCTGTACTCAGGAGAAGCAGCAGAATGTATTTTGGGGTGCAATTCCACATATAACCATGGCATGTGTGAGCAATATATCATTTAGTGGCAACTTTTTGTAATTTTTTTTTTTTTTTGTCATTATTCAATCACTTGGGACAAAAAAAAAAATATTCAATGGGCTCAACATGCCTCTCAGCAATTTCCTTGGGGTGTCTACTTTCCAAAATGGGGTCATTTGGGGGGGTTTTGTACTGCCCTGCCATTTTAGCACCTCAAGAAATGAGATAGGCAGTCATAAATTTAAAGCTGTGTAAATTTCAGAAAATGTACCCTAGTTTGTAAACGCTATAACTTTTGCGCAAACCAATAAATATACGCTTATTGACATTTTTTTTACTAAAGACATGTGGCTGAATACATTTTGGCCTAAATGTATGACTAAAATGGAGTTTATTTGATTTTTCTTATAACAAAAAGTAGAAAATATCATTTTTTTTCAAAATTTTCGGTCTTTTTCTGTTTATATCGCAAAAAATAAAAATCGCAGAGGCAATCAAATACCATTAAAAGAAAGCTCTATTTGTTGGAAGAAAAGGACGCAAATTTCATTTGGGTACAACATTGCATGTCCGCACAATTTACTGTTAAAGCAGCGCAGTGCCGAATCCCAAAAACAGGCCTGGTCCTAATGGCCCGAAATGGTCCGGGGCTTAAGTGGTTAATTTATGTTTTTGTCAGCCAGAAGGCTAAAATTTCATTATTACTTCTTGAGACAAGTGCTTCTTGTTTTCTTTGTTTGTCTCCTTATAGACAAATAAGTTTATTTCCTTGAGTTATATGGTCATTGATATAGATAGATTATCCTCCTCCCTCCCCCTCCCCCTTTTTTTTTTTTTTCCCTTTCCCCTATATTTGCGAGCTTGTTTATTAATTATTTCGCTTGAGTAGACGGTTTGCTTCACAAGTGTTAGGATTAATAATTTCTAGCCTCCTTATGGACGCATTCATCTAAATATTGACTCAACATAATTCCCGATGTTGGTATGTTTCCTTTCTCTCTCTTTTTTGTTTATTGCATCTCCAGTCTTCTTGATAGAGAAATATATAAGTTTACTATTATAATACTTAAGTGTTCTCCGGCGTTGTTTTTCCCTCCGGAACTTCTTGCGGCCCCCTACATACCCCCTGACTCCTGCTACTATTATGCAGGAGTCGGTCGGTGACCATGGAACCCCTCGGAGATTTTTTGTTATCTCTCCGAGATGTTCCTACGCCCTACTAGTACATCATTATTTTATGACATTAAATGCAGTCATTAAGGCTACCTATTTATTTGGTTTCTTCTTTATTCTTTCTTTTCTGTCTTTCATTTCTTCTCCTCTTCTGTCTCCCTTGGTGGCGGTTCGAACTCCTAATATGGGTTTTATTAACCCTTATATAAAACTTACCCTTAATATGTCATAGCCCCCATAAACATTTTGTCCTTAAATGTACAAGGCTTCAACGTTCCACAAAAAAGAACTAAAGCTCTACGTTCCTTTTCAGCTAGAAAAGCTCACATCATTTTCCTTCAAGAAACACACTTTATCAATAACGCCTCCCCTAAATTTCTTTCCTCCTCCTACCCTCAATTCTACACAGCATCAGCTACAACTAAGCAACGTGGGTCCCTGATTGGATTCCACCGCTCTACACCATTTACCCTTAATACACAAATATGTGACCCTGAGGGTAGATATGTTTTATTAACAGGCTTTATTGCTGATACTGAAGTCACATTAGTATCATATTACGCCCCAAATAAGCGTCCTGAAGCTTTTCTATCACATCTTTTCCAACTAATCGAATCACATAAATTTGGAACAATAATATTATGTGGCGACTCCAATACTACCATCTATCCCTTCTTGGATAAATCACCATCATCTCCTAACTCTCCTACCCATAAACGGTCCTTCCAATCTCTACTTACTTCTTTTAATTTTGTTGATACCTGGCGGGAACTTAACCCAACTTCCAGGAATTTTACACATTATTCTTATCCACACAAATCCTTTTCACGAATAGACCATATTTTCCTCCCCTCTAGTATGCTCCCTGAAGTAATATCCTCTAATATAATCCCATTTCCATGGACAGACCATTGTGCGGTTACTGCTACAATTACCTCTCCAATACCTAGGTCACATGACACCACTTGGTGTATTAACGACTCCATCCTAACTCACCCCTCACACCGCTTAGATATTGAATTGGCTCTTAATGATTATATCTCATTTAATGACACTACTGATGTCTCTGCCCTTACACTATGGGAAGCCCATAAAGCTGTCATTCGGGGCAGCTTGATACAAAAGGCGAGATCTATTAAAAGAGATCGCAAGATTCTGTTCACCAAACTTGAAGCAAATTTTAACGCTTGTCATTTGGCTCATCAAGCTACCCCGAATGCAAACACTAACACTAAATTGGAAAAGGCCCGGCTTGAGTTGGATCTTTTTCTGACAGATTCGGCAGACAAACTCTTACGCAAGCGGCAACATACCCTATACCGCAAAGCCAATAAGCCCGATACCCCTATGGCCCGCAGCCTCAAGTCTATTGATCGTTCACAGACTGCATTCCGCCTTAGAACCTCCAGAGATGCATACACCAGTAACCCGTTAAAGATCTTGGAAATCTTTCAATCTAAATTAGCTAAGCTCTATGACCCTGGCTTAATCTTTGATAAAAACAAAGCAGACACGTTGTTCTCAGATGTTACACTTCCCACAATGACACCTGAACAGTGTGAATATTTGGAGAGTCCCATAACGGCCTTGGAAGTTAAAGCTGCTATTAAAGAATTGAAGCCTCACAAGAGACCGGGCCCCGACGGGTTTTCTGCACTATACTACAAACAATTTGATTCGATTTTAACGCCTCTATTGACTAGAGCCTTCAATTCTTTGTTAGCTGGTCATTCGTTCAAAACCGAAACACTAACTTCCATCATAGCAATGATTCCCAAACCTAAATCTGACACTACCTCTTGGTCTAATTACCGCCCCATATCTCTTTTAAATCTAGACATTAAGTTATTAGCTAAGATCCTGACAACTAGATTAAATAGCATTATAGGTAAACTTATCCATCGTGACCAAACTGGCTTCATGCCCTTGCGTCAAGCAGGGGATAATGTCAGAAGAGCACTTTTATTAATTCATGCCGCCAAAAAAAGACATATCCCAACTTGCCTTATATCATTAGACATTAGGAAGGCGTTCGACTCAATCAGCTGGCCATATCTACAATATACTCTTCAAAAATGGGGTTTTGGGGAAAATTTCTTAACTTGGGTCTCCTCACTATACAGCACTCCGAAAGCTTATATTAAATATATGGGTTACAAATCAGCTATGATAGATATTAGGAGAGGTACTAGACAGGGTTGCCCTCCATACCCTTTGCTTTTTGCCCTACTTATTGAACCCTTAGCATGTATCATTAGAGATAATCCTAATATCAAAGGAGTAGAATTAGGTGGACATCACCACAAATTGAGTCTTTTTGCAGATGACATCCTGATTTTTTATCCCATCCCCATGTGTCAGCCCCAAATCTAGTAAATACTTTGGACAAATTTGCAAAGATTTCTGGATTGTGTGTTAATCATGCCAAATCTAATGCCCTTAATATTTCCCTTTCGCCATCTGAGTTACAACAAGCTCAAACGTCTTTACCTTTCAATTGGGAATTGCACCATATTTCATATCTCGGAGTCCAACTCACTTCTTCTATATCCAACTTATTTTCAGCTAACTACTTACCCTTATTGAAGTCAACTACTAATCTGATGAAACAATGGTCTTCTCTTCCTTTATCTTGGATTGGGAGGATTAACGCTACTAAGATGTCAATCTTACCAAAGTTCCTTTACCTATTCCGAGTTCTCCCCATACATATACCTCCTTACTTCTTGAGACTCACTCAAAAGAGAGTGATGTCTTTTATATGGGGCTCTACAAAACCCCGTATACCCAGATCGACTCTTTATCTTGATAAATTGAAAGGTGGTCTGGGAATTCCTAACTTTTCCTCATACTACTTTGCTGCTCAGCTAGCACAACTCCCCAAATACCATTCTACAACAGAATCCCCTCTATGGGTAGCGATTGAATCAGTGGATATTGACCCCATTTCTGTGAATAATTTGCTCTGGTTAGCTCCTAAAGATAGACTAAACTTATCTAACCCCGTAACCAAACATTCTATAGCTATCTGGGACAAATATAGATCCACAAAAAGCCTACAATCCACTCATAACCCTCTACTCTCTTTTCTTCGAAATCCCTCATTTTACCCCGCCTGGAAATTCCCCCTATCATTTGCAGCCTGGTCCAAAAGAAACCTACTTCAATTTCACAATCTAGTTTCCTCCAATGATATTCTTACGTTCCCAACATTATGTGATTTATACAAACTCCCCATGAAGGAGCTCTTCCGCTATCTACAAATTAAGAACTTTTATACACCCCTCGTTGATACGGGATCCCCTCTTACCCAAATGACTCAATTTGAACGTATCTGTAACAGTGATCCCCATACTAGAGGATTAATATCACTTTTGTATAAACGCATCAATTCCACATCCGACAATACTTTACCATCCTATACGACTAAATGGGCACATGACATGGATATAACATTCAGTAAAAGTGACTGGGATAATATATGGTCAGCTACTAAGCATTCCTCGCCAAACTGTTTTGCGTTGGAAACAAATTATAAGGTCCTTTCTCGATGGTACCTGGTTCCAGCCAGGATTGCCAAATTTGCCCCCATGTACCCAAATTTATGTTTCAGAGGCTGTTCTGAACCGGGCACGCATTTCCATATTTGGTGGCAATGTCCAATCGTTCAATCCTTCTGGAGTAAAATATTTAACATGGCCTCTACGGCCTTGGAAATACCAATCCCGCCAGACCCAGCACTGGCTCTCCTCAACCTCAAACCTCCTGAATTGAATAAATCACAATTCATACTACTACTACATCTCACCACGGCGGCTAAACAATCTATAGCTAAGGCCTGGAAAACACAAACTTTAGTTGTGGCTGAAACTAAACATAGAATTAACAGAGCCCTTATCTTTTCCAAAATGTCTGCTATTGAAGATAACAACATTACTACATACAATAAAATATGGAAACCATGGATTAAACACTTCCTACCCCCTGATTTTGATCAATTATTGTTGATGCCTTGTTGAAATACGTTAATTTATCTATTGATATAATATTTGAACGGGGCCTTGATCTGTCTGGACCGCCACCCAGGGAAACAACCTTTACCTTTATCTCTATTTTTCTATACCCATACCTTCTTTTCTATATATTTTATTTTTCTCCCATATTTCTTCTTCTTCTCTCTGTACTTCTTCTGTCTTTCTGCTCTGGTTAGTTTTGTTACTAGTGTAATACGGATTTTATACATATGTGATGTCCATTACATGACTTTTATATATACCTTTTAAGTTTAACTTTATCAATCACTAATATCTTTGTGTGTTAAAGATTTGTTAGAAAGGTCTATCACTAAACAATTGAGGTATGACAACGTTCATCTGGTGTATCCTTCTGGATAATCCAACATACTCTCTCATACTTAAGCGTGCCCCCATCTGCACACAGATTGCTCCCTTTTGGGGTGAGCGGATGGTCTGGAGGCAAGATATTCTATCCTGAATATTGCTTATTTTCATTGCTCTAATCTTTTATACCTCTATTTGTATTGATATAATTGTTAACCACTTAAGCCCCGGACCATTTGGTAGCTAGAGGACCAGAGGTGAATTCAGAATTTTGCACTGCGCTGCTTTAACTGTAAATTGTGCGGACATGTAATGTTGTACCCAAATGAAATTTGTGTCCTTTTCTTCCCACAAATAGAGCTTTCTTTTAATGGTATTTGATTGCCTCTGCGATTTTTATTTTTTGCGATATAAACGGAAAAAGACCGAAAATTTTGAAAAAAAATGATATTTTCTACTTTTTGTTATAAGAAAAATCGAATAAACTCAATTGTAGTCATACATTTAGGCCAAAATGTATTCAGCCACATGTTTTTAGTAAAAAAAAATGTCAATAAGCGTATATTTATTGGTTTGCGCAAAAGTTATAGAGTTTACAAACTAGGGTACATTTTCTGAAATTTACACAGCTTTAAATTTATGACTGCCTATCTCATTTCTTGAGGTGCTAAAATGACAGGGCAGTACAAAACCCCCCCAAATGACCCCATTTTGGAAAGTAGACACCCCAAGGAAATTGCTGAGAGGCATGTTGAGCCCATTGAATTTTTTATTTTTTTGTCCCAAGTGATTGAATAATGACTAAAAAAAAAAAAAAAATTACAAAAAGTTGTCACTAAATGATATATTGCTCACACATGCCATGGTTATATGTGGAATTTCACCCCAAAATACATTTTGCTGCTTCTCCTGAGTACGGGGATACCACATGTGTGGGACTTTTTGGGAGCCTAGCCGCGTACGGGACCCCGGAAACCAAGCACCGCCTTCAGGATTTCTAAGGGCGCAAATTTTTGATTTCACTCCTCACTACCTATCACAGTTTTGAAGGCCATAAAATGCCAAAATAGCACAAAACCCCCCCAAATGACCCCATTTTAGAAAGTAGACACCCCAAGGAAATTGCTGAGAGGCCTGTTGAGCCCATTGAATATAATTTTTTTTGTCCCAAGTGATTGAATAATGACAAAAAAAAAAAAATTACAAAAAGTTGTCACTAAATGATATATTGCTCACACATGCCATGGTTATATGTGGAATTACACCCCAAAATACATTTTTCTGCTTCTCCTGAGTACGGGGATACCACATGTGTGGGACTTTTTAGGAGCCTAGCCGCATACGGGACCCCGAAAACCAAGCACCGCCTTCAGGATTTCTAGGCACAAATTTTTGATTTCACTCCTCACTACCTATCACAGTTTCGAAGGCCATAAAATGCCAAAATCGCACAAACCCCCCCAAATGACCCCATTTTGGAATATAGACACCCCAAGCTATTTGCTGAGAGGCATGGCGAGTATTTTACAGCTCTCATTTGTTTTTGAAAATGAAGAAAGAAAATATATATATATATATATATATTTTTTTTTTTTTCAATTTTCAAAACTTTGTGACAAAAAGTGAGATCTGCGAAATACTCACAATACCTCTCAGCAAATAGCTTGGGGTGTCTACTTTCCAAAATGGGGTCATTTGGGGGGGGGTTTGTGCTATCTGGGCATTCCATGGCCTCCGAAACTGTGATAGGCAGTGAGAAGTGAAATCAAAAATTTACACCCTTAGAAAGCCTGAAGGCGGTGCTTGGTTTTTGGGGTCCCGTACGCGGCTAGGCTCCCAAAAAGTCTCACACATGTGGTATCCCCGTACTCAGGAGAAGCAACAGAATGTATTTTGGGGTGTAATTCCACATATGCCCATGGCATGTTTGAGCAATATATCATTTAGTGACAACTTTGTGCAAAAAAAAAAAAAAAAAATTGTCGTTTTTCCGCAACTTGTGTCAACATATAAAATATTCCATGGACTCGACATGCCTCTCAGTATATAGCTTGGGGTGTCTACTTTCCAAAATGGGGTCATTTGGGGGGGTTTTGAACTGTTCTGGCATTTTATACACAACATTAGGAAGATTACATCCACTCTTCTAACCACTTGAAGACAAAGCCCTTTTTGACACTTTTTGTTTACATGAAAACATTTTTTTTTTTTGCAAGAAAATTATGTTGAACCCCCAAACATTATATATATATTTTTAAAGCAAAGGCCCTACAGATTAAAATGGTGGGTGTTGCATTTTTTTTTTCTACACAGTATTTGCGCAGCGATTTTTCAAACGCATTTTTTGGGTTAAAAAATACACTTTTTTTTAATTTTAATGCACTAAAACACACTATATTGCCCAAATGTTTGATGAAATAAAAAAGATGATCTTAGGCCGAGTACATAGATACCAAACACGACATGCTTTAAAATTTCGCACAAACGCGCATTGGCGACAAACTACATACATTTTTAAAAGCCTTTAAAAGCCTTTACAGGTTACCCCAGTAGATTTACAGAGGAGGTCTACTGCTAAAATGATTGCCCTCAATCTGACCTTCGCGGTGATACCTCACATGCATGGTGCAATTGCTGTTTACATATGACGCCAGACCGACGCTTGCGTTCGCCATTGGGCAAGAGCAGGGCAGGACAGGGGTGCTTTTTTTTTTTTTTTTTTTTTTATTATTAATTTTGCTTTTTTATTTTATTTTTAAATTGTTCCTTCCAAGTATTTTTTTTTTATCATTTTTATTGTTATCTCAGGGAATGTAAATATCCCCTATGATAGCAATAGGTAGTGACAGGTACTCTTTTTTTCTATTGGACCCTAGATTTTTCCTCTGCCCTCAAAGCATCTGACCACACCAAGATCGGTGTGATAAAATGCTTTCCCAATTTCCCAATGGCGCTTTTTATATCCGGGGGGGGGCATTCCCTCCCACTGCTTGTAAAAGCAGTCCAGAGGCTAATTAGCCGCTAGGATTGCTTTTACATGAAAGCCGGCCGCAGGCTGAAAAGAATGATACCAAGATGATACCTAAACCCACAGGCATCATTCTGGTATAAACATTCAAAGTCCAGCAACATACCAGTACGTTGCTGGTCCTTGTTGGACATGTATTGTAATCTTTTTATTTCATGCAGCCAGTTGGCTGAACAAAAAAAGAGATTGATCGGTGGGTATGCCCACCATTAGAATACCGCCCTTCATCCACCCATTTCCAATGATGGGCATACACGCACCATTTATATATGCCGAAGCATGGGGGCATCCTCCCGCAAAAAAGTTATGCCGCACACACATGGTCGGACTTTTCCACGGGCAAGCCTCCGTCGGAATTTCGACCGTATGTACGCGGCATTAGGAGCAAAATCGCTCCTCTGCCCCTGCTGCCCCAATGCTTCGGCATATTTGCTTTTTTTTTTTTTAACTGTGGTGGTGAAATAACCTCCTACAGCACTGGAGTCGCAGGGATCAGGCCTGTCTCTGCGAACGCTGCAGTTATGTGTGTTGTGTTTTGTAAGTGACAGTGATCGATCGATACTGCACTTGGGTGGCCTGGGCTGGACGGAGGGGCAAAACACAGGTGCCAGCAGGTATCTGGGCTGATCCCGCTAACACTGCGTTTTTGGGAACCCTAAACTGCTGGGGACGCTAGTATAGATCTGATCAGATCAGATATTGATCTGTTCAGATACTATACCACTAAGGGGGGTGTATGCTTCACGCGTGGGTGTTAGCGTTACTGGCACTAACCTGACGCTGCCTGGGGTGTGACTCAGACCCTCTCTGACGCTAAAACCTAATTGATATCACCCGCCGGGCGATCAGGGGGTTAAACCTTTATTGGGTTATATACACGGCGGGTGCCCTGACACTATAAAAAGCAAACTAACTAACCAGCGTCACCCGTAACACTTATATGGTGATCACTGGTGAAAGGGTTACCTGGGGGGCGATCAAGGGGGTTAAAACCTTTATTAGATAATATATGGGGGTACCTGACGCTATAAAAACCTGCGGCGAACCTAAAAAAAATTACCAGCTACCGATCTGCATCACCGACACTAAGACAGCGTTTAGAAAAACGATTGCTTAGTGACAGTGGTGATAGGGGGTGAAAGGGTTACCTGGGGGGCGATCAAGGGGGTTAAACCTTTATTAGATAATATATTGGGGTACCTGACGCTATAAAAACATGCGGCAAACCTAAAAAAAATTACTGGCTACGATCTGCATCACCGACACTAAGACAGCGTTTAGAAAAACAATTGCTTAGCGACAGTGGTGATAGGGGGTGAAAGGGTTACCTGGGGGGCGATCAAGGGGGTTAAACCTTTATTAGATAATATATTGGGGTACCTGACGCTATAAAAACCTGTGGCGAACCTAAAAAAAATTACCGGCTACCGATCTGCATCACAGACACTAAGACAGCGTTTAGAAAAACGATCGCTTAGTGATAGTGGTGATAGGGGGTGAAAGGGTTACCTGGGGGGCGATCAAGGGGGTTAAACCTTTATTAGATAATATATTGGGGTACCCGACGCTATAAAAACCTGCGGCGAACCTAAAAAAAATTACTGGCTGCCGATCGGCATCACTGACGCTAAGACAGCGGTCAGAAAAATGATCGCTAAGTGACAGTGGTGATAGGGGGTGAAAGGGTTATCTGGGGGGTGATCAGGGGGTTAAACCTTTATTAGGGGGGGTTAGGGGGCTACACTGGACCTAAGACTAAACTTTGGTGACACTTTTACAGTCACAAATGTCACTGATTGCAGTGATCACTAAATAAATGGTCACTGCAATCAGTGACACTGTGACTGGGGGCTGGGGGGGTGATCTGGGGGGTGATCTGGGGTGTCTGGGGGGCCTGGGGGGGGGGCGATTTATGTCCCTATGTGTCCTGGTGTCAGTGTAGTGTTGTGTGCACTGACCTGATATCTTCTCTTGTACGGCGCTCGGTATATGTGAGCGCCGCACCAGAGATGACATCACTTCCTCCTGCTCCCTCTGTCTGACACAGACAGAGGGGGCATTTCTATTCGCCGGGAGCGATCGCGAGGGGGTGGCCAGAAACGAATGGCTGCCCCCTCATCCCTGAATGCTCCCGGACACTTAGCCACCGCTCACTGTATAGAAGGGGGGTCCGATTGGACCCCCCAACTGTACAAAGGCAATCACGTACACTCTACGTGATTGTGCCTGTCGGTGCCATTCTGCCGACGTATATATACAGTGAGCGGTCGTTAAGTGGTTAATGAGGTTTATCCTCTGCTACTTTTCTTTCAATATGTATTTTTAGTGATTGCTGTATTTATTTACAATTCTATACTTGATCAGAATGTAATGTTCATTATACTTGCTATTTACTTGTAAAATCTAATAAAAATATTAAACAAGAAAAGCCTACACACCTGGAGGATTTTCAAGGGGCCCACTTCATCAGGGCTTACAAATCTCAAGATCTCATTCTGTTGAGCATCTTTAAAGCGGTTGTATAGTCAGATAAACTTTTGTCACCTGTAAGGTAAAAGGCATAATGAGCTAGTATGCACCGCATACTAGCTCATTATGAAATATTTACCTTAGAACGAGGCATTGGTAACTTACCTGGTCCACGCCGAGGGAGATGACATGTTGCCTCGCCGTGTCTTCCGGGGTGTCGCGGCTTCAGTGCTGTGAGTGGCTGGAGCCGCGATGTCGTCACTCCCGCGCATGCGTGCGGGAGACTTCTCTCCGGCAAGGTCCGGCGTCTGCATATTCATATCAATAAATAAAGTGGCAAATGTGCTTAAATATTTATGAATCAACTAACAACTAATAAATCATAAAACACTTATGCCGCGTACACACGACCGTTTTTAATGTCATTGAAAAAAACAACGTTTTTCTCAACGTGATTCTTCTCAAGCCTGCCTTGCCTACACACTATCGTGAAAAAAATGCTCGAGCAAAGCGCGGTGACGTACGAATTGTACGACGGCACTATAAAGGGGAAGTTCCATTCGGATGGTGCCACCTTTTGGGCTGCTTTTGCTGATCCTTGTGTTAGTAAAGTTTGGTGAGAGACGATTTGCACTTTTCAGCCTCGTGCTCTTCAGTCCGTTACAGCGTGACAAATGTGCTATCTCCATTCTGAACGCTAGTTTTACCAGAACAAGTGCTCCCTTCTCATAACTTGCTTCTGAGCATGCACGTTTTTTTCACGTCGTTAAAGCCTACACACGGCCATTTTTCACAACGAGAAAAATGACGATGTGAAAAACGACGAGAAAAAATAGAGCATGTTCCAAATTTTTAATGCCCATTTTTCACGTCGCAAAAAATGCTCTGGAGCCTACACACGATCGTTTTTAATGACCAAATTAAAAAATTGCATTTTTCTGGTCATGAAAAACGGTTGTGTGTACGCATCATTACTCATTGATGCTATCCAATTCCATCCCGCTATTGCAGTTAAGGGCTACCAAGGACAACACTTCAGAGTGAAGGATCACCACCACCAACAGAGAGCGCTTACCAAAAAGTTAACCCCCAGATTATAAAAGGTTAAAACAACATAGTTCCCCACTAATCCTAGGCACAGCGCCAAGCAGCATCATTGGATGACACCAAATCACCTCCACTCTCCACAGTCTAAGCCACAATGAAATTGCCAGTGATACTGTAATGTCCAGTGTGGTGGTAAAGAGGGAGGAAGGACCACAGTGCCTTGAGTCTGAATGTGGAGTGAGCTCAGTCAGGCTCCCACTCCCTGCTCTTCAGACTGCAGCCTTCAGCCAAGGAAGGAGAGATTTGACCGCTGTCCCGAGGGATAGTGGAGAACTATACTGTGGTAACCACTTATAATGTGGAGGTTAACTTTTTGTTAAGCGCTCTCTGTTGGTGGTGGTGATCCTTCACTCAGAGGTGTTGTCATTATTTATGGACATTTATGAAGTTTGAATGTCATATCGAATGACACATAGCACTTTATTTGGCTGGTTAGCTATTGCACAATAAACATTTTATGATTTATCAGCTTTTAGTTGGTTTATGATACTTACGAACATTTGGCACTTTATTTGATGATTTAAAGAGACAGTGAACCTTTTTTGTTTTCATATGCCACGTACACACGATCGGATTTTCCGTCGGAAAAACCTTGGATGGTTTTTCAGACGTAATTTCGCTCAAACTTGGCTTGCATACACACGGTTACACAAATCCTGTCAGAAATTCCGACCGTCAAGAACGCGGTGACGTATAACACATATGATGAGCCAAGATCAATGAAGTTCAATAGGCAGTTTGGCTCTTCTGCTTGATTCTGAGCATGCATGTTTTTTTTTGCACGTAGGAATTGCATGCAGACGATCGGAATTACCGATGGGAACTTTTTCCCATCTGAAAATTTGAGAACCAGCTCTCAAATTTTTCTTGGCGGAAATTCCGACAGAAAAATTCAGATGCAACCTACACACGGTCGGAATTTCCGACCAAAAGCTCACATCAGACTTTTCTTGTCGGAATTTCCGAATGTGTGTACGCGGCATTAGCCCAAAAATCTTTCTTATGTACTGCTATAGGACACATAACTTTTTCCCAATAAATCACATTTAACAGAAAGTTACACAAACAGAAATTAACAACTTAAGTGCAACCATAATACAGTTCAATGAGTGGGGGTTCACATCTAGGGATGAGCTTCGAGTTCGAGTCAAACTCATATTCGACTCGAACATTGCCTTATTGCCATATTCGCCGAACAGCGAACAATTTGGGGTGTTCGTGGCAAATTCAAAAAGCACTGGAACACCCTGTAAAAGTCTATGGGAGGGGGCGCATGCGCGAGGCTCTGTATGGCGGACGTGTTCCACTAGAGCTCCGCACCTCCCGCCGCAACATCGGGACCATACGCCGCGCCTGAGCCACCCTGCAACCCCGCTTTTCCCGTATATCGCCTCCGGAACGGCCACAGCATCGTCCGGGATGGTTTTAACCGGCCATCGCGGTAAACCTAAACCCAAGCCGATCAAAGACGCCCTGGCCCGCGCCTCATCCAAGATGGCGGCGAAGGCCCTGGCTAAGCAGCACACTGCCTCACCTGACAGGCCCAGACAAGCCAACGCTGTAAGCGATGATGAGGACAACACAAACGGCCAAATCAGCGGTCCTTCCTTCCTGCCATCCCCAGGTATGTCCCAGGGCGATTTCCTGCAATTTATGGAATCCATGCTGCAAAAGGCCCTAAAAACTACATCTGATCAGATTACTAGCAGGTTGTCACGAGAGATCAGGGAGCTAGGCCAGCGCACAGCAGACCTAGAAACCAGAGTAGACGACATGGAGCTCACACTTCAAGAGCAGGTTTAAGAGCAGGCAGCCCTCCGTGATGAAAACACCATGCTACTCTCACGCCTCGAGGACGCTGAAAATCGCTCCCGTAGGTCAAACTTACGCCTGAGAAGTATTCCAGAAAGTGTGGATGACTTGTTATCTTTTTCAACGGCCCTATTCCAAGAACTATCACCCTCTATACCAATAGAACGTTTGGAATTTGATAGAATACACAGGGCCCTGACCCGCCGCCAGCAAGACGGGCCGCCGCGAGATATTATTATTAAACTGCATTTTTTCCGTACAAAGGAGCAACTCCTAGCTGCTGCTCGTAATAAAGACACTCTCCTGTTCCAGGGTCACACATACCAACTTTTCTCTGACCTAGCTCCATCCACGATTGCTAAGCGCCGTGCCATGAAACCACAACTGCAGATTCTCCTGCAGCACCAACTAAAATACACCTGGCGCTTCCCTTTTGCTTTGCAATTCTTTTACCAGGGCCAGCAACATTCCTGTACATCACCGGAATCACTCCAACGCCTTCTTGAGTCCCTGCGCCTAACTACCCCAGAACAACCTGCGGAGACAACACTACCTCGCACCCCCGCTCGTGCGGCAGCACATCCCTATACTGCCACTCCAAGGAGGCCTAACCCTGGCCCCTCATTCATTCGTAAAGGTACTCCAGCTCGCTCACCCAAGGACAACTCGCCGAACCGACAAGTTCACTCACCACGCTGAACTTACTTTTGCTCCTTTCCTATCCACTTTTTGTTTGCCTCCGGAGGCCCCTCGATTGAAGCTAACCTAACTTCCATAACGTGATGATAATTCTTCAATCAAGTTAAAGGAGGACTGTCCCATGATAGGCACCCCCTACTGGTTAGAGGGAAGCCTGTGCAGTCCACCTACCCCCTCCAGGGTTGCAGGGGCTCAGACCCCACGTAACTTTTATATTCCCTTTCTCACCAACAATTGCTACAAATTCCCCCCCCCTTTTTTTTTTTTACTTTATTATTCAGGAAGACCAGAAAGGTTTTTCTTTTTTCTTCCTATGCTGTCCCCTTTTTGGGAAAATGTACTATTATTCCCGCACAACTTTCACTATGTAACACTTTAGTTGGCGCCTGCTGTCTGGCCCGCCGCATGTGCTCGGGGCTCCCCCTGGGCGCATGCGGTGACCCGGACGCTACCGCTTATTTTTTGTCCACTTGTGCACAACGTGGGTAACTTGAATTGTTATGAACGGTTATTTGTTTTTTTTTCTCTGTTTCCCACTTTAAGTGTATATAGAAGAATATATGTATACGGATATATCCTACCTGAGTATTTGTGTATCCCTATACTATGTCTCCGTAGTGTTACTCTGGAGGTCTGTGTGACCCCAGATACACATAGGTTATATTACAATACCTGAATAACCACTGTCTTCTTTACTGTTACTTTTTGTTTGATCAATTTTCTAAAGCTTTAACCACAATCCCCCATTTGCGGCGGGAGGCTGTCATTGCCCCCCCCCCTTATATGGTGTGCACACTCGCGAGTTGGCTGGCCGACTGGCGAGTCTGTCCACTACCTGGTCGGGCGACCAAACTCCACTGCCACTTACTCTATCTATTCATCCATTTGCCTTACAATTCCTACCTTTCCTTTTTCCCCTCTCTTCCCTCCTATTTTCCTTGCATCTTTTCTTCTCTTGATCCTTGTCGGCGGGGCTGCGGGGCCCTTGAGACCCCTCAGTCTAATATCTCATCTCTTCCCCCATGGCCCCCCTGAACATTCTTTCCCTTAATGTAAAGGGAATCAACTCACCACATAAAAGAGTTAAGGCCTTTCACACATTCACAACATTAAAAGCTGGCATTGTGGCCCTCCAGGAAACTCACTACACGGCACAAGCGACCCCAAAATTCTTTAGCTCCCGATACCCCCAAGTGTATACTGCCTCGGCCAATGTGAAAAAGCGCGGTGTACTCATAGCCCTTCACCAATCCCTCCCCTTTGTATTAACCGCAGAAATCAAAGACCCGGAAGGTCGTTACATAATTCTTGTAGGCACACTCCAAGAAGTGGAAACCACATTGGTCTCCTATTATGCTCCGGATGATAACCCGAATCCCTTCTTTTCTCACCTACTACAAGTTATTCGGATACATTGCAAAGGCACAGTGATCCTTTGTGGTGACTCCAACTCAGTGCTTCAACCACATATGGATAAATCCCCATATGCTCCAGACCATTATACTCCCTCCACACATTTTAGAAAACTACTGCAACAAGCTTCACTGCTTGACACTTGGCGAGAATGCAACCCAACAAAGAAGAACTACACGTTCTACTCATATCCCCATAAATCCTTTTCTAGGATTGATCATATATTCCTTTCGGTTGCATCCTCCCCAATACTTGTCAACTCCTCTATACAACCCATACCATGGTCGGACCACTGTGCAGTGCTTACCACAATTTCCTCCCTGATTCCCCGAACCAATGATCGCTCTTGGTGTATCAATGAAGCTCATCTTACCAACCCGTCATATTGCCTTGATATTCAGGTGGCCTTCACAGATTATCTGCGTCACAATAATACCCCTGATATCTCTCCTGTTCTCCTCTGGGAGGCACACAAACCGGTAATACGAGGCACATGCATATCAGTATCTACACACCTCAAACGGGATAAGAAGCTCCAATTAGCCAATCTTGAAAAAGAGTTCCACCAGAACTATCTTCAGTTCCAGACAACCCCAACTGAGCCCCATAGGGTAGCTATGGAAAAATCCAGAACTGAATTGGATCTGCTGCTGGCTGAATCGGCCGATAAGGCCATCCGCAGATCCAACCACACCATTTACACCAAGGCTAACAAACCCGATACTTTTCTAGCCATGCGTCTCCGTCGACCAGAACGGAATCATGTTCCCATCAGATTACGGATCGAAAAAAACACTTACACTAGTAACCCTACCAAAATCCTAAGTGAATTTCGTAAGCGTCTAGAAGACCTCTATAAAGCTAAATCTACCTTTTCCCACTCCGCCGCTGACTCACTCCTACAGGACACTCCTTTGCCCACTCTATCAGACTCAGAACGTGAACCCTTAGAAGCACCCATTTCTACAGAAGAGGTACTTGCAGCGATAAAAACCCTCAAATCCCATAAGAGACCAGGCCCAGGTGGACTCTCTGCCACATACTTCAAAAAATTTGCCACAACTCTGGCCCCCCTCTTAGGTAAATCGTTCAACGCTCTAGTACAGAAACAGGCCTTTGGCCGAGACACGCTGACAGCTATTATAGCAATGATACCCAAGCCTAATACTGATAACTCCCTTTGGTCTAACTTTAGACCCATCTCCCTGCTTAACCTGGACATCAAACTTTTGGCTAAAATATTGGCATTTCGCCTCAACCCTTTTATCGGCAAACTAATAAACAAAGACCAGGTAGGCTTTATACCCCGTAGACAAGCTAGCGACAACATCAGACGAGTGATACTCCTCCAACATATTGCAAAAACCCGTAATATTCCAATGCACCTACTATCGCTTGATATAAGAAAGGCGTTTGACACAGTGTCCTGGCCATATCTAGACTACATTCTTAAACGCTGGGGCTTTGGCCCTCATTTTCTACAATGGATAAACTCCCTCTATAACCAGCCGCAAGCCTATATCAGGTACTCAGGATTTCGCTCGGACAGTTTTCCTATAGCGAGAGGTACTAGACAGGGATGCCCCCTTTCCCCTTTAATCTTTGCATTAGCCATTGAACCATTGGCAGCTTTGATCAGAACAAACGTTAATATTAAAGGACTAGAAATAGCTTCCACCTCGCATAAGATCTGCCTATTTGCAGACGATGCGCTCCTATTTGTAACATCACCTCGCACCACCCTTCCCAACCTTACTCAAACCCTAGATAAATTTGCCTCCATTTCAGGTCTAGAGGTTAATCAAACAAAGTCTAAAGCTCTCAATGTGTCTCTCTCACACCACGAAGTTACCCACTTACAACTAAACTTCCCCTTTTCCTGGTCTACCACCTCTCTCCCGTACCTTGGTATAAAACTGACCGGAAACCCAGCTTCCCTATACCAAGCCAACTATCTCCCCATGCTGGCACAATTGTCATCTATCCTGGACACCTGGAAACCTTTATGTCTTTCCTGGCTGGGTCGGGTGGCAGCTGTTAAGATGTCCTTGCTCCCCAAACTCTTATACATATATAGAGTCCTCCCAATCAACGTCCCCTCTTATTTCCACCGGATTATCCAATCTAGAGTCTTTAAATATATATGGGGCCCCACCAAACCCAGAGTCCTGAGAATCATTCTTCTTCGCCACAAACTACACGGGGGCCTGGGCATCCCAAACTTTGCTAAATATTACCATGCAGCACAATTAGCCCAACTTGCCCTATTACACGCGCTTACTGAAACCCCAAAATGGGTCTCCCTCGAGGCTATAGACCTCTACCCGCTAACAGTTGATAATATTCTATGGTTACCCCCTTCCATCCGTGGTCATATTGCCAACCCCATCACCCGCCACTCCTTAAAACTATGGGACAGACTACGCGACCCCTTTAAACTGATCTCCCCACATAGCCCCCTATTATCCTTCTTACACCACCCCTCATTCTTCCCTGCCTATACTCAACCCAGCACCTTTTCTTGCTGGTCACATGCGGGTATAACTAGAATATGCGACCTTACCGCTGACTCCACCTTTCAGTCAGTCATTCTCGGATCTCCAATCCAGCGCCACACTCCCAGCCTCGGAATCTTTCCGTTACCTTCAAGTGCTCCATTTTGTCAAATCAATAGTCGGCCCTTGCACTAGTCTGAACACTCAATCTCTATACGAAAAAATCTGCGCGGTGGACCCTCATGCCCCAGGCATTATATCTAGCCTGTATAACCACTTCTCCACACCACCAGCTGATCTCCCTCTATATGCTGCACAGTGGTCCAAGGACCTAAATATATCTCTTACTCCTGAAGAATGGTCCGATATTTGGGCCACTACCAAATCTTCCTCCCAAAATGTGGAATCGCTTGAAACGAATTATAAAGTATTAATGCGCTGGTACTTGGTTCCAGCAAGAATATCCAAATTTGTACCGAATTATCCATCAAACTGTTTCCGAGGATGTAGTGAACATGGCACACATTTCCATATCTGGTGGTCTTGTAAGATAGCACAACAATTCTGGAAGGCTATCTTCCAAATGATTTCCACAATATTACATGAAATAGTGATCCCTGACCCGGCCTTAGCACTTTTAAACCATATCCAGGGAGAATACACCAGAAATCAGATCAGTCTCCTCCTTCAGTTGACCACTGCTGCCAAACAAACTATAGCCAAAGCCTGGAAAAACCCCAAAACTCCACATAGCAGAAACGAAGAATAGAGTAACCTAAGCCATGATCCACAGCAAAATTGAGGCCACATTACTAGACCGTGTCCTTCGACATACTAAAATATGGACCCCATGGGTGGATAATTTTCTGCCCCCGAACTTTGATCCCAACCTCCTCATCCCATGACCTTCCAACAATCCCTACCTTTGTACATGGTGGTCTCCTTGGCCACACCGCGGCCCCACCGGCACTGTGCCCCCTCCCCCCCTTTCTCTTTCCTCTCTTTCTCTTTCTCCCCGTGTGCCCCTCCTCTCCTTGTTCTCCTTTCCCTTTTCCACGAATTCCGCTTGAACATCTGTTCCCCTACTTCCCCTAAGAACCTGTTATAAATGAACAATGATTCCTGTTGTCTAAGTTCTAGGGACCACCTCTGCTGATACATACTGGTGCCACCGTGATAACACACTTCCCCATCTTGGTCAGCGACAAATGATAGCACATAACTCACTAATTCTCTGATGTTTTGTAATGTTTACACTATGTATACAACGTGAATGATATGCATTCACCATTGTTGACTGCTTCTTGTTATACTTTGTATTTTGCTCTAATAAAAAACTTTTGAAAGAAAAAAGTCTATGGGAGAAATCTAAAGTGCTAATTTTAAAGGCTTGTATGCAAGTTATTGTCATAAAAAGTGTTTGGGGACCCGGGTCCTGCCCCATCAATGCAAAAAAAAGTTTTAAAAACTTTTTTCAGGAGCAGTGATTTTAATTTTAAGGAATATTTCACTTTTATTGTTTCACTTTAAAAATGCATGGGGGTCCCCGCAAAATTCAATTACCAGGCCCTTTGGGTCTGGTATGGATATTAAGGGGAACCCTGCATCAAATAAAAAAAATAAATGACGTGGGGTTCCCCCCAAATATCCATACCAGACCCTTCAGGTCTGGTATGGATTTTAAGGGGAACTCCATGCCAAATTTAAAACAAAAATGGCGTGGAGTTCCCCCCAAAAATCCATACCAGACCCTTTATCCAAACACGCAACCTGGCAGGCCGCAGGAAAAGAGGGGGGAAGAGAGCGCCCCCCCTCCTGAACCGTACCAGGCCACATGCCCTCAACATGGAGAGGATGCTTTGGGGGTCTGTGACCCCTCATCCCCACAATCCTTGCCCGGTGGTTGTGGGGGTCTGCGGGCGGGGGGCTTATGGGAATCTGGAAGAAAAGCCCTTTATTAAAAATAAAAAAAATGTAAAAAAATATTCCAGCGGTGGTAATCCACTCTCGGTATCCTGCGATGGGTGATCTCCTCTCCGGGGTCCAGCGATGGATGATCTCTCCTCTCCAGGTCCAGGCTCCAACGATGATGTCCAGCACAGCGAGGAACAGCACACGGTCCTCTCTTCACCGGAGTGGAGACACCCCGGGAATAACGCGGCTTCAGCCAGTGACAGCTCTTAAGTAGCTGAGGGCGGGGCCACCAGTCACGTTAACCCGTCCCCCTCTGACGCAAGGGGAAACCCAGGCTTCCCCAGTGACGTGCGGGTGACCCCGCCCCCCTCTGATGCAATGGAAACCTGTGTTTCATTAATTCATTATAGCCGCGAGTGCTTTTAAATTACATTTTTAGCTGCCGACCACTCCGCCTTGTCAGCCGGTGAAGTCGAGGTGGCGAGAATGCGTTGTGCGAGGTGAGGTCTATCGCTGGCCAGTTTAAATTTCGATAGTGCATTTCTTTTAAAGGAAGTGGCGTATGAGATGATCCGACCCCTCAAGTATGCTTTTCCAGCATCCCAGAGAAGGTTCGGATCCCCTGCATGTGCAGCATTAGCGGAGGAAAACTCTGCACATGATCGTTCCATGTATGCGCTGAAATCAGCATTATTGTGGAGGAAGGATAGGAAGCGCCAGATATTGGGGTGGGGGGGGTCTAGATTGTCAAGGGTAAGGTGCATTGGGGCATGATCCGATATGGCTATGTCTCCAACCTCTGAGTCTGAAACTAGAGGAATAAGATTATCGGTCCCAAAGAAGTAGTCGATCCTAGTGAGGATCTTGTGAGGGTTGGAGTAGAAGGTGAACTCCCTGTCTACCGGGTGTGTTAAATGCCAGATGTCGGTGAGATGGAGGGAGTCCATGGTGGAAGCAAATAGGGTGGGAGCAGACGTAGTGAGTGCTGGGGTATATAGTTTCGGAGAGGACCTGTCGTCTGGAGGATGCATGAGGTCATTAAAGTCTCCCCCAACTAGGTGAGGTAGGTGGGAGGTGGTGAGGAGCCAGGTGGAGAGTTGAAAATAAAAGGTCTTTGTGGGACTGTTAGGAGCGTATACATTGGAAATTACTAGGTCTTTAGTGCCTATTCTAACCCTGGAAGAGATAAATCGCCCTTGGTCATCCGTGTGCGTGGATAGAACAGTACATGGGAGGTTTTTGTTAAATAGAAGGAGGACACCAGCTTTCTGTCCAACTGATTCTGACCCCAAGACCGTTCCCACCCAAAGTTTCTGCATACGACTGAAGTCGGATGCCGGAAGATGAGATTCCTGAAGAAGTGCTATGTCAGCTTTTAGCCTTTTGAGATGGCGAAGAATCTTCATTCTCTTGTTAGGAGAACGGAGACCCTTCACATTCCATGAGATCACTCTAAGATATCACGGATAATACGGTGTATAGGCGGAGATTCAGTAGCTGTAGGAGTATAAGTGGGGATCAGGAGGCATAACTTAGGCACGGGAGGAACGTGAGCCTGAGCGCCCCAGGGACATCAATGATGTGTGAGGGACCCCCGGAGTGGAGTTATGGCAAGGAGCCAGGTATGTCGCACAGCGGAGCCATGGTGGGTATTTAAATGTAAGCAAAATTGCGTACAGTGCGGCATGATCGCATTGCTACCTTAGCTGGAAAAAGAAAAACATTGGGCTCAGGCATAATTTACCATACAATAGAGTGTGTAAGAAAAAAGAAAAAAAAAAAAAAACGACAATTGAATTTAGAACAGTTGAGGGAGAGAGCACTGGGTGACCACCCAGGTGTCAGTGCCCAGAGGTGGACTCAGGAGGACCACGTAAATTAGATCTAGCATCACAAACAACCGGAGTGACAGAAAGAGACCATACAACCTGTAATGGCGTGGATGAAGGTTCACGGCAGTGTAGGAAAGTTCATCCCCGGGAGTTTTGGTAGCACTGGTCCGGAGCAGAATGTCTAAAACGTTTTGGAGAGTCCTTGCGAAGGCTTCTCTGTTCCAGAGATCGGAGGCTAGAAGTCGACTTGGAAAGCGTGTGAGGAATCGCATCACCCCGTAAGGAACGGACAAAGGATTCTGCTTCCAAAGGATCCTGGAATGACAGTTGTTCTCCTTTAGGTGTTTTGAGGCGTAACTCTACGGGAAAAGCCAGGGTAAATTTTATTTGTTGCACGAAGAGTTCAGAGCAGATCGGTTGAAAAGCTTTTCTTTTCTTGGAGACTTTGATCGAGCAGTCTGCAAAAATGAGGATTTTTACCCCGTCTATTTGGACAGATGGGGACTGCCGGAATGTCTGTAGAATGAGGGATTTGTCAGCATTGTTGAGGTACTTGGCAATAATGGGACGGGGTGTTTTGCGCTCGGTATTGAAGGACCCCATAAGGTTTGCGCGTTCCACTGTGAACAGGCCCGAAAGACCCATGGCCTCCGGAATGCGTTTTGAGCAGAATTCTGACAGAGCTGCAGAGGGAAGCGATTTGAGGGCGCCTACAAATCGCAAGTTGCTCCTTCTGGATCTATTTTCCAAATCTTCCAATTTTTTAATGATATATTGGTAAGTTTTGTCCTGTGACTGTTCCGTGGCCTGCGCTTGGTAAAGTTTGTCTTCTACCTCAGACAGGCAGTGTTCCATCTCATTTAGTCTAGTGGAATATTCGGCGATTTGGGCTTTGATTTGTTGCATGCCCGCATTAACTGCCTTTTCCACCAAGGCAGAGATCATGGGGGAGAGAAGGGCTGCCACAGCATTAGCAATGTGGTGTGTGTTATCTGCATCCCCGGGGGGTGTGGAAGTGGTATAACCCCCAGGTGTGACTGGCAGGGTTGGTGGTAGAGTTGGACCCTGAGGTGGGTTAGCAGAGGGGGTGGTGGTGTGCTGGGAGGGGTGTCCGCTCACCTCCATGACGGCTGTCTGTGATTCCTCCGTGGCGTGTGAGTAGGCCGAAGCCGGGGCCTCGATTTGCGACTTGGACGGCGGCGCCGCTGCGGCCGGAAACGAGCGGGCGCCGTTTTTTTCCACAAAGCAGTCCATCTTAGTGAGGGGGGCACCCGGAGATGGCGGATGACTGTGGGAGGCCACTCAGGCTGATTTTTTATGCCGGTATATCAGGTCCTGGTGCGGGAGCTGAGAGAAGGCGCAGCTACCTCATGCGGCGCCGTAACCGGAAGTCCTGAACTCCTTTCTAAAAAGCTGAAGCAGAAGTCCATGCTTATAGCCAACTGTGGACTTGACTTTGTAGTGGAAAAAGTTAAATGCAGACTTCCTTCTTTAGAGCAGAGTCCCTTCACATAGAATCACATAGAATTTAGACAAACACACAGCTGACTCTTTAGCACAAGAGGGGTGACAGCAGCCCAAAGTCTCTAATATCTCTCTCATCAGTCTGTATTCACACAATGTCCAGGGACAGCTGGTTGCCTCCTTCCAATTTTCAAGCGACTCTTTTCTCCAGTGATACCACACTAGATCTTCAGCAGATAGCCACCCAGTCAGCTCTCTGTAGCTTCAGCATCCAGGCCCTCAGGTCATCCACTTGAGGCCTCGCAAACAGCAAGCACATGGCAGTGTTGTCCTGGAGGGCAGCAATCCCTTCAGGCTGGACTGATCCTCTGCAGGAAAAGACCCAGAAGCTCAGTGTCCCCGAGTATTTATACAAACTCCCAGCAGCCTTCAGGAACCTGCTTCCTGGGATTGGCCAGGGCTGTGTAAATATTTATACTGCTATTTGCATTGCCCCTCACCTATGATCCAGAGAATTATACAGCTTTCTGGAAATCAGAGGGGGCAGTCAAACTAGCAGCAGCTGAGAAACTGAACAGACCTAACTGATCAAAGGCAGCTGCACTGGTTACAGTGGGCACAGCTAAAGTTACCTGACATGACAATTGCAACCACACTGGTTACAGTGAGGCAAGCTAAATTTACCTAACAAAACGCACACACAGCTCCACTAAACATAGTGAGCCAGCACTAAATCTAGTTAATCCTAGCACCTACTGTATCTAGGAGGGTGCTATAGTATTCCTGTAGTGCTGGAAGTTCAGAGCTGTGAAGAGTACTGGGCATCTTCAGTCTCCAAGACATGGAACATACTCAATTACAAGTAAAATATGTGCCTGCTGCTGTAGATTAAAAAATAAAAAAAAATAAATAACTTAACTAAACTTCAGCTTTAAAGAGTAGAGCATGTATAGTTTGCATAGGGTGAAGTTTTGTAGACCTCAATAATCCAATCAAGTGCAAGCAAATATACCTGTTTTTATTTTTTAAATTTTCATTTCTTGTGATGGGTATTCTTTCCAGGAATTTTTTACCATATTCACTCAGCTAAGTGACAATTCTCTTGCAAAGTGAACATGTTCTACTCATACAGTAAATTACCTCCAGTAGGTCATTTAGCTTACTTGTTCCTTCCAACCCAAAAACTGAAATGTTCAAAATAACTGTCATTTGCTTTGAAAAATCATTTGAAATGCCCTCTCATTCTCATAAAAATCCACCACAAATCAAACCAGAACATTTATGAGATTGATGAAGGTTTAACCTTTTGAACTAGTGTTAAAACCTACACTTAAACCCCTCAACTAAACATAACTCATTGGGAGACTGTAAAATATATATTACATGTATTGGACAGAAAAATGGGGAACGTGGTATCAATAAATAATTGTAGGTATTCTGTTCAATTATCTATTTAAAATATCAATAAAGAAACACATCAGTGCCCTTAGAGATTATAGAGAGTGACCCACAGCAATAATAGAGTACACAAAATCAATATTTTCTGTTGAGACTCATACTAATGAAATTAATTTTTAACAACTAATGTTTTGAGAGTAAAACAGAGTTCCATTGGCTACTTTCTGAAAGAATTGTTAAGCAGTCTTTTGACACATTCAGCTAGAGCTAAGATTAGTCATCCTTAAAGTGTTTTGCTGCAATCTTTTTATAAATTTCTAATCACTGTGAGTCTCAGGGGTCCCAGTCAACTTAAAATCCATAGGGCTAATTTTTATTTAACGGGGGAGTTGACTCAGAACAATAATTAGAGTAAGCAAGATCAATGTTTTCTATTAAGTCTCTTACCAAAGAGTTGAAATGTTCTGAATAGTAGAACAGAGTTACATTGGTTAGGTATGTACAATTCTGTAAGAACTTTTGAACAGTCATTTGGTTTGTTCACCTAGGGCTAAGGCTTAGTCAGTCTTAAAGTATCTTACTGCAATCTCTTTCCAAATGTCTTTTCACTGTAAGTCCCAGGGGTTCCAGTCAATTTAAAATCCATAAGGCTAATTTATACTCAATGGGGAGTACTTAAAATACATAACTTTAACAAAAAAAAAAAAAAGAACAACATGGGGTCCTTATGATAAGAGTTCCCTATCAAGAAGAAAATAAAAATGTCAAGGAAAATTGGTTCACATAAATAGCTCATTACTCAAACTGTCAAATAACTGACTGACCTTTTCTAAAAAATGCATATTAATATTAGACGCTTGTATAAAATGAAAAAAAAAATATACCAAGGAAGTAGATAAATTACTGCAGATATGAATTCTCATCACTCTTTGTTTGTTCAGGTTAGTACTAGAGTTGAGCGGACACCTGGATGTTCGGGTTCGACGGGTTCGGCCGAACTTCGGAAAAAAGTTCGGGTTCGGGACCGAACTTTAACCCGAACCCGAACCCGATTGAAGTCAATGGGGACCCGGACTTCTAAGGACTAAAAAGGCTCTAAAAAAGTAATGGAAAGGGCTAGAGGGCTGCAAATGGCAGCAAAATGTTGTTAAGAGCATGGCAAGTGCTCTGCAAACAAATGTGGATAGGGAAATAACTTAAAATAACATTAAAAAAATAAAAAAATAAAAAAATATGCTGGAGGCCCCCTTTTCAGCAGAAGAGGTACGGGAAGTCTTTAAGAACCTCAGAAACTCAACGGCACAATGCCACACATATGGTGGGAATGTCCCAGAATACGCCCTTTCTGGAATAAATTATTCAATTTAATGGATAAGCTAGTGGGAAAATAAAATACTTTGAAATAAAAATGTAGCGGGGTGCTAAATTTAAGGGAAGTGTTTGAGTGGTAAATAGGCTCAAACACCCTAATTCTGTAGGATTCATGGACCATTTTGTCCTCGGGGGACAGTATTGGTGTGCAGTTCCCTGTGGCCTACAGGTGGCACTGCCATGGTAGGCTAGGGTTGATACAGTGCTGTGCCTTTTGTGTCCCCTCTTGGCAGTAGTACAGCGGGGCGGGGAACCTGCTGTGCATGCCGGGAGAGCATATAAAAGGGCAGACCTTTGGCCTGGGGGCTGATGTCCAGTGGGGTCCATGCCCAGGTGCCTTCGGCCTGGGTGCATGTGTTCCTGTTCCATCTTGGGTACCTTTAGCCCGGGGTGAGGTACTATCCTGGAGTTCCTGCTGCCCTGGGTATGGAGGCCTAGGTGCGGGAGTAAAGCCTGGAGTCCAGAGCCTTCGTCTGGAGTCCGCTAAGGGTCAAGGAGTCTTAGGGTGCCGCCTCATGTAGGGGACCATGTTCCAGGGAAGGGAGGATCATTCTGATGGACTGATGCGGGAGTCACGGTGAAGGAAGGGTCTGTTGACTCCCTGGAGAGATGTCTTCCCCTTGATATGGGCTAGGTTCGTAGAAGGAGAAGCTCAAGGTCATCTTGACTGTATCAGAGGCCTTTTTCACCCGGCCCGTGGCAGGGGCCTTATACACCCTGGTCTGTGGCAGAGACCAAAGTTCTCCAGGTCCGTGGCAGGGGCCTTGTACACCCGGTCTGTGGCAGAGACCAACCTCAAGGTCTGTGGCAGAGACCGTGCACCTAAAACTGTTTGAGAAACCTAAGCAGTGAAGTGAATGTGCTACGTTTGTGCCTGGACCTCCTCCACACCTTAAGCTGTCCTGTTTCTTTGCTCTAACCTTTTCTATCCGAGTAGAGTTTATTTTGCCATGAGAGAATAAGAGTTGTAATTTCAGCTGGTGTGGACATTGACTTTACTGGGAATTAAAGGACTTGCCTCTACCTACAGTAGAGGTGAGAATCATCCTCTGGAGGAGTTTTGACTCCGGCTGTGGACACGGCCCGTCAAGTACACCGCTCAACCTCTTTATATAGGAGGGTACGGGCTGGTAGTGCGGTGTGCCTTTCTCCCTCCTGCGAGGAGCCAACAACATAAAGGCGGGTAAGGAGGAAAGGATCTGTGCGCTACAAAAAAATAAAATAAAAAATATAATCTTGACCTAGGAGGACGAGGTCCATATGGAGTAGGAGGTTGAGGTGGCGGTGGATGTGGCTGTGTAGGTGGAAGCGGCGGTGGAGGAGGACGAGGTAGCCAACACTGGTTCAAAAATACAACAATGGCTGGGTAAGGCCGGTGATGTGTCGAATTCTGTCCCCCGTCAAATAGTGTCCACCCTGTACTGCGCTTGCTCAGTATGTAGGACAAGGGGATTTCGAAAATCTCCCAAGACGAACGGCGCCTGCGTGGTGAGTTCAGGCGAAGGCCACACCATCCGTGGTTCAAGCCGAGCCAAGTGAGGCCGTGCCCGAAGCGTGGCGATCGAACCGAGCCCGTGAGGGGCCCTGTTACTATGTGCTACCGTATGTCCACTTGGATGGTGGGGCTTGAACCTGCACTCACGGCGCAGGCGCCGTTCATCTTCGGAGATTTTGTGAATCTCCTTGTCCTCTGTACTGCGCAAGCGCTGCGCCTTCGCAGTATGGGCCGGGCACAATCTGATGGCCGGACAGTTTTTGTCACAACACCGGTATACATGTCTATTCTGCAGAAGGTACGGACAAGTCCTGTGGGATCCATGCCTGGTTCATTTTAATGAACGTGAGCTTGTCCACATTGGCTCTGGACAGGCGGCTGCGCTTGTCTGTGATAACGCCCCCTGCCGTGCTAAATACACGTTCAGATAATACACTGGCTGCAGGGCAGGCCAGCACCTCCAAGGCATAAAGGGCAAGCTCAGGCCATGTGCCCAATTTGGAGACCCAGAAGTTAAAGGGGGCAGACCCATCATCCAGTACGTGTAGGCCTGTGGACACATACTGCTCAACCATGTTGGTGAAATGCTGCCCCCTGCTAAGACGTTCCATCTCAGCTGGTGGTGCTGGTTGTTGTGGCGTGCTGACAAAGCTTTTCCACATTTCAGCCATGCTAACCCTGCCTTCTGAGGTGCTGCCGGTGCCCCGGCTGCGTTGGCGACCTCTTCCTCCTCCTCTGCCTTCGCCTTGTGCTTCCACCGTACGCCCGCTGTCAGGTGGGAATGCCACCAGCAGCGCGTCTACCAGCGTGCGCTTGTACTCGCGCATCTTACGATCCCGCTCCAGTGAGGGAATTAAGGACGGTACGTTGTCCTTGTAACGGGGATCCAGCAGGGTGGCCACCCAGTAATCAGCACCAGTTAAAATGTGGGCAACTCGGCGGTCATTGCGGAAACACTGCAGCATGTAATCGCTCATGTGTGCCAGGCTGCCCAGAGGCAAAGAAAAGCTGTCCTCTGTGGGAGGTGTATCGTCTGTGTCCTCTGTATCCCCCAAGCCACGCACCAGTGATGGCCACGAGCTGGTCTGAGTGCCACCCTGCTGTTAAAATGGCTCCTCCTCCTCCTCCATCTCCTCCTCCACCTCATCATCCTCCAGAACTGTGCCCTTTCTGCCGGACAATTGTGTACCTGGCGTTTGTTGGTGCAGGAACCCACCCTCGTAGCCACTTGTGAAAGACTGCCCTGGGCAGTGTGTCGTCTGTATTCGAGATGCATAATGGAACGAGACAAGGGTGCCCACTCTCGCCCCTCTCGCCCCTCCTGTATGTGTTGGCATTAGAACCACTGTTGACAAATATACGGAACAGTCGGGATATGGGGGGGGGGGTGAGAGTGGGAGATCAAGAACATAAGGTGGCTGCATTTGCAAACGACATACTCCTTCCTATATTTGACAAAGCCAAGGTTGTCATTGCCCAATGTAGTAAAAGAAATAAATAAATATGGAGATGTTTTAAATTTCAAGATTAACCCAAATAAAATGGTAATTTTGAATCTGGGAATAGAAAAAAACGAAGAAAGACTATTACAGAAAGAATTCCCATTCACCTGGGAGACAAAAACATTAACATACTTAGGAATCAAAAATAACTCCTACGTTAGAAGAACTGTATCACGCTAATTTCATCCCTTTAATAAATGAAATTAAAGTAGAACTAAAAAATATCTCTAAGAGACCCTTTTCCTGGATAGGAAGGATTAATATCTTGAAAATGATGATCCTACCGAAAGTGATCTATAGGCTTCAGATGCTCCCAATAGAAATACCTCAAGTTTTTTTTAAAGTGATTAAAACTATGATTCTGAAATATATAAGGCAGGGTAAAAAGGCCAGAATAAACTATACATTGTTAACGCGGGGGAAAAAAATGGGGGCATGGCTTTGCCAGATATAAAGAGATACTACAAGGCGATAATATTAGCAAGGCTAGCGGAATGGGCAAATCCACCCACAAAAAAAAAGTGGGTACAAAAGGAAGACACATTAAGTATGGCGCACCTACAAAAAAACATATGGATACTACCAAAATTTAGAACATTGGGCACAGAAACACATAAAATAACTAAGAATGTATTTAAAATTTGGGATACACTGCATCGACACGAAAAATGGAAATATAACTCCCCACTAATACCGTTAGCAGGCACAGAGTTTTTCACGCCAGGAAATGGGACACGACTGGGAAAACAACTGGGAACAGCACAATTAAAAGACATTATCATATTGGGTAAAATCAGGACAAGACAAGACTTATTCATGACACATGGGTGGAACCAGCTTAGTGACTGGGAGTATCTTCAATTAAAACACTTAGTTAGCACTATAGCACAACCAATTAGAAACGAAAAAACACTAACGCAAATGGAAAAGATATGTAGTAAAGGAAAGCCTCTGAAGCATAGTATATCACAGGTATATAAAATACTAACAGAATTAGAAACGGAAGGACCACTACCCTTTATTGAAAAATGGGGCCAAGAACTGGGCAAAGGAATCGAGGAAAAGCAAATGATCGAAGCAGTGTATAGTTTTGCTTCAGATATAAACACGATAATAGCAAACTATAAGAGTATGGTACGTTGGCATCTGACCCCAGAAAGAATGAACAAAATTCACCCCAGCAACTCCCCATTATGTGGAAGGGGCTGTAAGCAACTAGGAACGACAATACATATGTGGTGGGAATGCCCAATAATAGTGGAGTACTGGACAGGAATCCTGGACTATATAGAGGTAACCGTTACTGTATAGAGTAACCGGAGAAAAAATTCCACAAAACGCCTGGACATGTTTGTTCCATGGTACAAATAAAACAAAGAAATAATACAGAAAAACACTAGTCCCACCCCTGCTTAACGCGGCAAAGGGGTTAATCCCAAAAAACTGGTTATCAACAAAAAAACCGACCATAAAAGAATGGATACAACGGGTGGATTACATTTCTGAGATGGAATACCTGAGCCAGGGAGAGCAGGGAAGTGGGGAAAGCTATAGAGCAACATGGGAAAAATGGAGAGTTTTTAAACTATGAGATAAATATGTGCAAGGAATGACAGGAAAAGAAAAGGAATAAATTAGATTGAGTGAGAAAGATGACAGATCAGGGCGGGTGGGGGGGGGAGTGGGTAAAGTAGAAGGGAGGAGGGTGGGATATGGGCAACGGGTAAAAGGGGAAGATAGGAAATAAGTATGTATACTTTTTGTACAAAGTTTTTTGTTATTATATACACCAATGTGGGTGTGTGTTGTATTTTTCTATTTATCTCCAATAAAGAATGAATTATAAAAAAAAAAATTAAAAAAGACCAAAGATTTTGAAAACAAAAAAATACAATTTGTTTTATGCTAATAATGGCGGCGATCAGCGACTTATAATGGGACTGTGATAGTGCGGTTGAAAATCTGACACTAACTGATGCTCAGGGGAGCTGACTAACTGCCACTGACATCACCAGTGACATTAATACAGTGATAATACTATACACTGTCACTGTACTAATAACACTGGCTGGGAAAGGGTTAACATCTAGAGCGATCAATGGGTTAAAAGTGTGCCTAACTATGTGTAATGTGTGTAAAGTGTGCTGCTTTTTACCAAAGAGTTTTTGACAGATCGCTCCCTCTGTACAGAGCTCTGTGTTGTTTACCAACATGGAACTCTGTGCAATGATTGCACACAGCCAATTAGCAGGTCTTGTCTGTGAATCATTGGCCAGGACTTTCTGACAGGCGGGGGCACGCTTGCTTTCTTTCCCTACAGTGACTGCCCTTCCACAGCACATTGCAGGTGGGTGGTCAGCAAGTGGATATGGTGTGGGGACACAGTAGATACTTCGAGCTGCCATTGTGCTCTCCTGGGCTTCTGGTATGTCTCTGCGCTTTTAAGCAGAAATGGGCTCCCTCCAGTCATACAATGCCTTGAAAAAGTTTTCATACCCCTTGACATTTTCCAAATTTCTTCATGTTACAACCAAAAATGTAAATGTATTTTATTGGGATTTTATGTGATAGACCAACACAAAGTGGCACATAATTGTGAAGTGGAAGGAAAATGATAAATGTTTTTTCAAAATTATTTACAAATAAGTATGTGAAAAGTGTGGTGGGGGGGCATGGCTTGAGCGCGATAGTGATGACCGCTTAAGCTGACAGCTCTGACCAGAGCCTGGGGACAGAGCGACTTCTACAGCGAGACACTGCACATCAAGAGCCATTACAAACCTCTACATAACCGGGGGAGTCTGCTCGATGCAGTCCCGCAAATGAAAGGAGGACCGTTATCCCAAAAAGCTGACTGACTTCTTCACCATGCCAGCGACGGAGGGGGAGAAGTGGCAAGATGGCGCCGGCGGAGAACAGTCAGCCTCATCCTCCTATACGGACCTCCCGGATGACAATCCTTGGACCTGGGAAGCAAGGATCGCCCCGCTAACCACCAGCGAGTCACCCCCGCACAGTCCAGCATCCCACAGCCCAGCGAAAGCATGGATGACGATGGATCCGGTGGCGCAGGCCTCAAACACTGGGAATGACACCTTCCACCCAGACCAGGTAGGCCTCAACCTATCATCCTCCATTGCGCACTTCCCCACATCTGTCCAGCCGGTCCTAGACACAACAATGAAGGATATGCTCCTATCACTACAAACATCCCTAATGCTGAACATATCAGCCATGATCAAAAGCTTCTCCACTGAGATGCAGGGTATGGGAGAGAGAGTGCAGCACATAGAGCACAAAATGGATGAATGCACCTCCACGGTTAATGACCTTATAGAGGCATGCAAAGATCAATCAGATGACACGGATTGGATAAAGCCAAAACTCGCAGACCTCAAAGATCGTTTGAGAAGGAATAATATCAAGCTAAGGGGAGTCCCCAAATCTGTCCCCCGCTGACCTGCAGAAATACGCGGGTGATATGATCGCCAAAATGCTTCCTGAGGTGTCGCCGATCGAATGCATTATCGATCGCATACATCGCATACCGAAACATAAACACCTAGAGGCCTCCGTGCCTAGAGACGTCCTGATGAAAATCTACTTCTTCTCTACCAAGGAGAAGCTGCTAGCGCAGGCCAGAACTAACCCTGAACTACCTGCACCATACAATGAGATACACTTGTATGCTGACCTCTCCCAATATACTCTCAACATGAGGAGACAGATGAAGACGGTCACTAAGGCCCTTAACAATCACAAAATTCCCTATAAATGGTGACATCCGGCCACCATAGTGATCACTAACAATGGAACAACAACCGTCATATCCAAACCCAAGGACGGCCAACGACTCCTTCACTCATGGGGAATAATTCCTGAGCTATCTACTGAGGAAAATAAATCTCCCACTGATCCTCGACAACAGGGCACTAATCGTAAGGAATTTCACAATTCTAGAGGGAAATGACACGCCTCACAACATCATAATTCTGACCCATATCCCCGGTCCTCTGTCACGCTGCGTTACATCTGTTCTGAACTTTACCCCCACATCTAGTCGGTATAACCCGCTATTTATACCGACCCTTTGAGTTATAGTTAAGTACTATTATTATTTTTTATTTTTTGGTCACAACACTATTTGCTTCCTACGGCTGTGGGACACAGTGACCATAAGAACAGCGGCAGAGGGATAACTATACCAGCCAGTTGGCGCAGGGCACTATAGCCCAATTGTTACTGTTTGTGTTTTATATTGACTGTTTCCTCCTTTACCAGCACAGTTAAAGCAAGGTACGTCCGCTGCCGGAACCGTGTCTCCAAAGATACCACAGAACCTACAGGACCAACATTTGGAGTCACCTAGCTGAGGAGCAACATACTCATCTTCCAACAGTGAGTGTTACCAAGCATCACAATACTTTCAGCAATTTCACAATGTCCATCAACATATTGACTATTAATGCCAAAGGCCTGAACCATCCGGCCAAAAGCGCCTCCCTATGGAAAACAGCGCTGTCACATGGCAGCGATATCATATGCGTCCAAGAAACGCATCTTGCTCAGGATGCCACCCCTAACTGCCAACATAAATCTTTTCCACATATCTACAAAGCTTGCTTCTCTAAAAGACAGAGGGGGGTTCTAATTGCCATCAGAGACACTCTATCTTTCCAGCTTCAAAACTGTACCGTAGACCCAGAAGGAAGATATATACGGTAATTCTTGTCTGCACCATAGAAAATGTCACTTATACACTAGAATCACAGACATATTTAGTTCCTTAAAAACACTCTAAAGAAAATTCTAGAACTGCAACAGGGACATTTGCTTATCTGCGTGAACTTCAACCTTGTACCTGTTAATGACATGGACGGGTCCTCTGGACCTAAACGCTTTATTCCTTCACTAACTTATTTTTTTACAGATAACGATTTACATGATATATGGAAGTGCTGTCACGCGACAGAGAGGGACTAAATGTACCTCTCCCCGTGTCACAACACTTACTCTAGCATAGATCTCTTTTTATTGGATAAGTGGTTGTTGCAAATGTTATTGAAGCCAAAATCCACACTATCACCTGGTCAGACCACGCCCCTGTTAACATCAAAAATGAAATCAAAGACTCAAAGCCCAAATCATTCATATGGCGAGTTAATAACTCAATCCTACAACACCCAGACAATGTCAAATACCTTTCCCAAAAATTGGAAGAATTTTTCCTCAACAATTCAGGATCAGTGTCTGACCCGGTCGATACTGTGGAATGCCCATAAATCTTATATGAGAGGCTTCTTCATACAAATAGGTGCGAAAATGAAAAAGAGGAGGATGCAGAGGTTGGAAGAACAGACCGCAAAGATACCCGCAGTAGATCTTCAAAATAAATCTAACCCATCCCATTTACTGCAATCCCAATTATTCAAACTACGTCACGAGCTGCGCTCATTGCTAATTGAAAGCTTTGAATTAAATCTTAGGAAATTAAAAGCCAAATCTTATGTCACCAACAACAAAGCAGGCAAAGCTATGTCCCAACGCATCAAGGGGCAAAGATTGAAAACAAAATTAGCGTATCTTTACCATCCCACTGCCCGTGACAAACACATTAATCCTCAGGCCATTGCTGACACCTTTAGTTCATATTATAGTGGCCTGTATAATCTCAAAGAGGACAGCACCACCTACCAACCCACCCAGGCAGAGATACAATTCTTCCTCGATCATATACAGCTCCTATCAATAACGCCCGAACAATTATAGCAACTAAACTCTCCCTTCACGGATTCCGAAATACAAATGACAATTGAAAAATTGCCCAACTATAAATCCCCTGGCCCAGATGGATACATGGGAGAATATTTTATAGTATTTAACACAACTTTAACCCCCCATTTATGCAACCTATTCAACCACGCTGCATCCTCCTCCTCTTTCCCCACTGAAATGTTATCAGCTCTTATTATCACGCTACCCAAACCAGGCAAAGAGCCCACTACCTCACAAAATTTTCATCCCATCTCCCTACTGAATACTGATCTAAAGGTATACGCTAAACTACTTGCAAATAGAATCGTTAATATCCTTTCTTCCCTAATACACAAGGATCAAACAGGCTTTACCAAAGGGCGCCAAACCTGAAATGCCACCTGGAGATTGATAAACATCATTCACCACACAAACTCGACTGGAACGCCTTCTCTGCTTCTGTCTTCAGACACAGAGAAGGCGTTCGACAGAGTAAAACGTTTATTCATGTGCTACAGAAATTTGGCTTCGGAGGTCGAATCCTCCAAAGCAGTACTAGCTTTATACACCAAGCCCTCAGCACAAGTATATACATCAAACCTCCTCTCCACCCCTTTCTGCATAACAAATGGAACGAGACAGGGATGCCCTTTGTCCCCCCTAATTTTTTATTTAATAATAGAACCCCTAGTGGAGCACATTCGGACCAACACTAAAATATCAGGAGTCAGTATTAGTAACCAAGTACACAAAATAAGCCTATTTGTGGATGACGTAATATTAATGATAACCAACCCATCACGCTCCCTTCACGAAATCCAATCAATATTAACTTGGTTCGGTAGAATCTCTTACTACAAAGCAAACGCAACAAAATCTCACATCCTTGATTTAGGTATAGATCAGATAACGCGCAATCTCCTACAGCAACAATTCCCATATTCTTGGGCAGAATCAAGCATCCCTTACCTCGGTATCCACCTCACCAGATCCACAAAATCCCTTTTTTGCACACAACTACATACCCCTGCGAGTCAAAATACAATTTGATCTTCTCATGATGGACAAATTAGAATTCTCCTGGTGGGACAGGCCAGCTGCGCTTAAGATGGTCCAACTACCTCAAATCCTCTATCTATTTAGGAATCTCCCTATCCCTATCCCTCTTAACTACTTTAAATCCCTCCAAACATTGCTGTCTAGATTTATTTGGAAAAGGAAAAAATCCAGATGCTCACACGCGAAACTGATGTAGCAGCCTCACCCCTCTCTCCCCTTCTCATACTCGGCTTGTCTTTCTTCGTCTAGGGGTCTCAGTGCTGGGGGGAGGGATGAGATACACCACGGCCCATGTCCTCCATAGCTAAGAGGTGAAGGCCAGAAGATTGGGTCTTGTGTAGGTGTCCTAGAGTCAAGTCCTATACTTCATCCCTGACTCCTTTGCGCCTAGTAACCAGAGTTCCACACAGTGAATAGGTCCAACTCAGTTTTATTCTTCTTGCCAAACAATAAACAGTTCCTTCTATTGAGTAGTAATGGGGAATAGATCGAGGCACAATCCTTTCCCTTCTCCTGCTAACCACTGTGGTATCACCAGTGGCGGATAGTCACTGCCACTGACTATATTGAGTAGAATGTGAATTACCTTCGCTAGCACGGCCCCTGTCAGGGGAAGGAGATCCGTCCAAGGGAGAAACAGGAGGCCTCTCTGTCACCAGCAATGCTGCGCTGGACTCTTCAGAGAAGTTCCGCACACCAGTCCTCACAAACTCAGACACGGGCACCCAAGGAGTTAGGTCCCCCTCGGATTCCTCCACCCTTGCGGAACTCAGACAAAAGGTACTGAGCCCCAGGCTTCCGCCATAGTACCTCACCCCAGGCTAATGGTGCCTGGGATGGACTCCATCTCTCGCTCCGGCCAGGTCAAGGGCACCTGACCCGGAACTCCGGAACGCCAGCACCCAGGCTGAAGGTGCCTGGGTGTGGCCGCGTCCTCCAACTCTCTCCGAACTCTGAACCCCGTGGTAAGGGCGTCCGCCCCCTTTATCCCCTCTCCCTTTGCACCACAGCGGGTTCCCCGCCCCACTGTACCAGCTCCAGGGGAGGACAAAAGGGTACAGTCTTGAGGTGTGAGTTCAGCTCCGGCCCAGGGCAACAGTGCCACCTGTGGACCGCAAGGAACCTCACACCACCAGAGTCCTCCAAGAACCAGAAAAGGGTCTCGGATCCCCTAGCAATTGGTGCATCTGGGTTACACTACCACCCAGATGCCTCCCTTAAATTCAAACACCCGCTACACTCTCCCCCTGGTGATTTGACACTGGTCCCCAGTGTCTAGTACAAACTCATATCCCACAAGGGTGGTGACATAAGTTCAGCCCAGAAACCCAACTACACAATTTATCCCTGAATTGTGCCAAGACCTGAATGGGAAAACTTAAAACAATATAACTATAAAACTTTCCAATAAAATACTTTACATATCTCACACATGTACATTCTTCCCTCCCCCTGGCTATCTAAGGACCACCCATTCTCAGCAGCCTTGATAGACGAGTCTCCTGCAGAGGGAAAGAAAAGAAACATACATCCTAACAATATATGTGTGTCTGCTTGGAATGAATGGGTCTATCCAAAAAGAAACCCACTCACTCCAATGAGTGCTGCATAATGTAAAAAAAACAAAAAAAACAATCGTTGCGCAACACTGCCACCTGGTGACAGTGCCGCGGTCAAGACACTCATCACTTCCAGATGAACTCTTTCTCTCTTGAGCATTTCTCTGTGACTCTACACTAACTAAAACCCCAAAGTCTCTGATTTCTCTGAAGTGCAAGGAGAAAGAGGGAGAACAAAACAATAACAGCTCCCATTTCTCTGAAGAGTAGAACTGCCCAAATGCAAAAAAAAACTAGCACACAGTCCCTTTGTTCCGGTGAAGACACTCAGGAAAGTTCAGCAATGAACAGCAAAATAACACACAGGAGTCTTTCCTTTTTTCCTAAAGGTAAAACCTTGGATGCGGTAGGAACACAGGCTTCAAATGTCTGTCCAAAGCCTCCACATGGTACTCAGCATTTCCTCCTTCCTTGCGGCAAATCACCACTCTGTCCACATGGATATGCCTTCCTAGCATCCACTTAGCTTTACAGTCCTGGAACTTCTTGGTGACCGTTGGTGAACAGGAAAGGTATTGCCGTGCTTGCTGTACTTTAAGTTTGTCCCACACAAAGGTATCACACCATCTTTGGTGAAAAACTTCCACCTCATAAAGCAGTTCCCGAGGCAGGTACGGGTATTCCCACCCATACTCCTGGGCAACCTTCTGGCCGAAGAGACGCTGCAGCCTTGACAAAGGTGGCATGGTGGCCCGGTCTCCTTCTCCAGGCGGAACAATCGCTTCTGGGTGGCGAGGTGCGTTCACCACCTCGGTAGATCTGGGCCTAGGAGCCCGCAGTGACTTGCATTGCACTCCCGCAACAGGAACAGGTGAAATGGATGTTGAGTCCAGAAGAGGAACTTCAGACAGTGGACCAGATTCTTCCCTAGGCGCCGAGGCCTCCACCTGGGGTGTACTATCTCCAGTAGACATGGGCAGGTTCCTTGCGACACGGGACGAGGGTAGCTTAATCTTGTCCCATCCCTTCTGATGGAAGATTTTGTCTATCTCCCCATCATCGCCATTGTCAGACAAAGAGTTCAGGTCGGAGGTGTCGTAGCACTCAGCGGGCAGATAATTACCAGTCACGGAACTATCCCCCTTGACGGCCTCTACCGACTGTGGGCTTCCGCCACTTTTAACCACACAGACAGTCCCAACCCCTGGCTCACCTGGGCCTTCAGAAGAATAGGGATGTCCAGGGCTCTTCCTACCGGATCCATCCAGGCCAGGCAAGCAGCGGGGCAAAGCTCTTCCACGACCACACAAGGTCATCACTAGGCCGACTTTCCTCTTCGGTGGTCGGAGCAAGGAGCTGCTGGTGACCGAGGCAGCATCCTCTGATTTTTCTCTTTTCATCTCCGCTTGGGCAGTCACTTCGCCCAGATCAGTGCGCACGGGAAACGCACCAGCATCGATCTCTCCTTCAGGATTGGCAGTCCCTGTGAGGAAGTTGAGGTGGAAAGCCTGAGGCTTTTCTGTGGATGGTTCCACCTCGAAGAGAAACTCCTTGCAGACCTCACATCGCCCGAATGGCTTCAGCTGGACCACCAGTCCCGAACAGCCGGGACAGATCACACCGAGGGCCTCCATGTCTCTGCAGGTGTACAGAGCCAATCACCCCTGGGGCCTTAGTCTTATCCCCGTATCCATGATTGGAGCAGCCAGAGAAGTCATGTCCATTCCGGAAGAAACTGAAATCCATGGAGTAGTTGAAGTCATCTTCTCTCTTGGCTGCTCCATTGCGCACTGACCCACACGCACCGGAATCTCCACGTGCGTACGTCCACATGGCCAGACTCCTCCCACACTCTGCACTTGTTCGCGGGCTTTCTCTTCTCCCCACCCACGAACTACGCAGCTATGGGTTGCCTCGTGGCACGTTGGCCAATATGGCCGACCTACTCGGAACTCCTCCGGGCAGCAAAGTTCAAGTTCAGACACCACACACATCCCGGACGAGCCCCCACGTGTAGCGGCCTCACCCCTCTCTCCCCTTCTCATACTCGGCTTGTCTTTCTTCGTCTAGGGGTCTCAGTGCTGGGGGGAGGGATGAGATACACCACGGCCCATGTCCTCCATAGCTAAGAGGTGAAGGCCAAAAGGTTGGGTCTTGTGTAGGTGTCCTAGAGTCAAGTCCTGTACTTCGTCCCTGACTCCTTTGCTCCTAGTAACCAGAGTTCCACACAGTGAATAGGTCCAACTCAGTTTTATTCTTCTTGCCAAACAATAAACAGTTCCTTCTATTGAGTAGTAATGGGGAATAGATCGAGGCACAATCTTTTCCCTTCTCCTGCTAACCACTGTGGTATCACCAGTGGCGGATAGTCACTGCCACTGACTATATTGAGTAGAATGAATTACATTCGCTAGCACAGCCCCTGTCAGGGGAAGGAGATCCGTCCAAGGTAGAAACAGCAGGCCTCTCTGTCACCAGCAATGCTGCGCTGGACTCTTCAGAGAAGTTCCGCACACCAGTCCTCACAAACTCAGACACGGGCACCCAAGGAGTTAGGGCCCCCTCGGATTCCTCCACCCTTGCGGAACTCAGTCAAAGGTACTGAGCCCCAGGCCTCCGCCATAGTACCTCACCCCAGGCTAAAGGTGCCTGGGATGGACTCCATCTCTCGCTCCGGCCAGGTCAAGGGCACCTGGCCCGGAACTCTGTAACGCCAGCACCCAGGCTGAAGGTGCCTGGGTGCGGCCGCGTCCTCCAACTCTCTCCGAACTCTGAACCCGTGGTAAGGGCGTCCGCCCCCTTTATCCCCTCTCCCTTCGCGCCACAGCGGGTTCCCCCCCCTGCTGTACCAGCTCCAGGGGAGGACAAAAAGGTACAGTCTTGCGGTGTGAGTTCAGCTCCGGTAGCCTATTCCTCCAGATAAAAACATAGAATGTGTGGAGGAATAGGCTATGTCTATTTCCAAGATTATTTTTCGGCCTCTGTATTGACCTAGTTACGTGAATGGTTTCTTCCTTCGCCCACAAGCACCTGGGGAAGTATAGAATCCTCGTACAGCACATATGGCCCGACAATACTTTGGTTATTCAATGCTCTATTAGGGAAGCGCACCCCATCTCATCTACCACCACAATGTTGGTCTCCATCCAAACTTGGCTCAACCTACTAGCCCATAAAACCACGTCAGATCCAATGGTCACTATGGCCATTCATATTGAGGTTCTAAACCATACGATAGATCAAATATCACTCAAAGTATGGCACGGGAAAGGTATAAAATTTCTTCATAACTTATACACTACTGTAATGGTTCTCTAAAGTCCTTTGCATCCATCCAAAAAGAATTCAACATACCTCAAACAAGTTTCTACCAATATCTACAATTTAAACATCGTCTACATAATTCTCAGGCACACTTGCAAACCATCCACGCGCAAGCATGGACGTTCTTGACAGCCCACAATCCACATAAAAAGGTAATCACATTATTTTACAACTTATTCCAACAAAAACAAACCTTTGTTAAATCTCCCTCCCACACACACACTGGGTAAAGGACCTCCAACAGACCTTTACACCACTCCAGTGGCATAGGGCATGTAAAATCACTCAGATAGCATCGAATTTTTCCACTCTATGGGAACTATCGGTTAAAATAACCCTGCGGTGGTACTACACTCTTGCATCACTATCCAGATTCAACCCCCAAATATCTGACGCTTGTTGGAGACAATGTGGATCTCGGGGAGATCTACTCCATACACTATGGAACTGTCCTAAACTTCTGTTATATTGGTCAAAAGTGTTTAATATATTATCAGACATAGCCCAATCACATGTACTACCAAACCCAGCACTTGCACTTCTATCCCTGGGGATAGACCAATTCCGAGCTAACCTTCAACGTACAATCACCAATCTCCTTCTAGCAGCCAGGCTTACAATAACTAGAAAATGGAAAGATACTACTCTACCTCCTATCGCTGAAGTGATTGACCTCACTAATCTACATTGCACATATGAACAGATGTTGGCGTCCTCTCTGGGATGTCTCCAGAACTCACTCGATCACTGGTCACAATGGTTGTCCTGGTACTCAACTGTAGAAATGTGTAAGTCACCTTGGAGTATGAATACCCATTCTCCAATTCACGATGGTAGGACCGGACTCTGTCTTGGACACAGTGTGATCCCATAGGGGGTGTCCAAGGAGGGTTCAATCTATGATCTACTCTCAGTATCACGACCATCGAAGAGATGGCACCTTGACTCATATTCATACTCGTTCTTAACATCCTCCATGAAGGAATTCCTTGTACTGGTTTTTATATTGATACCATGTATTGCTTATATTACCCTTTATTGTTGGTATTGTTACTCATATACGTGAATTGCTCATTCACTGTGTTTATGATTAGGGATGAGTCGAACATCCTCCCGGTTCAGTTCGCACCAGAACCTGCGAACGGCCCGGAAATTTGCGCGAACTTTAGAACCCTATTAAATACAATGGACTCGAACGTTCAAAATCAAAAGTGCTAATTATAAAGGCTAATATGCAAGCTATTGTCCTAAAAGGGGTTTGGGGACCCGGGTCCTGCCCCAAGGAACATGTATCAATGCAATTTTTTTTTAAAGCGGCTGTTTAAAGAAATGCTTAAAGTGAAAAAAAAAGTGAAATATTCCTTTAAATATCATACCTGAGGCGTGTCTAAAAGTATGCCTGTGAAGTGGCACGTGTTTCCCGTGTTTAGAACTGTCCCTGCACAAAATGACATTTCTAAAGGAAAAAAAGTAATTTAAAACTGCTTGCGGCTTTAATGTAATGTCTGGTCCCGGCAATATGGATGAAAATCATTGAGAAAAATGGCATGGGTGCCCCCCAGCCCACTACCAGCCCCTTTGGGTCTTGTATGGATATTAAGGGGAACCCCGCACCCAAATTAAAAAAAGGCCCTATATACTCTGAACAGCAGTATACAGGCGGTGCAAACAAGACAGGAACTATAGGTTTGTTCTTAAGTAGAATCTGTTTGTAATTTGGAACAGGTAAATTGTTTATGTATATAAAAAGTAATTCCGCGCTACTATAATATGAATAATAGAAAGATCATCTGCTACAAAGCACTGAAAGGTGAAATCCGTGACCCTGAGTGTGAATAGATATAAAGAAGTAGTGCTGAGCTGATGAAATTGATATGTGATGTTCTGTGTCAGTAATGCTGGTTCTCAAGTATCCAATATAAATTTACTGAAACTGGCATCCATAAATACTTATTGAGATAGCATAAAATAATAAAACATAAATATTGTGCCTTAGTATACTCCTGTATTAGTAAGGTGCTAATATTGCCAGCAAGTGCTGGAGCAATGGTAAAGTGCAAAAGTGCAAATACTCCGTGACACAGGAAAAAATAAAATATATGAGACAGAAATAGAAGGTGCAATATATCCGTGGAAAGAAAATAAATGGTACTAAGCAGTACCTATACTACCGGTAAGGTAAAGTGCAAAAAGTGCATGAATTTGTGACACAAAGGTTATTACTAAACAGCAACAAATACTTGTGTAAACAATTGCTATGTTCATACAATAAAAAAGACTGTCCTTTTAAAATCTGTGAGAGAACGAGCTTTAAAATAAACATGCAATAGGGCAATTTCTGTTGCTGCGAGAAAGTCCAAACAGGGATTCCTTATGGACTGAAAATGGTGCTGTGATAAGGTGCTAGGTGCTGGGTGGTTTAAAACTTTGTGCCTTCCACACTGTGACTCCTGTGGTATATGGGTGGCCCCTTACCTCACTGCTGTGAGGTTACAGCATATACGAGAAAACCCTCTGTAGGTCCGACCTCCTCCTGCCTGGATGGTGCCTTGGAACCTGGGGTAGTTTTACTGCCTGGTGTGGGCGGGGGTTGGGGGGGCATATCCTCCAGTCGTGGCGACTCCAGAGTAATGTACATAAATGGGGGGAAGAGCGAGATCCCAAGATAGTGTAGTATTGTTTATGCAAAGAGTTTTATTTAAACATTAAGGTTTGCAAGTACTCACATTTTAAAAGTGTATACAGGTATATCAAATACGAGCACCGAGCTCGTCCGCGTCACCTCCGGTGCTTGTGTTGTCCCTACGCGTATCGTCATAGACCACGTGACTTCATCAGGGGATGAACCTGTGCTTGTTTTTCATCCCAATTTCCGTCCCAATGACAAATGTTTTATGACAATTTGTTTTTTTTATTGAAACAGGGATTGGTGATATCTCATCACATCCTGCCTCGCTGGAGATGTGCCTCCTCCTCATCCTGCTCCTCGTCCTCTCTCCTATCAGGCACCCACGTGCAGTCAGTGACCTCATCATCCCCTCCCTCCTCATCACTAGAGCAAATCTGGCAGTATGCGGCAGCTGGGGGAACATGACTGCCAGATAGCTGTCCTTGTTAGGCACCCCCTCTCTCTGGGCTCACGTTACTACCCCCTCTCTCTGGGCTCACGTTACTGCCTTCCTCTAGCTGGGTTCCATCATCTGAGTCTTCAAAACGCTGGGCATCCTCCTGGAGCATGTACCCAACACTGTGGTCAAACAGTTTGGGGGACTCCTCAGGAGGACATGGTGGGGCTAGGGAAGGAGTGACTGATGCCATTGAGCCAAGGGAGGAGGCCGCTTTGGCAGCTGCTTTGCCAGACAAAGTACCCTGAGCCTGGGTGAGAGAGGATGAGGAGGATGAGGACGGCTTGGTCATCCACTCTACCAAGTATTGGGCATGTTGCGGCTCAACATGGCCAGCTGCCGAAAAGAAGGACAAGTGTGTCCCACGGCCACATGCTGATGAGGATGCACCGTGTCCACGACCAGCACTGTTGCCTCTATACACAGAGCCTGCTTGCCCTCTTTTATTGCCTCGTGACTGTCTGCCTCTCCTTGTTTGCCTTCCAGACATACTAATGGCCTGCAGTGAGATGTAACTGCACAAAGGTGGGATGTATATATATACTGATTATAATGCAGCTATCAGAATCAACTGCCTGCTGTGGTATTAGTATGAGAAAAGCAGCAATTGTCTTCAGTTAGTTTTAGGTGCACACTGTGCAGGGGACACAGTACACTAACTGAAAATACTTGCAGCTCTCTGCCTGTGGTTTTATTATGAGAACACCACTAATTGTATCCAGGTTAGCTTTAGGTGAATGCTATGCAAAGGACACAGTACACTAAGTGAAACACTGCAGCCAGCACAATCACCTGTCTGCCTGTCACAGTATAGAGAATAACAGGAACGGATCTAGCTAAACTGAATACAGTGTATAAATATATATACACAACACCTAGGATGCATATATATCCTCTACACACTGTAACTGCAGCTAACTGACTCACCTGCCTGCTCTATCTAACTCAAATCAAAATACACTGTCTCTCTCTCTCTCCGTCTATATTTTAACCAACACCGCAACACACTACACAAGGCCGACTTCCAGGCCGCCTTATATAGTGTGGGGCGTGTACTAAATCCCCTGAGGCATAATTGGCCAAAGCTACCCTGGCTTTGGCCAATTATGGCTCTCAATTTTTTGCGCGCTGTGATTGGCCAAAGCATGCGGGTCATAGTTCATGCTTGGCCAATCATCAGCCAGCAATGCACTGCGATGCCGCATTGAATTATGAGCCGTGACGCGCCACTCGAATTTGGCGCGAACGGCCCATAATGTTCGCAATTCGGCGAACAACCGAACAGGCGATCTTCGAGTCGAACATGGGTTCGACTCAAACTCGAAGCTCATCCCTATTTATGATGCTATACGAATATCGTTTGTAATCTTGTTTAATGACATGAAACTTCAATAAAAAAATATATATATATATATATTGAAAAAAATAAAGAAAAAAAATGTGTGGTGTGCATTTGTATTCAGCCCCCCCCTGAGTCAATACTATGTAGAACCACCTTTCGCTGCAATTACAGCTGAAAGTCTTTTTAGGTATGTCTCTACCAGCTTTGCATAGCTAGAGAGTGACATTTTTGCCCATTCTTCTTTGCAAAATAGTTTAAGCTCTGTCATATTGGATGGAGAGCATCTGTGAATTTTCAAGTCTTGCCACAAATTCTCAATTGGATTTAGATCTGGACTTTGACTGGGCCATTCTAACACATGAATAAAATTTAATCTAAACCATTCTATTGTAGCTCTGGCTGTATGTTTAGGGTCGTTGTCCTGCTGGAACGTGAACCTCCAGTGCAGTCTCAAGTCTTTTGCAGACTCTAATGCCGCGTGCTTTTATGTCCCTTAGACACGGGGTCTCTCAGAGTGTTGCTAGCAATGCTGTCGGTATCTGCCCAGCAAGTTACACACAGGCCAGATGATTTTCTTAACCACTTCCCTACCCAGCCATAGTCAAATGACGTCCACAGATGGGATCTCCCATCCTGGGTGGACGTCATATGACGTCCTCGGCTTTGTAGGGGGATATCTGAATGATGCCTGCAGCTAGAGGCATCATTCAGATATCCTTTTGAAGTGCCGGTGATTCTGTGCACAATAAGAATGATCATAGCGGCGGTTCCGCCGCTTGATTGTTCTTATAGGCGGCGGGAGGGGACACCCCCCCTCCCGCCGCCATCCGGTGCTTCTCCGGGCTCCCCTGTGCGATCGGGGACCCGGAGCGAATCTTCCGGCATCGTTGGTGGGGTCACGTGATGAGCATAGAGATGACTGGTGACCAGATGGTCACCAGTCATCTCTATGATCGTCGGAGGCCCGGGCGCGATGTGATGACGTCACGCCCGGGTCTCAAATGTAAACAAAGCCGCCATTGCGGCTGTAAGTATGAGATCAGTGAAAAAATTTTCACTGATCTCATGCTTTCCAGCCTGGAGGAGAGATGTGGGGTCTTATTGACCCCGCATCTCTCAATAAAGAGAGCCTGTCACACACATTCCTATTACAAGGGATGTTTACATTCCTTGTAATAGGAATAAAAGTGATCAAAAAAAAAGTTAAATCATTGTAAAAAAATAAATAAATAAGTAAAAAAAATAAAAAATAATAAAAAAAAAAAAATTAAAACGCCCCTGTCCCCGGTAGCTCGCGATCAGAAGCGAATGCACACGTAAGTCACCCACATATGTAAACGCTGTTTAAACCACGCATGTGAGGTATCGCCGCATGCGTTAGAGCGCGTGCAACAATTCTAGCACTAGACCTCCTCTGTAATTCTAACCTGGTAACCTGTAAAAAAAATTAAAGCGTCGCCTATGGAGATTTTTAAGTACCGAAGTTTGGCGCCATTCCATGAGTGTGCGCAATTTTAAAGCGTGACATGTTAGGTATCTATTTACTCGGCGTAACATTATCTTTCATATTTTACCAAAAAATTGGGCTAACTTTACTGTTTTGTTATTTTTTAATTCATGAAACCATTTTTTTTTTTTAAAAAGGCGTTTGAAAAATTATTGCGCAAATATTGTGCAAGAAAAAATGTTGCAATGACCGTCATTTTATTCCCTAGGGTGTCTGCTAAAAAAACATATATAATGTTTGGGGCTTCTGAGTAATTTTCTAGCAAAAGAATGATGATTTGTACATGTAGGAGAGAAGTGCCAAAATAGGCCCGGTATTGAATAGGTACAAAAAGCCCTGTATTGAAGTGGTTAACCATGGAAGGGTTTATTACTCACTCAGAACATGATGACTTGTTACATAGAGTCCTAATACAACAGGATTCTGTCATTACCAGATGTAATCCCTTCTGTGCATCATGTTCCACACACCACTCTCACTACTTCCTGGTAAATCCCCTTCCCCAGCATGCATCAGGAGAAAAAGGTGAAGGGTCACACAGTGCTCCAGCACAAACATCACACGTGCACACGGTCAGAATGTCCGACAAGAAAAGTTTGATGTGAGCTTTTGGTCGGAAATTCCGACCGTGTGTATGCTCCATCGGACTTTTGCTGTCAGAATTTCCGCCAACAAAAGATTGAGAGCAGGTTCTCTATTTTTCCGATCGTCTGTAGCAATTCCGACAAGCAAAATTTCTACGTATGCTCGAAAACAATTTGACGCATGCTCGGAAGCATTGAAATTAATTTTCTCGGCTCGTCGTAGTGTACGTCACCGTGTTCTTGACGGTCAAAAGTTAAGAGAACTTGTGTGACTGTGTGTATGCAAGCCAAGCTTGAACGGAATTCCGTTGGAAAAACCATGTAAGGTTTTTCCGATGGAAATTCCGATCATGTGTACGCGGCATTACAGGTTTTCTTCTAAGATTGCCCTTCATCTCTGACCAGCTTCCCTGTCCCTGCTGAAGAAAAGCATCCCCACAACATGATGCTTGCCACCACCATGTTTCACGATGGGAATGGTGTGTTCAGGGTTATGTGCAGTGTTAGTTTTCCAACACACATTACGTTTTGCATTTAGGCCAAAAAGTTTAATATTGATCTCATCTGACCAGAGCACATTCTTCCACATATTTGCTGTGTCCTCCATATGGCTTTTCGCAAACTGCAAATGGAACATCTTATGGCTTTCTTTCAACAATGGCTTTCTTTTTGCCACTCTTCCACAAAGGCCAGATTTGTGGAGTGTCCCTTGGACAAATTCTCCCACCTGAGCTGTGGATCTCTGCAGCTCCTCCAAAGTTACAATGGGCCTCTTGTCTGCTTCGCTGCCCAGGCTGACAGTTTAGGTGGATGGCCATGTCTTGGTAGGTTTGCAGTTGTGCCATACTCTTTCCATTTTCGGATGATGGATTGAACAGTGCTCCGTGAGATGTTCAAAGCTTGGGATATTTTTTTATAACCTGCTTTAAACTTTCCACAACTTTATCCCTGACCTATCTGGTGTGTTCCTTGGCCTTCATGATGCTGCTTGTTCACTAAGGTTCTCTAACAAACCTCTGAGGGTTTCACAGAACAGCTATATTTATACTGAGATTAAATTACACACAGGTGGACTCTATTTATTAATTAGGTGACTTGTGAATGCAATTGGTTCCACTAGATTTTAGTTAGGGGTATCAGAGTAAAGGGGGCTGAACACAAATGTACTTCACACTTTTCAGATAATCATTTGTAAAAAAAGTTTAAAATCCATTTATCATGTTCCACTTCACAATTATGTGCCACTTTGTGCTGGTCTATCACATAAATTCCCAATAAAATACATTCACGCTTTTGGTTGTAACATGACAAAATGTAGAAAATTTCAAGGGGTGTGAATACTTTTTCAAGACACTGCAACAGCCCTTAATTTATCTATTGGTATATATGCTCCAACATGAAGACCTTCAAAGACTAGAATTATGACTGTACTATACAGAAGGGGCTTGATAAGGCAGTGCTGCTTCCACATAATGCATTTATCGCAAAATAGTTAGTGTAATTTTTTTGCTAGCTAGCAAGTGTGCTAGGAAATAGTTTTGTTTGTTAACCGCTTAATGACAGCTCACGGCATATATACGTCGGCAGAATGGCTTGTACAGGCACAATCACGTACCTGTACGTGGCCCTTTAACTGCCTGCCGTGTGGTCGCGCACCGCCAGCGCCGTGCTCGCGACCATGCAGTCATCCCCGTGAGTCGGACCGCGGGTCCCGTGGACTCGATCGCCGCGGGGATCCCCGCGATCGTCTCACGGAGGGATGGAGCCGGGAGATGTTAGTGTAAACACAACATCTCCCCGCTCGCCTACTGACACTGTCACCGATCTCCGCTCTGTGTAATCAGAGCGGAGATCAGTGACGTGTCACTCGTAGCCACGCCCCCCCCAGTTAGAATCACGCCCTTAGGCACACATAACCCCTTCAGCGCCCCTAGTGGTTAACCCCTTCACTGCCAGTGTCATTTTTACAGTAACCAGTGCATTTTTATTGCACTGATCACTGTAAAAATGACAATGGTCCCAAAAATGTGTCAAAAGTGTCCGATGTGACCACCATAATGTCACAGTCACGAAAAAAAAAAACGCTGATCGCAATGATTGAAATTTTTTTTTTTTATAAAAATGCCATAAAACTACCCCCTACTTTGTTAACGCTATAACTTTTGCACAGACCAATCAATAAACGCTGATTGCGATTTTTTTTAACAAAAATATGTAGAAGAATACGTATCGGCCTAAACTGAGGAAAAAAATGTTTCTTTATATATTTTTTGGGGATATTTATTATAGCAAAAAGTAAAAAATATTGAATTTTTTTCAAAATTGTCAATCTATTTTTGTTTATAGCGCAAAAAATAAAAACCGCAGAGGTGATAAAATACCACCAAAAGAAAGCTCTATTTGTGGGAAAAAATAGGATGTCAATTTTGTTTGGGAGCCACGTGGCACGACCGCGCAATTGTCAGTTAAAGCGACGCAGTGGCGAATCACAAAAAGGGGCCCGGTTTTTATGCTGCGTATTGGTCCGGGGCTTAAGTGGTTAAAACACCATAGGTTATATAATTTCCACTTGCCAGCAACCATTACAATGTGTACTAACATGGCCCCCCAGCAATGTACACTTCCAGCTCCATGGCCAGGGAACAGTAAAACTGCGGCTCGGATGTCTGTTTTTACTGCGCCACAGCCACCTGTGTATAAAAGGTCTTAGACCAGCTAAGGCATGAAAATTATACAACTTATATTCATGGCTAAAATATTAGGTTATATTCATTATCATCATGTTTGTTTAATGCATGCAGACTTACCCAATAACACAGTTCAAACATCAACTCCAAACTTTGTTTTGTGTTTTGGACAGAGAGGTATAAGGATATATGCCCTGTCAGGTTAGTGTGAACCTATTGGAAAGATTTACCCTCATTTCCTTTTGAGATAGGAGGTGATAGAAAATCTCTCCAGTCAGAACACAAACTACAGCTGAACATAAATGTTTCTGCAAAATGGGAAAGCCCTACAATTTATAGCAGGTTATTATTAGGCCTCATGCACACTGGACGTTATAATAACAATATAAAAATGCCAGTAGCTGTGCAGTGAGTTTTCAAACGTTTTTCAGCGTTTTTGCAATAACGTTTTAAACTTTTTTTTAACCTTTAGCATTTTTTAATTTTTTTTTTTAATCAATGGGATCAAAAACGTAAAAAAAAAACGCTGGAGAGCTGCGTTTGAGCGTTTAGCTGCGTTTTGGACCGTTTATTGACGTTAGAGCGTTTTTACAGCTGAGAAACTCCTCTCAGAACCCACAGCCAAAAAACACCCCAGCCAAAAACAGTTGCTAACAGCCTATGTGTGCATGGACACAGGATAATATGCTGGAGAGTTTATTGACTGTAGAAAAAAAACATCTGAAGCCAAAAACAGCTGCTGTAAAAACGTCCAAAAACGTCCAGTGTGCATGAGGCCTTATTGTCTGCATCCTCCTGTCCCAGTGACAACCATTTTTCTCGTTTTTTTCACAGGCTATGAGAAGGTGAGAAAGTCAGATAATAACTTTCCATCAAGGTCAAGGACAGCAAAATAAAAACTTGAAAAACATTTACTTTATTCACATCTATAAAAAATAAATAAAAAAATTGTTGTGCCTGGAGGCTTTCACATGTAAACTGCAGCAGCATATATATAAACATGTCAAAGTTCAGCTTACTGATATTCAAAAACGAAAATTTATAATTAGCTATAAGTCCGGGGTCTCCAAACTTTTCAGAATGAGGGCCGCATCATATATTCTACAAATATTCATAGGTTGAAAAAAAATCAGTCTTATAAATAAATGCATTTATTTTAAATGAATAAATAACTTTTAACTTCAAAAACACAGCGCTTCTCCTAAATACATGCATACATGTATGTGCTCTTACAAATAAACATACCAAAATTCATAATTTTAAATAAATAATAAATTAAGTGCACATGTACCAACCACAACTAATAAAGTCCATAAATCCACATATGAAAATGATAAGTGCAGTTTCAAAGTGCTGGTGCAAATGCTCCTTTCTCAGTGCAGGATCCACAATGATGAGCACATCAAAAGGTTGAAACCAGCACATTGAGCTTCTGAAGATGCCCAGTGGAAGGGGGGAAACGTGTCAAGCGGGGATGTATAGTGACGAGATTTTCGACAGCTGGAACGCATGCTGAGGCGGCGATCCGACTTGATATCATATGCTCATACAGTCGTATTTTTAAGTGTAATTGCTTTTATATTTTAATAAGGTCAAACAGTATTACGCTATGGATATCTCTTCTATGATCCTCCTTTACGGTACAAATATATTGATTGATTCCGGCCATCACATTGGAAGAGTGGAGGAGGACAAAGAAAAAAAGACGTTAAAATGTAACTTGATATTAATATGCCATTTTGACTCTAATGCCGCGTACACACGATTGGACAACAAAACCGTGGATTTTTTCCGACGGATGTTGGCTTAAACTTGTCTTGCATACACACGGTCACACAAATGTTGCTCGAAAACTCCGAACGTCAAGAACGCGGTGACGTACAACACTAGGACGAGCCGAGAAAAATTAAGTACAATGAGCATGCGTTGAATTGATTCCGAGCATGTGTAGAATTTTTATGCTTTGGAATTGAATACACACAATCGGAATTTCCGACAACAACTTTTGTTGTCGGAAAAATTGAGAAAAATAAATAATAAATTAAAATAAAATAATAAATTAAGTGCACATGTACCAACCACAACTAATAAAGTCCATAAATCCACATATAGCGATACCCTCAGTTAAGAGGGCTGCTGGTATTAATTTGGGCCCTGTAGTGCACCGCTGTCAACCCCTGGCAATCGGCTCTATCCTCCCGTGGCACAGCTAGTAGTAGTGGGATAAGACCGCGTGACCGCAACTGTTGGTGACGCAGTATTATAGCAAGCATGCACAGCAATATACTTCTAAACTCCTATAAAAGTAACGGAAGCTGACACCAACTGTACTTGACCCAGATATTTTACTAATGCAAATGGGCAAGTAATAAAATAACAGTATAACAAAGTGCAGATTTTGAGAATAAACAGTATTTAAATGAACAAACAATCGGATAACTCAAATAATGCTATGCGGATCTATCGCTGCCCCTTTTCAATAACTTCCCCTCGTGGGTAGACTAACTCTCAATAGTATCTACCTACACAGTCAGGCCTGACTGATCTAAATGGAAGTTCAAGGAAACAATCTTCGCATGCAATCTTTCGGTGGTGCACTTGCTGAACAAACTTTATAATCCAAACGAATAGTGAAGATAAAGTATCTGTCTATGAGCTAGTGCTCTCTCACCACCCGGACAAGTCCAAGTCCGTTTCCTCCGCTGATTCGTCTAGGAACAGGAATCCACTGACATCCATGCCTTCGGTCTTTCTGATGTAGTACAGCAAGGATGAGAAGATGTCTCTGAGGTTCCGCTAGGCTGGCAGAGGGCTCTTTGGAGAAATGCACAAGGCCCAGGCTTCAGGCCTTGTGCACACAGCAGTTCAGCACAGGGATCCTCTTGCTAGGAGAGGGGGTGTCCAAAGAGACAGAATCAACTCCGCCTCCCCTTTATAAAGTCTGCCCCAGCAGCCCTTGCTCCATGGCAATGCACCCTGGGTGCTGCAGGATGTACTGGGAAATGTAGTCTCTCTGTATTAAAGGGGTATACCCCGCTACACACATATGAAAATGATAGGTGCAGTTTCAAAGTGCTGGTGCAAATGCTCCTTTCTCAGTGCAGGATCCACAGTGCTGAGCACATCAAAAGGTTGAAACCAGCACATTGAGATTCTGAAGATGCCCAGTGGAAGGGGGGAAACGTGTCAAGCGGGGATGTATAGCGACGAGATTTTCGGCAGCTGGAACGCATGCTGAGGCGGCGATCCGACTTGATATCATATGCTCATACAGTCGTATTTTTAAGTGTAATTGCTTTTATATTTTAATAAGGTCAAACAGTATTACGCTATGGATATCTCTTCTATGATCCTCCTTTACGGTACAAATATATTGCTTGATTCCGGACATTTTTTCCGACGGATGTTGGCTTAAACTTGTCTTGCATACACACCGTCACACAAATGTTGCTTGGAAATTCCGAACGTCAAGAACGCGGTGACGTACAACACTAGGACGAGCCGAGAAAAATTAAGTACAATGAGCATGCGTTGAATTGATTCCGAGCATGCGTAGAATTTTTATGCTTTGGAATTGAATACACACAATCGGAATTTCCGACAACAACTTTTGTTGTAGGAAAAATTGAGAACCAGCTCTCAAACAGTTGTTGTCGGAAATTCCGACAGCAAATGTCCGATGGAGCCTACACATGGTCGGAATATCCGGCAAAAACTCACATCGAACATTTGTTGTCGGAAATTCTGATCGTGTGTACGCAGCATTAGAGTCAATAACCGTGGTGAGTCGGGGGAACACAGAAGGGGAGCACAGTACTGTGGATCCTGCATTGTGGATCCTGCATAAGAACACAGAAATGTACACATGTATTTAGGAGCAGTGCTGTGTTTTTGAAGATGTTACAATGGGGTTCTTTACAACCTAAACTACAGCAGCAGCCCTATAATTTACAATTTAGGTTGGTGAACACAGTTATGTAGATAATCGCTATATGACCATAGTGTGGGTAAATTACCCTAATATTAATAAATAACTTCCCCCTTACATTCAGGGGTGCCCAACAGAGTCCTCCATTACATCCGGGAGTGTCAAGCACAGTCTGCCCTTACATCTAGGTGTGCCCAGCAGAGTCCCCCTACATCTATGTGTGCACAGCAGAGTTTCCCCTTACCCCTCAGGTGGCAGAGCAGCGGGGTGGCAGTCAGTCAGGAGGTGGAGGAGGTCTGGATAGAGGATGTCCAGTCCTCCTGTAATTTCTGGGGGTGGGGCAAATGCATCACTGGTTGTTAGGATGCTGGTGGTCCTAGCAACCAACCACAGCAAAGGAAGGGGGAATCTACACTGATGACTGGGGAGGGGTCACAGATTTCTGGTTTGCAAAGGATGCATCGGTCTCTGTATTATAATTTATTTATTTTTTTCTCAAGCAAAGGTTTATTTAAAGAAAATTGTTTCAAACAATTGACAGTAGTTGTACAGTGACAAAAGTTTGTACTATAAAACAATGTCTGATGACTAAATAACACATATTATAATGTGATGTTGTACATACATTTTTATTGGGGCGAGATAAGATTGCCATATTATACCTTAATAGGGAAATGGAAGAGGGAGGGAGGGAAAGAGGATGGGACATAAAGGACATGAAAGAGGGGGGGGGAGGGCAGGGATAGGTGGATAGGGGGTAGTGACACAGGGGAAGGTGAGGAAATGGGTGAAATCCAGTACCAAAAACAATATATGTTTACACAATGATAATAAATATCACACAATTCTATTATGTCACTTGTAGGAAAGTTTCCTTTACATCTACATATAATAAGATAAAAATAAAGAGTACACAAATAATACCCAGGGTTGCCTTAGTTTATGGAAACTCTCAGTGTTTTCCCTCTTCATTGCTACAATCTCGTCCATCTTGTATATATACTGTACTCTGTCTAACCAATCCTTGACCGTCAGACTTCTGGTAGTTCTCCAGTGTAATGGAATCAGTGTTTTAGCTGCTGTCAGTAAATGCCTTGTTAGTGCCTTTTTGTAATTGCTAATCGTAAAGTGGTTAATGTGTAATGTGTAATAGGCATGCAGCTGCATTCAGATTTATCTTGGTGTCTGTGATATGTTTAATCCATTTTGTTATCTGGGACCAGTAGTCAAGGATTGGGGGACATTCCCACCAAATGTGTAAGAAAGATCCTATTTTCCTATCACATTGCCAACAAATATCCGATGAGGCGTTTGACCACTTTTTGGTTTTCATTGGGGTCATATACCACTGCGTTAATATTTTGTAAGAGATTTCCTGGTATTTTGTGCTTAGTGAACATTTGTGAGCTAAAATGCATGCCTTTTCCCATTGTGCATTGCTGAATTTAAGACCTAGGTCACTTTCCCAGTTGTCTTTATGTTTGTTGCATGGTTCTGTTTGTGATTGACTCAGCCAGAAGTAAGCTAAAGAGGTTGTCTTTAAGACCTGAGTTCTAGAATAACAGATATGTTCTAATTGAGTCATTCTATTACAGTATGCGCTTTTATGTTTACTGTTGACTAGAAAGTCTTGCAGTTGCATATGAAACCATGCATTAGGTAATGGCTCACCAAAATCTGTTCTAAATTTTTTAAGAGATTTAACTTTATTCCCTTTTAGGCAGTGGGTGACCAATAGCTTGTTAGTGGTGGTGGGAGTTGGGAGTACTGATTGGTTTTCACCTGGTAAGAAGTCTGGATTATCAGCAATCAGGGTTAATGGACCCGGAATTGTAGCTAGTTTGTGTGGAATGGCTATCTTATGCCAAATGTCTAGCGTGGCGGCTACTAAAGGGTGAGCTATTTTTTTGGTGTGTTTGGAATTAGTGGTCCAGGGGTAGTATAAGATTGGTTTCATGTTGTGGTCTCGCTCTAGTTGTACCCAGTCTTTATTTTTCCCATGGCAGTGCCAATCTATCAGTCTGGTGATGTGGGAGGCGATATGGTATTTTTTTTAAATCGGGTAGTCCAATACCCCCCCTGCTTTTCGGTTGTGTAAGGAGACGCAAGCTTATTCTTGGCTTTTTGCCAGGCCAAAGGAATTTTATTTGTATGTTTTGTAATTTGGAGAAAAGGGAGGTGGGTATTGTGATTGGTAAGGCATTAAAGAAGTGGAGCGGCATGAGATAGGACGTTAGGGTTTTGAGCTACGCCGGCCGGTTATCCTGAATCGCATATCCTGAGACCCATTCCACAGACAGAAACCACCGGACGATCACCACAACAAGGGGAACCTGCTGGGAACATGTCCCCACCAAAGAAAGCTGCAGACGCGGTAGCTAAGCTGAGCAATTACCGCCGATTAGATCCGGACTCACAAGACCAAGATGGCGCCTCACCGAGGGGGGAGTCCTCTACGAGGGTGGACACAGCAAAGGTGCTGGAGGCCATCACAGCCTGCCAGGAGGCAGTTACAGCGTGCCAAACTAACCTCACAGCCAAGATTGACGAGGTGAAGGTTAACATATCCCTGGTGCGGCAGGACTTCCAGAAGCTGAGAGAGAGAGTGACAGAGGCTGAGAACCGCATCAGCAGCGTGGGGGACTCCCTCCTCCCCCTTCGGAACTCCTCAGATGCTATGCAGCTGCAGGTTAATCAGCTTTTGCAAAAGCAAGATGACCTCGAGAACAGACTTCGCCGCTGCAATCTACGGTTCACCGGTCTGCCAGAGGGGGTGGAGGGGAAAGACCTCCCTACATTTCTGGAAGGCCTGCTATGTGACACATATGGCAGGGAGGCGTTCTCTCCCACATTTGTCATTGAACGAGCACATCGCATGTCTGGAAGACCACCGCCGGCTGGGGCACCCCCCCCCCCCCCCCGCACCTTCATTGCAAAATTTCTGAACTTCAGAGACAGAGATGTCGTCCTTCGCCTCAGCAGAGAGAAGGGGAAAATCCCCCTTGGGAACAAGATGGTGACCGTCTTCCCGGATTTCTCTGCAGAAGTTCAGCGCAGACGGAAGTCGTTCACCAAAGCCAAACGACGCCTCTGCATCAAAAATATAAAATATGCCATGCTGTTCCCTGCTCGCCTGCAAGTAGAGGGGGAGGACAGAGTTTACTTCTTTGAGGATCCTGAAGAAGCCATAACATGGTTGGAGGAAAGAGAGGCACACCGCTGAGGAATCGTGAGTCTTACTGCTTTAAGCCCCATTCTTTATTTTTGACATAGTTCTGCCCCCAGTTTTCTCCCACAACGGAGGTCTGCCAAATGCTCCCTCTGCTCCCCTATGTACATTACCTCTGTGAATTACGGGCTGCTCTGAACGATCACTGCCTATGCAACGTCCCAGCCCCCCTTCCCCCCCCTCCTTATTTCAGATGACATTCAGGCCTATTCTAACTGCCATCCCTCCACATCCCTCCCTGAATGACAATCTGTTGAGCAGTCCTCCGGCCCCTAGTCCTACCCACGGGTCAGACACAATACTGTGTTCAAAATACTTTATGGACCAAATTTTTCTTTTTTCATCAGGTTTTTTTTTTGTCCGGCGGAGGAAGACCTTACCCTATTGATCTCGCTGTTTACAGTGAGCACCGTCCTTCAATGAGTAATGTTACACAGCGTAGTTTCGCCCCCTTTTATTACGTGTGCACCCTGAGAGGGAACAGCCTGCACCATGCGGAGCTACTCCGAGCATGTTCACTTGCAGCTGTTCTCCTCACTCATATGATCAGGAAGTCTGGGAATACATTGTTTGTGTTTTGCTTTTCCCTTACAGGGTGGACAATGTTGATGCCACGTTGGCAGTTGAGGGTTCAAGCCTGCACAAGTTTGGGTCAGTGTAGGGCGGGGTGGGGGGATGGATGTTTTGCATTAATGAGAGGCATGTTCATGTTCTATACCAATGTTTTCTGTACATGTTGCTATGATCAATTTACAGTGCCGCTAAAGTTTCTCTTTTCTTCCTATATGCACACGGGCATGATAGCTGCTGGGGGGTCCCTGAGGTCTGGAGCTCCACGCATTGATTTCTCCCTCCCCACATGGCCACCTTGAAGTTCTTCTTGTGGAATGTTAGGGGTATGGGGGACCCACTTAAACGGTCAGCAGTATTTTCAAAAGTAAAAAAACAGCATGCCAAAGTAGTTGTCCTAGTGGAGACGCATGCAGAGGGACAGGTACTGAGGGCACTTAAACGCCCATGGATTGGATGGGCATACCACTCAGTGCACACCTCCTATTCAAGAGGGGTGTCTGTTTTTGTATCGAAGTCCACACATTTTGAGCTCCTGGACTTAGAGACCGACCCAGCAGGCAGATGTGTTCTTAAGGGTTAAACTGCTAGGGGAGGTGCTTTTGTTATTGGCTTTTTATGTACCGCCTCCGTTAAGCTCGGCTGTACTGTCAGCCGGGTTTGACTTCATGGCAATACACCCCTCCATTCTGGCAGTGTGGTTAGGAGACTTTAACAACGTCCTCGATCCCAGTCTGGACAGGCTAAGTAAATCCACGACCACCTCACCACCTACACACCCTACTAGGTTTGCTAGACTACTGACCGACTTTAACCTCATGGACACATGGAGGTCCATGTACCCCACTACAATGGCTTACTCCTGTTTCTCTCCTTCCCACCACTCCATGTCTCGTATAGATCTCATCCTTATGTCCAAATCCTTGCTGCCACGGTTGGTTGGGGTGGGTTTCTCCCCTAGGTCGCTTTCCGATCACTGCCCCTATTGGATCACGCTGTCCCTGCCACATGACAAACCGCCAGCCACGTGGCAGTTAAACCCATTCTGGCTTACCCTGTTTCCAGAAGACGATGACATTGCCACAGACTGGGAGCAACAGTTAGACAGAAATGAGGGCACATCCACGCCACAGATAGTCTGGGAAACATTTAAGCTCCATGTTCGTATGACACTTACTAAACGTATCAATCAGATCAAACGTACTTCGGCTTCGGCCACGGACAGGGCGTCAGAGGACTTACTTATAGCGGAGTAATAAAGAAGGGGGAATGGTGGGACTTTGAATGAGACAGTTGACAGGTAGGGGTTGAAAACAAGTCAAATTTATTACATGCGTGTATATAGTGTACTATTGCATCACAGTGGAAAAAGTTAGCATGAGACAGTTGACATGACATAACCTACAATTTGTATATACATAACAGTCAACATGCGTTCTGGTTCCGTGCTTTCTTGTTGCCACCTCAGCTCCTGGGATGGACACCTCTTTGGGCCCAGCTCCCACTCACACCACAATCCGGTATATTGTAAGTACCCAGAATTGACACTTTGTGCCTGCTGGTTGTACATTATCAAATTCTTACAGTACTATACCCTGTTATTTCAGATGTCCTTCAACATCCGCCCCTGATGAAGTGTTAGTCACATAAACGCGTCGGGCACCTAGGATGTAGCTACTTGCTATTAGGACCTTTATTACTCTCATGATTTATATACAATTTTATTTATTCTATTTGCATACCCTATTGCTATGTGTTGTCCAGTCCATACAATGTGATTGTTACTATCAAATTTGCCAGGTTTATCATGTTGACTGTTATGTACATACAAATTGTAGGTTATGTCATGTGCACTTGCTCATGCTAACTTTTTCCACTGTGATGCAATAGTACACTATATACACGCATGTAATAAATTTGACTTGTTTTCAACCCATACCTGTCAACTGTCTCATTCAAAGTCCCACCATTCCCCCTTCTTTATTACCCAACCGGGATGGAGGCACTTTTCCCAGGTGCTTCACTCAAAGTCCCAACCCTTTGTTATTTACTACTTATAGCGGAGAGGGAGTTTTTAAGGGATCCTACTGTAGATAGGGCCACTGCCATCAAGCTAAGATCCAGGACAGTTGACCTCCTACACTATGAGAAATCTAAACGCAAAATGTTCTTTCATAGACAAAAAACTCATTTGAGCATGGGGAGCGGGCTGGAAAACTTTTAGCTTACATGGTACATTGCGAGGAGAGACCACCTGTGGTGATTTCACTCCGTTCTCCTGGAGGTGTGCTGGTAACGGACCCTAGATGTGCGACGTCACAATTTCAAGACTTTTTTGCCTCCCTGTACGCCACACGGGCCCCAGAGGACACATCCGTGATGGATCTGTTCCTCTCTGACCCTACCTATTCCTAGATTGACTGAGGAACAAGCCGAGGAGTTGGAAGCACCGCTGACGGCAGAAGAGATCTCTGGGGCCATAGCGGAGCTCCCTGGCTCCAAGGCCCCGGGCTCGGATGGCCTACCGGCGGAACTCTATTCCACGTATCCGGAACTGCTGGTCCCTAGATTGTTGTCGCTGTACAACTCCATCTTTGAAACCTCTGAGCTCCCAGAAACTATGTGTGAATCCACCATAGTACTGATCCCCAAACCGGGTAAGGACCCACATCTTCCTGAATCGTACCGTCCCATCTCCCTGTTACAGGTGGATGTCAAGATCCTTGCGAAAGTCTCTAATACATGGGGACCAGACGGGATTCATGCCAGGCAGAAATACGTCCTTTAATTTGAGACTCCTTTTTATAAATCTACAGACTACACATGACGTCTCTGGCTCTAGAATAGTAGTAGCCTTGGACACCGCCAAAGCCTTCGACTCTGTCGAATGGGGGTATCTATGGACCTGCTTGGACAAGTTTGGCTTAGGCCCAAACTTTATAAAATGGGTACAGCTTCTGTACCAGGCTCCGGTGGCGCCGGTGGTGGCTAATGGATGGCCTTCAGAGCATTTTCCGCTCTTTAGGGGTACCCGACAAGGGTGCCCTCTGTCGCCACTGCTCTACGCACTGACGCACTGACGCTACATCCTCCTCATACAGAGCTCCATACTATCTCATCACTACTACTACATCACACAAACACTTCCCACTACATCCTCCTCACACAGAGCTCCATACTATCTTTTTGATGACGTCACCCTCTGCAGCTTAACCACATGTGCGCTCCTAGCCTCGCTCTTAACACACTACAGGATCGTTGTCCCCGGAAGCCGGCCGCTCCATCTTCAGAGACACTCCTGTCATTCTACGCAGAGCTGAGAACCCCCTGTGACCTGCTGCTGATGATCGTCATCCTGACATTTTAAACGCCTATGTTAATTCACCTAAATGTGAGTGTATTTGTATCTACTATTAAAAACTTGTTACACTATTGCACTTAGAGGCGCCTCTCTCCTTGTCTTCCAGTTACCCCTGAACATGGTTTCTGTTCATCTATGATGGCCGCCCTGTGCACAGTGGATCCCATTTATCCCTGCTCCACCCATATACACCGCAGTGTGTAAACAGACTCCTAAGGACTTCCTTTAAGACTGTCTATATATATACATATGTTGTATGGTATTTTTTCATCTTATCTTTATATTTTATATATTTTTTTATTTTATTTTTTATTTATTTATTTATTTTTTATTTTTTATTTAATTATTTATTCATTCATTATTTTTTATTATTTTTTCTTGCTTCATATTGATTACTTTGGGTAATACATGGGTAATACATGTTTCTGTGGATATTGTGCGCCACCACTTGTCTATATATCTGTATCTGAAACCTATAGGGCAGCACATCCCATTTCATGTTCCCATTTTTTTCTATGGTTTAAAGATTATATTATTTTATTTAAGTCTTCCCCCTGGTTACAATCTTCTCTCCCCTTTATTTTATTCTCTCTCCCTTTTTATTTTATTTATATGTGTATGTATATATATATATATATGTATATATATGTATATATATATATGTTTATATATTATTATTTATTTTTTTTAATTATTTTTTTTTTTTTTTTTTTGGACCATGGATCTCATTAAAGATATAGAAACTAACAAATATGCGGTCCTGGATGCTATATGGACCAATTTCCCCACATCTCTCTTTCAAGAAAATTATGTCCTCCCCAGTAAGGTGCGTCATTCTATATGTGGTAAATTTAAACAACTAGAGAGACTTGCCCAAACCACTAATCAACAGTGGTGGGACAAATTCTTTCTAGAGAAATACATCCATACCAAGATCTCCCCCAGGGGCTTAAGGGTGATGAAAGAATGTCAGTTTCTTGAAGCTGACAATAAAAAAGAATGGGCAGAAATTGCCGAGTTCTGTACTTCCAAATGGATGATGATACTCATCTCACACAGAACCTCCAGGTTTGAAAAACTTAAAAATGATGCATATACTCTCATAAAGAATATCATCAGTTTCAACACCCCCCTTCCCCTGTCTTGGTTTGAAATACTAAAGAAAAATACCCAAAATGACGAAGATCATCTATTACACATGAAGCTGGGGAAGTTTAGGCGGGACCTAGATGACTTCAACCATGACAATGTCTTCACGTGGAATAAAATAAAGAATTTTCATCATCACGTCCCATCAGCCGTCATACCTCCTATAGAGGTTTTCCCTCATTCATCATCCCAGCTCGTTCCTTCAGTTTCCAGCCCTGACCCCCCCCGTCCCCTTATGAGTTTAATAATACCCAGTCCGTTTGGTCCCGGGATATTTCATAGGCCCATGAGGCCTATCCTGGCCCCAAGAATCACTGACCTCACAAAAGGGCAGCCGCCCAAGATCAATAATACAATAAATAAACAGAAAAGACATATCCCTACTTATGGTAATGCCAGTCTTATTCACGCTTTGAATAGATTTTACAACAGATCATCAGTTCAGCCCACAGCTATCATCCCCGGTTTTCCACCTAGTCCTATTGTATCCCATAATAACACACCTTCGACCATTACCATGGATACCATGGAAGTCCCCTCCACTAATACTCATGCTGATCATTCTGTGGTTCATCCCAATCCATCCATTATCCCTGCCCTTATTGACTCAAGCTCTGCTATTCCGTCTTCTTTTTTAGTCTCCAGTCCTCCTCTGACAGCACCCAAAAACAACAAAAAAAGAAAACTCACCGGAGAGGCTGTAGAGGGGGACGAAATAGAAAACAACCCCAATGCCATCAAGGTCAGGAAACTATAAAAATATTTAATTTATCCTCCCGTGCCCTTTCTTCTGCTGATACTTCCCTCCTCAGTAGAGGCCTTAATTTTGCACCACTTAATAAACCCAATCCTTTTTTACTCTTCAAAGATTTAAATAGATATATACGCAATCTCACCCTTAAGAGGCACTACCATATAAAAGAACAAAAGGATCATTTGAATAACACCACTTCCCTTCCCATATCTCCTACCATCACCTCCAATTTATTCTTATATCATCCCAATTTCATCGATGACACGGAAGATCTTTTGGTTGATGAGGAATTGTTTTACTTACTCACCCAACACCCAGCCACTTCTCCTCCAGTTATTCACACTGCTTTTAAACCCAAGTCCATTTTTAACCCCGTACATTCCAAAGGCCCATATATTGAGAGTTTTTATAGGGTAGTGTTTGCAGATTTTCAAAAACTTTGTCAATCAGCAGCCCCCAAAAAAACTAATAATCTCTCTCCTCTCGAGATTAGAGCCCTCCGATGCCTCACTGAAGCTGGAGATATAGTCATTAAGTTAGCTGATAAAGGTGGAGGAATTGTCATACAGGACTATAATGACTATTTTGGTGAAGCTAGGAGACTACTCTCCGACAGTAACACTTACAAAAAGATCCTTAAAGACCCCACCCCGGACTATGCTATAGAAATTGACTCTCTAGTCACAGCTGCCTGTCTTGACAATGTTCTTAATAAAGTAGAAAAATCCTTCCTTTTAAAGAACTTTTATCACATTCCTTATTTTTACCACCTCCCAAAAGTGCACAAAAGCATGGACAATCCCCCGGGGAGACCTATAGTGGCCGCGATGGACAGCATCACCACGGGGCTTAGCCTATACGTAGACCAATTTCTTCAGCCCATTGTCCAGCAATTGGATTCATATATCAGAGACGGGAGCCACCTCCTAGAACAGCTCTCAGTGTACAAATGGGAACCTACCTACATTTGGCTCTCACTCGATGTGAATTCCCTTTATACTTCTATCCCCCATGCCTTTGGCCTCCGGGCTTTGGAGTTCTTTCTCTCCCATGATCCTCTTATTAACTCACGACAAGCCTCATTTATCGTAGATGCCACCACTTTTTGCCTTACTCACAATTATTTTAAATTCGATGATGACTTTTACTTACAGTTACAGGGAACCGCTATGGGCGCTAATTTTGCACCCTCTTATGCCAACCTAGCGATGGGATTCTGGGAGAAAGAATACATCTACAACAATAATAATCCATTTTCAGGCAATATCGTTTTTTTCGGTCGTTATATTGACGACATTATTGTTATTTGGGACGGTTCCGTGGATAGTATCCCACCCTTTGTAGACTATTGTAACAACAATTCGTTTGGCCTGTCTTTCACCTCCGTTAGTGATCCTACCACCTTACCCTTCTTGGATTTGGAGTTGGCCTTTGATAAAGAGACCTTAGCCATCATCTCCAAAAATTATGTCATACAGCCGTAGGCAACTCCTATTTGCATCATAAGAGCTGCCATTTCCCAAATTTCCCAAAGGACAGTTCTGCCGACTTAGGCAGAACTGCACCAGAGACGTGGACTATATAGACCAAAGCAAGCTACTAAAGAAAAAATTCAGCGAGAAAGGATATCCTGATGGCCTCATTGACAAAGCCTTCCAATTTTATCTGAAGGGTAAACCCCCGAAAGAGGCTCGTGAGACAGAGAATCATTCTCTCCGCTTCACTACCACTTTCCATTTTGAATTTAAAAAAATGGAAAGTATCTTGGCCAACCATTGGAAGATCCTCTTGCAGGATCCTGCCCTTAAATCTATTATCCCTGCTCGCCCCAAAGTAACTTACCGCAGAGCACCCAATCTCAAAAGTAAGCTGGCTCCCAGTAAGATTCGCACTCGCGATTGTACTCCTACCCCATTAGTCCTCATACCTTTGGTTGGCATGTACAAGTGCAAAAAAAACTTATGTAAAACATGCAAATATGTTCACCATGGGCAAAAATCTTTCTCCACGAAAGGTAAAACTTATCAACTCAAAGAGTTCTACAACTGCTCCTCTGAGTTTGTAGTATATGGCCTCAGCTGTCCCTGCGGCCTCATGTATGTGGGCCGCACTATACGAGCTTTGCGAGTCAGGTTTGGGGAACACAGGAGGCTAATTGAAGGTGGCACCGATCCCCACAGTGTCCCCAGACATTTCTGTGTAGCCCACCAAAAATCCACCAGTGGCCTAAAGGTCTGGGTGATTGAACAGATCCCCCGCTCACTTCCAGCAGCAGAGCGGTTCAAAAAGTTATGCGCTAGGGAAACTTTTTGGATTTACACTTTAGACGTTCTCTCGCCTGGTGGTATAAATGAAGGGATTGAGATTTCCACTATTTTATAAATAACATTACCCTACCTCCTCACATTTATGCTCATTTCACTTGTTCTTTTACTATTTATTGTATTATCTTAGAGGCTTATATGTGCAATTAGAATTTTGTAGAATTTATATATTTTTAATATTTTAACCTTTTATCTATTGGGTAATACCCTTATTGCACTGATTTGATTTTTATTGTCGGAATATATATAACCACCGTTTGTATCATATACTGACATATTGCCCATATATTACCTATGTTAGTATATTTGATTTAATTCATTTATTCTTATACTACATCCTTACAGTTGATGTAGTTCACGTTATTACTTTGTTTTTTGAAAAATTATCATTCTATTAAGCTCCATGTATGTGATTATCCGTACACTTGTGTAAACTAATATGCATAGATGTATATGTTTTACTGTCATACATATCAGCATGGCATATCTCTTCCCCATAGTCAACTTTTTTCCCCTTCCTTTTATTATTTCTTTTTCCCCCCTCCCCCCACCTTTTTTTTTTTTTCTCTTCCCTAATCCCTCCCCTCCCCATTCCTGTTTCCCCTTCCCTCTTCCTTTCTTTCATTTGCCCCTTATCTTCCCCCCCCCCCCATAATAACATTATGCCCTCCCCTTCCCCTTTTTTCCCTTTTTTGTATTAATCTCATATTACTTATCAAACTATCATACTAATATTATCAATTGGATATATACAGTTGCCATCATCATCACCTTTCGGAAATTTTCTATATACATGTAACATGTTCCATATATCATATTATTTATAAGGAGACATACTTTGCCATTTGTCTACCCGCCTATTCCTGCAGCATTGCCTGCATTAATGGCACTTATCATTAATATATATTTTCCGTGACCCTTTCTATTCATATTTATTATATTTTATGACCCGTTATTCTTCTTTATACCCCGTTTATTCCCGCAGCACTGCCTATATTAATGCTATTTTATTATTAGTATGTGTATATATATATGTATGTATGTATATATATGTATATGTGTGTATATGTATATATATGTATATGTTTTTTTCGTGACCCTTAACATTCACATCTATTATTATATATATATATATATTTTTCGCGATCGGGCCCATTCATACTTATACCCATCCAACACCGTCACTATTAATGCCATTTATTATTTATATCTATTTTCCGGTCCATCCATTATCCTTGATCTATCCCCATTTGCTAATTGTGTTTTTTTTTTTTTTTTTTTTTTTTTTTTCGGTCATGTGATCATGTGATCAGGTCAGGTTTTTTTTTTTTTTTTTTTTTTTTTTTTTTCGGTCATGTGATCAGGTCATGTGATCCAGGCCATCCCGATCACATGACCTCTCCATTCCTCCTGTCATTGGACACCACCTTCTCCCAGCCCCACCCCATCCAGCTCACTTCCTCATCCTTGTCCCTATATAAGGCGTCTATCCACTTCTGCCCTTATGTCATGTTGATAAAGGAGCGCGACTTGCCAGGACACCGCAAGTCCGCACGCTCACGAAACGCGTCCATTTTTGATGACGTCACCCTCTGCAGCTTAACCACATGTGCGCTCCTAGCCTCGCTCTTAACACACTACAGGATCGTTGTCCCCGGAAGCCGGCCGCTCCATCTTCAGAGACACTCCTGTCATTCTACGCAGAGCTGAGAACCCCCTGTGACCTGCTGCTGATGATCGTCACCCTGACATTTTAAACGCCTATGTTAATTCACCTAAATGTGAGTGTATTTGTATCTACTATTAAAAACTTGTTACACTATTGCACTTAGAGGCGCCTCTCTCCTTGTCTTCCAGTTACCCCTGAACATGGTTTCTGTTCATCTATGATGGCCGCCCTGTGCACAGTGGATCCCATTTATCCCTGCTCCACCCATATACACCGCAGTGTGTAAACAGACTCCTAAGGACTTCCTTTAAGACTGTCTATATATATACATATGTTGTATGGTATTTTTTCATCTTATCTTTATATTTTATATATTTTTTTATTTTATTTTTTATTTATTTATTTATTTTTTATTTTTTATTTAATTATTTATTCATTCATTATTTTTTATTATTTTTTCTTGCTTCATATTGATTACTTTGGGTAATACATGTTTCTGTGGATATTGTGCGCCACCACTTGTCTATATATCTGTATCTGAAACCTATAGGGCAGCACATCCCATTTCATGTTCCCATTTTTTTCTATGGTTTAAAGATTATATTATTTTATTTAAGTCTTCCCCCTGGTTACAATCTTCTCTCCCCTTTATTTTATTCTCTCTCCCTTTTATTTTATTTATATGTGTATGTATATATATATATATGTATATATATGTATATATATATATATATATGTTTATATATTATTATTTATTTTTTTTAATTATTTTTTTTTTTTTTTTTTTTTTTTTTTTGGACCACGGATCTCATTAAAGATATAGAAACTAACAAATATGCGGTCCTGGATGCTATATGGACCAATTTCCCCACATCTCTCTTTCAAGAAAATTATGTCCTCCCCAGTAAGGTGCGTCATTCTATATGTGGTAAATTTAAACAACTAGAGAGACTTGCCCAAACCACTAATCAACAGTGGTGGGACAAATTCTTTCTAGAGAAATACATCCATACCAAGATCTCCCCCAGGGGCTTAAGGGTGATGAAAGAATGTCAGTTTCTTGAAGCTGACAATAAAAAAGAATGGGCAGAAATTGCCGAGTTCTGTACTTCCAAATGGATGATGATACTCATCTCACACAGAACCTCCAGGTTTGAAAAACTTAAAAATGATGCATATACTCTCATAAAGAATATCATCAGTTTCAACACCCCCCTTCCCCTGTCTTGGTTTGAAATACTAAAGAAAAATACCCAAAATGACGAAGATCATCTATTACACATGAAGCTGGGGAAGTTTAGGCGGGACCTAGATGACTTCAACCATGACAATGTCTTCACGTGGAATAAAATAAAGAATTTTCATCATCACGTCCCATCAGCCGTCATACCTCCTATAGAGGTTTTCCCTCATTCATCATCCCAGCTCGTTCCTTCAGTTTCCAGCCCTGACCCCCCCCGTCCCCTTATGAGTTTAATAATACCCAGTCCGTTTGGTCCCGGGATATTTCATAGGCCCATGAGGCCTATCCTGGCCCCAAGAATCACTGACCTCACAAAAGGGCAGCCGCCCAAGATCAATAATACAATAAATAAACAGAAAAGACATATCCCTACTTATGGTAATGCCAGTCTTATTCACGCTTTGAATAGATTTTACAACAGATCATCAGTTCAGCCCACAGCTATCATCCCCGGTTTTCCACCTAGTCCTATTGTATCCCATAATAACACACCTTCGACCATTACCATGGATACCATGGAAGTCCCCTCCACTAATACTCATGCTGATCATTCTGTGGTTCATCCCAATCCATCCATTATCCCTGCCCTTATTGACTCAAGCTCTGCTATTCCGTCTTCTTTTTTAGTCTCCAGTCCTCCTCTGACAGCACCCAAAAACAACAAAAAAAGAAAACTCACCGGAGAGGCTGTAGAGGGGGACGAAATAGAAAACAACCCCAATGCCATCAAGGTCAGGAAACTATAAAAATATTTAATTTATCCTCCCGTGCCCTTTCTTCTGCTGATACTTCCCTCCTCAGTAGAGGCCTTAATTTTGCACCACTTAATAAACCCAATCCTTTTTTACTCTTCAAAGATTTAAATAGATATATACGCAATCTCACCCTTAAGAGGCACTACCATATAAAAGAACAAAAGGATCATTTGAATAACACCACTTCCCTTCCCATATCTCCTACCATCACCTCCAATTTATTCTTATATCATCCCAATTTCATCGATGACACGGAAGATCTTTTGTTTTTTTTTTGTTTTTTTTGGTTGATGAGGAATTGTTTTACTTACTCACCCAACACCCAGCCACTTCTCCTCCAGTTATTCACACTGCTTTTAAACCCAAGTCCATTTTTAACCCCGTACATTCCAAAGGCCCATATATTGAGAGTTTTTATAGGGTAGTGTTTGCAGATTTTCAAAAACTTTGTCAATCAGCAGCCCCCAAAAAAACTAATAATCTCTCTCCTCTCGAGATTAGAGCCCTCCGATGCCTCACTGAAGCTGGAGATATAGTCATTAAGTCAGCTGATAAAGGTGGAGGAATTGTCATACAGGACTATAATGACTATTTTGGTGAAGCTAGGAGACTACTCTCCGACAGTAACACTTACAAAAAGATCCTTAAAGACCCCACCCCGGACTATGCTATAGAAATTGACTCTCTAGTCACAGCTGCCTGTCTTGACAATGTTCTTAATAAAGTAGAAAAATCCTTCCTTTTAAAGAACTTTTATCACATTCCTTATTTTTACCACCTCCCAAAAGTGCACAAAAGCATGGACAATCCCCCGGGGAGACCTATAGTGGCCGCGATGGACAGCATCACCACGGGGCTTAGCCTATACGTAGACCAATTTCTTCAGCCCATTGTCCAGCAATTGGATTCATATATCAGAGACGGGAGCCACCTCCTAGAACAGCTCTCAGTGTACAAATGGGAACCTACCTACATTTGGCTCTCACTCGATGTGAATTCCCTTTATACTTCTATCCCCCATGCCTTTGGCCTCCGGGCTTTGGAGTTCTTTCTCTCCCATGATCCTCTTATTAACTCACGACAAGCCTCATTTATCGTAGATGCCACCACTTTTTGCCTTACTCACAATTATTTTAAATTCGATGATGACTTTTACTTACAGTTACAGGGAACCGCTATGGGCGCTAATTTTGCACCCTCTTATGCCAACCTAGCGATGGGATTCTGGGAGAAAGAATACATCTACAACAATAATAATCCATTTTCAGGCAATATCGTTTTTTTCGGTCGTTATATTGACGACATTATTGTTATTTGGGACGGTTCCGTGGATAGTATCCCACCCTTTGTAGACTATTGTAACAACAATTCGTTTGGCCTGTCTTTCACCTCCGTTAGTGATCCTACCACCTTACCCTTCTTGGATTTGGAGTTGGCCTTTGATAAAGAGACCTTAGCCATCATCTCCAAAAATTATGTCAAACCTACAGCCGGCAACTCCTATTTGCATCATAAGAGCTGCCATTTCCCAAAATGGATCAATAATATTCCCAAAGGACAGTTCTGCCGACTTAGGCAGAACTGCACCAGAGACGTGGACTATATAGACCAAAGCAAGCTACTAAAGAAAAAATTCAGCGAGAAAGGATATCCTGATGGCCTCATTGACAAAGCCTTCCAATTTTATCTGAAGGGTAAACCCCCGAAAGAGGCTCGTGAGACAGAGAATCATTCTCTCCGCTTCACTACCACTTTCCATTTTGAATTTAAAAAAATGGAAAGTATCTTGGCCAACCATTGGAAGATCCTCTTGCAGGATCCTGCCCTTAAATCTATTATCCCTGCTCGCCCCAAAGTAACTTACCGCAGAGCACCCAATCTCAAAAGTAAGCTGGCTCCCAGTAAGATTCGCACTCGCGATTGTACTCCTACCCCATTAGTCCTCATACCTTTGGTTGGCATGTACAAGTGCAAAAAAAACTTATGTAAAACATGCAAATATGTTCACCATGGGCAAAAATCTTTCTCCACGAAAGGTAAAACTTATCAACTCAAAGAGTTCTACAACTGCTCCTCTGAGTTTGTAGTATATGGCCTCAGCTGTCCCTGCGGCCTCATGTATGTGGGCCGCACTATACGAGCTTTGCGAGTCAGGTTTGGGGAACACAGGAGGCTAATTGAAGGTGGCACCGATCCCCACAGTGTCCCCAGACATTTCTGTGTAGCCCACCAAAAATCCACCAGTGGCCTAAAGGTCTGGGTGATTGAACAGATCCCCCGCTCACTTCCAGCAGCAGAGCGGTTCAAAAAGTTATGCGCTAGGGAAACTTTTTGGATTTACACTTTAGACGTTCTCTCGCCTGGTGGTATAAATGAAGGGATTGAGATTTCCACTATTTTATAAATAACATTACCCTACCTCCTCACATTTATGCTCATTTCACCTGTTCTTTTACTATTTATTGTATTATCTTAGAGGCTTATATGTGCAATTAGAATTTTGTAGAATTTATATATTTTTAATATTTTAACCTTTTATCTATTGGGTAATACCCTTATTGCACTGATTTGATTTTTATTGTCGGAATATATATAACCACCATTTGTATCATATACTGACATATTGCCCATATATTACCTATGTTAGTATATTTGATTTAATTCATTTATTCTTATACTACATCCTTACAGTTGATGTAGTTCACGTTATTACTTTGTTTTTTGAAAAATTATCATTCTATTAAGCTCCATGTATGTGATTATCCGTACACTTGTGTAAACTAATATGCATAGATGTATATGTTTTACTGTCATACATATCAGCATGGCATATCTCTTCCCCATAGTCAACTTTTTTCCCCTTCCTTTTATTATTTCTTTTTCCCCCCTCCCCCCACCTTTTTTTTTTTTTTTTCTCTTCCCTAATCCCTCCCCTCCCCATTCCTGTTTCCCCTTCCCTCTTCCTTTCTTTCATTTGCCCCTTATCTTCCCCCCCCCCATAATAACATTATGCCCTCCCCTTCCCCTTTTTTCCCTTTTTTGTATTAATCTCATATTACTTATCAAACTATCATACTAATATTATCAATTGGATATATACAGTTGCCATCATCATCACCTTTCGGAAATTTTCTATATACATGTAACATGTTCCATATATCATATTATTTATAAGGAGACATACTTTGCCATTTGTCTACCCGCCTATTCCTGCAGCATTGCCTGCATTAATGGCACTTATCATTAATATATATTTTCCGTGACCCTTTCTATTCATATTTATTATATTTTATGACCCGTTATTCTTCTTTATACCCCGTTTATTCCCGCAGCACTGCCTATATTAATGCTATTTTATTATTAGTATGTGTATATATATATGTATGTATGTATATATATGTATATGTGTGTATATGTATATATATGTATATGTTTTTTTCGTGACCCTTAACATTCACATCTATTATTATATATATATATATATTTTTCGCGATCGGGCCCATTCATACTTATACCCATCCAACACCGTCACTATTAATGCCATTTATTATTTATATCTATTTTCCGGTCCATCCATTATCCTTGATCTATCCCCATTTGCTAATTGTGTTGTTTTTTTTTGTTTTTTGTTTTTCGGTCATGTGATCATGTGATCAGGTCAGGTTTTTTTTTTTTTTTTTTTTTTTTTTTTTTTCGGTCATGTGATCAGGTCATGTGATCCAGGCCATCCCGATCACATGACCTCTCCATTCCTCCTGTCATTGGACACCACCTTCTCCCAGCCCCACCCCATCCAGCTCACTTCCTCATCCTTGTCCCTATATAAGGCGTCTATCCACTTCTGCCCTTATGTCATGTTGATAAAGGAGCGCGACTTGCCAGGACACCGCAAGTCCGCACGCTCACGAAACGCGTCCATTTTTGATGACGTCACCCTCTGCAGCTTAACCACGTGTGCGCTCCTAGCCTCGCTCTTAACACACTACAGGATCGTTGTCCCCGGAAGCCGGCCGCTCCATCTTCAGAGACACTCCTGTCATTCTACGCAGAGCTGAGAACCCCCTGTGACCTGCTGCTGATGATCGTCATCCTGACATTTTAAACGCCTATGTTAATTCACCTAAATGTGAGTGTATTTGTATCTACTATTAAAAACTTGTTACACTATTGCACTTAGAGGCGCCTCTCTCCTTGTCTTCCAGTTACCCCTGAACATGGTTTCTGTTCATCTATGATGGCCGCCCTGTGCACAGTGGATCCCATTTATCCCTGCTCCACCCATATACACCGCAGTGTGTAAACAGACTCCTAAGGACTTCCTTTAAGACTGTCTATATATATACATATGTTGTATGGTATTTTTTCATCTTATCTTTATATTTTATATATTTTTTTATTTTATTTTTTATTTATTTTTTATTTTTTATTTAATTATTTATTCATTCATTATTTTTTATTATTTTTTCTTGCTTCATATTGATTACTTTGGGTAATACATGTTTCTGTGGATATTGTGCGCCACCACTTGTCTATCTAGCTATACGCACACATCCTGGGGTAGTGGGGCTCAGCAAAGAAGGCGTGACGGAAACATCAGTACTTATGCTGATGATACCCTGTTGTATTTAGATGACTCAACCAGCTCCCTCCCGACAGTCTTGAGCTTGATAGAACAGTTTGGAGTCTTTTCTGGACTCCGCATCAACTGGGATAAATCCCAGATTTTACCCTTAGACAGCTTCCCACCGCCCAAAGACAGAGCTATGCTGCCCCTCCAGAGAGTTGATAATATTAAATACCTAGGAATAAGGATCACCTGAGACCCAGCAGATTACATCCCGCTTAACATTGCCCCACTGTACGACATGCTCAAACATAAGACCCAGATCTGGGCGCGGCTCCCCTTGGGAGTGATGGGCTGGATAAACCTGGTAAAGATGGTACTACTACCTAAAATCCTTTATGTGCTCTGGCATGCACCTGTTTACCTGATACTTAGACACTTTAAACTGATAGAGACATTACTGAAGCCGTTTATTTGGGGCAGTAGTAGACACAAGCTCCCTTGGCAGAAGCTTAAAAACCCCACTGACCTTGCTGGTACAGCTATACCTGACTTTAATCTATATTATCTGGCGGCCCAACTGTCACAACTCTTTCATGTAGACAAGACGGATAGGGAGAGGTTCCTTTGCTTCCTGTGTCCGAAGTGGGCTCAGATCCCAGGAGATCCCATTGTAATTATTGCAGGCAAGGGGGGGATGTAAGCAGGTCAACCGAGCGTAAATCCTTGATCCATCACTACAGAAGGATATGGGATATAGCCTCCACTAGACTTAATATACCTACAACGAATGAATACACTCCCCTGTGGCATAATATGGCCTTATCGGAATTCCTTTCCATCCCTGACTGTGACCTCTGGAGCTCTAAGGGGATATTTTATTTGAAGCATAAAGTTCATAATGGATCGCTCAAAACTTTCGATAGACCTAAAACTGAGTTTGACCTTCCAAATCACATGTTCTTTAGATACCTACAGCTCCGCCATGCCTTCCGTGCAAAATTTGCATCGGAAAGTGTCTCTATGGCTGGCAACCCTCTGCTGGCAGCAGTAAAGTGTCCTGACCCCAAAAAATTGATCTCACAGTTCTACTGTATGCTCTCACTCCCGCAGGCGACTGTCTCCACCTACGCACTAAAGACCAGATGGGAGGGTGACCTGGGACCTATAGAAGATGACGAGTGGAGTGATGCTTTAGATACTTGTAAGTTAGTATCCCCTAAACTATCTGATCGCCTCACACAGATCCTACCTCACGCCACTCAAAATCTCCAAATATAAGTCGGAACAACCAACTGCGTGCCCCATGTGTGGCATGGCCCCGGGCACATTCTATCATCTCCTATGGCACTGCCCTAAAATGCAGGCGTACTGGACCCAGGTTGTCAGGTTTCTGCATGATACCATGGGCTCTCCTGTCACATTGCAGCCCAAAATATGCTTGTTAGGAATTTTTCCTGATCCGGAGATGAATAAGTTCACAAAAATATTTCTGCACAAAACCTTGTTCTCTGCAAGGAAGGTTGTTGCTAGGGTTTGGATGATGGTAGAACCACTGAGGCTGTCACACTGGATAGCAGAGGTCAATGCTACTCTACCCTATAAAAAGCTAGTTTACTCTCACAGGGGGTGTCCCTCAAAATACGACAAGATTTGGGATAGATGGCTCAGGGCCTCGGAGACCATTGTGTAACCCGGGAATGTGCAACAATACTTTTTTGATGACCACGGTACTGATCGTATTTCTTTTCTAAATTTTAACGTACCTGTTAGCAACTGAAATGTCTCATGACCCCATGTAAATAATTTAGGAAAGTCATGTCGAGATAACTTAATTGTCAATGACTGTAAATACAAGACCTGTCATGTATAGTTTGAACATGTAACCATGCTTTATACTTCAATAAAAACTATGCTTAATGTAATAAAAAAAAAGAAGTAGAGCAGTCTTTGGAGGATAGTCATTTTTAAGATAGATGCTCTTCCGAACCAAGAGAAGAGCCTGGGAGTTCATTTTTGTAAGTCTGGTAATGGAGTTTAAAAGGGGGGTAAAATTGACTGAGAAGAGGCAGTCAATGGATGGGGTTAGTTTGATTCCCAGGTATTTGAGGGTTTCTTTTTCCCATTTGAAATTATGGTTGCTCTTAAGTAAATCATAGTTGTTGGGGGTGAGATTTAAGTTAAGTGCTTCTGATTTTGTTTGATTAATTTTAATATTAGATATATATCCAAAAATTTTGAAAACCTCTGTAAGGTTGGGGATAGACATATGGGGTTGTGTGATAAAAAAAAGAAGGTCATCCGCGTATGCAGCTACTTTATTCTCTCGTTTGTGTATTGTAAATCCCTTAATGTCCAGGGAGTTGTTTATGGTTCTAATTAGGGGTTCCAATGATAAAATGAATAGTAAGGGGGAAAGGGGGCATCCCAGACATTCTGCATTATTATACAGACTTAGTAAACTCTTGCAGCTGGACGATTTCACCTTCAAGCTGTAGTTTGGAACCCCTGCTATAAGTTATTATGCTTTGCACTATGTGCTATTCAATAGGATGGTTTGAAAGTTCTATGATCAACATAAATAGTTTCTTAGACTACATAAGCTGTGTTTGTAGAATCTAGAAAATTTATATTCATACCTGAAGTATCCAATGATGAAGATAGCAACTGCTAATGAGCAAAATGAAATGGAGTATCCAACTGTGTACATAACATAAAGTCGTTCAAAAAATTCTCTCTGTTGACAAAAAAAAGATATGTTAGACATATATTTTTTGTGTATACAAAATGTATATCACAGTTGTAAAATGTGAGTCATTTACAGGTCCGAAGGTTGCATGCTGTAATGTAACACATGGTATGGACCTTCAAAGTAGTGTTAAACTTTAATTCTTCCAGATTCTATTTGAGATGCCTTGCCTTATGTATATTTCAAAATATATACCTGTTTAATTTATATTTGCATTTTTTGTAGGGCATTTGTTTATTTTGTACATTGTATAAAAATCTTTAATTTTTAAGGAAGTATCTTCATAATATACATCGTAGTTGCATTATTATTTATTACATTATATCTTTTGATGAAAGATGAATGAGAACTGTTTTACGTGCCAAATAATTTGAATTTCTGTCTATTCAGCGCAAAATTTAGGAGAAGCAGCACACTGATGAGCTCATTTGTCCTTCACTCTGCTCTATCCATCTGTCAGCATGTTCCTTGTTAGCACATGAGAACTGCAGCACAACTGAGTGGCTCCTTGTGCTGATTCTACCTATTCCAGCCTGAGTCCTGCTGTACAAAGGGCTGCAAGATTCTGATACCCAGTCAAAATCAAGTAATTGCACTAGCTGATTTAAACAATTAATGTAATATTTGAACACATACCTGTGTTGATTGGTGTTATTTTTGCATTTTGTCATTTCTGGGGGATGAGGTTTGAGTTCACCTTAACCTTATTTTTGAGGTAGATCCCCAGGATTCATGTTCAGCCTGAATCACTAACTATTGTTGATAGTTTGCAAATTCAATTAGGAACAATCCATAATTAACTGGTTTGCCTTTGCCTCTGGTCAGGTGAGTCATGAGAACCAATAATCTGTAGCAATGGATAACCCAGCCCTACTTATAATAAAAGGGTCAGCATGGCCAACTCATTCAGTACAGGAGCAGGTCAACTTTTTCTAAAAGTGCCCAAAATTGGTGGCCAGGAACAGCTTGCTGATAGCAAAGCATGATATACACACAGTTTTGGGAGATGACAGACAATTCTGCGTGACTTTGGACTTAGATGCTCTGAAGGTCATCCATTTTATTCGAAGAGGCTAAAGGGACATGTGCAAATGCATAATTCATAGTGAAAATGTATTTATCCATTAAGACAGCAGTAAATCTAGCTCTGGGATCAGTTACATTGATTATGTGACCCATGTCATATATATCAGTTGAGCTATCTTGGTTGACAGCTTACATTTTAAACAATCCTGTGTAATTAAATTGTCAAAGGCTTTATAAAAAATTAACCACTAAACAAACTGGCAATATGTTTGTGTTCATCTATTGTGGGGACTCTAAACCTAAAAGTGTGGCATAATTTGTATTAGACTATACATTTAAGCAAAAATATTTAATGAACATATATCATGTAATGTCATGTAAATTGACATTAAAGTGCAATTTAGATATATGTTAACTGCTTTATATTGTCAATTTATTGTTATAGTAATCAACCATTCTAGTGATAATGAAGTATCTTATCAATTCCGTTCAATCAGCAGGGAAGTGACTCTGAAAGTAGGATTTGAAGAGTGATCTTTTTTTTTTCTTTTGTAGTAGGTTTTTTTCTGTAGTTGTTCAATGAAAATATGGTAAAGGGTTTGTAGAACTATAAATGTGTATGTATTTGATCAGTGCCTTCATTGTTTTACTTTAAAGCCAAGTTAATCCTATCCCAATTAGTTAACGACATGATGTAATACATGTTAAAGCTGATAACTATATTAAAAACTTTAAAACAGTTGAACATTATACATTTAGAAAAAAAGATGTAGAATTTGACCATATTTAGTAATATAATAACATTTTTCAGAATACAAACACTAGATGGCCAAAGATTCTATATATATTTACAAGCCTTCTTAATTTGGTCATACCGAAAAACATTCAAAGAAGAACATAACATGAAAGTATAACTATAGGCAAAACGTGTTTTTTTAGATTTTGGATAGAGGGATTAGGGTTAGAAGCCCTGTCATGTTTTTATTGTTGTCTGCTTAGGGAGTAGAGTCTTTGGTTTGATATTAAAACAAGAACTTAAAAATCATATACAAAAACAAAAGTTATAGATTAAAAAAAAAAAGGACAAATTCTGCTGAAATGGGAACATTTCAAAAAAATGAACTGAAAGTTTGGAGTAAAATGACAGGAGTATGTAATCAGTGGGCACTTTAAAAGTCTACCATCCTGGAAGCAACTAGAGTATAGGTCAGGCAAGTTAGTAAGTAGGGATGAGCCAAACACCCCCTGTTTGGTTCGCACCAGAACCTGCGAACGGACCGAAAGTTTGCACGAACTTTAGAACCCTATTAAATACAATGAACGCGAACGTTCGAAATCAAAAGTGCTAATTATAACGGCTAATATGCAAGTTATTGTCTTAAAAAGGGTTTGGGGACCCGGGTCCTGCCCCAGGGGACATGTATCAATGCAAAAAGACGTTTTAAAAACTGCTTTTTTTTCGGGAGCAGTGATTTTAATGGTGCATAAAGTGAAAAAAAGTGAAATATTCCTTTAAATATCGTACCTGGGGGGTGTCTAAAGTATGCTTGTGAAGTGGCACGTGTTCCCCGTGTTTAGAACTGTCCCTGCACAAAATTACATTTCTAAAGGAAAAAAAGTCATTTAAAACTGCTTGCGGCTTTAATGTAATGTTTGGTCCCGGCAATATGGATGAAAATCATTGAGAAAAATGGCATAAGTACCCCCACAGCAGCCCACAACCAGCCCCTTTGGATCTTGTAGGGATATTAAGGGGAACCACGCACCCAAAATAAAAAAAGGCCCTATATACTCTGAACAGCAGTATACAGGCGGTGCAAACAAGACAGGGACTGTAGGGTTGTTCTTAAGTACAATCTGTTTGTAATTTGGAACAGGTACATTTTTAAGTGTAGCTCCAGACAAAACATCTATTTTTAAGCTTTTTGGGGAACATAGGGAAGGGTTATCACCCCTGTAACATTTGTTTTGCTGTCTGTGCACCTGTTCAGAACATTTCACCTCACTTTCCATCCCAATGACAAATGTTTTTGGAAAATTTGGGGTTTTAATTGAAACAAAGATTGGTGATAAAGCATCAGTCGAGAGGAGACACCTTTTTCCCATATTAACTCTTACAGGAGAGAATTTCCCTTCCTAGGGGTAGATTTCCTCTCACTTCCTCTTGTCTCCTTCCGTTTGCAAGTAGGAGTCATTGGTAAGTTGGATGTTTGAAAGTAGGGGCCTGCCGTATATACTCTGCAGAAATTTGGCCCTTAGGTGTTGGTGTTGCCACAACACTGTAAGCCCTTACAGTTACTCTTGGTTGGCGCTGGAACGCCCTGCTGTGAACTATTATATCAGGAATTGTAATTACATGCCATTTTTGAACAGTGGTAGGAAAAATTGGGCCTTTGGTGGTGGTGCTGGTGCCACAACACTGTAAGCCTTCACAGTTACTCTTAGTGGGCGCATGAATGGGCCCTACTGTGAATTATTAGATCAAGAATTGTAATTGCATGCCCCTGTTGAACAGGGCCTAAAAAATTGGACCTTTGGTGGTGGTGCCACAACACTGTAAGTCCTCACAGTTACTCTTGGTGGGCGCAGGAATGGGCCCAGCTGTGAAATATTAGATCAAGAATTGTAATTACATGCCCCTGTTTAACAGGGGCAGAAAAATTGGGCCTTTGGTGGTGGTGGTGCCACAACACTGTGTCAGGTCACCTGTGGCCAGATGACAGATGCACACCGTTGGGGGTCAGGAGTGCACCACAAGGTAGTGAACCCTATGGCTGACTGCTGCGGATGGGACACTGGGTGGTTGTGGAGCGCAACAGGGATCCACAGGGAGCTAGAGCCCAAGATTCCCCAGGGCGCGGAGTCTAAGATCCAGCAGAGCCTCTAGTGGTGAGGATGGCCTACGCTGCAGCTGGGTCCAGGTCACGGCCCCCAGAGCCCCTAGCTCACGCTCCGTAGGGTAAAGAGGATAGAGAGGAAGCAGCAGCACAGGATACAAGAATAGCGAGGGGAAAAGCCAAGGTCAGGGCAACAAGCAGGCACGGATAAACAAAAGACAAGCTGGAGGTCAAGGTCACTAGCAGACAGGGATAGTCGGGAACAAGACAATATCGTAACACAGAGACAGACGTAGCACACGGCAGGCAGGAACCCAAACACACAATGCTTAACAAACACGTTGATCAGCAAGGCAGACTTGCAGTGCACAGGTTAATATAGAGTTCTGTGATAGGGCCTGGGGTGGAGCCAGGCTGGGAGGAGAGATTATAAAAGCAGCCAGGAGAGAGAGTCTGGCCTCTAAGGTGAACACAAGAGGAGGAAGGTAAGATGGCAGACAAACGTTACTGCATATCCATGACAGTACCCTCCCTCTTACGAGGCCTCCCCCTTCCCCGCCTGGGCCCGGGTTTAGAGGGAAACTTCAGATGAAACTTCTTTAACATACGAGGTGCAAAGACCTCAGATGCAGTGATCCAAGACCTCTCCTCAGGACCAAACCCTTTCCAATGAACGAGGTACTGAAGAATGCCTCTACAGAGTTGGAAGTCCAGAATTTGACTGGCCTCGTACTCCTGATTATCCTCAGAGACAGGCGCCACGATAGGGAGCAGGGATGAGCCGAACACCCCCCTGTTCGGTTCGCACCAGAACCTGCGAACAGACACAATGTTCGCGTGAACTTTAGAACCCTATTAAATTCAATGGATTCGAACGTTCGAAATCTAAAGTGCTAATTATAAAGGCTTATATGCAAGTTATTGTCCTAAAAAGTGTTTGGGGACCCGGGTCCTGCCCCAGGGGACATGTATCAATGCAAAAATAATTTTTAAAAACGACCATTTTTTCGGGAGCAGTGATTCTAATAATGCTTAAAATGAAAAAATAAAAGTGAAATATTCCTTTAAATTTCGTACCTGGGGGGTGTGTATGATATGCATGTAAAGTGGCGCATGTTTCCCGTGCTTAGAACTGTCCCTGCATAAAATGTCATTTTTGAAGGAAAAAAAGTCATTTAAAACTGTCTATTAATGAATTGTCGGCTCCAGGCAATACATACAAAAGTCATTGATAAAAATAATTATGACAATAACTTGCATATAAGCCTTTATAATTAGCACTTTAGATTTCTCCCATAGACTTTTTGAATTTGCCACGAACACCCCAATTTGTTCGCTGTTCGGCGAAAGGGCGAACAGGCAATGTTCGAGTCAAACATGAGTTTGACTCGAACTCGAAGCTCATCCCTAGTAGGGAGAAGAAAAGAGAACTTATTGAGGACTAAAGACTTCAGAAGGGCAATATGGAAGGAGTTAGCGATTTTAAGGCTTTTAGGAATCTAGAGTTTGAAACAAACTGGATTCAGTTTAGGAGTTATAGTGTACGGACCAATGAATCGTGGAGCAAACTTCAGAGAAGGAACTTGGAGCTTGATGTTCCTGGTGGAGAGCCAGACTTTGTCCCCTGGCTGAAGAGAAGGCGGTTTACTCCTGTGGCGGTCAGCAAAGCCTTTGAATTTTTCAGCAGCTGCCCGGAGGGAATCATGAACGTCACCCCAAACAGAATTAAGAGACTCCTGAACCGAAGTCAAAGCTGGAATATCTGGAGAACAGGTCATGGGAAGAGGAAGTTGAGGGTGTTTTCCATAAACTGTGAAAAGGGGTGTCTTCTACCAATCGTCATGATGAGCAGACACTATGGTGCGAAGAAAGACCTCTAACTCCTGATTAACCCTCTCAGTCTGTCCATTGGATTGAGGATGGTAAAAAGAGGAAAAATCCAAGACAATATTGAGGGATTTGCAAAAGGCTCTCCAAAAACGAGACGTAAATTGAACACCCCTGTCGGAAACAATATGAGAAGGAACCCCATGGAGGTGGAAAATTTCTTGAATAAAAATGGGAACCAAGGCAGGAGCAGAAGGAAGACCAGGAAGAGGAACAAAATGAGCCATCGTGGAGAACCGATCTATTACCACCCAAATGACCGTATTATTCTCAGACAGTGGGAGATCGGTGATAAAATCCATGGCAATCCATGGCAATGTGAGCCCAGGGCTCCTTAGGAATGGGCAAGGGCATGAGGAGACCAGCAGGAGCTTGTGTGGAGGATTTTGACTGAGCACAGACATGACAAGCCTTAACGTAGTCTTTGACATCTGAGCGGAGATTAGGCCACCAGTAGAGACGACTGATGAGTAAGAAGGACCGGAGGAATCCAGAATGACCTGCCACCTTGGAATCATGTCCCCAATGAAGGATCTTAGCTCTTAGCTCAGTGGGGACAAAGGTCTTACCAGGAGGAATTTTTGACTTCAGGGTGTTAGAATGGGCAACAATGCACGAGGTTGGAATGATCGGCTCAGGTTCAGGGGTGGACTCCTCGTCCAAAGTGTCAAATGACCTAGAGAGCGCATCAGCCCGACCGTTGCAGGAACCAGGAGTGTAGGTAATCGTGAAATTAAAACGGGAAAAGAAGAGACTCCACCTGGCCTGTCTGGGATTCAGACGTTTAGCATTCTGTAGATACTGTAAATTCTTGCGATCAGTAAAGATCGTTATGGAGTGCGGGGAACCCTCCAAGAGATGACGCCACTCCTCTAACGCCAATTTAATTGGGAGAAGTTCCCGATCACCGATGGCATAATTCTTCTCTGCCTGAGATTTTTTTTGGGAGAAGAACACACATGGTTGACGTCTCTTCTCAAAGAACTGAAGAAGCACAGCTCCCACCCCCATTGAGGAAGCGTCCAATAAAAAATGCATCCCCAGGATTTGGTCTCCTCAAGAGAGGTCCAGAAACAAAGGCCTGTTTCAGGTCGTGAAATACAGAGACAGCTTTGGGAGGCCAGTCTTTGGCATTCACACCCTTCTTGGTCAAAGCGATAATAGGCCCGGCAATGGAAGAGTAATTCCTTATAAACTGCCTATAATAATTTGTGAAGCCAAGAAAGCGCTGTGTGGCCTTGAGGCTAGCAGGAAGAGGCCAGTTGGTAATAGCCAAGACCTTCCCAGGATCCATACGAAGACCCAAACTTGAGACAAAGCACCCTAGAAACAGGACCTCAGAACATTCAAAGGAACATTTCTCCAGCTTGGCATAGAGATTATTCTCTCTAAGACACTGAAGTACATGGTTTCTGTGGACGAGCAGATTTTCCAAAAAGATCAGAATGTTATCCAGATAGATGACAACAAACTGGTACAGCAGGTCCCTGAAGATTTCATTGACAAAGTTTTGAAACACAGCTGGGGCATTACACAAACCAAAAGACATAACCAGGTATTCGTAATGCCCGTCTCTAGTGTTAAATGCAGTCTTCCATTCGTCACCCTCCCGTATTCGAATGAGATTGTACGCGCCTCTGAGATCCAACTTGCTGAAAATGGATGCACCATTCAACCTATCGAATAGCTCAGATATTAAGGGTAAAGGGTATCGATTTTTGATAGTAACCGCATTTAAACCTCGATAGTCGATGCAGGGTCTTAAGGTACCATCCTTTTTGGCAACGAAAAAGAACCCTGCCCCTGCAGGCAATGAGGATTTCTGGATGAAACCTCTCTCTAGATTCTCTGCGACATACTCAGACATGGCCTGGGTCTCTGGGATGGACAGAGAGTAGGTATGACTCCTGGGCAGAGTTGCTCCGGGGACAAGGTCAATAGCACAGTCAAAAGACCTGTGGGGAGGAAGCACCTCAGCAGATTTCTTATAGAACACATCCCGGTAATCGCTGTATGCAGCGGGAAGATCAGAAGATACAGAAGTGGTAGCAACCGGAAGTCTCTCCTTGGGGGCCACCTTGAGAAGACATGATGAGAAACATGAGGGACCCCAAGCCAGGATCTTCCCAGAGACCCAGTCCACATGTGGAGAGTGGAGCTGTAGCCAAGGAAGGCCCAATACAATGGGGGTAGAGGCCTTGGGTAGAATGAGAAAGGGATTCTCCACCAGGAGTGGATATCCTATCGACATCCTAATAGGTAGCGTCTGGAAGCGAATAGGGCCCCCTGGGAGAACAGTGCCATTAATTGCCGAGACTACCAATGGCGTAATGAGAGGTGAAAGGGTAAGCTTCATAGAAGAAGCAGTTCTCCAATCCATAAAATTGCCGGAAGCCCCGGAATCCAGATATGCAAGGGTTGATTGAGGAGAAGTGCCTACATGAAGGAACACTGGCAGGAGAAGACGAGAAGGTGATGTTTCTGGGTCCAATACTCCACCTTCCAAATGTATTAGACCTGAGCGTTTCCCGGACGAAGCGAGCAGGAGTCACGAAAATGACCCTTGCCCCCACAATAGACACAAACGCCCAGAGTTCTGCACCTAGCACGTTCTTCGGGGGTTAGTCTAGTCCGGGCCAGCTGCATAGGTTCCTCATCAGGCAGAAGATGCTCCGCGGGACGAAGGGAGGGGAGTTTAGACTGGCTAGGGCCCAGAGAGTGCTGGCGTCCCTTTTCTAGGGACCTCTCCTGAAAACGAATGTCGATCTGATTGCACAAAGAAATTACATCGTCCAGACTGGCGGGGATGGCTCTTCCCGCCAATTCGTCTTTCACTCGATCAGAGAGGCCATGTAAAAAGGTAGTGACTAGGGCCTCATTGTTCCAGCTCAATTCAGCTGTGTGGATACGGAACTGAAGAGCATATTGTCCCACGGAACAAGATTCTTGGCAAAGACGTAAGAGAGCACTAGCCGCTGAAGAAGCCCGAACCGGCTCCTCAAAGATGTTACGAAAGAGCTTCAAGAAGTTGGACAGGCTGGAAACCACCAGATCATTCTTCTCCTACAGGGGGGCAGCCCAGGCTAAAGCTTCACCGGAGAGGAGGGAAACGATATAGGCTACCTTAGCCCAATCAGACAGGAAGTTTTGAGGCTGAAGCTCAAAATGAATCGTGCATTGGCTGAGAAACCCCCTGCAGGCCTTGGAGTCCCTAGAGAAATGGAATGGAGCTGGCAGTTGTAGCGAATGTGTGGCTGCAACTGGTGCGATAGGTGCAGCCGCTGGTTGTACTTGAGGTTGCAGATTTGGGGTTCCCAAGGAGGCTTGAAGCAGTCAGCCAGATCCTGGAGGAATCGCATCACCTGAGTCTGATTCGATTCCTGGGTCTCAAGTCTGCGGACTATGCCCTGCAAAGGATCATCTGCGGGGAGCGGCACGTCAGCCGGGTCCATGGCTGATCAAACTGTCAGGTCACCTGTAGCCAGATGACAGATGCATACCGTTGGGGGTCAGGAGTGCACCACAAGGTAGTGAACCCTATGGCTGACTGCTGCGGATGGGACACTGGGTGGTTGTGGAAAGCGGGACCAGTGGAGCACAACAGGGATCCACAGGGAGCTAGAGCCCAAGATTCCCCAGGGCGCGGAGTCTAAGATCCAGCAGGTCTTCACCAGAGCCTCTAGTGGTGAGGATGGCCTACGCTGCAGCTGGGTCCAGGTTGCGGTCCCCAGAGTCCCCTAGCTCACGCTCCGTAGGGTAAAGAGGATAGAGGGGAAGCAAAATGTTCTTTCAAGCTATCAGCATGATTATTGAGGAGGAAGAGGATAGTCACTCAGCATAACAGGATAGTCACTCTGTATCAGCATAGGCAGTCTTGAAGGGATCTGACATTTAAAAGAAAATTATTCTGGTTACATCAGCATCAGGTGCTTGGTAGCTGGTGGTGATCCAAGAATTTGTAACCTCCCAGTCTCTGGGAACGCGTTGCACAGATCTTTCTGCAAGGTCTCCCGAAGATGCCTCATCCTCTGCTCCCTCTGCGACGGCAAGATAAGGTCCGCAACCTTACCCTTGTAACGTGGATCAAGGAGGGTTGCCAGCCAGTAATGGTCCCTCTCCTTGATCGCACGAATACGAGGATCCTTCCGCAGGCTTTGCAGGATCAGGGAGGCCATGCAGCGTAGGTTTGCTGAGGCATTCGGTGCAGAGTCCTCTGGGTCACTGAGGACGACATGATCCGCAGCCACCTCCTCCCAGCCACGTACAAGTCCATGGGTGTCTTGGGACTGTAATTGATCCCTTGAAGACTGCTGCTGATGCTGAGTACTAGTCTCCACCTCCATGCTGACACAATCTTCCTCCTCCTCCTCCTCCTCTTCCTGAGTGATAGACGGGCCAGCAGGAACACTGTCTGGATAAAGGGGGCCTTGATAGGTAAGGAAGTCCTCCTCTTCCTGCCTCTGTTCTGCCTCAAGTGCCCTGTCCATTATTCCACACAGCGTGTGCTCCAACAGGTGGACAAGAGGGACAGTGTCACTGATGCATGCGCTGTCACTGCTCACCATCCTCGTGGCCTCCTCAAATGGTGCCAGGACAGTGCATGCATCCCTGATCATGGCCCACTGGCGTGGGGAAAAAAATCCAAGCTCCCCTGACACTGTCCTGGTGCCATATTGCAGCAGATACTCATTGATGGCCCTCTGCTGCGTGTGCAGCCGCTGCAGCATGGCCAACGTAGAGTTCCACCTGGTGGGCATGTCACAGATTAGGCGGTTCTTGGGCAGGTTGTAATCCTTTTGCAGGTCAGCCAGCCGAGCACTGGCATTATATGACTGGCGGAAATGCCCACAGAGTTTCCTGGCCTGCTTCACGACCTCCTGTAAGCCCGGGTACCTGCCCAAGAACCGCTGCATCAACAAGTTAAGGACATGAGCCAAACAGGGCACATGGGTCAGTTGTCCCTGTCAGAGGGCAGAGGGGAGGTTGGTGCCATTGTTGCAAACCACCTTTCCTGGCTTAAGCTGGCATGGCGTCAACCACCTCTGAGCTTGCCCCTGCAGAGCTGACAGAATCTCTGCCCCAGTGTGGCTCCTGTCCCCCAAGCACACCAGCTCAAGCACCGCATGGCATCTTTTTGCCTGCGTACTTGCGTAGCCCCTTGAACGCCTACGGAGCACCGCTGGTTCCGAGGACAAATCAGCAGAGGAAGAGGCCATGGAGGATAAAGAGGAGGACGTGGAGGAGAGAGGTGTGTCAGAATCACCAGTAGTAACATTATGTAAAAACCTCCAATACTACTGCACCTTGTCCTGCATCCTTCCCAGCTGCCAGCAGAGTCACCCAATGTGCCGTGAAAGATAGGTAATGTCCCTGTCCATGCCTGCTGGACCATGAGTCAGCGGTAATATGCACCTTACCGCTGACTGCTCTGTCCAACGAGGCCAAGACATTGCCTTCCACATGCTGGTAGAGAGCCTGAATCGCCTTCCATGAGAAAAAGTGGAGTTTGGGAACCTGCCATTGAGGAACCGCACATTCCACAAACTCACGGAAGGGGGCAGCAGTTGAAGTACTAGCAATTTAGCCAAGCTATCATTCAACCGCTGGGCATGTGGATGGCTGGGAGTGAACTTCTTTCGGCGGTGCAGCAGCTGGGGCAGGGAAACTTGCCTGGTACAATCGGACGTCGGTGTACCAATAGCAGATTGCCCACAAGTACTTGGCTGTGACACACCTAATTCTACAACTTCATTCCTCTCAGTGCAGGTTTCTGAGAGGACTGAAGGTATAGTGGGGTTGGAGATCCCAGCTGATGAGGAGCAAGGAGAGGTTGTTATTTGGTGTGGGTCTTTTAGGTAAGCTTGCCAACGGACTGCATGGCAGTTCGACATATGTCTGGTCAAGCACGTGGTGCCCAAGCTGCTGATGTTTTGGCCACGCGAGATACGCTTTAGACATATGTTGCAAATGGCAACGGTGCGATCTGCTGCACACGTCTGAAAAAAGGCCCACACGAAAGAACTTTTTGAATAATGCGCAGAGACAGCAGCGCCCTGCACATGCAGAGCTCTGCAGTGTGATGCAGTCGGTGTGCTGCCCTTAAGCTGGCTCCTGGAGGGCATCCTGCCTCGTTGGAGATTTGTCTCCTCCTCCTCTCTCCTATCAGGCCCCCACGTGGAGTCAGTGACCTCATCATCCCCTCCCTCCTCATCACTGGAGCCAATCTGGCAGTATGCTACAGCTAAGGGAACATGACTGCCAGAAAGCTTACCTTGTTGGGCACCCCCTCTCTCTGGGCTCACGTTACTACCCCCTCTCTCTGAGCTCATGTTACTGCCTTCCTCCAGCTGGGTTCCATCATCGGAGCCTTCAAAATGCTGGGCATCCTCCTGGAGCATGTACCCAACACTGTGCTCAAACAGTTCGGGGGACTCCTCAGGAGGACATGGTGGGGCTAGGGAAGGAGTGACTGATGCCATTGAGCCAAGGGAAGAGGCCGCTTTGGCAGCTGCTTTGCCAGACAAAGTACCCTGAGCCTGGTTGAGAGAGGATGAGGAGGAGGAGGACGCCTTGGTCATCCACTCTACCAAGTCTTGGGCATTTTGCGGCTCAACATGGCCAGCTGCCGAAAAGAAGGACAAGTGTGTCCCACGGCCATGTGCTCATGAGGATGCACCGTGTCCATGACCAGCGGCACTGTTGCCTCTAGACACAGAGCCTGCTTGCCCTCTTTTATTGCCTCGTGACTGTCTGCCTCTCATTGTTTTGCCTTCCAGACATAAATATATATATTTGCCTGTACTGATAATGCAGCTATCAGAATCAACTGCCTGCTGTGGAGTTAGTCTGGGAAAAGCAGCAATTGTTTTCAGTTAGTTTTAGGTGAAAACTGTGCAGAGGACACAGTACACTGAAAATACTTGCAGCTTTCTGCTTGTGGTTTTATTATGAGAACACCACTATAATAGTCACTAACTGATTTCAGGTAAGCTTTAGGTGAACGCTATGCAAAGCATACAGTACACTAAGTGAAACACTGACTGTCTGCAGCTAGCACAATCACCTGCCTGCCTGTCACAGCATAGAGACTAACTTTATTCTGGTGAGCTTTAGGTGAACGCTATGCAAAGCACACAGTAGTACACTAAGTGAAACACTGACTTTCTGTAGCTAGCACAATCACCTGGCTGCCCTTCACAGTATAGAGACTAACTGTATTCAGGTGAGCTTTAGGTGATCGCTATGCAAAGCACACAGTAGTACACTAAGTAAAATACTGACTGTCTGCAGCTAGCACAATCACCTGCCTGCCTGTAACAGTATAGAGACTGACAGGAATGGAACTAGCTAAACTCAACACAGTGTATAAATATAAATACAACACCTAGGATGCATATATACACTCTACACACTGTAACTGCAGCTAACTGACTCGCCTGCCTGCTCTATCTAACTCAATATAAATGACACTGTCTGTCTCTGTAAACTCTCTCTTTTCACAACTCTAACACACTACACAAGGCCACAGAGCCGGCGGCTTTATATAGTGTGGGGCGTGTACTAAACCAATCAACAGCCAGCAATGCACTGCAATGCCGCAGTGAATTATGGGCCGTGACGCGCCACTTAAATTTGGCACGAACGGCCCATAATGTTCGATCTTCGTCGAACGATCAAACAGCCGATGTTCGAGTCGAACATGGGTTCGACTCGAACTCGAAGCTCATCCCTATTAGTAAGAATAAACGGAAGAAAAAAACAATATGGTTCACTAAAGAGGTAAGTAGGACAGTAAACGAAAAAAAATAGTATAGAGAAGATTCAAGGAAGCAGGAGGTGTATCTGACAGAGAGGAGTATAAAAATAGACAAAAGGAGGCCAAACACATTATCAGTGCTGCCAAAGAACAGAAAGAGGAGGAAATTGCTAAGTCTATTAAGAAAGGAGATAAAACTTTTTTAGGTACATTAGTGATAGAAGGAAAAAATACAATGGGATCACTAAAATGGAAACTGGTCACAACACATATGTTGAAGGAGACCAGGATGTAGCAAACCATTTAAAGGAGAAGTCCAGCCTGAGCTCGTTTGGCTGGACTTCTCCTAAGGATCACAGGAGTGCAATTCGTTTTGCACTCCTGTGACCCGTTTTCAGCAGAGAGTGGTCTGAAGTCCGCTCTCTACTGGCGTCACTGGAATCAGTCCAGGCACCGCATCATCTCGACAATGAAGTCTGGATCCACCAGATGCCTGGACTCATGCCTGTCTCAGCAAACCGCTGAGACAGCCGATCTCCGCCCCTCGACAGCTCAGCGCTGCAGTGAGCGTGGAGGAGCAAGGAGGAAAGCTTCCGATTGACAGTCAGCAGCTCTCCTCTCGAATCTGTGAGAACCAAGCCATCGGCAGTGTTCTATTGCTCAGTTCCCAGTGTAGAGACACCGGGGGACAGATGCAGCATGGGTACCATGCTGCATCCACCTAGGTAAGTATAAAAGGGGGGAAAATACTTCTCTTTCAAACAATTACTTCTGTTCAGTCTTCTCAGAAATAAATTGCACTAATGATAACAAGTTGGGGAATCATATTAGTTCTAGTAATGACGGTTTTGGAGACAGAGGTAGCAGAGAAACTGGCTCGGTTAACGCTAAATAAAGCAATGGGTCCTGATTGTAAGAGAACTTTGAGATATAGTAGTTGGACCATTAACTGCTCTTTTTGCTCATACTCTTCTAACAGGGGAAGTTCTCCATGACTGGCGGACAGCTAATTTTGTACCTATCCACAAGAAGGGGAGCAAGGTAGATTCTGTCAATTACAGGGCAGTGAGTTTAACATCAATTGTAGTTAAGTTATTGGAATCACTCCTGAAAATGGAGATCATTGATCACCTAAAAATACATAGCTTGTTGGACCCAAAGCAGCATGGCTTTACTGAAAGCATTTAATGTCAGACTAATCTGATGTTTTGGACCAGGGTGGAGCTGTGGACATAGCATATCTTGATTTCAGCAAGGCATTTGAGACTCTGTACTGGGTCCTGTTCTATATAATCTATATGTAAGTGATATAACTAAAGGCTTGTTGGGCAAGGTATGTCTTTTTGCTGATGACACAAAGGCGTGTAATAGGGTTGATATCCCTGGAGCTGTCTGTAACATGGAACATGATTTGGCATTGCTGGAAGATTGATCAAAGCAGTGGAGACTGCAGTTAAATATTTCTAAATATAAAATAATGCACCTAGGGAAAAAATAATCCCCCGAGAGAGTATAACATTGAGGGGTACAGTGTTGGCCAGCACTACAGAAGAAAAATATTTGGGGGTGCTTATTTCAGATGATTGCAAAATGAGCAAACAGTGTGACCAGGCAGTGGTAAAAGCAAATAGAATTCTAGGATGGGATCACCAGCAGGAGGAAGTAGGTCCTGATTTCCTTATATAGATCTTTAGTGAGACCTAATTTAGAATACTTTGTCCAATTTTGAAGACCTCAGTTACAGAAAGATATTGATTAAATAGAACAAGTCCAGAGACGTGTAACAAAAATGGTGAAAGGTGTGGGTAATAAAACATATTGAGAGCGACTTCAGGAACTTAATTTGTACAGTCTGGAGGAAAGAAGGGAAAGGGGAGACATGACTGAAACCCTTAAAGATCTGTAATCTGAACTTACACAGGACCCCCTCCTCGCCCCCCCCCCGGTCCCGCTGACCTGGACCACGGCAATCTCCCGCTCTAAGCCCCGGTATATCCGTGCCAGAAGTCCGGGGGGGCTTAGAAATCCCCTGAGCTGAATGTCCAAGAAGTGCCTCGTCAGGAGGGATGTTTCGGAGCATTTTAACTGGTCAGCGCCATCACATGGGCGGCGCGGACCAATCAGCAGCCGCACTGCCTGTCCTGTCAGCTATGAAGAAGACGCGTGGATGCTGAGGGGATTTCTATCCCCTGGACTCCTGATGTGGATATACCGCGGCTTAGAACGAGGGATTGCAATGGTCCAGGTCAGCGGGACCGGGGGGGGGGGGGCGAGGAGGGGGTTCTGTGTAAGTTCACCATACCGATTTTTCTGTAAAGGTGAACTTATACTTTAAATACATCAATGGGGTGAATAAGGTTCAGGAAGGCAGTCTTTTCAATATGAAACCAAAATCAAGAACATGGGGACATGACCTCAAACTAACTGGAGAAAAGTTCAAAACTAATCTTAGAAAGTATTATTTTACTGTAAGGGTAGTTAATGATTGGAATAAACTACCAACAGAGGTAGTAAACAGTCAACAGTAAATGGCTTCAAACATGCATCCCTCACATTTTTGTAATGGGCCTAAGGGCAGTATTCTAACATGATAACGACCCCAAACACACCTCCAAGACGACCACTGCCTTGGTAAAGAAGCTGAGGGTAAAGGTGATGGACTGGCCAAGCATGTCTCCAGACCTAAACACTATTGAGCATCTGTGGGGCATCCTCAAATGGAAGATGGAGGAGCGCAAGGTCTCTAACATCCACCAGCTCTGTGATATCATCATGGAGGAGTGGAAGAGGACTCCAGTGGCAACCTGTGAAACTCTGCGGATCCATGCCCAAGAGGGTTAAGGCAGCGCTGGAAAATAATGGTGGCCACACAAAATATTGACACTTTGGGCCCAATTTGGACATTTTCACTTAGGGGTGTACTCACCTTTGTTGCCAGCAGTTTAGACATTAATGGCTGTGCGTTTAATTATTTTTAGGGGACAGCAAATTTACACTGTTATACAAGCTGTATACTCACTACTTTATATTGTAGCAAAGTGTCATTTCTTCAGTGTTGTCACATGAAAAGTTATAATAACATTTTTACAAAAATGTGAGGGGTATACTCACTTTTGTGAGATACTGTATCTATAGTCAGACAACAAGGTTAATAAAAAATAAATAAATAAACAAATAAATAAAATGGGCAGACCCGATGGACTACTCAGTTTTTTTCTGCTGTTACTTTTCTATGTTTCTTTGTTTCTAGAGATGATCTGAACACCCCCCTCCCTCCTGTTTGGTTCGCAACAGAACTCCCAAACAGAGAAAAAGTTCTGACCCGATCGGAGAACCCTATTAAAGTCTATGGGACCCGAACTTGAAAAATCCCCATTTTGAAGGCTTTTATGCAAGTAATTGGCCATAAAATGGGTTTGGGGTACTGGATATTGCCCTGGGGGACATGTATCAATGCAAAAAAAAAAAAGTAAAATATTTTTTTTTACAGGAGCAGTGATTTTAACCACTTAAGCCCCAGACCATTTTGGCTAGTTAATGACCAGGCCCCTTTTTGCGATTCGGCACTGCGTCGCTTTAACTGAGAATTGCGCTTGGCTCCCAAACAAAATTGACGCCCTTTTTTTTCCACAAATAGAGCTTTCTTTTGGTGGTATTTGATCACCTCTGCAGTTTTTATTTTTTGCACTATAAACAAAAATAATGCGACAATTTTGAAAAAAATTCAATATTTTTTACTTTTTGCTATAATAAATATCCCCCAAAAATATATAAAAAAACATTTTTTTTCCTTTAGGCCGATACGTATTTTTCTACATATTTTTGGTAAAAAAAAAAAAATCGCAATCAGCGTTTATTGATTGGTTTGCGCAAAAGTTATAGCGTTTACAAAATAGGGGATAGTTTTATGGCATATTTATTAATTTTTTATTTTTTTTTACTAGTAATGGCGGACACATCGGACACTTTTGACACATTTTTGGGACCATTGTCATTTTCACAGCGATCAGTGCTATAAAAATGCACTGATTACTGTGAAAATGACACTGGCCGTGAAGGGGTTAACCACTAGGTGGCGCTAAAGGGGGTAAGTGTGTCCTGATAAGTGTTTCTAACTGAGGGGGGGTTGGGCTCTGTGTGACATGACAACGATCTCTGCTCCGAGTACACGGAGCCGAGATCCGTGTCATTGACACTAGGCAGAGCAGGGAGATGCTTGTTTACACAAGCATCTCCCTGCTCTATGCCTCCGTGAGATGTTCGTGGGGATCCCCGTGGCGATCGAGTCCGCAGGAAAGGTATCGGGGTCATGAGCGCGCCGCCGGCAGCATGCGTGCGACCATCACGTCAGCCAGTTAAAGGGGACGTACAGGTACGTTGATGTGCCTGTACGTGCCATTCTGCCGACGTATATCTACTGGAGGCGGTTGGCAAGTGGTTAATGATGCCTAAAGTTCAACAATAAAAAATGTAAGTGTAATTAAATATAGTGCCTGGGGGAGGGGGGCGGGCTTAATCTGCCTGTAAAGTGGCGCATACGTAGCATGTATAGAACATGCTGCTGCAAAAATGACGTTTCTAAAGAAAAAAAAATATGCATGAAATGACATTCAAATTGCCAGCAATACAATACCTTTCCCTTTGGGTCTGGTATGGATTTTAAGGGGAATCCTATGCCTGAATGTATTTAAAAACAGCGTGGGGTCCCCCCAAAATACATACCAGACCTTTATTCAAGCATGCAGCCTGGCAGGCCAGGAAAGGGGGGGTGAGCGAGTGCCCCCCTGAATCATACCAGGCCACATGCCCACTACATAGGGAGGGTGGATGCTTTGGGGCAGAGGGTACTATGTACCCAATACTCATTCACATAAGGAGGGGCGGGATCTGGGGGCCCCTTGTTAAAGGGGGCTTCCAGATTCCGATAAGCCCCTTGCCCACAGACACCCACAACCACAGCCCAGGTTTGTGGGGATGAGTGCCCCAAAGCACCCACCCCCCCATTATGAGGGCATGTGGCCTGGTATGGTTCAGGAGGTGAGGGGGGTCGCTCACTCATCCCCCCTCTTCCTGGCCTGCCAGACTGCATGCTCGAATAAGGATCTGGTATGGACAAGAGGGGGACCCCACACCTTTTTTTTTAACATTTTAATTGCCAGCAATATACATTTTTTATTCAGCTATCAGCGGGGAAGCCCATTGACAGTTGATGACTCATCGGTTCTTAAGGATGCTGCGGCCGGCTTCCTGGCCCCTCCTTAACAACCAGCTATTCACTGCGCCATGATAGGGCAAAGCTTTGCCTAATCTGGGCTCAGAATGCACTGTGCAGCGCCCAGTGCATTGAAGGGCATTCAGCGGGGCGAACACCCACTGAACGCCCTGCAATTTCGGGCGCTCGCCGAACAGGAGAACAGGCAATGTTTGGACTGAACTTTTGCTCGGCCTGAACTGTTCACCCAACTCTGTTAGGGAGATTTGTTCTAATTGCTCTCTAATCACTCTGATCAACAATGTTATCAGGAATAAAAGTAAGAGTAAATCCAAACTCTTGAGTTGCCATCAGGAGATGAATAGTGGAAAACCTTTCAATGGGGACACTTGCTCTGATGACAACTGTCTAAGAGGAGATTTTACTCACATTGGAAAGATTCCCTATTACTTTCTGTTGAGTCTATAGGACAGGGAGTGGGGGGGGGGGGATTCCCTAATAAGATGCAGGTGGCAAACAAACAAAAAAAAAATGGACAGCGTCTTTAGCTTTCTCCTACTGTACCCAAAATGAAAAAAAAATTTTTTGCTTAGATATATTTTCATTTTAGTTTGTAGCCTCCCATTGAAAAAGAGAGTAAAAATTTTACTGAAATAATAATGACCTAAAGTGTATCTAAAGGCATTTTTTTTTGTATAAAGTTTTGTAGGTTTAAACCCTAGCTCAACTTACCAACCAGCCTGAAATCAACCAAATTATCCCATCTAACAGTATGCATTAAACCCTAACCATCTGTATCTTGTTGAGGATATTTCCCTTTACTTCCTTGCCTATAGACTCCACAAGAAGTGAAAGAAAATCTTTCCAATGTGAGATCTCCTCCTAGATAATTGTCATGAAAACAAGTGTCCAATTACAAGACTTCTTCCATTATTCCCGTTCTGGGGGCAACTCAAAATTTATTCCCAGGGAAATATGTGATCAGGACAGTAAGAGAGAATATATATATATCTGTAGCGGGGGTCCTAAATGGAGGTTATGTTATGCCAAATTTAGGGGTGACTTGAGTGATAGTTGGCTCAAGTCTTTCAATTACTGCACTCTGCCTTGCTGCTGCTTCACCTGGCTTGCAGTTCCCCTGGGTAGTATGGGGGCGCTGTCACTTGTACTCGGGGTTGAACCACAGGTGTTGGAGTGGCGATTTGGTGTCCTCTCTTGGCAGCCGTGCGGTGGGCGGGGTCGGCCTGCTTTGCATGCTAGGAGAGGATACAAAAGGGGTGGGCGCCATTGTTCAGGGGGAGATCCAAGAGTGTTTCAGGGACCTGTACCCGAGGGAACCTGCGGGTTCGGGAGTCGAGTGCGTGGCCTTCCAGGCCATGGGGCCACGTACGCCTCTGTCCCAGGCACCTTTAGTCCTGGGACTGCAACTTTAGCCCTGGGCCCAGCACCTTTAGCTGGAGCCCGCTTCGGAAGGAAGAATCTCAGGGTGCTGCCTTGCGAGGAGACCCGTTTCTGGATGAGGAGGCTGGGGGAGGACCGTTCCGAAGGACTGGTGAGAGATCACAGTGAAGGAAGGGGCCCAGTAACTCTCCAGGGGGATGTCATCCATCCGGAACCCAGGGGCATAACAATCTGGACCATCAGGAGGTTTGGGACACTATAGATCCTGTGGTAGAGGATCTCCTAGACACATCCATTAGGGATCTAGATTGACTGTTCGAGCTGCACGCCGGCTGCTAGCCCCATAGGTGGCTATCCGGGTGAGCTATACCCACTCGGGACCGAGTGGCGACGAAGCCAGAAGTGCCTGAATGCTGTCTATCCTTCTAACACCTTTCTCTCTTTGTGCAAAGAAAATAAAGCTCTTGGAGTGATATACTTGTGTGGACCTTGGAGTTACTTGGGGTATAGAGACTCTGTCCTTGCACACTGAGGACAGAAACCAACTTTGAGGAGAACATCGCTGCAAGACCCGTAGGTGAAACAAATGTGCTTAACCTCTGCAAACCAGAGGGTAGGGGCATGATGGCACCTTGCACCTTTTCCTCTCATGAGTGAGCCAAAGAGACGGGAGGAAAGGGGTGAGGTCGCTACATATCCTTAATGTGGACATTGACAGCAATAAAACCTGACAATGGAGGTAAATGGCCTAGGGAATGAATGTTTGAATGCTGGGTGTGCGGTGCGCTCCGATTTATATAGGCCTCTCATAAAATCACAGTCACATGCTGCGGGTGGCCACATGCTCCCAGGACGTCACAGTCACATGCTCCGGGGCCACCCGGAGCTTGTGACTGTGACGTCATGAGAGGCCTATATAAATCGGAGCGCACCGCACACCCAGCATTACAGCGGGAGGAAGCGACGTGTCAACATCGAAGAGGGAAGAAGGCAACGGAGAAGACCGGGCCCCGCTAGCAAAAGAGCTGGAAGAAAATAGTGGAGGCCCGGCAGAAGGAAGAAAGAACCGGAGAGCGAGAGAAGAACCGGAGAGCGCGTAGACGACACCGGAGGCCCCCGAAGTCGGAAGAGACCCCCGGAGTCGGAAGAAGACCCCCGAAGTCGGAAGAGACCCCCGGAGTCGGAAGAAGACCCCCGAAGCTGTGTAATAAATTACTTTAAAAACCTGTGTAGTGTTTTTTCATTGACATTTTTTTCAACCAGGTGAATGGGTAGGGGTACGATGTACCCCATACTCATTCACATAGGGTAGGGGGCCGGGATCTGGGGGCCCCCTTATTAAAGGGGGCTCCCGGATTCCGATAAGCCCCCGCCCGCAGACCCCGACAACCAACGGCCAGGGTTGTCGGGAAGAGGCCCTGTCCTCATCAACATGGGGGCAGGGTGCTTTGGGGTGGGGGGCCGCAGGTTGCCCCCCTGCCCCAAAGCACCAAACCCCTGGCCTGGTACGGTTCAGGAGGGAGGGGGCCACTCTCATCCCCCCTCTTTTCCTGCGGCGTGCCAGGTTGCGTGCTCGGATAAGGGTCTGGTTTGGATTTTGGGGGACCCCCATGCCGTTTTTTCAGCTTAGGGGGTTCCCCTTAAAATCCATACCAGACTGAAGGGCCTGGTATGCTCCTGGTGGGGAACCCATGCCGTTTTTTTTATTTAAAATTTGGCGTGGAGTTCCCCCTCAAGATCAGCAGAGCACAAGTCGCATGCCAAAGTCAGATTATGCAAGACTGCGGTCTGACTTTGATCCGACTTCAATGATAGTCAATGGGCTGAAGTAGGATCAAAGTCGGACCAAAGTAGTACAGGGAGCATTTTCAAAGTGTGTCGGACCAGTTAAGACGGCTCCCATAGGGAAACATTGATTTTCCCACGTCATGCGACATGAGCTCCCAATGTCGGAGCGTTTGTCGGACAAGTGTGAACCCAGCCTAAATCCCTTTGTAGCTTGCTTAATTAGTGACTGGGCACATAAAAGTTCAAAGCCCAAACACCTTTTAAATAGTGTGCCTAGACACATTTTGGCAAGGGTGCATTTTTACCATAATACAGAATGCCTCATGTCAACAGCAAGGAAAGTGGGCACACTTTCAGATTCCACCTCAGTGACATTGTTTGCTGACATCTCTGCTGCAAGCCTGCAACTCCACAGATGAGAAAAAGTTTTCTACTGTAATGAAAATCCTACAAGACCATCAAATTCCCTCTAGGTGAGGATTTTCTATTTAACTGCTTGTCACTTATAAAGGATCGTCTTACTCAGTTGTATCCCCTGAAAAATACATGGCTATGCTGTGTTCCTGGGGAATGGAATCTCAAATGAAACGCTTTTCTACACTGAGAACTGTGCCAGTGCACGTTACCAATGATTGGTCCTGATATATCAGCGTGAATCATTTTGTTATTTCTACCTTTTCTTTTTATTGTTCTCTCTCTCTCCCCAGGTCTTAATAGAAATTGGACTGACCTGTGAGTCATGCAAATGTGTACCTTGACTGGCTCTTCCTCTGTCCGTTTACCTTGCAAGATGATGGTGGACTGAGAAGATCATCTTGGGTTGTATATTTTTATGTTTACACTTAATATCTTCCCTAGCTTTTAGCTCCAACGTATGCCTTTTGTTTTTTAATATAGTTTGGGAACCATTACAACCATTGCATGCTCTGTGATTATTATTACCTTCTTGCACTAATATTTTTCATATTTCATCCTGCCATCTGTGCCTATGGTTAAATATTTATGCCTTATTAGGGTGTCTTCCTTAAATGTCATAGAACTGAATAGTCTCTATAAGCCCCACTTAAAACAAAAAGAGGCACTGATACAGAGATGTGACATAGACATGGGACCCCAACACTTACACACCTTAAATTTCCTCATATTATTACTGATTATGTTCAACGTTCTTATCACAGTTCTCATAGCATTTAAAGATTCCCTTCCACTTCGATTGCAGTATGTGGTAGTAGACCCCCAAGACTGTTTCATTTTGGTAGTAGCAGATAAAGAAAACATACCTTTCTTGTTCATACATCACGGGACACAGAGCGACATAGTCATTACTATGTGGGTTATATAGAATTACCTTCAGGTGCTGGCACTGGCAACTTCCAAAACAGGAAGTACCCTCCCCTATATAAGCCCCTCCCATCCGGGAGTACCTCAGTTTTTTGCCAGTGTCTAAGGTGTTGGCCAAGGTTAACATGTATTCATCTGGGCTTGTGTACAGGTTCTCTGGGCCTTAGCAAGCTATTCCGGATCCGACCAAAAAAGCTTCATAGCTAAACGGTCGGTACCCGGGCCTTGCAGAGAAGAGCAAGGTTTTGCCTGTAATGCCTCTCTTAGGAGGGCTGGACCCTGGGATCCAGAGCTCTGGTCATACCCAAAACCAAGAGGCTATCTGTGCAGGGTGCTATACAGGTCCAGGGGAGTGGAATCCTTGGGAACCCGGTCCCTGAAGGTCTAGTACAATGCCTGCCGTGAGAGGTGAAGTTTGGGCTTCTGTGGACCAAACAAAGTCCTGCGGCGGGGAAAAGGTAAGTGGGGGCCCCTCAGGAGCTTGGTTCTATTGAGGGGACCCCCAAGCCTAATATATGTCTTTCTGCCTGTTACCTAAAAGGTATTCCCGCTAATAGCTGTATATGCCTAAGAAATCCTAGAAATGTCTTTTCATAAAGGAAGTTTTAAAAACTGTAAACCTGGAAATGTTTTTCATAAAGGAGGTTTTAAAAAAAAAAAAAAAAAAGACAAAAGTGCGGTACCTGTGTTTGTCCACTAGAGGCCGCTGTGGAACGTCTTTTTTCTTGGGACTATTCCTTCCATGGTGAAAGTCCAGGCAGATGAGTGAGCTCTCTATCAGGGAAGCTGCATTCCTCTGTCATGCTGCCAAGTAGTTTCCTTCCATCCCCGAGTCCTGGTGAAACAGGGACCCTGGCTCCTCTCCCTACAGGGCGCCAAGAGCGCACACGTGCGCACGCACACACGCTTTCTTTTTATAGATTTAGCTTCAAAAAAGTGGGCGGAGCCTGGCGGATGAAGCGCTCTGTGCGCCCAGCGCTTCTGCGCATATGCGGGCGTCCCAGCAAGATAAAAGGACTCAGTCCACGCTGCTTGCTATGGACACAGAGCATGAAAAGGAGCTGGTAGCATGGTATAGGGGCTTACAGCGGGCAGTTGATACAGGCATCCCCAGAAAGACGCATTAGTAGACACCCACTGATGTACATAGCAGCAAATTGCATTAGACTATTTCAGTAAAGGGGTGTATTGCGGCTGGAATACCTCAGCTTTGAACTAAGGAATATGCCGCCTAAAAAACTCCGAGATATACCTCTCAGGAAGTGTAGGGGGTCTCCATCGGGCTCTGAGGATCTGGAGCAGTCATCTGCACCCTCCTCCCCTGAGAAATCAGAGGTTAATACCCATAAGGAACCCCCGGGAGTGCCAGGTACTGCGGCTGTCCTCTTTCCACCTGCTCCTGCATATATAACAGAGGAGGTTTTTGCTTCAACTCTGGAGGGATTGGAGCAGAGATTGGCAGCATTGATCGCTTCTTCTCTGCAGGAAAGAAAGCGCGCCAGATCTCCATCACCTCCATTAGAGTGCCTGTTGGCAGAGCAACAGTCCCAGGAAGGGTCTGACCTACCTGAAGGGGAACAGGAGGAGGTTAACTCTGTTTTTGAGGAATCGACAGTAGATGAACCATTTTCAGCATCACAGACTGAAAGATTGTGGGTCCAGACCCTAACTGACATGGTTCGATCGGCATTTAAAATGCCTCTTGTTGAACCATCAACTACTGCTGTCTCCTCATTGGGGTCACTAAAAGCTCCCCAGGTTAATTGCTCCTTTCCAATACATCCATTATTGGAAGGACTTATATACCAGGACTGGGAACATCCTGATAAACTATTTGTTCCGCCTAAGAAATTTCCGGTGATCTATCCCATGGAGGAAAAATTCACCCAGAGATGGAATGTTCCTACGGTGGATGCAGCCATCTCTTCTGTGAACAAATCACTGACATGTCCAGTAGATAATGTTCAAATGTTCAAAGATCCAGTAGATAAAAAATTGGAATCTTTATTAAAATCTGCTTTTTCCACAGCAGGGGCTGTTACACAGCCAGCAGTGGCAGCTATTGGGGTCTGCCAAGCTTTAAAGGATCAGATGAAAATGGTCCTGAGGGATTTGCCAGACCAGCAGGCCCAGGCTCTGGCTGATCTGCCTAGAGCATTATGCTTTGCGGTTGACGCCATCAAGGATTCTATCCATCAGGCCTCCCGCCTCACGCTGTCTTTGGTACATATGCGTAGGCTTCTGTGGCTCAAAAACTGGTCTGCTGAAGCTCCCTGTAAGAAGCTCTTAGTTAGCTTCCCATTTCATGGGGAACGCCTTTTTGGCGAGGACCTGGATAAGTATATCCAGAAGATTTCCAGTGGTAAAAGTACTCTCTTACCGTGTAAGAAGAGGTCTAGGGGTCCATCTTTTAAGAGGACTACCTCTCCTATCCCTGCGACGTCTGCTACTAAGCAGTTCCGACGGCCTCCTCGGTCAAACTCAGGGGGTAAAAATCAGGGACAGTCACAGGGTAATAAGAAACCCTGGATCCGAAGGGGTACTAAACCAACCTCCAAGTCAAGCCTATGAAGGGCTGCCCCCACTCAAACGGGTGGGGGGAAGACTTCAGTTGTTCGCAGAGACCTGGCGGGAGACGATCAAAGACAGATGGGTGCTCTCCGCAGTAACTCTGGGATACAAGTTGGAGTTAAAAGAGTCTCCTCCTTCCCATTTTATGTGGTCAGGCATGCCAAGAGACCCTCTGAAAAGAGGGTCTCTCCTATTGGCGTTAGAACAACTATTGCTCCAAGGAGTAATTATGGAGGTTCCTATGGAAGAGTGGGGGTTGGGTTTCTACTCAAACCTTTTCACAGTCCCGAAGCCAAACGGGGACATAAGACCCATATTGGACCTAAAGAGTCTAAACAAATTTCTAAACGTCTGGTCTTTCCGGATGGAGTCGATCGGTCACCGCTGCCCTACAGGGGGAGGAATGGTTAGCCTCGATCGACATCAAAGATGCTTACTTGCATGTTCCCATCTTTCCAGGTCATCAAAAATTTCTACGCTTCGCAGTAGAAGGGCGCCATTTTCAGTTCAGAGCCTTACCATTCGGTCTGGCCACAGCACCACGAGTGTTCACAAAAATTCTGGCCCCACTGTTGGCCGATCTAAGAACACGAGGTGTAACGATAATGGCATACCTAGACGACCTGTTGTTGATGGACCACTCAGTTGCCAAGCTAGAAGTGGTAATTGTCGATACAATCAAGTATCTAGAATCTCACGGTTGGGTCATCAACCTGGACAAGTCAGCCCTACAGCCAGTGAAAAACCTGGTATATCTAGGGCTACGGCTGGATTCAGACCAGAGGAAGATTTTCTTACCTCTAGACAAGGTATCCTCTTTGAGGGGCTTGGTCCGTCTGCTTTGTGCAAAAAGACAGCCGTCCATACGCCTGTGCATGAGGCTGCTAGGAAAGATGGTAGCATCATTCAAAGCTGTGCCATACGCCCAATTCCACTCAAGGAATTTACAGAGGGCCATATTGTCAGCCTGGAACGGAAAAATTCAGGCTCTAGACTTCCCGATGGCTTTGTCCCCTTCCGTTCGGAAGAGTCTCTGCTGGTGGTTGATCCCCCAGAATCTCCAGAAGGGAAAACCCTTCAGTCCGATATCTTGGAAGGTGGTCACTACAGATGCCAGCCTTATAGGCTGGGGGGCAGTACTGGAGCAATGGTGTCTCCAGGGCAGATGGTCAAATGTAGTAAAAACCCTGCCCATCAATCTCTTAGAGATACGAGCAGCCCGGTATGCCCTAGTAGCCTGGACATCCAGACTCCAAGGGTCCCCTGTCAGAATTCAATCAGACAATGCCACAGCAGTGGCATATATCAATCATCAGGGAGGCACCAGGAGTCGTGCAGCCCAGAGGGAAGTAAGTCACATCCTGGAATGGGCAGAAAAGCATGTCCCATGTATATCAGCTGTCTTTATTCCAGGGGTGGAGAATTGGAAGGCGGACTTTCTGAGTCGCCAACAGTTATGCCCAGGGGAATGGTCCCTTCATCCCGAGGTCTTCCGAGCAATATGTCAGCGGTGGGGATGTAGATCTGCTAGCATCCAGATTCAACGCAAAGGTGGACAGATTTGTCTCCCGGACAAGGGATCCCCTCGCTTGCGGCTCGGATGCTCTGGTGTTCCCTTGGGATCAGTTCAGACTGATATATGCATTCCCTCCGCTACAATTGTTGCCTCGACTCCTTCGCAGAGTCAGGTTGGAAAAGAAGCCGGTGATCCTGGTGGCTCCAGCGTGGCCCCGAAGGGCCTGGTACGCGGAGATCATCAAAATGTCTGTGGGGAGTCCTTGGACCTTTCCACGTCGTCCGGACCTGCTTTCGCAAGGACCGATATACCACCCTTCCTTACTAACTCTAAGTTTAACGGCCTGGCTATTGAATCCCACATCCTAAAGAAGAGAGGTCTCTCTAACTCTGTGGTATCAACTATAATCAATGCCAGGAAGCCTGTATCCAGGCAGATCTACTATAGAGTTTGGAAGGCGTACATCACTTGGTGCGAGGCCAGAAAATGGCATCCACGTAAGTACGTTATAGGCAGAATTCTGGACTCCTGCAGTGGGCTGTAGACAGGAAGTTTGCCTTAAGTAGTGATGAGCCGAACACCCCCGGGTTCGGTTCGCACCAGAACCCGCGAACGGACCGAAAGTTCGTACGAACATTAGAACCCTATTAAATACAATGGATGCGAACGTTCGAATTCTAAAGTGCTAATTATAACAACTATTATGCATGTTATTGTCCTAAAAAGGGTTTGGGAACCCGGGTTGTGCACCAGGGGACATGTATCAATGCAAAAAGAAGTTTTAAAAACGGTCGTTTTTCGGGAGCAGTCATTTTAATGATGCATAAAGTGAAAAAAAAAAAGTCAAATATTCCTTTAAATATCGTACCTGGGGGGGTGTCTAAAGTATGCCTGTGAAGTGCCATGTGTTTCCCGTGTTTAGAACTGTCCCTGCACAAAATGACACTTCTAAAGGAAAAAAAAGCCATTTAAAACTGCTTGCGGCTTTAATGTAATGTCTGGTCCCGGTAATATGGATGAAAATCTTTAAGAAAAATGGCATAGCTACCCCATGACCCCCCCCCCCTACCCCAGCCCATTACCAGCCCCTTTGGGTCTTGTATGGATATTAAGGGGAACACCGCACATAAAATAAAAAAGGCCCTATATACTCTGAACAGCCGTATACAGGCGGTGCATACAAGACAGGGACTGTAGGTTTGTTCTTATGTAGAATCTGTTTGTAATTTTGAACAGGTACATTGTTTAAGTGTAGCTCCAGCCCAAAAATCTATTTTTAAACTTTTTGGAAAACATAGGTAAGGGTTATCACCCCTGTAACATTTGTTTTGCTGTCTGTGCCCCTGTTCAGAACATTTCACCTCACTTTCCGTCCCAATGACAACTGTTTTTGAAATGTGGTGTTTTTCTTGAAACAAGGATTGCTGATAAAGCATCAGTACAGAGGGGACACCTTTCTCCCATATTAATTCTTACAGGAGAGAATTTTCCTTCCAAGGGGTAGATTTCCTCTCACTTCCTGTTGTCTTCTTGCGTTTGCAAGTAGGAGTCGTTTATAAGTTGGATGTTTGAAAGTAGGGACCTGCCGTATATACTCTGCAGAAATAGGCCCCTTAGTTGTTGGTGTTGGCACAACACTGTAAGCACTCACAGTTACTCTTGGTTGGTGCTGGAACGCCCTGCTGTCAACTATTATATCTGGAATTTTAATTACATATAATTGTTGAACAGTGGTAGTAAAAATTGGGCCTTTGATGGTGGTGCTGGTGCCACAACACTGTAAGCCCTGACAGTTACTCTTGGTGGGTGCAGCAATGGGCCCTGCTGTGAATTATTAGATCAAGAATTGTAATTGCATGCCCCTGTTGAACAGGGGCTGAAAAATTGGGCCTTTTGTGGTGGTGGTGGTGGTGGTGGTGGTGTTGCCACAACACTGTAAGCCCTCAGAGTTACTCTTGGTGGGTGCAGGAATGGGCCCTGCTGTGAATTATTAGATCAAGAATTGTAATTACATGCCCCTTTTGAACAGGGGCTGAAAAATTGGGCCTTTCGTGGTGGTGGTGGTGGTGGTGGTGTTGCCACAACACTGTAAGCCCTCAGAGTTACTCTTGGTGGGTGCAGGAATGGGCCCTGCTGTGAATTATTAGATCAAGAATTGTAATTACATGCCCCTTTTGAACAGGGGCTGAAAAATTGGGCCTTTCGTGGTGGTGGTGGTGGTGGTGGTGTTGCCACAACACTGTAAGCCCTCAGAGTTACTCTTGGTGGGTGCAGGAATGGGCCCTGCTGTGAATTATTAGATCAAGAATTGTAATTACATGCCCCTTTTGAACAGGGGCTGAAAAATTGGGCCTTTCGTGGTGGTGGTGGTGGTGGCGTTGCCACAACACTGTAAGCCCTCAGAGTTACTCTTGGTGGGTGCAGGAATGGGCCCTGCTGTGAATTATTAGATCAAGAATTGTAATTACATGCCCCTTTTGAACAGGGGCTGAAAAATTGGGCCTTTCGTGGTGGTGGTGGTGGTGGTGGCGTTGCCACAACACTGTAAGCCCTCAGAGTTACTCTTGGTGGGTGCAGCAATGGGCCCTGCTGTGAATTATTAGATCAAGAATTGTAATTACATGCCCCTGTTGAACAGGGGCTGAAAAATTGGGCCTTAGGCACTGGTGGCACAACACTACAACCCCTCACAGATACTGTACTTGGAGCACAGCAATGAGCCCTGTTGCAAATTATTGCTAAAAAAATTGTAATTACACGCCCCTGTAAAACAGGGGCTGAAAAATTGGGCCTTAGCCACTGGTGGCGGCACCCATAAACAAAAATGATCTTCCAAGCTATCATCATCAATCGTATCATTGAGGACTCGGAGGAGGAGGATAGCCAGTCAACATAACAGCACAGGCACTCAGCATCAGCATCAGTCTTGAAGGGATGTGACATGTTAAAATCAATTAGTCTGTTATATCAGCATCAGGTGTGTGGTAGCTGGTGGTGATCCAAGACTGGTTCATCTTGATGAAAGTCAGTCGATCAACCGAGTCGGTGGACAGGCGCACCCTGTGATCCGTGACAAATCCTCCAGCAGCACTGAATGTGCGTTCCGAAAGAACGCTGGATGCAGGACAGGCCAGTAGCTCAATTGCATACTGTGCAAGCTCTGGCCAGTGATCCATCCTCAAGACCCAGTAAGCCAGAGGATTTTCGGTGGGGAAGGTGTCCAAGTCTGACCTTGCCCCTAGATATTCCTGCACCATGTTTATCAGACGCTGGCGATGGTTGCTGGAACCGATCATACTTTGGGGCTGCGGACTAAAGAATTGTCTGAACGCATCGGTCAGACGGCCACCTTCCCCTCCGCTCCTTCTTTGACTGGCCGAAGCCTCAGCAACTCGTTGTCCAGGACCAGGAGTTTGTAACCTCCCAGTCTCTGGGAACGCGTTGCACAGACCTTTCTGCAAGGCCTCCCGGAGTTGTCTCATCCTCTGCTCCCTCTGCGACGGTAACATAAGGTCCGCAACCTTACCCTTGTACCGTGGATCAAGGAGAGTGGCCAGCCAGTAATGGTCCCTCTCCTTGATCCGAAGAATACGAGGATCCTTCCACAGACTTTGCAGGATCAGGGAGGCCATGCAGCGTAGGTTTGCTGAGGCATTCGCTCCGGAGTCCTCTGGGTCACTAAGGATGACATGATCCGCAGCCACCTCCTCCCAGCCACGTACAAGTCCACTGGTTTCTTGGGACTGTAAATCATCCCTAAAAGACTGCTGCTGATGATGCTGAGTGCCAGCCTCCACCTCCATGCTGACACAATCCTCCTCCTCCTCCTCCTCCTCCTCTTCCTGTGCGATGGGTGGGACAGAAGGAACACTGTCTGGGTAAAGGGGGCCTTGAGAGGCAAGGAAGTCCTCCTCTTCCTGCCTCTGTTCTGCCTCAAGTGCCCTGTCCATTATTCCATGCAGCGTGTGCTCCAACAGGTGGACAAGAGGTACAGTGTCACTGATGCATGCACTGTCACTGCTCACCATCCTCGTGGCCTCCTCAAATGGTGCCAGGACAGTGCATGCATCCCTGATCATGCCCCACTGGCGTGGAGAAAAAAACCAAGCTCCGCTGACCCTGTCCTGGTGCCGTAGTCGCACAGGTACTCATTGATGGCCCTCTGCTGCGTGTGCAGCCGCTGCAGCATGGCCAACGTTGAGTTCCACCTGGTGGGCATGTCACATATAAGGCGGTTCTTGGGCAGGTTCAACTCCTTTTGCAGCTCAGCCAGGCGAGCACTGGCATTATAAGATCTGCGGAAATGCACACAGACTTTCCTGGCCTGCCTCAGGACATCCTGTAAGCCCGGGTACCTGCCCAAGAACCGCTGCACCACCAGGTTAAGGACGTGAGCCACACAGGGCACATGGGTCAGTTGTCCCTGTCGGAGGGCGGAGAGGAGGTTGGTGCCATTGTCGCAAACCACCATTCCTGGCTTAAGCTGGCGTGGCGTCAACCACCTCTCGGCCTGGCCCTGCAGAGCAGACAGGACCTCTGCCCCAGTGTGGCTTCTGTCCCCCAAACACACCAGCGCAAGCACGGCATGGCATCTTTTTGCCTGCGTACTTGCGTAGCCCCTTGAACGGCTACGGAGCACCGCTGGTTCATAGGACAAACCACAGGAAGAGGCCATGGAGGAAGAAGAAGAGGAGGGGGTGGAGGAGAGAGGTGTGTCACAACCAGTAGTAGCATTTTGGAGGCGTGGCGGTGGAACAACCTCCAACACTACTGCACCTTGTCCTGCATCCTTCCCAGCTGCCAAAAGAGTGACCCAATGGGCCGTGAAAGAAAGGTAACGTCCCTGTCCATGCCTGCTGGACCATGAGTCAGCGGTAATATGCACCTTACCGCTGACCGCCCTGTCCAGCGAGGCCAAGACATTGCCTTCCACATGCCGGTAGAGAGCCGGAATAGCCTTCCGTGAGAAAAAGTGGCGTTTGGGAACCTGCCACTGAGGAACCGCACATTGCACAAACTCACGGAAGGGGGCCGAGTCTACCAACTGAAAAGGCAGCAGTTGAAGCGCTAGCAATTTAGCCAAGCTAGCATTCAACCGCTGGGCATGTGGATGGCTGGGAGTGAACTTCTTTCGACGGTCCAGCAGCTGGGGCAGGGAAATTTGCCTGCTAGAATCGGACGTCGGTGTACTGCTAGCAGAGTGGCCGCAAGTACTTGGCTGTGACACACCTAATTCTACACCTTCATTCCTCTCAGTGCATGTTTCAGAGAGGACTGAAGTTATAGTGGGGTTGGAGATCCCAGCTGATGTGGTGCAAGGAGAGGTCCGCTTTGTTCTTTGGTGTGGGTCTTTGAGGTAGGCTTGCCAACGAGCTGCATGGTAGGTCAACATATGTCTGGTCAGGCATGTGGTACCCAAGCGGCTGATGTTTTGGCCACGCGATATACGCTTGAGACATATGTTGCAAACAGCAGCTGTGCGATCTGATGCACTAGCCTCAAAAAAGGCCCACACCAAAGAACTTTTTGAATGATGGGCAGAGGCAGCGCCCTGCACAGGCGGAGCTCTGTGGTGTGATTCCGTTGGTGTACTGCCCTTACGCTGGCCACCAAAGGGCATCCTGCCTCGTTGGAGATGTGCCTCCTCCTCATCCTCCTCCTCCTCCTCTCTCCTATTAGGCACCCACGTGGAGTCAGTGACCTCATCATCCCCTCCCTCCTCATCACTGGAGCCAATCTGGCAGTATGCTGCAGCTGCTGGAACATGACTGCCAGATTGGTGTCCTTCTTGAGCATCCCCTCTGTCTGCTCTCACGCTACTGCCTTCCTGTAGCTGGGTTTCATCATCAGACCCTTCGAAACGCTGGGCATCCTCCTGGAGCATGTACCCAACACTGTGCTCAAACAGTTCGGGGGACTCCTCAGGAGGAGGACATGGTGGGTCTAGGGAAGGAGTGACTGATGATGAGTCTGACATTGATACCAGGGAAGAGGACGCTTTGGCAGCTGCTTTGCCAGTACCCTGAGCCTGGGTGAGAGAGGATGAGGAGGAGGAGGAGGGCTTGGTCATCCACTCTACCAAGTCTTCGGCATGATGTGGCTCAACATGTCCAGCTGCCGAAAAGAAGGACAAGCGTGTCCCATGGCCATGTGCTGATGACAATGCACCGCGTCCACGACCAGCACTGTTGCCCCCAGACACAGAGCCTGCTTGCCCTCTTTTATTGCCTCCTGACTGTCTGCCTCTCCTTGTTTGCCTTCCAGACATTCTAATAGATGGCCTGCAGGGAGATGGGAAAAAAGCAATAAGGGCTACCTTCAGGTGTCCTTCTCTGTCCCTTTACTTAAGGATTTCTAAATATGGTTGAGGATGATTGCTTTTGCACAGAATAGCACAACGACAATTTCCCTGACTGTCCAAAAAACAAGGATTTCAAAGATGGTTGATGAGGAATGCTTTAGCACACTATAGCACAAGGAGAATTTCCCTCACTGTCCTTCCCTGTCCCTAGAAACAAGGATTATCACAGTGAAAGAAACTGACACTCTTCCTACCTATAGTTTTCTGTCCCTAGAAAAAATGTTTTTTTAAAGCACACTATAGCACAAGGAGAATTTCCCTCACTGTCCTTCCCTGTCCCTAGAAACAAGGATTATCACAGTGAAAGAAACTGACACTCTTCCTACCTATAGTTTTCTGTCCCTAGAAAAAATGTTTTTTTAAAGCACACTATAGCACAAGGAGAATTTCCCTCACTGTCCTTCCCTGTCCCTAGAAACAAGGATTATCACAGTGAAAGAAACTGACACTCTTCCTACCTATAGTTTTCTGTCCCTAGAAAAAATGTTTTTTTAAAGCACACTATAGCACAAGGAGAATTTCCCTCACTGTCCTTCCCTGTCCCTAGAAACAAGGATTATCACAGTGAAAGAAACTGACACTCTTCCTACCTATAGTTTTCTGTCCCTAGAAAAAATGTTTTTTAAAGCACACTATAGCACAAGGAGAATTTCCCTCACTGTCCTTCCCTGTCCCTAGAAACAAGGATTATCACAGTGAAAGAAACTGACACTCTTCCTACCTATAGTTTTCTGTCCCTAGAAAAAATGTTTTTTTAAAGCACACTATAGCACAAGGAGAATTTCCCTCACTGTCCTTCCCTGTCCCTAGAAACAAGGATTATCACAGTGAAAGAAACTGACACTCTTCCTACCTATAGTTTTCTGTCCCTAGAAAAAATGTTTTTTTAAAGCACACTATAGCACAAGGAGAATTTCCCTCACTGTCCTTCCCTGTCCCTAGAAACAAGGATTATCACAGTGAAAGAAACTGACACTCTTCCTACCTATAGTTTTCTGTCCCTAGAAAAAATGTTTTTTTAAAGCACACTATAGCACAAGGAGAATTTCCCTCACTGTCCTTCCCTGTCCCTAGAAACAAGGATTCGCACAGTAAAACAAACTGACACTCTCCCTACCTATCCTTCTCTTTCCCTAAACTAAAGGAATCCAGGTTAAGCAAGAAAAAATAAATGTCACTGTCCCTGCCTATGCTTCTCTTTCCCTGCTCCGGAACACACTACACTAGGCCGCCGTGCTGGCGGCCTTTTATAGTGTGGGGCGTGTACTAAACACCCTCAGCAATATTTGGCCACAGGCATCCTGCCTGTGGCCAATCATTGCTCTCCTCGCTGCCGGCGCTGTGATTGGCCAAGCATGCGGGGTCACAGTGCATGCTTGGCCAATCACAGCGCCTGGATGACACTGCGATGGCGTAGTGCATTGTGGGCCGTTCGCGTCACTCGAATTAGGCGCGAACGGCCCAAATCGTTCGATCTTCGTCGAACGATCGAACAGCCGATGTTCGAGTCGAACGTATGTTCGACTCGAACACCGAGCTCATCCCTAGCCTTAAGTACTATCAAGGGCCAGGTTTCGGCCTTATCAATACTATTTCAAAGGCCCCTGGCTATGCATTCACTTGTCAAATCCTTTATGCAAGGGGTGACTCGTATTATTCCACCGATTAAAGCTCCCATATGCCCATGGGATCTAAATTTGGTTCTGTGGGTTCTGCAGACGCAGCCGTTTGAACCTTTGCGGCACATTTCCTTGGTTCTACTCACCAGAAAATTGATATTTTTAGTAGCCATATGCTCGGCTAGAAGAGTGTCGGAATTAGCCGCCATGTCCTGTAAGGAGCCATATCTGGTTATTCATAAGGACAGAGTAGTATTACGCCCTCACCCAGCCTTTCTTCCTAAGGTGGTATCGAGGTTTCACTTGAACCAGGATGTGGTTCTTCCTTCTTTTTTCCCCAAACCAAGCTCGGTAGAGGAAAAGTTATTGCATTCTTTGGATGTAGTAAGAGCAGTTAAAGCTTATCTAAAAGCCACTGCTCAGATTCGTAGAACGGATTCTTTGTTTGTTCTGCCGGAAGGCCCCAGAAAGGGTCAGGCAGCATCAAAATCTACTTTAGCCAAGTGGATTCGACAGGTCATAATACAAGCCTATGGCTTGAGAAGTAGACCGCCTCCGTTCAAAGTTAGGGCGCACTCCACGAGAGCAGTTGGAACTTCATGGGCAGTGCATCACCAGGCCTCCCTGGCTCAAATCTGTAAGGCCGCAACATGGTCTTCAGTACACACGTTTACTAGGTTCTACCAGGTGGACGTTAGAAGTCAGGAGGATGTCGCCTTTGGGCGCAGTGTGTTGCAGGCCGCAAAGATCCTCATGCCTGATGGCGCCCAGCTTATGTATGGTGTATCCCCCCCCTCATTGGGCATTGCTTTGGGACGTCCCACATAGTAATGAATGACTATGTCGCTCTGTGTTCCGTGATGTATGAACAAGAAAGTAGGATTTTTAAAACAGCTTACCTGTAAAATCCTTTTCTTGGAGTACATCACGGGACACAGAGCTCCCACCCCTCTTTTGGGGACACGTATTGCTTTGCTACAAAACTGAGGTACTCCCGGATGGGAGGGGCTTATATAGGGGAGGGTACTTCCTGTTTTGGAAGTTGCCAGTGCCAGCACCTGAAGGTAATTCTATATAACCCACATAGTAATGACTATGTCGCTCTGTGTCCCGTGATGTACTCCAAGAAAAGGATTTTACAGGTAAGCTGTTTTAAAAATCCTACTATTACATTAGTATGCTTGTATGTACCTCATACCAATCATAAAAACCTTTTTAGGAAAGTATTGGGCATTGCCAACCAATATTTTAGTGGATATTTGTTAGTTTGTGGTAACGTTAACAATGTCATTGCTACAACCTTAAACTTGAATAACACTGGCAAATGACTATACAGAATATTTAACATAAATAAGATGTGCATGAGCAGTGGTGTCGCTAGGGGGTGGCTTTTGGGGCTATAGCCAGGCCGCAAGTGCAGTGGGCATCACCGGAGAGCAGGCAGGCAGCACAGGAGAGCCAGGAGGGTGAGAGATCAGAGAGATTACATCATCTCTCATTGCCTGTCCTGCTTTACCATCACCGCTTTTCCGCTCTCACTGTGCAGCCATGGGCAGCAGAGAGATGACATCATCTCTCACTGCCCGCCCTCTCTCTGATGACCCTGATGTAAGGAGGGGCTCTCTGGGGACCCTGATGTAAGTGGGGGGCTCTCTGGGGACCCTGATGTAAGTGGAGGAGGCTCTCTGGGACCCTGATATAAGTGGGGGAGTCTCTCTGTGAACCTAATGTAACTAGGGGCTCTTTGGGGACATTGATGTAAGGGAGGGGCTCTCTGGGGACCCTGATGTAAGGGGGCTCTCTGGGGACCCTTATGTAAGTGGGTGGCTCTCTGGGGACCCTGATGCAAGGGGGGGCTCTCTGGGGACCCTGATGCAAGAGGGAGGCTCTCTGGGGACCCTGATGCAAGCAGGAGGCTCCCTGGGGACTCTGATGCAAGGGGGAGGCTCTCTGGGGACTCTGATGCAAGGGGGAGGCTCTCTGGGGACTCTGATGCAAGGGGGAGGCTCTCTGGGGACTCTGATGCAAGGGGGAGGCTCTCTGGGGACTCTGATGCAAGGGGGAGGCTCTCTGGGGACTCTGATGCAAGGGGGAGGCTCTCTGGGGACTCTGATGCAAGGGGGAGGCTCTCTGGGGACTCTGATGCAAGGGGGAGGCTCTCTGGGGACTCTGATGCAAGGGGGAGGCTCTCTGGGGACCCTGATGTAAGGAAGGGGCTCTCTGGGGACCCTGATGTAAGTGGGGGGCTCTCTGGGGACCCTGATGTAAGTGGAGGAGGCTCTCTGGGACCCTGATATAAGTGGGGGAGTCTCTCTGTGAATCTGATGTAACTAGGGGCTCTTTGGGGACCCTGATGTAAGGGAGGGGCTCTCTGGGGACCCTGATGTAAGGGGGCTCTCTGGGGACCCTTATGTAAGTGGGTGGCTCTCTGGGGACCCTGATGCAAGGGGGGGCTCTCTGGGGACCCTGATGCAAGAGGGAGGCTCTCTGGGGACCCTGATGCAAGAGGGAGGCTCTCTGGGGACCCTGATGCAAGAGGGAGGCTCTCTGGGGACCCTGATGCAAGAGGGAGGCTCTCTGGGGGCTCTCTGGGGACCCTGATGCAAGCGGGAGGCTCTCTGGGGACTCTGATGCAAGGGGGAGGTTTTCTGGGGACTCTGATGCAAGGGGGAGGCTCTCTGGGGACTCTGATGCAAGGGGGAGGCTCTCTGGGGACTCTGATGCAAGGGGGAGGCTCTCTGGGGACTCTGATGCAAGGGGGAGGCTCTCTGGGGACTCTGATGCAAGGGGGAGGCTCTCTGGGGACTCTGATGCAAGGGGGAGGCTCTCTGGGGACTCTGATGCAAGGGGGAGGCTCTCTGGGGACTCTGATGCAAGAGGGAGGCTCTCTGGGGACTCTGATGCAAGGGGGAGGCTCTCTGGGGACTCTGATGCAAGGGGGAGGCTCTCTGGGGACTCTGATGCAAGGGGGAGGCTCTCTAGGGACCCTGATGTAAGGAAGGGGCTCTCTGGGGACCCTGATATAAGTGGGGGACTCTCTGTGGTAAGGAGGGGCTCTCTGCGGACCCTGATGTAAGTGGCAGAGGCTCTCTGGGGACCTTGATGCAAGGGGGAGGCTCTCTGGGTACTCTGGTGTAAGGGGGGGCTCTCTTGGAACTCTGATTTAAGGAGGGGTTCTCTGGGGACCCTTATGTAAGGGGGGGCTCTCTGGAGACCCTGATATAATGAAGGTGCTCTCTGGGGACCCTGATGTAAGGAAGGGTCTCTCTGGAGACCCGGATGTAAGGGAGGGGCTCCCTGGGGACCCTGATGTAAGGAAGTGGCTCTCTGGGGACCCTGATGTAAGGAAGGGTCTTCTCTGGGGTCTCTGATGTATGGGGGGGCTCTCTGGGGACCCTGATGAAATGATAATATATATAATATATAATGTAATATATATATTTATATACACACACACACGCGTATATTATATACACGTGTATGCCCGCCAAAGCGTATGACTTTCTTTACTTCGCTGCTATGGGCTCTAGCCCCAGATCTTTTCTAGACCTATTAACGCCCCTGTGCATGAGGCTTAGCAGTGTCAACATATTTATTTCTAACCTGCATGGATTCTACCCAGGATCTGTTTCATTTTTAGTATATAATGATTGTGCTCTTTTTCTCCATCAGTACAATCAGGTGTTTTGTACATGCTCCAGTGCCCTTGGAGATTAGGGATACCAATATCACTAGATCTCCTGGTCTTTCAAGGTTGAATGCCTATATGCTGAATGATTTCCTATCTACATCATATACTGTATATAGGAAGATGCAAAAATGCTTCAGGGGGCCCTTCCTATGTTAGCACTGCTCAGCGATTAGGACTCAGCAATTAGGGTTTCCTTGAGTAATCTAATACAATGAATGTCTATGTGAAAGTAAGATATTATCACCAATCACAAAAATAGCAGCCACTGAGAGAAATAAAACATATGAAAAAACAATACTCAGAAGGAACACTCAATACTGTCCATTAATATTGTATAAAACAATAAAATTGAAACACTCTATAAAATGTCCATAAAATGCCCTCAGACGAAGTCTGGAAGTGACGAAGCGCGTCAAGGTCGTGGTCTCGCTGGTCAAACAGGAAGTGACGCTTGCGCCTCACAGGACGCTGGTACCAGGAAGTGGAAACGACTTTGTCTGCTGTACACAGACAGCGCGGTCTACCATCTACTGGCGAACCTGGTGAATTGTTATCGCTTGCATTTGCACTTTACTGCCCTATTGATTTTAACACAGTGTAAGTATATATTGTAAGGGGGGGGGGGGGGGGGTTTGGACATTAAACTCTTTTGAAAACAAAATCACGCTATGTGGCCATTATATTTTTTCCTTATATGAGTGTCCTGGGCCCCTGAGTACACGGAGTTGGTGTTTGGTGGAAAGTGAATAAAAGTGGAGGAGGATCTATCTTTGATGAAAAGGCGCAATACACTCTACATTGTGGTGAGTGCATCCCCAAAAGGGGGTTTTCCTTTTTTCCATGAGGTGCATCGCGGGTGAATGGTGATTTACTTACATCTAATCATTGCACTAAGATAAATAACTTTCCACGCATCAGTGTCTTTATGTACACAGAAAAAAATAAGGAAGCTTATCATTTTGGATGAGAGCGCCGCTACAATATTTTATGGACATTTTATAGAGTGTTTCAATTTTATTGTTTTATACAATATTTATGGACAGTATTGAGTGTTCCTTCTGAGTATTGTTTTTACATATGTATTTAGGAAGAACTCAGCAAATGTTTTCAGAATCGCAGACTCCATCCAGGCCCCAGAAATAAGCTACAAATATTCCCTTGGTCAGGTTAATGGGTCTGTGTCATATTTGGGCAGAACTTTTCTTGTCTAAAAATTTGAGAACCAGCTCTCAAATTTTTGTTGTCGGAAATTCCAACAGAAAAAGTCTGATGGAGCCTACACACGGTCGGAATTTCCGACCAAAAGCTCACATCAAACTTTTCTTGTCGGAAATTCCAACCGTGTGTAACCGGCATTAGTCTTATTTGGCACTTATGGCCCTGTACTCAACACCCAGTGATAAGGTTTTAACTTCAGATTACTGCTCTAACCGAACAAGGTAGGCATGCTTCTCTCTCCTCACTTGTTTTGCAATAGTGATGGAGCAATTTGTTGAGTATATTAGAACTCACCCTAATTTACAATACATGGAGCTACAGAGGGGGAGGGAGTTCACACCAAAAGACTACAGTATATGCAAATTATGTTATTTTGGAAATTACTAGACCACAAAAATTCCTCCAGGGGATTCAGGAGGCCTCAGAAATCAGGAAAATATTGTATTAGAAAGTCATTGACACGAATACATCTTTCATACTTAACCAGATAATTCCAGACTCCATCCAGGCCCCAGAAATAAGCTACAAATATTCCCTTGGTCAGGTTAATGGGTCTGTGTCATATTTGGGCATTCAAATACCCAAACCTAGATAGCTTACATTAGGGCTGCCATTATGGATCAAAGGACACACTGGTTTAACAAACAGGATACAAAAAATAGATGCATAGAAAGTATTATCTCAAGGTGTAACCTTTATTCTGTATCGGAAACCTTCCTTCTCAACTCTACCACCTCTTTATCTTCTATGCAGGCCTTACTTGAGGCTTGGCAATATTTTCATATTTTATACTCAATACTATTGTGGCTGCTAGAAGGTATACAACTAGATTGTGCAAGCAACCAGACCATCCATTTCTTCAAATAATGTTAGATTTTCCTAATAAAAATACATACCTACTTTGAATTAATGTTAGCAAGAAAAAAATCAGTCCCAACATAGTTTTACGCTATATGGGTAACACAGCCTTATCACCCTAAATGTATACTATACTCTAAACTTTATTTGGTTGTCTGATTGCTTAATATTAATTTTACACTTATTTTTTTGAACGTGCCCTAAAAAAGGTTTCATCTCAGGCTTTATATATATGGTTTCCATTTTCTTGTAATAGTATCCCTATATGCTCTTATTTAATATGTCAATGTTTCTCATATTGGATCGTCATTGGAATTATTTCTTTAATTTCTCATATGTGTCATGTTTTCTCTGTTTTTTATTTTTTATTTATTCTACTGTGTATCCTAAGATACTGGTTTATATTTGTTACAGCCAAATACATTTTCATACATACCTCCCTGGTATTGAAGCATAATGCATCATATTTGACATTTCTGGATCCTTATTGCTATGCTTATCTTGCAATAGCTTGATGTATAATGTTAATAATATGATGTTGCAGGAAAGGCCTGTGTATGTTCAAATATGGGAAACCCAATAAAACTTTAAAGGGTAACTCCACTTCCGTGAAAATAAAAATAGCAAAAAATAAATAAAATATAGAATATACAATTGCAACTCAAGTCATATTGTAATTGAATGTTATACAAATTACCTTTTTTCAATCTGCAGCTCTGTAATTTTCTTTATAATACAATGCAATATGTCTACCTGGAGGTATTCTGTACACCGAATGTGTACAGAACGCCCCCAATAAACATAATTTCCTGCTTGTGTGATTTGCTCATTGATTTTCCCAGAAGTCTATACTAAAATACAAGTTAGATTTCAGGCATCCCTTGCAATAAAAATGTCATTTTTGGTGAGATACTCCCAATAGGAAATCACGTCTAAATGGATGCAATTTTTCTCATTAGAGCTCTGCAGGTGCAGCAGCTGGTTGATAATTATGAAACCACTCCCATACAGATTCACTTACCACAAGGACACAGACAAACACGCAGGGATTGCTTCAGAATAACAAGAGGTAGGAATCTGCCACAAAGTTTGTTGAAATCCTTGCAATGTACATAGATCAACCAGTGGGGAATGTTTTTTTCCTCAACAAAAGTGCAGTTATTCTTTAAGTTCATAAAAACCTAACAATTGTTCTAACCACTCTATCCAAATCTAAAAAAAGAAAGGTTTGCCTTTAGTTTTAATTATATTCATAACACTTATGATTTGTAAAATTTATTAACATAAACTAGAAATAGTTACTTTCCGGTGGCTCATTTCAGGTTCCAAAAAGCGAATGCATTCAGAATAGTTGGAAAAAGAGCGGTTAGAATTTTGTACAAAATCCCAGGTTCCATTGGCATTGCATCTTCTAAAGACTAATCCTGCAGAAAAAAATATATGTACACAATGCACATTAAGTATGCAACATTTCCAATAATCTGACAAATGTTTAAACATTTTAGAATCCATAACTTGTGGAATGCAAATTATGACACATGGCACATACCGGTATTTTCAACACCTGTAAAGCAACCCTTCCTCTAACCACTGCTCTGAACCTCTGTACATGTGGCCGCATTCCATAATTATTTTGCCTATTTCAATCATGCACCTATTGGGCATGCCAAACAGAACTTACAAAACCTGGGTCCTGGAAGATCTTTACCTCCAGTGTTCATGTGATCACAACCTTGATCAATCTACCACTTTGTCCCGGGAGAGAAAAAAAACTGATTGTGGCTAATCTCCACCACCCACCCCTTCCTCAGCAGTGTGTAGCCTTCTTTCCTCTGCATAGCTTTCTGTTGAGCTGCTGGGAGCAGAGAAAATGTCAGTACTTCCAGGTATAGAGGGGCATGTTACTCACTCAGTGTGGTCAATTACCAAGCACCAATGCTGTCATATGGGGATAGGGCATAGGGGTGATAAAGTAAGCCTGTTGTTTTGCCCTGCATGCGTAAAGCATGGGTTCACTAGTTATCAAGATCACTACACAAATGAAAGAAACCTTTGTATTTAAGTTGATACTTTCCCACTCTTTTTAGCATATGCTACCCTAGCTTTGCCCAACCAGACCTTTATAGACCAAAAATCGAAATGATAAATTTCAATTTGCAGTGTTAAATTTATTACCCGTCAAGTTTTTTTGAAAGATAGTCTTTATATTATGTGAACTGAATGTTACACACAATCTGATATCTGGCAGGTTTATGGACAGTATATGGAAATATATAAATAGCAATGCCTTACAATTACAATACTAAAGGCAGGGTATTGGAGCTATTGTGCAGATTGTTCTTTGATATTTTAACCAGTAAATAAAGTGGAAGATAGATTTGCAGGGAACATTTTTTTGAAAATATAATATACAGATATAGGTTGCTGTCTGTTTTACAAGAAGAAATAGAATGAGCACTGAGGCTAAAAACAGCAGCTAGAAACAATATATTCTGACAGTGATTTCTAAAAAGATTACCGGTAATACATCAAATATTTTTTCCAATTTGTATTCCTGAAATACAGAAATGTATCTAACCATTGTATTACATTAATGTTCCAATATTCTCTTTTAAATGCAATTCATATGCTTTTCTTTTTTAAAGGCCCCTTTCACACTGAGGCGCTAAAAATAGCGCCTGCAATGCGCCTAAAAAAAGCCGCTCAATTGTATCCAATGTGAAAGGCTTTCACACTGGAGCGTTGCACTTGCAGGAGGGTCAAAAAACTCCTGCAAGCCGCATCTTTGAGGCGCAATAGGATCGGTAAAAATACCGCTCCTATAGCGCCCCTGCCTATTGAAATCAATGGGGTAGCACCTCCAAAACGCCCGCAAAACACCGCAAAGAGGCGGTATTGCGGGCGTTTTTAACCCATTTTCGGCCGCTAGCGGGGGTTAAAATCCCCCCGCTAGCGCCTGCAAAGCGCGGGCAAAAATACGGTATAGCGGTGCTAAAAATAGCGCCGCTATATCGCCAGCGCATCCAGCGCCTCAGTGCAGTGTGAAAGTAGCCTAAATCAGAGTTCTTTTTTTTTTTTTTTTGGGGGGCCATCAGAGCATGCAGTTATATCTCTGTATGTGCTGCATGGAACTCACAGCAAAATGTTATTAACAATAATGTAATACTAATAAATGTATTAAATGAGTATGAAGCAGCAGAAGCATGAATGTACATGTTTTTACTGTACATTGTACTAAAATAGAAACACGCATAAAAAATATTTTATTTGATGGGAAATTTCTCTGTTGAAATTGCTCTCCACAGTCCAGTTGTGAGCCACCTGTGCTGTGTTGCGGAGGACAATTACAAAATCATGTTCCTCAATCACTTGGGAATGAGTATAAACTAGGAGCGTAGGCTTAGGTCACACTGCGCTTGAAGGCTTAGGCAACAAAGAATCATTCATAAAATAATCCACTATGCATATTTTATATTTAGTAATATAATAAAATAATAATGCACTGAATTTACTTATTAAATTATGTAGGGTTGTATTTAGATATGCAAATTTAGGCAGGAAATGTACATTTATTTCCATATCCATATAGCCATGTGGGAAACAGTGATGGATGTAATTGTGTGCTTGTGAACTCAATACCTCTGTGATTAAAGTCATACACATACGGAGGACAACTGACAGCAAGTATCTTCCCCGGAGTTCCTCTCGGCCAGCATACCAATCCATCCCATTCTGGCAAACAACTTCCTTCTGTTCCTGTGTGAAGACAGAAATAAGTAATCAGCAATCTGGCTCAGCTTATCAGAATGGCAATGTTAATTAGCAAACATTTGCCTGTTTGGGAAGAAGAGGGACCAGGAGATGCAATGGTATTAGCGACACATGTAAATAAGCTTACGTTGTAAAGTCAACTGTGGAAAAACAGCACAATTTAAAGGGGAAGGAAGCATCTGTCCACAGAACATTCTCTCAGGGCTTGTTATTTTAACATAAAACAGCTGTGTTTTCTTCTTAATTGACTTTATAATATTTTATTATATGTGTTAAAAAATGTGTTTCAGTATATGGGTCTGAATAAAGTTGTTGGTGCTTTGTGTAAATATATTAGTGATGAATGTTCTATGATATAAGATGTCGGGTTGCAAGATGCTGTCAGTCCAGGGAAAAAGGGTTTATCACAGGAGAATGTGGGTGGTTGTGAGGGGCGACTGCGTGAGTGAAGAAAGAAAATACAAACACATTTCCAAAGAAAAATTACAACTACTATAATAATTACCTGTTAAAAGTGATTGTAAAGTCTTTTTATTTTTTTTATTAAAAAAAATGTTATACTTACCTTCTCTGTGCAATGGCATTGCACAGAGCGGTAGCTAACCTCCTCTTTTGGAGTCCTCCCACTGCTCCTTTCCTGTGGGTGCCTCCATAGCAAGCTATGTGCTGAGGGGGCACCCACGTAGGCATGCTCTAGATCGAGAGGGTACACGGGTAAGCGTTTTAAGGTGGGGGGGGGTGTGTGGGGAACAGGCAGTGGAAGATTTTTTACTCTAATGCAGGGAATGCATTAAGGTAAAAACTCCTTTAGTTTAGAACACGTTTAATTTTTCTGATTAGTATATAAATAAAAAATGAAGTTTGTATCCGTAATTGATACCTTCACCCTACAAAACCATTCATACCAATCAGTTTCCACAGTTGCAATATCAGCAGTAGGAATGAGGTTCAGATTTGACACTTCCTTGGGTTTGAGTCAAATGCTGCGGGTCCAAGCTGTGTGTTTCTGTCAAATTCATGGTAAATTTCATCATACAAATTCTATTGCATACAATAATTTTAGCTAGCCTAAAAGAGTCAATAATGAAGTTTTTTTCATGTGCCATCCCTTTCAATATAAAAAGGAGGTTACACAGAGCAGCCATAGTGTTAGTGTATTTGAAGGCGTTGTAGAGAAAGCTGACAAACCGCATAGGGGAAGATTAAGGTCAGTTAGAAAACTGTACCTTAATTCTGAATGTTAGCTTTTTGGAAAGTCAACCCCTTTTCTGCTTTTTGGGACTTGTTTCTTAATATTTTGTGGCTTTTTGTCTTATTATTAATTTGTGGTTGATTTGAAATCAGTGGTCACATTTAGCTGCTGTCCCATACATAGCAAGCTTTTTGTTGTTGTTGCAAAGATTCACTTTAAAAAGACATTTGTTTGTGGGGGCAATATTTTGGGGGCTCACATTTATTTGGGGTACATATTATTTTTTTCATTTGGGATATTTTTGGTTAAACTGATTTTTTTTAACATTTGTTAACATTCCAACTAGACACTTCCCCTGGCATGCAGCCTGGGTGGCCAGGAAAACATAGACAATTAGCACACAGCTCTTATTTCTGTACCAGTCCAGGCCACATGCCTTTCAATGTTTGGGAGGTGTCTTGCAAGATGGGTTGCAAATCTTCTGTTACTTTACAAAGTACCCTTGCACTAATGTTAAGAGAAAATTACCTCTTTCTAACCTCCAGTGCCTCAAGGAGGTAGGGGGAAATTGTGGGGATGTATGGTGCAATGTGGATGCACCTTTGATTATAAGGGAGTGACCAGATAACGGCCCTCTCCCAGAGTAAAGCCCTGTACACACGATCGGATTTCCTATGGATTCTAATCCGATGGATTTTTCCATCGGAAATCCGATGAAGCTGACTTCCATCAGTCTTGCCTACACACCATCAGTCAAAAATCCGACCGTCCCAAATGCCGTGACGTAAAAAAAACACTCAGACGAGCCAAAAAAAAATAAGTTCAATGCTTCTGAGCATGCGTCAACTTGATTCTGAGAATGCGTGGGTTTTTTCTCTGATGGAGTTCCACACAGACGATCTGAATTTGCTATCATTTTTTTCCCATCAGATAAATTTAAAACATGTTCTATTTTTTCTCACCGATGGAAAAAATACAGATGGGGTCCATACACGATCGGTTTGTCCGATGAGAAAAGTCCATCGGACTGTTTTCATCGGTAAAACCGATTGTATGTACAAGGCATAATGCCGTGTACACACGATCGAGTTTCACGGCGGTGAAAACACCGCCGTGAAACCCGACGGGAAAAACGAAGACCGGCTTGGTTCCCTACACACGGCTGTTTTTCACAACATGTTTTCTCTTGGTCGAGAAAACCGGCCGTGTGTAGGCTCCCTAGCAGTGTTTCCCTATGGGAAAACTGCCGCGGAAAAAATGCCGCGATTAGCGACGAGAAAAATTAGAGCATGTTCTAATTTTTCTCGTCGTGATTCTTGTCATTTTTCTCGTCGGGAAAAATGCTGGACAGCCTACACATGGCCGTTTAAAATGTAAAAAAAAAAATTTAAAAAAAAATTAATTTTTCCCGACGAGAAAAGGGATCGTGTGTACGCGGCATAAGAGTACATTAGTGATCCTTACCAATTACAACAAAGACTCAAAAGTACACAAACCCATAAGAAATAAAGTATTTTTTATTTAAAATAAAACACAGACCCCAGAAGTAACTCCATGTCAAAATCCAGAAATGAAAATCTAGCATCAATCACATTGGCATATCACCCATCCATGTGTACATGCCACACTCCCATCTGTAAATGACAGATTTACTACTTTGATAATGTAAATTGACCTAAAGGAATCCTGGGTGGCACTTCAAAATTTGTTAACGATGTCACCAGAACTACTGACTACATTACGTGTCAGAAGTGCAACATCATCGGGTGATGGTTTATCAAGATTGATTCTGAACTCGCATTGCTGGACACTGTAACTAATATTGATTACCTTGCAGGATACCGTGGTTGATGTGGATTTAATTCTGGAGACTTTAATACAATTTAAAAAGCATATAATATGTGTTTGAATTTTAATTTAACAAAAGGACATTTTAGTTTGTGTGTGAATGTGTTTTTTTTTTTAACTTTTTGGGGGAATGTGCAAGGGGTACTAATGTGCCCTCGTACTTATCCTCCTTGAAGAGGGGACAATATTGTCATCTCCCTATTATAATGGGGGTTACACGTTCCATCATAAGCCCCCATAAAACCCCCACTACCAAAAGGTAGAGAAGACAATCTTTCCTTGGCCTGTGGCTATTTTTTTGTCAATATTTGGGGTGGGGGGTTCACATCTTTAGCTCCGAGGGGTTCATGCTGGGACCTGTAGTCCTTCACTTTTTTCACATCCCTAAAAGTGAAGGACAACAAGTCCCGGCATGAACCCCTGATATCTAAGGATGTGACTCCCCCAAAATTGAAGGACAACAAGTCCCAGCATGAACCCCTGAGATCTAAGGGTGTGACCCAATAGATTTCACAGGTTCATGCTGGGACCTGTAGTTCTTCACTAGTTGGGGGGAGTGGGTGTCACATCTTCAGCTCCAAAACTGTAAAAAAATTGCCAAGAGTTTAGATAGCACAAGGGGTGCAGCAGCAGCTTACCTGGAAGCCACTCCCTCTTAGTCTCTGCCCATTTTAGGTAGCCCCATGGAAACAAAGGGCTTGGGTGTGCTGCACAAACACACACAAACAGGGTTGGACCACACTGAAGCCTGGTGGGCCAGGAATGAGAGTGACTGACTGTGACTGGTGTCATACAGTGGCTCTGCTACGGCCAGAGAGGGGGTGTGAGTGGAGGGCGTGTCTGTGCGGCTGCTCGTTGTCAGTTACAGTTGCACCGTGGGCTGACACCTAGCGGGCCGGGCTGACACACAGTGGGCAGGTAGAGCAGCCCTCAGACTCATATCCAGTGACAGCTCGGATCCCCACTGTATTCCGGGACGGGCCGAATTGCGAACAATTTGGGGTGTTCGCGGCAAATTCGAAAGCTGCGGAACACCATTAAAAAATCTATGGGAGAAATCAAAAGTGCTAATTTTAAAGGTTAATCTTCAAGTTATTGTCATAAAAAGTGTTTGGGGACCTGGGTCCTGCCCCAGGGGACATTTATCAATGCAAAAAAAGTTTTAAAAAAAAGGGCATTTTGTGAAAAGTGAAACAATTTCTTACCTGGGGGGTGTCTCTAGTATGCCTGTAAACTGGCGCATGTTTCCCGTGTTTAGAACAGTCCCTGCACAAAATGACATTTCTAAAAGAAAAAAGTAATTTAAAACTATTCGCGGCTATAATGAATTGTCGGGTCCGCCACGACACGATCCGCCTCCATGGGAGGCGCCCGCCGAATGACGCTAGACCCACCGTGACAGCTCTTAAATAGCTGAGGGTGGGGTCACCCGTGACGTGCGTGGGTGACCCCGCCCCCCTCTGACGCAATGGGGAAACGCCACAGGGTTACCCAGTGACATGTACGGGTGACCCCGCCCCCCTCTGATGCAACAGGGTATTTGGCGGTTTCCCATTGGTGTCACGGGTGACCCTGCCTCCCTCTGACGCCACGGAAACTGGGGGCGGGGTCACCCGTACATGTCACTGGGTAACCCCGAGACGTTTCCCTGTTGCATTAGAGGGGGCGGGGTCACCCGCGCACGTCACGGGTGGCCGCGCCCACAGCTTTTTAAGAGCTGTGAATTAGGGCTTAATACAGCGCTATCATCAACCTTAATAATTATTGCACAGTGATCCAATATGTGCTGCCGGGATAATAATAAAGTGCTTCCAAACTGGTATAAATATAATGGTTTCCAGAGTTCTGATAATAAAAAACCAAGTCAGACACCACTGCTAGGTGAAATAGAAATCAGGAGGAATACGATACCCAGATGATCAGGTTTCTGGTTTTCACTGCTGTAATGGATTGCTCTCAAACCTTCATTACTTCTCAATCCTTCATATACCCATATTGCAAAAAAAAAAAGAAAAAATTACAAACTCACTGCGCAGATGGACTAAACTGGGAGTGACATAAATGAAATACACCAAAGTTGCACTCACACATGCCCCGCAATATGATCACTTGTAGGAAGGTCTGTTGCATAAATAGAGCTCCTCACTTGGCTGTCTGTGCTCACACAGCACTAAGGTAGATGTCTCCTCCTTACGTGTTACATCACTGGACACGTGACTTTTTCTCCCAGTTTAGTCCATCTGCGCAATGAGTTTGTCATTTTTTCTTTTTTGAGCAATACTGGTCTATGTAGGATTGAAAAGTAATGAAGGTTTGAGAGCAATCCATTACAGCAGTGAAAACCAGAACCCTGATCATCTGGGTATCGTTATCCTCCTGATTTCTATTTCACCTAGCAGTGGTGTCTGACTTGGTTTTATTTTATCAGAACTCTGGAAACCATTTTATTTATACCAGTTTGGAAGCACTTTAATTATTATCATCATCTCGGCAGCACATACTGGATCACCGTGCAATATGTATTAAGGCTACTTTCACACTGAGGCGCTGGATGCGCTGGCGGTATAGCGGCGCTATTTTTAGCGCCGCTATACCGTTTTTATTGCCGCGATTTGCGGGCGCTAGCGGGGGTATTTTAACCCCTGCTAGCGGCCGAAAAAGAGTTAAAAACGCCCGCAATAACGCCTCTTTGCAGGCGTATTGGAGTCGCTACCCCATTGATTTCAATGGGCAGGGGTGCTACAGGAGCGCTATTTTTAGCGCTCCTATTGCGCCTCAAAGATGCGGCTTGCAGGAGTTTTTTGACCCTCCTGCAAGCGCAACGCTCCAATGTGAAAGCCCTCGGGCTTTCACATTGGATACTATTTAGCGGCTTTTTTGGGGCGCATTGCAGGCGCTATTTTTAGCGCAATGGCGCCTGCAAAGCGCCTCAATGTGAAAGGGGCCTAAGGTTGATGATAGAGCTGTATTAACCCCTAATTCATTTATTTTTTGTGACATCAGTACACTTAACAATATTAGCAGCAATCACCATTTGATTATCTTAATTTTTTTTTGGTTCACATACATTTTTTGGTTCACTTTTATTAACATCAACGCTTTAGTAATCTTTACACATATATTTAAGAGCTGTCACGGCGGGTCTAGCTTCATTCGGCGGGCGCTTCCCATGGAGGCAGATCGTGTCGTGGCAGCATGTTTCTCCGTATCCCGGGACGAGTAAGGATTACATCGCTGGAATTTTTTTTCTTTTTTAATAAGGGACTTGTCCCAAGCTGTGTCTGTATGTTTTTTTACCATTTTTGACACTTTTTTTGTGAAATGGTAGGGGTACAATGTACCCCGTTACCAATTTACATGGGGGGGCAGGATCTGGGGGTCCGAGATTCCGATAAGCCCCCCTCCCACAGACCACCACAACCACTGGGCAAGGGTTGTGGGGATGACGCCCTTGTCCCCATCAACATGGGGACATCCTCTCCATGTTGAGAGCATGTGGCCTGGTACGGTTCTCTCGTTCCCCCCTCTTTTCCTGCAGCCTGCCAGGTTACGTGCTCGGATAAGGGTCTGGTATGGATTTTTGGGGGGAACCCCGCGCCATTTTTTTTTTTATTTTGGCGCGAGGTTTCCCTTAAAATCCATACCAGACCTAAAGGGTCTGGTATGGATTTTGAGGGGGAACCCCTACGCCATTTAAAAAAAAATTGGCACAGGGTTCCCTTTAATTTCTATACCAGACCTGAAGGGCCTGGTATGGAATTTGGGGGGACCCTCACGCAATTTTTTTTTTTCAATTTTGGTTCGGACTGGGGGGGGGACCCAAACCTTGTAATGGACTGGGGGGGGAGAATCTATGCCATTTTTTTCAATGACTTTTATCTGTATTGCTGGGACCCGACAATTCATTATAGCCGCTAGTAGTTTTAAATTACTTTTTTTCCTTTAGAAATGTCATTTTGTGCAGGGACTGTTCTAAACATGGGAAAAATGCGCCACCTTACAGGAATACTATAGACATCCCCCAGGTACGAAATTTAAAGGAATATTTCACTTTTATTGTTTCACTTTAAGCATTATTAAAATCACTGCTCCCGAAAAAACGGTAGTTTTTAAAACTTTTGTTTGCATTGATACATGTCCCCTGGGGCAGGACCCAGGTCCCCAAACACTTTTTATGACAATAACTTGCATATTAACCTTTAAAATTAACACTTTTGATTTTTCACATTTGTGTCCCATAGACTTTAACGGCGTTCGCGTGTTCGAACTAATTTTTTGCCTGTTTGCATTTTCTGCTGCAAAACTAACCGGGGGGGGGGGGGGTGTTCGGCTCATCCCTACTGACCAGGAGTTATATCATCCCTGGCTGGCCATGTGAAATGGCCAATGATGCAGAACCCAGAAGAAGACAGAATTAAGAAGTCAGTGGTGGCAACTGAATGATGAGGGAGATTGTGCCGATGGTTATGGCAGGGCCCTTTGGAGGGCAAGTCTGTCATATTTGAAAACTGTTGGTAATTACGTTTAAATGTGCCCACACTTAAATCACCACCACTGCGCTTCAAAATGGAAAATCCTACCTAGGCAGAGCTGCCACTTTAAACAATGTGAAATGTAAACAGTATTTTAACACTTATCAAGAAATTCAAAGTAAGAAAAAATAGTGGCGCTTGAATCACACTCATGCAATTAAACCTAAATGCTCTTTACAGTAAAAATGGATGTTTAGACTTATTAAGTCTACATGACAAAACATGTCAGGGCGTGGCTGTATGGCAATCATCATCACTGACGCTTGACGCGATACGCGGAACCAGGAAGTGGAGATTCGACACGCGATCTGATACCGAGGAGTGGGTGAGAGTGAGACAGCATCTGCACACCTCGTTTCCGCCATGACCACAATACACCACTGTTTAACTATATGGAAGATTTTCTGTGGTACTTTTTGCTGGCTTTGAATATTTGAAATGTGAGTGTAATGGTTGAAGATTTTAAGTGTTTTTATTAAACTGGTTTATACGTTATCACACTATTGGAGCACCTTTATTATTTACATGTGGAGAGATCCCTTATTTACATGGTTGAATATTGGATATTTGTTTAACCCTTTGTGTGGTTTAAATCGTCTGAGCCAAGCACAAGAGTGTAAAGCATTGGAATTTGGTGAGTGCGTTTTCTGAAGGGAGTGGAGTCACTTGCACACTGGTGTGGTGGATGAAATAGGAAGATACTACACTGATCAAATTTCACCGGATCATTTTTATGGACTTTTTGTTATTAGATGTCATTCATTGATTATTATTTTCACTTGTCACTGGGTAATATTAAACTCATTTACTTGGCATATCATGTTTTACTGTAAAGAGCATTTAGGTTTAATTGCATGTGTGTGATTCAAGCGCCACTATTTTTTCTTACTTTTCATTTCTTGAAAAGTGTTAAAATACTGTTTACAATTCTGTCATATTGTGCAAATATGCTGTGCTTTTTCCCTCCTGTTCGAAGCACCAGTACCATATGAGGATCCTTTCAAATAGGCATCAAGCAGTTCAGTCATGTTTTTTGCTAAGGAAAAAAACTGGTGGTGAATAACTTATGAATACTGATTCATGATACTTCTGTTTACATCAGTTTGCACATTCATCTTCAGTTCAGTTCAGTTCACATCCGGTTTTGCGTTAATTTTTTTAGCTCTTGAAGTAAGTAATCATACGTAGCAAAAGTATGAACAAAAAATATGTATTTAGCCTAAAAATGGAGATAAACAGAACAGACATAAATGGACAATATCTGTTTACAATCTATTCAGATCTGACTAAGCGGAAAAGGATGCAGCTTTGTTCCGTTTAACCACTTAAGGACCGGAAGGATTTACCCCCTTAATGACCAGACCATTTTTTGCAATAAGGCACTGCGTTATTTTAACTGACAATTGCGCGGTCATGCGACACTGTACCAAAATAAAATTGATGTCCTTTTTTTCCCACAAATAGAGCTATCTTTTGTTAGTATTTGATCACCTCTGTGGGTTTTATTTTTAGCGCTATAAACAAAAAAACTGTCAATTTTGAATTTAAAAAAAAATTATCGAATTTCTTTATCAATTTAGGCCAAAATGTTCTGCTACATATTTTTGGTAAGAAAAACCCCAAAAGGCGTATATTGATTGATTTGCACAAAAGTTATAGCATCTACAAAACAGGGGATAGATTTCTGGCATGTTTATTTATTTATTTATTTATTTTTTAATAGTAATGGCGGTGATGAGGGATTTTTAGCGGGACTACGACATTGCGGTGGAAAGATTAGACACCTACCTGACATTTTTGACACTTTTTTGGCAACCAGTAACATTATTACAGTGATCAGCGCTAAAAATATGCACTGACATTGTACTAATGACACTGGCAGGAAAGGGGTTAACATCAGGGGCGATCGAGGGGTTGTGTGTTTACTAACTGTATGGGGGATGGGCTGCCTTGGATAACACACAGATCCCTCTTTCTGCATAGCAGAAAGACAAGATCTCAGTGTATTCCCCTGTCGGAATGGAGAGCCTTGTTTACTTCGGCAGATCCCCGTTCTGTCTCGGCGGGGAACGATCGCGGGTGGTCGGCGGACATCGAGCTCGCAGGACCCGCTGATGGTCTCCCCCGCTGGCCAATCGGAGCACATGCGTGCCTCCGGGAGCGTGCGCGCGCCCACACAGGGCCTTGTACGAATCGACATACAATTACATACACAGTATAACTGCGGCAAGTGGTCGGCAAGCGGTTGAAAGAATGCACCTGAATGGACATGGATGCAGACAGATGTAAATTAATGATCATCCATTTACTGTACATCCACAAGCCAGTAGAATGAATGAATTGCTGTCCATTTTTTATCTAAAAGTCAGATGAAAAACTGATAAACCCAACAGCCATTTGAAAGAGCCCAAAGGGATCAGAAAGGATGACCACATGATTTTTAATCCTCCAGCTACAGGGATACCATCCCTAATGTCTTATATAAACTAATATATCTGCACTACAAATATTGGATTATGCAGTTATGGGGTACATTTTTTCACGGCCTACATGTGAGACATTTACTCCAGGATGTACTTGATTCATGGAAATACAGCATTTCTTAGGCTGTACAATGTTGAGAATGCCTAGAGGCAACGCTAGGTTACGTCTCTGACGTCACTTCCGGTCCCGCTGGTTCTCTCCTGGTAGAAGGTGCAACGCATGCCGGATCGCTCTTCTGCTCAGACTCATCGTGCCCCGCTTGTCTAAGCCATCCAGCCTCAGTGCCGGGTCTGTGGCACTTTTCAAGTACAGTAAGGGGGCATTTGTCTGTCCATTTTTTTATAACTACTTTTTATTAAACGGGATTACACTATTTTGCAGTTTTTCTTTCTTTTGTGTCCCGCATACGCATGATCGAGCCTCCAGGAGGCAGGGATTCTCAGTTCCATGTATGACCTCTCTATCCATACCAGCAAGTGTTACTTGCAACAAGCGATATTGACTCCTTTTTAATTAAATGAGTCAACATGATCTGGTAAGCGGCCAATCTTCCTTGAGCACTATTGGGTGTTACACATTAAGTTGGTGAAGGCTATCACATCAAGTTTATTTCTGATTTTGGATCAAGTATATTCAAGTTTCATCAAACTACTGAATGCTATGAATTGTTGGACTATCATCATTCACTATATATTTTGGACAATACCAAGGACACTCATGTCACTGTGTGTGGTTTTTTTGTTTGATTTTGACACCAATTAGCAGGTGTGTCAACTCATATAGGTGCATTTCATCACAAATAAGCCTAGTTCAAGCAGCTTGAGCTAGCAGTTATTTGATTGCATATTTGGGTTGATGTTACTATTTTATTAACTTATTATTTCCTAATTTACACTTATATTGATCGGTGCATTAAGAAGGTATTGTATTATTTGTATCACAGTTTTGTATTCAGCACTGTGGGTAGCGCCCCCACTATACATGCACGGTGTGTATGTATTAATATACAAATGTTGAGAATATGTTAAATTCAATTTCTCACTACAATTCATTGGAGCTTAGTGAAGTTACTTCAATGATGCAAGATCTTGCTATTGCCACCCAGCCTTACTCTTGAAGCCTCGTACACACGACCGAGTTTCTCATCGAAAAACGACAAGAAACTTGCTGGCAGAGCTTTCTTGCCGAGTAAATCGGTCGTGTGTACGCGGCTATCAGGTTTCTCGTCAAGAAAACCGTCAAGAATCTCGACGAGAAAAATAGAGAACCTGCTCTCTATTTTCTCGTCAGGATTCTCCATTTTCTCGTTGAGATTCTCGTCAGCATGTTTCTCGACGAGAAAAGTGTGTGTACACTTACCTGTCGCCGTGGAAACCCGCGCATGCTCGAAATGACTTTGATGCATGCGCGGTAGCTTCCTAGGCATAGGTAGGGTGTAGCAAGATGGCGGCGACGGCATCGAATGTGACGAGCGCACGCTCGTCGTAGTCGATTACGTCACCGCGTTCGCTCCATTCAAAGAACCGCGGGTTCTTTGAATCGAGCGTGTGTACACTCGGCCGGGACAAGTTTCTTGTCCAAGAATCTCGTCAAGAAATATGACGAGTTTTTTCCTGACGAGATTCTCGGCCATGTGTACGAGGCTTGACTGATTGCTCTTGCTGGAAAATGCTAAAAATAAGGCCACAAATAAGTGGTGTAAACTGAAACAAAGGCAGAGTGATGATCATATCAAAATTATTTGCTTATCTGTAGAGGGCTACACAATGCAGGGAACCACGCAACCATGAATCATCATACGACTCTCTGAGGACTGGGAGGATTTACATGCATGCTCAGAAGGAAAAAAAAAAAACAATTTGCCCATTCACCTTTTCTACAAATTGAATTGCTCTAAATTAATACACAGGTGTAATATTCACCATATCTTATCTTCACTTTAAATATCCGTATCGATTTCATGGTTATTACAAATTCACTAAACTGAAAATGATATATGAGGTTAAACTCATACATGCTACATCTCTACACTGGATGTAAGCTTTCAGTTTTTTTTTTCAAAATGTAAAATTGAAACATAAACCCCTATAGAAGTTGTATTTAGCATACCACATCCAGCAATGCAGCATTACAGGGTTACACATGGACAAAAGCATCATCTAAACCGTAACACTTTCATATTGCCAATTGAGGTCTCGTATTCAATACAAAAAAAAAGATATACCGTATTTAACTTTTAGGCTACTTTCACACTGAGGCGCTGGATGCGCTGGCGGTATAGCAGCGCTTTTTTTAGCGCCGCTATACAGTTTTTTTTGCCGCGATTTGCGGTCGCTAGCGGGGGTATTTTAACCCCCGCTAGCGGCCGAAAAAGGGTTAAAAACGCCCGCAATAACGCCTCTTTGAGGCGTTTTGCGGGCGTATTAGAGGCGCTACCCCATTGATTTCAATGGGCAGGGGCGCTATAGGAGCGCTATTTTTAGCGCTCCTATTGCGCCTCAAAGATGCGGCTTGCAGGAGTTTTTTGAGCCTCCTGCAAGCGCAACGCTCCAGTGTGAAAGCCCTCAGGCTTTCACATTGGATAGTATTGAGAGGCTTTTTTGGGGCGCATTGCAGGCGCTATTTAGAGCGCAATAGCGCCTGCAAAGCGCCTCAGTGTGAAAGGGGCCTAAGAGGGAAGTTTTAGGAAAAAACTTTCCACAGCCCCCTGCGTATAACACGCAGGCACAGTTTACCCTGTATTTTCAGGGTAAAAACGTGAGTGTTATACGCCAATAAATACAGTATATACTGTACAAGCACTTACCGTATATACTTGAGTATAAGCCGAGTTTTTCAGCCCTTTTTTTAGGGATGAAAATACCCCCCTCGGCTTATACTCGAGTGAGTGTTTTTTTGGACCTGAATTCTTGACAGGCGTCCATTTTTTTTAAAAGTCGCTGCTTCATCCTGGCATTCCGTTCCATTAGACACTGTGTTCCGCCTATCACGGAGGTCCACTCATCCTCGGAAAGTTTTCCAGAAGACACTGTGTTCAGTGTTCCGCCAATCACGGACGTCCTCTTGTCCTAGGATGAAAGTATGTCCGTGATTGGCGGAACACTGAACACAGTGTCTGCTGGGAAACTGAGTCCGAGGATGAGAGGACTTCCGTGATAGGCGGAACACAGTGTCAAATGCCTATCACGGAACGGAACGCCAGGAGGAAGCTGCGACTTTTAAAAATGGACGCCTGTCAAGGTACTCGGGCACAGTGAGACTGCAATGGGCACAGTGAGGTATGGCACAGTGAGGTTGCAATGGGCACAGTGAGACTGCAATGGGCACAGTGAGGTATGGCACAGAGTGGGGTATGGCACAGTGAGGTTGCAATGGGCACAGTGAGGTATGGCACAGAGTGAGGTATGGCACAGTGAGGTTGCAATGGGCACAGTGAGGTATGGCACTGAGTGATACTGCAATGGGCACAGTGAGGTATGGCACAGAGTGAGGTATGGCACAGTGAGGTTGCAATGGGCACAGTAAGGTATGGCACAGTGAGGTATGGCACAGTGAGACTGCAATGGGCACAGTGAGGTTGCAAATGGGCACAGTGAGGTGCGCAAATGGGCATTGTTGACACTCTTTTTTTTCCGCTTACAGTAGCTGCTGTATTCTCACCATCAGCTTATACTCGAGTCAATAAGTTTTCCCAGTTTTTTGTGGTAAAATTAGGTCCTCAGCTTATACTCTGGTCGGCTTATACTCGAGTATATACGATACTTCAATTACCCTGCATACACCTGCTTTTGTGACCATAAAAATGGTAGCTTTTTTTTTTATAACATCAAGTTTATTGAAAAGATATACAGATGGGGTCAGATTGGGAGACACAGCTCCCTAAAATGTGATCAGTACAGTATTGGCTGAAAAATAGGTTAACTTTAAGATTAACATTGATAAAAAAGATATTTAATAGTCATTAGCGAAATTTGGCTTTGGGTTGTATGTCAATAGCAAGGTGAGGATTGAATTAAATACTGCAGGTGTATAGGACAACATTGCTCAAAGGGGTGTAAGAAGAAAAGGTGGTAGAAAAGGAAAGGGAAGGATCCCGGAAAGGGGTAGGTATAAGAATTGAACAAAGTATTAGAAGTGGTGAAATCATCTCCGGAAGCTACAGAAAGGGTATTCATTGAGACATGGGATAAGAAGAAGCAAACATATGTATACTCATACAAGTCTAGTTCAATTATTATCAGGGTGTACATATATAGGAGGGGCGGTGTCAGGCACCGCCAATCGTCCAGCAATTCAAAGGGCCAAGGGCCAAGCACATGTAAGCAGAGTCTCTCAGAACCAGCATAGAGGAACTAGGTGGCCAGGTCCACTACTGTCTTGTCCTTGTATGCTTGTGAGAATTTGAAATGTATCCAGGGGGACCAAGTATCAAAAAATTTGTCGGTGTTGTCTGTAGACTGGCCCACCGTTTCCTCCATATCCCATATCTCGGAAACTCTGTGAAGCCAGTCCCGGATTGAAGGAATTCTGGCGGATTTCCAAAATAGCGGTATGAGTGCTTTCGCCGCATTCAATAGATGTTTGGTCAGAGAGTTTTTATATCTTTTGTAGGACACATCCGTAATATATAGCAGACAGCAAGCCTCATCAAGTTTAATTGTGGTTTCGGTGATTACCCGTATCTTCTCACAGACAGCTTCCCAAAAAGGGGTAATCACGGGGCACTGCCACCAAATATGGAGGAGATCACCCCGTTCTTTCCCACATCTCCAACACGTGTCTGGAACCTGTGGGAACCAGGTGTGGATCTTAGCAGGCGTTGCATACCAGTGGGTCAAGAGTTTGTAGGCCGTCTCCTGAGTTCTGGAGCAAAAGTGCAAGCTCTCTGCCATTGTTTGGCAGAAATGGGCCTATTCAGGGCCCGTGACCAGCCCTCTCTGAATCTGTCATCCCCCTGCACAGGTTGATCTCGTAGCCATGCGTATGAAATCGAGGTAGCTCTCAGCACTTGTTTACCCGCCAGGCACACTGACTCCAGTTCTGTTAGTTCCCTTCCAAAGGAATCCCTCCTGGAGGGTTGGTTTAGGTAATGTCTGATCTGGAAATATGTCCACAATGGAAGGGTAGGTGTGTCAGTCTCAGTAGCAAGCCGTCTGAAATCTTTGAAACTGCCATTATGGAAGCAATCTTTGGCCAGTAGCGGTGTGGTAGCATGAAGGGAGCATAGTAAGCGGTTCCCCACTCCAGGTAGAAAGTCTGGGTTATTGAATAGGGGCGTCAATGGACTTAGTGGGGTAGAAAGGTCTGTTTGTCTGGTCAATTTGTGAAAGATTCCCAGCGAGGTACCTATGAAGGGGTGTGTTTTAAGTACTGAGGGATAGCTAGACCAAGGGATCCACGGGGAGAATCGTAGGGACAAGGGGCTGAGATCATTCTCTAGTTGGACCCAGTCCTTTTGTGTATGGTGACAGTTCCAGTCAATGATTCTGGTGATGTGGGCTGCATAATAGTAGTTTCTAAAGTCCGGTATACCCATCCCTCTTTAAGTTTGGGCCTCGCTAGAAGTTGGGATTTGATTCTGGGTGGTTTGTGTGCCCAGATAAACCGTAATTGCATGCCAGAGACGGTTCTGAAAAAACTCTGGGGGATCTTAACTGGTAAGTTGCGGAAAAGGTAGAGGAGCTTTGGCAAGATAGCCATTTTACATATGGCAGCCCGACCAAACCATTAGAAATTACGAGTGTGACATTTTTTAAAGGCCTTGGTCGATTATCTTAAGGATGGGCGGGAAGTTTAGTTCATAAATTTGAGCAATGTTAGGAGTCAGCCAAATTCCTAGATAATTAAGGGCTGATGTTTCCCATTTAAAGGGGCAATTAGATTTGAGTCTATCAAGTGAGCCTGCGGGCAAATTTACATTTAGGGCTTCCGACTTGGAGAAATTAATTTTAAGGTTAGATATACGGCCAAATACGGAGAATTCACACAATAGAGAAGGTAGGGTAACGTGGGGATTGGTTAGGAAAAAGAGCAGGTCATCTGCATAAGCCGCGATCTTAAATTCACGGCCTGCTATCGTAAAGCCTTGTATAGCTTCTTCTGCCAAAACCCTTCTGATGAACGGTTCTAGCGATAGTATGAAGAGGAGGGGTGAGAGGGGGCAGCCCTGTCTCGTCCCATTTTTGATGTGAACTGTTTCCAAAAGTGAACCGTTGATCTTAATTTGTGCTGATGGATTTGAATAGAGTGACGTGATCCATGACATCATGCGAGAGCCCAGACCAATGTGTTGGCATGTCTCTAGCATGTAGTCCCATGCCACACGATCAAAGGCCTTCTCCGCGTCTGTGGACAGGAGAAAGCCTTCAATCTTCCGCGAACGTGCCGCATATATTAGGTTGAGTGCTTTTGTCACACTTTTCCAGGTCTCCCTGCCCGGCATAAAGCCAGCCTGGTCAGGACCAATGATTCTGTGCAGCAGTGGTCTAAGCCTGTTGGCAATTATTTTAGCCAGGAGCTTGACATCAATGTTAAGGAGAGAAACTGGTCTATAGCTGGTGCACAGTTGGGGGTCTTTATTCGGTTTCGGTATGACAGTTATGTGGGCAGAGAGGAATGACGGCGGCACCTTCCTAGGCGACGATAGGGAGTTCAGAGCTTTGTGTAGAGGGTCGAGGAGCAGGTTAGTAAAGGTCTTGTAATAAATGGAAGTGAATCCATTCGGTCCTGGGATTTTACCCACTTTCAGGTCTTTAATGGACTGCAGAATTTCTGATTTATCAATGGGACTGTCCAGTTGTCGGGCAATCTCTCCTGTCAAAGTGGGTAAGTTGGATTCTTTTAGATAGTTCTGAATCACTTGAAGTCTAGACTTTGTAGAGTGTGGGGGATTTCCCTGTGTGGGCAGATTATAAAGGCTAGAATAGTAGTCATGGAAGTGTTTGCCAATTTTCTCTGTAGTAATGTCTACTTTGCCATTATTGTTTCTAATGCCCAGGATATTCTGAGTCGATTTGGCGTCTTTCAGAGCACTGGCTAGAAACCTACCAGTTTTGTCTCCATGCTCGGAATAGACCTTTTTTCTAAAAAACAAAAATCTTTTGGTCTTTGAGTCTAGAAGTTGTTGGAGTGCTTTCCTAGTTTCCAGAAGGGAGCTCGCCGAGCGTTCCGATAGGGATTGTTTATGTGACGCTTCTAGGGTATGAATTTTTCTTCTTCTCCCGGTCCCTTTTACAGTGAGCCCCTATTTTGATTAATTCCCCTCTTATGGTGCATTTGTGTGCCTCCCAAATCATCATAGGGTCCACATCTGGTGTCACATTATGTGTAAAGAATTCTTTAATGGCTTTGGAAATTCCAGGGAGCCTTTGTGGGTCAGTTAAGAGTGCCGGGTTCAGTCTCCAGGTGTTGGGTTTAGGGGGAGGTCTAGTCAGGTCTAAGGTGAGTGAAACTGCTGCATGGTCGGAGATGGGCTGGATTCCTATATTGGCCTCTGCTATCAGGTTGAGGTCTCTTTGTGATGTGAAGATGTAATCTATCCGCGAGTATCGGTTATGGGGGACGGAGTGGAACGTATAGTCCCTGTCATCGGGGTGTAGGAGGCGCCAAAAGTCTACCAGCTGCAAAAAAATTAAGAGGGATTTGATTTTTTTAAGAATCTTATACGTGATATAGGATTTACCAGTGGGAGGTGTCGACCAGGGGGTTCAATGGAATATTGAAATCCCCTCCTAGAATCACACATCCAGTGCCAAATCCCTTCAACTGTGATATCACGTGTTTGCAGAATGAGAGGTGGGATGTGTTGGGGAAGTAAACATTAGCTAAGGTCAGGGGCACACCACCGCACTTCCCTTTCAGGAAGACAAATCGTCCCTCAGGGTCCACAAGTTTGTCAGTGATTTCAAAGGAAGCGGTTTTACTTATTAGGATAGAACCACCCTTAGTTTTTGCTACGTCATTTGTGGCATGAAATGCCTCAGTGAAGTAGGAGTCAGTGAGCCTGGGCACGTGAGAGGTCTTGAAGTGCATCTCCTGCAAGAAGACAAACCGAGGCTTACCTTTTTTGAGTTCTCTGGGATATTTAGTCCCTTTGTGTTGTGAGATATCACTGTTGGGTTGCGGCCAAGAGATGAGTACGCCATGGCGATTATTTAGAGAAAGCTGGTGTTCTGTGGCTAACTGAGAAGCTGATCAAAAAGACAGATATTGCGTGAGGTTAATGTGAATATAGTTCAAAATAAATAATTAAAAATTTGGAAAAAACTGAAAGAAAAAAAGAAAGGAGGGGGTAAGAGAGGGGAAGGTTAGACTGAGATGAGGGGTGGAAGGGTTAGGGGTACTGAGAAAAGGATCAGAGAATAGAGAAATGGTTATCTTCCTTGGGGCTATAAAAACCCACAGGGAACTCTAGGTAGTGAGTCCCGGGTAGGGATGAGCTCGGTGTTCGAGTCGAACATACGTTCGACTCGAACATCGGCTGTTCGACCGATCGTTGAACATCGAACGATTTGGGCTGTTCGCGCCAAATTCGAGTGAAGCGAACGGCCCACAATACACTGTAGCATCGCAGTGTAATCCCAGCGCTGTGATTGGCCAAGCATGCACTGTGACCCCGCATGCTTGGCCAATCACAGCACCGGCAGCTAGGAGAGCCATAATTGGCCACAGGCAGGTTGCCTGTGGCCAATTATAGCTCAAGGGGTTTAGCACACGCCCCACACTATAAAAGGCCGCCAGCGCGGCGGCCTTGTGTAGTGTGTTCCGGCGCAGGGAAAGAGAAGGATAGGCAGGGACAGTGTTGATATTCTTTGTGCTATTCTTGTGTGCAGGGAGAGAGAAGGATAGGCAGGGAGAGTGTCAGTGTCATATTCTTTGCTAAACCTTGTGTGCAGGGAGAGAGAAGGATAGGCAGGGGACAGTGTCAAGCCTCGTACACACGAAAGAGTTTCTCGGCAAAAACCAGCAAGAAACTTGCTGGCAGAGATTTTTTGCCGAGAAATTTGTTCGTGTGTATGGTTTCTCGTCAAGAAAAGCGACAAGAATCTCGACGAGAAAATAGAGAACCTGCTCTCTATTTTCTCGTCGAGATTTTTGTCAGCCTGTTTCTCGACGAGAAAATTGTGTGTGTGTACACTTACCTTTTCGCCGGGAAGCCTGCGCATGCTCGAAATGACTTCGACGCATGCGCGGTAGCTTCCTAGGCATAGGTAGGGTGAACCAAGATGGCGGCGACGGCATCGAATGTGACGAGCGCATGCTCGTCGTATTCGATGACGTCACCGCGTTTGCTCCACTCAAAGAACCGCGGGTTCTTTAAAAGGAGCGTGTGTACACTCGGCCGGGACAAGTTTCTTGTCCAAGAATCTGGTCGAAAAAAACGACATGTTTTTTTCGACGAGAATCTCGGCCGTGTGTACGAGGCTTCAGTGTCAAATTCTTTGCTAAACCTTGTGTGCAGGGAGAGAGAAGGATAGGCAGGGAGAGTGTCAGTGTCATATTCTTTGCTAAACCTTGTGTGCAGGGAGAGAGAAGGATAGGCAGGGGACAGTGTCAGTGTCATATTCTTTGCTAAACCTTGTGTGCAGGGAGAGAGAAGGATAGGCAGGGGACAGTGTCAGTGTCATATTCTTTACTAAACCTTGTGTGCAGGGAGAGAGAAGGATAGGCAGGGAGAGTGTCAGTGTCATTGTTGCTAAGCCTCCTGCACATTATACACCTTAAGTTAGCCCGTATTGCTGTGTTTTCCTGGTGTGTTACACCAACAGGCATTTGCAGCACTTACAGCGGGCGGAGTGTGCCTCCTGCACATTATACACCTGAAGTTAGCCCGTATTGCTGTGTTTTCCTTGTGTGTTACACCAACAGGCATTTGCAGCACTTACAGCGGGCGGAGTGTGCCTCCTGATCATATTACACCTGAAGTTAGCCCGTATTGCTGTGTTTTCCTTGTGTGTTACACCAACAGGCATTTGCAGCACTTACAGCGGGCAGAGTGTGCCTCCTGCACATTATACACCTGAAGTTAGCCCGTATTGCTGTGTTTTCCTGGTGTGTTACACCAACAGGCATTTGCAGCACTTACAGCGGGCGGAGTGTGCCTCCTGCACATTATACACCTGAAGTTAGCCCGTATTGCTGTGTTTTCCTGGTGTGTTACACCAACAGGCATTTGCAGCACTTACAGCAGGCGTAGTGTGATTCCTGCAAAATATACTCCTGAAGCTAGGCCTTATTGCTGGTTTTCCCATCTCCCTGCAGGCCATTAGAATGTCTGGAAGGCAAACAAGGAGAGGCAGACAGTCAGGAGCCAATAAAAGAGGGCAAGCAGGCTCTGTGTCTAGAGACAACAGTGCTGGTCGTGGACGCGGTGCATCGCCATCAGCACGTGGCCATGGGACACGCTTGTCCTTCTTTTCGGCAGCTGGTCGTGTTGAGCCGCATCATGCCGAAGACTTGGTAGAGTGGATGACCAAGCCCTCCTCATCCTCCTCATCCTCATCCTCTCTCACCCAGGCTCAGGGTACTGGCAAAGCAGCTGCCAAAGCGTCCTCTTCCCTGGTATCAATGTCATCATCAGTCACTCCTTCCCTAGACCAACCATGTCCTCCTGAGGAGTCCCCCGAACTGTTTGAGCACAGTGTTGGATACATGCTCCAGGAGGATGCCCAGCGTTTCGAAGGGTCTGATGATGATACCCAGCTAGAGGAAGGCAGTAGCGTGAGAGCAGAGAGAGGGGATGCTCAAGTAGGACACCAATCTGGCAGTCATGTTCCAGCAGCTGCAGCATACTGCCAGATTGGCTCCAGTGATGAGGAGGGAGGTGATGATGAGGTCACTGACTCCACGTGGGTGCCTAATAGGAGAGAGGAGGATGAGGAGGAGGATGAGGAGGAGGCACATCTCCAATGAGGCAGGATGCCCTCGGGGGGCCGGCGTAAGGGCAGCACACCGACGGAATCACACCGCAGAGCTCCGCCTGTGCAGGGCGCTGTCTCTGCCCGTTATTCAAAAAGTTCTTTGGTGTGGGCCTTTTTTGAGTCGAGTGCATCAGATCGCACAGCTGCTGTTTGCAACATGTGTCTCAAGCGTATATCGCGTGGCCAAAACATCAGCCGCTTGGGCACCACATGCTTGACCAGACATATGTTGACCTGCCATGCAGCTCGTTGGCAAGCCTACCTTAAAGGCCCACACCAAAGAACAAAGCGGACCTCTCCTTGCACCGCATCAGCTGGGATCTCCAACCCCACTATACCTCCAGTCCTCTCTGAAACCTGCACTGAGAGGAATGAAGGTGTAGAATTAGGTGCGTCACAGCCAAGTACTTGCGGGCACTCTGCTAGCAGTACACCAACGTCCGATTCTAGCAGGCAAATTTCCCTGCCCCAGCTGCTGGACCGTCGAAAGAAGTTCACTCCCAGCCATCCACATGCCCAGCGGTTGAATGCTAGCTTGGCTAAATTGCTAGCGCTTCAACTGCTGCCTTTTCAGTTGGTAGACTCGGCCCCCTTCCGTGAGTTTGTGCAATGTGCGGTTCCTCAGTGGCAGGTTCCCAAACGCCCCTTTTTCTCACGGAAGGTGCATATTACCGCTGACTCATGGTCCAGCAGGCATGGACAGGGACGTTACCTTTCTTTCACGGCCCATTGGGTCACTCTTTTGGCATCTGGGAAGGATGCAGGACAAGGTGCAGTAGTGTTGGAAGTTGTTCCGCCGCCACGCCTTCAAAATGCTACTACTGGTTGTGACACACCTCTCTCCTCCACTCCCTCCTCTTCTTCTTCCTCCATGGCCTCTTCCTGTGCTTTGTCCTCGGAACCAGTGGTGCTCCGTAGGCGTTCAAGGGGCTACGCAAGTACGCAGGCAAAAAGATGCCATGCCGTGCTTGCGCTGGTGTGTTTGGGGGACAGGAGCCACACTGGGGCAGAGGTTCTGTCTGCTCTGCAGGGGCAGGCCGAGAGGTGGTTGACGCCACGCCAGCTTAAGCCAGGAATGGTAGTTTGCGACAATGGCACCAACTTCCTCTCCGCTCTCCGACAGGGACAACTGACCCATGTGCCCTGTGTGGCTCACGTCCTTAACCTGGTGGTGCAGCGGTTCTTGGGCAGGTACCCGGGCTTACAGGATGTCCTGAGGCAGGCCAGGAAAGTCTGTGTGCATTTCAGCAGATCTTATAATGCCAGTGCTCGCCTGGCTGAGCTGCAAAGGGAGTTGAACCTGCCCAAGAACCGCCTTATATGTGACATGCCCACCAGGTGGAACTCAACGTTGGCCATGCTGCAGCGGCTGCACATGCAGCAGAGGGCCATCAATGAGTACCTGAGCGACTACGGCACCAGGACAGGGTCAGGGGAGCTCGGGTTTTTTTCACCACGCCAGTGGGGCATGATCAGGGATGCATTCACTGTCCTGGCACCATTTGAGGAGGCCACGAGGATGGTGAGCAGTGACAGTGCATGCATCAGTGACACTATACCTATTTTCCTCCTGTTGGAACATACGCTGCGTGGAATAATGGACAGTAGACATGTGCATTCGTTTTCGTCCGAATGCATTTTCGTCCGAATTTCAGGTATTTTCGTTATCGTTTTAACAAACGAAAACGAAAATGCAGAATCCAAAACCCGAAAGATCCGACATAAAAAAATGCTTAATTTTCGTTTTCGTTGCAACAACAGTTCGATATAGATAGGAGATTCGACATGAGGCTGACAATAACAATCTGTGTCCATCGAACCTGTGGTCGAATGTGCCTAACCTTAACTCTATTAGTCCAAGATTATTCGACATAGAGAGAAAAGATTTGACATTATAGAGAGAAAAGATTCGACATTATAGAGAGAAAAGATCACTGCTGGAATTGGGTGGGGGAAGTAAAATAAAAAAATGATGATGATGAATGTTATTGGCTGATTGTAACCAAAGAGGAGGAGCAGTAAAATAGCTAGAACTAACTCGGCAAATTCGAAAAATCTATGGGAGAAATCTAAAGTGCTAATTATAAAAGGCTTATATGCAAGTTATTGTCCTAAAAAGTGTTTGGGGACCCGGGTCCTGTCCCAGGGGACATGTATCAATGCAAAAATAAGTTTTAAAAACGGACGTTTTTTCGGGAGCAGTGATTTTAATAATGCTTAAAATGAAAAAATAAAAGTGAAATATTCCTTTAAATTTCGTACCTGGGGGGTGTGTATGATATGCATGTGAAGTGGCGCATGTTTCCCGTGCTTAGAACTGTCCCTGCAAAAAATGTCATTTTTGAAAGAAAAAAAGTCATTTAAAACTCATTCGCGGCTATTAATGAATTGTCGGCTCCCGGCAATACATACAAAAGTCATTGATAAAAAAAAAAAAAAAGCGTGGGGGTTCCCCAGAATTCCATTACCAGGCCCTTCAGGTCTGGAATGGATATTAAGGGGAACCCCACCGCAAATTTAAAAAAAAATTGACGTGGGGTTCCCCCAAATATCCATTCCAGGCCTTTCAGATCTGGCATGGATTTTAAGGGGAACTCCACCCCAAATTAAAAAAAAATGGCGTGGAGTCCCCCTAAAAATCCATACCAGACCCCTTATCCGAGCACGCAACCTGGCCGGCCGCATGGGAAAAGGGGGGGACGAGAGAGCGGCCCCCCCTCCCTCCTGAACCGTACCAGGCCACATGCCCTCAACATGGGGAGGATGTCCCCATGTTGATGGGGACAAGGGCCTCATCCCCACAACCCTTGCCCGGTGGTTGTGGGGGTCTGCGGGCGGAGGGCTTATCGGAATCTGGAAGACCCCTTTAACAAAGGGGACCCCCAGATCCCGGCCCCCCCTATGTGAATTGGTAAGGGGTACATTGTACCCCTACCATTTCATGAAGAAAGCGTAAAAAAATGTTTAAAAAAAACACACAAACACCTTGAAAAAGTCCTTTATTTAAAAAAAAACAAAAAACATTCCAGCGGTGAAATCCAGTGTCCCGCGGCGATCCCGATGTCCAGCGCTGTCCTTCATTGGTTGTGCCTGAGCGGACCTGATGGGGAACTTTAGAAGGGGCGGGTCTATACATTTAAAATACTGAGAGGGAGTTCCCCATCAGGTCCGCTCAGGCACAACCAATGAAGGACAGCGCTGGACATCGGGATCGCCGCGGGACACTGGATTTCACCGCTGGAATGTTTTTTGTTTTTTTTTTTAAATAAAGGACTTTTTCAAGGTGTTTGTGTGTTTTTTTAAACATTTTTTTACGCTTTCTTCGTGAAATGGTAGGGGTACAATGTACCCCTTACCAATTCACATGGGGGGGCCGGGATCTGGGGGTCCCCTTTGTTAAAGGGGTCTTCCAGATTCCAATAAGCCCCCCGCCCGCAGACCCCCACAACCACCGGGCAAGGGTTGTGGGGATGAGGCCCTTGTCCCCATCAACATGGGGACATCCTCCCCATGTTGAGGGCATGTGGCCTGGTACGGTTCAGGAGGGAGGGGGGGCCGCTCTCTCGTCCCCCCCTCTTCCCCTGCGGCCGGCCAGGTTGCGTGCTCGGATAAGGGGTCTAGTATGGATTTTTAGGGGGACTCCACGCCATTTTTTTTTTAAAGTTGGGGTGGAGTTCCCCTTAAAATCCATGCCAGATCTGAAGGGCCTGGAATGGATATTTGGGGGAACCCCACGTCAATTTTTTTTTAAATTTGCGGCGGGGTTCCCCTTAATATCCATTCCAGACCTGAAGGGCCTGGTAATAGAATTCTGGGGAACCCCCACGCTTTTTTTTTTTTTATCAATGACTTTTGTATGTATTGCCGGGAGCCGACAATTCATTAATAGCCGCGAATGAGTTTTAAATGACTTTTTTTCTTTCAAAAATGACAGTTCTAAGCACGGGAAACATGCGCCACTTCACATGCATATCATACACACCCCCCAGGTACGAAATTTAAAGGAATATTTCACTTTTATTTTTTCATTTTAAGCATGATTAAAATCACTGCTCCCGAAAAAACTGCAGTTTTTAAAACTTTTTTTTGCATTGATACATGTCCCCTGGGGCAGGACCCAGGTCCCCAAACACTTTTTAGGACAATAACTTGCATATTAGCCTTTATAATTAACACTTTAGATTTCGAACGTTCGAGTCCATTGTATTTAATAGGGTTCTAAAGTTCACACTAACATTTTGTCTGTTCGCAGGTTCTGGTGTGAACCGAACAGGGGGGTGTTCGGCTCATCCCCGTTGACTAGTAATAGTAATTAAAAAATATAATTATTACTAGTCATACAATAGAATTCATCTATAGCTTGTAGGCGGAACATTCGACAGGAAATTTATGATTGCAGCGTCGTACAGTTTCGATGCTCCGTCGAATCTTCTTTGAACATTCGACAGACACCATAAGCCTTCAATGACAGATTCGACCTTAATTAATTCAGATTTTCGGACGAATGCAATTTCTAACGAAAAACGAAATAAATAAAAACGAATTTCGGGAGTAACTAAATAAATTTATTTTTCTAACGAAAACGAAATTCCGAAACAAAATATTTCAGTGTGCACATGTCTAATGGACATGGCACTTGAGGCAGAACAAAGGCAGGAAGAGAAGGACTTCCTTGCCTCTCAAGGCCCCCTTTACCCAGACAGTGTTCCTTCTGTCCCACCCATCACACAGGAAGAGGAGGAGGAGGATTGTGTCAGCATGGAGGTGGAGCCTGGCACTCAGCATCATCAGCAGCAGTCTTTTAGGGATGATTTACAGTCCCAAGAAACTAGTGGACTTGTACGTGGCTGGGAGGAGGTGGCTGCGGATCATGTCATCCTTAGTGACCTAGAGGACTCCGGACCGGATGTCTCAGCTAACCTACGCTGCATGGCCTCCCTGATCCTGCAAAGTCTGTGGAAGGATCCTCGTATTCTTCGGATCAAGGAGAGGGACCATTACTGGCTGGCCACTCTCCTTGATCCACGGTACAAGGGTAAGGTTGCGGACCTTATCTTACCGTCGCAGAGGGAGCAGAGGATGAGACAACTCCGGGAGGCCTTGCAGAAAGGTCTGTGCAATGCGTTCCCAGAGACTGGGAGGTTACAAACTCCTGTTCCTGGACAACGAGTTGCTGAGGCTTCGGTCAGTCAAAGAAGGAGCGGTGGGGAAGGTGGCCGTCTGACCGATGCGTTCAGACAATTCTTTAGTCCGCAGCCCCAAGGTATGATCGGTTCCAGCAACCATCGCCAGCGTCGGATATACATGGTGCAGGAATACCTAGGGGCAAGGTCAGACTTGGACACCTTCCCCACCGAAAATCCTCTGGCTTACTGGGTCTTGAGGATGGATCACTGGCCAGAGCTTGCACAGTATGCAATTGAGCTACTGGCCTGTTCTGCATCCAGCGTTCTTTCAGAACGCACATTCAGTGCTGCTGGAGGATTTGTCACGGATCACAGGGTGCGCCTGTCCACCGACTAGGTTGATCGACTGACCTTCATAAAGATGAACCAGTCTTGGATCACCACCAGCTACCAAACACCTGAAGCTGATATAACAGACTAATTTTTTTTCAAATGTCACATCCCTTCAAGACTGATGCTGATGCTGAGAGACTGTCCTGTTATGTTGACTGACTATCCTCCTCCTCCTCAATGATCCGATTGATGATGATAGCTTGGAAGAACATTTTTGTTTCTGGGTGCCGCCACCAGTGGCTAAGGCCCAATTTTTCAGCCCCTGTTTAACAGGGGCATGTAATTACAATTTTTTATGCAATGCTTTGCAGCAGGGCTCATTCCTGCACTCCAACTAGAGTATCTGGGAGAGGTTGCAGTGCCGTGGCACCAGCACCAGTGGCTAAGGCCCAATTTTTCAGCCCCTGTTTAACAGGGGCGTGTAATTACAATTTTTGATGCAATACTTTGCAAAAGGGCTCATTGCTGTGCTCCAAGTACAGTATCTGTGAGGGGTTGCAGTGTTGTGGCACCAGTGCCTAAGGCCCAATTTTTCTGCCCCTGTTTAACAGGGGCATGTAATTACAATTCTTGATCTAATAATTCACAGCAGGGCCCATTCCTGCGCCCACCAAGAGTAACTGTGAGGCCTTACAGTGTTGTGTCAACACCACCACCACCAAAGGCCCAATTTTTCAGCCCCTGTTCAACAGGGGCATGCAATTACAATTCTTGATCTAATAATTCACAGCAGGGCCCATTCATGCGCCCACCAAGAGTAACTGTGAGGGCTCACAGTGTTGTGGCAACACCAACATGTAAGGGGCAAATTTCAGCTGAGTATATACGGCAGGCCCCTACTTTCAAACATCCAACTTACAAATGATGACTCCTTGCAAACGGAAGGATACAACAGGAAGTGAGAGGAAATCTACCCCTAGGAAGGCAAATTCTCTCCTGTAAGAGTTAATATGGGAAAAAAAAGTGTCTCCTCTCCACTGATGCTTTATCACCAATTCTTGTTTCAATAAAAACCCCAAATTTTCAAAAAACATTTGTCATTAGGACGGAAAGTGAGGTGAACTGTTCTGAACAGGTGCACACTTCACAGACGACAAAACAAAGGTGGTCTGCAAGTACCTGGTGATTCCAGGAGCATTAGCACCGTTTCCCTGGTCAGCAAGCACACCAGGAGGAGCCATGATCTCTCGGGTGCTGTCCTGAAAGCCTATGGGAAAACAAGTTACCGAGAAGTGGCGTGGAATCCTGGAGATAGCGGTATAGAGACCCTGGCAGGGAAATAGCCATCTGTTGGTATTGATCTGTGCACAGATCTTTTGCTCTGGTAAGCGGCAGTGATTACTAGTGGTGGTGGAATCTTTTTCTATGAAATACCTGGCACTATTTCAAGGGTGTTTTTTACGTTTGAAGTCACCAGTGGTGGAGTGAGAAGACCTTTATCTGCAACATTTGGCTTATATGATCTTCAGCTCTATATATTTCATCAATTATCTACAAGACTGTGCTCCCTTTCTAGTTTAAATGACAGTCTTATATTGGACTGTCTGGCATTAGTCGGGACCTTTTTATTGGTTGTAAAACATCTACATCAGAGACAGTTCCTGTTATACCATTTTGTTTATTCACATATTGATGGTACTCAATTTTAGTGTTGCGCAGCTTTATTATTTCTAGCAAAACAAATGTTACAGGGGTGATAACCCTTCCCTACTGTATGTTTTCCAAAAAGCTTAAAAATTGATTTTTTGGCTGGAGCTACACTTAAACAATGTACCTGTTCAAAATTACAAACAGATTCTACATAAGAACAAACCTACAGTCCCTGTCTTGTATGAACCGCCTGTATACGGCTGTTCAGAGTATATAGGGCCTTTTTTATTTTGTGTGCGGGGTTCCCCTTAATATCCATACAAGACCCAAAGGGGCTGGTAATGGGCTGGGGTAGCTATGCCATTTTTCTTAAAGATTTTCATCCATATTACCGGGACCAGACATTACATTAAAGCCGCAAGCAGTTTTAAATGGCTTTTTTTCCTTTAGAAATTTAATTTTGTGCAGGGACAGTTCTAAACACAGGAAACACGTGGCACTTCACAGGCATACTTTAGACACCCCCCAGGTACGATATTTAAAGGAATATTTGACTTTTTTTATGCATCATTAAAATTACTGCTCCCGAAAAACGGCCGTTTTTAAAACTTCTTTTTGCATTGATACATGTCCCCTGGTGCAGAACCCTGTTTCCCAAACCCTTTTTAGGACAATAACATGCATAACAGTCGTTATAATTAGCACTTTAGATTTCGAACGTTCGCATCCATTGTTTTTTAATAGGGTTCTAACGTTCGTGCAAACTTTCGGTCCGTTCGCGGGTTCTGGTGCGAACCGAACCCGGAGGTGTTTGGCTCATCACTAGTCCCGGGTAATCAATGAAGTTCACCCAGGATGCACTATTCGGGGGATAGGAAGTCGGCTATAAGACAGGTCTGTGAATTAACAACAAGTGCTAATGTAAAGTAGTTCTAAGGATCGTGCGACCTGAGGTGCTCGCCTCCCAGCCTTAAAAAAAGGCAATAGACAGGTGTAAATGAGTCATTTCTGCACACTATGAGCGATATGGGACAGATGCGGGTGGCCAAAAAAAAAGAAAAAAAAACTGGCATCTCACATGGATCCCAGTGCTCATAAAACACAAAGAACAAGGACAGAGACATATTAGCGAAGCCGTGCGGCAACATTAACTGTAAAGGTGAAACAGATTAACATACCAAAAGTACATATAGACATCCTCCTCCCCATTCAACTCGGGTGTCGAGGAGCATTCTCCCCCTAGTCTCCTTATGCACATCTAACTGTTTTTAGTATGGGGTACCTTAATAGCTGCGGGCCATGGGACTGCACAGAACCCCCCCTCCCTGCATCACACTTAAAACAACATGTAGTTCCCCAGCCAGAGTTTTGGGTCTGGAGGTATATCAACGGCATGGGCCTGGGGGGTAAGATTACTCTTTCTCTAGTTGGTCATGAGGGTGTTCAGCTTGGTTCAAATGAAACAAACAACATGGAGTAGAACACGGGAAGTTCAAGGAGAGGGCACATTAGTGTGACTAGGTGAGCCGAGGTGAAGAAAGTTGAGCTCCAGTCTGTAGAAAGTGGTCGCTAAACCTGCATATGAACCCAGTGACCAAAAATAAAAAAGTGAAAGGAGAAAAATAAAAGGGCTGGTCCAGTGTAGCACCTTTGCTGAGGAGAACAGTGAAGTGTGTCTGGTGTTAGCACTCGCCAGGGAGGGGTATATTCATCTAAACAAGCTGTCATCATGTTAGATCCGGGGGGAGATGGGAACAAGGAGGAGAAGGGATCCGTATTACACTTAGTATTCATCCAGAGCCCTGGATGAGCGGGACTTGAGATTCGGGGTTCCAACCTGAGACCCAGCGTGGGAGCCCCCTCGGCGGGCTGCTTTCAGCTTCTTAGCGGTCCTGTTGTCAGGAGAAGAAAACGGCGAGTTAGGCGGGCTTTTCTCCATAGGTGGCAAACGAAAGTCCTGATACCATGCCGGGAGCTCAATCAGGTCCAGCTGCAAGGCATGACAGAACTCCGGCAGGTCCTCCGGGGATCTTAGTAGATGTTGCCTATCATTGTGGTTCACCAGGAGAGCAAACAGGAACCTCCATGTGTATTTAAGATCTCTTTCTTTGAGCTTATCCAGAAGAGGGTGCAGCGCCCTGCGGTTCTTTAAAGTTATTTGAGAGAGGTCCTGGAAGAGCATGATAGTCTCACCATTAAAAATTATTCGGTCGTTTCTGCAGGCTTTTTTCATAATGTCCTCCTTTAGGGAGAAGCTTTGGAGACAGCAGATTATGTCCCAAGGGGATTGGGAATCAGGTCCTCTATCTCGGAGTGCCCTGACAAATTCAATAGCCGTGTCCTCGGGCCTTTCCAACAGGCTGTTGAAAACTCTCTGCAGCGCCATCATTATCTGGTCTGCTTCAACGGACTCCGGGATCCCCCGCACCCTGACATTACACCTCCTTCCCCTATTGTCCAGGTCTTCTAAATGTCTATTAACCTCAATAAGGTATGAGGAGTGGGAGACCGTGACCTTCTCCAGTCTGCGTAGCTCCCTGTCCCTGTGCCTCCCCGCGGCTTCCGCCCCTGCCATCTTCTCATCAAGTACCAGGAGGTTTGACTTCAAGTCCGTGATGGCAGCCGAGAATGTGGACTTGATGTCTGCTGCAAAGCTAGTCATTTCCCCATATGTGAGGGGGCGATTGTTGCATGAGGATCCCTTACCAGTCTCCTCAGTAGCAGATTGGGAATCCTCACTGCAGTCCTCCTCCACGTGTGGCGGCGCCATCTTGCTCCGGGCCTTGTTGTTCTGGGAGGCCGAGTGGAATCTAAAGATATCCGCGATGTCTCGTCCTTTACAGGCAGCTAGAGAGCGGCAGGATCTCATCAGCGGGGTGCCGTGAGACCTCCTGTGCATCCTGCGGGGACAGTGTGCAGAAAGACGGGCTGTTGGCTGAGAAGTCGGCGGAGCTCCTCAGTTAAGCTGCCGTCTCCATTGCGCGCCAAGTCACGCACCCCAAAAATGGTAGCTTTGGCTACCTGGAACACCAGAACTGTTTAGTGTTTTCCAAATATGTGACAGCCAACTGTATAAAAGATGCAAGAAAGTAGCAAAAGGCTATATGAATATTACAAATACTTTAATTAAACATCTCTCCAATTAAAACAAAATTGGTAGTTGTACCTCTTTATGAAAATAATGGCATATTAAAGCTAAATAAGCAATCACTGCATAAGCATTTTATTTTTATAAATTCTAGTTAGCATCTTTCTACTAAATATGTAAATCAATTGGAAAAAGTTTTATTACATTTAATGTTCAAATACTGAATATAAGAAGTTGAACATTTCTTAATGTAGCGCAACTGATGTTATATGCAGAGATGATTATCTCCTTAATTCCTCTGGATTAATTCCGATACTACTGACTTTAGATGACCCTAAAGAAAAACAGTGGTGCTAGGTCTGGAGATCTAAGGGGCAGGCCCGGACTGGCCATAGGGCACACCGGGCATATGCCGGGAGGGCCGGGGCCGCCGAGCCGCATGTCATTTTGTTTATCCCGACTCTGACACCATAGGCAGCTGCTTGGTCTGGCCCTGCTAACCCTCCGCCGGCCTCCCTGCGGCCTGGTCCCCAGTCCCCACTCCCAAGGCAGCTAGGCTGCTTTTTGTGCTGGCGCTGCTCACGTGGCCGTTCGGCTTTGCGGCCATCCAGCCTCCTATTCAGCTCAGGGGGTGGAAGTGAAGAAGTCAGGTGACTGTGAAGGGGGAGGAGCTGGAGGGAAAGGTGTCTCTGCAGCCGCAGACACCATGGCCTGGACTACTAAAAAAGTAAGTGAAGAGTATGCCATTGCCAGCCTGCCGGCCAAAAATTCCATGTTTTACACGATTTTTGATGAAAGCATGCTTTGGTCAGTCTCTTTTACACAATGTGAGTGATGCTGAATAAGAAAATTATTGGGATAAGTCGGTTATTTTACCTGTGGACCCCTTGGTGACCAATCTGCCAACATCTGCCTCTCAGATAGGTGTGGTTTCTGTATTTAAATATTTAGGTGTACAAGTTACATCACAAGTGAATACATATGTGGAGTGGAGTTTAAGTCCACTATTTAAACGGTTTAGGCAAGTGGGGAAAATTTGGAGTAAATTGCCTTTAACAATAATAGATAGAGCCAATCTGATAAAGATGATATGGATGACACAATTACTATATTTATTGCATAATTGCCCTGTATGACTTCCTCGGAAATTTTTTAAACAAATAGACATTCTGTTTAGAGATCTTATTTGGAAACATAAACACCCTCGGATTAGATAAATGATGGTGACTGCGCTGTGATTACACTAAGGAAAAGAGAATGAGGGAAGGGCTGTGGGCTGGTCTAATAAACAGGGGCTAGAGATAAGTGGCGTGATAGTGACACAGATGTGAAATATGTAAGTGTCACGACCAATGAAGGTGCACAAATCCCAATAACGCAGGGGGAGAGAAAGGTTACCCTAAATGGTAAGCGTTAACATAATCACATGTGAAATCTTGGATGAAAGGCAAGGCAAAACGTATGTGAACTCCAAAAAAAAACAAAAAACGCACAAGATAAAGCAAATGCAAAAATTATGATAAAATGTCCATAGTTTGGATCCAAAGTGAACGTGACAAGTGATACAGTTCAATGTTTTAAGTGAATCCCGTCACCATCGGTTGCTAGGGTGTTGAACACACGACTCTTCAGTGCAAATCCCAATAATGCGGGGGGGGGGGGGGGGAGAAAGGTTACCCTAATGGGTAAGCGTTAACATAATCACAAGTGAAAACTTGGATGAAATATAAACAAATAAATGATTATAAATGAATGTGCAAAGCAAAACGTATGTGAACTCCAAAAAAACGCACAAGATAAAACAAATGCAAAAATGATGATAAAATGTCCATGGTTTGGATCCAAAGTAAACGTGACAAGTGATACAGTCCAAGATTTTAAGTGAATCCCGTCACCATCGGTTGCTAGGGAGTTTAGCACACGACTCTTCAGTGCAAATCCACGACAGTGCTCACAAGCAGCTTACCTCCCAGCTAAAATAAACCAGCATATGGTGTACTCCGGGGCAGTAGACAGTCCTCTCGAGGAAGACCTATTCTTACTTTCACAGGATGTATACGGAAATACAAGCGAAGAAAAAAAAAATATATAGTGTGACTCTGTAGATGCACAAACTCGAGTGACTGTAATTAGATGTTCTCACACTCACTTTTTAATGAGCGGGCATGGACATCAATCCACGGGCACCGAACTCGTTAGTACGTAGCAGGTTACAGTGATGGAAGCCCTCCAATTTGGGGGTAACTGCAGGGTGCATCTCAGATGCAGTGCATGGAAAAAATAAAATGACAAAAAAACAAAAAAGGTATATAGCGTGACTCTGTGGATACACAGAGATGGGGTCGCTGCAATGGCTGTTCACACACTCACTTGTAAAAGGTGAGCGTGGGCATCAATCCACGAACACCGCGCTCGTCTGTCCGTGCTTCAGCGTTTGGTATGCAGATGGATGGTAACCACACAGTCCCGATATATTTATATATGAAGAAACCACATAGTGTGAGTAGGTAAAAACAGGCGTCTTTATTAGTGGCGATTGCCGAATAAACTCACATTTATGAAGTGGGTAGGGGTTCAATCTCCTAAGAGCGCCGAGCTTGTCTCCTTACGTCCAGCTGTAAGTGTATCTGTGCTTTGAAATCCTGACGTGTATCGTCACATCACATGACTTCATCGGAGGATGAAGTCATGTGATGTGACGATACGCGTCAGGATTAAAAAAAAAAACGGTTGTGTGTATGCGGCATTAGTGATGAGGAGTGGGAACAAGCCTTGAATAATGTATTTTAGGTAGTCCTATCCTCCTCACAATGTTTGACTCAGCTATTTATCATTCATAGAGCCCATTATACTCCATTAAAGTTATATTCCTGGGGAAAAGCATCTACATCAACTGTCCAAGGTGTATTACTAATACAGGTACACTTATACATATGTTGTGGCCTAAATTGAATCATTATTGGGAGGGTGTATTAGATACCCTAAACTCCTTAAGCTCTACACGGGTTCAATTTGATCCAAAAATAGCCTTGTTAGGGATTATACCAGAAGATACCCTCCTAGCTGAAATGCATGTGATGTGGTTGAGAACTATGTATATGGCCCGTAAACTCATATTGCAAAAATGGATATAAAAATACCCGCCAACAATAGATCAATGGATTAAAGTGATTAATCTTAATTTAAGGAGAGAGGAATTAACATATAAAAACATAGGAGGAGTCCAAAAATTTGGCATTAGTGGCAGGTTTCTAATTTATCTGAGAATAGTTACATAGTAGGTGAGGTTGAAAAAAGAACAGCAAAAAGTCCATCAAGTCCAACCTATGTGTGTGATTATATGTCAGTATTACATTGTATATCCCTGTATGTTGTGGTTGTTTAGGTACTTATCTAACAGTTTTTGAAACTATCGATGCTCCCCGCTGAGACCACCGCCTGTGAAAGGGAATTCCACATCCTTGCCGCGCTTACAGTAAAGAACCCTCTACGTAGTTTAAGGTTAAACCTCTTTTCTTCTAATTTTAATGAGTGGCCACATGTCTTGTTAAACTCCCTTCAGCAAAAAAGTTTTATACCTATTGTGGGGTCACCAGAAGGGATGAGCCGAACACCCCCCGGTTCAGTTCACACCAGAACATGCAAACAAAAAAAAATTTGTTCGAACACGCGAACACCGTTAAAGTCTATGGGACACGAACATGAAAAATCAAAAGTGCTAATTTTAAAGGTTACTATGCAAGTTATTGTCATAAAAAGGTGTTTGAGGGCCCGGGTCCTGCCCCAGGGGACATGTATCAATGCAAAAAAAAGTTTTAAAAACTGCAGTTTTTCGGGAGAAGTGATTTTAATAATGCTTAAAGTGAAACGATAAAAGTGAAATATTCCTTTAAATTTTGTACCTGGGGGGTGTGTATAGTATGCCTGTGAAGTAGCGCAGGTTTCCCGTGCTTAGAACTGTCCCTGCACAAAATGTCATTTCTAAAGGAAAAAAAAGTAATTTAAAACTACTCGCGGCTGTAATGAATTGTCGGTCCCGGCAATACAGAGAAAAGTCATTGAAAAAAAATGTGTGGGGGTCCCCCAAAATTCAATTAACAGGCCCTTCAGGTCTGGTATGGATAGTAAGGGGAACTCCGTGCCAAAATGTAAAAAAAAATGGTGTGGGGTTCCCCTAAAAATCCATACCAGACCTGAAAGTCTGGTATGGATTTTAAGGGGAACCTTGCACCAGAATAAAAAAAAAATGGCATGGGGTCCCCCCAAAAATCCATACCAGACCATACCAGACCCTTATCCGAGCACGCAACCTGGCAGGCCGCAGGAAAAGAGGGGGGACGAACCGTACCAGGCCACATGCCCTCAACATGGGGGAGGGATGTCCCCATGTTGATGGGGACAAGGGCCTCATCCCCACAACCCTTGCCCGGTGGTTGTGGGGGTCTGCGGGCGGGGGGCTTATCGGAATCTGGAAGCCCCCTTTAACAAAGGGGACCCCCAGATTCCACCCCCTATGTGAATTGGTAACGGGGTACATTCTACCCCTACCATTTCACAAAAGAAAGTAAAAAATTATAAAAACCACACAGACACCATTGTGAAAAGTCCTTTATTAAAAATAAAAAATAAAAAAAGCCATTCCAGTGTTGTAATGCAGACTGTCCAACGATGATCCATGAATCTCCAGCGATGCGGCGAGTCTCCAGCGATGAACGACGCACATCTTCCCTGCACCGGAGCCTCCCTGCTAATGATGCACATGCAGTGTTGACAGTTCTTTTATAACTGAGTTCGGAAACCCCCGTGACGCCTTAGAGGGGGCATTTTTTATTTTTAATAAAGGACTTTTCACAACGGTGTCTGTCTGGTTTTTAAAAATTGACACTTTCTTTTGTGAAATGGTAGGGTACAATGTACCCCACTACCAATTCACATAGGGGGGGCCGGAATCTGGGGGTCCCCTTTCTTAAAAGGGGGCTTCCAGATTCTGATAAGCGCCTGCAGACCCCCACAATCACCGGGCAAGGGTTGTGGGGATGAGGCCCTTGTCCCCATCAACATGGGGACATCCCTCCCATGTTGAGGGCATGTGGCCTGGTACAGTTCAGGAGGGAGGGGTGGTCTCTCGTCCCCCCTCTTTTCCTGCGGCCTGCCAGGTTGCGTGCTTGGATAAGGGTCTGGTATGGATTTTTGGGTGGACCCCACGCCATTTTTTTTTATTTTGGCACGGAGTTCCCCTTAATAGCCATACCAGACCTGAAGGGCCTGTTAATGGAATTTTGGGGGACCCCCACGCATTTTTTTTTTTTTTTTATTACTTTCAATGAGTTTTCTCTGTTTTGCCGGGACCGACAATTCATTACAGCCGCGAGTAGTTTTAAATGACTTTTTTTCCTTCAGAAATGACATTTTGTGAAGAAACTGTTATAAACACGGGAAACATGCGCTACTTTACAGGCATAATTTAGACACCCCCCAGGTACGAAATTTAAAGGAATATTTCACTTTTATTGTTTCACTTTAAGCATTATTAAAATCACTGCTCCCGAAAAAAACAGCAGTTTTTAAAACTTTTTTTGCATTGATACATTTCCCCTGGGGCAGGACCCAGGTCCCCAAACACTTTTTTTTAACTTGCATATTAACCTTTAAAATTAGCACTTTAGATTTCTCCCATAGACTTTTAAAGGGTGTTCCGCGGCTTTTCGAATTTGCCGTGAACACCCCAAATTGTTTGCTGTTTGTCGAACGGGCGAACAGCCAATGTTCGAGTCGAACTCATGTTCGACTCAAACATAAAGCTCATCCCTAGTCACCAGTATGGTATTTGTAAATTTAAATCATATCCCCTCTCAAGCACCTCTTCTCCAGAGAGAATAAGTTCAGTGCTCGCAACCTTTCCTCATAACTAATATCCTCCATGTACTCACCCTATGGTCCATGCCAATGGACCTTATTTTGTACAGTAAACGTTTATGGGGAACTGTGTCAAATGCTTTTGCAAAATCCAGATGCACCTTGTCTACTGGCCTTTCTTTATCTAGATGGCAACTAGATGGCAACTCACCTCCTCATAGAAGGTTAATAGATTGGTTTGCCAAGAACGATTCATCATGAATCCATGCTGGATTACTGCTAATGATACCGTTCATTACTAAAATATTGTATATAGTCCCTTATCATCCCCTCCAAGAGCTTGCATACTATTGATGTTAGGCTAACTGGTCTGTAATTTCCAGGGTTGTATTTTGGACCCTTTTGGGCACAGCCAGCTGAGAATACTAACGATACTGAGGAAAACCAATAATGAGACAGAACGTTACCTCCTTTTTTTAAATTTTGCGATGGAGGGTATTCGAGTAAAGAAGGAAATGTAAACTGGTGAGAGCAAATGAGGAGAATATTTTTTTTTTTTTTGGGTGGTTTATTCGGGCGGGGGAATATATGGGCAATGTTATGTGAGTGGGTGTGTTTTTCTGTGTTGTATTACGAAAAAACAATAAAAAAATATTTGATTGAAAAAAAAAGTGATGGCATCAGTCAGACATTGTGTGAGAGGGGGAAAGTTCTTGGGCCTAAAAGGTGTCCTGCATTGAGCCTAGATTCACATTGGGCCGATTTGGCATGCGATTTGATATGTCAAATCGGTGGCTATTGCCGGCAACGGCACCGTACGAATTGGTGCGGCGCCGACTTTGAGGCACCGCACTGATTCCCAAAGGTAGTTCCTGTACTACTTTTGGCGACTTCGGGGGTAATTTGAATAGACATCTGGGCATAAACACACACAGATTGCTGTCAAATCGCCCCCAAAGTCAGACTGCATTGCTGGTTTAAAATCATGAGAGTTCAGCTGAACTTGCACGATTTCTAACCTGCATCAGTGTGAACCTGTGTGAAGCCAGTGTATATATGATTTTTTTTAACACTGCACTGTGACAGCCAGTACTAAATATATCACAATAAGCCTATGTTTAGACTTGGTGCGATGTGGGAACCAGCGCGATTACAGTGCCGGTTCCCGCATCGCATCTCTCCCCCAGGCAGTTCACACTGCCTTATGCAAACCGCTGTGGGTGTCATTACAAAGTTAATGACACCCCCATGATCAGTTCACAGATCGCAGTGCGAACTGTCAACTCTCACAGGAATTGGATCACATAGGTGAGAACACCCATGCAATCTGATTCTAGTGTGGGGAAATATAATGCAAGTTCAGCTATACAACTGTATGGCTGAACTCGCATTGCTCAGACATTACATGTTATCGGCACCCACGGAGCGGATGCAAATCACATGCGATGTTTGAGATCGAGCTAAAGTGAACCTGGGCTTACTAGCAATAAAGTTGATAAAAAAAAAAAAAGTTAAAAAGGTGCAGCGTAAAAAAATACAATTAAATAGAAAAATGACAAAATGAAAAAAAAAGAATTTAAAGTTTCCCCATGCTCACATTTAAACGCACATGTAGGTCACGCTTGCATATGTAAATGCCAATCGCACCACACATGTGAGGTATCGCCGCACAAACATCAGAGCGAGAGCAATCATTCTAGCACCAAACCTCTAAACTGGTAACTTGTATAGACTTTAAAAGCGTTGCCTATGGAGATTTTTAGGTAATGTAATTTTAGCCCTGTTCCATGGGCAGGCGCAATTTTAAAGTGTGACATGTTTGGTATCTGTTTACTCAGCGTAACATCATCTTTTATAATTTACCAAACAAATGGGTAATATATTGTGTCTTTGTGCATTAAAAACCATTTTTTCCAAAAAATTTGCCTTTGAAAAACCGCTGCCCAAATATCGTCTGACATAACTATATGCAAATTACAGTGACTGAAGCAAGCTTAATATAACTAAAATACATAGAAAAATGGGTTGTCATTATTTGTAATTTGGTTTTTAAAAAAAAAAAGGCTGCTCAGCTTAGAATGCCTGTGCCTATTTTTGGGCCTGCTAAGGTGCCATTCGGCAGGACCCTGCCTTTTTTTTAAATTGGTTTTTATTGAAAAGATTTTCAAACAGGGTGGTACAAACAAGAGAAAAACAAAGAGGTAAGCAATGCATGGGTTTCATGAATCCAAAAATATAATGCTCTATACATGTATGTCAAAGGAAGTCCCGGAGGACCAACAAACAAACTTTATACCTTCTGTCAGATGAGGTGTAGTAACACAGCTTACTAGAAACTGAATAGGGGGTAAGGGAAGGAGGGGTAGAAGAGGGAGAGGGAAGTAGAGAAGGGACGAGAAGAGGGAAGGAGAAGGGAGGGTCGGCCTGCGGTCAGATATGATACATAAAGTAGATAAAGCACAGAAGGAGATGGGAATTCATTTAGTTAGAAACAGTGGAATTTTGCATCATGCATAACAATTTACTTTTCTGGTCTTGAAACTGAGTAAGCAAAATAAATGTTCATCCAAATCTTGTGCAACACACTACACAGTTCATAATAACAGAAGGCTGGAAAATGCTGTGTGCAACTTATCCATTCTATCCCTTCCTTGCTTGCACTTGTGCACTCCCTTATGGGAATCTACTCACCAGATGAGTTGGTAAAGGCCTGTAGCAAGATCTCTCTAGATGCTGTGGTAGAAAACTCCCTGGATAGTTGATGATCCTGTTGTCAGCCTGATTGCATGCAGCCGTGCAGGTCAGAGGATTTTTGAGTGTAGCAGTGCAGGCATATGAAAATAAAAAGGGGTATGCACTACATAGTGTAAATCCGTTTATTTAAACATAAAAATTCCCCCGCATACAAGAAATGCTTACAAGATAAAAGATCAAAAAAGGCTTGTCACAAATCGCTTGGCATCCACTCACTTGCAGCAGCACTATCACGCTGTGTGTCTGCTCCTGTGAGCAGACGGGATCATCTCAGGCTGGGCGGCAGACGGGCACATCTCAGGCTGGGCGGCAGACGGGCACATCTCAGGCTGGGCGGCAGACGGGCACATCTCAGGCTGGGCGGCAGACGGGCACATCTCAGGCTGGGCGGCAGACGGGCACATCTCAGGCTGGGCGGCAGACAGGCACATCTCAGGCTGGGCGGCAGACAGGCACATCTCAGGCTGGGCGGCAGACAGGCACATCTCAGGCTGGGCGGCAGAGAGGAACACGTCAGGCTGGGCAGCAGACAGGAACACGTCAGGCTGGGCAGCAGACAGGAACACGTCAGGCTGGGCAGTAGGCTCCACAGACTGAGAAACGGGCATCATAACCTCAAGCTGGGGAACGGGCACCACAACCTCAAGCCGGGAAACGGGCACCACAACCACAAGCCAGGAAATGGGCACCAAAACCACAAGCCAGGAAACGGGCACCACAGCGGGCACCACAACCTCAGGCCAGGAAACGGGCACCACAACCTCAGGCTGGGAAACGGGCACCGGATCTTCAGGTGGGGTCTCATGCACCGAATCTTCAGGCAGGGTCACCGGATCTTCCGACTGGATCACCGGATCTTCCGACTGAGACACCGGATCTACCGACTGAGACACCGGATCTACCGACTGGGACACCGGATCTACCGACTGGGACACCGGATCTACCGACTGGGACACCATCATCAGGACTTCTGTTTGGAAGACAGGCATAGGAATTTCAAGCTGGAAGGCTGGCACAGGAACTTCAAGTTGGCAGGCTGGCACAGGAACTTCAAGTTGGCAGGCTGGCACAGGAACTTCAGGCTGGCACAGGAACTTCAGGCTGGCAGGCTGGCCCTGGAACTGCAGGCTGGAAGGCTGGCCCTGGAACTGCAGGCTGGAAGGCTGGCCCTGGAACTGCAGGCTGGAAGGCTGGCCCTGGAGCTGCAGGCTGGAAGGCTGGCTCTGGAGTTGCAGGCTGGAAGGCTGGCTCTGGCACTCCGGGCTGGAAGACTGGCTCTGGCACTTCAGGCTGGCAAACTGGCACAGGAACCTCAGGCTGGCAAACTGGCACGGGAACCTCAGGCTGGCAAACTGGCACGGGAACCTCAGGCTGGCAAACTGGCATGGGAACCCCAGGCTGGCAAACTGGCACAGGAACTTCAGGCTGGAAGGCTGGCACAGGAACTTCAGGCTGGAAGGCTGGCACGGGAACTTCAGGCTGGAAGGCTGGCACGGGAACTTCAGGCTGGCACAGGTTGGTGGGTGTGGAGGCAGGTTGGGATAGTAGCAGGATTGAACCGGTTGGAAAAAACTTCAGTTTTTTCTTTGGTTTCGCCACTGAGGATTTGTATATGGATGTAGGACTACAGGTAATGGATGTAGCTGGTAGAGGTGAAGAGCGGAGGGATGGTGAAACAGAGGGTGCAGACTTTGAAGGGGGCTTTGAAGGAGCTGATGGAGGCAGCCAAGAAGAAGCAGAAGGGTAAAAGGCAGGGTAAGTGCAGCAGGAGGAAACAGGGTACTGGTACTTCATTGTTAGCTGGGTGTATTGTTCAGAAAAAGTGGGAATTGGGGGAAAAAAGAGAGGAAGACATCCCAGCAGGTTGGTATCTAGACATATAAATGGATGGTTGGGAGCTGACAGGGGCTGAGTACAACAAACTTGACCAGGCCTGTAATAAGGGTTTCACAAAATAAGGTATGCATGCTGCAAGCACCTGTTGAGGACAAGCAGAGTAGTGCTCATGGAAAAAGGCTGAGTCATCTTCCAACAGCCACACCAAGGATTCTACTTGAGCTGCATTAACCACTTAAGCCCCGGACCATTTGGTAGCTAAAGGACCAGAGGTGAATTCAGAATTTTGCACTGCGCTGCTTTAACTGTAAATTGTGCGGACATGCAATGTTGTACCCAAACGAAATTTGCGTCCTTTTCTTCCCACAAATAGAGCTTTCTTTTAATGGTATTTGATTGCCTCTGCGATTTTTATTTTTTGCAATATAAACGGAAAAATACCGAAAATTTTGAAAAAAAATGATATTTTCTAATTTTTGTTATAAGAAAAATCGAATAAACTCAATTTTAGTCATACATTTAGGCCAAAATGTATTCAGCCACATGTTTTTAGTAAAAAAAATGTCAATAAGCGTATATTTATTGGTTTGCGCAAAAGTTATAGAGTTTACAAACTAGGGTACATTTTCTGAAATTTACACAGCTTTAAATTTATGACTGCCTATCTCATTTCTTGAGGTGCTAAAATGACAGGGCAGTACAAAACCCCCCCAAATGACCCCATTTTGGAAAGTAGACACCCCAAGGAAATTGCTGAGAGGCATGTTGAGCCCATTGAATTTTTTTTTTTGTCTTAAGTGATTGAATAATGACTAAAAAAAAAAAAAAAATTACAAAAAGTTGTCACTAAATGATATATTTCTCACACATGCCATGGTTATATGTGGAATTGCACCCCAAAATACATTTTTCTGCTTCTCCTGAGTACGGGGATACCACATGTGTGGGACTTTTTGGGAGCCTAGCCGCGTACGGGACCCCGGAAACCAAGCACCGCCTTCAGGATTTCTAAGGGCGCAAATTTTTGATTTCACTCCTCACTACCTATCACAGTTTTGAAGGCCATAAAATGCCAAAATAGCACAAAACCCCCCCCAAATGACCCCATTTTAGAAAGTAGACACCCAAGGAAATTGCTGAGAGGCCTGTTGAGCCCATTGAATATATTTTTTTTTTGTCCCAAGTGATTGAATAATGACAAAAAAAAAAAAAAACTTACAAAAAGTTGTCACTAAATGATATATTGCTCACACATGCCATGGTTATATGTGGAATTACACCCCAAAATAAATTTTTCTGCTTCTCCTGAGTACGGGGATACCACATGTGTGGGACTTTTTAGGAGCCTAGCCGCGTACGGGACCCCGAAAACCAAGCACCGCCTTCAGGATTTCTAGGCACAAATTTTTGATTTCACTCCTCACTACCTATCACAGTTTCGAAGGCCATAAAATGCCAAAATAGCACAAAACCCCCCCAAATGACCCCATTTTGGAATATAGACACCCCAAGCTATTTGCTGAGAGGCATGGCGAGTATTTTACAGCTCTCATTTGTTTTTGAAAATGAAGAAAGAAAATATATATATATATATATATATATATATATATATATATATATATATATATTCAATTTTCAAAACTTTGTGACAAAAAGCGAGATCTGCAAAATACTCACAATACCTCTCAGCAAATAGCTTGGGGTGTCTACTTTCCAAAATGGGGTCATTTGGGGGGGTTTTGTGCCATCTGGGCATTCCATGGCCTCCGAAACTGTGATAGGCAGTGAGAAGTGAAATCAAAAATTTACACCCTTAGAAAGCCTGAAGGCGGTGCTTGGTTTTTGGGGTCCCGTACGCGGCTAGGCTCCCAAAAAGTCTCACACATGTGGTATCCCCGTACTCAGGAGAAGCAACAGAATGTATTTTGGGGTGTAATTCCACATATGCCCATGGCATGTTTGAGCAATATATCATTTAGTGACAACTTTGTGCAAAAAAAAAATGTCGTTTTTCCGCAACTTGTGTCAACATATAAAATATTCCACGGACTCGACATGCCTCTCAGTATATAGCTTGGGGTGTCTAGTTTCCAAAATGGGGTCATTTGGGGGGGTTTTGAACTGTTCTGGCATTTTATACACAACATTAGGAAGCTTACATCCACTCTTCTAACCACTTGAAGACAAAGCCCTTTTTGACACTTTTTGTTTACATGAAAACATTTTTTTTTTTGCAAGAAAATTATGTTGAACCCCCAAACATTATATATATTTTTAAAGCAAAGGCCCTACAGATTAAAATGGAGGGTGTTGCATTTTTTTTTCTACACAGTATTTGCTCAGCGATTTTTCAAACGCATTTTTTGGGTTAAAAAATACACTTTTTTTAATTTTAATGCACTAAAACACACTATATTGCCCAAATGTTTGATGAAATAAAAAAGATGATCTTAGGCCGAGTACATAGATACCAAACACGACATGCTTTAAAATTTCGCACAAACGCGCATTGGCAACAAACTACATACATTTTTAAAAGCCTTTAAAAGCCTTTACAGGTTAACCCAGTAGATTTACAGAGGAGGTCTACTGCTAAAATGACTGCCCTCGATCTGACCTTTGCGGTGATACCTCACATGCATGGTGCAATTGCTGTTTACATATGACGCCAGACCGACGCTTGCGTTCGCCATTGGGCAAGAGCAGGGCAGGACAGGGGTGCTTTTTTTTTTTTTTTATTATTAATTTTGCTTTTTTATTTTATTTTTAAAAATTGTTCCTTCCAAGTATTTTTTTTAATAATTTTTATTGTTATCTATGATCTATGATAGCAATAGGTAGTGACAGGTACTCTTTTTTTGAAAAAACTGGGGTCTTCTAGACCCTAGATTTTTCCTCTGCCCTCAAAGCATCTGACCACACCAAGATCGGTGTGATAAAATGCTTTCCCAATTTCCCAATTGCGCTTTTTATATCCGGGGGGGGCATTCCCTCCCACTGCTTGTAAAAGCAGTCCAGAGGCTAATTAGCCGCTATGATTGCTTTTACATGAAAGCCGGCCGCAGGCTGAAAAGAATGATACCAAGATGATACCTAAACCCGCAGGCATCATTCTGGTATAAACATTCAAAGTCCAGCAACATACCAGTACGTTGCTGGTCCTTGTTGGACATGTATTGTAATCTTTTTTTTTCATGCAGCCAGTTGGCTGAACGAAAAAAGAGATTGATCGGTGGGTATGCCCATCATTAGAATACCGCCCTTCATCCACCCACTTCCAATGATGGGCATACACGCACCATTTATATATGCCGAAGCATGGGGGCATCCTCCCGCAAAAAAGTTATGCCGCACACACATGGTCGGACTTTTCCACGGGCAAGCCTCCGTCGGAATTTCGACCGTGTGTACGCGGCATTAGGAGTAAAATCGCTCCTCCACTCCTGCTGCCCCAATGCTTCGGCATATATGCTTTTTTTTATTTAACTGTGGTGGTGAAATCACCTCCTACAGCACTGGAGTCGCAGGGATCAGGCCTGTCTCTGCGAACGCTGCAGTTATGTGTGTTTTTGTTTTGTAAGTGACAGTGATCGATGGATACTGCACTTGGGTGGCCTGGGCTGGACGGAGGGGCAAAACGCAGGTGCTAGCAGGTATCTAGGCTGATCCCGCTAACACTGCGTTTTTGGGAACCCTAAACTGCTGGGGACGCTAGTATAGATCTGATCAGATCAGATATTGATCTGTTCAGATACTATACCACTAAGGGGGGTGTATGCTTCACGCGTGGGTGTTAGCGTTACTGGCACTAACCTGACGCTGCCTGGGGTGTGACGCAGACCCTCTCTGACGCTAAAACCTAATTGATATCACCCGCCGGGCGATCAGGGGGTTAAACCTTTATTGGGTTATATACGGCGGGTGCCCTGACACTATAAAAAGCAAACTAACTAACCATCGTCACCCGTAACACTTATATGGTGATCACTGGTGAAAGGGTTAACTAGGGGCAATCAGGGGGTTAAAACCTTTATTAGATAATATATGGGGGTACCTGACGCTATAAAAACCTGCGGCGAACCTAAAAAAAATGACTGGCTACCGATCTGATTCACCGACACTAAGACAGCGATCAGAAAAACGATCGCTTAGCGACAGTGGTGCTAGGGGGTGAAAGGGTTACCTGGGGGGAGATCAAGGGGGTTAAACCTTTACTAGATAATATATTGGGGTACCTGACGCTATAAAAACCTGCGGCGAACCTAAAAAAAATTACTGGCTACCGATCTGCATCACCGACACTAAGACAGCGTTTAGAAAAACGATCGCTTAGCAACAGTGGTGATAGGGGGTGAAAGGGTTACCTGGGGGCGATCAAAGGGGTTAAACCTTTATTAGATAATATATTGGGGTACCTGACGCTATAAAAACCTGCGGCGAACCTAAAAAAAATTACCAGCTACCGATCTGCATCACCGACACTAAGACAGCATTTAGAAAAACGATCGCTTAGCGACAGTGGTGATAGGGGGTGAAAGGGTTACCTGGGGGGCGATCAAGGGGGTTAAACCTTTATTAGATAATATATTGGGGTACCTGACGCTATAAAAACATGCGGCGAACCTAAAAAAAATTACTGGCTGCCGATCGGCATCACTGACGCTAAGACAGCGATCAGAAAAATGATCGCTTAGCGACAGTGGTGATAGGGGGTGAAAGGGTTATCTGGGGGGTGATCAGGGGGTTAAACCTTTATTAGGGGGGGTTAGGGGGCTACACTGGACCTAAAACTGAATGTACTGACACTTTTACAGTCACAAATGTCACTGATTGCAGTGATCAGTAAATAAATGGTCACTGCAATCAGTGACACTGTGACTGGGGGCTGGGGGGGTGATCTGGGGGGTGATCTGGGGGTGTCTGGGGGGGCGATTTATGTCCCTATGTGTCCTGGTGTCAGTGTAGTGTTGTGTGCACTGACCTGATGTCTTCTCTTGTACGGCGCTCGGTATATGTGAGTGCCGCACCAGAGATGACATCACTTCCTCCTGCTTCCTCTGCCTGACACAGACAGAGGGGGCATTTCCATTCGCCGGGAGAGATCGCGAGGGGGTGGTCGGAAACTAATGGCTGCCCCCTCATCCCAGAACGCTCCCGGACACTTAGCCACTGCTCACTGTATAGGAGGGGGGTCCTATGGACCCCCCAACTATACAAATGTCACGTACACTCTACGTGATTGTGCCTGTCGGTGCCATTCTGCCGACGTATATATACAGTGAGCGGTCGTTAAGTGGTTAAAAGGAGGTGTATAATCGTCAGTTCCACTAGAGGTATCAGACAGGGCCAACTCTGTACAGATACAAATCAAAGCTTGCACATCCTCAAACACAAAATTGCCCTGATCCACAAAAACCTGGGCTATGTGGATGCATTCCAATAACTGCTCTCTAGTATATTCTCTTAGTGTCTGATAACAGAAATCTCTGTCATCTGTTGCGAGGAGCGAAAGATAAAAAATATCGTCCACCTGCATCTTAGTAATTTTAACAAGTGCTCAGACCCAATTCCCAGGTGCAGCCGATCTGATTGTATGGCTCCAGAATTCTGTCACGGGGATGCTACACACAGACATCCAATACAGGTGATCAGATCATTGGGCTGCACTTTAAGGAATCAGGAACAGAGTAAGTGAAAATATATATATTTATTAAAGATAAAGGCACACGTGTAATCAAACAACAGCAAACCATAAGCAAGAAATGAATACAAGAGAACACAACAAACCCCAAAACAACCTAATCTAACTATCTAACTAATATATACAAGTAAAGGGAACACACATACATAAACAAGGCAGGGACGAGAGACAAGGGGAGCAGAAGGCCAGATACTGGGAGCAGTCAGCAAGGGGGAGCTGGAAGCTGGTATCAGGGGACAGGTCTCAGGGGACAGGTCTCAGGGGACAGGTCTCAGGGGACAGGCCTCAGGGGACAGGCTTCAGGGGATAGGGTACAAGGATCAGAGTCCAGGACAAGGCAGGGAATGAATCAGGTTCAGGTTCAGGTAACGTAACGGATCGGGTTCAGGCAGGGACCAGGCTTACCGAAGGAATTCTGGAGCACTGAGCTTTGGTTAAGGGCGGGTTTATATAGTCCAGCAGAACCAGATCAGGCGTGCTTGATGGCTGGTAGAAAGTCTTGGTGAGGAGACACCCGCTGGTGGCCACCAGAACTACACCCACTGGTGCCAAATGCAACAGTGCAGCCAGCAGGTGAGCCCAGTAATGACACCATTCCTGACATTATCTATTTGAGCGCTGGGATCTGGGCACCTTAGGGAGTGTTCTGATAATTTTTTCATAACAATTTACGTGTTGCTTTTATTCCAGGTTGGCCAGATTTTCCATTGGTTGTCAAATATTTGTTTATTGCCAAGTCTATTGGCCAATAAAGATTCATACACAAAGTGTGTTTGGGTGATAATCAATACTTCAGATACACTTGGTGCCTTATCTGTTTTCCAATTTTTTGCAATTAACGTTCTAGCAGCCAAGAGGATATGAGTTATCACTGTTCTAAACTCAGGGGGGAAAATATCTATGCCCACGTTTAATATTGCTAAGGCAGGGCTGGGACGGGTCAGAATTCCAGTAATTCCTGAGATGTGAAAATGGAATTCCAGAAACTGGTTAGGTGTCTGCAAGTCCACAGCATATGGAGTAAGTTGCCTGTTGTTCCACAGTTCCTCCAACATAATGGGGAGCTGTGGGACCCGAACTTGGATAACCTATAGGGTGTGAGATACCGCAAAGAGCTATTTTTTGAGACAGCTCCCAATAGTTGACGCACCTGGATGCTTTTATAGAGCGAACGAAGTGCGTGTTGCCACTGGGGAACTGAGATATCCATACCCAGGTCCTCCTCCCATTTCTTGAAGGGTTGGGATTTTATGAATGCCATTTTATGTTGGAAAAGGTTGTAAAAAAGGGAGATTCCCTTTGTGGGGATGGGGTTGGCGTTGTAGAAGCGCCATTCCACTGTAGGGAGACGAACCTTGTGTGAACTAATTGATTTAAGGAAGTGGGAGATTTGAATATATTTATATAGGTCGTTATGAGGCAACGAGAATTTCTTTTGTAGGGAAGCAAATGTGAGAAGGATATCACCTTGATACAAGTCATCTACAATCCTGATTCCTCCATTCAACCAGCTTTGGGTAGAAAGATTAGGTATAATCTGAGAGAGAATCGTAATGGGTACCGGAACATCTATTTGATTGGCAGGTGGGACTTGTATGCTTCTCAGTAGACATGTGCAAAAGGAAAAAATTTGTTTCGTTTCGTTTCGTTTTAATTCGTTAATTAATTAATTTCGTTTAGTTAGATTCGTTAAATTTGTTAAATTCGTTTTCGGATTTTGTTTTGTTTTCGACCGAATTCGAAAATCAGTCGCATTCGAAAATATTTCAACTGAATTCGAAAATATTTCTACCGGATTCAAAATTATTTCAACATGATTCGAAATTATTTCAACCGCATTTGAAACTATTTCAACCGGATTCGAAAATATTTTGCGACCCGACTTTGGGTCCACGTATCTCAGGGTCACTTAGTAATATAAACCCCAAATTTGGAGATGTTATAGTGCTAGTTCTACTGTGTTTGCATACCAAATTTGGGGTTTCTAGCTACAAGTGGCCCCGAGATATGTGGACCCAAAGTCGGGTCGCAAAATGTCAAGCACTTTACTGGAGCAGAGAATGACATTTTGCGACCCGATTTTGGGGCCACATATCTCGGGGTCACTTGTAGCTAGAAACCCCAAATTTGGTATGCAAACACAGTAGAACTAGCACTACAACATCTCCAAATTTTGGGTTTCTATCACCAAGTAACCCCAAAATACATGGACCCAAAGTCGGGTCGCAAAATATTTTCGAATCCGGTTGAAATAGTATCAACATGATTCGAAATTATTTCAACTGCATTTGAAACTATTTCAACCGGATTCGAAAATATTTTGTGACCCGAATTTGGGTCCATGTATCTCGGGGTTACTTGGTGATAGAAACCCCAAATTTGGGGTTATTGTTTTTCTAGTCTATTTTCTATTTTATTATAATCTTTTCTATCCAAAGTTAAAATTAATTAATTAATTAAAAAATTTGAATTCATACTATTCGAAATTCAAATTTATTCTATTCGAAATTCGAATTTCAGAAGATGGTTGTATATTCTTTCTATTTTATTCTTCTAAATTATATTTTTTTTCTATTCTGTTCTAATCTTTTCTATTTGAATTATAAATTTTGGAAGAAGGTTATTTACTTACTTATATACATCTGTCACATAAAAAAAAAGATGTGAAATGGCTGTCACGGATGTCGATCGCAAGGCAAGTACATATGCTGTATGTCATTGTCCACTTACCACAACACCTGCCATGAGTGCCACGACACCGGCCACGAGTGCCACGACACCGGCCACGAGTGCCACGTGACCTGCCACGAGTGCCACGTGAATGGCCACGAGTGCCACGTGACCTGCCACGTGACCTAGTTGTGGATTGTCTACTTGCCACATCACCTGCCACAAGTTATGGGGCTCCTGGCACCAAGTGACCCCCAGATATGGGCGATATTTCAAGTACTTTTCTGCAGCAGAGAATGACATTTTGTGACCCGACTTTGGGGCCACGTATCTCGGGGCCACTTATAGCTAGAAACCCCAAATTTGGTATGCAAACACAGTAGAACTAGCATTACAACGGGGTTACTTGGTGATAGAAACCCCAAATTTGGGGTTATTGTAGTGCCAGTTGTAATGTGTTTACATACCAAATATTTTGGGATTTCTAGCTATAAGTGGCCCCGAGATACGTGGCCTCAAAGTCGGGTCACAAAATTTAATTCTCTGCTGCAGAAAAGCACTTGACAGATCGCCCCTATCTGGGGGTCACTTGGTGCTAGGAACCCCATAACTTGTGGCAGGTGACGTGGCAAGTGGACAATCCACAACTTGGTCACGTGGCACTCATGGCAGGTGTTGTGGTAAGTGGACAATGACATACAGCATATGCACTTGCCTTGCGATCGACATCCGTGACAGCCATTTCACATCTTTTTTTTTATGTGACAGATGTATATAAGTAAGTAAATAACCTTCTTCCAAAATTTATAATTCAAATAGAAAAGATTAGAACAGAATAGAAAAAAAATATAATTTAGAAGAATAAAATAGAAAGAATATACAACCATCTTCTGAAATTCGAATTTCGAATAGAATAAATTAGAATTTCGAATAGTATGAATTCAAATTTTTTAATTAATTAATTAATTTTAACTTTGGATAGAAAAGATTATAATAAAATAGAAAATAGACTAGAAAAACAATAACCCCAAATTTGGGGTTTCTATCACCAAGTAACCCCGAGATACATGGACCCAAATTCGGGTCACAAAATATTTTCGAATCCGGTTGAAATAGTTTCAAATGCAGTTGAAATAATTTCGAATCATGTTGATACTATTTCAACCGGATTCGAAAATATTTTGCGACCCGAATTTGGGTCCATGTATTTTGGGGTTACTTGGTGATAGAAACCCAAAATTTGGAGATGTTGTAGTGCTAGTTCTTCTGTGTTTGCATACCAAATTTGGTGTTTCTATCACTAAGTGACCCCGAGATACGTGGACCCAAAGTCGGGTCGCAAAATGTCAAGCACTTTACTGGAGCAGAGAATGACATTTTGCGACCCGATTTTGGGGCCACATATCTCGGGGCCACTTGTAGCTAGAAACCCCAAATTTGGTATGCAAACACAGTAGAACTAGTACTACAAGATCTCCAAATTTTGGGTTTCTATCACCAAGTAACCCCAAAATACATGGACCCAAAGTTGGGTCGCAAAATATTTTCGAATCCGGTTGAAATAGTATCAACATGATTCGAAATTATTTCAACTGCATTTGAAACTATTTCAACCGGATTCGAAAATATTTTGTGACCCGAATTTGGGTCCATGTATCTCGGGGTTACTTGGTGATAGAAACCCCAAATTTGGGGTTATTGTTTTTCTAGTCTATTTTCTATTTTATTATAATCTTTTCTATCCAAAGTTAAAATTAATTAAATAATTAAAAAATTTGAATTCATACTATTCGAAATTCAAATTTATTCTATTCGAAATTCGAAAAAACAGAACTAGAAAAACAATAACCCCAAATTTGGGGTTTCTATCACCAAGTAACCCCGAGATACATGGACCCAAATTCGGGTCACAAAATATTTTCGAATCCGGTTGAAATAGTTTCAAATGCAGTTGAAATAATTTCGAATCATGTTGATACTATTTCAACCGGATTCGAAAATATTTTGCGACCCGACTTTGGGTCCATGTATTTTGGGGTTACTTGGTGATAGAAACCCAAAATTTGGAGATGTTGTAGTGCTAGTTCTACTGTGTTTGCATACCAAATTTGGGGTTTCTAGCTACAAGTGGCCCCGAGATATGTGGCCCCAAAATCGGGTCGCAAAATGTCATTCTCTGCTCCAGTAAAGTGCTTGACATTTTGCGACCCGACTTTGGGTCCACGTATCTCGGGGTCACTTAGTGATAGAAACACCAAATTTGGTATGCAAACACAGAAGAACTAGCCCTACAACATCTCCAAATTTGGGGTTTCTATCACCAAGGAACTTCGAGATACATGGACCCAAAGTCGGGTCAAAAATATTTTTAGATTCGAAAAAATTCGGATTCGGTTAAATTCGTTAGTATTGTAATTCGGTAATTCGGATGCATCCGAATGTCCGAATAATGAAAAATTCGTCCGAATTTCGATTCGGAACGAAACGAAATGCACATGTCTACTTCTCAGGTCTCTCCAGACCAGCAGAGAGGCTTGGATGGTGGGGGGTAGTCCCCGTAGGGGTAGGGGCCTCCACATATCTATAAGGAGGAGGGATTTCAGGTCCTAAGTTGGTATGAGAGACTGTTCAATGCCTCTCCATATGGAATGAGTTGTTGGGTCAATCCAGCTTTTAAGTTGTGTTAGAAGAGAGGCACAGTAGTAGTCTCGGATATCAACCAAACCTATCCCGCTCGCAAAGCAGTGTTTAACTAGTAGGCTCTTGGAACATCTCGGTCTTATTGCTCTCCAAATAAATTTAGAGAGAAGGGTGTTGGGATTTTTAAGGTGTATGCTAGAGAGGGGAATGGGAAGTGTTCAAAACACAGAGCATCTGGGGGAGGATTAACATTTTAAACGCCGCTAGGCATCCAGACCAAGATAATTCTATACTAGAGAGTCTCTTGGTTTCTATAGTTAGTTTGTTGATCAAGGCAGAGTAGTTAGCTTCTACTAGTAGTAGGGGGTCTGAGGTAAGTTTTATACCTAAGTAAGTGATGTGGGATTTGCTCCAGGAGTATGGGAAAGTATTTTGGAGGTGGCATCTTAGAGTGGGTGGTATACCCAGGTCTAATATAATTGATTTTGTGAAATTGACTTTATAGAAAGAGATTTTACTGAATTCAGTAAGAGTATTGTGGCATGACGCAGGGATGTGGAGGGGGTGGTCAGAAACAGGATTATGTCATCCGCAAATAAATTAATATCATGGGATCTTCCTTGAATAGGGAAGCCCCTAATGTCTGGGTGGGACCTGATCCTCTCGGCCAGTGGCTCAATAAGAAGGTTAAAGATTGAGGGGGAAAGAGGACACCCCTGCCGAGTGCCATTCGAAATTGAGAAGGTGTTTGATAGTATGTTAGAGGTATAGACTTGGGCACAGGGAGAGGAGTATAAAGCCAATATAGCCGAGAGGACGGGCCCCGAGAATCCGAACTTCTGTAGGGCATGGTTCATATAACCCCAGTGTATCCAGTCGAACGCCTTCTTCGCATCCAAGGATAGGAGCAGAGAAGGCGTTCGACAGAACTTAGCACACTGCACAACTCCGAGCACGCGTCTTGTGGCATCCGATGTCTGTCTTCCTTGCATGAAGCCTGATTGATCAGGGCCAATTAGAAGGGGGAGAATAGGCAGTAATCTGTGCACTAGGAGTTTAGCGTAGAGCTTTACGTCAGTATTGAGTAGAGATATTGGTCTGAAGTTAGCTGGATTAGTAGGTTCCTTACCCAGTTTAGGAATTGTCACTATGTACGCCTTAAGCATCTCTGAGGGAAAAGAGGCAGAGGACATTGCAGCATTAAACACTTCCTGAAGAGTTGGCTTTAGCTTGTTTTGGGAGAATTTATAGTAATCATTAGGAAGTCCGTCAGGACACGGGGATTTGCCTAATGGGTGTGTTTTATTAATTTCCCTAATTTCCCACTCTGTGATAAGGGAATTAAGGGATTGAAGTTGAGACTGAGATAGGGAGGGGAGGTTGATGTTTGCTAGGAAATCCTGTATAGCTTCTTTATTGGGTTGGGGGGTGTTGGGGTCTGTATGTAGGTTGTAAAGAGAGGAGTAGTACTCCGCAAAAGAGTTAGCTATATCTTTAGGGTTGATTATTTTGTGTTCATTAGTCGGGTGTAGAAGGAATGGGATTTTTGTTTTGACCCTAGCTGATTTAAGCCTTTGGGCCAGAAACTTGCCTGCTAGGACCCTGCCTTCTGAGCTACAAATTTAGAAACTTTTATTTAAACATTTATAACAGCAATAGCAAAGTGTGGTGGGGCACTGTCTTGCTGAAACCACTTTTTTTTGTCATTCCGACAAAGGAATGTCATCTAATTGAGAGAAAGGAAACATTGTAGCTTACAAAAGTAACTTTCCCCTGTTACATTATTATTATTGGACCAAGTAATCAGTGACCCGACATCCCCATCCTCACCATCATTTATGCATCAGTTTGACAATGGCCTCTAGCTATCCAGTTTGGGTTGTTTTCTGAGGAATGATGTTCTTATTTCCAGTTGAGACTAAAATTGAAATCAAATTAGACTTTATCACTATAAAAAAACAATAATTTCCACTGTTTTAAGGATCGCTCACAATATTCCATACACCTACTGACATCACCATGCAGTTGCTGGACCAGCTGTACTTTATATAGGGATGGAAATGAGACCTTTGGATCCAGCCTTTTTGGGATAGTTCTCAGTAATGGTGGGCAATGTACTGCTACATTGTAGATCACTCACAGGGATGAGCCGAACACCCCCCTGTTCGGTTCGCACCAGAACTAGTGATGAGCCGAACACCCCCGGGTTCGGTTCGCACCAGAACCCGCGAACGGACCGAAAGTTCGTACGAACATTAGAACCCTATTAAATACAATGGATGCGAACGTTCGAATTCTAAAGTGCTAATTATAACAACTATTATGCATGTTATTGTCCTAAAAAGGGTTTGGGAACCCGGGTTCTGCACCAGGGGACATGTATCAATGCAAAAAGAAGTTTTAAAAACGGTCGTTTTTCGGGAGCAGTCATTTTAATGATGCATAAAGTGAAAAAAAAAAGTCAAATATTCCTTTAAATATCGTACCTGGGGGGTGTCTAAAGTATGCCTGTGAAGTGCCACGTGTTTCCTGTGTTTAGAACTGTCCCTGCACAAAATGACACTTCTAAAGGAAAAAAAAGCCATTTAAAACTGCTTGCGGCTTTAATGTAATGTCTGGTCCCGGTAATATGGATGAAAATCTTTAAGAAAAATGGCATAGCTACCCCATGACCCCCCCCCCCCTACCCCAGCCCATTACCAGCCCCTTTGGGTCTTGTATGGATATTAAGGGGAACCCCGCACATAAAATAAAAAAGGCCCTATATATTCTGAACAGCCGTATACAGGCGGTGCATACAAGACAGGGACTGTAGGTTTGTTCTTATGTAGAATCTGTTTGTAATTTTGAACAGGTACATTGTTTAAGTGTAGCTCCAGCCCAAAAATCTATTTTTAAACTTTTTGGAAAACATAGGTAAGGGTTATCACCCCTGTAACATTTGTTTTGCTGTCTGTGCCCCTGTTCAGAACATTTCACCTCACTTTCCGTCCCAATGACAACTGTTTTTGAAATGTGGTGTTTTTCTTGAAACAAGGATTGCTGATAAAGCATCAGTACAGAGGAGACACCTTTCTCCCATATTAATTCTTACAGGAGAGAATTTTCCTTCCAAGGGGTAGATTTCCTCTCACTTCCTGTTGTCTTCTTGCGTTTGCAAGTAGGAGTCGTTTGTAAGTTGGATGTTTGAAAGTAGGGACCTGCCGTATATACTCTGCAGAAATAGGCCCCTTAGTTGTTGGTGTTGGCACAACACTGTAAGCACTCACAGTTACTCTTGGTTGGTGCTGGAACGCCCTGCTGTCAACTATTATATCAGGAATTGTAATTACATATAATTGTTGAACAGTGGTAGTAAAAATTGGGCCTTTGATGGTGGTGCTGGTGCCACAACACTGTAAGCCCTGACAGTTACTCTTGGTGGGTGCAGCAATGGGCCCTGCTGTGAATTATTAGATCAAGAATTGTAATTGCATGCCCCTGTTGAACAGGGGCTGAAAAATTGGGCCTTTCGTGGTGGTGGTGGTGGTGTTGCCACAACACTGTAAGCCCTCAGAGTTACTCTTGGTGGGTGCAGGAATGGGCCCTGCTGTGAATTATTAGATCAAGAATTGTAATTGCATGCCCCTGTTGAACAGGGGCTGAAAAATTGGGCCTTTCGTGGTGGTGGTGGTGGTGTTGCCACAACACTGTAAGCCCTCAGAGTTACTCTTGGTGGGTGCAGGAATGGGCCCTGCTGTGAATTATTAGATCAAGAATTGTAATTACATGCCCCTTTTGAACAGGGGCTGAAAAATTGGGCCTTTCGTGGTGGTGGTGGTGGTGGTGGCGTTGCCACAACACTGTAAGCCCTCAGAGTTACTCTTGGTGGGTGCAGCAATGGGCCCTGCTGTGAATTATTAGATCAAGAATTGTAATTACATGCCCCTGTTGAACAGGGGCTGAAAAATTGGGCCTTAGGCACTGGTGGCACAACACTACAACCCCTCACAGATACTGTACTTGGAGCACAGCAATGAGCCCTGTTGCAAAGTATTGCTTCAAAAATTGTAATGACATGCCCCTGTTAAACAGGGGCTGAAAAATTGGGCCTTAGGCACTGGTGCCACAACACTCCAACCCCTCACAGATACTGTACTTGGAGCACAGCAATGAGCCCTATGGCAAATTATTGCTAAGAAAATTGTAATTACACGCCCCTGTAAAACAGGGGCTGAAAAATTGGGCCTTAGCCACTGGTGGCGGCACCCATAAACAAAAATGATCTTCCAAGCTATCATCATCAATCGTATCATTGAGGACTCGGAGGAGGAGGATAGCCAGTCAACATAACAGCACAGGCACTCAGCATCAGCATCAGTCTTGAAGGGATGTGACATGTTAAAATCAATTAGTCTGTTATATCAGCATCAGGTGTGTGGTAGCTGGTGGTGATCCAAGACTGGTTCATCTTGATGAAAGTCAGTCGATCAACCGAGTCGGTGGACAGGCGCACCCTGTGATCCGTGACAAATCCTCCAGCAGCACTGAATGTGCGTTCCGAAAGAACGCTGGATGCAGGACAGGCCAGTAGCTCAATTGCATACTGTGCAAGCTCTGGCCAGTGATCCATCCTCAAGACCCAGTAAGCCAGAGGATTTTCGGTGGGGAAGGTGTCCAAGTCTGACCTTGCCCCTAGATATTCCTGCACCATGTTTATCAGACGCTGGCGATGGTTGCTGGAACCGATCATACTTTGGGGCTGCGGACTAAAGAATTGTCTGAACGCATCGGTCAGACGGCCACCTTCCCCACCGCTCCTTCTTTGACTGGCCGAAGCCTCAGCAACTCGTTGTCCAGGACCAGGAGTTTGTAACCTCCCAGTCTCTGGGAACGCGTTGCACAGACCTTTCTGCAAGGCCTCCCGGAGTTGTCTCATCCTCTGCTCCCTCTGCGACGGTAACATAAGGTCCGCAACCTTACCCTTGTACCGTGGATCAAGGAGAGTGGCCAGCCAGTAATGGTCCCTCTCCTTGATCCGAAGAATACGAGGATCCTTCCGCAGACTTTGCAGGATCAGGGAGGCCATGCAGCGTAGGTTTGCTGAGGCATTCGCTCCGGAGTCCTCTGGGTCACTAAGGACGACATGATCCGCAGCCACCTCCTCCCAGCCACGTACAAGTCCACTGGTTTCTTGGGACTGTAAATCATCCCTAAAAGACTGCTGCTGATGATGCTGAGTGCCAGCCTCCACCTCCATGCTGACACAATCCTCCTCCTCCTCCTCCTCCTCTTCCTGTGCGATGGGTGGGACAGAAGGAACACTGTCTGGGTAAAGGGGGCCTTGAGAGGCAAGGAAGTCCTCCTCTTCCTGCCTCTGTTCTGCCTCAAGTGCCCTGTCCATTATTCCACGCAGCGTGTGCTCCAACAGGTGGACAAGAGGTACAGTGTCACTGATGCATGCACTGTCACTGCTCACCATCCTCGTGGCCTCCTCAAATGGTGGCAGGACAGTGCATGCATCCCTGATCATGCCCCACTGGCGTGGAGAAAAAAAACCAAGCTCCCCTGACCCTGTCCTGGTGCCGTAGTCGCACAGGTACTCATTGATGGCCCTCTGCTGCGTGTGCAGCCGCTGCAGCATGGCCAACGTTGAGTTCCACCTGGTGGGCATGTCACATATAAGGCGGTTCTTGGGCAGGTTCAACTCCTTTTGCAGCTCAGCCAGGCGAGCACTGGCATTATAAGATCTGCGGAAATGCACACAGACTTTCCTGGCCTGCCTCAGGACATCCTGTAAGCCCGGGTACCTGCCCAAGAACCGCTGCACCACCAGGTTAAGGACGTGAGCCACACAGGGCACATGGGTCAGTTGTCCCTGTCGGAGGGCGGAGAGGAGGTTGGTGCCATTGTCGCAAACCACCATTCCTGGCTTAAGCTGGCGTGGCGTCAACCACCTTTCGGCCTGGCCCTGCAGAGCAGACAGGACCTCTGCCCCAGTGTGGCTTCTGTCCCCCAAACACACCAGCGCAAGCACGGCATGGCATCTTTTTGCCTGCGTACTTGCGTAGCCCCTTGAATGGCTACGGAGCACCGCTGGTTCAGAGGACAAACCACAGGAAGAGGCCATGGAGGAAGAAGAAGAGGAGGGGGTGGAGGAGAGAGGTGTGTCACAACCAGTAGTAGCATTTTGGAGGCGTGGCGGTGGAACAACCTCCAACACTACTGCACCTTGTCCTGCATCCTTCCCAGCTGCCAAAAGAGTGACCCAATGGGCCGTGAAAGAAAGGTAACGTCCCTGTCCATGCCTGATGGACCATGAGTCAGCGGTAATATGCACCTTACCGCTGACCGCCCTGTCCAGCGAGGCCAAGACATTGCCTTCCACATGCCGGTAGAGAGCCGGAATAGCCTTCCGTGAGAAAAAGTGGCGTTTGGGAACCTGCCACTGAGGAACCGCACATTGCACAAACTCACGGAAGGGGGCCGAGTCTACCAACTGAAAAGGCAGCAGTTGAAGCGCTAGCAATTTAGCCAAGCTAGCATTCAACCGCTGGGCATGTGGATGGCTGGGAGTGAACTTCTTTCGACGGTCCAGCAGCTGGGGCAGGGAAATTTGCCTGCTAGAATCGGACGTCGGTGTACTGCTAGCAGAGTGGCCGCAAGTACTTGGCTGTGACACACCTAATTCTACACCTTCATTCCTCTCAGTGCATGTTTCAGAGAGGACTGAAGTTATAGTGGGGTTGGAGATCCCAGCTGATGCGGTGCAAGGAGAGGTCCGCTTTGTTCTTTGGTGTGGGTCTTTGAGGTAGGCTTGCCAACGAGCTGCATGGCAGGTCAACATATGTCTGGTCAGGCATGTGGTACCCAAGCGGCTGATGTTTTGGCCACGCGATATACGCTTGAGACATATGTTGCAAACAGCAGCTGTGCGATCTGATGCACTAGCCTCAAAAAAGGCCCACACCAAAGAACTTTTTGAATGACGGGCAGAGGCAGCGCCCTGCACAGGCGGAGCTCTGCGGTGTGATTCCGTCGGTGTACTGCCCTTACGCTGGCCATCAAAGGGCATCCTGCCTCGTTGGAGATGTGCCTCCTCCTCATCCTCCTCCTCCTCCTCTCTCCTATTAGGCACCCACGTGGAGTCAGTGACCTCATCATCCCCTCCCTCCTCATCACTGGAGCCAATCTGGCAGTATGCTGCAGCTGCTGGAACATGACTGCCAGATTGGTGTCCTTCTTGAGCATGCCCTCTGTCTGCTCTCACGCTACTGCCTTCCTGTAGCTGGGTTTCATCATCAGACCCTTCGAAACGCTGGGCATCCTCCTGGAGCATGTACCCAACACTGTGCTCAAACAGTTCGGGGGACTCCTCAGGAGGAGGACATGGTGGGTCTAGGGAAGGAGTGACTGATGATGAGTCTGACATTGATACCAGGGAAGAGGATGCTTTGGCAGCTGCTTTGCCAGTACCCTGAGCCTGGGTGAGAGAGGATGAGGAGGAGGAGGAGGGCTTGGTCATCCACTCTACCAAGTCTTCGGCATGATGTGGCTCAACATGTCCAGCTGCCGAAAAGAAGGACAAGCGTGTCCCATGGCCATGTGCTGATGACAATGCACCGCATCCACGACCAGCACTGTTGCCCCCAGACACAGAGCCTGCTTGCCCTCTTTTATTGCCTCCTGACTGTCTGCCTCTCCTTGTTTGCCTTCCAGACATTCTAATAGATGGCCTGCAGGGAGATGGGAAAAAAGCAATAAGGGCTACCTTCAGGTTTCCTTCTCTGTCCCTTTACTTAAGGATTTCTAAATATGGTTGAGGATGATTGCTTTTGCACAGAATAGCACAACGACAATTTCCCTGACTGTCCAAAAAACAAGGATTTCAAAGATGGTTGATGAGGAATGCTTTAGCACACTATAGCACAAGGAGAATTTCCCTCACTGTCCTTCCCTGTCCCTAGAAACAAGGATTATCACAGTGAAAGAAACTGACACTCTTCCTACCTATAGTTTTCTGTCCCTAGAAAAAATGTTTTTTTAAAGCTGATTGATGATCAATGCTTTAGCACACTATAGCACAAGTAGAATTTCCCTCACTGTCCTTCCCTGTCCCTAGAAACAAGGATTATCACAGTGAAAGAAACTGACACTCTTCCTACCTATAGTTTTCTGTCCCTAGAAATTTTTTTTTTTAAAGATGGTTGATGATCAATGCTTTAGCACACTATAGCACAAGGAGAATTTCCCTCACTGTCCTTCCCTGTCCCTAGAAACAAGGATTATCACAGTGAAAGAAACTGACACTCTTCCTACCTATAGTTTTCTGTCCCTAGAAAAAATGTTTTTTTAAAGATGGTTGATGATCAATGCTTTAGCACACTATAGCACAAGGAGAATTTCCCTCACTGTCCTTCCCTGTCCCTAGAAACAAGGATTATCACAGTGAAAGAAACTGACACTCTTCCTACCTATAGTTTTCTGTCCCTAGAAAAAATGTTTTTTTAAAGCTGATTGATGATCAATGCTTTAGCACACTATAGCACAAGTAGAATTTCCCTCACTGTCCTTCCCTGTCCCTAGAAACAAGGATTATCACAGTGAAAGAAACTGACACTCTTCCTACCTATAGTTTTCTGTCCCTAGAAAAAATGTTTTTTTAAAGCTGATTGATGATCAATGCTTTAGCACACTATAGCACAAGTAGAATTTCCCTCACTGTCCTTCCCTGTCCCTAGAAACAAGGATTATCACAGTGAAAGAAACTGACACTCTTCCTACCTATAGTTTTCTGTCCCTAGAAAAAATGTTTTTTTAAAGCTGATTGATGATCAATGCTTTAGCACACTATAGCACAAGTAGAATTTCCCTCACTGTCCTTCCCTGTCCCTAGAAACAAGGATTATCACAGTGAAAGAAACTGACACTCTTCCTACCTATAGTTTTCTGTCCCTAGAAAAAATGTTTTTTTAAAGATGGTTGATGATCAATGCTTTAGCACACTATAGCACAAGGAGAATTTCCCTCACTGTCCTTCCCTGTCCCTAGAAACAAGGATTATCACAGTGAAAGAAACTGACACTCTTCCTACCTATAGTTTTCTGTCCCTAGTAAAAATGTTTTTTTAAAGCTGATTGATGATCAATGCTTTAGCACACTATAGCACAAGTAGAATTTCCCTCACTGTCCTTCCCTGTCCCTAGAAACAAGGATTATCACAGTGAAAGAAACTGACACTCTTCCTACCTATAGTTTTCTGTCCCTAGAAAAAATGTTTTTTTAAAGCTGATGGATGATCAATGCTTTAGCACACTATAGCACAAGTAGAATTTCCCTCACTGTCCTTCCCTGTCCCTAGAAACAAGGATTATCACAGTGAAAGAAACTGACACTCTTCCTACCTATAGTTTTCTGTCCCTAGAAAAAATGTTTTTTTAAAGCTGATTGATGATCAATGCTTTAGCACACTATAGCACAAGTAGAATTTCCCTCACTGTCCTTCCCTGTCCCTAGAAACAAGGATTATCACAGTGAAAGAAACTGACACTCTTCCTACCTATAGTTTTCTGTCCCTAGAAAAAATGTTTTTTTAAAGCTGATTGATGATCAATGCTTTAGCACACTATAGCACAAGTAGAATTTCCCTCACTGTCCTTCCCTGTCCCTAGAAACAAGGATTATCACAGTGAAAGAAACTGACACTCTTCCTACCTATAGTTTTCTGTCCCTAGAAAAAATGTTTTTTTAAAGCTGATTGATGATCAATGCTTTAGCACACTATAGCACAAGTAGAATTTCCCTCACTGTCCTTCCCTGTCCCTAGAAACAAGGATTATCACAGTGAAAGAAACTGACACTCTTCCTACCTATAGTTTTCTGTCCCTAGAAAAAATGTTTTTTTAAAGATGGTTGATGATCAATGCTTTAGCACACTATAGCACAAGGAGAATTTCCCTCACTGTCCTTCCCTGTCCCTAGAAACAAGGATTATCACAGTGAAAGAAACTGACACTCTTCCTACCTATAGTTTTCTGTCCCTAGAAAAAATGTTTTTTTAAAGCTGATTGATGATCAATGCTTTAGCACACTATAGCACAAGTAGAATTTCCCTCACTGTCCTTCCCTGTCCCTAGAAACAAGGATTATCACAGTGAAAGAAACTGACACTCTTCCTACCTATAGTTTTCTGTCCCTAGAAAAAATGTTTTTTTAAAGCTGATGGATGATCAATGCTTTAGCACACTATAGCACAAGTAGAATTTCCCTCACTGTCCTTCCCTGTCCCTAGAAACAAGGATTATCACAGTGAAAGAAACTGACACTCTTCCTACCTATAGTTTTCTGTCCCTAGAAAAAATGTTTTTTTAAAGCTGATTGATGATCAATGCTTTAGCACACTATAGCACAAGGAGAATTTCCCTCACTGTCCTTCCCTGTCCCTAGAAACAAGGATTATCACAGTGAAAGAAACTGACACTCTTCCTACCTATAGTTTTCTGTCCCTAGAAAAAATGTTTTTTTAAAGCTGATTGATGATCAATGCTTTAGCACACTATAGCACAAGTAGAATTTCCCTCACTGTCCTTCCCTGTCCCTAGAAACAAGGATTATCACAGTGAAAGAAACTGACACTCTTCCTACCTATAGTTTTCTGTCCCTAGAAAAAATGTTTTTTTAAAGCTGATGGATGATCAATGCTTTAGCACACTATAGCACAAGTAGAATTTACCTCACTGTCCTTCCCTGTCCCTAGAAACAAGGATTATCACAGTGAAAGAAACTGACACTCTTCCTACCTATAGTTTTCTGTCCCTAGAAAAAATGTTTTTTTAAAGCTGATTGATGATCAATGCTTTAGCACACTATAGCACAAGTAGAATTTCCCTCACTGTCCTTCCCTGTCCCTAGAAACAAGGATTATCACAGTGAAAGAAACTGTCACTCTTCCTACCTATAGTTTTCTGTCCCTAGAAAAAATGTTTTTTTAAAGCTGATTGATGATCAATGCTTTAGCACACTATAGCACAAGTAGAATTTCCCTCACTGTCCTTCCCTGTCCCTAGAAACAAGGATTATCACAGTGAAAGAAACTGACACTCTTCCTACCTATAGTTTTCTGTCCCTAGAAAAAATGTTTTTTTAAAGCTGATGGATGATCAATGCTTTAGCACACTATAGCACAAGTAGAATTTCCCTCACTGTCCTTCCCTGTCCCTAGAAACAAGGATTATCACAGTGAAAGAAACTGACACTCTTCCTACCTATAGTTTTCTGTCCCTAGAAAAAATGTTTTTTTAAAGCTGATTGATGATCAATGCTTTAGCACACTATAGCACAAGTAGAATTTCCCTCACTGTCCTTCCCTGTCCCTAGAAACAAGGATTATCACAGTGAAAGAAACTGACACTCTTCCTACCTATAGTTTTCTGTCCCTAGAAAAAATGTTTTTTTAAAGCTGATTGATGATCAATGCTTTAGCACACTATAGCACAAGTAGAATTTCCCTCACTGTCCTTCCCTGTCCCTAGAAACAAGGATTATCACAGTGAAAGAAACTGACACTCTTCCTACCTATAGTTTTCTGTCCCTAGAAAAAATGTTTTTTTAAAGCTGATTGATGATCAATGCTTTAGCACACTATAGCACAAGTAGAATTTCCCTCACTGTCCTTCCCTGTCCCTAGAAACAAGGATTATCACAGTGAAAGAAACTGACACTCTTCCTACCTATAGTTTTCTGTCCCTAGAAAAAATGTTTTTTTAAAGATGGTTGATGATCAATGCTTTAGCACACTATAGCACAAGGAGAATTTCCCTCACTGTCCTTCCCTGTCCCTAGAAACAAGGATTATCACAGTGAAAGAAACTGACACTCTTCCTACCTATAGTTTTCTGTCCCTAGAAAAAATGTTTTTTTAAAGCTGATTGATGATCAATGCTTTAGCACACTATAGCACAAGTAGAATTTCCCTCACTGTCCTTCCCTGTCCCTAGAAACAAGGATTATCACAGTGAAAGAAACTGACACTCTTCCTACCTATAGTTTTCTGTCCCTAGAAAATTTTTTTTTTTAAAGCTGATTGATGATCAATGCTTTAGCACACTATAGCACAAGTAGAATTTCCCTCACTGTCCTTCCCTGTCCCTAGAAACAAGGATTATCACAGTGAAAGAAACTGACACTCTTCCTACCTATAGTTTTCTGTCCCTAGAAAAAATGTTTTTTTAAAGATGGTTGATGATCAATGCTTTAGCACACTATAGCACAAGGAGAATTTCCCTCACTGTCCTTCCCTGTCCCTAGAAACAAGGATTATCACAGTGAAAGAAACTGACACTCTTCCTACCTATAGTTTTCTGTCCCTAGAAAAAATGTTTTTTTAAAGCTGATTGATGATCAATGCTTTAGCACACTATAGCACAAGTAGAATTTCCCTCACTGTCCTTCCCTGTCCCTAGAAACAAGGATTATCACAGTGAAAGAAACTGACACTCTTCCTACCTATAGTTTTCTGTCCCTAGAAAAAATGTTTTTTTAAAGCTGATTGATGATCAATGCTTTAGCACACTATAGCACAAGTAGAATTTCCCTCACTGTCCTTCCCTGTCCCTAGAAACAAGGATTATCACAGTGAAAGAAACTGACACTCTTCCTACCTATAGTTTTCTGTCCCTAGAAAAAATGTTTTTTTAAAGATGGTTGATGATCAATGCTTTAGCACACTATAGCACAAGGAGAATTTCCCTCACTGTCCTTCCCTGTCCCTAGAAACAAGGATTATCACAGTGAAAGAAACTGACCCTCTTCCTACCTATAGTTTTCTGTCCCTAGAAAAAATGTTTTTTTAAAGCTGATTGATGATCAATGCTTTAGCACACTATAGCACAAGTAGAATTTCCCTCACTGTCCTTCCCTGTCCCTAGAAACAAGGATTATCACAGTGAAAGAAACTGACACTCTTCCTACCTATAGTTTTCTGTCCCTAGAAAAAATGTTTTTTTAAAGCTGATTGATGATCAATGCTTTAGCACACTATAGCACAAGTAGAATTTCCCTCACTGTCCTTCCCTGTCCCTACAAACAAGGATTATCACAGTGAAAGAAACTGACACTCTTCCTACCTATAGTTTTCTGTCCCTAGAAAAAATGTTTTTTTAAAGCTGATTGATGATCAATGCTTTAGCACACTATAGCACAAGGAGAATTTCCCTCACTGTCCTTCCCTGTCCCTAGAAACAAGGACTCGCACAGTAAAACACACTGACACTCTCCCTACCTATCCTTCTCTTTCCCTAAACTAAAGGAATCCAGGTTAAGCAAGAAAAAATAAATGTCACTGTCCCTGCCTATGCTTCTCTTTCCCTGCTCCGGAACACACTACACTAGGCCGCCGTGCTGGCGGCCTTTTATAGTGTGGGGCGTGTACTAAACACCCTCAGCAATAATTGGCCACAGGCATCCTGCCTGTGGCCAATCATTGCTCTCCTCGCTGCCGGCGCTGTGATTGGCCAAGCATGCGGGGTCACAGTGCATGCTTGGCCAATCACAGCGCCTGGATGACACTGCGATGGCGTAGTGCATTGTGGGCCGTTCGCGTCACTCGAATTAGGCGCGAACGGCCCAAATCGTTCGATCTTCGTCGAACGATCGAACAGCCGATGTTCGAGTCGAACGTATGTTCGGCTCGAACACCGAGCTCATCCCTAACCAGAACCTGCGAACAGACAAAATGTTCATGTAAACTTTAGAACCCTATTAAATACAATGGACTCGAACGTTCGAAATCTAAAGTGTTAATTATAAAGGCTAATATGCAAGTTATTGTCCTAAAAAGTGTTTGGGGACCGGGGTCCTGCCCCAGGGGACATGTATCAATGCAAAAAGAAGTTTTAAAAACTGCAGTTTTTTCGGGAGCAGTGATTTTAATAATGCTTAAAATGAAAAAATAAAAGTGAAATATTCCTTTAAATTTCGTACCTGGGGGGTGTGTATGATGTGTGTATGATATGCATGTGAAGTGGCGCATGTTTCCCGTGCTTAGAACTGTCCCTGCAAAAAATGTCATTTTTGAAAGAAAAAAATGCATTTAAAACTGACTTGCGGCTATTAATGAATTGTCGGCTCCCGGCAATACATACAAAAGTCATTGATAAAAAAAAAAAAAAAGCGTGGGGGTTCCCCAGAATTCAATTACCAGGCCCTTCAGGTCTGGAATGTATATTAAGGGGAACCCCGCCGCAAATTTAAAAAAAAATTTACGTGGGGTTCCCCCAAATATCCATTCCAGGCCCTTCAGATCTGGCATGGATTTTAAGGGGAACTCCACCCCAAATTTTAAAAAAAAATGGCGTGGAGTCCCCCTAAAAATCCATACCAGACCCCTTATCATATTTTTTCATTTTAAGCATTATTAAAATCACTGCTCCCGAAAAAACTGCAGTTTTTAAAACTTCTTTTTGCATTGATACATGTCCCCTGGGGCAGGACCCCGGTCCCCAAACACTTTTTAGGACAATAACTTGCATATTAGCCTTTATAATTAACACTTTAGATTTCTCCCATAGATTTTTCGAATTTGCCGCGAACACCCCAATTTGTTCGCTGTTCGGCGAACGGGCGAACAGGCAATGTTCGAGTCGAACATGAGTTCGACTCGAACTCGAAGCTCATCCCTAATCACTCACATGGTGGTGTTTATTTTTAGAAAGGAATTACTACAGGGGCAGCTCCAGGCAGAAGGTGAGTATTGCAGCAAAATATGTTATTTATTTTTATTTCATTAGGCTATACATTTTTAATATTATGTATGTTTGAGCTAGAGTTCTGCTTTCATCTGTTGTTAGGTTTACCATATTCTAAATAGTGTATATAAAAAGCGTGGGTATTCTTGACAGATAACTATGCATCTTAGATAACAAATGTAGCTTTCACTGCCAAGCATGTTTAGATGAGACTTTATAATGTAGACGTGTTGCCAAATGTTTATGCCGCTTTTGATCTAAACATAGACTTTGATTTTTATGTTATTTGTTAGTTTTACTTATCTTTATTTTTACCACCATGACACTAAATTGAGTCATAAAACTGGCTGACACTAAATTGAGTCATAAAACTGGCACAGCTAACAACCTTTGTTTTCATGCTAGGAAAATAAAATACAATATTTATTCTTGAACTTTTTTGAATTGCATCCAGCTTACAAATGTTTAGTCTTAGACCAGAATGGATGATATTTTTGTGGTATGCTGCTTTGAAAAAAAGGGAAACACACAATAAACTGTAATTTATAATCAAAGCAACTTTTATTTTTACTTTATTACTCTGAACACACGGTCGGTTTTTCCGATGAAAAAGTCCATCGAAAAAACGATCGTGTGTGGGCCCCATCAGACTTTTTTCCATCGGTGTTTAAATTTTTCCGACGGAAAAAAAACCGATAGGAAATTCTGATCGTCCGTGTGGAACTCCATCGGAGAAAAATCCACGCATGCTCAGACTAAATTACAAGACGGGAGCGCTCATTCTGGTAAAACTAGCGTTCGTAATAGAGATAGCACATTTGTCATGCTGTAACGGACTGAAAAGCACGGAGAATGAAAAGTGCAAATCGGCTATCACCAAACTTACTAGCGCGGTAACACGAAATCAGCAAAAAGCAGCCCAAAGGGTGGCGCCATTGGATTTGAACTTCCCATTTATAGTGCCGTCGTACGTGTTGTACCACCACCACATGAATATCCTGCTTACCAGATATATACTTGGAGTGATATCTGGTAAGCAGGATATTCATGTGGTGGTGGTGCACTTGTCCAAGGAATCATTCACTGGGTGATTTTGTGCATACATTGGTATAATCTGTGCCTTAAAGACATATGTACCTACCCTGCATTTGAGTGAGACGGTGTCACACTATGTTCCTCCTTCTTTGTTTTTTGGATTGATTGCCTCATACAAACACAAGGAGCCTGTGGGACTCAGGAGTCTGTCTATATCGGGACGTGGGAGCCATCATTATTTACATAGGACCTCCGTGAATATCCATTGGGACAAAGGCCCTGGCTGGGTTTAAGCCATCTGCTTACTTAGCTTACTATCTGGTAAGCAGTTCATTTATTTGGTGGTGGTGCACCGGTCTATGATCCATTCACTGGGTGTTACAACAACAAGTGTACGTTTTTGCTGGACTGTCTTTAAACCTACCATTGGACTTTAAAAATAGCACAGTTTTTCTTTCCCGTTAATTCATTTATTGGCTAGAATAAATAATTTATTCTGGCCATTGAAATACATTAATGCTCAAGCAATAGCGTTTAGGGACATTTAAAAGCTTTTTAGCAGCTTTTAGTAGCGTCAAGCGTTTTTCTGATCTAACTCTGCTGCTCTTGGACACAGTGGCAGTGTTTTTTTTTCCTGCCACTAAATGATGCTAAAAGCCTGTGTGTGCATGCACACATAGGCTAACATGGAGGGGTGTTTAGAGGCAGAAAAAAAAAAACACCAGACGCCCCTATAAGCAGCTGTAAAAACATCTAGTGTGCATGAGGCCTAAAACTAAGAGCCCTTTCACACTAATAGTGCCCAGGCATTGGCGGTAAAGCACCGCTAGTTTTAGCGGCGCTTTACCGTCATTTTAGAGGCGCTTTTTGGCCGCTAGCGTGGCGCATTTAACCCCTGCCGCCGCGCAAATAACGCTTTGCAGGCGCTGCCCAGTGATTTCAATGGGCAGGGATGCTTTAGGAGCGGTGTATACACCGCTCCTAAAGTGCCTCAAAGAAGCTGCTGGCAGGACTTTTTTTAACGTCCTGCTACCGCACCGCCCCAGTATGAAAGCACTCGGGCTTTCACACTGGGATTGCAGATGAGGCATTTTTCAGGCACTTTACAGGTGCTATTTTTACTGCTAAAATGCCTGAAAAACGCCTCCAGTGTGAAAGGGGTCTGAATATCTAATGCAGTATGTTTATAAATAATTAACATATATAGCTATACCCCCTAGAGGGCTGCTGATTATAATTTTGGGTCCTGCCGTTACCCCACCTTTCACCGTAGTACATACTAAGAGTCTATGTTAGGAAATGTCAAACAGATGTGAGCGCCAGTCACTTCAGTCTTTTTCCCAATGCTTTAATAAAAGGAACTTTCAGTAGAAGAAGGATAGAGGGTTAGGGGAAGTTCAGATACCTTATTGCAGATCACGGATTAATTTATTAGCTCCAGAGGACAAACAGCTTTCTGTCAGCGGATCTTGCAACAACCGGATAGGCCTCTCACACAGACCTAGCAGCCGGTATGATGCACGGACAAGTCTCTGCCACAGACTTCACGATCGGTGCAACTCCAAGATTAAACCCCTGCCACAGGACTTTGTAACCAGCAGTTAGTTGTAGAACAGCTGCACAGTACCAGAACCTTTAAGCCATCCGGCAATACTGTAAGGTAGATTAACTTAGGTGCATCCTCCAAACGAGTCACTAGGCACTTCCCGAGAAACCAGCCTTCAGCCCGGTTCTCTCCAGTAAGGGTCCCCCCTGGATCTTCTCAGTTTACTTGGCTTCTTCCGCGCAGGCAAGACAGCACAGGACCACCTTCAGTTAAGTAGGCCCCAGACAGACTTCTGGGCCTACTTGTAGTAACACAGCCTCGAGCCAGCAAGGCCCGAGGTAGAAGAGAGCAGTTGTCACATACCTTAGGCCAGGAGGGCCATGAAGTCAGAGAGAGAGACTGTGCGCACAGCCTCAGGCCTGGAGGGCCATGAGGCAGAGAGAGTGAAAAATGGCATCTGCCCCTTAATTACCTTCTCCCAGAATGCACAGTGGCCAATCACCTTCCACTGGGCTGTTTCTGGGGAAAGAATAGTCAATGCACTTCAGCTTGCTGTATTTCTCTCACTGGCCTGTGGTAACAGTGACACCTACTGGCAACAGTGAGAAATGCGCACAACATAGCCAAAATTGGAACAGAAGCTAAATTAACTTTATACAATCACTCTGAGCTATTTACAGCTCAGATAAACCTAAATTTACACATAACCCCTATTCTTCAGGAACAGGGCGCTACACATACTTTTGGATAAAACAAGAGCAGAGAAAAGGACAACAGAAATATAGTCGCATGAGAGAAGGACCAAAGGTTTCTTTTTGCACCTCCTGTAAGGGCCCATTCACAACAGCAGCATTGAGTTATATTGCCCCATGCAGTCATAATGCAAAGACATGTTAATTGGACTTATGTTCTGTTGCTTTAGGTCAACAGCCTGCATTGATGCATGCTGAAAAAAAGTAGAATATGTATTTTGTGCAGTATAGCATGTCCTAGGGGGGTGCAATGCATCACAATGTGCTGCAGAGCATAACAATAACATTAAGGCTACTTTCACATGGGGCAGGGGGGGCGTTAGCGGTAAAGCGCCGATAGTTTTAGCGGTGCTTTACCGCTGTTATAGCGGTGATTTTCGGTGCTAGAGGCCGAGGAAAGGGTTAAAAGTGCCCGAAAAGCAATGCTGCAGAAGAGCTTTGCAGGCACTTCGGCAGCACTGCCCATTGATTTCAATGGGCAGGGGCGGTGTAGGAGTGCTGTATACACCGATCCCCCACCGCCCCCAAAGATGCTTCTTGCAGGACATTTTTTCCCATCCTGCAAGCGCACCGCCCCTGTGTGAAAGCACTCAGGCTTTCACACTGGGGAGGCATGAGAGGCGTTTTTCAGGTGCTTTACAGGTGATATTTTTAGCGCTAAAATGCCTGAAAAGCGCCCCAGTGTGAAAGGGGTCTTATGCCGAGTATACACGATCGGAATTTCCGACAACAAATGTTCGATGTGAGCTTTTGGTCGGATATTCCGACCGTGTGTAGGCTCCATCGGACATTTGCTGTGGGAATTTCCAAAAACAAATGTTTGAGAGCAGGTTCTCAATTTTTCCAACAAGAAAAGTTCTTGTCGGAAATTCCGATCGTGTGTAGCCATTTCTGACGCACAAAAGTGCTGCGCATGCTCGGAATCAATTTGACGCATGCTCAGAATCATTGTACTTAATTTTTCTCGGCTCGTCGTAGTGTTGTACGTCTCTGTGTTCTTAACCATCGGAATTTCCGAGCAACATTTGTGCGACCGTTTGTAGGCAAGACAAGTTTGAGCCAAACCGCGGTTTTGTTGTCGGAAATTCCGATCGTGTGTACGCGACATTAGAAGTAAAAAAAAAAAAAAATTAATAAAGGACTATGTAGACAATGCACTGCAACATATTATGTGTTAAAATACACACCAAAGGAGCGCAATATGATATAAATGGGTTCTAATAGATTTGTTGCATTAGTTAATATATTTATTACATTTTATTTCATTTTGATCCTACAGACTCTACCACTGGTTCCAACCACACAAGCTTTTTTTAGCCCACCTCATATCAACTGTCAAGACAGTCTAAAGCTCATCACTATACTCAGCTGACCAAGCTAGATTTCCCACTGCACTGCCATTGGAGGAAACTACATTCTCTACTGCACTACGATTGGAGGCAAACTAATAAATACCATCCGTTCAATTATCTATATAAAAATAAAAGTTAATGCATTTCAAATCAGTAGATTTGAAGCTGGGACCTCTCTACTGGTATTTTCAGCACAGTAATGGTTGGTCTTTGATACAGAAGATTCTAGCAAAGAAGTTTGTATGCAAACAAGAGGTTAGATTTACATAAGGCTGCATTAAAATTTAGATTACAGGAAAAGTTACCATGGAGGGGGGCATAAAGTAAAGCTGGCCGCACATGGATCAAAATTCAACTGGTTCAACAGGGACTGGTTGAATTTCGATCAATTTATGGACATTCTGGTTAAACACAAGTCAACCTACTGATCAATTTCTGTACAACCATCTTGTTAAATTTTAGCTGCTCGATCAGTGTATTTTGAAGGTAGGGTAGTCTCTCCCCTGTCAGAACACAAAAGCTCAGTGGGGAGGTATTCTCTCATGCAACTCAAATGTGTGGATGGGGAAATAGGGTCAGTTTTTTTTCGTTCATCACACTGGTTGAATGAGAAAAAACTGACTTATCTTTGGGTAACCTAAGACATTGTGCTTTGACTGAGAAATCTGCACTGAAAACTACTAGAAGTGATACCTACTGATGCTAAAGCCCTGTACACACGATCGGATTTCCTATGGATTCTAATCCGATGGATTTTTTCATCGGAAATCCGATGTAGCTGACTTCCATCAGTCTTGCCTACACACCATCAGTCAAAAATCCGACCGTCCCAAACGCCGTGACGTAAAACACCCCGACAAGCCGAGAAAAATGAAGTTCAATGCTTTTGAGCATGCGTCGACTTGATTCTGAGCATGCGTGGGTTTTTTGTCCGATGGAGTTCCACACAGACAATCGGAATTTGCTGTTGTTTTTTTTTTCCCATCGGATAAATTTAAAACATGTTCTATTTTTTCTCACCAATGGAAAAAAGACGGATGGGGCCCATACACGATCGGTTTGTCCGATGAGAAAAGTCCATCGGACTGTTTTCATCGGTAAAACCGATCGTGTGTACACGGCATAAGAGTTAAAACAGAACTCCAGGCATTTATATGGAACAATTTACTCTCTGCGCAGCTGTTGTATCATAATTATTATCAGTCAAGGAGAATGAGTGAGTGTAGTGAATTATAGATCTTCCTTTAGTGGCCAACCTACAAATGGCCACATGTCACCTTCTCTTCCTAAATTGTATCCAATTATCTGTTAAACCACTATACCCTAAAGAACTCTCTCATGGCCTCTGTCTCCTTTTCTTTTTCCTTCATATTTGTAGAGGAACCTCAGTAATCTACAAATTGCTATAAAAAAATCAGAAATGGAAATATTCAAAAGATAATATGTAATTGAAAAGGTAATATGTAAAAATTACTTCAATGTAAATATTACAATAAGACCTCAAAATATACTAAAGTTCAAATTTAATGGTAACAAAAAAAAAAAAAAGTTTATCGTAATCTTTTGAAATATTGTCTATGATCTTCTTTAGTATCAAAAATCTGTTACAAAGCAAAATACCTTTGTGGAAAAATCTCTGATTAAAGCTGCAGTTTGCCAAGTGATGGACCATATAATAATCCCATTGCAGTGACTTCAGTAACAGTGAAGCTGAATAGGTTTACTTTGTTGCCAGGACTATAATGCATCTGCTAGGGAAGGGGTACTTCATCAGAGATATGTCACAAAGCTGTATGGCTTTCTGATAGACGTAATCAAAAATGCTGTTTGGAAAAGAAATACAAGGGACATCAATAGAACACAATATATTATATGACTAACCTATTGAAGACTTTTAACAATCTGAAAGTGGCGATTGTGTTCACCTTATATAATCTGGACAAATGGAGTAAAGATTGCATTTTGAAGGGATAAGGAGTTTTCATCAAAGAAATACATTTTAAAGGGGCTTTGTCCTGAAAAAAATCATCTTTGTGACAGCTCTGATGGAACAACCATTCCAAAATTGCTTACTAGTCCAGGCATGGTAAATAATTTAATTGATTAGCTTTATTGCCCTGAAACAGTATGTGGTACATGACTTTGGAAATTGTTACCTTAGTTCATTCATGCGCTGACTGTTTCTTAAATACAATTCAGCAAATACACTTCAAATAAGAAAATAGAAACATAATGAAAGGACTGCTGAGCCATTTAGGCCCCTTTCACACTGGGGCGGTTTGCAGGCGCTATTGTGCTAAAAATAGCGCCTGCGAACCGAGCCTAAACAGCGGCTGCTGTCTCTCCAATGTGAAAGCCCAGAGGGCTTTCACACTGGAGCGGTGCGCTAACAGGACGTGAAAAAAAGTCCTGCTAGCCGCATCTTTGGAGCGGTGAGAGGAGCGGTGTGTTTACCGCTCCTACACCGCTCCTTCCCATTGAAATGAATGGTACACCGCGGTAATACCGCCCGCAAACCGCTCGTGATGGAGGACACCAGCATTTGACAGTTCAGGAACTGTTGCATGCTGTGGAGCATGACACAGACAGCAGAGCTAGGATTGTTATTATTAAATATACAGAATTTATATAGTGCCAACAGTTTGCACAGAGTTTTACAATTTAAAAGGGAGACAGTAGAGTTACAACACAATTCATGACAAGAGGTTTCACAGGGCCATGCTCATAAGAGCATACAATCTAAAAGAGAGGGACAAGTGAAACAAAAGATGGAGAAAGTATAAATATAGTTTAATAGGTGGAGACTGAATAGGTGGGGAGGTGCAGCGACAGTAAACAAAACTGTATTGAAGTTAAAAATCAATAAAGCCAACCCCCCCCCCCCAGTGGGAAGACAACCCGGCCAGGGACACTCACAGAATGTTGCAGTGCAGAGTAAAACAGTAGGTCTCGGGTGCACTGACAAAATCTGTCTTGAGGGGCAAAATTTAACCTAGCCAATCTGTACCCAAACAGGGAGGCTTTAAGGAAGGATGATGTGTCTTTGCTCTTTCTCTACTTGTCTGGAACCTCTCCTTGCCACTACTGAATGTCCCTGACAGATGGGTGACCTATGGCTACACTACCCACACTCAAAAAGCACACCAAGCCTGGCATCCAGGGGCTTCAATAGACTCTGCCTGAGCCAAGATGGTCATGTAGCGCCACTTCCTCTTCCTCTGCAATGCCGCTACTGTTGAGTGCTACTTGCAGTAGACTGTACCTGCCTACAAATAGGCCTCCCTGAAGAGTAGGAAAAAGCCATGCAGATTGGGGTGGGGAGTTCTACAGAATGGAAGAGACTTTGGAGAAGTCCTGGAGGCAAGCATAGATGGAGGTGACAAAGGAGCTAGAGAGCAGGAGGTCCTTGGAGGACAAATAGGAGACAGCGGCCACTGGAAAGGTGTGTATAAATTTTCTTATTTTGCAGGATAACATTTTTGGGTTTTTAAACTGTGAGAGTCACTTTAACCACTTAACGACCGCTCACTGTATATATACGTCGGCAGAATGGCACCGACAGGCACAATCACGTAGAGCATACGTGATCGCCTTTGTACAGTTGGGGGGTCCGATCGGACCCCCCTCCTATACAGTGAGCGGCCGTTAATCGTTGGGGAGCGTTCGGAGATGAGGGGGTGACCATTCGATTTCGGCCACCCCCTCGCGATCGCTCCCGGCCAATGAAAATGCTTCCTCTGCCATGTGATGTAAACACAGGCAGGAGGAAGTGATGTCATCTCCCTCGCGGCGGTCTTTTCGATTCCGGCGCCGAGGAGAGAGGAAGCAGGTTAGTGCACCAACAGTCCACTGACACGTAGGTACACATAGGCACACATTTCACCCCCCAGTCACCCCCAGATCACCCCCCAGGTCACCCCCCAGCCCCCAATCACAGTGTCACTGATTGCAGTGAACATTTATTTTACTGATCACTGCTTTTAGTGTCATCTGTGATAGTAAAAAGTTGCAGGGCAGTTAGGATTAGGCCCCTTTAGGTCCAGGTTAGCCCCCTAACCCCCCTAATAAAGGTTTAACCCCTTGATCGCCCCCCAGGTAACCCTTTCACCCCCTAACGCCAGCGTCGTATTTTCGATCGCTGTATTTAGTGCCGGTGGTGCCCTAGATAGCCAGTTAATTATTTTTAGGTTCGCCGCAGGTTTTTATTAGCGTCAGATACCCCTATATATTATTTTAACCCCCTGATTGCCCCTAGAGTTAACCCTTTCACCAGTGATCACCGTATAAGCGTCACTGGTGACACTGGTTACCCAGTTAGTTATTTAGTTATTTAGGTAACCCGTCAGGTTTTTATATAGCGTCGGTTACCCCCATTTTTAACCTAATAAAGGTTTTAACCCCCTGATTGCCCCTAGTTAACCCTTTCACCAGTGATCACCATATAAAGGTTACGGGTGATGCTGGTTGGTTAGTTTGCTTTTTATAGCATCAGGGCACCCGCCGTATATAACCCAATAAAGGTTTAACCCCCTGATCGCCCGGCGGGTGAGATCAATTAGGTTTTAGCGCCAGAGAGGGTCTGCGTCGCCCCAGGCAGCGTTAGGTTAGTGCCAGTAACGCTAACACCCACGCGCAAAGCATACACCTCCCTTAGTGGTATAGTATCTGATCAGATCTATACTAGCGTCCCCAGCGGTTTAGGGTTCCCAAAAAGCGCAGTGTTAGCGGGATCAGCCCAGATACCTGCTAGCACCTGCGTTTAGCCCCTCCGCCCAGCCCAACCCAGCCCACCCAAGTGCAGTATCGATCGATCACTGTCACTTACCAAACACAAAACACATAACTGCAGCGTTCGCAGAGACAGTCCTGATCCCTGCGACCGCTAACAGTTTTTTTTGTAGCGTTTGATATATTTGCTGACGACAGTCGGGTGCTTTTTTTTCCTGTGAATCTTACTAGTGTACCCCTAAATTTAGAGCCCAAAATGGCAAGTCGAAGGTACACTAGTAAAGAGGCCTACGAGATTCTGAGCATGACAGATAGTGAAGAGGAGGTCACGTATCTGTCAGATTCAGGCTCAGAATATCTTCCCGTAGAAGACAGTGACGTCAGCGGCCCCACGTCAGATAGCTCTGATGACGAAGTTGAGGTCCCTGCTAAGGTCAGGCGTACCCGATCCCGATCTTCTGAGGTTGTTGAGGAGCAAGAACCGCAGGGCTCTCGTATCATGGAGCAGAGGAGTACTAGCGCCGCTATTCCTTCTGGTGAATTGGCAAGCACCAGCGGCCTAGTACAGCCTGGGCGTACATCCAGCACTGCAGTATCACGTGGTGACGTGGCGAGTCCCATAAGTGCAGTTCAAGCTGGCGAGGTGGCAAGCACAAGTAGTGTCCCGCTGCCACCAATAAGAAGACAAAGGCAGGCCCGTCGTACCCATAGTGCCCTTCCTGCAGAATTCGCCTATCCTGATTGGGTCCCCACCACTTCTGCAGAACCCGTACTTCCCCCATTCACTGCCCAACCCGGTATTCAGGTGGAAACAGCTGATTTTATGCCAATCGATTATTATTCGCTGTTTTTCACGGAAGATCTCTATAGATCTATTGTGGACCAGAGTAATTTATATGCTGGTCAATTCATCGCCGCTAATCCCCAGTTGCCTTCCATTGCCAAAGATTGGAAACCAATTACGGTTTCCGAATTTAAGACCTTTCTGGGCCTTTCCCTCAACATGGGCACACATAAATTCCCGCCATTGCGTGCTTATTGGTCCACGCACCCAATTGACCACACGCCCGTGTTCTCTGCCTCCATGCCCAGGAAACGATACGAGCAGATTTTGCGGTTCATGCACTTCAACGACAATGAACTTTGTCGTCCACGTGGGGACCCTGAATACGACCGGCTCTATAAAATTCGGCCCCTCATAAACCACTTCAACGAACGTTTTGCAGCCTTGTTTATTCCCGATCAAGTTGTCTGCGTTGATGAGTCCCTGATTAAATTTTCTGGCCGCTTGGCTTTCAAGCAGTACCTTCCCAGCAAGCGTGCCAGATACGGGGTCAAGCTCTATAAGTGCTGTGACAGGGCAACAGGCTATGTATGGAGCTTTATGGTTTATGAGGGAAAAGACAGTCAGGTTGAGCCGGTCAACTGCCCGGATTACATAGGGAGCGCTGGCAAGATAGTGTGGAACTTGGTGTCACCCTTATTCGGAAAGGGGTACCACTTGTATGTGGACAATTATTACACGAGCGTGCCACTGTTTAGTCACTTGTTTGATCATCAGATTGGAGCATGTGGCACCGTGCGACCTAATCGCCGGGGCTTTCCCCAGCGGCTTGTAGATGCCCGTCTTAGGCTGGGGGAGAGAGCCTGTGTAAAGTGTAATAACTTGCTCGCTATGAAGTGGAGGGACAATAAGAATGTTTTCCTTCTTGCCTCCCTTCATGCAGACACGACAGTCCAAATTCGTACGGCGACTGGTGTTGTGGAGAAACCCCTCTGTGTCCACGAATATAACAAAAATATGGGGGGGGTGGACCTCAACGACCAGTTGATGGCGCCGTATCTAATTGACCGTAAGGCGAGACGCTGGTACAAAAAAGTGTCTCTATCCTTATTTCAATTGGCTTTGCTGAACGCTCATGTGCTATACAGAGCTTCAGGCGGGACTTTATCTCTTCTAAAATTCCAGAATGAGATAGTCACAGAACTCCTGTATCCAGGCGGTTCTGCACCTCACCATCCCCTACCAAATGCAGTAAGCCGGCTGCATGAGAGGCATTATACGCATCTCCTCCCGAGTACCCCTACCCAACGAACCCCCCAAAAAAGATGTCGTGTCTGTAGCAAGCGCGGATTTAGGCGTGACACCCGTTATTATTGTCCACTCTGTCCTGACAAACCTGGTCTTTGCGTTGGTGAATGTTTTGAACGCTACCACTCAAAAGTGAAGTTTTAGCGTAGGGTACAGCATTTCACAGACTAGGACACACTTACACAGGGTCTCCCAAGATGCCATTACATTTTGAGAGACCCGAACCATTACAGTTGTTAAAGTTTAAAAAAAAAGTGTAAAAAAGAAAAAAAAAACGTAAAAAACAAAAACACAAAAAAATATAAAATAAAAAAAACAAAAATTGTTGTAGTTTTATTGTTCTCTCTCTCTCTCTCTCTCTCTCTCTCTCTCTCTCTCTCTCTCTCTCTATTTTCTCTCTATTGTTCTGCTCTTTTTTACTGTATTCCATTCTGCAATGTTTTATCATGCTTGCTTTTCAGGTATGTAATTTTTTGTTTTCAGGTGCGCCATTCAACTGCAGCGCAGAATTATTTATCTTGACAGCAACAGCGTTTGCTCCCACGATACATAAAGCCGTGACTCCAGTGCTGTAGGAGGTGATTTCACCACCACAGTTTAAAAAAAAGAGCATATATGCCGAAGCATGGGGGCAGCAGGGGCGGAGGAGCGATTTTGCTCCTAATGCCGCGTATATACGGTCGAAATTCTGACCGAGGCTTGCCCGTGGAAAAGTCTGACTGTGTGTACGCGGCATAACCTTTTATGCCGCGTACATACGGTCGAAATTCCGACGAAGGCTTGCCCGTGGAAAAGTCCGACCGTGTGTACGCGGCATAACTTTTTTGCGGGAGGATGCCCCCATGCTTCGGCATATATGCCCATCATTAGAAGTGGGTGGATGAAGGGAGGTATTCTAATGGTGGGCATACCCACCGATCAATCTCTTTTTTTCGTTCAGCCAACAGGCTGCATGAAAAAAAAGATTACAATACATGTCCAACAAGGACCAGCAACGTACTGGTATGTTGCTGGACTTTGAATGTTTATACCAGAATGATGCCTGCAGGTTTAGGTATCATCTTGGTATCATTCTTTTCAGCCAGTGGCCGGCTTTCATGTAAAAGCAATCCTAGTGGCTAATTAGCCTCTGGACTGCTTTTATAAGCAGTGGGAGGGAATGCCCCCCCCCCGGATATAAACAGCGCCATTGGGAAATTGGGAAAGCATTTTATCACACCGATCTTGGTGTGGTCAGATGCTTTGAGGGCAGAGGAAAGATCTAGGGTCTAACCCCCCATTTTTTTTCAAAAAAAGAGTACCTGTCACTACTTATTGCTATCATAGGGGATATTTACATTCCCTGAGATAACAATAAAAATGATAAAAAAAAAAAAAATATGGAAGGAACAATTTAAAAATAAAATAAAAAAGCAAAATAAATAATAAAAAAAAAAAAAAAAAGCACCGCTGTCCCCCCCTGCTCTTGCGCAAAGGCGAACGCAAGCGTCGGTCTAGCGTCATATGTAAATAGCAATTGCATCATGCATGTGAGGTATCACCGCGAAGGTCAGATCGAGGGCAGTAATTTTAGCAGTAGACCTCCTCTGTAAATGCAACATGGTAACCTGTAAAGGCTTTTAAATGCTTTTAAAAATTAATGTAGTTTCTCGCCGCTGCGCGTTTGTGCGCAAATTTAAAGCATGTCGTGTTTGGTATCCATGTACTCGGCCTAAGATCATCTTTTTTATTTCATCAAACATTTGGGCAATATAGTGTTTTTTAGTGCATTAAAAATAAAAAAGTGTGTTTTTCCCCGAAAAAATGCGTTTGAAAAATCGCTGCGCAAATACTGTGTGGAAAAAAAAATGCAACACCCACTATTTTAATCTGTAGGGCCTTTGCTTTAAAAATATATATAATGTTTGGGGGTTCAACATAATTTTCTTGCAAAAAAAAAAAAATGTTTTCATGTAAACAAATAGTGTCAGAAAGGGCTTTGTCTTCAAGTGGTTAGAAGAGTGGATGATGTGTGACATAAGCTTCCTAATGTTGTGCATATAATGCCAGGACAGTTCAAAACCCCCCCAAATGACCCCATTTTGGAAAGTAGACACCTCAAGCTATTTGCTGAGAGGCATGTTGAGCCCATTGAATATTTTTTTTTTGTCCCAAGTGATTGAATAATGACAAAAATAAAAAATTTACAAAAAGTTGTCACTAAATTATATATTGCTCAAACATGCCATGGTTATATGTGGAATTGCACCCCAAAATACATTCTGTTGCTTCTCCTGAGTACGGGGATACCACATGTGTGAGACATTTTGGGAGCCTAGCCGCGTACAGGGCCCCGAAAACCAAGCACCGCCTTCAGGATTTCTATGGGTGTAAATTTTTGATTTTACTCCTCACTGCCTATCACAGTTTCGGAGGCCATGGAATGCCCAGATGGCACAAAATCCCCCCAAATGACCCCATTTTGGAAAGTAGACACCCCAAGCTATTTGCTGAGAGGTATGTTGAGTATTTTGCAGATCTCGCTTTTTGTCACAAAGTTTTAAAAATTGAAAAAAAAAAAAAAAAAAAAATATGTCTTTCTTCATTTTCAAAAACAAATGAGAGCTGTAAAATACTCACCATGCCTCTCGGCAAATAGCTTGGGGTGTCTACTTTCCAAAATGGGGTCATTTGTGGGGGTTTTGGGCTATTTTGGCATTTTATGGCCTTCAAAACTGTGATAGGTAGTGAGGAGTAAAATCAAAAATTTGTGCCCTTAGAAATCCTGAAGGCGGTGCTTGGTTTTCGGGGGCCCGTACGCGGCTAGGGTCTCAAAAAGTCCCACACATGTGGTATCCCCATACTCAGGAGAAGCAACCAAATGTATTTTGGGGTGCAATTCCGCATATAACCATGGCATGTTTGAGCAATATATCATTTAGCGACAACTTTTTGTACAATTTTTTTTTCTTTTTGTCATTATTCAATCACTTGGGACAAAAAAAAAAATATTCAATGGGCTCAACATGCCTCTCAGCAATTTCCTTGGGGTGTCTACTTTCCAAAATGGGGTCATTTTGGGGGGTTTTGTGCTATCTTGGCATTTTATGGCCTTCAAAACTGTGATAGGTAGTGAGGAGTGAAATCAAAAATTTATGCCCTTAGAAACCTTGAAGGCTGTGCTTGGTTTTTGGGGTCCCGTACGCGGCTAGGCTCCCAAAAAGTCCCACACATGTGGTATCCCCGTACTCAGGAGAAGCAGCAGAATGTATTTTGGGGTGCAATTCCACATATAACCATGGCATGTGTGAGCAATATATCATTTAGTGACAACTTTGTGCAAAAAAAACAAAGTTTGTCATATTCCCGCAACTTGTGGCAAAATATAAAATATTCCATGGACTGAACATGCCTCTCAGTAAATAGCTTGGGGTGTCTACTTTCCAAAATGGGGTCATTTGGGGGGATTTTGTGCTATTTTGGCATTTTATGGCCTTCGAAACTGTGATAGGTAGTGAGGAGTGAAATCAAAAATTTACGCCCTTAGAAAGCCTGAAGGCGGTGCTTGGATTTTGGGGCCCCGTACCCGGCTAGGCTCCCAAAAAGTCCCACACATGTGGTATCCCTGTACTCAGGAGAAGCAGCAGAATGTATTTTGGGGTGCAATTCCACATATAACCATGGCATGTGTGAGCAATATATCATTTAGTGACAACTTTTTGTACATTTTTTCTTTTTTTTTTCTTTTTGTCATTATTCAATCATTTGGGACAAAAAAAAAAAAAATATTCAATGGGCTCAACATGCCTCTAAGCAAATAGCTTGGGGTGTCTACTTTCCAAAATGGGGTCATTTGGGGGGGTTTTGTGCCATCTTGGCATTTTATGGCCTTCAAAACTGTGATAGGTAGGGATGAGCTTCGAGTTCGAGTCGAACTCATGTTCGACTCGAACATTGCCTGTTTGCCCGTTCGCCGAACAGCGAACAAATTGGGGTGTTCGCGGCAAATTCGAAAAATCTATGGGAGAAATCTAAAGTGTTAATTATAAAGGCTAATATGCAAGTTATTGTCCTAAAAAGTGTTTGGGGACCGGGGTCCTGCCCCAGGGGACATGTATCAATGCAAAAAGAAGTTTTAAAAACTGCCGTTTTTTCGGGAGCAGTGATTTTAATAATGCTTAAAATTAAAAAATAAAAGTGAAATATTCCTTTAAATTTCGTACCTGGGGGGTGTGTATGATATGCATGTGAAGTGGCGCATGTTTCCCGTGCTTAGAACTGTCCCTGCAAAAAATGTCATTTTTGAAAGAAAAAAAGTCTTTTAAAACTGACTCGCGGCTATTAATGAATTGTCGGCTCCCGGCAATACATACAAAAGTCATTGATAAAAAAAAAAAAAAAAAGCGTGGGGGTTCCCCAGAATTCAATTACCAGGCCCTTCAGCTCTGGAATGGATATTAAGGGGAACCCCGCCGCAAATTAAAAAAAAAATTGACGTGGGGTTCCCCCAAATATCAATTCCAGGCCCTTCAGATCTGGCATGGATTTTAAGGGGAACTCCACCCCAAATTGAAAAAAAAATGGCGTGGAGTCCCCCTAAAAATCCATACCAGACCCCTTATCCGAGCACGCAACCTGGCCGGCCGCAGGGGAAAAGGGGGGGACGAGAGAGCGGCCCCCCCTCCCTCCTGAACCGTACCAAGCCACATGCCCTCAACATGGGGAGGATGTCCCCATGTTGATGGGGACAAGGGCCTCATCCCCACAACCCTTGCCCGGTGGTTGTGGGGGTCTGCGGGCGGGGGGCTTATCGGAATCTGGAAGACCCCTTTAACAAAGGGGACCCCCAGATCCCCCCCCCCCTATGTGAATTGGTAAGGGGTACGTTGTACCCCTACCATTTCACGAAGAAAGCGTAATTTTTTTTTAAAAAAAACACACAAACACCTTGAAAAAGTCCTTTATTAAAAAAAAAAAAAACATTCCAGCGGTGAAATCCAGTGTCCCACGGCGATCCCGATGTCCAGCGCTGTCCTTCATTGGTTGTGCCTGAGCGGACCTGATGGGGAACTCCCTCTCAGTATTTTAAATGTATAGACCCGCCCCTTCTAAAGTTCCCCATCAGGTCCGCTCCCTCGGTATGTCGGACCCGCCTACGTCATTGGCTTGAGCGGGGAACTTCCTTCACTGTGTAATTTAAATTTACATAGTGAAGGAAGTTCCCCGCTCAAGCCAATGACGTAGGCGGGTCTGACATACCGAGGGGGCGGACCTGATGGGGGACTGCTCTCACTTTGGTAATACATGTATAGACCCGCCCCTTCTCATGTTCCGCATCTGGTCCGCTGAGCGGACCTGATGGGGAACTTTAGAAGGGGCGGGTCTATACATTTAAAATACTGAGAGGGAGTTCCCCATCAGGTCCGCTCAGGCACAACCAATGAAGGACAGCGCTGGACATCGGGATCGCCGCGGGACACTGGATTTCACCGCTGGAATGTTTTTTTTTTTTTAAATAAAGGACTTTTTCAAGGTGTTTGTGTGTTTTTTTAAACATTTTTTTACGCTTTCTTCGTGAAATGGTAGGGGTACAATGTACCCCTTACCAATTCACATAGGGGGGGCGGGATCTGGGGGTCCCCTTTGTTAAAGGGGTCTTCCAGATTCCGATAAGCCCCCCGCCCGCAGACCCCCACAACCACCGGGCAAGGGTTGTGGGGATGAGGCCCTTGTCCCCATCAACATGGGGACATCCTCCCCATGTTGAGGGCATGTGGCCTGGTACGGTTCAGGAGGGAGGGGGGCCGCTCTCTCGTCCCCCCCTTTTCCCCTGCGGCCGGCCAGGTTGCGTGCTCGGATAAGGGGTCTGGTATGGATTTTTAGGGGGACTCCACGCCATTTTTAAAAAAAAATTGGGGTGGAGTTCCCCTTAAAATCCATGCCAGATCTGAAGGGCCTGGAATGGATATTTGGGGGAACCCCATGTCAATTTTTTTTTTTAATTTGCGGCAGGGTTCCCCTTAATATCCATTCCAGACCTGAAGGGCCTGGTAATTGAATTCTGGGGAACACCCACGCTTTTTTTTTTTTTTTTATCAATGACTTTTGTATGTATTGCCGGGAGCCGACAATTCATTAATAGCCGCAAGTCAGTTTTAAATGCATTTTTTTCTTTCAAAAATGACATTTTTTGCAGGGAAAGTTCTAAGCACGGGAAACATGCGCCACTTCACATGCATATCATACACACCCCCCAGATACGAAATTTAAAGGAATATTTCACTTTTATTTTTTCATTTTAAGCATTATTAAATTCACTGCTCCCAGAAAAACGGCCGTTTTTAAAACTTCTTTTTGCATTGATACATGTCCCCTGGGGCAGGACCCGGGTCCCCAAACACTTTTTAGGACAATAACTTGCATATTAGCCTTTATAATTAACACTTTAGATTTTGAACGTTCGAGTCCATTGTATTTAATAGGGTTCTAAAGTTTACACGAACATTTTGTCTGTTCGCAGGTTCTGGTGCGAACCGAACAGGGGGGTGTTCGGCTCATCCCTGGTGATAGGTAGTGATAGGTAGTGAGGAGTGAAATCAAAAATTTATGCCCTTAGAAACCTTGAAGGCGGTGCTTGGTTTTTGGGGTCCCGTACGCGACTAGGCTCCCAAAAAGTCCCACACATGTGGTATCCCCATACTCAGGAGAAGCAGCAGAATGTATTTTGGGGTGTAATTTCACATATGCCCATGGCATGTGTGAGCAATATATCATTTAGTGACAACTTTGTGCAAAAAAAATAAAGTTTGTCATATTCCTGCAACTTGTGGCAAAATATAAAATATTCCATGGACTAATCATGCCTCTCAGTAAATAGCTTGGGGTGTCTACTTTCCAAAATGGGGTCATTTAGGGGGGTTTTGTGCTATTTTGGCATTTTATGGCCTTCGAAACTGTGATAGGTAGTGAGGAGTGAAATCAAAAATTTGCGCCCTTAGAAATCCTGAAGGCGGTGCTTGGTTTTCGGGGGCCTGTATGCGGCTAGGCTCCTAAAAAGTCCCACACATGTGGTATCCCCGTACTCAGGAGAAGCAGCAGAATGTATTTTGGGGTGCAATTCCACATATAACCATGGCATGTGTGAGCAATATATCATTTAGTGACAACTTTTTGTAATTTTTTTTTTTTGTTTGTCATTATTCAATCACTTGGGACAAAAAAAAAAATATTCAATGGGCTCAACATGCCTCTCAGCAATTTCCCTGTGGTGTCTACTTTCCAAAATGGGGTCATTTGGGGGGGTTTTGTACTGCCCTCCCATTTTAGCACCTCAAGAAATGAGATAGGCAGTCATAAATTAAAAGCTGTGTAAATTCCAGAAAATGTACCCTAGTTTGTAGACGCTATAACTTTTGCGCAAACCAATAAATATACGCTTATTGACATTTTTTTTACTAAAGACATGTGGCTGAATACATTTTGGCCTAAATGTATGACTACAATTGAGTTTATTCGATTTTTCTTATAACAAAAAGTAGAAAATATCATTTTTTTTCAAAATTTTCGGTCTTTTTCCGTTTATCTCGCAAAAAATAAAAATCGCAGAGGCAATCAAATACCATTAAAAGAAAGCTCTATTTGTGGGAAGAAAAGGACGCAAATTTTGTTTCAGTACAACATTGCATGTCCGCACAATTTACAGTTAAAGCAGCGCAGTGCAAAATTCTGAATTCACCTCTGGTCCTTTAGCTACCAAATGGTCCGGGGCTTAAGTGGTTAAAGTGGATGTAAACCCGCAATTTTAATTTTTTCTTTTTTTTGCTGTCACAATGTAGTGTATATGATTTCCTATCATTTGTGCCAGGTCTTGCCACAAAGAGTTAATCCAGCTCTGAGCAATCCTCTTTTATTGTTCAGTGAGATAAAACGGACAAACAGAGTTACCTTTGTCCGTTCCGCCCCCTTGCTTTGAGTGAAAGGTTATTTACATATCTCGTGCACTAGCTTTAGACAGGTATTGTTTTTTAATTCCCACCCCCACTCCTTTTCTGAAGTCATGTGGCTACTTTTCTGGATTTTGACTGGATGTTAGTGATCATAGCAGAAGGAATACCCAGGAGAAAATGCATGTTGACAAGGGGAGTGTAGAGGTGGGAGGGGAGTCTACTGACATCATGACTCCACCCACCGAGCTCCAGACAACAGATCCACCCACAGAATCTGCAGTTTTTAAGTTCTTATAACAGACAGAGGGGAGATATTTGACAGATAAGGATGCATGCAGGAGGCATCTATATCCTTATAGATCAGCACTATGGCAGTAGTTTAGAAAGGATGAGAGTGGCTTTACATCCACTTCAACTCTCTTACTGCCAGTGCTGTAACTATTAGGCTACATGTACACTAGTCTACCCTGACCACAGCCGATAGAAAAGCAAAACGCGGCAAAAAACTCAAAGCGTGTTTTTACTGCCATTTGTGACCGGTGGTCAAAACTATCCTATCCTGAGTATGATTCTTCCCCGTTCAAGAAAGGTAGGTTTAAACTCACCTAAAAGCCTTAGCACACAGCTTCTAAACTCTCCTAAAAGCCTATTTGTACATGGACAAGTTAAGCCGGGCACACGCTATTTGTTTCTTTTCATTCAACACTGTGGGTTGAATAAAAAAAACTGTCAACTCTAGTCGGAGCTGCTGTACTAAGCTGTTGTGGTTTTCCAGCATGCACGTCCGTCAGAAGGCAGCTTCTGTCGGGCAGACGGACATACACACAAACTGAATGTCTGCCTTTTTTTTTTAACCAGTCGTTGTCTCCCGACCAGGGATGAGCCGAACACCCCCCTGTTCGGTTCGCACCAGAACCTGCGAACAGACAAAATGTTCGTGTAAACTTTAGAACCCTATTAAATACAATGGACTCGAACGTTCGAAATCTAAAGTGTTAATTATAAAGGCTAATATGCAAGTTATTGTCCTAAAAAGTGTTTGGGGACCTGGGTCCTGCCCCAGGGGACATGTATCAATGCAAAAAGAAGTTTTAAAAACGGCCGTTTTTTCGGGAGCAGTGATTTTAATAATGCTTAAAATGAAAAAATAAAAGTGAAATATTCCTTTAAATTTCGTACCTGGGGGGTGTGTATGATATGCATGTAAAGTGGCGCATGTTTCCCGTGCTTAGAACTGTCCCTGCAAAAAATGTCATTTTTGAAAGAAAAAAAATGCATTTAAAACTGACTCGCGGCTATTAATGAATTGTCGGCTCCCGGCAATACATACAAAAGTCATTGAGAAAAAAAAAAAAAAAAAAGCGTGGGGGTTCCCCAGAATTCAATTACCAGGCCCTTCAGATCTGGCATGGATTTTAAGGGGAACTCCACCCCAAGTTTAAAAAAAAAATGGCGTGGAGTCCCCCTAAAAATCCATACCAGACCCCTTATCCGAACACGCAACCTGGCTGGCCGCAGGGGAAAAGTGGGGGACGAGAGAGCGGCCCCCCTCCCTCCTGAACCGTACCAGGCCACATGCCCTCAACATGGGGAGGATGTCCCCATGTTGATGGGGACAAGGGCCTCATCCCCACAACCCTTGCCCGGTGGTTGTGGGGGTCTGCGGGCGGGGGGCTTATCGGAATCTGGAAGACCCCTTTAACAAAGGGGACCCCCAGATCCCGCCCCCCCCTATGTGAATTGGTAACGGGTACATTGTACCCCTACCATTTCACGAAGAAAGCGTAAAAAAAATGTTTAAAAAAACACACAAACACCTTGAAAAAGTCCTTTATTTAAAAAAATAAATAAATAAACATTCCAGCGGTGAAATCCAGTGTCCCGCGGCGATCCCGATGTCCAGCGCTGTCCTTCATTGGTTGTGCCTGAGCGGACCTGATGGGGAACTCCCTCTCAGTATTTTAAATGTATAGACCCGCCCCTTCTAATGTTCCCCATCAGGTCCGCTCAGCGGACGAGATGCAGAACATGAGAAGGGGCGGGTCTATACATGTATTACCAAAGTGAGAGCAGTTCCCCATCAGGTCCGCCCCCTCGGTATGTCAGACCCGCCTACGTCATTGGCTTGAGCGGGGAACTTCCTTCACTATGTAAATTTAAATTTACATAGTGAAGGAAGTTCCCCGCTCAAGCCAATGACCTAGGCGGGTCCGACATACCGAGGAGGCGGACCTGATGGGGAACTGCTCTCACTTTGGTAATACATGTATAGACCCGCCCCTTCTCATGTTCCGCATCTGGTCCGCTGAGCGGACCTGATGGGGAACTTTAGAAGGGGCGGGTCTATACATTTAAAATACTGAGAGGGAGTTCCCCATCAGGTCCGCTCAGGCACAACCAATGACGGACAGCGCTGGACATCGGGATCGCCGCGGGACACTGGATTTCACCGCTGGAATGGGTTTTTTTTTTTTTTTTTTTTTTTTTAATAAAGGACTTTTTCAACGTGTTTGTGTGTTTTTTTAAACATTTTTTTACGCTTTCTTCGTGAAATGGTAGGGGTACAATGTACCCCTTACCAATTCACATAGGGGGGGGCCTGGGATCTGGGGGTCCCCTTTGTTAAAGGGGTCTTCCAGATTCCGATAAGCCCCCCGCCCGCAGACCCCCACAACCACCGGGCAAGGGTTGTGGGGATGAGGCCCTTGTCCCCATCAACATGGGGACATCCTCCCCATGTTGAGGGCATGTGGCTTGGTACGGTTCAGGAGGGAGGGGGGGCCGCTCTCTCGTCCCCCCCTTTTCCCCTGCGGCCGGCCAGGTTGCATGCTCGGATAAGGGGTCTGGTATGGATTTTTAGGGGGACTCCACGCCATTTTTTTTTTATTTGGGGTGGAGTTCCCCTTAAAATCCATGCCGGATCTGAAGGGCCTGGAATGGATATTTGGGGGAACCCCACGTCAATTTTTTTTTTATTTGCGGCGGGGTTCCCCTTAATATCCATTCCAGACCTGAAGGGCCTGGTAATTGAATTCTGGGGAACCCCCACGCTTTTTTTTTTTTTTTTATCAATGACTTTTGTATGTATTGCCGGGAGCCGACAATTCATTAATAGCCGCGAGTCAGTTTTAAATGCATTTTTTTCTTTCAAAAATGACACTTTTTGCAGGGACAGTTCTAAGCGCGGGAAACATGCGCCACTTCACATGCATATCATACACACCCCCCAGGTACGAAATTTAAAGGAATATTTCACTTTTATTTTTTCATTTTAAGCATTATTAAAATCACTGCTCCCGAAAAAACGGCCGTTTTTAAAACGTCTTTTTGCATTGATACATGTCCCCTGGGGCAGGACCCGGGTCCCCAAACACTTTTTAGGACAATAACTTGCATATCAGCCTTTATAATTAGCACTTTAGATTTCTCCCATAGATTTTTCGAATTTGCCGCGAACACCCCAATTTGTTCGCTGTTCGGCGAACGGGCGAACAGGCAATGTTCGAGTCGAACATGAGTTCGACTCGAACTCGAAGCTCATCCCTACTCCCGACTAGGGATGAGCTTCGTGTTCGAGTCGAACATACGTTCGACTCGAACATCGGCTGTTCGATCGTTCGACGAAGATCGAACGATTTGGGCCGTTCGCGCCAAATTCGAGTGACGCGAACGGCCCACAATGCACTACGCCATCGCAGTGTCATCCAGGCGCTGTGATTGGCCAAGCATGCACTGTGACCCCGCATGCTTGGCCAATCACAGCGCCGGCAGCGAGGAGAGCAATGATTGGCCACAGGCAGGATGCCTGTGGCCAATTATTGCTGAGGGGGTTTAGTACACGCCCCACACTATAAAAGGCCGCCAGCACGGCGGCCTAGTGTTGTGTGTTCCGGAGCAGGGATAGAGCAGCATAGGCAGGGACAGTGACTTTTATTTCTTTCTTGCTTAACCTGGATTCCTTTAGTTTAGGGAAAGAGAAGGATAGGTAGGGAGAGTGTCAGTGTGTTTTGTGCTTGTGCTATATTGTGCTTAAAAAAAACATTTTTTCTAGGGACAGAAAACTGTAGGTAGGGAGAGTGTGTCAGTTTCTTTCACTGTCAAAGTCCTTGTTTCCAGGGACCTGAAAGGACAGTGAGTGAATTCTCCTTGTGCTATATTGTGCTTAAAAAAAACATTTTTTCTAGGGACAGAAAACTGTAGGTAGGGAGAGTGTGTCAGTTTCTTTCACTGTCAAAGTCCTTGTTTCCAGGGACCTGGAAGGACAGTGAGGTAATTCTCCTTGTGCTAAATTGTGCTTAAAAAAAACATTTTTTCTAGGGACAGAAAACTGTAGGTAGGGAGAGTGTGTCAGTTTCTTTCACTGTCAAAGTCCTTGTTTCCAGGGACCTGGAAGGACAGTGAGGTAATTCTCCTTGTGCTAAATTGTGCTTAAAAAAAACATTTTTTCTAGGGACAGAAAACTGTAGGTAGGGAGAGTGTGTCAGTTTCTTTCACTGTCAAAGTCCTTGTTTCCAGGGACCTGGAAGGACAGTGAGGTAATTCTCCTTGTGCTAAATTGTGCTTAAAAAAAACATTTTTTCTAGGGACAGAAAACTGTAGGTAGGGAGAGTGTGTCAGTTTCTTTCACTGTCAAAGTCCTTGTTTCCAGGGACCTGGAAGGACAGTGAGGTAATTCTCCTTGTGCTAAATTGTGCTTAAAAAAAACATTTTTTCTAGGGACAGAAAACTGTAGGTAGGGAGAGTGTGTCAGTTTCTTTCACTGTCAAAGTCCTTGTTTCCAGGGACCTGGAAGGACAGTGAGGTAATTCTCCTTGTGCTAAATTGTGCTTAAAAAAAACATTTTTTCTAGGGACAGAAAACTGTAGGTAGGGAGAGTGTGTCAGTTTCTTTCACTGTCAAAGTCCTTGTTTCCAGGGACCTGGAAGGACAGTGAGGTAATTCTCCTTGTGCTAAATTGTGCTTAAAAAAAAACATTTTTTCTAGGGACAGAAAACTGTAGGTAGGGAGAGTGTGTCAGTTTCTTTCACTGTCAAAGTCCTTGTTTCCAGGGACCTGGAAGGACAGTGAGGTAATTCTCCTTGTGCTAAATTGTGCTTAAAAAAAACATTTTTTCTAGGGACAGAAAACTGTAGGTAGGGAGAGTGTGTCAGTTTCTTTCACTGTCAAAGTCCTTGTTTCCAGGGACCTGGAAGGACAGTGAGGTAATTCTCCTTGTGCTAAATTGTGCTTAAAAAAAACATTTTTCTAGGGACAGAAAACTGTAGGTAGGGAGAGTGTGTCAGTTTCTTTCACTGTCAAAGTCCTTGTTTCCAGGGACCTGGAAGGACAGTGAGGTAATTCTCCTTGTGCTAAATTGTGCTTAAAAAAAACATTTTTTCTAGGGACAGAAAACTGTAGGTAGGGAGAGTGTGTCAGTTTCTTTCACTGTCAAAGTCCTTGTTTCCAGGGACCTGGAAGGACAGTGAGGTAATTCTCCTTGTGCTAAATTGTGCTTAAAAAAAACATTTTTTCTAGGGACAGAAAACTGTAGGTAGGGAGAGTGTGTCAGTTTCTTTCACTGTCAAAGTCCTTGTTTCCAGGGACCTGGAAGGACAGTGAGGTAATTCTCCTTGTGCTAAATTGTGCTTAAAAAAAACATTTTTTCTAGGGACAGAAAACTGTAGGTAGGGAGAGTGTGTCAGTTTCTTTCAATGTCAAAGTCCTTGTTTCCAGGGACCTGGAAGGACAGTGAGGTAATTCTCCTTGTGCTAAATTGTGCTTAAAAAAAAACATTTTTTCTAGGGACAGAAAACTGTAGGTAGGGAGAGTGTGTCAGTTTCTTTCACTGTCAAAGTCCTTGTTTCCAGGGACCTGGAAGGACAGTGAGGTAATTCTCCTTGTGCTAAATTGTGCTTAAAAAAAACATTTTTTCTAGGGACAGAAAACTGTAGGTAGGGAGAGTGTGTCAGTTTCTTTCACTGTCAAAGTCCTTGTTTCCAGGGACCTGGAAGGACAGTGAGGTAATTCTCCTTGTGCTAAATTGTGCTTAAAAAAAACATTTTTTCTAGGGACAGAAAACTGTAGGTAGGGAGAGTGTGTCAGTTTCTTTCACTGTCAAAGTCCTTGTTTCCAGGGACCTGGAAGGACAGTGAGGTAATTCTCCTTGTGCTAAATTGTGCTTAAAAAAAACATTTTTTCTAGGGACAGAAAACTGTAGGTAGGGAGAGTGTGTCAGTTTCTTTCACTGTCAAAGTCCTTGTTTCCAGGGACCTGGAAGGACAGTGAGGTAATTCTCCTTGTGCTAAATTGTGCTTAAAAAAAACATTTTTTCTAGGGACAGAAAACTGTAGGTAGGGAGAGTGTGTCAGTTTCTTTCACTGTCAAAGTCCTTGTTTCCAGGGACCTGGAAGGACAGTGAGGTAATTCTCCTTGTGCTAAATTGTGCTTAAAAAAAACATTTTTTCTAGGGACAGAAAACTGTAGGTAGGGAGAGTGTGTCAGTTTCTTTCACTGTCAAAGTCCTTGTTTCCAGGGACCTGGAAGGACAGTGAGGTAATTCTCCTTGTGCTAAATTGTGCTTAAAAAAAAACATTTTTTCTAGGGACAGAAAACTGTAGGTAGGGAGAGTGTGTCAGTTTCTTTCACTGTCAAAGTCCTTGTTTCCAGGGACCTGGAAGGACAGTGAGGTAATTCTCCTTGTGCTAAATTGTGCTTAAAAAAAACATTTTTTCTAGGGACAGAAAACTGTAGGTAGGGAGAGTGTGTCAGTTTCTTTCACTGTCAAAGTCCTTGTTTCCAGGGACCTGGAAGGACAGTGAGGTAATTCTCCTTGTGCTAAATTGTGCTTAAAAAAAACATTTTTTCTAGGGACAGAAAACTGTAGGTAGGGAGAGTGTGTCAGTTTCTTTCACTGTCAAAGTCCTTGTTTCCAGGGACCTGGAAGGACAGTGAGGTAATTCTCCTTGTGCTAAATTGTGCTTAAAAAAAACATTTTTTCTAGGGACAGAAAACTGTAGGTAGGGAGAGTGTGTCAGTTTCTTTCACTGTCAAAGTCCTTGTTTCCAGGGACCTGGAAGGACAGTGAGGTAATTCTCCTTGTGCTAAATTGTGCTTAAAAAAAAATTTTTTCTAGGGACAGAAAACTGTAGGTAGGGAGAGTGTGTCAGTTTCTTTCACTGTCAAAGTCCTTGTTTCCAGGGACCTGGAAGGACAGTGAGGTAATTCTCCTTGTGCTAAATTGTGCTTAAAAATTTTTTTTTTCTAGGGACAGAAAACTGTAGGTAGGGAGAGTGTGTCAGTTTCTTTCACTGTCAAAGTCCTTGTTTCCAGGGACCTGGAAGGACAGTGAGGTAATTCTCCTTGTGCTAAATTGTGCTTAAAAAAAACATTTTTTCTAGGGACAGAAAACTGTAGGTAGGGAGAGTGTGTCAGTTTCTTTCACTGTCAAAGTCCTTGTTTCCAGGGACCTGGAAGGACAGTGAGGTAATTCTCCTTGTGCTAAATTGTGCTTAAAAAAAACATTTTTTCTAGGGACAGAAAACTGTAGGTAGGGAGAGTGTGTCAGTTTCTTTCACTGTCAAAGTCCTTGTTTCCAGGGACCTGGAAGGACAGTGAGGTAATTCTCCTTGTGCTAAATTGTGCTTAAAAAAAAACATTTTTTCTAGGGACAGAAAACTGTAGGTAGGGAGAGTGTGTCAGTTTCTTTCACTGTCAAAGTCCTTGTTTCCAGGGACCTGGAAGGACAGTGAGGTAATTCTCCTTGTGCTAAATTGTGTTAAAAAAAAACATTTTTTCTAGGGACAGAAAACTGTAGGTAGGGAGAGTGTGTCAGTTTCTTTCACTGTCAAAGTCCTTGTTTCCAGGGACCTGGAAGGACAGTGAGGTAATTCTCCTTGTGCTAAATTGTGCTTAAAAAAAACATTTTTTCTAGGGACAGAAAACTGTAGGTAGGGAGAGTGTGTCAGTTTCTTTCACTGTCAAAGTCCTTGTTTCCAGGGACCTGGAAGGACAGTGAGGTAATTCTCCTTGTGCTAAATTGTGCTTAAAAAAAACATTTTTTCTAGGGACAGAAAACTGTAGGTAGGGAGAGTGTGTCAGTTTCTTTCACTGTCAAAGTCCTTGTTTCCAGGGACCTGGAAGGACAGTGAGGTAATTCTCCTTGTGCTAAATTGTGCTTAAAAAAAACATTTTTTCTAGGGACAGAAAACTGTAGGTAGGGAGAGTGTGTCAGTTTCTTTCACTGTCAAAGTCCTTGTTTCCAGGGACCTGGAAGGACAGTGAGGTAATTCTCCTTGTGCTAAATTGTGCTTAAAAAAAACATTTTTTCTAGGGACAGAAAACTGTAGGTAGGGAGAGTGTGTCAGTTTCTTTCACTGTCAAAGTCCTTGTTTCCAGGGACCTGGAAGGACAGTGAGGTAATTCTCCTTGTGCTAAATTGTGCTTAAAAAAAACATTTTTTCTAGGGACAGAAAACTGTAGGTAGGGAGAGTGTGTCAGTTTCTTTCACTGTCAAAGTCCTTGTTTCCAGGGACCTGGAAGGACAGTGAGGTAATTCTCCTTGTGCTAAATTGTGCTTAAAAAAAACATTTTTTCTAGGGACAGAAAACTGTAGGTAGGGAGAGTGTGTCAGTTTCTTTCACTGTCAAAGTCCTTGTTTCCAGGGACCTGGAAGGACAGTGAGGTAATTCTCCTTGTGCTAAATTGTGCTTAAAAAAAACATTTTTTCTAGGGACAGAAAACTGTAGGTAGGGAAAGTGTGTCAGTTTCTTTCACTGTCAAAGTCCTTGTTTCCAGGGACCTGGAAGGACAGTGAGGTAATTCTCCTTGTGCTAAATTGTGCTTAAAAAAAACATTTTTTCTAGGGACAGAAAACTGTAGGTAGGGAGAGTGTGTCAGTTTCTTTCACTGTCAAAGTCCTTGTTTCCAGGGACCTGGAAGGACAGTGAGGTAATTCTCCTTGTGCTAAATTGTGCTTAAAAAAAACATTTTTTCTAGGGACAGAAAACTGTAGGTAGGGAGAGTGTGTCAGTTTCTTTCACTGTCAAAGTCCTTGTTTCCAGGGACCTGGAAGGACAGTGAGGTAATTCTCCTTGTGCTAAATTGTGCTTAAAAAAAAACATTTTTTCTAGGGACAGAAAACTGTAGGTAGGGAGAGTGTGTCAGTTTCTTTCACTGTCAAAGTCCTTGTTTCCAGGGACCTGGAAGGACAGTGAGGTAATTCTCCTTGTGCTAAATTGTGCTTAAAAAAAACATTTTTTCTAGGGACAGAAAACTGTAGGTAGGGAGAGTGTGTCAGTTTCTTTCACTGTCAAAGTCCTTGTTTCCAGGGACCTGGAAGGACAGTGAGGTAATTCTCCTTGTGCTAAATTGTGCTTAAAAAAAACATTTTTTCTAGGGACAGAAAACTGTAGGTAGGGAGAGTGTGTCAGTTTCTTTCACTGTCAAAGTCCTTGTTTCCAGGGACCTGGAAGGACAGTGAGGTAATTCTCCTTGTGCTAAATTGTGCTTAAAAAAAACATTTTTTCTAGGGACAGAAAACTGTAGGTAGGGAGAGTGTGTCAGTTTCTTTCACTGTCAAAGTCCTTGTTTCCAGGGACCTGGAAGGACAGTGAGGTAATTCTCCTTGTGCTAAATTGTGCTTAAAAAAAACATTTTTTCTAGGGACAGAAAACTGTAGGTAGGGAGAGTGTGTCAGTTTCTTTCACTGTCAAAGTCCTTGTTTCCAGGGACCTGGAAGGACAGTGAGGTAATTCTCCTTGTGCTAAATTGTGCTTAAAAAAAACATTTTTTCTAGGGACAGAAAACTGTAGGTAGGGAGAGTGTGTCAGTTTCTTTCACTGTCAAAGTCCTTGTTTCCAGGGACCTGGAAGGACAGTGAGGTAATTCTCCTTGTGCTAAATTGTGCTTAAAAAAAAACATTTTTTCTAGGGACAGAAAACTGTAGGTAGGGAGAGTGTGTCAGTTTCTTTCACTGTCAAAGTCCTTGTTTCCAGGGACCTGGAAGGACAGTGAGGTAATTCTCCTTGTGCTAAATTGTGCTTAAAAAAAACATTTTTTCTAGGGACAGAAAACTGTAGGTAGGGAGAGTGTGTCAGTTTCTTTCACTGTCAAAGTCCTTGTTTCCAGGGACCTGGAAGGACAGTGAGGTAATTCTCCTTGTGCTAAATTGTGCTTAAAAAAAACATTTTTTCTAGGGACAGAAAACTGTAGGTAGGGAGAGTGTGTCAGTTTCTTTCACTGTCAAAGTCCTTGTTTCCAGGGACCTGGAAGGACAGTGAGGTAATTCTCCTTGTGCTAAATTGTGCTTAAAAAAAACATTTTTTCTAGGGACAGAAAACTGTAGGTAGGGAGAGTGTGTCAGTTTCTTTCACTGTCAAAGTCCTTGTTTCCAGGGACCTGGAAGGACAGTGAGGTAATTCTCCTTGTGCTAAATTGTGCTTAAAAAAAACATTTTTCTAGGGACAGAAAACTGTAGGTAGGGAGAGTGTGTCAGTTTCTTTCACTGTCAAAGTCCTTGTTTCCAGGGACCTGGAAGGACAGTGAGGTAATTCTCCTTGTGCTAAATTGTGCTTAAAAAAAAACATTTTTTCTAGGGACAGAAAACTGTAGGTAGGGAGAGTGTGTCAGTTTCTTTCACTGTCAAAGTCCTTGTTTCCAGGGACCTGGAAGGACAGTGAGGTAATTCTCCTTGTGCTAAATTGTGCTTAAAAAAAACATTTTTTCTAGGGACAGAAAACTGTAGGTAGGGAGAGTGTGTCAGTTTCTTTCACTGTCAAAGTCCTTGTTTCCAGGGACCTGGAAGGACAGTGAGGTAATTCTCCTTGTGCTAAATTGTGCTTAAAAAAAACATTTTTTCTAGGGACAGAAAACTGTAGGTAGGGAGAGTGTGTCAGTTTCTTTCACTGTCAAAGTCCTTGTTTCCAGGGACCTGGAAGGACAGTGAGGTAATTCTCCTTGTGCTAAATTGTGCTTAAAAAAAACATTTTTTCTAGGGACAGAAAACTGTAGGTAGGGAGAGTGTGTCAGTTTCTTTCACTGTCAAAGTCCTTGTTTCCAGGGACCTGGAAGGACAGTGAGGTAATTCTCCTTGTGCTAAATTGTGCTTAAAAAAAACATTTTTTCTAGGGACAGAAAACTGTAGGTAGGGAGAGTGTGTCAGTTTCTTTCACTGTCAAAGTCCTTGTTTCCAGGGACCTGGAAGGACAGTGAGGTAATTCTCCTTGTGCTAAATTGTGCTTAAAAAAAAACATTTTTTTCTAGGGACAGAAAACTGTAGGTAGGGAGAGTGTGTCAGTTTCTTTCACTGTCAAAGTCCTTGTCTCCAGGGACCTGGAAGGACAGTGAGGTAATTCTCCTTGTGCTAAATTGTGCTTAAAAAAAACATTTTTTCTAGGGACAGAAAACTGTAGGTAGGGAGAGTGTGTCAGTTTCTTTCACTGTCAAAGTCCTTGTTTCCAGGGACCTGGAAGGACAGTGAGGTAATTCTCCTTGTGCTAAATTGTGCTTAAAAAAAACATTTTTTCTAGGGACAGAAAACTGTAGGTAGGGAGAGTGTGTCAGTTTCTTTCACTGTCAAAGTCCTTGTTTCCAGGGACCTGGAAGGACAGTGAGGTAATTCTCCTTGTGCTAAATTGTGCTTAAAAAAAACATTTTTTCTAGGGACAGAAAACTGTAGGTAGGGAGAGTGTGTCAGTTTCTTTCACTGTCAAAGTCCTTGTTTCCAGGGACCTGGAAGGACAGTGAGGTAATTCTCCTTGTGCTAAATTGTGCTTAAAAAAAACATTTTTTCTAGGGACAGAAAACTGTAGGTAGGGAGAGTGTGTCAGTTTCTTTCACTGTCAAAGTCCTTGTTTCAAGGGACAGAGAAGGACACCTGAAGGTAGCCCTTATTGCTTTTTTCCCATCTCCCTGCAGGCCATCTATTAGAATGTCTGGAAGGCTAACAAGGAGAGGCAGACAGTCAGGAGGCAAAAAAAGAGGGCAAGCAGGCTCTGTGTCTGGGGGCAACAGTGCTGGTCGTGGACGCGGTGCATTGTCATCAGCACATGGCCATGGGACACGCTTGTCCTTCTTTTCGGCAGCTGGACATGTTGAGCCACATCATGCCGAAGACTTGGTAGAGTGGATGACCAAGCCCTCCTCCTCCTCCTCATCCTCTCTCACCCAGGCTCAGGGTACTGGAAAAGCAGCTGCCAAAGCGTCCTCTTCCCTGGTATCAATGTCAGACTCATCATCAGTCACTCCTTCCCTAGACCCACCATGTCCTCCTCCTGAGGAGTCCCCCGAACTGTTTCAGCACAGTGTTGGGTACATGCTCCAGGAGGATGCCCAGCGTTTCGAAGGGTCTGATGATGAAACCCAGCTAGAGGAAGGCAGTAGCGTGAGAGCAGACAGAGGGGATGCTCAAGAAGGACACCAATCTGGCAGTCATGTTCCAGCAGCTGCAGCATACTGCCAGATTGCCTCCAGTGATGAGGAGGGAGGTGATGATGAGGTCACTGACTCCACGTGGGTGCCTAATAGGAGAGAGGAGGAGGAGGAGGATGAGGAGGAGGCACATCTCCAATGAGGCAGGATGCCCTTTGGTGGCCAGCGTAAGGGCAGTACACCGACGGAATCACACCGCAGAGCTCCGCCTGTGCAGGGCGCTGCCTCTGCCCGTCATTCAAAAAGTTCTTTGGTGTGGGCCTTTTTTGAGGCTAGTGCATCAGATCGCACAGCTGCTGTTTGCAACATATGTCTCAAGCGTATATCGCGTGGCCAAAACATCAGCCGCTTGGG